>CM077673.1:388086894-389427909 GCA_039707655.1 Elymus sibiricus | reverse complement strand
GATACCCTGTTTAAGGCTGCTCTCTTGAGTGTTCTTGGTGAGAACATAGTTGATGCTTATGCATCAATTGATAATGGAAAAGATATGTGGGACGCACTCGAGGCCAAGTTTGGGGTCTCGGATGCCGGCACTGAGCTGTACATCATGGAACAATTCTATGACTACAGGATGACTGAAGAGCGCTCCGTGGTTGAGCAAGCTCACGAGATACAGTCATTTGCTAGAGAACTTGAGCACTTCAATTGTATGTTACCGGACAAGTTTGTTGCCGGAGGCATCATCACTAAGCTTCCTCCTACGTGGAGGAACTTTGCTACCTCTCTGAAACACAAGAGACAGGAGTTTTCCGTCCCGGATCTCATTGGTACTCTTGATGTCGAAGAAAAGGCGAGAGCAAAGGATACACGTGCTCGAGGAATTGAGGGAGGATCCAGTGCCAATCTGGTACAGAAGAAAAACTTTCAGCCCCACAACTTCAAGAACAAGGGCAAGTTTAATGGTAAAGCAAAATTTGATGGGAAGAACAAGGCTGTACAGCACACGAACTTCAAGAAGAAGAATGACAAGAAGAAAGGTGTTTGTCACGTGTGTGGAGATCCTGATCATTGGGCTCCTAGTTGCCCTAATCGCTATGACAAGCGTCATCTTGGGAAAGGCGGCAAAACCGCTAATGTTGTCATTGGAGACACTGACATGAAGGATGCTGGGTATGGTATATTTCCTACTATTCTTTCAGTATGTCATTCTCCTGATTGGTTAATTGACACGGGTGCTAATGTGCATGTATGCGGTGATGTTTCCATGTTTTCGTCTTATCAGACCGCAGGGACTTCCACCGTGCTGATGGGCAACGGTTCAAGTGCTTCTGTTCATGGTGTTGGCACGGTCGATCTGAAGTTTACTTCGGGGAAGATCGTGCGGCTGAAGAACGTGCATTATGTCCCCTCCGTCAATAAAAATCTTGTTAGTGGATCTCTTCTGTGTAGAGATGGCTACAAGCTTGTCTTTGAGTCGAATAAATTTGTAATTTCCAAGTATGGAACCTTTGTTGGTAAAGGCTATGAGTCAGGAGGCCTGTTTCGTTTATCCTTATCAGACATTTGCAATAAAGTTGTTAATCATGTTTGCAACAATAGTGAATCAAATGTGTGGCATTCACGTCTTTGTCATGTTAACTTTGGTTGCATGTCGCGACTAGCGAAGTTAAACTTAATCCCTAGTTTCACCACTGTCAAGGGATCTAAGTGTCAAGTGTGCGTGCAAGCTAAGCAACCTCGTAAGTCTCATGTGAATGTGGAAACGAGAAATCTTGCACCACTAGAGCTCATACATTCAGATCTATGTGAAATGAATGGTGTTTTGACAAAAGGTGGAAAGAAGTATTTTATGACGTTGATTGATGACTCCACTAGATACTGCCACGTGTATCTTCTGAAATCTAAGGATGAGGCTTTGAATTATTTCAAGATCTATAAAGCTGAAGTGGAAAACCAACTTGATCGGAAGATCAAGAGGCTTAGATCCGATCGTGGTGGAGAGTATTTCTCAAATGAATTTGATTCTTTTTGTGCGGAACATGGTATAATCCATGAGAGGACGCCTCCCTATTCACCTCAGTCAAATGGGGTGGCCGAAAGAAAGAACCGTACTCTAACTGATTTGGTTAACGCCTTGTTAGACACATCGGGTCTCTCCAAGGCATGGTGGGGGGAGGCGATATTGACTGCATGTCATGTCCTAAACCGAGTTCCCACAAAGAACAAAGAGATAACTCCATTCGAGGAATGGGAAAAGAAAAGGTTGAAGCTCTCTTATCTACGAACTTGGGGTTGTTTGGCGAAAGTCAATGTGCCAATTCCAAAGAAGCGGAAGCTTGGACCAAAGACTGTGGATTGTGTTTTCTTGGGATATGCTTTTCATAGCATTGGTTATAGATTCTTGGTTATAAAATCTGAGGTACCTGACATGCATGTCGGTATGATCATGGAGTCGAATGATGCGACTTTCTTTGAAGATATCTTTCCCATGAAGGATATGGCTACCTCATCTAATCAGGAGATGCCTAGTTCATCGACTCAGGAACCAGTTACAATTACTGAACCTACCATTTCGATGGAACACTTTGAAAATCCTGTGGAGGAGAATAATGAAGTTCCTACTAGGAGCAAGAGACAGAGGACTGCAAAGTCTTTTGGTGATGATTTTCTTGTGTATCTCATAGATGACACTCCCAGTTCTATTTCAGAGGCCTATGCTTCTGAAGATGCTGACTACTGGAAGGAAGCGGTCCGTAGTGAGATGGATTCCATCTTGGCAAATGAAACTTGGGAGATAACTGATCGACCTTATGGGTGCAAACCTATAGGGTGCAAATGGGTGTTCAAGAAGAAACTTAGGCCTGATGGTACTATTGAGAAGTACAAGGCTCGGCTCGTGGCTAAGGGTTATACCCAAAAGGAAGGTGAAGACTTCTTTGATACTTACTCACCTGTGGCTCGACTAACCACTATTCGAGTACTACTTTCACTTGCTGCCTCACATGGTCTTCTCGTTCATCAAATGGATGTTAAGACTGCTTTCCTAAATGGAGAGTTAGAAGAGGAAATTTATATGGAACAACCAGATGGGTTTGTAGTAGATGGTCAGGAAGGGAAAGTGTGCAAGTTGCTGAAGTCTTTGTATGGACTTAAGCAAGCACCCAAGCAGTGGCATGAGAAGTTTGAAAGAACTTTAATAGCCGCAGGCTTTGTTGTAAACGAAGCTGATAAATGTGTGTACTATCGCCATGGTGGGGGCGAGGGAGTTATTCTTTGCTTGTATGTTGATGACATACTGATTTTCGGAACAAATCTGAAGGTTATTAAGGAGGTCAAGGATTTCCTATCTCGTTGCTTTGAAATGAAGGATTTAGGAGTGGCTGATGTCATTCTGAACATCAAGTTGTTGAGAGACGATGATGGTGGGATTACATTACTTCAATCTCACTATGTGGAAAAGATCTTGAGTCGCTTTGGCTATAGTGACTGCAAGCCCTCTCCAACACCATATGATGCTAGTGTGTTGCTTCGAAAGAATCGAAGAATTGCTAGAGATCAATTGAAATATTCTCAGATTATTGGCTCGCTTATGTATTTAACCAGTGCTACAAGACCTGACATCTCTTTTGCTGTTAGCAAACTGAGCCGGTTTGTCTCAAAACCAGGAGATGTGCATTGGAAAGCTCTAGAGAGAGTTTTGCGTTATTTGAAAGGCACTGCGAATTATGGAATTCACTACACTGGGCACCCAAAGGTGCTTGAAGGATATAGTGATTCAAACTGGATCTCTGATGCTGATGAGATAAAGGCCACGAGCGGATATGTATTCACTCATGGAGGTGGCGCTGTTTCTTGGAAGTCTTGCAAGCAGACCATCTTAACGAGGTCAACAATGGAAGCAGAACTCACAGCACTAGATACAGCTACGGTTGAAGCAGATTGGCTTCGTCGGCTCTTGAATGACTTGCCGGTTGTTGAAAAACCTGTACCGGGTATCCTTATGAACTGCGACAATCAAACTGTGATCACGAAAGTGAGCAGCTCAAAGGATAACATGAAGTCATCAAGACACGTTCAGAGAAGGTTAAAGTCTGTCAGAAAAATGAGAAACTCCGGAGTCATTGCATTGGATTATATCCAAACGTCTAAAAATCTGGCAGATCCTTTTACTAAGGGTCTATCACGTAATGTGATAGATAATGCATCGAGGGAGATGGGTATGAGACCCACAATATGAGTTGTTCACAGTGGTAACCTATTCTTTGTGATCGGAGATCCCGTGAATTAGATGTGGAAGACAAGCTGTTGGTCAACTGAGAGGAGAGTATCCTTACTGTTAACAATACCACTCCATGAAGATGCAATACTCTCCTAAATCTGCATGGCAGGTTGATGTATATCTTAATGTGTTCTAAGTGGTTCATTGAAGCAGAGATGTTGTCCTGCAGAACATCTTTTGAAGAACACACCTATATGAGTCTGATTGTTAAACGTTGCAATCTATGAGAGTAGGGTTCTCTCTAGTAAACTCATGAAAGGTCTCGGAGTATGAAGCATAAGCTCCACCCGCGGGGAAGACCCACGGTAGCCCAGTATCGGTCAAGGCTTTGTGTGTAGCTAGATTCGCAGAAAACTTGCAGTTCAAGGCCCAGTCCACTGTTCAAGTTGCTTACTAGTGCAGCATAGAGTTCTAGGTGGAAGTTCAACTTAACAGTCTCCACTGCAGTACCGGTATATAAAACAGTGTTTTAGAACCAAAAGGCAAATTTTGTGTGCCTCTGGGATCTGGTGGGGGATTGCTGGAATTTTGTCTATTATGGGCCAAGCCCAATAGCAGTTTCAGAAATTCCTAATAAATCCTAGAGGCCCACGCAGCCCATTCGTGCAAGGCAAGAGGTGGAACTAAAGTTTAGTCCCACATTGCTAGTTTAGAGGGAGTTGGACCTCTTTATAAGGGAGGTTCTTTCCCCACATGTATGAGGATGAGAACAAGAGGGACATCCACGCGCGCTCCTCCTCCGCCGCCCGCCTCGTCACGACGCGCCGCGCCGCGCCGCGGGTTGCGGGAATGAGCCGAGCCGATGTCTAAATTTTTGCCACGCACGAAAGGTCACGTGGGAGCTGAAACGTTTTTCTGTAGTGGACACTGAATCCGAACGGCGCGCCTCTTTGGCTGAAGTCCGTTCGCTTCGTCTCCCTCTCTTTTTCACCTCCCGTCGCTGCCCTCTCGCCTCCTTCTCTTGCGCCTATAAAAGGGAGGTCGCTCCTCTCAGAGAGACGCACCAGAACTACTTCTTCCTCTCGCCACCGGTTCCTGAGCACTGCGCTGCTGCCACGATCTTCCCCATCCCGACTTGCGGCGTGCACCACAGGTCGGGACAGTAGGCCTCCGAAACCGCACCTCTTTGAGTCCTGTACGGGAGAAGGGTGATAGGGTTTTTGGGGAGCGCTCTGCGCGACTACTGACCGGTTCATCACGGACGCTCCGAATACCGACGACCTCTTCCCCAACGACGACTTCTTCCCCGACGTCGACGACCTCTTCGACGACATGGCTGGTGACGACACCGACCCCAAGACCGGGGCTTCTGCCACTGTTCCGTACGTCCTCGTGTTCTCTCTGTTTAAGTTCATGCTTCAGTTTCCTGCTCTAGTTTTTCGTACACTAGCCTCTGTTCCACATATGTTTTGTTCTCCTTCACATGTGCGCATGCTATTTGCCCTCTTTCTTTTAGATGACATGACTTGTTTCATCTCTACTATAATAGTCATGTTTTCCAGGATGTTTTATTTATTTTTCTTATTAATAAAATCATATGGTAAATTGCTCACATTTCCAACAGTATTCAGCGTCAATAAGTGTGTTGTTCGGGTCCTTTTGGTTCATTGTTTGTGCTTGTCTTTTGACCCAATCCCATGAGTAGCACCTAACCCACATGGCAATTACATAACATATAATAATTGGGTTATTTTGCAAAGCGCAATTTACAATTGCTTACTAGACCACATGATGACAAGCAATACTACACTTGCGTGTTGACCATCTACAATACAATCCCTAGGCTTCAACTCGGTCAACCTTTATCTTCACTCAATGTTCTATATTGATGTCTTGAACGAATCATTGATTTTCTCACTTCAGCTCATTGATTCACGACTTTAGCACCAAAAACTCAATTCTCGCATGTCCATTCTCGAGTTTCACCATGAGCATCAGCTTTGTCATCTTCATGCTCTATCACGAATCTCTTGAGATACAACAATTTTTGCACTTCAGTTGTTTTCTTCAAGACTTGATCAACCATGGCCCAACTCATGAGCTCACCCATGACTTTGTCTTGAAACCATATCATTAATTCTTATCTTCATTCGTTATCTTGAGATCTTGATACTTCAAAGTGCATCTCCCCAACTTCTTATTGATCATAACATATCCTTCGATTTGTACTCGGTGATCTTAATGCATATATTTTTTATGACGTTATTACCAAATCCACACAATGTACTTTACGCCTCACCCATGGAACATTTCATCATATGTAACTCAATGAAACCATTAGAGCATTTACAACCACGATTACAAAATCTGGCGTCCTATACATTCGCGGACACGCCCGAGCGTGTTCGCGGACAGTGACCAGTCAGATCTCAGATTCTCACCCCCACAGCCACGTACCTCATATCCAACACCATATATACATACTACGCATGGAACATTTGTGGTCTCGAGAGCAGTTTGACGCAAAATGTGTCACATAGAAGCTTATGCCTTTCTTTGGACCCCGATATCCACCTGACGTGTGGCAGGTGGGGAAGCGAACCGCCCTCATAATTACATATTGTGCCACGTCACCGCATACATGAACAAAGGACGAAACTGATGCTGTTAGCGGAAATCTTTTGTGTTTTCAGTTTTTAAATGTTTTATCTCTTAAATTAAAAATCCGATTGAAAAAACGTTTTCATCATTAAATCCATCGCGACGAGATCTTCGAGACTAGATCTCACATCGATATGCTCCGATGACTTTTTTTGGGTTAAAAGTATCCATGTCTATTGCACATAAATTGCTATATGTATGAACCAAAGTTGTCATGATATGTTTCAACTACTTTTTCTTATATGTTTAAAGTAAATTTTGATATGTTATAAAAAAGGAATTAATAAACTAAATTTGTCATTGTGAATTAAAATTTTACATGGTCCACAAGTAAAAAGAAGTCTGTCATCAATTACTATAAAAATGCATGGTCAATGACTCAAATTTGCCATAAACCATAAACTAAAATTGCCATGGTGAATTTGCCTTGATACATGCACTAAGATTTGCCATGGTTCATACAAAAAAAATTTCATGGTCAAAATACTAAAATTGCCATGAACTATAAACTAAAATTGTCATCATCTATAAACTAAATTTTCCATGATGAATTACTAAAAATCGCCATGATCCATGAACTAATTTTTCCATTGTTAATTACTAAAATTTGGCATCATCAATTAATAAAATTTGCTGTGAAAAGTAGTTGAAAATACAATGGTGGCTTTAAATCTAGAAAAAAAAAATAGATGAAACATATCATCGGAACTTTAGTGTAAACTCCATGGCAACTTTTGGCCAAAAAAAAGTCATCGAAACATATCAATATGGGATCAAGTTCTGAACATCTCGTCGAGGCGGATTCAATGATGAAAACGGATTTTTAATCAGATTTTGTATTTACGAGATAAAATATTTTTAAGTCCGAAAAACCAAAAAGATTCCGCTGATGTCATGTGTTTGATGTGACAAGATAAATGGTGATGGGGGCATTTGGACTATGTTGCTTGGTGCCACACATGTCTCACTTATCATTTGGATTTCTTTTTCTCAAAAAAAAAGAAGCGCATGTGTTTATGTGCTCGTGGAAGAGATGGCAGACAAGGCACCATGCGCTTGGGCATGGGGTGACGAGAGTAAGAGCAACTCTAGCATACCACGTATAAACGGTCGCCCCGTAAAAAGCCGGAGACTATACGGGTTTGTCACGTTTTTTGGACGAGAGTAAGAGCCCCTATAGTCGCCCCGACCCGTAAAAGTTTTATAGTGGCCCACAAAACCACCCACTCACTCGGTATAACTAAGGGTTTGCGGCCGATTTACGGGTCGAAATCCTATCCTACCGCCGCTGCAAATCCCCGCCTCTCCCCTCTCGATTTTTCGCCGCCGGTGACTCCATCCCACCGCTGCCGCCGCAATCCCTGCCTCTCTCCTCTCGATGTGGCACGGGATGTGGAGCTTCGGCCGCAGCACCGATGGTGGTGATGACCCCGAGCGGTAGCGGTGTGTCACCTCCGACGCAGTGAGGAAGCACGCCTTGAAGAGATACACCAACAACGGCCTAGAGCCGCCGTCGTCGCTCCTCCGCCGCGAGACGGAGGAGTACGACCGCAGGCAGGCGCTCCTCTGCCGCGGGCAGCTCCTCGGCCGGTGCCTCGAGCTCGCGGATGCCGCTCATGCCGGTCAAAAGAGAGCCGGAGGAGCTCCCGCCGCTCCGCGCGGTGAAGAGGGAGCCGGAGTGGCGGGGCGTCATCGGGCCGGAGGATTACCTCCCCCTGGCGGAGTCGAACACCATTGAGGCGGCCATCGTCGCGCGCTCTGCGCGAGAGGAGGAGGAGGAGGAGCAGAAGCGGCATCGACGGGACGCCGAAATCAACCGGATCTTCCTCGAGCAGGGGCTCGCGGTGGCGCAGGAGTTCGCTGCCAACCGAGAAGAGTGGCGCCTCGTAGCCAAGGAACATGACGAGGTCCACGTCGACCTCGCCTCCGACGACGAGGACTGAGCTCCTCCGCCGCCGCAGCGTCGCCACCGCAATCCCCCAGGGCTCCGGTGAGCAAAATTTTGTACATTATGGTTGCGGTGCGCGTGGGCTCCAAATATTAACTGTAAATTTGTAGCTTGTATGACTTTTGAAGATGATCAACTACTATGAACTAGTTTAATTTCACCCGCGAATGTGTGTTTTCAAAAATTTGCGGGTTCATATTCAGTTTCTAATCTGCCGCGGCTGATTTCGGCCCCTATCCGAAGACTCGCGCGAACTGTAAACGCGTATACGGGTCCGCGATACAAGGGGTCTGTTAGAGTTGCTCTAAGGCTTGGGCCTGCTGGGGTGACGAGAGAAAATATAGATGGGATTCAACTCGTAGAGAGGGGAGATCCCCGTGGAACGATGACCCAAATCATATGGAAATATGAGTTCTTAAAAATAATGGAAAGTTACATGGTTATGAAAGTTTAGAAATTACATGGTCATCTCTTTCTTTCACCAGACCCTTTTTTATTGCAACGGTGCAAAAAAAGGTTAATTATTGGAGTAGCCAAGCTCGGATTATACGAGGAAGAGCTCTAGTTGTCCTGGACTTGCTTTTAGCATGTACAAAATGGAGAGCTCAAAATGCACGGATTAAGAGCTCCAAGTGTCTCTGCCAAAAAAAAGGGAAGGAGAGCTCCAAGTGTTCTGGTCACTTCTTTGGACTGTACATATTACATGCATTCAGCTCTACATATGTCGAATTTGCATGTGAAACTATTCCTTTATTGTAAAAGAAAAAAAGGAAAGACTAGGCAACTACTCCGTCTAGCGCTGCACTGCTATTTTCTTGCGCCGGCCACTGCAAACAACCTGCAGTACGATTGTCACCGCAAATCCAACTCCGAAGCCTATACCAACGAAAAGCCACAACATGATATCATCAAATGGTGATCCTTCTGATGCGGGAGGCGGCGATGAGGAAGATGGAGAAGTTGTTACGAAGGTAAGGTTACATTTCACCGGAAGCGGGCATCCGTACAACTCTCTGTTTCCGCCCTGGAACGAGCTGCTGGTGAACGTTGAAAACTGGCTACCTGAAGGTATCCTACCACTGAGATCATTGTAGGAGACGTTGAGCCACTCGAGGGTCGTCAACGTGGCCAGCTCCTGCGGAATCATCCCCGTGAGATGGTTCAATGAGAGGTCCAGTGACTCCATCTGGGCCAACAGACCGAGCTCGCGTGGGATCTTGCCGCTGAAGGCATTGCGAGACAAGTTTACCACGTGCAGGGCCGTCAGGTTGCCGATTGAACGTGGGATGAACCCGCTGAACCGATTGCTCGACATGTCAATCACCACCAGGTCAGCAGGGACTTTTTCCACCCTTGCGTATTGTTCTTTCATGGCCACGTCAACCTCCACCAGATAAATCGATCTTCCATCTTCCACATAAACTATATTACCATATTCTGCAACTTCCTTTGGGTCCCAAAACATGGACTTGAAACTCTTGAAGAAATCTGGTGGTATATCGCCACTGAAACCATTTCCTGCAAGATCAATGATTTGTACACGGGAGAAGTAACTGGCAGTCAAATTGTTCCGCACAAGAGAAGGGATGCTCAGTGGGCCATGAAAATTGTTGTATCTCAAGATAAGTAGCTGAAGCTCCTGTAGCTGACCTAACCATACAGGGAAAGAGTCCACGAAACGGTTTCCTCCAATGTCAAGAGCCATCAAGCGTTGGCACCGAGCCAATGATCTCGGCAGGCACCCCTGGATGTGGTTCCCTTGTAGATCTATCAGCCTCAGGTTACATGATTCATCGATATCGTCAGGCCATGTTCCGTTAAGGCGATTTCCCCTCAAGTTCAACACAGCGAGTTCATTGCAACCTTTGAGCAAATAAGGTGGCACCAACCCACTGAGATTATTGCCGGATAGGTCGAGTATTTGGAGAGGATGATAGCCCCATTGGCATTCCGAGTAGGGGATAGCCCCACTCAGTTCATTGTTCGCAAGGTTGACGGACAGGGCGACCTCAAACTGCTGGAGAAAACTGCTTGGAGAGATGGCCGAGAATTTGTTGTTGGAGAAGTCAAGATTGTACGTATCTAAAGGGAAAGGCACGGCGCCACCGAGCATATTGAAGCTAAGATCGATGTACAACCTTATATTAACATAGTGCTTAGGCTGACCCACAGTGGTGAAGTGGTTGTGAGAGAGGTTCAAGGTGCTCATGTTTCTCCAAATCCAGTCAGGTATCTCCCCATGAATTTGATTAGAAGAGAGATCCAAATCTTGTAGTTCAGATAGATATCTAATGGCAAGGGGCAACCTTGTTAGGTTACAATATGCTAGAGCCAGGAGAGAAATAATACTACTATTACTACTAGCATCGACTTGATTACCATCCCCGGAAGCAGATAACAATGGGTTATTGGAGGCTGATATCTGTGTGAGGTTCCTTAGCCTCAAGAACGGGTTTAGATCCAAGGTACCCGTGAAATTGTTGTTGTTAAGTTGCAAAGTCTGAAGAGCAGCCAGATACGAAAATGAAGTTGGAACTGCACCTGTCAGCTGATTGAAGCTCAAGTCAACCGAGGTCAGTGTAGCTGATGGATTTTGGAATTCGTCAATAGCACCAGAGAGTTGGTTCGCCTCGAGTTGCAGTGTCTGCAATGCTGGCTGAGTGAACAAGGATGCTGGAACTGTCCCCAACAGTGAATTATTGCTTAAATCCACCTCTCTGAGATGTGGGTACATATGTCCATCAAGAGGAACCGGCCCTGTCGAACAAAATTGTGTGAATCATGAAACTGGTAGACAAGGACCGTGTAACTTCAGATCTACGAGTATTTTTTTTTCTACGAGTATTTGTTAATTTGTAGTCACAGAGTCACTTGTCATGCCCTCAGGAAAATAAGATGACAGCAATGAAAACAGGGATGCTTGGCCCATGTGGTTGTGAAACCCTCAGGATGTTGCTTGCATCTTGTAAATTTTGGAAGGAGTAAAGGACCCCGATTATCTTGAAAATATCACTGTCTAAAATAATTGTAAAATAAACCATATGATAAAGCACAAGCTCTGTAGTAAAAATACCTAACGATATATTCTAAATAGTCCTATGGAATCCCTTTAAACCAAAGACATGCTAAATTTGTACTAATTCACGGGTATTTGATATAACATCGGTAGATTTTTTGAAATATACACAAGACATTTCGTTTGCACAATTCTTTTTCGATAATGGAGAAGAGCGCCTCCATGGGCTCTCCATTTAAAGGTGCACACACCCCTTTCTGCAAAGTCTTAAAAGTTTTGTTTTTTTACCAAGTAAAGTACTAACTAGATCAGGATACCTAATAAAACTCAGGTAGAACAAACACACTGTTAACCGATCACTCTTTTTGGATATACCCTAAAACAGGGAAGTATTTACAGCTGTCATCGTATAATATTTGATAGCAATGTGATGTGCCTACGAACATGGTAGGATCCAACTGGCCCACATCGATCCCCCCTCCGTGCATCTATCTAAAAAAATGATACTCCATCCGTTCACTTCTGTAAGACGTTTTAGACAGCAGAAATGTCTAAAACGTCTTACAAAAGTGAACATAGGGAGTACAACAGATTTGATAGGTAGATGATTTAGCAAGCTGCAATCTTTTCAATAGTACCAATTTACCTGTGAAGTTGTTGTTGCTGAGGCATACGCTTTCAAGTCGTGTCAAGCTTGTAAGCCATGGAATCTGCCCAGACAAACCAGAATGGTGACAGTCCAGTATGATCAAGTTTGTCAGATTGCTGAGGGCCCAAGGTAGCCTGCCGGAGAAGCTGTTCGCACTGATGTGTAATTCGGTCAGTGACATGAGGTTCCCAAAGGAGTTGGGGAGGGGCCCAAAGAGGTTCATGTACGAAAGGTCGAGGACCATGAGATTCTTAAGCCCAGTGATCCCAAGAGGTAATGTTCCAGGCTCGAAGTTGTTACTACTGAGCACAAGTTTTCGTAGCAAAGGAAAATTGGAAGGAGTGAACAAATCGGGGAGAGTACCATTTAATTTGTTTGCGCTAAGATCGATCACGGAGAGGGAGTGGAGGCTTGATAAGGATGGGTGGATTGGACCAGAGAGGCCACACCAGCCTAAGCTAAGGATCTCAAGAAGAGGGAAGTGGCTGGCAAGTGCCTTGAAGAACTCCGGTGTTGTGCTGGTTATGCCACCACCATCGAGATGGAGCTCCTTCAGCTTGCTAAGGTTGGGCATTATGGTCGATGGATGGAGCTCAAACACCATACCGCTGTTGCCAAGGTCAAGGGTGACCAGGTTGCTTAGCCGTGAGATACTCACTGGGACCTGAGAAACATTGGTGCAATGCGACAGGTTGAGGTAGGTCAGTTGTGTCAAGCTCTCGAAACCATACATCAGATGCTGGGAGCTGGTAAACCAGTTGGAGGCAAGGTTGATGTACTGGAGAGAGGTAAGCCTGGAGAGGGAAGAGTGGAAGTCACCGATATACAGGTTCCGCTCCGGGAGGTCGAGTGCAGTGACCCTCCCGGTAACATTGTCACAGCCAACGCCCTCCCAGCTGCAGCAGTCCGTGCCCACTCTCCATGATGATAACGTCGTGATGGCCGATAGGTAGGGGCTGCTGAAGTTGAAGGAACGCTTCACCCCGAGGAGCGCGGCAGCCTGATCCTCGCGGCATCGTGCAGGGACCTGCTGCAAGGTAGTACTACTGTTTGCTGAAAGGGCATGGGAAGAATGTGGTAGTAGCAGGATTTCTACAAGGAAACCTAAGGTCGCCAAGAGTGAAGGTTGATGAGTAGTCATGCGAGGCATTGCGGTTGGCAAATTTAGGAGAAGATCAGATCTATATCTATATACTTCGCTGGCTCGCTGCATATGTGTGTGTGTATATGGTCTGAAGGTGGGTGGAAACGTTTCCGAACATTCATGCTAGTTGACTACTGTAGTTGGCAAACTGCATCGGTTGAGTCGCTGTTTTCCTCTACTCTCCGGTTTATCTGCAGTATGAACCGCAAAAATGTCTTTGCCGTTGGCCCAGTGTTTGTGTGGACAATTGTGCCTTGACGTGGAAAATTAGTCTCCGCTCCATGTCCCATTCATGACTTCGTCTCGAGTCTTCAAAGGCTGCCGTTTCGTCCGACAATTTGATTGACCAGTAAATCTAGTCAAGTATAAACGACAACCCATCCAGCCGTGTGGAGAGAGACCAGGTCGTCTTCTTTCTACGAAGCTACCATGTGTTTTCTCGGGTCATCTTCGCGGCACGAGGACGTCCGGGTCTCTTGGCCCAGGCATGGTGGTGGTGGCTGCCTTCTCCACCGAAGGCGGTTGGCCAGGCTGGTAGTGACGGATCTTGGATCCCACTATTAGCACCGGCGGCGAGTTGGGGAGACATAGTCGCCGGTGAAAACCGAGCCGACTCCGGTCATGGCGGGCGATGGCGGCGTCTACGTCGTTACCTTGATGAAGGCATCGTCAAGCAACTATCGTCAACCTGCTCGTGCCGCTCCGGGAGAAATCCTAAGATCACCGGATCGGACGATGGCGGCGCTGCGGTGTCGTGTTCCCTCTTGGGGGCATCGTTTGTGGAGCGGCGCCGGATGGAAGAGGCATGAGGTGGTGTGGCGTGCCTTCTCTCGCGTCGACGACGGCGGGTCTCGGCGGCATGGAGCAGCGGGGTCTCAGCACTGGACGTGGTGTGATGGCCTCGCGCAGGGCGGTGGCGCTGTTTGGCTCCATGGTGGCGTTGACAGCTGACCTGGCAAGGTCTTTGCGTCAGTACCTGCTCTGAAGATGGTTAGGTGGATGACGGCGGCGGTAGCCTCGGTGAGTGCGCCGGACCGGTGTGTGACCCATTCCCGGTATGTGGCTGGGATGGGGCATCCGGCTTTAGATGTTAGGTTTTGGTGCGATGTCTGTTTGGTATTAGGCTCGGACATTCGACACCCCTGCATCAAGGGGATAGGAGTAGCGACAGGTGTCGCCTAGATGGTGGCTTCAGGCTTACTGATGTAATGCTTTGTAAGGTCTCTGAGAATAATTAATAAAATGGCTGCATGCATCGCCCAGATGCAGAGGCCGGGGGTAATCCTCCTTTTCTAAAAAAAAAAGTTTTCTCGTTCATCGATCTCATCGAATACAACCGTGAAGAACAAACAGCACACGCGGGGACGGGGGAGCGACTACAATAAAAGCAGACCTTGTGATGCAAAAATAGAAAACAAATCTGGATTGTTGGATCCAGTGTGAATGGTACAGATTTGAGCGGAGAGATCCTAGGCCACTTAATGTGCATTTTATGAGAAACCCCCTGCTAGTAGTTAGACTTTTGCAGTAACTACCTTCACTTTTTCATGTTCAATCATTTTGTTCTTGGTAAACAGTAAGACTGCCATATCTTCACAGCGCTCATTACTGATCCCTCCCTTTACATGTCTCTTCATTACAATGGTTCTACCATATAAACTAGAGTGATTATGCAAGAAACTTGAACATGATTGTCACTCAAGAGTATGTCAACATTTGTCAAAGATACTTGAGTACATGTCAAAATTAAGCCACCCTCTATATGGAAAACTGGACCATCACATGCACTAATATGTGAATACATGTAAGCAGAAGAAATTGGGTACATGAGTACATGCCAAACTGGACTATCCCCGCCACATTTTTTTAGTACATGTCAAACTGGAACATTCCAGGCATAACACAAGATCACATTCACATCAAGTTATTATAAATAACATGACAGGATCACCAAGCATTGCTAGCAAAAATTGCATCAGCTTTCGTACATATGACATGCAAGGCTAAACCCGAAAGGGTATAATAATCACCGTCTCAACCAGCATCATCATTAAGAACTGCATCAACGTTGCTATCTTGATGGCACACAACACTTGCCTTCAGATGCAGTGCTTCTGGTTCATCGAGCTTCTTGTCCTGGAAAAGATAGGACGTAACAAATACGATTCAGTCAGCATACTTAAAACTTTTTAATCATGAGCCGATCAAATAAATATTCATCAACAGTACCATCTGATTGTGTGCTGCACATACCACATGAAAGGATTGATTAAAAGTATGTTTCTATGTTGGAACTGGCAGACAAGCCTACTATTTTGTGGATAATCCTAACTTAACAATAATGAACAAATTATATAAACATTATTTATCTTATACAGAAAAAAGACACACTAGTGCATTCTAGAGATTCACAACAACTCACAAAATTAGGCAATACCATTATTTACATAATTGTCCTATTAGATATCAATCCTTTATAAAACCTTGGCATTTTCAAATAGGCTATCGTATGTACAAATAAGAAAAGAGCATATCATATGATAAAATGATGTGTTGAACCCTCGAAGCCACTGGACATTTTAATCACCCAAAACTGGTCATGAGTTTGGCAAGAATAATATTAGCAGAACCACTTCCTAATATGGACAGACATCAGAAATTAAATTACATAAATTTTGAAAGTGTGTGCACCTCTTGCGAGAAGGATATTTTCTTTTTCGGTGTACTGGAATCATCAACCAGAAACATTGGGGAATTAATCTCTGCAGTTGAGATAGCATCGCTGAAATCCTGATTTTAAGCACTGTTTGACCGATTCCATGGCTGCAAACAATTTTTTTAGCAAACGACATCACACATGGGTTAACAGAATGATAGGTGCATCCACATATTCTGTACTTTCTTACCTGATACTGTTGGTACACATGATGCGATAATTGGAACTATAGGCTTTACTAAAGGCGATGTCGCACTGCTCCCGTCCATCATTGGATCTTGAGATGAGAATTACGAAGTCAGAAGTGAGATTACCGTTTCTAGGCCACATGTTAGGGATAAATTATGTAGTTTAAACTTTTGTTCCCAGTCTAGTAAGGTACCTACCATTGCTGCACACAAACAACAAATACTTGCAACCCGACGCGAAAGAGAGGTTGCCAATCTCTCTACGGTAAAAAGATAGATTAGGTAGTGATAGATAGGAGAGATAGATCTCTCAAGAACACAAATAAAAAGAGTAAATATGCAGCAATATATTTTTGGGTTTTTGGTTTTGTAGATCTGAAAACAAAGATTGCAAAAACGTAGATCGGAAAGGAATATGATGGAAAAGTAGACCCGGGGGCCGTAGGGTTCACTAGTGGCTTCTCTCATGAGTATAGCGCACGGTGGGTGAACAAATTACTGTTGGGCAATTGATAGAAAATCGAATAGTCATGACGATATCCAAGGCGATGATCATTATATATGCATCATGTCCGAGATAGATAGACTGACTCCTGCCTGCATCTACCTCTATTACTCCACACATCGACCGCTATCCAGCATGCATCTAGTGTATTAAGTTCATGGAAAAACGGAGTAATGCAATAAGAACGGTGACATGATGTAGACAAGATCTATTCATTTAGGAATAGACCCCATCTTGTTATCCTTAATAGCAACGATACATGCGTGTCTTGCTACCCCTTCTGTCACTGGGAAAGAACACCGCAAGATCGAACCCATCACAAAGCACCTCTTCCCATGGCAAGAAAAATCGATCTAGTCGGCCTAACTAAACCAAAGATTCGGAGAAGAAATACGAGGCTATAAGTAATCATGCATATAAGAGATCAAAGAAGACTCAAATAATATTCATGGATAGAAACTGATCATGAACTCAAAATTCATCGGATCCCAACAAACAAACCGCAAAAGTTTACATCAAATAGATTTCCAAGAGACCATTGTATTGAGAATCATAAGAGAGGGAGAAGAAGCCATCTAGCTACTGCCTACGATCCCGTAGGTCTATGGTGGACTACTCATGCATTATCGAAGAGGCACCTATGAGGAAGATGAACCCCTCCGTGATGGTGTTTAGATTGGATCTCACGGTTCTGGAACTTGCAACGGCTGGCATTGTGTTTCATCGACTCCCCTAGGGTTTTTGGAATATTTGGGAATTTATAGGCATCAGAGGCGATGCGGAAGGGGGCCGAGGAGGGCACAACCCATCAGGGCGCGCCGGGGCCCCCCTGGCGCGCCCTGGTGGGTTGTGCTCTCCACAGCCCACCTCTCCGGCAGTTGTTTGGCCCATTGGGTGTCTTCTGGTCCAGAAAAAATCTCCAAAAAGTTTCATCGCGATTGGACTCCGTTGGGTATTGATTTTCTGCGAAGTAAAAAATAAGCAAAAACAGCAACTGGCACTTTGGCACTATGTCAATAGGTTAGTCCCAAAAAATGATATAAAGTTGTTATAAAATGATTGTAAAACATCCAAGAATGATAATATAACATCATGGAACAAGCAAAAATTATAGATACGTTGGAAACGCATCACAAACTATCTGTTACCTACAATTTAAGTGCTTGCAGAAATTACCTTGCTGAAAACCGCTTGTCATTTCCTTCTGCTCCTCGTTGGGTTCGACACTCTTACTTATCGAAAGGACTACGATTGATCCCCTATACTTATGGGTCATCAAGACTTTTTTCTGGCGCCGTTGCCGGGGAGTGAAGCGCTCTTGGTAAGTGGAAATCGGTAAGGAAAAACTTATACTACGTGCTGAAATTTATTGCTACTTGCTACTATGGAGAACAATCCTTTGTGGGGTTTATTCGCGGTATCTTCACCTCGATCGGAACCACAATTAGTTACCCCTCAACCTACAGCACCTACTAAAAATGTTACTTATGAAATTCCTTCGGGTATGCTGGAACAACTGCTTGCTAAACCTTATGCAGGAGATGGAACTGAACATCCTGATATGCACCTTTTATATGTGAACGAGATTTGTGGATTATTGAAGCTTGCAGGTTTACCCGGAGATGAAGTTAAGAAGAAGGTTTTCCCTTTATATTTGGAGGTAAAAGCATTGACATGGTATAGGCTATGTGATGATCTTGGATCGTGGAACTGGAATCGTTTGCAATTGGAATTTCACCAAAAGTTTTATCCCATGCATCTAGTTCATCGTGATCTGAATTATATATATAATTTTTGGCCTCGTGAAGGAGAAAGTATCGCTCTAGCTTGGGGGAGGCTTAAGTCAATGTTATATTAATGCCCCAATCATGACATCCCGAGGGAAGTTATCATTCAGAATTTTTATGCTCGGCTTTCTCATAATGATCAATCCATGCTCGATACTTCTTGTGCTGGTTCTTATATGATGAAGACTATTGAATTCAAGTGGGATCTCTTAGAAAGAATTAAACGCAACTCTGAAGATTGGGAACTCGACGAAGGTAATGAGTCAGGTATAAAGCTTGAATTTGATTGTGTTAAATCCTTTATGAATACCGATGCTTTTCACAAGTTTAGCACTAAATATGGACTTGACTCTGAGATAGTAGCCTCTTTCTGTGAAGCATTTGCTACTCACGTTGATCTCCCTAAGGAGAAGTGGTTTAAATATCATCACCCTATTAAAGAAGAAATTAAATAACCGGTCATAGCTAAAGAAGAAACCATCTTTTACAATGTTGATCCAGTTGTGCCTACCGCTTATATTGAAAAACCATCTTTCCCTGTTAGGATAAAGGAACATGCTAAGGTATCAACTGTGGTTCATAAGAGTAATATAAGAGCACCTAAACCCCCTGAGCAAATTAAAGTAGAGCCTAGTGTTGCTATGGTTAAAGATCTCATGGTAGAAAATATTGAAGGGCATGTTATCTACTTTTGTGATGAAGCTGCTAGGATTGCCAAACCTGATGAAAAGGATAAACATAGACCCGTAGAAGGCTTGCCCGTTGTCTCAGTTAAAATAGGAGATCATTCCTACCATGTTTTATGCGATTTGGGTGCTAGTGTGAGTGCTATCCCTTTTACCTTGTACCAGGAAATTATGGATGAAATAGCACCTGCTGAAATAGAAGATATTGATGTTACTATTAAACCTGCTAATAGAGACACTATCGCACCACTTGGGATTGTTAGAGATGTTGAAGTCTTGTGTGGGAAAGTAAAATATCCTACTGATTTTCTAGTCCTTGGTTCCCCACAAGATGACTTTTGTCGCATTATCTTTGGTAGACCTTTCTTGAACACCGTCAATGCTAAGATAGATTGTGAAAAACAAACTGTCGGTGTCAGTTTTGGTAATGTGTCTCATGAGTTTAATTTTTCCAAGTTTAGTAGACAACCCCGTGATAAAGAGTTATCTAGTAAGGATGAAATAATTGGTCTTGCTTCTATTGCCATGCCTCCTACCGATCCATTAGAACAATATTTGCTCGACCATGAAAATGATATGCATTTGCGTGAAAGAAATGAAATAGATCAAATTTTCTTCGAACAACAACCTCTCTTGAAACACAATTTGCCTATTGAAACTCTTGGAGGTCCCCCTCCACCTAAAGGTGATCCTGTGTTTGAATTGAAACAATTGCCTGATACATTGAAGTATGCTTATCTTGATGAGAAAAAGATATATCCTGTTATTATTAGTGCTAATCTTTCAGAACATGAAGAAGAAAGATTATTAAAAGTTCTAAGGAAGCACCAGGCTGCTATTGGATATACTCTTGATGATCTTAAGGGCATTAGTCCCACTCTATGTCAGCACAAGATCAATATGGAACCTGATGCTAAACCCGTGGTTGATCACCAACGGCGATTGAATCCTAAGATGAAGGAAGTGGGAAGAACTGAAATATTAAAGCTTCTGGAAGCAGGTATAATCTATCCTATTGCTGATAGTAGATGGGTAAGTCCCGTTCATTGTGTCCCTAAGAAAGGAGGTATTACCGTTGTTCCTAATGATAAGAATGAACTCATTCCACAAAGAATTGTTACTGGCTATAGAATGGTAATTGATTTTAGGAAATTAAATAAAGCTACTAGAAAAGATCATTAGCCTCTACCGTTCATTGATCAAATGTTAGAGAGACTATCTAAGCACACACACTTTTGCTTCTTAGATGGATATTCTGGTTTCTCTCAAATACCTGTGTCACAATCTGATCAAGAGAAAACTACTTTTACTTGCCCTTTTGGAACCTATGCTTATAGACGCATGCCTTTTGGTTTATGCAATGCACCTGCTACCTTTCAAAGATGTATGACTGCTATATTCTCTGATTTTTGTGAAAAGATTGTGGAGGTTTTCATGGATGATTTTTCCGTTTACGGAACTTCTTTTGATGATTGCTTAAGCAACCTTGATCGAGTTTTGCAGAGATGTGAACAAACTAATCTCGTCTTGAATTGGGAGAAGTGCCACTTTATGGTTAATGAAGGCATTGTCTTGGGGGATAAAATATCTGAACGAGGTATTGAGATGGATAAAGCTAAAGTTGATGCAATTGAGAAAATGCCATGTCCTAAAGACGTTAAAGTAATTCGAAGTTTCCTTGGTCATGATGGTTTTTATAGGAGGTTCATTAAAGACTTCTCTAAAATTTCTAGGCCTCTTACTAATCTTTTGCAAAAAGATATTCCTTTTGTTTTTTATGATGATTGTGTGGAAGCCTTTGAAACACTAAAGAAAGCCTTAACCTCTGCACCTATCGTTCAACCACCTGATTGAAACTTGCCTTTTGAAATTATGTGTGATGCTAGTGATTATGATGTTGGTGCCATTCTAGGACAAAGAGTTTATAAGAAATTGAATGTTATACATTATGCTAGTAAAACTCTAGACAGTGCCCAACGAAATTATGCTACTACTGAAAAAGAATTTTTAGCAGTTGTGTTTGCTTGTGATAAATTTAGATCTTATATTGTTGATTCCAAGGTCATTGTTCACTCTAATCATGCTGCTATAAAATACCTTATGGAAAAGAAAGATGCTAAACCTAGACTCATTAGGTGGGTTCTCTTGCCCCAAGAATTTGACTTACACATCGTTGATAGGAAAGGAGCCGAGAACCCCGTAGCTGATAACTTGTCCAGGTTAGAAAATACTCTTGATGACCCACTACCTATTGATGATAGTTTCCCTGACGAACAGCTAACTGCAATAAGTGTCTCACAACTCACACCTTGGTATGCTGATTATGCTAACTACATTGTTGCTAAATATATACCACCTAGCTTCACCTATCAACAAAAGAGAAAAAAATTCTATGACTTGAGACATTACTTTTGGGATGACCCACATCTTTATAAAGAAGGAGTAGATGGTATTATTAGACGTTGTGTACCTGAGCATGAACAGGAACAAATCCTACGGAAATGTCATTCCGAAGCTTATGGAGGACATCATGCGGGAGATAGAGCTGCTCATAAGGTATTGCAATCTGGTTTTTATTGGCCTACTCTCTTCAAAGATGCCCGTAAGTTTTTTTTGTCTTGTGATGAATGTCAAAGAATCGGTAATATCGGTAAGCGTCAGGAAATGCCTATGAATTATTCACTTGTTGTTGAACCATTTGACGTTTGGGGTTTTGATTATATGGGGCCGTTTCCTTCCTCCAATGGGTACACTCAGATTCTGGTTGCGGTTGATTATGTCACTAAGTGGGTAGAAGCTATTCCAACTAGTAGTGCCGATCATCACACCTCCATTAAAATGCTTAAAGAGGTTATCTTCCCAAGGTTTGGAGTCCCTAGATATTTAATGACCGATGGTGGTTCACACTTTATCCATGGTGCCTTCCGTAAGATGCTTGCTAAATATGATGTTAACCATAGAATTGCATAACCCTATCATCCTCAATCTAGTGGTCAAGTTGAACTTAGCAATATTGAAATAAAATTAATATTACAAAAAGCTGTCAATAGGTCCCGTAAGAATTGGTCTAAGAAATTAGATGATGCACTATGGGCCTATAGAACAGCTTATAAAAATCCTATGGGTATGTCTCCATACAAAATGGTATATGGGAAAGCTTGTCATTTGCCTCTAGAACTAGAACACAAAGCAGTTTGGGCAATTAAAGAACTCAACTATTATTTCAAACTTGCCGGTCAAAAGAGGTTATTTGATATTAGCTCACTAGATGAATGGAGAACCCAAGCGTATGAAAATGCTAAGCTATTCAAAGAAAAAGTAAAAAGATGGCATGAAAAAAGAATCCAAAAGCGGGAATTCAAAATAGGAGATTATGTTCTTTTGTTCAACTCTCGTTTAAGATTTTTTGCAGCAAAGCTTCTCTCAAAATGGGAAGGACCATATATTATCGAAGAGGTTTATCGTTATGGAGCTATCAAGATTAATAACGCCGAAGGTACTAACCCGAAGGTGGTCAATGGACAAAGAATTAAGCATTATATCTCAGGTACACCTATTAATGTTGAAAGCAATGTTATTCAAATCATGACACCGGAGGAACACATAAAGGAAACCTTCCGGAATACTCCAGAATACTTTAAAATAGGAGGTATGTGATACGGTAAGTAAACGGACTCCAAAAAATCCGCAAAAATATTTTTTGTCAGTTTTGGAATATTTTAGAATTTTGGAAATAAAATAATAAGCCGGAAGGTGATCGAGGTGAGCACGATACACCAGGGCGCGCCAGGCACCCCTGGGCACGCCCTGGTGGGTTGTGCCCACCTCGGATGCCTTCCCGACTCTGTTTTCCTTCAAAATACTTGTTTCCCAAGAATAAAAATTCTCTATATATACCCCCGACTGTTTTGACGACCGCATCACAGAAAAATCCTCTGCTCTTGTTTCGCGTTGTTTCCCTAGCAGATATAGAAATATGTCGTCTCGGGATTCGGAGGAAGAGAGCCACGTTGATCCCTATGTTCCAGACCCGGAGATCTTTAGGGAAATATACACCTATCTATGGACCTCGGAGGAGGAAGAAGATGCTACCATGCGGGAAATAAAAGATGACAGCTCCGAGGAAGAGGATGATCCATTGCCTCAACCTGGAGATATGCATGTGGAATTCAAGAAATCAAGCCTCCCTAGAAGATATAAACCTAAGGTCCAATTTATCCCGTCTCGTTTTCTACAGGAGAGCAAGAATGCCCTATGCCAAAGAATATTAAAGCTTGAGTTGGAGAATGATGACCTAAGGGAGGACAACTTTATGCTTAAATATTTGTTGAAGAAGAAGGCGTTATCAACACCTCCACCTTCTTCATCTCCACCACCAAAGGAGACTTGAGCCCACGGGTATGGGCACTCCCCTTGGCTTAAGCCAAGCTTGGGGGAGGTGCCCCGGTATTATATCTCCACCACTTTTATTCACCTTTACCTATTTTAGTTTAATCTTCAGTTTCCCTTTCGCTTTAGTTGAATAAAAGTTTTAGTATGATCTGTTTTAGTGTGTTATTTCCGTGGCCTATCTATCTATGTAATCGAGTGAAAGTTATATAATAAAGTTTAGTTTGAGTTTTTGCCTCTTTACTTTCTTGTTGCAATCAAATAAAGGAAAAGAAATAAATGAAAAGAATCATATGCTAATCTTATGGTGAGTAATTACATCACATAAGGAAAAGTATAAGTAGTAAAATTTGTTGGAGATTGACAAACAAATCATTGGTCAATGATGCAATTCATGAAAGAATTAATAAGGGAAGAGAAGATTCACATGCAAATACACTATCTTGGACATCTTTTATGATTGTGAGCCCCCATCAAATATTATGTGTCAAAATTGTTGACGTTGGACGAGGAAGACAACGTAATGATTTATGCTTGTTCGTATCCACATAGAAGTTATATTGTCATAGATCCTTTAACATGTGGTGCTTGCCCAATATCTTTGCTAGCCAAAAATTCCGCACTAAGTAGAGATACTACTTGTGCATCCAAAATTCCAAACCAAACTCTTTCTTTGAGTGTCCACCATACCTACCTATGGATCGAGAAAGATCCTTCAAGTAAGTTCTCATCAGTGCAACAAGGCAATAAAAATTGCTTCTAAAAGTGTTTTGATCAATTAGTGTAAGAGAAAATTGAGCGTTATACGAACTTATGATGGTAAAGTAATAAAAGCGACGGACTGCATAATAAAGGTTGCTATAATAGGGGGCAATATAGCGTGACGTTCTTTTACATTAAGGGATTGGGCATACAAACCAATAAGCTCATGACAACCTCTGTTTCCCTCTGCGAAGAGCCTATCTTTTACTTTTATGCAATTACTTTTATGCAAGAGTCAAAGTATTCTTCACTATTCCTTTTTACTTTTTCTTTTGCAAGCATCATGTGGTGAGGAAAGATCTAGGCACATATATCCAGTTGGATATGGGTGAGCATGAGTTATTATTGTTGACATCATCCTTGAGGTGAGTAAGTTGGGAGGCAAAACTATAAGCCCCTATCTTCCTACGTGTCCGGTTGAAACTTTTTGTTCATGGGTATGCCGTGAGCATTAGCAATCATAGAAGACTAAATGATAGTTGAGTATGTGGACTTGCCAATAGGCTCCTACATGAGACCCTTCCTGAAAATATGATGAATTGTAGTTGCAAAGTTGACCGAGAACATAGTTTGTTGGTTCCCAATAAGGTTTATGCTTCATACTTCTATGTTGTGATGAATTATTACTTGTTCATGAGAAGCTATATGATAAAAATGTATTGAAATAAGTTCCTATGTTAGAGTTTATTGCTGTTATGATAATAAGCATGATGCTTCTATGTACGTATTTTGTTTTTATCGACACCTCTCTCTCAAATCATGTGGACATGCTTTTCAATATCAGCTTTCGCTTGAGGACAAGCCGAGGTCTAAGCTTGGGGGAGTTGATATGTCCATTCTGCATCATGATTTCCTACTGTTATTTACTTTGTTTTGTTGAATTATAATGCTTTGGGGAGTGATTCTAATGCTTTTTCTCTCATAATATGCAAGGTTTACACCAAGAGGGAGAATACCGGCAGTTGGAATTCTGGACCCAAGAAAAGCACGTCAGAGATACCTATTCTGCACAACTCCAATGAAGCTGAAAATTTACGGAGATTATTTTTGCATTTAATAAAAAATACTAGAGCTGAAAACTACTGGGGGAGGCCCACCAGGTGGGCACAACCCACCAGGGCGCGCCAGGCACCCCTGGGCGCGCCCTGATGGGTTGTGCTCACCCAGGCCCACCTCCGGTGCCCATCTTCTGGTATAAATTCCCAAAAAACCTAGAAAAAATAAGAGGAGGACTTTCGGGACGAAGCGCCGCCGCCTTGAGGCGGAATTTGGGCAGGAGCACTTTTTCCCTCCGACGGAGTGATTCCGCCGGAGGAACTTCCCCCCCGAAGGGGGAAATCGAAGCTATCGTCATCACCAACACCCCTCTCATCTTTCGGAGGCCAATCTTCATCAACATCTTCAACAACACCATCTCCTCTCAAACCCAAGTTCATCTCTTGTGTTCAATCTTTGTATCGGAACCTCAGATTGGTACCTGTGGGTGGCTAGTAGTGTTGATTACCTTGCGTAGTTGATTACTATATGGTTTATTTGATGGAAGATTATATGTTCAGATCCATTATGCTATTCAATACCTCTCTGATCTTGAGCATGTTTATTATTTGTGAGTAGTTACCTTTGTTCTTGAGGTCACGGGAGAAGTCATGTTGCGAGTAATCATGTGAATTTGATATGTGTTTGATATTTTGATGATATGTATGTTGTGATTCCCTTAGTGGTGTCATGTGAATGTCAACTACATGACACTTCACCATTCATGGGCCTAAGGGAATGCATTGTGGAGTAGTTATTAGATGATGGGTTGCTAGAGTGACAGAAGCTTAAACCCTAGTTTATGCGCTACTTCGTAAGGGGCTGATTTGGATCCACATGTTTAATGCTATGGTTAGACTTTGTCTTAATACTTTTCTCGTAGTTGCGGATGCTTGCGAGGGGGTTAATCATAAGTAGGTTGTTAGTTCAAGTAAGAATAGCACCTTAGCACCGGTCCACCCACATATCAAATTATCAAAGTAGCGAACACGAATCAAACCAACATGATAAAAGTGACTAGACGAAATTCCCGTGTACTCTCAAGAACACTTTGCCTATTACTAGTGATTGTTCTGGCCTGTCCTTTGCCTCAAAAGGATTGGGATATCTTTCTGCACCTTGTTTACCATTACCGTTACTTGCTCGTTACCAATTATCTTGCTATCAAACTATCTGTTACCTACAATTTCAGTGCTTGCAGAAATTACCTTGCTGAAAACCGCTTCTCATTTCCTTCTGCTCCTCGTTGGGTTCGACACTCTTACTTATCGAAAGGAGTACAATTGGTCCCCTATACTTGTGGGTCATCAGGAGGGAGCCCGAAGAGGCAACTGACAAGCGTGACAATCGAGGAAACACAGTAAATTTCAGGAAAAGAAGTCGCCTCAATTTTCAGGATAAACGGATACACTCAGATTCGCCATGATGTCATTATTGGCCTCTTAAATTAATGGCGGGCGACGTCATTAGCGGACAGCATAAAAGAGCGGCAAAGGCTGGAAGTATTACAACCGACATCGAGAGATTCATGTGAAACACAAGTCCGAAGGTGAGCCGCCAAAGAAGGGAAGAGAAATTGACATGAATGAATTCAAATCATTCTGGGGCCTAATGTTGGGGATATAACCCCGCGGTATAATCCGTCCTATTGGGCTGGGTCAATGTAATGGTGGCTCTAGAATTATATTCAAGATGGGTCGTGCCGTGAGTATAAGGCAAACGAAACGGTTGCTGAGTAAGTCGCCGGGCGGCCCAAGCGCATGGAGACGACGACTCATGGCCCATAGGGCAGAAGGCGCCATAAGATTCCTTGCTTGAGGGGCAAGGCGTGTTAGAGACATGATAGGTTACGAGTCGCGATATGGCTTGGACTCTGTTGTAAACCTTAGGGTCTCGACCTGTATATAAAGGCGAGCCCCTAGGACCGAAAGACTCAAGTTAGACACCCTCGAAAGCTAGGTTAGCGATTTCGCACCCTTGTAATCGAGATCACCATCAATATAGACACAAAGCAGGACGTAGGCTATTACCTCCATCGGAGGGGCCGAACCTGGGTAAACTCGCCTCCCGTTCCCGTTCAACCCCTTTGAGTCGCCACCTAGCGCCGATGGCCTCACACCTAAGTCCTTGCACGAGGACATCTGCCATGACAAAACCACGACAGGTTCGCCTGTCGGCTACCTTTGGCCATAGCGAGTTTCCTCACTCGCGCTAGCAGGTCCTGCGCACTTCGCGCTAGAGGGCTTTAAGGGCGATTCGGACAGGGGCCACGATGGCAAGAGTCCGGGTGGCGAGCGCTGCGTCTGTTGGATCCGGTGCACTTTGTAGTCAGTGCTCGTTGGGGGCTTTTTGCCCTTTTTCTTAGGTCATTTGTATTTTTTCGAGTCGGTGTCCTTCGAGGGTTGTTTCTTTTTTTAAGGTCGGTTGTGTTGTCTTATAAATTCGCTGCACGCTGGGCTTCCTTCTTGCTTCGTTTCGTAATTCCTGTTGATATGGTTTGTGAGGGCTCTTCGCCCGTTCTTATTGGCGATGCCCATCCCTGTTGACGAGTATGCGTGGTGTGACCTGTCTTTGGCGTCAATAAGCGTCTTGTTTGGGTCATTTTGGTTCATTGTTTGTGCTCATCTTTTGGTGCAAGCCCATAAGTAGCACCCAACCCACTCTGGAATTACATAACACATAATAAATGGGTTATTTCGCAAAGCGTAATTTACAATTGCTTACCACACCACATGATGACATGCAGTACATCTTCGTGCTTCCGTGTTGGCCATCTAGAATACAATCCTCGGGCTTCAACTCGGTCATTCTTTATCTTTACTCAATTTTCTATATTGATGTCTTGAAAGATACATTGATCTCTTCACTTCAGTTCATTGATTCAAGACTTTATCACTAAAGACTTAATTCTCGCATGACCATTCTCAAGTTTCACCATGAGCATCATCTTTGTCATCCTCATGCTCTGTCACAAATCTCTTGAGAGACAACAATTTTTGCACCTTAGTTGCTTTCTTCAAGACTTCATCAACCATGGCCCAACTCATGAGCTCACCCATGACCTTGTGTTGAAACCATATCATGAATTCTTATCTTCATTCATTCTCTCAAGATCTTGATACTTCAAAGTGCATTTCCTTTACTTCTTATTGATCATAAATATCCTTCGATTGAACTCGAGTGACCTTAATGCATATATATATTTTGATGACGTTTATACCAAATTCACACAATATACTTTATGCCTCACCTATGGAACATTTCATCATATGTAACTCGATGAAACCATTAGTCCACAGAAGTTGTTATTCCTTACCAAATCTCAATGCATAACCTTATCTTGACGACTTTCAGCTTGAACCCATCCAATATTATCCATGCATTATCTAGGGAACATTCTTTTATGAACATCTCAGTGATCATATTAGTCCATGTGGATCATCATTAATTACCAAAGGCACACTTAAGGGCTACATGCTCACTACATCGACCTCTAATTCCCACGACTTTGACGTCAGCACAAGCGCGCACCAAGAGTTCGAGGAAAATTCTCCAAGGTAATTCTTCTTCTTCTTCTTCTTCTTCTTCTTTTTCTTCTTCTTCTTGCCTTCAAGCTTTTAGCGATGTTGATGTCTTCATAACTTGTGCACTTGCACATATTGTGTAACATGATTTGACAATGGATGATTTCATGTCAAGTTTGAATCGGTGTCAGATGATCACACTGGTACTTGCGACCTCAACTTCGAGATGGACCTACTCAGGGTGAACAAGAGGAGGAGGGTGTCATTCAGGTCCGAGTCCAAACCACGATCGATTAATTGCAATGTGGATGAGGACATATCATTGTGCTATGCAAGGATGACTGTATCTCTTGACGTGTCGGTGGGCAAAGATCAAACTGGGAGTGGGCTCAAGGAGAGATCTTGGGAGCGCCCAAACCGCATCATCTTACCAAGAACAATGTACCCATGAAGTGTTGGCCATAGTAGCGAAAAAAGCTTTCGTCGCGCTTTATAAATAAAGCAACCACCACATAAAATCAATAAAACCAAAAAACCGAAGTCCAAAACAAAAGACATAAGACCAAGTTCCAGGGCAATAAGGAGGTGCTGGCTAGGGGTCTCAGCCTGACACAATCCTAAAAGATGTATCTCTTAATGCAGGTGTTTGATCTATGCTTAATGTTGCTTTTGGTTGCTTCTTTACTTTGATTTACATTGTTGCTTTCATATGAGCTAAGTTGTTGCTTTCAACACAGTTTGTGACCACATGTGAATTGAATTTGATTTCGTACACCGACATTTCAAATGTTCTTGAAATATATGCATTCTAAAATCAAGGTTTAATTAAACATGTTGAAATAAAATAAAATTGGTTCTAGATGGAAAAGATCAATGTGATTGATAGTGTATCGTATATATGCATACTGATGATCACTCCCAAATATGTACTCCCTTCGTTTTTATTTACTCCGCATATTAGCTTTGACCAAAATCAAACTTCATAAAGTTTGTTGAACTTATATAAAACAATATGCATATTATTTTTTAAAGGGTAAAAGATTTGCCTCATTCATTAATTATGAAAAAGAGTAGAGTTGCAGCCTTTGTTACAACACCGACCATACCGAAACAACCCAAAAAAACAACATCAACTACTCTTGCGGCATCAGATGACCCGATTTTTTTTCACCCGCGGTTACCCATAGCTTGACCTCCTTCTTAACGTTGGCCAGGAGGACCGTCGACAGTGCATTCCTCTCATTCCAGATGGTCCATTCGATGACCATGGTAAGCGAGGCCACCGCTTTTCTATTGGAGATCGATGTGTCACAGAGGCCCATACACCAATCTTTACAATAATAAGTATATGTAATGTGAAAAATTGTTCAAGGATGAATCTAGTGATATTCATTTGGTGGTGTATATGTTCATATTTTTTTAACAAATTTAATCGAAAGTTTGAGTTTAGACAAAGCTAATATTGCAAAGTAATACAAGTAATGGTTTTAGTAAATTCCGAACGTTCTGGTTTTAGTAAAAGATCCGAACGATTCGGTTTCCGTCCGATCGACATCTCACATCCCGCGCGGGCCGCTAACCAATTTACATGCAAGCTGTTTTGCTCCAGAATGTTTTCGACTGGGAAAATCCTTCCACTTTTGTGTAAAATGCACATGCTTGTGCGTGGAACAAGTTTCGAACCTGGAGCTTCTCGTCGGTACGCAGGTCTAGTGACCAACTAATCCAATGGTACTTGTTGTACGGGGAAATGAAAACGAACTTATTAAGCCTTTCGAGGACTTCTTTACTAGTCCAAAAAGTACTTGATTTTTTATCTGTGCTGCCACCTATGTGTAAATTTCCAAGAGAGTTCTCTATAATTTATTTTCTTAGGTACTCTGTTTAACTTTCTACATGATAGATGTCCTTTTTTGTGTGGTCGTACGGAGCGTGTGTATATGTTCTATTTTTTCCTTAGTTTGGAAATTTACATATCATATATCTTTTAATTTATGTATAAAACATCGTGGTAATGTTGGTCTGAGGGATTTTTTTTGAAATATACAACTATATCTTCCGGATAAATAGCATGGTAATTTACACACCGCGGACTTAATAACTTACACATAAACACCATGTTAAAGCACAATTGTTTTTTGAAACATACTCTGATAACTTTTGTGTAAATAGAATGATGATATACGCACCGCATACCTGATAACTTACGTAAAAGACCGTGATTCCATGAACAGGGTAAATAATTAAGTCATTGAACACCTACCCCCGATAAGTTATGTGTAAACACTAGTACCAGGATAAGGGCATTAATCCCGGTTCACTTATGAACCAGGACCAAAGGGTGCACCAGTCCCGGTTCGTGAGGCCAGGGCGCCGGCCGGGCCTCGGGGGCCACTGGTCCCGGTTCGTCTGACACTTTTGGTCCCGGTTTCAGACACGAACTGGGACCAATGGGCCTCGCTCCTGGCCCAGCACCTTTAGTCCCGGTTGGTGGCTGGAACCGGGACCAAAGGTCGGTCTTCTGTCCCGGTTCTGGCCACCAACCGGGACTAAAGATAAGCCTATATATACCCCCGCCCCTGCCCGATCACTCTGTTTTTTGGCCGGCCGGCGTGTGCAGGTGTGTGTTGCTCTAGCTCTCACCTCCTATGCACATGAGGTATTCGATGAAATGCTGAGCCACACTTAAGCTTTCTCCTCTCCAAGCTCGACCTCCAAGCTCCATTTTCCTCAAGATTTTTCTAGGTTTGGCAGTCCGTCCTGTCCCGTCCCCATCCTCACCGCCGTCGATCGCCCGCGCCGATATCGTCGCCGGCACCACCGTGGTGAGCCTCTTGTTCTTATCTTCTTTCTAAAAGAAAAAAAATTCTTACTTGTATGATTTAGATAGACACTTGTACAATTTTCTTACTTTTATTATTGTTTGTTATTATATAGTGTCATGGTTTTGGTATCCGCCCCCGTCGGCCCTCTTCCTGTCTATGATTCGGATGTGGTATATTATCTTTTATAACTATTTGTTTCATTTAGTGTTTATGACAATTATGCCGACCAACGTGACATAGATGTTTTTATCTAGGAGGTATGTGAACCGGAAATTCGAACCGACACTCTTGTCGAGAGGTTAAATTTAGTTGAAAAAGAAAACAATTACTTGAAGAAAAAATTGAAAAGAATTGAGGAGGAGAAGATGGAATTGGAGTTGCATGTTGCCGATGGCGTCGAAGATCACAAGATCAAGATGAATGCAATGCGCTTGAAGATTAGAAAGATTAGAAAATATGCCATCATACTAAGGCTTGGTATCATTATGCCGTTGGATCAATTTGTACCTTAGTTGCGGTTATGATTGCATTTGTTGTTGCATTTAAATGTTTTACATAGTTTCAATGTATGTTTTAATTAGATGCTCTAGAGAGCTATATGTTGTTCAATGAGAACTATGTATGAACTTTATGTATTTATTTTGGTCACTACTGTACTTTGGTTTTAATGTGATGATGAACTTCTATTAATTTGGTCACTTCTCTATTCATGATGTTCTGTAATGGTTTTTGATACACTTAATTATATAATGCACGCAGATGAACCGGCAATGGATGTATGGTGACCGACGCACCTCCGAGTACATTAAGGGCCTGCATAATTTTCTCGAAGTGGCTGAGGCAACCAAGAAGAATGGTTTTATGTATTGTCCATGTACTATCTGTGGGAATACGAAGGATTACTCTAACTCGAAAACCCTTCATGTCCACCTGCTTGAGAAGGGTTTCATGCCACACTATAATGTTTGGACCAAGCGCGGAGAAAGAGGGGTTATGATGGAAGACAACGAAGAAGAAGAGGATGATGACAACTATCCGCCCCCTGAATACGGTGATGCTGCAATGGGGGAAGCTGAAGATCAAGAGGAACCAGACGATGTGCCCGATGATGATCTTCGCCGGGTCATTGTTGATGCAAAGAGACAATGTCAAAGTGAAAGGGAGAAGTTGAAGTTCGATCGCATGTTTGAGGATCACAAAAAAGGGTTGTACCCAAATTCCGAAGATGACAACACAAAGCTCGGTACCACACTGGAATTGCTGCAATGGAAGGCAGAGAATGGTGTATCTGACAAGGCATTTGAAAAGGTGCTGAAAATAATGAAGAATAAGCTTCCAAAGGACAACGAATTGCCCGATAGTACATACGTACGAAGTAAACAAGGTTGTCTACCCTCTAGGATTGGAGGTGCAGAAGATACATGCATGCCCTAATGACTGCATCCTCTACCGCGGTGCGTACGAGGATTTGAACGCATGCCCGGGATGTTGTGCAATGCGGTATAAGATCAGACGAGATGACCCTAGTGATGTTGAGGGCCAGCGCACCGGGAAGAGGGTTCCTGCCAAGGTGATGTGGTATGCTCCTATAATACCACGGTTGAAACGTTTGTTCAGAAACAAAGAGCATGCCAAGTTGATGCAATGGCACAAGGAAGACCGTAAGAAAGACGGGAAGTTGAGAGCACCCGGTGATGGGTCGCAGTGGAGAAAGATTGAGAGAAAGTGGGGGGACTTTACAGGTGACCCAAGGAATGTATGGTTTGGTTTAAGTGCAGATGGCGTTAATCCTTTTGGGGAGCAGAGCAGCAAGCATAGCACATGGCCTGTGACTCTATGTATGTATAACCTTCCTCCTTGGTTGTGCATGAAGCGGAAGTTCATTATGATGCCAGTGCTCATCCAAGGCCCTAAGCAACCCGGCAATGACATTGATGTGTACCTAAGGCCATTAGTTGATGAACTTTTACAACTATGGAATGGAAAAGGTGTACGTGTGTGGGATGAGCATGCACAAGAGGAATTTGACCTACGAGCGTTGCTGTTTGTAACCATCAATGATTGGCCTGCTCTCAGTAACCTTTCAGGATAGACAAACAAGGGATACCACGCATGCACGCACTGTTTAGATGACACCGAAAGTATATATTTGGACAAATGCAGGAAGAATGTGTACCTGGGGCATCGTCGATTTCTTCCGACCAACCATCAATGTCGAAAGAAAGGAAATCATTTCAAAGGTGAGGCAGATCACCAGAAGAAGCCCGCCCTCCGTACTGGTGATGACATACTTGATATGGTCAATGATTTCCAAGTAATCTTTGGAAAGGGTCCTGGCGGACTATCTGTTCCGAATGACGCTGAGGGACGCGCACCCATGTGGAAGAAGAAATCTATATTTTGGGACCTACCTTATTGGAAAGACCTAGAGGTCCGCTCTGCAATCGACATGATGCACGTGACGAAGAATATTTGCGTGAACCTGCTAGGTTCTTGGGAGTGTATGGGAAGACAAAAGATACACCGGAGGCACGGGAGGACCAGCAACGTGTGCACAAAAAAGACGGCATGGATCCAAAGTAGTATGAAGGTCCTGCCAGCTACGCTCTTACCAAAGAAGAGAAGGAAATCTTCTTTGAATGCCTGCTCAGTATGAAGGTCCTGTCTGGCTTCTCGTCGAATATAAAGGGAATAATAAATATGGCAGAGAAAAAGTTCCAGAACCTAACGTCTCATGACTGCCACATGATTATGACGCAACTGCTTCCGGTTGCATTGAGGGGGCTTCTACCGGAAAACGTTCGATTAGCCATTGTGAAGCTATGTGCATTCCTCAATGCAATCTCTTAGAAGGTAATCGATCCAGAAATCCTACCAAGGTTAAAGAGTGATTTGGTGCAATGTCTTGTTAGTTTCGAGCTGGTGTTCCCACCATCCTTCTTAATATCATGACGCACGTCCTAGTTCATCTAGTCGACGAGATTGGCATTCTGGGCCCTGTATTTCTACACAACATGTTCCCCTTTGAGAGGTTCATGGGAGTCTTAAAGAAATATGTTCGTAACCGTGCTAGGCCAGAAGGAAGCATCTCCATGGGCCATCAAACAGAGGAAAGCATTGGGTTTTGTGTTGACTTTATTCCTGACCTTAAGCCGATTGGTCTCCCTCCATCGCGGTATGAGGGGGGACTGACTTGAAAAGGCATGCTAGGAGTGAATTCAATAATATGTAGGGACGGGCATTCTTGGTCTCAAGCACACTACACTGTTCTACAGAATTCTACCTTGGTGACCCCGTATGTCAATGAACACAAGAATATTCTGCGCTCCAAACACCCGGAACAGTGTGACGACTGGATTACATGTGAACACATCAGGACTTTCGACAGTTGGTTGCAAACACCTCTCTTGGGTAACACCACTGTTGCAGATGAGATGTACTCGTTGGCCAGGGGACCATCTTCGACTATATTGACTTACAAAGGGTACGAGATAAATGGGAATACATTTTACACCATCGCCCAAGATCAAAAGAGCACCAACCAAAATAGTGGTGTCTGCTTTGATGCAGCAACCAACAGGGGAAATGACACATATTATGGTTACATAGTGGACATATGGGAACTTGACTATGGACATGATTTTAAGGTCCCTTTGTTTCGGTGCAAATGGGTCAATCTGTCAGGAGGCGGGGTACAGGTAGACCCGCAGTACGGAATGACAATAGTGGATCTGAACAATCTTGGGTACACAGACGAACCATTCGTCCTAGCCAATGATGTGGTGCAGGTTTTCTATGTGAATGACATGTCTACCAAACCGAGAAAAAGAAAAGATAAGGAAGCGAATACATCATACGATGAGCCAAAGCGCCACATAGTTCTTTCAGGGAAAAGAGACATCGTGGGAGTGGAGGGCAAGACAGACATGTCTGAAGATTATGAAAAGTTTCATGAAATTCCTCCCTTCAAAGTGAAGGCTGACCCAAGCACCCTGTTAAACGATGAAGATTATCCATGGTTACGGCGCAATAAGCAAGGGACACACGCGAAGAAAAAGTGAAGACTTTCTCTCCACAACTATTCTGATGATGGCTTTGATCTAGAATATCACTGCAGTTACATGTCAAGAAATGAAATGCCTTTTGTAACTGATGAGTTTTCGTCTGAAACCCTGATACTTCGAAAGAGATTGTTCATTTTGTACACGAAGTGCATCCAGTTTTTGCCTTAACCCTCTCAACTTTTTAGCACATGCTATGTGGGTGAAATGATGATACCATGCCAACTTTCAACCATTTCAGAGTACATTTGCAGTGCTTTTCAATTCAGGGACATCTTAGCCCAAAATAAATCATGAAATGCATGAAAAATAGCAAATGAAGTCAGAAAAGGTTTGAAAAGTGATGATGTGGCTTTGAATGGGGCATATTGAATGCATAAAAAGTCTTGAGTTCAAATATGTTTAAAAAATTGAAATCCTTTTGTAACAGATGAGTTTTCGTCTGAAACCCTGATACTTCGAAAGAGATTGTTCATTTTGTACACGAAGTGCATCCAGTTTTTGCCATAACCCTCTCAACTTTTTAGCACATGCTATGTGGGTGAAATGATCATACCATGCCAACTTTCAACCATTTCAGAGTACATTTGCAGTGCTTTTCAATTCAGGGTCATCTTAGCTCAAAATAAATCATGAAATGCATGAAAAATAGCAAATTAAGTCAGAAAAGGTTTGAAAAGTGATGATGTGGCTTTGAATGGTGCATATTGAATGCATAAAAAGTCTTGAGTTCAAATATGTTTAAAAAATTGAAATCCTTTTGTAACAGATGAGTTTTCGTCTAAATCCCTGATACTTCGAAAGAGATTGTTCATTTTGTACACGAAGTGCATCCAGTTTTCGCCGTAACCCTCTCAACTTTTTAGCACATGCTATGTGGGTGAAATGATGATACCATGCCAACTTTCAACCATTTCAGAGTTCATTTGCAGTGCTTTTCAATTCAGGGTCATCTTAGCTCAAAATAAATCATGAAATGCATGAAAAATAGCAAATGAAATCAGAAAAGGTTTGAAAAGTGATAATGTGGCTTTGAATGGTGCATTTTGAATGCATAAAAAGTCTTGAGTTCAAATATGTTTTGAAAATTGAAATCCTTTTGTAACAGATGAGTTTTTGTCTGAAACCCTGATACTACGAAAGAGATTGTTCATTTTGTACACGAAGTGCATCCAGTTTTTGCTGTAACCCTCTCAACTTTTTAGCACATGCTATGTGGGTGAAATGATGACACCATGCCAACTTTCAACCATTTCAGAGTTCATTTGCAGTGCTTTTAAATTCAGGGTCATCTTAGCTCAAAATAAATCATGAAATGTATGAAAAATAGCAAATGAAGTCAGAAAAGGTTTGAGAAGTGATGATGTGGCTTTGAATGGTGCATATTGAATGCATAAAAAGTCTTGAGTTCAAATAAGTTTAAAAAATTGAAATCCTTTTGTAACAGATGAGTTTTCGTCTGAAACCGTGATACTTCGAAAGAGATTGTTCATTTTGTACACGAAGTGCATCCAGTTTTTGCCGTAACCATGTAAACTTTTTAGCACATGCTATGTGGGTGAAATGATGACACCATGCCAACTTTCAACCATTTCAGAGTCCATTTGCAGTTCTTTTCAATTCAGGGTCATCTTAGCTCAAAATAAATCATGAAATGCATGAAAAATAGCAAATTAAGTCAGAAAAGGTTTGAAAAGTGATGATGTGGCTTTGAATGGTGCATATTGAATGCATAAAAAGTCTTGAGTTCAAATATGTTTTGAAAATTGAAATCCTTTTGTAACAGATGAGTTTTCGTCTGAAACCCTGATACTTCGAAAGAGATTGTTCATTTTGTACACGAAGTGCATCCAGTTTTTGCCGTAACCCTCTCAACTTTTTAGCACATGCTATGTGGGTGAAATGATGATACCATGCCAACTTTCAACCATTTCAGAGTTCATTTGCAGTGCTTTTCAATTCAGGTTCATCTTAGCTCAAAATAAATCATGAAATGCATGAAAAATAGCAAATGAAGTCAGAAAAGGTTTGAAAAGTGATGATGTGGCTTTGAATGGTGCATATTGAATGCATAAAAAGTCTTGAGTTTAAATATGTTTTGAAAATTGAAATCCTTTTGTAACAGATGAGTTTTCGTCTGAAACCCTGATACTTCGAAAGAGATTGTTCATTTTGTACACGAAGTGCATCCAGTTTTTGCCGTAACCCTCTCAACTCTTTAGCACATGCTATGTGGGTGAAATGATAACAGCATGCCAACTTTCAACCATTTCAGAGTTCATTTGCAGTGCTTTTCAATTCAGGGTCATCTTAGCTCAAAATAAATCATGAAATGCATGAAAAATAGCAAATGAAGTCAGAAAAGGTTTGAAAAGTGATGATGTGGCTTTGAATGGGGCATATTGAATGCATAAAAAGTCTTGAGTTCAAATATGTTTAAAAAATTGAAATCCTTTTGTAACAGATGAGTTTTCGTCTGAAACCCTCATACTTCGAAAGAGATTGTTCATTTTGTAGACGAAGTGCATCCAGTTTTTGCCGTGACCCTCTCAACTTTTTAGCACATGCTATGTGGCTGAAATGATGATACCATGCCAACTTTCAACCATTTCAGAGTTCATTTGCAGTGCTTTTCAATTCAGGGTCATCTTAGCCTAAAATAAATCATGAAATGCATGAAAAATAGCAAATTAAGTCAGAAATGGTTTGAAAAGTGATGATGTGGCTTTGAATGGTGCATATTGAATGATTAAAAAGTCATGAGTTCAAATATGTTTTGAAAATTGAAATCATTTTGTAACAGATAAGTTTTCGTCTGAAACCCTGATACTTCGAAAGAGATTGTTCATTTTGTACACGAAGTGCATCCAGTTTTGCCGTAACCCTCTCAACTTTTTAGCACATGCTATGTGGGTGAAATGATGACACCATGCCAAGTTTCAACCATTTCAGAGTTCATTTGAAGTGCTTTTCAATTCAGGGTCATCTTAGCTCAAAATAAATCATGAAATGCATGAAAAATAGCAAATGAAGTCAGAAAAGGTTTGAAAAGTGATGATGTGGCTTTGAATGGTGCATATTGAATGCATAAAAAGTCTTGATTTCAAATATGTTTTGAAAATTGAAATCCTTTTGTAACAGATAAGTTTTCGTCTGAAACCCTGATACTTCGAAAGAGATTGTTCATTTTGTACACGAAGTGCATCCAGTTTTTGCAGTAACCCTCTCAACATTTTAGCACATGCTATGTGGGTGAAATGATGATACCATGCCAACTTTCAATCATTTCAGAGTACATTTGCAGTGCTTTTCAATTCAGGGTCATCTTAGCTCAAAATAAATCATGAAATGCATGAAAAATAGCAAATGAAGTCAGAAAAGGTTTGAAAAGTGATGATGTGGCTTTGAATGGGGCATATTGAATGCATAAAAAGTCTTGAGTTCAAATATGTTTAAAAAATTGAAATCCTTTTGTAACAGATGAGTTTTCGTCTGAAACCCTCATACTTCGAAAGAGATTGTTCATTTTGTACACGAAGTGCATCCAGTTTTTGCCGTAACCCTCTCAACTTTTTAGCACATGCTATGTGGGTGAAATGATGACTCCATGCCAACTTTCAAACATTTCAGAGTTCATTTGCAGTGCTTTTCAATTCAGGGTCATCTTTGCTCAAAATAGATCATGAAATGCATGAAAAATAGCAAATGAAGTCAGAAAAGGTTTGAAAAGTGATGATGTGGCTTTGAATGGTGCATATTGAATGCATAAAAAGTCTTGATTTCAAATATGTTTTGAAAATTGAAATCCTTTTGTAACAGATAAGTTTTCGTCTGAAACCGTGATACTTCGAAAGAGATTGTTCATTTTGTACACGAAGTGCATCCAGTTTTTGCCGTAACCCTCTCAACTTTTTAGCACATGCTATGTGGGTGAAATGATGATACCATGCCAACTTTCAACCATTTCAGAGTTCATTTGCAGTGCTTTTCAATTCAGGGTCATCTTAGCTCAAAATAAATCATGAAATGCATGAAAAATAGCAAATTAAGTCAGAAAAGGTTTGAAAAGTGATGATGTGGCTTTGAATGGTGCATATTGAATGCATAAAAATTCTTGAGTTCAAATATGTTTTGAAAATTGAAATCCTTTTGTAACATATGAGTTTTCGTCTGAAACCCTGATACTTCGAAAGAGATTTTTCATTTTGTACACGAAGTGCATCCAGTTTTTGCCGTAACCCTCTCAACTTTTTAGCACATGCTATGTGGGCGAAATGATGATACCATGCCAACTTTCAACCATTTCAGCGTTCATTTGCAGTGATTTTCAATTCAGGGTCATCTTAGCTTAAAATAAATCATGAAATGCATGAAAAATAGCAAATGAAGTCAGAAAAGGTTTGAAAAGTGATGATGTGGCTTTGAATGGTGCATATTGAATGCATAAAAAGTCTTGAGTTCAAATATGTTTTGAAAATTGAAATCCTTTTGTAACCGATGAGTTTTCGTCTGAAACCCTGATACTTCGAAAGAGATTGTTCATTTTGTACACGAAGTGCATCCAGTTTTTGCCGTAACCCTCTCAACTTTTTATCACATGCTATGTGGGTGAAATGATGACACCATGCCAACTTTCAACCATTTCAGAGTTCATTTGCAGTGCTTTTCAATTCAGGGTCATCTTAGCTCAAAATAAATCATGAAATGCATGAAAAATAGCAAATGAAGTCAGAAAAGGTTTGAAAAGTGATGATGTGGCTTGGAATGGGGCATATTGAATGCATAAAAAGTCTTGCGTTCAAATATGTTTAAAAAATTGAAATCCTTTTGTAACAGATGAGTTTTCGTCTGAAACCCTGATACTTCGAAAGAGATTGTTCATTTTGTACACGAAGTGCATCCAGTTTTTGCCGTAACCCTCTCAACTTTTTAGCACATGCTATGTGGGTGAAATGATAGTACCATGCCAACTTTCAACCATTTCAGAGTTCATTTGCAGTGCTTTTCAATTCAGGGTCATCTTAGCTCAAAATAAATCATGAAATGCATGAAAAATAGCAAATTAAGTCAGAAAAGGTTTTAAAAGTGATGATGTTGCTTTGAATGGTGCATATTGAATGCATAAAAAGTCTTGAGTTCAAATATGTTTTGAAAATTGAAATCCTTTTGTAACAGATGAGTTTTCGTCTGAAACCCTGATACTTCGAAAGAGATTTTTCATTTTGTACACGAAGTGCATCCAGTTTTTGCCGTAACCCTCTCAACTTTTTAGCACATGCTATGTGGGCGAAATGATGAGACCATGCCAACTTTCAACCATTTCAGAGTTCATTTGCAGTGCTTTTCAATTCAGGGTCATCTTAGCTCAAAATAAATCATGAAATGCATGAAAAATAGCAAATGAAGTCAGAAAAGGTTTGAAAAGTGATGATGTGGCTTTTAATGGTGCATATTGAATGCATAAAAAGTCTTGAGTTCAAATATGTTTTGAAAATTGAAATCCTTTTGTAACCGATGAGTTTTCGTCTGAAACCCTGATACTTCGAAAGAGATTGTTCATTTTGTACACGAAGTGCATCCAGTTTTTGCCGTAACCCTCTCAACTTTTTATCACATGCTATGTGGGTGAAATGATGACACCATGCCAACTTTCAACCATTTCAGAGTTCATTTGCAGTGCTTTTCAATTCAGGGTCATCTTAGCTCAAAATAAATCATGAAATGCATGAAAAATAGCAAATGAAGTCAGAAAAGGTTTGAAAAGTGATGATGTGGCTTGGAATGGGGCATATTGAATGCATAAAAAGTCTTGCGTTCAAATATGTTTAAAAAATTAAAATCCTTTTGTAACAGATGAGTTTTCGTCTGAAACCCTGATACTTCGAAAAAGATTGTTCATTTTGTACACGAAGTGCATCCAGTTTTTGCCGTAACCCTCTCCACTTTTTAGCACATGCTATGTGGGTGAAATGATAATACCATGCCAACTTTCAACCATTTCAGACTTCATTTGCAGTGCTTTTCAATTCAGGGTCATCTTAGCTCAAAATAAATCATGAAATGCATGAAAAATAGCAAATTAAGTCAGAAAAGGTTTTAAAAGTGATGATGTGGCTTTGAATGGTGCATATTGAATGCATAAAAAGTCTTGAGTTCAAATATGTTTTGAAAATTGAAATCCTTTTGTAACAGATGAGTTTTCGTCTGAAACCCTGATACTTCGAAAGAGATTTTTCATTTTGTACACGAAGTGCATCCAGTTTTTGCCGTAACCCTCTCAACTTTTTAGCACATGCTATGTGGGCGAAATGATGAGACCATGCCAACTTTCAACCATTTCAGAGTTCATTTGCAGTGCTTTTCAATTCAGGGTCATCTTAGCTCAAAATAAATCATGAAATGCATGAAAAATAGCAAATGAAGTCAGAAAAGGTTTGAAAAGTGATGATGTGGCTTTGAATGGTGCATATTGAATGCATAAAAAGTCTTGAGTTCAAATATGTTTTGAAAATTGAAATCCTTTTGTAACCGATGAGTTTTCGTCTGAAACCCTGATACTTCGAAAGAGATTGTTCATTTTGTACACGAAGTGCGTCCAGTTTTTGCCGTAACCCTCTCAACTTTTTATCACATGCTATGTGGGTGAAATGATGACACCATGCCAACTTTCAACCATTTCAGAGTTCATTTGCAGTGCTTTTCAATTCAGGGTCATCTTAGCTCAAAATAAATCATGAAATGCATGAAAAATAGCAAATGAAGTCAGAAAAGGTTTGAAAAGTGATGATGTGGCTTGGAATGGTGCATATTGAATGCATAAAAAGTCTTGAGTTCAAATATGTTTTGAAAATTGAAATCCTTTTGTAACAGATGAGTTTTCGTCTGAAACCCTGATACTTCGAAAGAGATTTTTCATTTTGTACACGAAGTGCATCCAGTTTTTGCCGTAACCCTCTCAACTTTTTAGCACATGCTATGTGGGCGAAATGATGATACCATGCCAACTTTCAACCATTTCAGAGTTCATTTGCAGTGCTTTTCAATTCAGGGTCATCTTAGCTCAAAATAAATCATGAAATGCATGAAAAATAGTAAATGAAGTCAGAAAAGGTTTGAAAAGTGATGATGTGTCTTTGAATGGTGCATATTGAATGCATAAAAAGTCTTGAGTTCAAATATGTTTTGAAAATTGAAATCCTTTTGTAACCGATGAGTTTTCGTCTGAAACCCTGATACTTCAAAAGAGATTGTTCATTTTGTACACGAAGTGCATCCAGTTTTTGCCGTAACCCTCTCAACTTTTTATCACATGCTATGTGGGTGAAATGATGACACCATGCCAACTTTCAACCATTTCAGAGTTCATTTGCAGTGCTTTTCAATTCAGGGTCATCTTAGCTCAAAATAAATCATGAAATGCATGAAAAATAGCAAATGAAGTCAGAAAAGGTTTGAAAAGTGATGATGTGGCTTTGAACGGGGCATATTGAATGCATAAAAAGTCTTGCGTTCAAATATGATTAAAAAATTGAAATCCTTTTGTAACAGATGAGTTTTCGTCTGAAACCCTGATACTTCGAAAGAGATTGTTCATTTTGTACACGAAGTGCATCCAGTTTTTGCCGTAACCCTCTCAACTTTTTAGCACATGCTATGTGGGTGAAATGATAATACCATGCCAACTTTCAACCATTTCAGAGTTCATTTGCAGTGCTTTTCAATTCAGGGTCATCTTAGCTCAAAATAAATCATGAAATGCATGAAAAATAGCAAATGAAGTCAGAAAAGGTTTTAAAAGTGATGATGTGGCTTTGAATTGTGCATATTGAATTCATAAAAAGTCTTGAGTTCAAATATGTTTGAAAATTGAAATCCTTTTGTAACAGATGAGTTTTCGTCTGAAACCCTGATACTTCGAAAGAGATTGTTCATTTTGTACACGAAGTGCATCCAGTTTTTGCCGTAACCCTCTCCACTTTTTAGAACATGCTATGTGGGTGAAATGATGACACCATGCCAACTTTCAACCATTTCAGAGTTCATTTGCAGTGCTTTTCAATTCAGGGTCATCTTAGCTCAAAATAAATCATGAAATGCATGAAAAATAGCAAATTAAGTCAGAAAAGGTTTGAAAAGTGATGATGTGGCTTTGAATGGGGCATATTGAATGCATAAAAAGTCTTGAGTTCAAATATGTTTAAAAAATTGAAATCCTTTTGTAACAGATGAGTTTTCGTCTGAAACCCTGATACTTCGAAAGAGATTGTTCATTTTGTACACGAAGTGAATTCAGTTTTTGCCGTAACCCTGTCAACTTTTTAGCACATGCTATGTGGGTGAAATGATGATACCATGCCAACTTTCAACCATTTCAGAGTAAATTTGCAGTGCTTTTCAATTCAGGGTCATCTTAGCTCAAAATAAATCATGAAATGCATGAAAAAATAGCAAATGAAGTCAGAAAAGGTTTGAAAAGTGATGATGTGGCTTTGAATGGTGCATATTGAATGCATAAAAAGTCTTGAGTTCAAATATGTTTAAAAAATTGAAATCCTTTTGTAACAGAAAAGTTTTCGTTTGAAACCCTGGTACTTCGAAAGAGATTGTTCATTTTGTACACGAAGTGCATCCAGTTTTTGCCGTAACCCTCTAAACTTTTTAGCACATGCTATGTGGGTGAAATGATGATACCATGCCAACTTTCAACCATTTCAGAGTTCATTTGCAGTGCTTTTCAATTCAGGGTCATCTTAGCTCAAAATAAATCATGAAATGCATGAAAAATAGCAAATGAAGTCAGAAAAGGTTTGAAAAGTGATGATGTGGCTTTGAATGGGGCATATTGAATGCATAAAAAGTCTTGAATTCAAATATGTTTAAAAAATTGAAATCCTTTTGTAACAGATGAGTTTTCGTCTGAAACCCTGATACTTCGAAAGAGATTGTTCATTTTGTACACGAAGTGCATCCAGTTTTTGCCGTAACCCTCTCAACTTTTTGGCACATGGTATGTGCTTGAAATGATGATACCATGCCAACTTTCAACCATTTCAGAGTTCATTTGCAGTGCTTTTCAATTCAGGGTCATCTTAGCTCAAAATAAATCATGAAATGCATGAAAAATAGCAAATTAAGTCAGAAAAGGTTTGAAAAGTGATGATGTGGCTTTGAATGGTGCATATTGAATGCATAAAAAGTCTTGAGTTCATATATGTTTTGAAAATTGAAATACTTTTGTAACAGATGAGTTTTCGTCTGAAACCCTGATACTTCGAAAGAGATTGTTCATTTTGTACACGAAGTGCATCCAATTTTTGCCGTAACCCTCTCAACTTTTTAGCACATGCTATGTGGGTGAAATGATGACACCATGCCAACTTTCAAACATTTCAGAGTTCATTTGCAGTGCTTTTCAATTTAGGGTCATCTTTGCTCAAAATAAATCATGAAATGCATGAAAAATAGCAAATGAAGTCAGAAAAGGTTTGAAAAGAGATGATGTGGCTTTGAATGGGGCATATTAAATGCATAAAAATCCTTGATTTCAAAATATGTTTAAAAATTGAAATCCTTTTGTAACAGATGAGTTTTCGTCTGAAACCCTGATACTTCGAAAGAGATTGTTCATTTTGTACACGAAGTGCATCCAGTTTTTGCCGTAACCCTCTAAACTTTTTAGCACATGCTATGTGGGTGAAATGATGATACCATGCCAACTTTCAACCATTTTAGAGTTCATTTGCAGTGCTTTTCAATTCAGGGTCATCTTAGCTCAAAATAAATCATGAAATGCATGAAAAATAGCAAATGCAGTTAGAAAAGGTTTGAAAAGTGATGATGTGGCTTTGAATGGGGCATATTGAATGATTAAAAAGTCTTGAGTTCAAATATGTTTAAAAAATTGAAATCCTTTTGTAACAGATGGGTTTTCGTCCAAAACCCTCACACTTCGAAAGAGATTGTTCATTTTGTACACGAAGTGCATCCAGTTTTTGCTGTAACCCTCTTAACTTTTTAGCACATGCTATGTGGGTGAAATGATGATACCATGCCAACTTTCAACCATTTCAGAGTTCATTTGCAGTGCTTTTCAATTCAGGGTCATCTTTGCTCAAAAATAAATCATGAAATGCATGAAAAATAGCAAATGAAGTCAGAAAAGGTTTGAAAAGTGATGATGTGGCTTTGAATGGTGCATATTGAATGCATAAAAAGTCTTGATTTCAAATATGTTTTGAAAATTGAAATCCTTTTGTAACAGATAAGTTTTCGTCTGAAACCCTGATACTTCGAAAGAGATTGTTCATTTTGTACACGAAGTGCATCCTGTTTTTGCCGTAACCCTCTAAACTTTTTAGCACATGCTATGTGGGTGAAATGATGATACCATGCCAACTTTCAACCATTTCAGAGTTCATTTGCAGTGCTTTTCAATTCAGGGTCATCTTAGCTCAAAATAATCATGAAATGCATGAAAAATAGCAAATGAAGTCAGAAAAGGTCTGAAAAGTGATGATGTGGCTTTGAATGGGGCATATTGAATGCATAAAAAGTCTTGAGTTCAAATATGTTTAAAAAATTGAAATCCTCTTGTAACAGATGAGTTTTCGTCTGAAACCCTGATACTTCGAAAGAGATTGTTCATTTTGTACACGAAGTGCATCCAGTTTTTGCCGTAACCCTCTCAACTTTTTATCACATGCTATGTGGGTGAAATGATGATACCATGCCAACTTTAAACCATTTCAGAGTTCATTTGCAGTGCTTTTCAATTCAGGGTCATCTTAGCTCAAAATAATTCATGAAATGCATGAAAAATAGCAAATTAAGTCAGAAAAGGTTTGAAAAGTGATGATGTGGCTTTGAATGGTGCATATTGAATGCATAAAAAGTCTTGAGTTCAAATATCTTTTGAAAATTGAAATCCTTTTGTAACAGATGAGTTTTCGTCTGAAACCCTGATACTTCGAAAGAGATTGTTCATTTTGGACACGAAGTGCATCCAGTTTTTGCCGTAACCCTCTCAACTTTTTAGCACATGCTATATGGGTGAAATGATGATAGCATGCCAACTTTCAACCATTTCAGAGTTCATTTGCAGTGCTTTTCAATTCAGGGTCATCTTAGCTCAAAATAAATCATGAAATACATGAAAAATAGCAAATGAAGTCAGAAAAGGTTTGAAAAGTGATGATGTGGCTTTGAATGGTGCATATTGAATGCATAAAAAGTCTTGAGTTCAAATATGTTTAAAAAATTGAAATCCATTTGTAACACATGAGTTTTCGTCTGAAACCGTGATACTTCGAAAGAGATTGTTCATTTTGTACACGAAGTGCATCCAGTTTTTGCCGTAACCCTCTCAACATTTTAGCACATGCTATGTGGGTGAAATGATGATACCATGCCAACTGTCAACCATTTCAGAGTTCATTTGCAGTGCTTTTCAATTCAGGGTCATCTTAGCTCAAAATAAATCATGAAATGCATGAAAAATAGCAAATGAAGTCAGAAAAGGTTTGAAAAGTGATGATGTGGCTTTGAATGGTGCATATTGAATGCATAAAAAGTCTTGAGTTCAAATATGTTTTGAAAATTGAAATCCTTTTGTAACAGATGAGTTTTCGTCTGAAATACTGATACTTCGAAAGAGATTGTTCATTTTGTACACGAAGTGCATCCAGTTTTTGCCGTAACCCTGTCAACTTTTTAGCACATGCTATGTGGGTGAAATGATGATACCATGCCAACTTTCAACCATTTCAGAGTTCATTTGCAGTGCTTTTCAATTCAGGGTCATCTTAGCTCAAAATAAATCATGAAATGCATGAAAAATAGCAAATGAAGTCAGAAAAGGTTTGAAAAGTGATGATGTGGCTTTGAATGGGGCATATTGAATGCATAAAAAGTCTTGAGTTCAAATATGTTTTGAAAATTGAAATCCTTTTGTAACAGATGAGTTTTCGTCTGAAATCCTGATACTTCGAAAGAGATTGTTCATTTTGTACACGAAGTGCATCCAGTTTTTGCCGTAACCCTCTCAACTTTTTAGCACATGCTATGTGGGTGAAATGATGATACCATGCCAACTTTCAACCATTTTAGAGTTCATTTGCAGTGCTTTTCAATTCAGGGTCATCTTAGCTCAAAATAAATCATGAAATGCATGAAAAATAGCAAATGCAGTTAGAAAAGGTTTGAAAAGTGATGATGTGGCTTTGAATGGGGCATATTGAATGATTAAAAAGTCTTGAGTTCAAATATGTTTAAAAAATTGAAATCCTTTTGTAACAGATGGGTTTTCGTCCAAAACCCTCACACTTCGAAAGAGATTGTTCATTTTGTACACGAAGTGCATCCAGTTTTTGCTGTAACCCTCTTAACTTTTTAGCACATGCTATGTGGGTGAAATGATGACACCATGCCAACTTTCAACCATTTCAGAGTTCATTTGCAGTGCTTTTCAATTCAGGGTCATCTTTGCTCAAAAATAAATCATGAAATGCATGAAAAATAGCAAATGAAGTCAGAAAAGGTTTGAAAAGTGATGATGTGGCTTTGAATGGTGCATATTGAATGCATAAAAAGTCTTGATTTCAAATATGTTTTGAAAATTGAAATCCTTTTGTAACAGATAAGTTTTCGTCTGAAACCCTGATACTTCGAAAGAGATTGTTCATTTTGTACACGAAGTGCATCCTGTTTTTGCCGTAACCCTCTAAACTTTTTAGCACATGCTATGTGGGCGAAATGATGATACCATGCCAACTTTCAACCATTTCAGAGTTCATTTGCAGTGCTTTTCAATTCAGGGTCATCTTAGCTCAAAATAAATCATGAAATACATGAAAAATAGCAAATGCAGTTAGAAAAGGTTTGAAAAGTGATGATGTGGCTTTGAATGGGGGCATATTGAATGATTAAAAAGTCTTGAGTTCAAATATGTTTAAAAAATTGAAATCCTTTTGTAACAATTGAATTTTTGTCCAAAACCCTCACACTTCGAAAGAGATTGTTCATTTTGTACACGAAGTGCATCCAGTTTTTGCTGTAACCCTCTTAACTTTTTAGCACATGCTATGTTGGTGAAATGATGATACCATGCCAACTTTCAACCATTTCAGAGTTCATTTGCAGTGCTTTTCAATTCAGGGTCATCTTTGCTCAAAAATAAATCATGAAATGCATGAAAAATAGTAAATGAAGTCAGAAAAGGTTTGAAAAGTGATGATGTGGCTTTGAATGGTGCATATTGAATGCATAAAAATCCTTGATTTCAAAATATGTTTTGAAAATTGAAATCCTTTTGTAACAGATAAGTTTTCGTCTGAAACCCTGATACTTCGAAAGAGATTGTTCATTTTGTACACGAAGTGCATCCAGTTTTTGCCGTAACCCTCTAAACTTTTTAGCACATGCTATGTGGGTGAAATGATGATACCATGCCAACTTTCAACCATTTCAGAGTTCATTTGCAGTGCTTTTCAATTCAGGGTCATCTTAGCTCAAAATAAATAATGAAATGCATGAAAAATAGCAAACGAAGTCAGAAAAGGTTTGAAAAGTGATGATGTGGCTTTGAATGGGGCATATTGAATGCATAAAAAGTCTTGAGTTCAAATATGTTTAAAAAATTGAAATCCACTTGTAACAGATGAGTTTTCGTCTGAAACCCTGATACTTCGAAAGAGATTGTTCATTTTGTACACGAAGTGCATCCAGTTTTTGCCGTAACCCTCTCAACTTTTTATCACATGCTATGTGGGTGAAATGATGATACCATGCCAACTTTAAACCATTTCAGAGTTCATTTGCAGTGCTTTTCAATTCAGGGTCATCTTAGCTCAAAATAATTCATGAAATGCATGAAAAATAGCAAATTAAGTTAGAAAAGGTTTGAAAAGTGATGATGTGGCTTTGAATGGTGCATATTGAATGCATAAAAAGTCTTGAGTTCAAATATGTTTTGAAAATTGAAATCCTTTTGTAACAGATGAGTTTTCGTCTGAAACCCTGATACTTCGAAAGAGATTGTTCATTTTGGACACGAAGTGCATCCAGTTTTTGCCGTAACCCTCTCAACTTTTTAGCACATGCTATATGGGTGAAATGATGATAGCATGCCAACTTTCAACCATTTCAGAGTTCATTTGCAGTGCTTTTCAATTCAGGGTCATCTTAGCTCAAAATAAATCATGAAATACATGAAAAATAGCAAATGAAGTCAGAAAAGGTTTGAAAAGTGATGACGTGGCTTTGAATGGTGCATATTGAATGCATAAAAAGTCTTGAGTTCAAATATGTTTAAAAAATTGAAATCCTTTTGTAACACATGAGTTTTCGTCTGAAACCGTGATACTTCGAAAGAGATTGTTCATTTTGTACACGAAGTGCATCCAGTTTTTGCCGTAACCCTCTCAACATTTTAGCACATGCTATGTGGGTGAAATGATGATACCATGCCAACTGTCAACCATTTCAGAGTTCATTTGCAGTGCTTTTCAATTCAGGGTCATCTTAGCTCAAAATAAATCATGAAATGCATGAAAAATAGCAAATGAAGTCAGAAAAGGTTTGAAAAGTGATGATGTGGCTTTGAATGGTGCATATTGAATGCATAAAAAGTCTTGAGTTCAAATATGTTTTGAAAATTGAAATCCTTTTGTAACAGATGAGTTTTCGTCTGAAATACTGATACTTCGAAAGAGATTGTTCATTTTGTACACGAAGTGCATCCAGTTTTTGCCGTAACCCTCTCAGCTTTTTAGCACATGATATGTGGGTGAAATGATGATACCATGCCAACTTTCAACCATTTCAGAGTTCATTTGCAGTGCTTTTCAATTCAGGGTCATCTTAGCTCAAAATAAATCATGAAATACATGAAAAATAGCAAATGCAGTTAGAAAAGGTTTGAAAAGTGATGATGTGGCTTTGAATGGGGGCATATTGAATGATTAAAAAGTCTTGAGTTCAAATATGTTTAAAAAATTGAAATCCTTTTGTAACAATTGAATTTTTGTCCAAAACCCTCACACTTCGAAAGAGATTGTTCATTTGGTACACGAAGTGCATCCAGTTTTTGCTGTAACCCTCTTAACTTTTTAGCACATGCTATGTTGGTGAAATGATGATACCATGCCAACTTTCAACCATTTCAGAGTTCATTTGCAGTGCTTTTCAATTCAGGGTCATCTTTGCTCAAAAATAAATCATGAAATGCATGAAAAATAGCAAATGAAGTCAGAAAAGGTTTGAAAAGTGATGATGTGGCTTTGAATGGTGCATATTGAATGCATAAAAATCCTTGATTTCAAAATATGTTTTGAAAATTGAAATCCTTTTGTAACAGATAAGTTTTCGTCTGAAACCCTGATACTTCGAAAGAGATTGTTCATTTTGTACACGAAGTGCATCCAGTTTTTGCCGTAACCCTCTAAACTTTTTAGCACATGCTATGTGGGTCAAATGATGATACCATGCCAACTTTCAACCATTTCAGAGTTCATTTGCAGTGCTTTTCAATTCAGGGTCATCTTAGCTCAAAATAAATAATGAAATGCATGAAAAATAGCAAACGAAGTCAGAAAAGGTTTGAAAAGTGATGATGTGGCTTTGAATGGGGCATATTGAATGCATAAAAAGTCTTGAGTTCAAATATGTTTAAAAAATTGAAATCCTCTTGTAACAGATGAGTTTTCGTCTGAAACCCTGATACTTCGAAAGACATTGTTCATTTTGTACACGAAGTGCATCCAATTTTTGCCGTAACCCTCTCAACTTTTTATCACATGCTATGTGGGTGAAATGATGATACCATGCCAACTTTCAACCATTTCAGAGTTCATTTGCAGTGCTTTTCAATTCATGGTCATCTTAGCTCAAAATAATTCATGAAATGCATGAAAAATAGCAAATTAAGTCATAAAAGGTTTGAAAAGTGATGATGTGGCTTTGAATGGTGCATATTGAATGCATAAAAAGTCTTGAGTTCAAATATGTTTTGAAAATTGAAATCCTTATGTAACAGATGAGTTTTCGTCTGAAACCCTGATACTTCGAAATAGATTGTTCATTTTGTACACGAAGTGCATCCAGTTTTTGCCGTAACCCTGTCAACTTTTTAGCACATGCTATGTGGGTGAAATGATGATACCATGCCAACTTTCAACCATTTCAGAGTTCATTTGCAGTGCTTTTCAATTCAGGGTCATCTTAGCTCAAAATAAATCATGAAATGCATGAAAAATGGCAAATGAAGTCAGAAAAGGTTTGAAAAGTGATGATGTGGCTTTGAATGGGGCATATTGAATGCATAAAAAGTCTTGAGTTCAAATATGTTTTGAAAATTGAAATCCTTTTGTAACAGATGAGTTTTCGTCTGAAATCCTGATACTTCGAAAGAGATTGTTCATTTTGTACACGAAGTGCATCCAGTTTTTGCCGTAACCCTCTCAACTTTTTAGCACATGCTATGTGGGTGAAATGATGATACCATGCCAACTTTCAACCATTTTAGAGTTCATTTGCAGTGCTTTTCAATTCAGGGTCATCTTAGCTCAAAATAAATCATGAAATGCATGAAAAATAGCAAATGCAGTTAGAAAAGGTTTGAAAAGTGATGATGTGGCTTTGAATGGGGCATATTGAATGATTAAAAAGTCTTGAGTTCAAATATGTTTAAAAAATTGAAATCCTTTTGTAACAGATGGGTTTTCGTCCAAAACCCTCACACTTCGAAAGAGATTGTTCATTTTGTACACGAAGTGCATCCAGTTTTTGCTGTAACCCTCTTAACTTTTTAGCACATGCTATGTGGGTGAAATGATGATACCATGCCAACTTTCAACCATTTCAGAGTTCATTTGCAGTGCTTTTCAATTCAGGGTCATCTTTGCTCAAAAATAAATCATGAAATGCATGAAAAATAGCAAATGAAGTCAGAAAAGGTTTGAAAAGTGATGATGTGGCTTTGAATGGTGCATATTGAATGCATAAAAAGTCTTGATTTCAAATATGTTTTGAAAATTGAAATCCTTTTGTAACAGATAAGTTTTCGTCTGAAACCCTGATACTTCGAAAGAGATTGTTCATTTTGTACACGAAGTGCATCCTGTTTTTGCCGTAACCCTCTAAACTTTTTAGCACATGCTATGTGGGTGAAATGATGATACCATGCCAACTTTCAACCATTTCAGAGTTCATTTGCAGTGCTTTTCAATTCAGGGTCATCTTAGCTCAAAATAATCATGAAATGCATGAAAAATAGCAAATGAAGTCAGAAAAGGTCTGAAAAGTGATGATGTGGCTTTGAATGGGGCATATTGAATGCATAAAAAGTCTTGAGTTCAAATATGTTTAAAAAATTGAAATCCTCTTGTAACAGATGAGTTTTCGTCTGAAACCTTGATACTTCGAAAGAGATTGTTCATTTTGTACACGAAGTGCATCCAGTTTTTGCCGTAACCCTCTCAACTTTTTATCACATGCTATGTGGGTGAAATGATGATACCATGCCAACTTTAAACCATTTCAGAGTTCATTTGCAGTGCTTTTCAATTCAGGGTCATCTTAGCTCAAAATAATTCATGAAATGCATGAAAAATAGCAAATTAAGTCAGAAAAGGTTTGAAAAGTGATGATGTGGCTTTGAATGGTGCATATTGAATGCATAAAAAGTCTTGAGTTCAAATATGTTTTGAAAATTGAAATCCTTTTGTAACAGATGAGTTTTCGTCTGAAACCCTGATACTTCGAAAGAGATTGTTCATTTTGGACACGAAGTGCATCCAGTTTTTGCCGTAACCCTCTCAACTTTTTAGCACATGCTATATGGGTGAAATGATGATAGCATGCCAACTTTCAACCATTTCAGAGTTCATTTGCAGTGCTTTTCAATTCAGGGTCATCTTAGCTCAAAATAAATCATGAAATACATGAAAAATAGCAAATGAAGTCAGAAAAGGTTTGAAAAGTGATGATGTGGCTTTGAATGGTGCATATTGAATGCATAAAAAGTCTTGAGTTCAAATATGTTTAAAAAATTGAAATCCTTTTGTAACACATGAGTTTTCGTCTGAAACCGTGATACTTCGAAAGAGATTGTTCATTTTGTACACGAAGTGCATCCAGTTTTTGCCGTAACCCTCTCAACATTTTAGCACATGCTATGTGGGTGAAATGATGATACCATGCCAACTGTCAACCATTTCAGAGTTCATTTGCAGTGCTTTTCAATTCAGGGTCATCTTAGCTCAAAATAAATCATGAAATGCATGAAAAATAGCAAATGAAGTCAGAAAAGGTTTGAAAAGTGATGATGTGGCTTTGAATGGTGCATATTGAATGCATAAAAAGTCTTGTGTTCAAATATGTTTTGAAAATTGAAATCCTTTTGTAACAGATGAGTTTTCGTCTGAAATACTGATACTTCGAAAGAGATTGTTTATTTTGTACACGAAGTGCATCCAGTTTTTGCCGTAACCCTGTCAACTTTTTAGCACATGCTATGTGGGTGAAATGATGATACCATGCCAACTTTCAACCATTTCAGAGTTCATTTGCAGTGCTTTTCAATTCAGGGTCATCTTAGCTCAAAATAAATCATGAAATGCATGAAAAATAGCAAATGAAGTCAGAAAAGGTTTGAAAAGTGATGATGTGGCTTTGAATGGGGCATATTGAATGCATAAAAAGTCTTGAGTTCAAATATGTTTTGAAAATTGAAATCCTTTTGTAACAGATGAGTTTTCGTCTGAAATCCTGATACTTCGAAAGAGATTGTTCATTTTGTACACGAAGTGCATCCAGTTTTTGCCGTAACCCTCTCAACTTTTTAGCACATGCTATGTGGGTGAAATGATGATACCATGCCAACTTTCAACCATTTTAGAGTTCATTTGCAGTGCTTTTCAATTCAGGGTCATCTTAGCTCAAAATAAATCATGAAATGCATGAAAAATAGCAAATGCAGTTAGAAAAGGTTTGAAAAGTGACGATGTGGCTTTGAATGGGGCATATTGAATGATTAAAAAGTCTTGAGTTCAAATATGTTTAAAAAATTGAAATCCTTTTGTAACAGATGGGTTTTCGTCCAAAACCCTCACACTTCGAAAGAGATTGTTCATTTTGTACACGAAGTGCATCCAGTTTTTGCTGTAACCCTCTTAACTTTTTAGCACATGCTATGTGGGTGAAATGATGATACCATGCCAACTTTCAACCATTTCAGAGTTCATTTGCAGTGCTTTTCAATTCAGGGTCATCTTTGCTCAAAAATAAATCATGAAATGCATGAAAAATAGCAAATGAAGTCAGAAAAGGTTTGAAAAGTGATGATGTGGCTTTGAATGGTGCATATTGAATGCATAAAAAGTCTTGATTTCAAATATGTTTTGAAAATTGAAATCCTTTTGTAACAGATAAGTTTTCGTCTGAAACCCTGATACTTCGAAAGAGATTGTTCATTTTGTACACGAAGTGCATCCTGTTTTTGCCGTAACCCTCTAAACTTTTTAGCACATGCTATGTGGGTGAAATGATGATACCATGCCAACTTTCAACCATTTCAGAGTTCATTTGCAGTGCTTTTCAATTCAGGGTCATCTTAGCTCAAAATAATCATGAAATGCATGAAAAATAGAAAATGAAGTCAGAAAAGGTCTGAAAAGTGATGATGTGGCTTTGAATGGGGCATATTGAATGCATAAAAAGTCTTGAGTTCAAATATGTTTAAAAAATTGAAATCCTCTTGTAACAGATGAGTTTTCGTCTGAAACCCTGATACTTCGAAAGAGATTGTTCATTTTGTACACGAAGTGCATCCAGTTTTTGCCGTAACCCTCTCAACTTTTTATCACATGCTATGTGGGTGAAATGATGATACCATGCCAACTTTAAACCATTTCAGAGTTCATTTGCAGTGCTTTTCAATTCAGGGTCATCTTAGCTCAAAATAATTCATGAAATGCATGAAAAATAGCAAATTAAGTCAGAAAAGGTTTGAAAAGTGATGATGTGGCTTTGAATGGTGCATATTGAATGCATAAAAAGTCTTGAGTTCAAATATGTTTTGAAAATTGAAATCCTTTTGTAACAGATGAGTTTTCGTCTGAAACCCTGATACTTCGAAAGAGATTGTTCATTTTGGACACGAAGTGCATCCAGTTTTTGCCGTAACCCTCTCAACTTTTTAGCACATGCTATATGGGTGAAATGATGATAGCATGCCAACTTTCAACCATTTCAGAGTTCATTTGCAGTGCTTTTCAATTCAGGGTCATCTTAGCTCAAAATAAATCATGAAATACATGAAAAATAGCAAATGAAGTCAGAAAAGGTTTGAAAAGTGATGATGTGGCTTTGAATGGTGCATATTGAATGCATAAAAAGTCTTGAGTTCAAATATGTTTAAAAAATTGAAATCCTTTTGTAACACATGAGTTTTCGTCTGAAACCGTGATACTTCGAAAGAGATTGTTCATTTTGTACACGAAGTGCATCCAGTTTTTGCCGTAACCCTCTCAACATTTTAGCACATGCTATGTGGGTGAAATGATGATACCATGCCAACTGTCAACCATTTCAGAGTTCATTTGCAGTGCTTTTCAATTCAGGGTCATCTTAGCTCAAAATAAATCATGAAATGCATGAAAAATAGCAAATGAAGTCAGAAAAGGTTTGAAAAGTGATGATGTGGCTTTGAATGGTGCATATTGAATGCATAAAAAGTCTTGAGTTCAAATATGTTTTGAAAATTGAAATCCTTTTGTAACAGATGAGTTTTCGTCTGAAATACTGATACTTCGAAAGAGATTGTTCATTTTGTACACGAAGTGCATCCAGTTTTTGCCGTAACCCTCTCAACTTTTTAGCACATGATATGTGGGTGAAATGATGATACCATGCCAACTTTCAACCATTTCAGAGTTCATTTGCAGTGCTTTTCAATTCAGGGTCATCTTAGCTCAAAATAAATCATGAAATACATGAAAAATAGCAAATGCAGTTAGAAAAGGTTTGAAAAGTGATGATGTGGCTTTGAATGGGGGCATATTGAATGATTAAAAAGTCTTGAGTTCAAATATGTTTAAAAAATTGAAATCCTTTTGTAACAATTGAATTTTTGTCCAAAACCCTCACACTTCGAAAGAGATTGTTCATTTTGTACACGAAGTGCATCCAGTTTTTGCTGTAACCCTCTTAAATTTTTAGCACATGCTATGTTGGTGAAATGATGATACCATGCCAACTTTCAACCATTTCAGAGTTCATTTGCAGTGCTTTTCAATTCAGGGTCATCTTTGCTCAAAAATAAATCATGAAATGCATGAAAAATAGCAAATGAAGTCAGAAAAGGTTTGAAAAGTGATGATGTGGCTTTGAATGGTGCATATTGAATGCATAAAAATCCTTGATTTCAAAATATGTTTTGAAAATTGAAATCCTTTTGTAACAGATAAGTTTTCGTCTGAAACCCTGATACTTCGAAAGAGATTGTTCATTTTGTACACGAAGTGCATCCAGTTTTTGCCGTAACCCTCTAAACTTTTTAGCACATGCTATGTGGGTGAAATGATGATACCATGCCAACTTTCAACCATTTCAGAGTTCATTTGCAGTGCTTTTCAATTCAGGGTCATCTTAGCTCAAAATAAATAATGAAATGCATGAAAAATAGCAAACGAAGTCAGAAAAGGTTTGAAAAGTGATGATGTGGCTTTGAATGGGGCATATTGAATGCATAAAAAGTCTTGAGTTCAAATATGTTTAAAAAATTGAAATCCTCTTGTAACAGATGAGTTTTCGTCTGAAACCCTGATACTTCGAAAGAGATTGTTCATTTTGTACACGAAGTGCATCCAATTTTTGCCGTAAGCCTCTCAACTTTTTATCACATGCTATGTGGGTGAAATGATGATACCATGCCAACTTTGAACCATTTCAGAGTTCATTTGCAGTGCTTTTCAATTCATGGTCATCTTAGCTCAAAATAATTCATGAAATGCATGAAAAATAGCAAATTAAGTCATAAAAGGTTTGAAAAGTGATGATGTGGCTTTGAATGGTGCATATTGAATGCATAAAAAGTCTTGAGTTCAAATATGTTTTGAAAATTGAAATCCTTTTGTAACAGATGAGTTTTCGTCTGAAACCCTGATACTTCGAAATAGATTGTTCATTTTGTACACGAAGTGCATCCAGTTTTTGCCGTAACCCTGTCAACTTTTTAGCACATGCTATGTGGGTGAAATGATGATACCATGCCAACTTTCAACCATTTCAGAGTTCATTTGCAGTGCTTGTCAATTCAGGGTCATCTTAGCTCAAAATAAATCATGAAATGCATGAAAAATAGCAAATGAAGTCAGAAAAGGTTTGAAAAGTGATGATGTGGCTTTGAATGGGGCATATTGAATGCATAAAAAGTCTTGAGTTCAAATATGTATTGAAAATTGAAATCCTATTGTAACAGATGAGTTTTCGTCTGAAATCCTGATACTTCGAAAGAGATTGTTCATTTTGTACACGAAGTGCATCCAGTTTTTGCCGTAACCCTCTCAACTTTTTAGCACATGCTATGTGGGTGAAATGATGATACCATGCCAACTTTCAACCATTTTAGAGTTCATTTGCAGTGCTTTTCAATTCAGGGTCATCTTAGCTCAAAATAAATCATGAAATGCATGAAAAATAGCAAATGCAGTTAGAAAAGGTTTGAAAAGTGATGATGTGGCTTTGAATGGGGCATATTGAATGATTAAAAAGTCTTGAGTTCAAATATGTTTAAAAAATTGAAATCCTTTTGTAACAGATGGGTTTTCGTCCAAAACCCTCACACTTCGAAAGAGATTGTTCATTTTGTACACGAAGTGCATCCAGTTTTTGCTGTAACCCTCTTAACTTTTTAGCACATGCTATGTGGGTGAAATGATGATACCATGCCAACTTTCAACCATTTCAGAGTTCATTTGCAGTGCTTTTCAATTCAGGGTCATCTTTGCTCAAAAATAAATCATGAAATGCATGAAAAATAGCAAATGAAGTCAGAAAAGGTTTGAAAAGTGATGATGTGGCTTTGAATGGTGCATATTGAATGCATAGAAAGTCTTGATTTCAAATATGTTTTGAAAATTGAAATCCTTTTGTAACAGATAAGTTTTCGTCTGAAACCCTGATACTTCGAAAGAGATTGTTCATTTTGTACACGAAGTGCATCCTGTTTTTGCCGTAACCCTCTAAACTTTTTAGCACATGCTATGTGGGTGTAATGATGATACCATGCCAACTTTCAACCATTTCAGAGTTCATTTGCAGTGCTTTTCAATTCAGGGTCATCTTAGCTCAAAATAATCATGAAATGCATGAAAAATAGCAAATGAAGTCAGAAAAGGTCTGAAAAGTGATGATGTGGCTTTGAATGGGGCATATTGAATGCATAAAATGTCTTGAGTTCAAATATGTTTAAAAAATTGAAATCCTCTTGTAACAGATGAGTTTTCGTCTGAAACCCTGATACTTCGAAAGAGATTGTTCATTTTGTACACGAAGTGCATCCAGTTTTTGCCGTAACCCTCTCAACTTTTTATCACATGCTATGTGGGTGAAATGATGATACCATGCCAACTTTAAACCATTTCAGAGTTCATTTGCAGTGCTTTTCAATTCAGGGTCATCTTAGCTCAAAATAATTCATGAAATGCATGAAAAATAGAAATTAAGTCAGAAAAGGTTTGAAAAGTGATGATGTGGCTTTGAATGGTGCATATTGAATGCATAAAAAGTCTTGAGTTCAAATATGTTTTGAAAATTGAAATCCTTTTGTAACAGATGAGTTTTCGTCTGAAACCCTGATACTTCGAAAGAGATTGTTCATTTTGGACATGAAGTGCATCCAGTTTTTGCCGTAACCCTCTCAACTTTTTAGCACATGCTATATGGGTGAAATGATGATAGCATGCCAACTTTCAACCATTTCAGAGTTCATTTGCAGTGCTTTTCAATTCAGGGTCATCTTAGCTCAAAATAAATCATGAAATACATGAAAAATAGCAAATGAAGTCAGAAAAGGTTTGAAAAGTGATGATGTGGCTTTGAATGGTGCATATTGAATGCATAAAAAGTCTTGAGTTCAAATATGTTTAAAAAATTGAAATCCTTTTGTAACACATGAGTTTTCGTCTGAAACCGTGATACTTCGAAAGAGATTGTTCATTTTGTACACGAAGTGCATCCAGTTTTTGCCGTAACCCTCTCAACATTTTAGCACATGCTATGTGGGTGAAATGATGATACCATGCCAACTGTCAACCATTTCAGAGTTCATTTGCAGTGCTTTTCAATTCAGGGTCATCTTAGCTCAAAATAAATCATGAAATGCATGAAAAATAGCAAATGAAGTCAGAAAAGGTTTGAAAAGTGATGATGTGGCTTTGAATGGTGCATATTGAATGCATAAAAAGTCTTGAGTTCAAATATGTTTTGAAAATTGAAATCCTTTTGTAACAGATGAGTTTTCGTCTGAAATACTGATACTTCGAAAGAGATTGTTCATTTTGTACACGAAGTGCATCCAGTTTTTGCCGTAACCCTCTCAACTTTTTAGCACATGATATGTGGGTGAAATGATGATACCATGCCAACTTTCAACCATTTCAGAGTTCATTTGCAGTGCTTTTCAATTCAGGGTCATCTTAGCTCAAAATAAATCATGAAATACATGAAAAATAGCAAATGCAGTTAGAAAAGGTTTGAAAAGTGATGATGTGGCTTTGAATGGGGGCATATTGAATGATTAAAAAGTCTTGAGTTCAAATATGTTTAAAAAATTGAAATCCTTTTGTAACAATTGAATTTTTGTCCAAAACCCTCACACTTCGAAAGAGATTGTTCATTTTGTACACGAAGTGCATCCAGTTTTTGCTGTAACCCTCTTAAATTTTTAGCACATGCTATGTTGGTGAAATGATGATACCATGCCAACTTTCAACCATTTCAGAGTTCATTTGCAGTGCTTTTCAATTCAGGGTCATCTTTGCTCAAAAATAAATCATGAAATGCATGAAAAATAGCAAATGAAGTCAGAAAAGGTTTGAAAAGTGATGATGTGGCTTTGAATGGTGCATATTGAATGCATAAAAATCCTTGATTTCAAAATATGTTTTGAAAATTGAAATCCTTTTGTAACAGATAAGTTTTCGTCTGAAACCCTGATACTTCGAAAGAGATTGTTCATTTTGTACACGAAGTGCATCCAGTTTTTGCCGTAACCCTCTAAACTTTTTAGCACATGCTATGTGGGTGAAATGATGATACCATGCCAACTTTCAACCATTTCAGAGTTCATTTGCAGTGCTTTTCAATTCAGGGTCATCTTAGCTCAAAATAAATAATGAAATGCATGAAAAATAGCAAACGAAGTCAGAAAAGGTTTGAAAAGTGATGATGTGGCTTTGAATGGGGCATATTGAATGCATAAAAAGTCTTGAGTTCAAATATGTTTAAAAAATTGAAATCCTCTTGTAACAGATGAGTTTTCGTCTGAAACCCTGATACTTCGAAAGAGATTGTTCATTTTGTACACGAAGTGCATCCAATTTTTGCCGTAAGCCTCTCAACTTTTTATCACATGCTATGTGGGTGAAATGATGATACCATGCCAACTTTGAACCATTTCAGAGTTCATTTGCAGTGCTTTTCAATTCATGGTCATCTTAGCTCAAAATAATTCATGAAATGCATGAAAAATAGCAAATTAAGTCATAAAAGGTTTGAAAAGTGATGATGTGGCTTTGAATGGTGCATATTGAATGCATAAAAAGTCTTGAGTTCAAATATGTTTTGAAAATTGAAATCCTTTTGTAACAGATGAGTTTTCGTCTGAAACCCTGATACTTCGAAATAGATTGTTCATTTTGTACACGAAGTGCATCCAGTTTTTGCCGTAACCCTGTCAACTTTTTAGCACATGCTATGTGGGTGAAATGATGATACCATGCCAACTTTCAACCATTTCAGAGTTCATTTGCAGTGCTTGTCAATTCAGGGTCATCTTAGCTCAAAATAAATCATGAAATGCATGAAAAATAGCAAATGAAGTCAGAAAAGGTTTGAAAAGTGATGATGTGGCTTTGAATGGGGCATATTGAATGCATAAAAAGTCTTGAGTTCAAATATGTATTGAAAATTGAAATCCTATTGTAACAGATGAGTTTTCGTCTGAAATCCTGATACTTCGAAAGAGATTGTTCATTTTGTACACGAAGTGCATCCAGTTTTTGCCGTAACCCTCTCAACTTTTTAGCACATGCTATGTGGGTGAAATGATGATACCATGCCAACTTTCAACCATTTTAGAGTTCATTTGCAGTGCTTTTCAATTCAGGGTCATCTTAGCTCAAAATAAATCATGAAATGCATGAAAAATAGCAAATGCAGTTAGAAAAGGTTTGAAAAGTGATGATGTGGCTTTGAATGGGGCATATTGAATGATTAAAAAGTCTTGAGTTCAAATATGTTTAAAAAATTGAAATCCTTTTGTAACAGATGGGTTTTCGTCCAAAACCCTCACACTTCGAAAGAGATTGTTCATTTTGTACACGAAGTGCATCCAGTTTTTGCTGTAACCCTCTTAACTTTTTAGCACATGCTATGTGGGTGAAATGATGATACCATGCCAACTTTCAACCATTTCAGAGTTCATTTGCAGTGCTTTTCAATTCAGGGTCATCTTTGCTCAAAAATAAATCATGAAATGCATGAAAAATAGCAAATGAAGTCAGAAAAGGTTTGAAAAGTGATGATGTGGCTTTGAATGGTGCATATTGAATGCATAGAAAGTCTTGATTTCAAATATGTTTTGAAAATTGAAATCCTTTTGTAACAGATAAGTTTTCGTCTGAAACCCTGATACTTCGAAAGAGATTGTTCATTTTGTACACGAAGTGCATCCTGTTTTTGCCGTAACCCTCTAAACTTTTTAGCACATGCTATGTGGGTGTAATGATGATACCATGCCAACTTTCAACCATTTCAGAGTTCATTTGCAGTGCTTTTCAATTCAGGGTCATTTTAGCTCAAAATAATCATGAAATGCATGAAAAATAGCAAATGAAGTCAGAAAAGGTCTGAAAAGTGATGATGTGGCTTTGAATGGGGCATATTGAATGCATAAAATGTCTTGAGTTCAAATATGTTTAAAAAATTGAAATCCTCTTGTAACAGATGAGTTTTCGTCTGAAACCCTGATACTTCGAAAGAGATTGTTCATTTTGTACACGAAGTGCATCCAGTTTTTGCCGTAACCCTCTCAACTTTTTATCACATGCTATGTGGGTGAAATGATGATACCATGCCAACTTTAAACCATTTCAGAGTTCATTTGCAGTGCTTTTCAATTCAGGGTCATCTTAGCTCAAAATAATTCATGAAATGCATGAAAAATAGAAATTAAGTCAGAAAAGGTTTGAAAAGTGATGATGTGGCTTTGAATGGTGCATATTGAATGCATAAAAAGTCTTGAGTTCAAATATGTTTTGAAAATTGAAATCCTTTTGTAACAGATGAGTTTTCGTCTGAAACCCTGATACTTCGAAAGAGATTGTTCATTTTGGACATGAAGTGCATCCAGTTTTTGCCGTAACCCTCTCAACTTTTTAGCACATGCTATATGGGTGAAATGATGATAGCATGCCAACTTTCAACCATTTCAGAGTTCATTTGCAGTGCTTTTCAATTCAGGGTCATCTTAGCTCAAAATAAATCATGAAATACATGAAAAATAGCAAATGAAGTCAGAAAAGGTTTGAAAAGTGATGATGTGGCTTTGAATGGTGCATATTGAATGCATAAAAAGTCTTGAGTTCAAATATGTTTTGAAAATTGAAATCCTTTTGTAACAGATGAGTTTTCGTCTGAAATACTGATACTTCGAAAGAGATTGTTCATTTTGTACACGAAGTGCATCCAGTTTTTGCCGTAACCCTCTCAACTTTTTAGCACATGATATGTGGGTGAAATGATGATACCATGCCAACTTTCAACCATTTCAGAGTTCATTTGCAGTGCTTTTCAATTCAGGGTCATCTTAGCTCAAAATAAATCATGAAATACATGAAAAATAGCAAATGCAGTTAGAAAAGGTTTGAAAAGTGATGATGTGGCTTTGAATGGGGGCATATTGAATGATTAAAAAGTCTTGAGTTCAAATATGTTTAAAAAATTGAAATCCTTTTGTAACAATTGAATTTTTGTCCAAAACCCTCACACTTCGAAAGAGATTGTTCATTTTGTACACGAAGTGCATCCAGTTTTTGCTGTAACCCTCTTAACTTTTTAGCACATGCTATGTTGGTGAAATGATGATACCATGCCAACTTTCAACCATTTCAGAGTTCATTTGCAGTGCTTTTCAATTCAGGGTCATCTTTGCTCAAAAATAAATCATGAAATGCATGAAAAATAGCAAATGAAGTCAGAAAAGGTTTGAAAAGTGATGATGTGGCTTTGAATGGTGCATATTGAATGCATAAAAATCCTTGATTTCAAAATATGTTTTGAAAATTGAAATCCTTTTGTAACAGATAAGTTTTCGTCTGAAACCCTGATACTTCGAAAGAGATTGTTCATTTTGTACACGAAGTGCATCCAGTTTTTGCCGTAACCCTCTAAACTTTTTAGCACATGCTATGTGGGTGAAATGATGATACCATGCCAACTTTCAACCATTTCAGAGTTCATTTGCAGTGCTTTTCAATTCAGGGTCATCTTAGCTCAAAATAAATAATGAAATGCATGAAAAATAGCAAACGAAGTCAGAAAAGGTTTGAAAAGTGATGATGTGGCTTTGAATGGGGCATATTGAATGCATAAAAAGTCTTGAGTTCAAATATGTTTAAAAAATTGAAATCCTCTTGTAACAGATGAGTTTTCGTCTGAAACCCTGATACTTCGAAAGAGATTGTTCATTTTGTACACGAAGTGCATCCAATTTTTGCCGTAACCCTCTCAACTTTTTATCACATGCTATGTGGGTGAAATGATGATACCATGCCAACTTTCAACCATTTCAGAGTTCATTTGCAGTGCTTTTCAATTCATGGTCATCTTAGCTCTAAATAATTCATGAAATGCATGAAAAATAGCAAATTAAGTCATAAAAGGTTTGAAAAGTGATGATGTGGCTTTGAATGGTGCATATTGAATGCATAAAAAGTCTTGAGTTCAAATATGTTTTGAAAATTGAAATCCTTTTGTAACAGATGAGTTTTCGTCTGAAACACTGATACTTCGAAATAGATTGTTCATTTTGTACACGAAGTGCATCCAGTTTTTGCCGTAACCCTGTCAACTTTTTAGCACATGCTATGTGGGTGAAATGATGATACCATGCCAACTTTCAACCATTTCAGAGTTCATTTGCAGTGCTTGTCAATTCAGGGTCATCTTAGCTCAAAATAAATCATGAAATGCATGAAAAATAGCAAATGAAGTCAGAAAAGGTTTGAAAAGTGATGATGTGGCTTTGAATGGGGCATATTGAATGCATAAAAAGTCTTGAGTTCAAATATGTTTTGAAAATTGAAATCCTTTTGTAACAGATGAGTTTTCGTCTGAAATCCTGATACTTCGAAAGAGATTGTTCATTTTGTACACGAAGTGCATCCAGTTTTTGCCGTAACCCTCTCAACTTTTTAGCACATGCTATGTGGGTGAAATGATGATACCATGCCAACTTTCAACCATTTTAGAGTTAATTTGCAGTGCTTTTCAATTCAGGGTCATCTTAGCTCAAAATAAATCATGAAATGCATGAAAAATAGCAAATGCAGTTAGAAAAGGTTTGAAAAGTGATGATGTGGCTTTGAATGGGGCATATTGAATGATTAAAAAGTCTTGAGTTCAAATATGTTTAAAAAATTGAAATCCTTTTGTAACAGATGGGTTTTCGTCCAAAACCCTCACACTTCGAAAGAGATTGTTCATTTTGTACACGAAGTGCATCCAATTTTTGCTGTAACCCTCTTAACTTTTTAGCACATGCTATGTGGGTGAAATGATGATACCATGCCAACTTTCAACCATTTCAGAGTTCATTTGCAGTGCTTTTCAATTCAGGGTCATCTTTGCTCAAAAATAAATCATGAAATGCATGAAAAATAGCAAATGAAGTCAGAAAAGGTTTGAAAAGTGATGATGTGGCTTTGAATGGTGCATATTGAATGCATAAAAAGTCTTGAGTTCAAATATGTTTAAAAAATTGAAATCCTCTTGTAACAGATGAGTTTTCGTCTGAAACCCTGATACTTCGAAAGAGATTGTTCATTTTGTACACGAAGTGCATCCAGTTTTTGCCGTAACCCTCTCAACTTTTTATCACATGCTATGTGGGTGAAATGATGATACCATGCCAACTTTAAACCATTTCAGAGTTCATTTGCAGTGCTTTTCAATTCAGGGTCATCTTAGCTCAAAATAATTCATGAAATGCATGAAAAATAGCAAATTAAGTCAGAAAAGGTTTGAAAAGTGATGATGTGGCTTTGAATGGTGCATATTGAATGCATAAAAAGTCTTGAGTTCAAATATGTTTTGAAAATTGAAATCCTTTTGTAACAGATGAGTTTTCGTCTGAAACCCTGATACTTCGAAAGAGATTGTTCATTTTGGACACGAAGTGCATCCAGTTTTTGCCGTAACCCTCTCAACTTTTTAGCACATGCTATATGGGTGAAATGATGATAGCATGCCAACTTTCAACCATTTCAGAGTTCATTTGCAGTGCTTTTCAATTCAGGGTCATCTTAGCTCAAAATAAATCATGAAATACATGAAAAATAGCAAATGAAGTCAGAAAAGGTTTGAAAAGTGATGATGTGGCTTTGAATGGTGCATATTGAATGCATAAAAAGTCTTGAGTTCAAATATGTTTAAAAAATTGAAATCCTTTTGTAACACATGAGTTTTCGTCTGAAACCGTGATACTTCGAAAGAGATTGTTCATTTTGTACACGAAGTGCATCCAGTTTTTGCCGTAACCCTCTCAACATTTTAGCACATGCTATGTGGGTGAAATGATGATACCATGCCAACTGTCAACCATTTCAGAGTTCATTTGCAGTGCTTTTCAATTCAGGGTCATCTTAGCTCAAAATAAATCATGAAATGCATGAAAAATAGCAAATGAAGTCAGAAAAGGTTTGAAAAGTGATGATGTGGCTTTGAATGGTGCATATTGAATGCATAAAAAGTCTTGAGTTCAAATATGTTTTGAAAATTGAAATCCTTTTGTAACAGATGAGTTTTCGTCTGAAATACTGATACTTCGAAAGAGATTGTTCATTTTGTACACGAAGTGCATCCAGTTTTTGCCGTAACCCTCTCAACTTTTTAGCACATGATATGTGGGTGAAATGATGATACCATGCCAACTTTCAACCATTTCAGAGTTCATTTGCAGTGCTTTTCAATTCAGGGTCATCTTAGCTCAAAATAAATCATGAAATGCATGAAAAATAGCAAATGAAGTCAGAAAAGGTTTGAAAAGTGATGATGTGGCTTTGAATGGGGCATATTGAATGCATAAAAAGTCTTGAGTTCAAATATATTTAAAAAATTGAAATCCTCTTGTAACAGATGAGTTTTCGTCTGAAACCCTGATACTTCGAAAGAGATTGTTCATTTTGTACACGAAGTGCATCCAATTTTTGCCGTAACCCTCTCAACTTTTTATCACATGCTATGTGGGTGAAATTATGATACCATGCCAACTTTCAACCATTTCAGAGTTCATTTGCAGTGCTTTTCAATTCATGGTCATCTTAGCTCAAAATAATTCATGAAATGCATGAAATATAGCAAATTAAGTCATAAAAGGTTTGAAAAGTGATGATGTGGCTTTGAATGGTGCATATTGAATTCATAAAAAGTCTTGAGTTCAAATATGTTTTGAAAATTGAAATCCTTTTGTAACAGATGAGTTTTCGTCTGAAACCCTGATACTTCGAAATAGATTGTTCATTTTGTACACGAAGTGCATCCAGTTTTTGCCGTAACCCTGTCAACTTTTTAGCACATGCTATGTGGGTGAAATGATGATACCATGCCAACTTTCAACCATTTCAGAGTTCATTTGCAGTGCTTGTCAATTCAGGGTCATCTTAGCTCAAAATAAATCATGAAATGCATGAAAAATAGCAAATGAAGTCAGAAAAGGTTTGAAAAGTGATGATGTGGCTTTGAATGGGGCATATTGAATGCATAAAAAGTCTTGAGTTCAAATATGTTTTGAAAATTGAAATCCTTTTGTAACAGATGAGTTTTCGTCTGAAATCCTGATACTTCGAAAGAGATTGTTCATTTTGTACACGAAGTGCATCCAGTTTTTGCCGTAACCCTCTCAACTTTTTAGCACATGCTATGTGGGTGAAATGATGATACCATGCCAACTTTCAACCATTTTAGAGTTCATTTGCAGTGCTTTTCAATTCAGGGTCATCTTAGCTCAAAATAAATCATGAAATGCATGAAAAATAGCAAATGCAGTTAGAAAAGGTTTGAAAAGTGATGATGTGGCTTTGAATGGGGCATATTGAATGATTTAAAAGTCTTGAGTTCAAATATGTTTAAAAAATTGAAATCCTTTTGTAACAGATGGGTTTTCGTCCAAAACCCTCACACTTCGAAAGAGATTGTTCATTTTGTACACGAAGTGCATCCAGTTTTTGCTGTAACCCTCTTAACTTTTTAGCACATGCTATGTGGGTGAAATGATGATACCATGCCAACTTTCAACCATTTCAGAGTTCATTTGCAGTGCTTTTCAATTCAGGGTCATCTTTGCTCAAAAATAAATCATGAAATGCATGAAAAATAGCAAATGAAGTCAGAAAAGGTTTGAAAAGTGATGATGTGGCTTTGAATGGTGCATATTGAATGCATAAAAAGTCTTGATTTCAAATATGTTTTGAAAATTGAAATCCTTTTGTAACAGATAAGTTTTCGTCTGAAACCCTGATACTTCGAAAGAGATTGTTCATTTTGTACACGAAGTGCATCCTGTTTTTGCCGTAACCCTCTAAACTTTTTAGCACATGCTATGTGGGTGAAATGATGATACCATGCCAACTTTCAACCATTTCAGAGTTCATTTGCAGTGCTTTTCAATTCAGGGTCATCTTAGCTCAAAATAATCATGAAATGCATGAAAAATAGCAAATGAAGTCAGAAAAGGTCTGAAAAGTGATGATGTGGCTTTGAATGGGGCATATTGAATGCATAAAAAGTCTTGAGTTCAAATATGTTTAAAAAATTGAAATCCTCTTGTAACAGATGAGTTTTCGTCTGAAACCCTGATACTTCGAAAGAGATTGTTCATTTTGTACACGAAGTGCATCCAGTTTTTGCCGTAACCCTCTCAACTTTTTATCACATGCTATGTGGGTGAAATGATGATACCATGCCAACTTTAAACCATTTCAGAGTTCATTTGCAGTGCTTTTCAATTCAGGGTCATCTTAGCTCAAAATAATTCATGAAATGCATGAAAAATAGAAATTAAGTCAGAAAAGGTTTGAAAAGTGATGATGTGGCTTTGAATGGTGCATATTGAATGCATAAAAAGCCTTGAGTTCAAAGATGTTTTGAAAATTGAAATCCTTTTGTAACAGATGAGTTTTCGTCTGAAACCCTGATACTTCGAAAGAGATTGTTCATTTTGGACACGAAGTGCATCCAGTTTTTGCCGTAACCCTCTCAACTTTTTAGCACATGCTATATGGGTGAAATGATGATAGCATGCCAACTTTCAACCATTTCAGAGTTCATTTGCAGTGCTTTTCAATTCAGGGTCATCTTAGCTCAAAATAAATCATGAAATACATGAAAAATAGCAAATGAAGTCAGAAAAGGTTTGAAAAGTGATGATGTGGCTTTGAATGGTGCATATTGAATGCATAAAAAGTCTTGAGTTCAAATATGTTTAAAAAATTGAAATCCTTTTGTAACACATGAGTTTTCGTCTGAAACCGTGATACTTCGAAAGAGATTGTTCATTTTGTACACGAAGTGCATCCAGTTTTTGCCGTAACCCTCTCAACATTTTAGCACATGCTATGTGGGTGAAATGATGATACCATGCCAACTGTCAACCATTTCAGAGTTCATTTGCAGTGCTTTTCAATTCAGGGTCATCTTAGCTCAAAATAAATCATGAAATGCATGAAAAATAGCAAATGAAGTCAGAAAAGGTTTGAAAAGTGATGATGTGGCTTTGAATGGTGCATATTGAATGCATAAAAAGTCTTGAGTTCAAATATGTTTTGAAAATTGAAATCCTTTTGTAACAGATGTGTTTTCGTCTGAAATACTGATACTTCGAAAGAGATTATTCATTTTGTACACGAAGTGCATCCAGTTTTTGCCGTAACCCTCTCAACTTTTTAGCACATGATATGTGGGTGAAATGATGATACCATGCCAACTTTCAACCATTTCAGAGTTCATTTGCAGTGCTTTTCAATTCAGGGTCATCTTAGCTCAAAATAAATCATGAAATGCATGAAAAATAGCAAATGCAGTTAGAAAAGGTTTGAAAAGTGATGATGTGGCTTTGAATGGGGCATATTGAATGATTAAAAAGTCTTGAGTTCAAATATGTTTAAAAAATTGAAATCCTTTTGTAACAGATGGGTTTTCGTCCAAAACCCTCACACTTCGAAAGAGATTGTTCATTTTGTACACGAAGTGCATCCAGTTTTTGCTGTAACCCTCTTAACTTTTTAGCACATGCTATGTGGGTGAAATGATGATACCATGCCAACTTTCAACCATTTCAGAGTTCATTTGCAGTGCTTTTCAATTCAGGGTCATCTTTGCTCAAAAATAAATCATGAAATGCATGAAAAATAGCAAATGAAGTCAGAAAAGGTTTGAAAAGTGATGATGTGATTTGAATGGTGCATATTGAATGCATAAAAAGTCTTGATTTCAAATATGTTTTGAAAATTGAAATCCTTTTGTAACAGATAAGTTTTCGTCTGAAACCCTGATACTTCGAAAGAGATTGTTCATTTTGTACACGAAGTGCATCCTGTTTTTGTCGTAACGCTCTAAACTTTTTAGCACATGCTATGTGGGTGAAATGATGATACCATGCCAACTTTCAACCATTTCAGAGTTCATTTGCAGTGCTTTTCAATTCAGGGTCATCTTAGCTCAAAATAAATCATGAAATGCATGAAAAATAGCAAATGAAGTCAGAAAAGGTCTGAAAAGTGATGATGTGGCTTTGAATGGGGCATATTGAATGCATAAAAAGTCTCGAGTTCAAATATGTTTAAAAAATTGAAATCCTCTTGTAACAGATGAGTTTTCGTCTGAAACCCTGATACTTCGAAAGAGATTGTTCATTTTGTACACGAAGTGCATCCAGTTTTTGCCGTAACCCTCTCAACTTTTTATCACATGCTATGTGGGTGAAATGATGATACCATGCCAACTTTCAACCATTTCAAAGTTCATTTGCAGTGCTTTTCAATTCAGGGTCATCTTAGCTCAAAATAATTCATGAAATGCATGAAAAATAGCAAATTAAGTCAGAAAAGGTTTGAAAAGTGATGATGTGGCTTTGAATGGTGCATATTGAATGCATAAAAAGTCTTGAGTTCAAATATGTTTTGAAAATTGAAATCCTTTTGTAACAGATGAGTTTTCGTCTGAAACCCTGATACTTCGAAAGAGATTGTTCATTTTGGACACGAAGTGCATCCAGTTTTTGCCGTAACCCTCTCAACTTTTTAGCACATGCAATATGGGTGAAATGATGATAGCATGCCAACTTTCAACCATTTCAGAGTTCATTTGCAGTGCTTTTCAATTCAGGGTCATCTTAGCTCAAAATAAATCATGAAATACATGAAAAATAGCAAATGAAGTCAGAAAAGGTTTGAAAAGTGATGATGTGGCTTTGAATGGTGCATATTGAATGCATAAAAAGTCTTGAGTTCAAATATGTTTAAAAAATTGAAATCATTTTGTAACACATGAGTTTTCGTCTGAAACCGTGATACTTCGAAAGAGATTGTTCATTTTGTACACGAAGTGCATCCAGTTTTTGCCGTAACCCTCTCAACATTTTAGCACATGCTATGTGGGTGAAATGATGATACCATGCCAACTGTCAACCATTTCAGAGTTCATTTGCAGTGCTTTTCAATTCAGGGTCATCTTAGCTCAAAATAAATCATGAAATGCATGAAAAATAGCAAATTAAGTCAGAAAAGGTTTTAAAAGTGATGATGTGGCTCTGAATGGTGCATATTGAATGCATAAAAAGTCTTGAGTTCAAATATGTTTTGAAAATTGAAATCCTTTTGTAACAGATGAGTTTTCGTCTGAAACCCTGATACTTCGAAAGAGATTTTTCATTTTGTACACGAAGTGCATCCAGTTTTTGCCGTAACCCTCTCAACTTTTTAGCACATGCTATGTGGGCGAAATGATGATACCATGCCAACTTTCAACCATTTCAGAGTTCATTTGCAGTGCTTTTCAATTCAGGGTCATCTTAGCTCAAAATAAATCATGAAATGCATGAAAAATAGCAAATGAAGTCAGAAAAGGTTTGAAAAGTGATGATGTGGCTTTGAATGGGGCATATTGAATGCATAAAAAGTCTTGAGTTCAAATATGTTTAAAAAATTGAAATCCTTTTGTAACAGATGAGTTTTCGTCTGAAACCCTCATACTTCGAAAGAGATTGTTCATTTTGTACACGAAGTGCATCCAGTTTTTGCCGTAACCATCTCAACTTTTTAGCACATGCTATGTGGGTGAAATGATGACACCATGCCAACTTTCAACCATTTCAGAGTTCATTTGCAGTGCTTTTCAATTCAGGGTCATCTTAGCTCAAAATAAATCATGAAATGCATGAAAAATAGCAAATGCAGTAAGAAAAGGTTTGAAAAGTGATGATGTGGCTTTGAATGGGGCATATTGAATGATTAAAAAGTCTTGAGTTCAAATATGTTTAAAAAATTGAAATCCTTTTGTAACAGATGGGTTTTCGTCCAAAACCCTCACACTTCGAAAGAGATTGTTCATTTTGTACACGAAGTGCATCCAGTTTTTGCTGTAACCCTCTTAACTTTTTAGCACATGCTATGTGGGTGAAATGATGATACCATGCCAACTTTCAACCATTTCAGAGTTCATTTGCAGTGCTTTTCAATTCAGGGTCATCTTTGCTCAAAAATAAATCATGAAATGCATGAAAAATAGCAAATGAAGTCAGAAAAGGTTTGAAAAGTGATGATGTGGCTTTGAATGGTGCATATTGAATGCATAAAAAGTCTTGAGTTCAAATATGTTTTGAAAATTGAAATCCTTTTGTAACAGATGAGTTTTCGTCTGAAACCCTGATACTTCGAAAGAGATTTTTCATTTTGTACACGAAGTGCATCCAGTTTTTGCCGTAACCCTCTCAACTTTTTAGCACATGCTATGTGGGTGAAATGATAATACCATGCCTACTTTCAACCATTTCAGAATTCATTTGCAGTGCTTTTCAATTCAGGGTCATCTTTGCTCAAAATAGAACATGAAATGCATGAAAAATAGCAAATGAGGTCAGAAAAGGTTTGAAAAGTGATGATGTGGCTTTGAATGGTGCATATTGAATGCATAAAAAGTCTTGAGTTCAAATATGTTTTGAAAATTGAAATCCTTTTGTAACAGATGTGTTTTCGTCTGAAATACTGATACTTCGAAAGAGATTGTTCATTTTGTACACGAAGTGCATCCAGTTTTTGCCGTAACCCTCTCAACTTTTTAGCACATGATATGTGGGTGAAATGATGATACCATACCAACTTTCAACCATTTCAGAGTTCATTTGCAGTGCTTTTCAATTCAGGGTCATCTTAGCTCAAAATAAATCATGAAATGCATGAAAAATAGCAAATGCAGTTAGAAAAGGTTTGAAAAGTGATGATGTGGCTTTGAATGGGGCATATTGAATGATTAAAAAGTCTTGAGTTCAAATATGTTTAAAAAATTGAAATCCTTTTGTAACAGATGGGTTTTCGTCCAAAACCCTCACACTTCGAAAGAGATTGTTCATTTTGTACACGAAGTGCATCCAGTTTTTGCTGTAACCCTCTTAACTTTTTAGCACATGCTATGTGGGTGAAATGATGATACCATGCCAACTTTCAACCATTTCAGAGTTCATTTGCAGTGCTTTTCAATTCAGGGTCATCTTTGCTCAAAAATAAATCATGAAATGCATGAAAAATAGCAAATGAAGTCAGAAAAGGTTTGAAAAGTGATGATGTGATTTGAATGGTGCATATTGAATGCATAAAAAGTCTTGATTTCAAATATGTTTTGAAAATTGAAATCCTTTTGTAACAGATAAGTTTTCGTCTGAAACCCTGATACTTCGAAAGAGATTGTTCATTTTGTACACGAAGTGCATCCTGTTTTTGTCGTAACGCTCTAAACTTTTTAGCACATGCTATGTGGGTGAAATGATGATACCATGCCAACTTTCAACCATTTCAGAGTTCATTTGCAGTGCTTTTCAATTCAGGGTCATCTTAGCTCAAAATAAATCATGAAATGCATGAAAAATAGCAAATGAAGTCAGAAAAGGTCTGAAAAGTGATGATGTGGCTTTGAATGGGGCATATTGAATGCATAAAAAGTCTTGAGTTCAAATATGTTTAAAAAATTGAAATCCTCTTGTAACAGATGAGTTTTCGTCTGAAACCCTGATACTTCGAAAGAGATTGTTCATTTTGTACACGAAGTGCATCCAGTTTTTGCCGTAACCCTCTCAACTTTTTATCACATGCTATGTGGGTGAAATGATGATACCATGCCAACTTTCAACCATTTCAAAGTTCATTTGCAGTGCTTTTCAATTCAGGGTCATCTTAGCTCAAAATAATTCATGAAATGCATGAAAAATAGCAAATTAAGTCAGAAAAGGTTTGAAAAGTGATGATGTGGCTTTGAATGGTGCATATTGAATGCATAAAAAGTCTTGAGTTCAAATATGTTTTGAAAATTGAAATCCTTTTGTAACAGATGAGTTTTCGTCTGAAACCCTGATACTTCGAAAGAGATTGTTCATTTTGGACACGAAGTGCATCCAGTTTTTGCCGTAACCCTCTCAACTTTTTAGCACATGCAATATGGGTGAAATGATGATAGCATGCCAACTTTCAACCATTTCAGAGTTCATTTGCAGTGCTTTTCAATTCAGGGTCATCTTAGCTCAAAATAAATCATGAAATACATGAAAAATAGCAAATGAAGTCAGAAAAGGTTTGAAAAGTGATGATGTGGCTTTGAATGGTGCATATTGAATGCATAAAAAGTCTTGAGTTCAAATATGTTTAAAAAATTGAAATCATTTTGTAACACATGAGTTTTCGTCCGAAACCGTGATACTTCGAAAGAGATTGTTCATTTTGTACACGAAGTGCATCCAGTTTTTGCCGTAACCCTCTCAACATTTTAGCACATGCTATGTGGGTGAAATGATGATACCATGCCAACTGTCAACCATTTCAGAGTTCATTTGCAGTGCTTTTCAATTCAGGGTCATCTTAGCTCAAAATAAATCATGAAATGCATGAAAAATAGCAAATTAAGTCAGAAAAGGTTTTAAAAGTGATGATGTGGCTCTGAATGGTGCATATTGAATGCATAAAAAGTCTTGAGTTCAAATATGTTTTGAAAATTGAAATCCTTTTGTAACAGATGAGTTTTCGTCTGAAACCCTGATACTTCGAAAGAGATTTTTCATTTTGTACACGAAGTGCATCCAGTTTTTGCCGTAACCCTCTCAACTTTTTAGCACATGCTATGTGGGCGAAATGATGATACCATGCCAACTTTCAACCATTTCAGAGTTCATTTGCAGTGCTTTTCAATTCAGGGTCATCTTAGCTCAAAATAAATCATGAAATGCATGAAAAATAGCAAATGAAGTCAGAAAAGGTTTGAAAAGTGATGATGTGGCTTTGAATGGGGCATATTGAATGCATAAAAAGTCTTGAGTTCAAATATGTTTAAAAAATTGAAATCCTTTTGTAACAGATGAGTTTTCGTCTGAAACCCTCATACTTCGAAAGAGATTGTTCATTTTGTACACGAAGTGCATCCAGTTTTTGCCGTAACCATCTCAACTTTTTAGCACATGCTATGTGGGTGAAATGATGACACCATGCCAACTTTCAACCATTTCAGAGTTCATTTGCAGTGCTTTTCAATTCAGGGTCATCTTAGCTCAAAATAAATCATGAAATGCATGAAAAATAGCAAATGCAGTTAGAAAAGGTTTGAAAAGTGATGATGTGGCTTTGAATGGGGCATATTGAATGATTAAAAAGTCTTGAGTTCAAATATGTTTAAAAAATTGAAATCCTTTTGTAACAGATGGGTTTTCGTCCAAAACCCTCACACTTCGAAAGAGATTGTTCATTTTGTACACGAAGTGCATCCAGTTTTTGCTGTAACCCTCTTAACTTTTTAGCACATGCTATGTGGGTGAAATGATGATACCATGCCAACTTTCAACCATTTCAGAGTTCATTTGCAGTGCTTTTCAATTCAGGGTCATCTTTGCTCAAAAATAAATCATGAAATGCATGAAAAATAGCAAATGAAGTCAGAAAAGGTTTGAAAAGTGATGATGTGGCTTTGAATGGTGCATATTGAATGCATAAAAAGTCTTGAGTTCAAATATGTTTTCAAAATTGAAATCCTTTTGTAACAGATGAGTTTTCGTCTGAAACCCTGATACTTCGAAAGAGATTTTTCATTTTGTACACGAAGTGCATCCAGTTTTTGCCGTAACCCTCTCAACTTTTTAGCACATGCTATGTGGGTGAAATGATAATACCATGCCTACTTTCAACCATTTCAGAATTCATTTGCAGTGCTTTTCAATTCAGGGTCATCTTTGCTCAAAATAGAACATGAAATGCATGAAAAATAGCAAATGAAGTCAGAAAAGGTTTGAAAAGTGATGATGTGGCTTTGAATGGTGCATATTGAATGCATAAAAAGTCTTGAGTTCAAATATGTTTTGAAAATTGAAATCCTTTTGTAACAGATAAGTTTTCGTCTGAAACCGTGATACTTCGAAAGGGATTGTTCATTTTGTACACGAAGTGCATCCAGTTTTTGCCGTAACCCTCTCAACTTTTTAGCACACGCTATGTGGGTGAAATGATGATACCATGCCAACTTTCAACCATTTCAGAGTTCATTTGCAGTGCTTTTCAATTCATGGTCATTTTAGCTCAAAATAAATCATGAAATGCATGAAAAATAGCAAATTAAGTCAGAAAAGGTTTGAAAAGAGATGATGTGGCTTTGAATGGGGCATATTAAATGCTCAAAAAGTCTTGAGTTCAAATATGTTTAAAAATTGAAATCCTTTTGTAACAGATGAGTTTTCGTCTGAAACCCTGATACTTCGAAAGAGATTGTTCATTTTGTACACGAAGTGCATCCAGTTTTTGCCGTAACCCACTCAACTTTTTAGCACATGCTATGTGAGTGAAATGATGATACCATGCCAACTTTCAACCATTTCAGAGTTCATTTGCAGTGCTTTTCAATTCAGGGTCATCTTAGCTCAAAATAAATCATGAAATACATGAAAAATAGCAAATGAAGTTAGAAAAGGTTTGAAAAGTGATGATGTGGATTTGAATGGGGCATATTGAATGATTAAAAAGTCTTGAGTTCAAATAGGTTTAAAAAATTGAAATCCTTTTGTAACAGATGAGTTTTCGTCCAAAACCCTCACACTTCGAAAGAGATTGTTCATTTTGTACACGAAGTGCATCCAGTTTTTGCTGTAACCCTCTTAACTTTTTAGCACATGCTATGTGGGTGAAATGATGATACCATGCCAACTTTCAACCATTTCAGAGTTCATTTGCAGTGCTTTTCAATTCAGGGTCATCTTTGCTCAAAAATAAATCATGAAATGCATGAAAAATAGCAAATGAAGTCGGAAAAGGTTTGAAAAGGGATGATGTGGCTTTGAATGGTGCATATTGAATGCATAAAAAGTCTTGATTTCAAATATGTTTTCAAAATTGAAATCCTTTTGTAACAGATAAGTTTTCGTCTGAAACCCTGATACTTCGAAAGAGATTGTTCATTTTGTACACGAAGTGCATCCAGTTTTTGCCGTAACCCTCTAAACTTTTTATCACATGCTATGTGGGTGAAATGATGATACCATGCCAACTCTCAACCATTTCAGAGTTCATTTGCAGTGCTTTTCAATTCAGGGTCATCTTAGCTCAAAATAAATCATGAAATGCATGAAAAATAGCAAATGAAGTCAGAAAAGGTCTGAAAAGTGATGATGTGGCTTTGAATGGGGCATATTGAATGCATAAAAAGTCTTGAGTTCAAATATGTTTAAAAAATTGAAATCCTCTTGTAACAGATGAGTTTTCGTCTGAAACCCTGATACTTCGAAAGAGATTGTTCATTTTGTACACGAAGTGCATCCAGTTTTTGCCGTAACCCTCTCAACTTTTTATCACATGCTATGTGGGTGAAATGATGATACCATGCCAACTTTCAACCATTTCAGAGTTCATTTGCAGTGCTTTTCAATTCAGGGTCATCTTAGCTCAAAATAATTCATGAAATGCATGAAAAATAGCAAATTAAGTCAGAAAAGGTTTGAAAAGTGATGATGTGGCTTTGAATGGGGCATATTGAATGCATAAAAAGTCTTGAGTTCAAATATGTTTTGAAAATTGAAATCCTTTTGTAACAGATGAGTTTTCGTCTGAAACCCTGATACTTCGAAAGAGATTGTTCATTTTGTACACGAAGTGCATCCAGTTTTTGCCGTAACCCTCTCAACTTTTTAGCACATGCTATGTGGGTGAAATGATGATACCATGCCAACTTTCAACCATTTCAGAGTTCATTTGCAGTGCTTTTCAATTCAGGGTCATCTTAGCTCAAAATAAATCATGAAATGCATGAAAAATAGCAAATGCAGTTAGAAAAGGTTTGAAAAGTGATGATGTGGCTTTGAATGGGGCATATTGAATGATTAAAAAGTCTTGAGTTCAAATATGTTTAAAAAATTGAAATCCTTTTGTAACAGATGGGTTTTCGTCCAAAACCCTCACACTTCGAAAGAGATTGTTCATTTTGTACACGAAGTGCATCCAGTTTTTGCTGTAACCCTCTTAACTTTTTAGCACATGCTATGTGGGTGAAATGATGATACCATGCCAACTTTCAACCATTTCAGAGTTCATTTGCAGTGCTTTTCAATTCAGGGTCATCTTTGCTCAAAAATAAATCATGAAATGCATGAAAAATAGCAAATGAAGTCAGAAAAGGTTTGAAAAGTGATGATGTGATTTGAATGGTGCATATTGAATGCATAAAAAGTCTTGATTTCAAATATGTTTTGAAAATTGAAATCCTTTTGTAACAGATAAGTTTTCGTCTGAAACCCTGATACTTCGAAAGAGATTGTTCATTTTGTACACGAAGTGCATCCTGTTTTTGTCGTAACGCTCTAAACTTTTTAGCACATGCTATGTGGGTGAAATGATGATAGCATGCCAACTTTCAACCATTTCAGAGTTCATTTGCAGTGCTTTTCAATTCAGGGTCATCTTAGCTCAAAATAAATCATGAAATGCATGAAAAATAGCAAATGAAGTCAGAAAAGGTTTGAAAAGTGATGATGTGGCTTTGAATGGTGCATATTGAATGCATAAAAAGTCTTGAGTTCAAATATGTTTAAAAAATTGAAATCATTTTGTAACACATGAGTTTTCGTCTGAAACTGTGATACTTCGAAAGAGATTGTTCATTTTGTACACGAAGTGCATCCAGTTTTTGCCGTAACCCTCTCAACATTTTAGCACATGCTATGTGGGTGAAATGATGATACCATGCCAACTGTCAACCATTTCAGAGTTCATTTGCAGTGCTTTTCAATTCAGGGTCATCTTAGCTGAAAATAAATCATGAAATGCATGAAAAATAGCAAATTAAGTCAGAAAAGGTTTTAAAAGTGATGATGTGGCTCTGAATGGTGCATATTGAATGCATAAAAAGTCTTGAGTTCAAATATGTTTTGAAAATTGAAATCCTTTTGTAACAGATGAGTTTTCGTCTGAAACCCTGATACTTCGAAAGAGATTTTTCATTTTGTACACGAAGTGCATCCAGTTTTTGCCGTAACCCTCTCAACTTTTTAGCACATGCTATGTGGGCGAAATGATGATACCATGCCAACTTTCAACCATTTCAGAGTTCATTTGCAGTGCTTTTCAATTCAGGGTCATCTTAGCTCAAAATAAATCATGAAATGCATGAAAAATAGCAAATGAAGTCAGAAAAGGTTTGAAAAGTGATGATGTGGCTTTGAATGGGGCATATTGAATGCATAAAAAGTCTTGAGTTCAAATATGTTTAAAAAATTGAAATCCTTTTGTAACGGATGAGTTTTCGTCTGAAACCCTCATACTTCGAAAGAGATTGTTCATTTTGTACACGAAGTGCATCCAGTTTTTGCCGTAACCATCTCAACTTTTTAGCACATGCTATGTGGGTGAAATGATGACACCATGCCAACTTTCAAACATTTCAGAGTTCATTTGCAGTGCTTTTCAATTCAGGGTCATCTTTGCTCAAAATAGATCATGAAATGCATGAAAAATAGCAAATGAAGTCAGAAAAGGTTTGAAAAGTGATGATGTGGCTTTGAATGGTGCATATTGAATGCATAAAAAGTCTTGATTTCAAATATGTTTTGAAAATTGAAATCCTTTTGTAACAGATAAGTTTTCGTCTGAAACCGTGATACTTCGAAAGAGATTGTTCATTTTGTACACGAAGTGCATCCAGTTTTTGCCGTAACCCTCTCAACTTTTTAGCACATGCTATGTGGGTGAAATGGTGATACCATGCCAACTTTCAACCATTTCAGAGTTCATTTGCAGTGCTTTTCAATTCAGGGTCATCTTAGCTCAAAATAAATCATGAAATGCATGAAAAATAGCAAATTAAGTCAGAAAAGGTTTGAAAAGTGATGATGTGGCTTTGAATGGTGCATATTGAATGCATAAAAAGTCTTGAGTTCAAATATGTTTTGAAAATTGAAATCCTTTTGTAACATATGAGTTTTCGTCTGAAACCCTGATACTTCGAAAGAGATTTTTCATTTTGTACACGAAGTGCATCCAGTTTTTGCCGTAACACTCTCAACTTTTTAGCACATGCTATGTGGGCGAAATGATGATACCATGCCAACTTTCAACCATTTCAGAGTTCATTTGCAGTGCTTTTCAATTCAGGGTCATCTTAGCTCAAAATAAATCATCAAATGCATGAAAAATAGCAAATGAAGTCAGAAAAGGTTTGAAAAGTGATGATGTGGCTTTGAATGGTGCATATTGAATGCATAAAAAGTCTTGAGTTCAAATATGTTTTGAAAATTGAAATCCTTTTGTAACCGATGAGTTTTCGTCTGAAACCCTGATACTTCGAAAGAGATTGTTCATTTTGTACACGAAGTGCATCCAGTTTTTGCCGTAACCCTCTCAACTTTTTAGCACATGCTATGTGGGCGAAATGATGATACCATGCCAACTTTCAACCATTTCAGAGTTCATTTGCAGTGCTTTTCAATTCAGGGTCATCTTAGCTCAAAATAAATCATGAAATGCATGAAAAATAGCAAATGAAGTCAGAAAAGGTTTGAAAAGTGATGATGTGGCTTTGAATGGGGCATATTGAATGCATAAAAAGTCTTGAGTTCAAATATGTTTAAAAAATTGAAATCCTTTTGTAACGGATGAGTTTTCGTCTGAAACCCTCATACTTCGAAAGAGATTGTTCATTTTGTACACGAAGTGCATCCAGTTTTTGCCGTAACCATCTCAACTTTTTAGCACATGCTATGTGGGTGAAATGATGACACCATGCCAACTTTCAAACATTTCAGAGTTCATTTGCAGTGCTTTTCAATTCAGGGTCATCTTTGCTCAAAATAGATCATGAAATGCATGAAAAATAGCAAATGAAGTCAGAAAAGGTTTGAAAAGTGATGATGTGGCTTTGAATGGTGCATATTGAATGCATAAAAAGTCTTGATTTCAAATATGTTTTGAAAATTGAAATCCTTTTGTAACAGATAAGTTTTCGTCTGAAACCGTGATACTTCGAAAGAGATTGTTCATTTTGTACACGAAGTGCATCCAGTTTTTGCCGTAACCCTCTCAACTTTTTAGCACATGCTATGTGGGTGAAATGGTGATACCATGCCAACTTTCAACCATTTCAGAGTTCATTTGCAGTGCTTTTCAATTCAGGGTCATCTTAGCTCAAAATAAATCATGAAATGCATGAAAAATAGCAAATTAAGTCAGAAAAGGTTTGAAAAGTGATGATGTGGCTTTGAATGGTGCATATTGAATGCATAAAAAGTCTTGAGTTCAAATATGTTTTGAAAATTGAAATCCTTTTGTAACATATGAGTTTTCGTCTGAAACCCTGATACTTCGAAAGAGATTTTTCATTTTGTACACGAAGTGCATCCAGTTTTTGCCGTAACACTCTCAACTTTTTAGCACATGCTATGTGGGCGAAATGATGATACCATGCCAACTTTCAACCATTTCAGAGTTCATTTGCAGTGCTTTTCAATTCAGGGTCATCTTAGCTCAAAATAAATCATCAAATGCATGAAAAATAGCAAATGAAGTCAGAAAAGGATTGAAAAGTGATGATGTGGCTTTGAATGGTGCATATTGAATGCATAAAAAGTCTTGAGTTCAAATATGTTTTGAAAATTGAAATCCTTTTGTAACCGATGAGTTTTCGTCTGAAACCCTGATACTTCGAAAGAGATTGTTCATTTTGTACACGAAGTGCATCCAGTTTTTGCCGTAACCCTCTCAACTTTTTATCACATGCTATGTGGGTGAAATGATGACACCATGCCAACTTTCAACCATTTCAGAGTTCATTTGCAGTGCTTTTCAATTCAGGGTCATCTTAGCTCAAAATAAATCATGAAATGCATGAAAAATAGCAAATGAAGTCAGAAAAGGTTTGAAAAGTGATGATGTGGCTTGGAATGGGGCATATTGAATGCATAAAAAGTCTTGCGTTCAAATATGTTTAAAAAATTGAAATCCTTTTGTAACAGATGAGTTTTCGTCTGAAACCCTGATACTTCGAAAGAGATTGTTCATTTTGTACACGAAGTGCATCCAATTTTTGCCGTAACCCTCTCAACTTTTTAGCACATGCTATGTGGGTGAAATGATAATACCATGCCAACTTTCAACCATTTCAGAGTTCATTTGCAGTGCTTTTCAATTCAGGGTCATCTTAGCTCAAAATAAATCATGAAATGCATGAAAAATAGCAAATTAAGTCAGAAAAGGTTTTAAAAGTGATGATGTGGCTTTGAATGGTGCATATTGAATGCATAAAAAGTCTTGAGTTCAAATATGTTTTGAAAATTGAAATCCTTTTGTAACAGATGAGTTTTCGTCTGAAACCCTGATACTTCGAAAGAGATTTTTCATTTTGTACACGAAGTGCATCCAGTTTTTGCCGTAACCCTCTCAACTTTTTAGCACATGCTATGTGGGCGAAATGATGATACCATGCCAACTTTCAACCATTTCAGAGTTCATTTGCAGTGCTTTTCAATTCAGGGTCATCTTAGCTCAAATTAAATCATGAAATGCATGAAAAATAGCAAATGAAGTCAGAAAAGGTTTGAAAAGTGATGATGTGGCTTTGAATGGTGCATATTGAATGCATAAAAAGTCTTGAGTTCAAATATGTTTTGAAAATTGAAATCCTTTTGTAACCGATGAGTTTTCGTCTGAAACCTTGATACTTCGAAAGAGATTGTTCATTTTGTACACGAAGTGCATTCAGTTTTTGCCGTAACCCTCTCAACTTTTTATCACATGCTATGTGGGTGAAATGATGATACCATGCCAACTTTCAACCATTTCAGAGTTCATTTGCAGTGCTTTTCAATTCAGGGTCATCTTAGCTCAAAATAAATCATGAAATGCATGAAAAATAGCAAATGAAGTCAGAAAAGGTTTGAAAAGTGATGATGTGGCTTTGAACGGGGCATATTGAATGCATAAAAAGTCTTGCGTTCAAATATGTTTAAAAAATTGAAATCCTTTTGTAACAGATGAGTTTTCGTCTGAAACCCTGATACTTCGAAAGAGATTGTTCATTTTGTACACGAAGTGCATCCAGTTTTTGCCGTAACCCTCTCAACTTTTTAGCACATGCTATGTGGCTGAAATGATGATACCATGCCAACTTTCAACCATTTCAGAGTTCATTTGCAGTGCTTTTCAATTCAGGGTCATCTTAGCTCAAAATAAATCATGAAATGCATGAAAAATAGCAAATTAAGTCAGAAAAGGTTTGAAAAGTGATGATGTGGCTTTGAATGGTGCATATTGAATGCATAAAAAGTCTTGAGTTCAAATATGTTTTGAAAATTGAAATACTTTTGTAACAGATGAGTTTTCGTCTCAAACCCTGATACTTCGAAAGAGATTGTTCATTTTGTACACGAAGTGCATCCAGTTTTTGCCGTAACCCTCTCAACTTTTTATCACATGCTATGTGGGTGAAATGATGATACCATGCCAACTTTCAACCATTTCAGAGTTCATTTGCAGTGCTTTTCAATTCAGGGTCATCTTAGCTCAAAATAAATCATGAAATGCATGAAAAATAGCAAATGAAGTCAGAAAAGATTTGAAAAGTGATGATGTGGCTTTGAACGGGGCATATTGAATGCATAAAAAGTCTTGCGTTCAAATATGTTTAAAAAATTGAAATCCTTTTGTAACAGATGAGTTTTCGTCTGAAACCCTGATACTTCGAAAGAGATTGTTCATTTTGTACACGAAGTGCATCCAATTTTTGCCGTAACCCTCTCAACTTTTTAGCACATGCTATGTGGGTGAAATGATAATACCATGCCAACTTTCAACCATTTCAGAGTTCATTTGCAGTGCTTTTCAATTCAGGGTCATCTTAGCTCAAAATAAATCATGAAATGCATGAAAAATAGCAAATTAAGTCAGAAAAGGTTTTAAAAGTGATGATGTGGCTTTGAATGGTGCATATTGAATGCATAAAAAGTCTTGAGTTCAAATATGTTTTGAAAATTGAAATCCTTTTGTAACAGATGAGTTTTCGTCTGAAACCCTGATACTTCGAAAGAGATTTTTCATTTTGTACACGAAGTGCATCCAGTTTTTGCCGTAACCCTCTCAACTTTTTAGCACATGCTATGTGGGCGAAATGATGATACCATGCCAACTTTCAACCATTTCAGAGTTCATTTGCAGTGCTTTTCAATTCAGGGTCATCTTAGCTCAAATTAAATCATGAAATGCATGAAAAATAGCAAATGAAGTCAGAAAAGGTTTGAAAAGTGATGATGTGGCTTTGAATGGTGCATATTGAATGCATAAAAAGTCTTGAGTTCAAATATGTTTTGAAAATTGAAATCCTTTTGTAACCGATGAGTTTTCGTCTGAAACCTTGATACTTCGAAAGAGATTGTTCATTTTGTACACGAAGTGCATTCAGTTTTTGCCGTAACCCTCTCAACTTTTTATCACATGCTATGTGGGTGAAATGATGATACCATGCCAACTTTCAACCATTTCAGAGTTCATTTGCAGTGCTTTTCAATTCAGGGTCATCTTAGCTCAAAATAAATCATGAAATGCATGAAAAATAGCAAATGAAGTCAGAAAAGGTTTGAAAAGTGATGATGTGGCTTTGAACGGGGCATATTGAATGCATAAAAAGTCTTGCGTTCAAATATGTTTAAAAAATTGAAATCCTTTTGTAACAGATGAGTTTTCGTCTGAAACCCTGATACTTCGAAAGAGATTGTTCATTTTGTACACGAAGTGCATCCAATTTTTGCCGTAACCCTCTCAACTTTTTAGCACATGCTATGTGGGTGAAATTATAATACCAAGCCAACTTTCAACCATTTCAGAGTTCATTTGCAGTGCTTTTCAATTCAGGGTCATCTTAGCTCAAAATAAATCATGAAATGCATGAAAAATAGCAAATTAAGTCAGAAAAGGTTTTAAAAGTGATGATGTGGCTTTGAATGGTGCATATTGAATGCATAAAAAGTCTTGAGTTCAAATATGTTTTGAAAATTTAAATCCTTTTGTAACAGATGAGTTTTCGTCTGAAACCCTGATACTTCGAAAGAGATTTTTCATTTTGTACTCGAAGTGCATCCAGTTTTTGCCGTAACCCTCTCAACTTTTTAGCACATGCTATGTGGGCGAAATGATGATACCATGCCAACTTTCAACCATTTCAGAGTTCATTTGCAGTGCTTTTCAATTCAGGGTCATCTTAGCTCAAAATAAATCATGAAATGCATGAAAAATAGCAAATGAAGTCAGAAAAGGTTTGAAAAGTGATGATGTGGCTTTGAATGGTGCATATTGAATGCATAAAAAGTCTTGAGTTCAAATATGTTTTGAAAATTGAAATCCTTTTGTAACCGATGAGTTTTCGTCTGAAACCTTGATACTTCGAAAGAGATTGTTCATTTTGTACACGAAGTGCATTCGGTTTTTGCCGTAACCCTCTCAACTTTTTATCACATGCTATGTGGGTGAAATGATGATACCATGCCAACTTTCAACCATTTCAGAGTTCATTTGCAGTGCTTTTCAATTCAGGGTCATCTTAGCTCAAAATAAATCATGAAATGCATGAAAAATAGCAAATGAAGTCAGAAAAGGTTTGAAAAGTGATGATGTGGCTTTGAACGGGGCATATTGATTGCATAAAAAGTCTTGCGTTCAAATATGTTTAAAAAATTGAAATCCTTTTGTAACAGATGAGTTTTCGTCTGAAACCCTGATACTTCGAAAGAGATTGTTCATTTTGTACACGAAGTGCATCCAGTTTTTGCCGTAACCCTCTCAACTTTTTAGCACATGCTATGTGGCTGAAATGATGATACCATGCCAACTTTCAACCATTTCAGAGTTCATTTGCAGTGCTTTTCAATTCAGGGTCATCTTAGCTCAAAATAAATCATGAAATGCATGAAAAATAGCAAATTAAGTCAGAAAAGGTTTGAAAAGTGATGATGTGGCTTTGAATGGTGCATATTGAATGCATAAAAAGTCTTGAGTTCAAATATGTTTTGAAAATTGAAATACTTTTGTAACAGATGAGTTTTCGTCTCAAACCCTGATACTTCGAAAGAGATTGTTCATTTTGTACATGAAGTGCATCCAGTTTTTGCCGTAACCCTCTCAACTTTTTAGCACATGCTATGTGGGTGAAATGATGACACCATGCCAACTTTCAAACGTTTCAGAGTTTATTTGTAGTGCTTTTCAATTCAGGGTCATCTTTGCTCAAAATAAATCATGAAATGCATGAAAAATAGCAAATGAAGTCAGAAAAGGTTTGAAAAGAGATGATGTGGCTTTGAATGGGGCATATTAAATGCACAAAAAGTCTTGAGTTCAAATATGTTTAAAAATTGAAATCCTTTTGTAACAGATGAGTTTTCGTCTGAAACCCTGATACTTCGAAAGAGATTGTTCATTTTGTACACGAAGTGCATCCAGGTTTTGCCGTAACCCTCTCAACCTTTTAGCACATGCTATGTGGGTGAAATGATGATACCATGCCAACTTTCAACCATTTCAGAGTTCATTTGCAGTGCTTTTCAATTCAGGGTCATCTTAGCTCAAAATAAATCATGAAATACATGAAAAATAGCAAATGAAGTTAGAAAAGGTTTGAAAAGTGATGATGTGGCTTTGAATGGGGCATATTGAATGATTAAAAAGTCTTGAGTTCAAATAGGTTTAAAAAATTGAAATCCTTTTGTAACAGATGAGTTTTCGTCCAAAACCCTCACACTTCGAAAGAGATTGTTCATTTTGTACACGAAGTGCATCCAGTTTTTGCTGTAACCCTCTTAACTTTTTAGCACATGCTATGTGGGTGAAATGATGATACCATGCCAACTTTCAACCATTTCAGAGTTCATTTGCAGTGCTTTTCAATTCAGGGTCATCTTAGCTCAAAATAAATCATGAAATGCATGAAAAATAGCAAATTAAGTCAGAAAAGGTTTTAAAAGTGATGATGTGGCTCTGAATGGTGCATATTGAATGCATAAAAAGTCTTGAGTTCAAATATGTTTTGAAAATTGAAATCCTTTTGTAACAGATGAGTTTTCGTCTGAAACCCTGATACTTCGAAAGAGATTTTTCATTTTGTACACGAAGTGCATCCAGTTTTTGCCGTAACCCTCTCAACTTTTTAGCACATGCTATGTGGGCGAAATGATGATACCATGCCAACTTTCAACCATTTCAGAGTTCATTTGCAGTGCTTTTCAATTCAGGGTCATCTTAGCTCAAAATAAATCATGAAATGCATGAAAAATAGCAAATGAAGTCAGAAAAGGTTTGAAAAGTGATGATGTGGCTTTGAATGGGGCATATTGAATGCATAAAAAGTCTTGAGTTCAAATATGTTTAAAAAATTGAAATCCTTTTGTAACAGATGAGTTTTCGTCTGAAACCCTCATACTTCGAAAGAGATTGTTCATTTTGTACACGAAGTGCATCCAGTTTTTGCCGTAACCATCTCAACTTTTTAGCACATGCTATGTGGGTGAAATGATGACACCATGCCAACTTTCAAACATTTCAGAGTTCATTTGCAGTGCTTTTCAATTCAGGGTCATCTTTGCTCAAAATAGATCATGAAATGCATGAAAAATAGCAAATGAAGTCAGAAAAGGTTTGAAAAGTGATGATTTGGCTTTGAATAGTGCATATTGAATGCATAAAAAGTCTTGATTTCAAATATGTTTTCAAAATTGAAATCCTTTTGTAACAGATAAGTTTTCGTCTGAAACCCTGATACTTCGAAAGAGATTGTTCATTTTCTACACGAAGTGCATCCAGTTTTTGCCGTAACCCTCTAAACTTTTTATCACATGCTATGTGGGTGAAATGATGATACCATGCCAACTTTCAACCATTTCAGAGTTCATTTGTAGTGCTTTTCAATTCAGGGTCATCTTAGCTCAAAATAAATCATGAAATGCATGAAAAATAGCAAATGAAGTCAGAAAAGGTCTGAAAAGTGATGATGTGGCTTTGAATGGGGCATATTGAATGCATAAAAAGTCTTGAGTTCAAATATGTTTAAAAAATTGAAATCCTCTTGTAACAGATGAGTTTTCGTCTCAAACCCTGATACTTCGAAAGAGATTGTTCATTTTGTACACGAAGTGCATCCAGTTTCTGCCGTAACCCTCTCAACTTTTTATCACATGCTATGTGGGTGAAATGATGATACCATGCCAACTTTCAACCATTTCAGAGGTCATTTGCAGTGCTTTTCAATTCAGGGTCATCTTAGCTCAAAATAATTCATGAAATGCATGAAAAATAGCAAATTAAGTCAGAAAAGGTTTGAAAAGTGATGATGTGGCTTTGAATGGGGCATATTGAATGCATAAAAAGTCTTGAGTTCAAATATGTTTTGAAAATTGAAATCCTTTTGTAACAGATGAGTTTTCGTCTGAAACCCTGATACTTCGAAAGAGATTGTTCATTTTGTACACGAAGTGCATCCAGTTTTTGCCGTAACCCTCTCAACTTTTTAGCACATGCTATGTGGGTGAAATGATGATACCATGCCAACTTTCAACCATTTCAGAGTTCATTTGCAGTGCTTTTCAATTCAGGGTCATCTTTGCTCAAAAATAAATCATGAAATGCATGAAAAATAGCAAATGAAGTCAGAAAAGGTTTGAAAAGTGATGATGTGGCTTTGAATGGTGCATATTGAATGCATAAAAAGTCTTGATTTCAAATATGTTTTCAAAATTGAAATCCTTTTGTAACAGATAAGTTTTCGTCTGAAACCCTGATACTTCGAAAGAGATTGTTCATTTTGTACACGAAGTGCATCCAGTTTTTGCCGTAACCCTCTAAACTTTTTATCACATGCTATGTGGGTAAAATGATGATACCATGCCAACTTTCAACCATTTCAGAGTTCATTTGCAGTGCTTTTCAATTCAAGGTCATCTTAGCTCAAAATAAATCATGAAATGCATGAAAAATAGCAAATGAAGTCAGAAAAGGTCTGAAAAGTGATGATGTGGCTTTGAATGGGGCATATTGAATGCATAAAAAGTCTTGAGTTCAAATATGTTTTCAAAATTGAAATCCTCTTGTAACAGATGAGTTTTCGTCTGAAACCCTGATACTTCGAAAGAGATTGTTCATTTTGTACACGAAGTGCATCCAGTTTCTGCCGTAACCCTCTCAACTTTTTATCACATGCTATGTGGGTGAAATGATGATACCATGCCAACTTTCAACCATTTCAGAGTTCATTTGCAGTGCTTTTCAATTCAGGGTCATCTTAGCTCAAAATAATTCATGAAATGCATGAAAAATAGCAAATTAAGTCATAAAAGGTTTGAAAAGTGATGATGTGGCTTTGAATGGGGCATATTGAATGCATAAAAAGTCTTGAGTTCAAATATGTTTTGAAAATTGAAATCCTTTTGTAACAGATGGGTTTTCGTCTGAAACCCTGATACTTCGAAAGAGATTGTTCATTTTGTACACGAAGTGCATCCAGTTTTTGCCGTAACCCTCTCAACTTTTTAGCACATGCTATGTGGGTGAAATGATGATACCATGCCAACTTTCAACCATTTCAGAGTTCATTTGCAGTGCTTTTCAATTCAGGGTCATCTTAGCTCAAAATAAATCATGAATTGCATGAAAAATAGCAAATTAAGTCAGAAAAGGTTTGAAAAGTGATGATGTGGCTTTGAATGGGGCATATTGAATGCATAAAAAGTCTTGAGTTCAAATATGTTTTGAAAATTGAAATCCTTTTGTAACAGATGAGTTTTCGTTTGAAACCCTGATACTTCGAAAGAGATTGTTCATTTTGGACACGAAGTGCATCCAGTTTTTGCCGTAACCCTCTCAACTTTTTAGCACATGCTATATGGGTGAAATGATGATAGCATGCCAACTTTCAACCATTTCAGAGTTCATTTGCAGTGCTTTTCAATTCAGGGTCATCTTAGCTCAAAATAAATCATGAAATACATGAAAAATAGCAAATGAAGTCAGAAAAGGTTTGAAAAGTGATGATGTGGCTTTGAATGGTGCATATTGAATGCATAAAAAGTCTTGAGTTCAAATATGTTTAAAAAATTGAAATCCTTTTGTAACACATGAGTTTTCGTCTGAAACCGTGATACTTCGAAAGAAATTGTTCATTTTGTACACGAAGTGCATCCAGTTTTTGCCGTAACCCTCTCAACATTTTAGCACATGCTATGTGGGTGAAATGATAATACCATGCCAACTGTCAACCATTTCAGAGTTCATTTGCAGTGCTTTTCAATTCAGGGTCATCTTAGCTCAAAATAAATCATGAAATGCATGAAAAATAGCAAATTAAGTCAGAAAAGGTTTTAAAAGTGATGATGTGGCTTTGAATGGTGCATATTGAATGCATAAAAAGTCTTGAGTTCAAATATGTTTTGAAAATTTAAATCCTTTTGTAACAGATGAGTTTTCGTCTGAAACCCTGATACTTCGAAAGAGATTTTTCATTTTGTACTCGAAGTGCATCCAGTTTTTGCCGTAACCCTCTCAACTTTTTAGCACATGCTATGTGGGCGAAATGATGATACCATGCCAACTTTCAACCATTTCAGAGTTCATTTGCAGTGCTTTTCAATTCAGGGTCATCTTAGCTCAAAATAAATCATGAAATGCATGAAAAATAGCAAATGAAGTCAGAAAAGGTTTGAAAAGTGATGATGTGGCTTTGAATGGTGCATATTGAATGCATAAAAAGTCTTGAGTTCAAATATGTTTTGAAAATTGAAATCCTTTTGTAACAGATGAGTTTTCGTCTGAAACCCTGATACTTCGAAAGAGATTTTTCATTTTGTACACGAAGTGCATCCAGTTTTTGCCGTAACCCTCTCAACTTTTTAGCACATGCTATGTGGGTGAAATGATAATACCATGCCTACTTTCAACCATTTCAGAATTCATTTGCAGTGCTTTTCAATTCAGGGTCATCTTAGCTCAAAATAAATCATGAAATGCATGAAAAATAGCAAATGAAGTCAGAAAAGGTTTGAAAAGTGATGATGTGGCTTTGAATGGTGCATATTGAATGCATAAAAAGTCTTGAGTTCAAATATGTTTTGAAAATTTAAATCCTTTTGTAACAGATGAGTTTTCGTCTGAAACCCTGATACTTCGAAAGAGATTTTTCATTTTGTACTCGAAGTGCATCCAGTTTTTGCCGTAACCCTCTCAACTTTTTAGCACATGCTATGTGGGCGAAATGATGATACCATGCCAACTTTCAACCATTTCAGAGTTCATTTGCAGTGCTTTTCAATTCAGGGTCATCTTAGCTCAAAATAAATCATGAAATGCATGAAAAATAGCAAATGAAGTCAGAAAAGGTTTGAAAAGTGATGATGTGGCTTTGAATGGTGCATATTGAATGCATAAAAAGTCTTGCGTTCAAATATGTTTAAAAAATTGAAATCCTTTTGTAACAGATGAGTTTTCGTCTGAAACCCTGATACTTCGAAAGAGATTGTTCATTTTGTACACGAAGTGCATCCAGTTTTTGCCGTAACCCTCTCAACTTTTTAGCACATGCTATGTGGGTGAAATGATAATACCATGCCAACTTTCAACCATTTCAGAGTTCATTTGCAGTGCTTTTCAATTCAAGGTCATCTTAGCTCAAAATAAATCATGAAATGCATGAAAAATAGCAAATTAAGTCAGAAAAGGTTTTAAAAGTGATGATGTGGCTTTGAATGGTGCATATTGAATGCATAAAAAGTCTTAAGTTCAAATATGTTTTGAAAATTGAAATCCTTTTGTAACAGATGAGTTTTCGTCTGAAACCCTGATACTTCGAAAGATATTTTTCATTTTGTACACGAAGTGCATCCAGTTTTTGCCGTAACCCTCTCAACTTTTTAGCACATGCTATGTGGGTGAAATGATAATACCATGCCTACTTTCAACCATTTCAGAATTCATTTGCAGTGCTTTTCAATTCAGGGTCATCTTAGCTCAAAATAAATCATGAAATGCATGAAAAATAGCAAATGAAGTCAGAAAAGGTTTGAAAAGTGATGATGTGGCTTTGAATGGGGCATATTGAATGCATAAAAAGTCTTGAGTTCAAATATGTTTAAAAAATTGAAATCCTTTTGTAACAGATGAGTTTTCGTCTGAAACCCTCATACTTCGAAAGAGATTGTTCATTTTGTACACGAAGTGCATCCAGTTTTTGCCGTAACCCTCTCAACTTTTTAGCACATGCTATGTGGGTGAAATGATGACACCATGCCAACTTTCAAACATTTCAGAGTTCATTTGCAGTGCTTTTCAATTCAGGGTCATCTTTGCTCAAAATAGATCATGAAATGCATGAAAAATAGCAAATGAAGTCAGAAAAGGTTTGAAAAGTGATGATGTGGCTTTGAATGGTGCATATTGAATGCATAAAAAGTCTTGATTTCAAATATGTTTTGAAAATTGAAATCCTTTTGTAACAGATAAGTTTTCGTCTCAAACCGTGATACTTCGAAAGAGATTGTTCATTTTGTATACGAAGTGCATCCAGTTTTTGCCGTAACCCTCTCAACTTTTTAGCACATGCTATGTGGGTGAAATGATGATACCATGCCAACTTGCAACCATTTCAGAGTTCATTTGCAGTGCTTTTCAATTCAGGGTCATCTTAGCTCAAAATAAATCATGAAATGCATGAAAAATAGCAAATTAAGTCAGAAAAGGTTTGAAAAGTGCTGATGTGGCTTTGAATGGTGCATATTGAATTCATAAAAAGTCTTGAGTTCAAATATGTTTTGAAAATTGAAATCCTTTTGTAACATATGAGTTTTCGTCTGAAACCCTGATACTTCGAAAGAGATTTTTCATTTTGTACACGAAGTGCATCCAGTTTTTGCCGTAACCTTCTCAACTTTTTAGCACATGCTATGTGGGCGAAATGATGATACCATGCCAACTTTCAACCATTTCAGAGTTCATTTGCAGTGCTTTTCAATTCAGGGTCATCTTAGCTCAAAATAAATCATGAAATGCATGAAAAATAGCAAATGAAGTCAGAAAAGGTTTGAAAAGTGATGATGTGGCTTTGAATGGTGCATATTGAATGCATAGAAAGTCTTGAGTTCAAATATGTTTTGAAAATTGAAATCCTTTTGTAACCGATGAGTTTTCGTCTGAAACCCTGATACTTCGAAAGAGATTGTTCATTTTGTACACGAAGTGCATCCAGTTTTTGCCGTAACCCTCTCAACTTTTTATCACATGCTATGTGGGTGAAATGATGACACCATGCCAACTTTCAACCATTTCAGAGTTCATTTGCAGTGCTTTTCAATTCAGGGTCATCTTAGCTCAAAATAAATCATGAAATGCATGAAAAATAGCAAATGAAGTCAGAAAAGGTTTGAAAAGTGATGATGTGGCTTGGAATGGGGCGTATTGAATGCATAAAAAGTCTTGCGTTCAAATATGTTTAAAAAATTGAAATCCTTTTGTAACAGATGAGTTTTCGTCTGAAACCCTGATACTTCGAAAGAGATTGTTCATTTTGTACACGAAGTGCATCCAGTTTTTGCCGTAACCCTCTCAACTTTTTAGCACATGCTATGTGGGTGAAATGATAATACCATGCCAACTTTCAACCATTTCAGAATTCATTTGCAGTGCTTTTCAATTCAGGGTCATCTTAGCTCAAAATAAATCATGAAATGCATGAAAAATAGCAAATTAAGTCAGAAAAGGTTTTAAAAGTGATGATGTGGCTTTGAATGGTGCATATTGAATGCATAAAAAGTCTTAAGTTCAAATATGTTTTGAAAATTGAAATCCTTTTGTAACAGATGAGTTTTCGTCTGAAACCCTGATACTTCGAAAGATATTTTTCATTTTGTACACGAAGTGCATCCAGTTTTTGCCGTAACCCTCTCAACTTTTTAGCACATGCTATGTGGGTGAAATGATAATACCATGCCTACTTTCAACCATTTCAGAGTTCATTTGCAGTGCTTTTCAATTCAGGGTCATCTTAGCTCAAAATAAATCATGAAATGCATGAAAAATAGCAAATGAAGTCAGAAAAGGTTTGAAAAGTGATGATGTGGCTTGGAATGGGGCATATTGAATGCATAAAAAGTCTTGCGTTCAAATATGTTTAAAAAATTGAAATCCTTTTGTAACAGATGAGTTTTCGTCTGAAACCCTGATACTTCGAAAGAGATTGTTCATTTTGTACACGAAGTGCATCCAGTTTTTGCCGTAACCCTCTCAACTTTTTAGCACATGCTATGTGGGTGAAATGATAATACCATGCCAACTTTCAACCATTTCAGAGTTCATTTGCAGTGCTTTTCAATTCAGGGTCATCTTAGCTCAAAATAAATCATGAAATGCATGAAAAATAGCAAATTAAGTCAGAAAAGGTTTTAAAAGTGATGATGTGGCTTTGAATGGTGCATATTGAATGCATAAAAAGTCTTAAGTTCAAATATGTTTTGAAAATTGAAATCCTTTTGTAACAGATGAGTTTTCGTCTGAAACCCTGATACTTCGAAAGATATTTTTCATTTTGTACACGAAGTGCATCCAGTTTTTGCCGTAACCCTCTCAACTTTTTAGCACATGCTATGTGGGTGAAATGATAATACCATGCCTACTTTCAACCATTTCAGAATTCATTTGCAGTGCTTTTCAATTCAGGGTCATCTTAGCTCAAAATAAATCATGAAATGCATGAAAAATAGCAAATGAAGTCAGAAAAGGTTTGAAAAGTGATGATGTGGCTTTGAATGGGGCATATTGAATGCATAAAAAGTCTTGAGTTCAAATATGTTTAAAAAATTGAAATCCTTTTGTAACAGATGAGTTTTCGTCTGAAACCCTCATACTTCGAAAGAGATTGTTCATTTTGTACACGAAGTGCATCCAGTTTTTGCCGTAACCCTCTCAACTTTTTAGCACATGCTATGTGGGTGAAATGATGACACCATGCCAACTTTCAAACATTTCAGAGTTCATTTGCAGTGCTTTTCAATTCAGGGTCATCTTTGCTCAAAATAGATCATGAAATGCATGAAAAATAGCAAATGAAGTCAGGAAAGGTTTGAAAAGTGATGATGTGGCTTTGAATGGTGCATATTGAATGCATAAAAAGTCTTGATTTCAAATATGTTTTGAAAATTGAAATCCTTTTGTAACAGATAAGTTTTCGTCTGAAACCGTGATACTTCGAAAGAGATTGTTCATTTTGTATACGAAGTGCATCCAGTTTTTGCCGTAACCCTCTCAACTTTTTAGCACATGCTATGTGGGTGAAATGATGATACCATGCCAACTTGCAACAATTTCAGAGTTCATTTGCAGTGCTTTTCAATTCAGGGTCATCTTAGCTCAAAATAAATCATGAAATGCATGAAAAATAGCAAATTAAGTCAGAAAAGGTTTGAAAAGTGCTGATGTGGCTTTGAATGGTGCATATTGAATTCATAAAAAGTCTTGAGTTCAAATATGTTTTGAAAATTGAAATCCTTTTGTAACATATGAGTTTTCGTCTGAAACCCTGATACTTCGAAAGAGATTTTTCATTTTGTACACGAAGTGCATCCAGTTTTTGCCGTAACCTTCTCAACTTTTTAGCACATGCTATGTGGGCGAAATGATGATACCATGCCAACTTTCAACCATTTCAGAGTTCATTTGCAGTGCTTTTCAATTCAGGGTCATCTTAGCTCAAAATAAATCATGAAATGCATGAAAAATAGCAAATGAAGTCAGAAAAGGTTTGAAAAGTGATGATGTGGCTTTGAATGGTGCATATTGAATGCATAGAAAGTCTTGAGTTCAAATATGTTTTGAAAATTGAAATCCTTTTGTAACCGATGAGTTTTCGTCTGAAACCCTGATACTTCGAAAGAGATTGTTCATTTTGTACACGAAGTGCATCCAGTTTTTGCCGTAACCCTCTCAACTTTTTATCACATGCTATGTGGGTGAAATGATGACACCATGCCAACTTTCAACCATTTCAGAGTTCATTTGCAGTGCTTTTCAATTCAGGGTCATCTTAGCTCAAAATAAATCATGAAATGCATGAAAAATAGCAAATGAAGTCAGAAAAGGTTTGAAAAGTGATGATGTGGCTTGGAATGGGGCATATTGAATGCATAAAAAGTCTTGCGTTCAAATATGTTTAAAAAATTGAAATCCTTTTGTAACAGATGAGTTTTCGTCTGAAACCCTGATACTTCGAAAGAGATTGTTCATTTTGTACACGAAGTGCATCCAGTTTTTGCCGTAACCCTCTCAACTTTTTAGCACATGCTATGTGGGTGAAATGATAATACCATGCCAACTTTCAACCATTTCAGAGTTCATTTGCAGTGCTTTTCAATTCAGGGTCATCTTAGCTCAAAATAAATCATGAAATGCATGAAAAATAGCAAATTAAGTCAGAAAAGGTTTTAAAAGTGATGATGTGGCTTTGAATGGTGCATATTGAATGCATAAAAAGTCTTGAGTTCAAATATGTTTTGAAAATTGAAATCCTTTTGTAACAGATGAGTTTTCGTCTGAAACCCTGATACTTCGAAAGATATTTTTCATTTTGTACACGAAGTGCATCCAGTTTTTGCCGTAACCCTCTCAACTTTTTAGCACATGCTATGTGGGTGAAATGATAATACCATGCCTACTTTCAACCATTTCAGAATTCATTTGCAGTGCTTTTCAATTCAGGGTCATCTTAGCTCAAAATAAATCATGAAATGCATGAAAAATAGCAAATGAAGTCAGAAAAGGTTTGAAAAGTGATGATGTGGCTTTGAATGGGGCATATTGAATGCATAAAAAGTCTTGAGTTCAAATATGTTTAAAAAATTGAAATCCTTTTGTAACAGATGAGTTTTCGTCTGAAACCCTCATACTTCGAAAGAGATTGTTCATTTTGTACACGAAGTGCATCCAGTTTTTGCCGTAACCCTCTCAACTTTTTAGCACATGCTATGTGGGTGAAATGATGACACCATGCCAACTTTCAAACATTTCAGAGTTCATTTGCAGTGCTTTTCAATTCAGGGTCATCTTTGCTCAAAATAGATCATGAAATGCATGAAAAATAGCAAATGAAGTCAGAAAAGGTTTGAAAAGTGATGATGTGGCTTTGAATGGTGCATATTGAATGCATAAAAAGTCTTGATTTCAAATATGTTTTGAAAATTGAAATCCTTTTGTAACAGATAAGTTTTCATCTGAAACCGTGATACTTCGAAAGAGATTGTTCATTTTGTACACGAAGTGCATCCAGTTTTTGCTGTAACCCTCTCAACTTTTTAGCACATGCTATGTGGGTGAAATGATGATACCATGCCAACTTTCAACCATTTCAGAGTTCATTTGCAGTGCTTTTCAATTCAGGGTCATCTTAGCTCAAAATAAATCATGAAATGCATGAAAAATAGCAAATGAAGTCAGAAAAGGTTTGAAAAGTGATGATGTGGCTTTGAATGGTGCATATTGAATGCATAAAAAGTCTTGAGTTCAAATATGTTTTGAAAATTGAAATCCTTTTGTAACATATGAGTTTTCGTCTGAAACCCTGATACTTCGAAAGAGATTTTTCATTTTGTACACGAAGTGCATCCAGTTTTTACCGTAACCCTCTCAACTTTTTAGCACATGCTATGTGGGCGAAATGATGATACCATGCCAACTTTCAACCATTTCAGAGTTCATTTGCAGTGCTTTTCAATTCAGGGTCATCTTAGCTCAAAATAAATCATGAAATGCATGAAAAATAGCAAATGAAGTCAGAAAAGGTTTGAAAAGTGATGATGTGGCTTTGAATGGTGCATATTGAATGCATAAAAAGTCTTGAGTTCAAATATGTTTTGAAAATTGAAATCCTTTTGTAACAGATGAGTTTTCGTCTGAAACCCTGATACTTCGAAAGAGATTGTTCATTTTGTACACGAAGTGCATCCAGTTTTTGCCGTAACCCTCTCAACTTTTTAGCACATGCTATGTGGGTGAAATGATAATACCATGCCTACTTTCAACCATTTCAGAATTCATTTGCAGTGCTTTTCAATTCAGGGTCATCTTAGCTCAAAATAAATCATGAAATGCATGAAAAATAGCAAATGAAGTCAGAAAAGGTTTGAAAAGTGATGATGTGGCTTTGAATGAGGCATATTGAATGCATAAAAAGTCTTGAGTTCAAATATGTTTAAAAAATTGAAATCCTTTTGTAACAGATGAGTTTTCGTCTGAAACCCTCATACTTCGAAAGAGATTGTTCATTTTGTACACGAAGTGCATCCAGTTTTTGCCGTAACCCTCTCAACTTTTTAGCACATGCTATGTGGGTGAAATGATGACACCATGCCAACTTTCAACCATTTCAGAGTTCATTTGCAGTGCTTTTCAATTCAGGGTCATCTTAGCTCAAAATAAATCATGAAATGCATGAAAAATAGCAAATTAAGTCAGAAAAGGTTTGAAAAGTGATGATGTGGCTTTGAATGGTGCATATTGAATGCATAAAAAGTCTTGAGTTCAAATATGTTTTGAAAATTGAAATCCTTTTGTAACATATGAGTTTTCGTCTGAAACCCTGATACTTCGAAAGAGATTTTTCATTTTGTACACGAAGTGCATCCAGTTTTTGCCGTAACCCTCTCAACTTTTTAGCACATGCTATGTGGGCTAAATGATGATACCATGCCAACTTTCAACCATTTCAGAGTTCATTTGCAGTGCTTTTCAATTCAGGGTCATCTTAGCTCAAAATAAATCATGAAATGCATGAAAAATAGCAAATGAAGTCAGAAAAGGTTTGAAAAGTGATGATGTGGCTTTGAATGGTGCATATTGAATGCATAGAAAGTCTTGAGTTCAAATATGTTTTGAAAAATTGAAATCCTTTTGTAACCGATGAGTTTTCGTCTGAAACCCTGATACTTCGAAAGAGATTGTTCATTTTGTACACGAAGTGCATCCAGTTTTTGCCGTAACCCTCTCAACTTTTTATCACATGCTATGTGGGTGAAATGATGACACCATGCCAACTTTCAACCATTTCAGAGTTCATTTGCAGTGCTTTTCAATTCAGGGTCATCTTAGCTCAAAATAAATCATGAAATGCATGAAAAATAGCAAATGAAGTCAGAAAAGGTTTGAAAAGTGATGATGTGGCTTGGAATGGGGCATATTGAATGCATAAAAAGTCTTGCGTTCAAATATGTTTAAAAAATTGAAATCCTTTTGTAACAGATGAGTTTTCGTCTGAAACCCTGATACTTCGAAAGAGATTGTTCATTTTGTACACGAAGTGCATCCAGTTTTTGCCGTAACCCTCTCAACTTTTTAGCACATGCTATGTGGGTGAAATGATAATACCATGCCAACTTTCAACCATTTCAGAGTTCATTTACAGTGCTTTTCAATTCAGGGTCATCTTAGCTCAAAATAAATCATGAAATGCATAAAAAATAGCAAATTAAGTCAGAAAAGGTTTGAAAAGTGATGATGTGGCTTTGAATGGTGCATATTGAATGCATAAAAAGTCTTGATTTCAAATATGTTTGAAAATTGAAATCCTTTTGTAACAGATGAGTTTTCGTCTGAAACCCTGATACTTCGAAAGAGATTGTTCATTTTGTACACGAAGTGCATCCAGTTTTTGCCGTAACCCTCTCAACTTTTTAGAACATGCTATGTGGGTGAAATGATGATACCATGCCAACTTTCAACCATTTCAGAGTTCATTTGCAGTGCTTTTCAATTCAGGGTCATCTTAACTCAAAATAAATCATGAAATGCATGAAAAATAGCAAATGAAGTCAGAAAAGGTTTGAAAAGTGATGATGTGGCTTTGAATGGTGCATATTGAATGCATAAAAAGTCTTGAGTTCAAATATGTTTTGAAAATTGAAATCCTTTTGTAACCGATGAGTTTTCGTCTGAAACCCTGATACTTCGAAAGAGATTGTTCATTTTGTACACGAAGTGCATCCAGTTTTTGCCGTAACCCTCTCAACTTTTTATCACATGCTATGTGGGTGAAATGATGACACCATGCCAACTTTCAACCATTTCAGAGTTCATTTGCAGTGCTTTTCAATTCAGGGTCATCTTAGCTCAAAATAAATCATGAAATGCATGAAAAATAGCAAATTAAGTCAGAAAAGGTTTGAAAAGTGATGATGTGGCTTTGAATGGGGCATATTGAATGCATAAAAAGTCTTGAGTTCAAATATGTTTAAAAAATTGAAATCCTTTTGTAACAGATGAGTTTTCGTCTGAAACCCTGATACTTCGAAAGAGATTGTTCATTTTGTACACGAAGTGAATTCAGTTTTTGCCGTAACCCTGTCAACTTTTTAGCACATGCTATGTGGGTGAAATGATGATACCATGCCAACTATCAACCATTTCAGAGTACATTTGCAGTGCTTTTCAATTCAGGGTCATCTTAGCTCAAAATAAATCATGAAATGCATGAAAAAATAGCAAATGAAGTCAGAAAAGGTTTGAAAAGTGATGATGTGGCTTTGAATGGTGCATATTGAATGCATAAAAAGTCTTGAGTTCAAATATGTTTAAAAAATTGAAATCCTTTTGTAACTGAAAAGTTTTCGTTTGAAACCCTGATACTTCGAAAGAGATTGTTCATTTTGTACACGAAGTGCATCCAGTTTTTTCCGTAACCCTCTAAACTTTTTAGCACATGCTATGTGGGTGAAATGATGATACCATGCCAACTTTCAACCATTTCAGAGTTCATTTGCAGTGCTTTTCAATTCAGGGTCATCTTAGCTCAAAATAAATCATGAAATGCATGAAAAATAGCAAATGAAGTCAGAAAAGGTTTGAAAAGTGGTGATGTGGCTTTGAATGGGGCATATTGAATGCATAAAAAGTCTTGATTTCAAATATGTTTAAAAAATTGAAATCCTTTTGTAACAGATGAGTTTTCGTCTGAAACCCTGATACTTCGAAAGAGATTGTTCATTTTGTACACGAAGTGCATCCAGTTTTTGCCGTAACCCTCTCAACTTTTTAGCACATGCTATGTGGGTGAAATGATGATACCATGCCAACTTTCAACCATTTCAGAGTTCATTTGCAGTGCTTTTCAATTCAGGGTCATCTTAGCTCAAAATAAATCATGAAATGCATGAAAAATAGCAAATTAAGTCAGAAAAGGTTTGAAAAGTGATGATGTGGCTTTGAATGGTGCATATTGAATGCATAAAAAGTCTTGAGTTCAAATATGTTTTGAAAATTGAAATACTTTTGTAACAGATGAGTTTTCGTCTGAAACCCTGATACTTCGAAAGAGATTGTTCATTTTGTACACGAAGTGCATCCAGTTTTTGCCGTAACCCTCTCAACTTTTTAGCACATGCTATGTGGGTGAAATGATGACACCATGCCAACTTTCAAACATTTCAGAGTTCATTTGCAGTGCTTTTCAATTCAGGGTCATCTTTGCTCAAAATAAATCATGAAATGCATGAAAAATAGCAAATGAAGTCAGAAAAGGTTTGAAAAGAGATGATGTGGCTTTGAATGGGGCATATTAAATGCACAAAAAGTCTTGAGTTCAAATATGTTTAAAAATTGAAATCCTTTTGTAACAGATGAGTTTTCGTCTGAAACCCTGATACTTCGAAAGAGATTGTTCATTTTGTACACGAAGTGAATTCAGTTTTTGCCGTAACCCTGTCAACTTTTTAGCACATGCTATGTGGGTGAAATGATGATACCATGCCAACTATCAACCATTTCAGAGTACATTTGCAGTGCTTTTCAATTCAGGGTCATCTTAGCTCAAAATAAATCATGAAATGCATGAAAAAATAGCAAATGAAGTCAGAAAAGGTTTGAAAAGTGATGATGTGGCTTTGAATGGTGCATATTGAATGCATAAAAAGTCTTGAGTTCAAATATGTTTAAAAAATTGAAATCCTTTTGTAACTGAAAAGTTTTCGTTTGAAACCCTGATACTTCGAAAGAGATTGTTCATTTTGTACACGAAGTGCATCCAGTTTTTTCCGTAACCCTCTAAACTTTTTAGCACATGCTATGTGGGTGAAATGATGATACCATGCCAACTTTCAACCATTTCAGAGTTCATTTGCAGTGCTTTTCAATTCAGGGTCATCTTAGCTCAAAATAAATCATGAAATGCATGAAAAATAGCAAATGAAGTCAGAAAAGGTTTGAAAAGTGGTGATGTGGCTTTGAATGGGGCATATTGAATGCATAAAAAGTCTTGATTTCAAATATGTTTAAAAAATTGAAATCCTTTTGTAACAGATGAGTTTTCGTCTGAAACCCTGATACTTCGAAAGAGATTGTTCATTTTGTACACGAAGTGCATCCAGTTTTTGCCGTAACCCTCTCAACTTTTTAGCACATGCTATGTGGGTGAAATGATGATACCATGCCAACTTTCAACCATTTCAGAGTTCATTTGCAGTGCTTTTCAATTCAGGGTCATCTTAGCTCAAAATAAATCATGAAATGCATGAAAAATAGCAAATTAAGTCAGAAAAGGTTTGAAAAGTGATGATGTGGCTTTGAATGGTGCATATTGAATGCATAAAAAGTCTTGAGTTCAAATATGTTTTGAAAATTGAAATACTTTTGTAACAGATGAGTTTTCGTCTGAAACCCTGATACTTCGAAAGAGATTGTTCATTTTGTACACGAAGTGCATCCAGTTTTTGCCGTAACCCTCTCAACTTTTTAGCACATGCTATGTGGGTGAAATGATGACACCATGCCAACTTTCAAACATTTCAGAGTTCATTTGCAGTGCTTTTCAATTCAGGGTCATCTTTGCTCAAAATAAATCATGAAATGCATGAAAAATAGCAAATGAAGTCAGAAAAGGTTTGAAAAGAGATGATGTGGCTTTGAATGGGGCATATTAAATGCACAAAAAGTCTTGAGTTCAAATATGTTTAAAAATTGAAATCCTTTTGTAACAGATGAGTTTTCGTCTGAAACCCTGATACTTCGAAAGAGATTGTTCATTTTGTACACGAAGTGAATTCAGTTTTTGCCGTAACCCTGTCAACTTTTTAGCACATGCTATGTGGGTGAAATGATGATACCATGCCAACTATCAACCATTTCAGAGTACATTTGCAGTGCTTTTCAATTCAGGGTCATCTTAGCTCAAAATAAATCATGAAATGCATGAAAAAATAGCAAATGAAGTCAGAAAAGGTTTGAAAAGTGATGATGTGGCTTTGAATGGTGCATATTGAATGCATAAAAAGTCTTGAGTTCAAATATGTTTAAAAAATTGAAATCCTTTTGTAACTGAAAAGTTTTCGTTTGAAACCCTGATACTTCGAAAGAGATTGTTCATTTTGTACACGAAGTGCATCCAGTTTTTTCCGTAACCCTCTAAACTTTTTAGCACATGCTATGTGGGTGAAATGATGATACCATGCCAACTTTCAACCATTTCAGAGTTCATTTGCAGTGCTTTTCAATTCAGGGTCATCTTAGCTCAAAATAAATCATGAAATGCATGAAAAATAGCAAATGAAGTCAGAAAAGGTTTGAAAAGTGGTGATGTGGCTTTGAATGGGGCATATTGAATGCATAAAAAGTCTTGATTTCAAATATGTTTAAAAAATTGAAATCCTTTTGTAACAGATGAGTTTTCGTCTGAAACCCTGATACTTCGAAAGAGATTGTTCATTTTGTACACGAAGTGCATCCAGTTTTTGCCGTAACCCTCTCAACTTTTTAGCACATGCTATGTGGGTGAAATGATGATACCATGCCAACTTTCAACCATTTCAGAGTTCATTTGCAGTGCTTTTCAATTCAGGGTCATCTTAGCTCAAAATAAATCATGAAATGCATGAAAAATAGCAAATTAAGTCAGAAAAGGTTTGAAAAGTGATGATGTGGCTTTGAATGGTGCATATTGAATGCATAAAAAGTCTTGAGTTCAAATATGTTTTGAAAATTGAAATACTTTTGTAACAGATGAGTTTTCGTCTGAAACCCTGATACTTCGAAAGAGATTGTTCATTTTGTACACGAAGTGCATCCAGTTTTTGCCGTAACCCTCTCAACTTTTTAGCACATGCTATGTGGGTGAAATGATGACACCATGCCAACTTTCAAACATTTCAGAGTTCATTTGCAGTGCTTTTCAATTCAGGGTCATCTTTGCTCAAAATAAATCATGAAATGCATGAAAAATAGCAAATGAAGTCAGAAAAGGTTTGAAAAGAGATGATGTGGCTTTGAATGGGGCATATTAAATGCACAAAAAGTCTTGAGTTCAAATATGTTTAAAAATTGAAATCCTTTTGTAACAGATGAGTTTTCGTCTGAAACCCTGATACTTCGAAAGAGATTGTTCATTTTGTACACGAAGTGCATCCAGTTTTTGCCGTAACCCTCTCAACTTTTTAGCACATGCTATGTGGGTGAAATGATGATACCATGCCAACTTTCAACCTTTTCAGAGTTCATTTGCAGTGCTTTTCAATTCAGGGTCATCTTAGCTCAAAATAAATCATGAAATGCATGAAAAATAGCAAATGAAGTCAGAAAAGGTTTGAAAAGTGATGATGTGGCTTTGAATGGGGCATATTGAATGCATAAAAAGTCTTGAGTTCAAATATGTTTTGAAAATTGAAATGCTTTTGTAACAGATGAGTTTTCGTCTGAAACCCTGATACTTCGAAAGAGATTGTTCATTTTGTACACGAAGTGCATCCAGTTTTTGCCGTAACCCTCTCAACTTTTTAGCACATGCTATGTGGGTGAAATGATGATACCATGCCAACTTTCAACCTTTTCAGAGTTCATTTGCAGTGCTTTTCAATTCAGGGTCATCTTAGCTCAAAATAAATCATGAAATGCATGAAAAATAGCAAATGCAGTTAGAAAAGGTTTGAAAGTGATGATGTGGCTTTGAATGGGGCATATTGAATGCATAAAAAGTCTTGAGTTCAAATATGTTTAAAAAATTGAAATCCTTTTGTAACAGATGGGTTTTCGTCCAAAACCCTCACACTTCGAAAGAGATTGTTCATTTTGTACACGAAGTGCATCCAGTTTTTGCTGTAACCCTCTTAACTTTTTAGCACATGCTATGTGGGTGAAATGATGATACCATGCCAACTTTCAACCATTTCAGAGTTCATTTGCAGTGCTTTTCAATTCAGGGTCATCTTTGCTCAAAAATAAATCATGAAATGCATGAAAAATAGCAAATGAAGTCAGAAAAGGTTTGAAAAGTGATGATGTGGCTTTGAATGGTGCATATTGAATGCATAAAAAGTCTTGATTTCAAATATGTATTGAAAATTGAAATCCTTTTGTAACAGATGAGTTTTCGTCTGAAACCCTGATACTTCGAAAGAGATTGTTCATTTTGTACACGAAGTGCATCCTGTTTTTGCCGTAACCCTCTAAACTTTTTAGCACATGCTATGTGGGTGAAATGATGATACCATGCCAACTTTCAACCATTTCAGAGTTCATTTGCAGTGCTTTTCAATTCAGGGTCATCTTAGCTCAAAATAAATCATGAAATGCATGAAAAATAGCAAATGAAGTCAGAAAAGGTCTGAAAAGTGATGATGTGGCTTTGAATGGGGCATATTGAATGCATAAAAAGTCTTGAGTTCAAATATGTTTAAAAAATTGAAATCCTCTTGTAACAGATGAGTTTTCGTCTGAAACCCTGATACTTCGAAAGAGATTGTTCATTTTGTACACGAAGTGCATCCAGTTTTTGCCGTAACCCTCTCAACTTTTTATCACATGCTATGTGGGTGAAATGATGATACCATGCCAACTTTAAACCATTTCAGAGTTCATTTGCAGTGCTTTTCAATTCAGGGTCATCTTAGCTCAAAATAATTCATGAAATGTATGAAAAATAGCAAATTAAGTCAGAAAAGGTTTGAAAAGTGATGATGTGGCTTTGAATGGTGCATATTGAATGCATAAAAAGTCTTGAGTCCAAATATGTTTTGAAAATTGAAATCCTTTTGTAACAGATGAGTTTTCGTCTGAAACCCTGATACTTCGAAAGAGATTGTTCATTTTGGACACGAAGTGCATCCAGTTTTTGCCGTAACCCTCTCAACTTTTTAGCACATGCTATATGGGTGAAATGATGATAGCATGCCAACTTTCAACCATTTCAGAGTTCATTTGCAGTGCTTTTCAATTCAGGGTCATCTTAGCTCAAAATAAATCATGAAATACATGAAAAATAGCAAATGAAGTCAGAAAAGGTTTGAAAAGTGATGATGTGGCTTTGAATGGTGCATATTGAATGCATAAAAAGTCTTGAGTTCAAATATGTTTAAAAAATTGAAATCCTTTTGTAACACATGAGTTTTCGTCTGAAACCGTGATACTTCGAAAGAGATTGTTCATTTTGTACACGAAGTGCATCCAGTTTTTGCCGTAACCCTCTCAACATTTTAGCACATGCTATGTGGGTGAAATGATGATACCATGCCAACTGTCAACCATTTCAGAGTTCATTTGCAGTGCTTTTCAATTCAGGGTCATCTTAGCTCAAAATAAATCATGAAATGCATGAAAAATAGCAAATGAAGTCAGAAAAGGTTTGAAAAGTGATGATGTGGCTTTGAATGGTGCATATTGAATGCATAAAAAGTCTTGAGTTCAAATATGTTTTGAAAATTGAAATCCTTTTGTAACAGATGAGTTTTCGTCTGAAACCCTGATACTTCGAAAGAGATTGTTCATTTTATACACGAAGTGCATCCAGTTTTTGCCGTAACCCTCTCAACTTTTTAGCACATGATATGTGGGTGAAATGATGATACCATGCCAACTTTCAACCGTTTCAGAGTTCATTTGCAGTGCTTTTCAATTCAGGGTCATCTTAGCTCAAAATAAATCATGAAATACATGAAAAATAGCAAATGCAGTTAGAAAAGGTTTGAAAAGTGATGATGTGGCTTTGAATGGGGGCATATTGAATGATTAAAAAGTCTTGAGTTCAAATATGTTTAAAAAATTGAAATCCTTTTGTAACAGATGAATTTTCGTCCAAAACCCTCACACTTCGAAAGAGATTGTTCATTTTGTACACGAAGTGGATCCAGTTTTTGCTGTAACCCTCTCAACTTTTTAGCACATGCTATGTGGGTGAAATGATGATACCATGCCAACTTTCAACCATTTCAGAGTTCATTTGCAGTGCTTTTCAATTCAGGGTCATCTTTGCTCAAAAATAAATCATGAAATGCATGAAAAATAGCAAATGAAGTCAGAAAAGGTTTGAAAAGTGATGATGTGGCTTTGAATGGTGCATATTGAATGCATAAAAAGTCTTGATTTCAAATATGTTTTGAAAATTGAAATCCTTTTGTAACAGATAAGTTTTCGTCTGAAACCCTGATACTTCGAAAGAGATTGTTCATTTTGTACACGAAGTGCATCCAGTTTTTGCCGTAACCCTCTAAACTTTTTAGCACATGCTATGTGGGTCAAATGATGATACCATGCCAACTTTCAACCATTTCAGAGTTCATTTGCAGTGCTTTTCAATTCAGGGTCATCTTAGCTCAAAATAAATCATGAAATGCATGAAAAATAGCAAACAAAGTCAGAAAAGGTTTGAAAAGTGATGATGTGGCTTTGAATGGGGCATATTGAATGCATAAAAAGTCTTGAGTTCAAATATGTTTAAAAAAATTGAAATCCTCTTGTAACAGATGAGTTTTCGTCTGAAACCCTGATACTTCGAAAGAGATTGTTCATTTTGTACACGAAGTGCATCCAGTTTTTGCCGTAACCCTCTCAACTTTTTATCACATGCTATGTGGGTGAAATGATGATACCATGCCAACTTTCAACCATTTCAGAGTTCATTTGCAGTGCTTTTCAATTCATGGTCATCTTAGCTCAAAATAATTCATGAAATGCATGAAAAATAGCAAATTAAGTCAGAAAAGGTTTGAAAAGTGATGATGTGGCTTTGAATGGTGCATATTGAATGCATAAAAAGTCTTGAGTTCAAATATGTTTTGAAAATTGAAATACTTTTGTAACAGATGAGTTTTCGTCTCAAACCCTGATACTTCGAAAGAGATTGTTCATTTTGTACACGAAGTGCATTCAGTTTTTGCCGTAACCCTCTCAACTTTTTAGCACATGCTATGTGGGTGAAATGATGACACCATGCCAACTTTCAAACATTTCAGAGTTCATTTGCAGTGCTTTTCAATTCAGGGTCATCTTTGCTCAAAATAAATCATGAAATGCATGAAAAATAGCAAATGAAGTCAGAAAAGGTTTGAAAAGAGATGATGTGGCTTTGAATGGGGCATATTAAATGCACAAAAAGTCTTGAGTTCAAATATGTTTAAAAATTGAAATCCTTTTGTAACAGATGAGTTTTCGTCTGAAACCCTGATACTTCGAAAGAGATTGTTCATTTTGTACACGAAGTGCATCCAGTTTTTGCCGTAACCCACTCAACTTTTTAGCACATGCTATGTGGGTGAAATGATTATACCATGCCAACTTTCAACCATTTCAGAGTTCATTTGCAGTGCTTTTCAATTCAGGGTCATCTTAGCTCAAAATAAATCATGAATTACATGAAAAATAGCAAATGAAGTTAGAAAAGGTTTGAAAAGTGATGATGTGGCTTTGAATGGGGCATATTGCATGATTAAAAAGTCTTGAGTTCAAATAGGTTTAAAAAATTGAAATCCTTTTGTAACAGATGAGTTTTCGTCCAAAACCCTCACACTTCGAAAGAGATTGTTCATTTTGTACACGAAGTGCATCCAGTTTTTGCTGTAACCCTCTTAACTTTTTAGCACATGCTATGTGGGTGAAATGATGATACCATGCCAACTTTCAACCATTTCAGAGTTCATTTGCAGTGCTTTTCAATTCAGGGTCATCTTTGCTCAAAAATAAATCATGAAATGCATGAAAAATAGCAAATGAAGTCAGAAAAGGTTTGAAAAGTGATGATGTGGCTTTGAATGGTGCATATTGAATGCATAAAAAGTCTTGATTTCAAATATGTTTTCAAAATTGAAATCCTTTTGTAACAGATAAGTTTTCGTCTGAAACCCTGATACTTCGAAAGAGATTGTTCATTTTGTACACGAAGTGCATCCAGTTTTTGCCGTAACCCTCTAAACTTTTTATCACATGCTATGTGGGTGAAATGATGATACCATGCCAACTTTCAACCATTTCAGAGTTCATATGCAGTGCTTTTCAATTCAGGGTCATCTTAGCTCAAAATAAATCATGAAATGCATGAAAAATAGCAAATGAAGTCAGAAAAGGTCTGAAAAATGATGATGTGGCTTTGAATGGGGCATATTGAATGCATAAAAAGTCTTGAGTTCAAATATGTTTAAAAAATTGAAATCCTCTTGTAACAGATGAGTTTTCGTCTGAAACCCTGATACTTCGAAAGAGATTGTTCATTTTGGACACGAAGTGCATCCAGTTTTTGCCGTAACCCTCTCAACTTTTTAGCACATGCTATATGGGTGAAATGATGATAGCATGCCAACTTTCAACCATTTCAGAGTTCATTTGCAGTGCTTTTCAATTCAGGGTCATCTTAGCTCAAAATAAATCATGAAATACATGAAAAATAGCAAATGAAGTCAGAAAAGGTTTGAAAAGTGATGATGTGGCTTTGAATGGTGCATATTGAATGCATAAAAAGTCTTGAGTTCAAATATGTTTAAAAAATTGAAATCCTTTTGTAACACATGAGTTTTCGTCTGAAACCGTGATACTTCGAAAGAGATTGTTCATTTTGTACACGAAGTGCATCCAGTTTTTGCCGTAACCCTCTCAACATTTTAGCACTTGCTATGTGGGTGAAATGATGATACCATGCCAACTGTCAACCATTTCAGAGTTCATTTGCAGTGCTTTTCAATTCAGGGTCATCTTAGCTCAAAATAAATCATGAAATGCATGAAAAATAGCAAATGAAGTCAGAAAAGGTTTGAAAAGTGATGATGTGGCTTTGAATGGTGCATATTGAATGCATAAAAAGTCTTGAGTTCAAATATGTTTTGAAAATTGAAATCCTTTTGTAACAGATGAGTTTTCGTCTGAAACCCTGATACTTCGAAAGAGATTGTTCATTTTATACACGAAGTGCATCCAGTTTTTGCCGTAACCCTCTCAACTTTTTAGCACATGATATGTGGGTGAAATGATGATACCATGCCAACTTTCAACCGTTTCAGAGTTCATTTGCAGTGCTTTTCAATTCAGGGTCATCTTAGCTCAAAATAAATCATGAAATACATGAAAAATAGCAAATGCAGTTAGAAAAGGTTTGAAAAGTGATGATGTGGCTTTGAATGGGGGCATATTGAATGATTAAAAAGTCTTGAGTTCAAATATGTTTAAAAAATTGAAATCCTTTTGTAACAGATGAATTTTCGTCCAAAACCCTCACACTTCGAAAGAGATTGTTCATTTTGTACACGAAGTGGATCCAGTTTTTGCTGTAACCCTCTCAACTTTTTAGCACATGCTATGTGGGTGAAATGATGATACCATGCCAACTTTCAACCATTTCAGAGTTCATTTGCAGTGCTTTTCAATTTAGGGTCATCTTTGCTCAAAAATAAATCATGAAATGCATGAAAAATAGCAAATGAAGTCAGAAAAGGTTTGAAAAGTGATGATGTGGCTTTGAATGGTGCATATTGAATGCATAAAAAGTCTTGATTTCAAATATGTTTTGAAAATTGAAATCCTTTTGTAACAGATAAGTTTTCGTCTGAAACCCTGATACTTCGAAAGAGATTGTTCATTTTGTACACGAAGTGCATCCAGTTTTTGCCGTAACCCTCTAAACTTTTTAGCACATGCTATGTGGGTCAAATGATGATACCATGCCAACTTTCAACCATTTCAGAGTTCATTTGCAGTGCTTTTCAATTCAGGGTCATCTTAGCTCAAAATAAATCATGAAATGCATGAAAAATAGCAAACAAAGTCAGAAAAGGTTTGAAAAGTGATGATGTGGCTTTGAATGGGGCATATTGAATGCATAAAAAGTCTTGAGTTCAAATATGTTTAAAAAAATTGAAATCCTCTTGTAACAGATGAGTTTTCGTCTGAAACCCTGATACTTCGAAAGAGATTGTTCATTTTGTACACGAAGTGCATCCAGTTTTTGCCGTAACCCTCTCAACTTTTTATCACATGCTATGTGGGTGAAATGATGATACCATGCCAACTTTCAACCATTTCAGAGTTCATTTGCAGTGCTTTTCAATTCATGGTCATCTTAGCTCAAAATAATTCATGAAATGCATGAAAAATAGCAAATTAAGTCAGAAAAGGTTTGAAAAGTGATGATGTGGCTTTGAATGGTGCATATTGAATGCATAAAAAGTCTTGAGTTCAAATATGTTTTGAAAATTGAAATACTTTTGTAACAGATGAGTTTTCGTCTCAAACCCTGATACTTCGAAAGAGATTGTTCATTTTGTACACGAAGTGCATTCAGTTTTTGCCGTAACCCTCTCAACTTTTTAGCACATGCTATGTGGGTGAAATGATGACACCATGCCAACTTTCAAACATTTCAGAGTTCATTTGCAGTGCTTTTCAATTCAGGGTCATCTTTGCTCAAAATAAATCATGAAATGCATGAAAAATAGCAAATGAAGTCAGAAAAGGTTTGAAAAGAGATGATGTGGCTTTGAATGGGGCATATTAAATGCACAAAAAGTCTTGAGTTCAAATATGTTTAAAAATTGAAATCCTTTTGTAACAGATGAGTTTTCGTCTGAAACCCTGATACTTCGAAAGAGATTGTTCATTTTGTACACGAAGTGCATCCAGTTTTTGCCGTAACCCACTCAACTTTTTAGCACATGCTATGTGGGTGAAATGATTATACCATGCCAACTTTCAACCATTTCAGAGTTCATTTGCAGTGCTTTTCAATTCAGGGTCATCTTAGCTCAAAATAAATCATGAATTACATGAAAAATAGCAAATGAAGTTAGAAAAGGTTTGAAAAGTGATGATGTGGCTTTGAATGGGGCATATTGCATGATTAAAAAGTCTTGAGTTCAAATAGGTTTAAAAAATTGAAATCCTTTTGTAACAGATGAGTTTTCGTCCAAAACCCTCACACTTCGAAAGAGATTGTTCATTTTGTACACGAAGTGCATCCAGTTTTTGCTGTAACCCTCTTAACTTTTTAGCACATGCTATGTGGGTGAAATGATGATACCATGCCAACTTTCAACCATTTCAGAGTTCATTTGCAGTGCTTTTCAATTCAGGGTCATCTTTGCTCAAAAATAAATCATGAAATGCATGAAAAATAGCAAATGAAGTCAGAAAAGGTTTGAAAAGTGATGATGTGGCTTTGAATGGTGCATATTGAATGCATAAAAAGTCTTGATTTCAAATATGTTTTCAAAATTGAAATCCTTTTGTAAGAGATAAGTTTTCGTCTGAAACCCTGATACTTCGAAAGAGATTGTTCATTTTGTACACGAAGTGCATCCAGTTTTTGCCGTAACCCTCTAAACTTTTTATCACATGCTATGTGGGTGAAATGATGATACCATGCCAACTTTCAACCATTTCAGAGTTCATATGCAGTGCTTTTCAATTCAGGGTCATCTTAGCTCAAAATAAATCATGAAATGCATGAAAAATAGCAAATGAAGTCAGAAAAGGTCTGAAAAATGATGATGTGGCTTTGAATGGGGCATATTGAATGCATAAAAAGTCTTGAGTTCAAATATGTTTAAAAAATTGAAATCCTCTTGTAACAGATGAGTTTTCGTCTGAAACCCTGATACTTCGAAAGAGATTGTTCATTTTGTACACGAAGTGCATCCAGTTTCTGCCGTAACCCTCTCAACTTTTTATCACATGCTATGTGGGTGAAATGATGATACCATGCCAACTTTCAACCATTTCAGAGTTCATTTGCAGTGCTTTTCAATTCAGGGTCATCTTAGCTCAAAATAATTCATGAAATGCATGAAAAATAGCAAATTAAGTCAGAAAAGGTTTGAAAAGTGATGATGTGGCTTTGAATGGGGCATATTGAATGCATAAAAAGTCTTGAGTTCAAATATGTTTTGAAAATTGAAATCCTTTTGTAACAGATGAGTTTTCGTCTGAAACCCTGATACTTCGAAAGAGATTGTTCATTTTGTACACGAAGTGCATCCAGTTTTTGCCGTAACCCTCTCAACTTTTTAGCACATGCTATATGGGTGAAATTATGATACCATGCCAACTTTCAACCATTTCAGAGTTCATTTGCAGTGCTTTTCAATTCAGGGTCATCTTAGCTCAAAATAAATCATGAAATGCATGAAAAATAGCAAATGCAGTTAGAAAAGGTTTGAAAAGTGATGATGTGGCTTTGAATGGGGCATATTGAATGATTAAAAAGTCTTGAGTTCAAATATGTTTAAAAAATTGAAATCCTTTTGTAACAGATGGGTTTTCGTCCAAAACCCTCACACTTCGAAAGAGATTGTTCATTTTGTACACGAAGTGCATCCAGTTTTTGCTGTAACCCTCTTAACTTTTTAGCACATGCTATGTGGGTGAAATGATGATACCATGCCAACTTTCAACCATTTCAGAGTTCATTTGCAGTGCTTTTCAATTCAGGGTCATCTTTGCTCAAAAATAAATCATGAAATGCATGAAAAATAGCAAATGAAGTCAGAAAAGGTTTGAAAAGTGATGATGTGGCTTTGAATGGTGCATATTGAATGCATAAAAAGTCTTGATTTCAAATATGTTTTGAAAATTGAAATCCTTTTGTAACAGATAAGTTTTCGTCTGAAACCCTGATACTTCGAAAGAGATTGTTCATTTTGTACACGAAGTGCATCCTGTTTTTGCCGTAACCCTCTAAACTTTTTAGCACATGCTATGTGGGTGAAATGATGATACCATGCCAACTTTCAACCATTTCAGAGTTCATTTGCAGTGCTTTTCAATTCAGGGTCATCTTAGCTCAAAATAAATCATGAAATGCATGAAAAATAGCAAATGAAGTCAGAAAAGGTCTGAAAAGTGATGATGTGGCTTTGAATGGGGCATATTGAATGCATAAAAAGTCTTGAGTTCAAATATGTTTAAAAAATTGAAATCCTCTTGTAACAGATGAGTTTTCGTCTGAAACCCTGATACTTCGAAAGAGATTGTTCATTTTGTACACGAAGTGCATCCAGTTTTTGCCGTAACCCTCTCAACTTTTTATCACATGCTATGTGGGTGAAATGATGATACCATGCCAACTTTCAACCATTTCAGAGTTCATTTGCAGTGCTTTTCAATTCAGGGTCATCTTAGCTCAAAATAAATCATGAAATGCATGAAAAATAGCAAATGAAGTCAGAAAAGGTTTGAAAAGTGATGATGTGGCTTTGAATGGTGCATATTGAATGCATAAAAAGTCTTGAGTTCAAATATGTTTTGAAAATTGAAATCCTTTTGTAACAGATGAGTTTTCGTCTGAAACCCTGATACTTCGAAAGAGATTGTTCATTTTGTACACGAAGTGCATCCAGTTTTTGCCGTAACCCTCTCAACTTTTTAGCACATGATATGTGGGTGAAATGATGATACCATGCCAACTTTCAACCATTTCAGAGTTCATTTGCAGTGCTTTTCAATTCAGGGTCATCTTAGCTCAAAATAAATCATGAAATACATGAAAAATAGCAAATGCAGTTAGAAAAGGTTTGAAAAGTGATGATGTGGCTTTGAATGGGGGCATATTGAATTATTAAAAAGTCTTGAGTTCAAATATGTTTAAAAAATTGAAATCCTTTTGTAACAGATGAATTTTCGTCCAAAACCCTCACACTTCGAAAGAGATTGTTCATTTTGTACACGAAGTGCATCCAGTTTTTGCTGTGACCCTCTTAACTTTTTAGCACATGCTATGTGGGTGAAATGATGATACCATGCCAACTTCCAACCATTTCAGAGTTCATTTGCAGTGCTTTTCAATTCAGGGTCATCTTTGCTCAAAAATAAATCATGAAATGCATGAAAAATAGCAAATGAAGTCAGAAAAGGTTTGAAAAGTGATGATGTGGCTTTGAATGGTGCATATTGAATGCATAAAAAGTCTTGATTTCAAATATGTTTTGAAAATTGAAATCCTTTTGTAACAGATAAGTTTTCGTCTGAAACCCTGATACTTCGAAAGAGATTGTTCATTTTGTACACGACGTGCATCCAGTTTTTGCCGTAACCCTCTAAACTTTTTAGCACATGCTATGTGGGTCAAATGATGATACCATGCCAACTTTCAACCATTTCAGAGTTCATTTGCAGTGCTTTTCAATTCAGGGTCATCTTAGCTCAAAATAAATCATGAAATGCATGAAAAATAGCAAACGAAGTCAGAAAAGGTTTGAAAAGTGATGATGTGGCTTTGAATGGGGCATATTGAATGCATAAAAAGTCTTGAGTTCAAATATGTTTAAAAAATTGAAATCCTCTTGTAACAGATGAGTTTTCGTCTGAAACCCTGATACTTCGAAAGAGATTGTTCATTTTGTACACGAAGTGCATCCAGTTTTGGCCGTAACCCTCTCAACTTTTTATCACATGCTATGTGGGTGAAATGATGATACCATGCCAACTTTCAACCATTTTAGAGTACATTTGCAGTGCTTTTCAATTCAGGGTCATCTTAGCTCAAAACAAATCATGAAATGCATGAAAAATAGCAAATGAAGTCAGAAAAGGTTTGAAAAGTGATGATGTGGCTTTGAATGGGGCATATTGAATGCATAAAAAGTCTTGAGTTCAAATATGTTTAAAAAATTGAAATCCTTTTGTAACAGATGGGTTTTCGTCCAAAACCCTCACACTTCGAAAGAGATTGTTCATTTTGTACACGAAGTGCATCCAGTTTTTGCCGTAACCCTCTCAACTTTTTATCACATTCTATGTGGGTGAAATGATGATACCATGCCAACTTTAAACCATTTCAGAGTTCATTTGCAGTGCTTTTCAATTCAGGGTCATCTTAGCTCAAAATAATTCATGAAATGTATGAAAAATAGCAAATTAAGTCAGAAAAGGTTTGAAAAGTGATGATGTGGCTTTGAATGGTGCATATTGAATGCATAAAAAGTCTTGAGTCCAAATATGTTTTGAAAATTGAAATCCTTTTGTAACAGATGAGTTTTCGTCTGAAACCCTGATACTTCGAAAGAGATTGTTCATTTTGGACACGAAGTGCATCCAGTTTTTGCCGTAACCCTCTCAACTTTTTAGCACATGCTATATGGGTGAAATGATGATAGCATGCCAACTTTCAACCATTTCAGAGTTCATTTGCAGTGCTTTTCAATTCAGGGTCATCTTAGCTCAAAATAAATCATGAAATACATGAAAAATAGCAAATGAAGTCAGAAAAGGTTTGAAAAGTGATGATGTGGCTTTGAATGGTGCATATTGAATGCATAAAAAGTCTTGAGTTCAAATATGTTTTGAAAATTGAAATCCTTTTGTAACAGATGAGTTTTCGTCTGAAACCCTGATACTTCGAAAGAGATTGTTCATTTTATACACGAAGTGCATCCAGTTTTTGCCGTAACCCTCTCAACTTTTTAGCACATGATATGTGGGTGAAATGATGATACCATGCCAACTTTCAACCATTTCAGAGTTCATTTGCAGTGCTTTTCAATTCAGGGTCATCTTAGCTCAAAATAAATCATGAAATACATGAAAAATAGCAAATGCAGTTAGAAAAGGTTTGAAAAGTGATGATGTGGCTTTGAATGGGGGCATATTGAATGATTAAAAAGTCTTGAGTTCAAATATGTTTAAAAAATTGAAATCCTTTTGTAACAGATGAATTTTCGTCCAAAACCCTCACACTTCGAAAGAGATTGTTCATTTTGTACACGAAGTGGATCCAGTTTTTGCTGTAACCCTCTCAACTTTTTAGCACATGCTATGTGGGTGAAATGATGATACCATGCCAACTTTCAACCATTTCAGAGTTCATTTGCAGTGCTTTTCAATTCAGGGTCATCTTTGCTCAAAAATAAATCATGAAATGCATGAAAAATAGCAAAGGAAGTCAGAAAAGGTTTGAAAAGTGATGATGTGTCTTTGAATGGTGCACATTGAATGCATAAAAAGTCTTGATTTCAAATATGTTTTGAAAATTGAAATCCTTTTGTAACAGATAAGTTTTCGTCTGAAACCCTGATACTTCGAAAGAGATTGTTCATTTTGTACACGAAGTGCATCCAGTTTTTGCCGTAACCCTCTAAACTTTTTAGCACATGCTATGTGGGTGAAATGATGATACCATGCCAACTTTCAACCATTTCAGAGTTCATTTGCAGTGCTTTTCAATTCAGGGTCATCTTAGCTCAAAATAAATCATGAAATGCATGAAAAATAGCAAACAAAGTCAGAAAAGGTTTGAAAAGTGATGATGTGGCTTTGAATGGGGCATATTGAATGCATAAAAAGTCTTGAGTTCAAATATGTTTAAAAAAATTGAAATCCTCTTGTAACAGATGAGTTTTCGTCTGAAACCCTGATACTTCGAAAGAGATTGTTCATTTTGTACACGAAGTGCATCCAGTTTTTGCCGTAACCCTCTCAACTTTTTATCACATGCTATGTGGGTGAAATGATGATACCATGCCAACTTTCAACCATTTCAGAGTTCATTTGCAGTGCTTTTCAATTCATGGTCATCTTAGCTCAAAATAATTCATGAAATGCATGAAAAATAGCAAATTAAGTCAGAAAAGGTTTGAAAAGTGATGATGTGGCTTTGAATGGTGCATATTGAATGCATAAAAAGTCTTGAGTTCAAATATGTTTTGAAAATTGAAATACTTTTGTAACAGATGAGTTTTCGTCTCAAACCCTGATACTTCGAAAGAGATTGTTCATTTTGTACACGAAGTGCATTCAGTTTTTGCCGTAACCCTCTCAACTTTTTAGCACATGCTATGTGGGTGAAATGATGACACCATGCCAACTTTCAAACATTTCAGAGTTCATTTGCAGTGCTTTTCAATTCAGGGTCATCTTTGCTCAAAATAAATCATGAAATGCATGAAAAATAGCAAATGAAGTCAGAAAAGGTTTGAAAAGAGATGATGTGGCTTTGAATGGGGCATATTAAATGCACAAAAAGTCTTGAGTTCAAATATGTTTAAAAATTGAAATCCTTTTGTAACAGATGAGTTTTCGTCTGAAACCCTGATACTTCGAAAGAGATTGTTCATTTTGTACACGAAGTGCATCCAGTTTTTGCCGTAACCCACTCAACTTTTTAGCACATGCTATGTGGGTGAAATGATTATACCATGCCAACTTTCAACCATTTCAGAGTTCATTTGCAGTGCTTTTCAATTCAGGGTCATCTTAGCTCAAAATAAATCATGAATTACATGAAAAATAGCAAATGAAGTTAGAAAAGGTTTGAAAAGTGATGATGTGGCTTTGAATGGGGCATATTGCATGATTAAAAAGTCTTGAGTTCAAATAGGTTTAAAAAATTGAAATCCTTTTGTAACAGATGAGTTTTCGTCCAAAACCCTCACACTTCGAAAGAGATTGTTCATTTTGTACACGAAGTGCATCCAGTTTTTGTTGTAACCCTCTTAACTTTTTAGCACATGCTATGTGGGTGAAATGATGATACCATGCCAACTTTCAACCATTTCAGAGTTCATTTGCAGTGCTTTTCAATTCAGGGTCATCTTTGCTCAAAAATAAATCATGAAATGCATGAAAAATAGCAAATGAAGTCAGAAAAGGTTTGAAAAGTGATGGTGTGGCTTTGAATGGTGCATATTGAATGCATAAAAAGTCTTGATTTCAAATATGTTTTCAAAATTGAAATCCTTTTGTAACAGATAAGTTTTCGTCTGAAACCCTGATACTTCGAAAGAGATTGTTCATTTTGTACACGAAGTGCATCCAGTTTTTGCCGTAACCCTCTAAACTTTTTATCACATGCTATGTGGGTGAAATGATGATACCATGCCAACTTTCAACCATTTCAGAGTTCATATGCAGTGCTTTTCAATTCAGGGTCATCTTAGCTCAAAATAAATCATGAAATGCATGAAAAATAGCAAATGAAGTCAGAAAAGGTCTGAAAAATGATGATGTGGCTTTGAATGGGGCATATTGAATGCATAAAAAGTCTTGAGTTCAAATATGTTTAAAAAATTGAAATCCTCTTGTAACAGATGAGTTTTCGTCTGAAACCCTGATACTTCGAAAGAGATTGTTCATTTTGTACACGAAGTGCATCCAGTTTCTGCCGTAACCCTCTCAACTTTTTATCACATGCTATGTGGGTGAAATGATGATACCATGCCAACTTTCAACCATTTCAGAGTTCATTTGCAGTGCTTTTCAATTCAGGGTCATCTTAGCTCAAAATAATTCATGAAATGCATGAAAAATAGCAAATTAAGTCAGAAAAGGTTTGAAAAGTGATGATGTGGCTTTGAATGGGGCATATTGAATGCATAAAAAGTCTTGAGTTCAAATATGTTTTGAAAATTGAAATCCTTTTGTAACAGATGAGTTTTCGTCTGAAACCCTGATACTTCGAAAGAGATTGTTCATTTTGTACACGAAGTGCATCCAGTTTTTGCCGTAACCCTCTCAACTTTTTAGCACATGCTATGTGGGTGAAATTATGATACCATGCCAACTTTCAACCATTTCAGAGTTCATTTGCAGTGCTTTTCAATTCAGGGTCATCTTAGCTCAAAATAAATCATGAAATGCATGAAAAATAGCAAATGCAGTTAGAAAAGGTTTGAAAAGTGATGATGTGGCTTTGAATGGGGCATATTGAATGATTAAAAAGTCTTGAGTTCAAATATGTTTAAAAAATTGAAATCCTTTTGTAAGAGATGGGTTTTCGTCCAAAACCCTCACACTTCGAAAGAGATTGTTCATTTTGTACACGAAGTGCATCCAGTTTTTGCTGTAACCCTCTTAACTTTTTAGCACATGCTATGTGGGTGAAATGATGATACCATGCCAACTTCCAACCATTTCAGAGTTCATTTGCAGTGCTTTTCAATTCAGGGTCATCTTTGCTCAAAAATAAATCATGAAATGCATGAAAAATAGCAAATGAAGTCAGAAAAGGTTTGAAAAGTGATGATGTGGCTTTGAATGGTGCATATTGAATGCATAAAAAGTCTTGATTTCAAATATGTTTTGAAAATTGAAATCCTTTTGTAACAGATAAGTTTTCGTCTGAAACCCTGATACTTCGAAAGAGATTGTTCATTTTGTACACGACGTGCATCCAGTTTTTGGCGTAACCCTCTAAACTTTTTAGCACATGCTATGTGGGTCAAATGATGATACCATGCCAACTTTCAACCATTTCAGAGTTCATTTGCAGTGCTTTTCAATTCAGGGTAATCTTAGCTCAAAATAAATCATGAAATGCATGAAAAATAGCAAACGAAGTCAGAAAAGGTTTGAAAAGTGATGATGTGGCTTTGAATGGGGCATATTGAATGCATAAAAAGTCTTGAGTTCAAATATGTTTAAAAAATTGAAATCCTCTTGTAACAGATGAGTTTTCGTCTGAAACCCTGATACTTCGAAAGAGATTGTTCATTTTGTACACGAAGTGCATCCAGTTTTGGCCGTAACCCTCTCAACTTTTTATCACATGCTATGTGGGTGAAATGATGATACCATGCCAACTTTTAACCATTTCAGAGTTCATTTGCAGTGCTTTTCAATTCAGGGTCATCTTAGCTCAAAATAATTCCTGAAATGCATGAAAAATAGCAAATTAAGTCAGAAAAGGTTTGAAAAGTGATGATGTGGCTTTGAATGGTGCATATTGAATGCATAAAAAGTCTTGAGTTCAAATATGTTTTGAAAATTGAAATCCTTTTGTAACAGATGAGTTTTCGTCTGAAACCCTGATACTTCGAAAGAGATTGTTCATTTTGTACACGAAGTGCATCCAGTTTTTGCCGTAACCCTCTCAACTTTTTAGAACATGCTATGTGGGTGAAATGATGACACAATGCCAACTTTCAACCATTTCAGAGTTCATTTGCAGTGCTTTTCAATTCAGGGTCATCTTAGCTCAAAATAAATCATGAAATGCATGAAAAATAGCAAATTAAGTCAGAAAAGGTTTGAAAAGTGATGATGTGGCTTTGAATGGGGCATATTGAATGCATAAAAAGTCTTGAGTTCAAATATGTTTAAAAAATTGAAATCCTTTTGTAACAGATGAGTTTTCGTCTGAAACCCTGATACTTCGAAAGAGATTGTCCATTTTGTACACGAAGTGAATCCAGTTTTTGCAGTAACGCTGTCAACTTTTTAGCACATGCTATGTGGGTGAAATGATGATACCATGCCAACTTTCAACCATTTTAGAGTACATTTGCAGTGCTTTTCAATTCAGGGTCATCTTAGCTCAAAACAAATCATGAAATGCATGAAAAATAGCAAATGAAGTCAGAAAAGGTTTGAAAAGTGATGATGTGGCTTTGAATGGTGCATATTGAATGCATAAAAAGTCTTGAGTTCAAATATGTTTAAAAAATTGAAATCCTTTTGTAACAGAAAAGTTTTCGTCTGAAACCCTGATACTTCGAAAGAGATTGTTCATTTTGTACACGAAGTGCATCCAGTTTTTGCCGTACCGCTCTCAACTTTTTATCACATGCTATGTGGGTGAAATGATGATACCATGCCAACTTTCAACCATTTCAGAGTTCATATGCAGTGCTTTTCAATTCAGGGTCATCTTAGCTCAAAATAAATCATGAAATGCATGAAAAATAGCAAATGAAGTCAGAAAAGGTCTGAAAAATGATGATGTGGCTTTGAATGGGGCATATTGAATGCATAAAAAGTCTTGAGTTCAAATATGTTTAAAAAATTGAAATCCTCTTGTAACAGATGAGTTTTCGTCTGAAACCCTGATACTTCGAAAGAGATTGTTCATTTTGTACACGAAGTGCATCCAGTTTCTGCCGTAACCCTCTCAACTTTTTATCACATGCTATGTGGGTGAAATGATGATACCATGCCAACTTTCAACCATTTCAGAGTTCATTTGCAGTGCTTTTCAATTCAGGGTCATCTTAGCTCAAAATAATTCATGAAATGCATGAAAAATAGCAAATTAAGTCAGAAAAGGTTTGAAAAGTGATGATGTGGCTTTGAATGGGGCATATTGAATGCATAAAAAGTCTTGAGTTCAAATATGTTTTGAAAATTGAAATCCTTTTGTAACAGATGAGTTTTCGTCTGAAACCCTGATACTTCGAAAGAGATTGTTCATTTTGTACACGAAGTGCATCCAGTTTTTGCCGTAACCCTCTCAACTTTTTAGCACATGCTATGTGGGTGAAATTATGATACCATGCCAACTTTCAACCATTTCAGAGTTCATTTGCAGTGCTTTTCAATTCAGGGTCATCTTAGCTCAAAATAAATCATGAAATGCATGAAAAATAGCAAATGCAGTTAGAAAAGGTTTGAAAAGTGATGATGTGGCTTTGAATGGGGCATATTGAATGATTAAAAAGTCTTGAGTTCAAATATGTTTAAAAAATTGAAATCCTTTTGTAAGAGATGGGTTTTCGTCCAAAACCCTCACACTTCGAAAGAGATTGTTCATTTTGTACACGAAGTGCATCCAGTTTTTGCTGTAACCCTCTTAACTTTTTAGCACATGCTATGTGGGTGAAATGATGATACCATGCCAACTTTCAACCATTTCAGAGTTCATTTGCAGTGCTTTTCAATTCAGGGTCATCTTTGCTCAAAAATAAATCATGAAATGCATGAAAAATAGCAAATGAAGTCAGAAAAGGTTTGAAAAGTGATGATGTGGCTTTGAATGGTGCATATTGAATGCATAAAAAGTCTTGATTTCAAATATGTTTTGAAAATTGAAATCCTTTTGTAACAGATAAGTTTTCGTCTGAAACCCTGATACTTCGAAAGAGATTGTTCATTTTGTACACGAAGTGCATCCTGTTTTTGCCGTAACCCTCTAAACTTTTTAGCACATGCTATGTGGGTGAAATGATGATACCACGCCAACTTTCAACCATTTCAGAGTTCATTTGCAGTGCTTTTCAATTCAGGGTCATCTTAGCTCAAAATAAATCATGAAATGCATGAAAAATAGCAAATGAAGTCAGAAAAGGTCTGAAAAGTGATGATGTGGCTTTGAATGGGGCATATTGAATGCATAAAAAGTCTTGAGTTCAAATATGTTTAAAAAATTGAAATCCTCTTGTAACAGATGAGTTTTCGTCTGAAACCCTGATACTTCGAAAGAGATTGTTCATTTTGTACACGAAGTGCATCCAGTTTTTGCCGTAACCCTCTCAACTTTTTATCACATGCTATGTGGGTGAAATGATGATACCATGCCAACTTTCAACCATTTCAGAGTTCATTTGCAGTGCTTTTCAATTCAGGGTCATCTTAGCTCAAAATAAATCATGAAATGCATGAAAAATACCAAATGAAGTCAGAAAAGGTTTGAAAAGTGATGATGTGGCTTTGAATGGTGCATATTGAATGCATAAAAAGTCTTGAGTTCAAATATGTTTTGAAAATTGAAATCCTTTTGTAACAGATGAGTTTTCGTCTGAAACCCTGATACTTCGAAAGAGATTGTTCATTTTGTACACGAAGTGCATCCAGTTTTTGCCGTAACCCTCTCAACTTTTTAGCACATGATATGTGGGTGAAATGATGATACCATGCCAACTTTCAACCATTTCAGAGTTCATTTGCAGTGCTTTTCAATTCAGGGTCATCTTAGCTCAAAATAAATCATGAAATACATGAAAAATAGCAAATGCAGTTAGAAAAGGTTTGAAAAGTGATGATGTGGCTTTGAATGGGGGCATATTGAATTATTAAAAAGTCTTGAGTTCAAATATGTTTAAAAAATTGAAATTCTTTTGTAACAGATGAATTTTCGTCCAAAACCCTCACACTTCGAAAGAGATTGTTCATTTTGTACACGAAGTGCATCCAGTTTTTGCTATGACCCTCTTAACTTTTTAGCACATGCTATGTGGGTGAAATGATGATACCATGCCAACTTCCAACCATTTCAGAGTTCATTTGCAGTGCTTTTCAATTCAGGGTCATCTTTGCTCAAAAATAAATCATGAAATGCATGAAAAATAGCAAATGAAGTCAGAAAAGGTTTGAAAAGTGATGATGTGGCTTTGAATGGTGCATATTGAATGCATAAAAAGTCTTGATTTCAAATATGTTTTGAAAATTGAAATCCTTTTGTAACAGATAAGTTTTCGTCTGAAACCCTGATACTTCGAAAGAGATTGTTCATTTTGTACACGACGTGCATCCAGTTTTTGCCGTAACCCTCTAAACTTTTTAGCACATGCTATGTGGGTCAAATGATGATACCATGCCAACTTTCAACCATTTCAGAGTTCATTTGCAGTGCTTTTCAATTCAGGGTCATCTTAGCTCAAAATAAATCATGAAATGCATGAAAAATAGCAAACGAAGTCAGAAAAGGTTTGAAAAGTGATGATGTGGCTTTGAATGGGGCATATTGAATGCATAAAAAGTCTTGAGTTCAAATATGTTTAAAAAATTGAAATCCTCTTGTAACAGATGAGTTTTCGTCTGAAACCCTGATACTTCGAAAGAGATTGTTCATTTTGTACACGAAGTGCATCCAGTTTTGGCCGTAACCCTCTCAACTTTTTATCACATGCTATGTGGGTGAAATGATGATACCATGCCAACTTTCAACCATTTCAGAGTTCATTTGCAGTGCTTTTCAATTCAGGGTCATCTTAGCTCAAAATAATTCCTGAAATGCATGAAAAATAGCAAATTAAGTCAGAAAAGGTTTGAAAAGTGATGATGTGGCTTTGAATGGTGCATATTGAATGCATAAAAAGTCTTGAGTTCAAATATGTTTTGAAAATTGAAATCCTTTTGTAACAGATGAGTTTTCGTCTGAAACCCTGATACTTCGAAAGAGATTGTTCATTTTGTACACGAAGTGCATCCAGTTTTTGCCGTAACCCTCTCAACTTTTTAGAACATGCTATGTGGGTGAAATGATGACACAATGCCAACTTTCAACCATTTCAGAGTTCATTTGCAGTGCTTTTCAATTCAGGGTCATCTTAGCTCAAAATAAATCATGAAATGCATGAAAAATAGCAAATTAAGTCAGAAAAGGTTTGAAAAGTGATGATGTGGCTTTGAATGGGGCATATTGAATGCATAAAAAGTCTTGAGTTCAAATATGTTTAAAAAATTGAAATCCTTTTGTAACAGATGAGTTTTCGTCTGAAACCCTGATACTTCGAAAGAGATTGTCCATTTTGTACACGAAGTGAATCCAGTTTTTGCCGTAACGCTGTCAACTTTTTAGCACATGCTATGTGGGTGAAATGATGATACCATGCCAACTTTCAACCATTTTAGAGTACATTTGCAGTGCTTTTCAATTCAGGGTCATCTTAGCTCAAAACAAATCATGAAATGCATGAAAAATAGCAAATGAAGTCAGAAAAGGTTTGAAAAGTGATGATGTGGCTTTGAATGGTGCATATTGAATGCATAAAAAGTCTTGAGTTCAAATATGTTTAAAAAATTGAAATCCTTTTGTAACAGAAAAGTTTTCGTCTGAAACCCTGATACTTCGAAAGAGATTGTTCATTTTGTACACTTAGTGCATCCAGTTTTTGCCGTAACCCTCTAAACTTTTTAGCACATGCTATGTGGGTGAAATGATGATACCATGCCAACTTTCAACCATTTCAGAGTTCATTTGCAGTGCTTTTCAATTCAGGGTCATCTTAGCTCAAAATAAATCATGAAATGCATGAAAAATAGCAAATGAAGTCAGAAAAGGTTTGAAAAGTGATGATGTGGCTTTGAATGGGGCATATTGAATGCATAAAAAGTCTTGATTTCAAATATGTTTAAAAAATTGAAATCCTTTTGTAACAGATGAGTTTTCGTCTGAAACCCTGATACTTCGAAAGAGATTGTTCATTTTGTACATGAAGTGCATCCAGTTTTTGCCGTAACCCTCTCAACTTTTTAGCACATGCTATGTGGCTGAAATGATGATACCATGCCAACTTTCAACCATTTCAGAGTTCATTTGCAGTGCTTTTCAATTCAGGGTCATCTTAGCTCAAAATAAATCATGAAATGCATGAAAAATAGCAAATTAAGTCAGAAAAGGTTTGAAAAGTGATGATGTGGCTTTGAATGGTGCATATTGAATGCATAAAAAGTCTTGAGTTCAAATATGTTTTGAAAATTGAAATACTTTTGTAACAGATGAGTTTTCGTCTCAAACCCTGATACTTCGAAAGAGATTGTTCATTTTGTACACGAAGTGCATCCAGTTTTTGCCGTAACCCTCTCAACTTTTTAGCACATGCTATGTGGCTGAAATGATGATACCATGCCAACTTTCAACCATTTCAGAGTTCATTTGCAGTGCTTTTCAATTCAGGGTCATCTTAGCTCAAAATAAATCATGAAATGCATGAAAAATAGCAAATTAAGTCAGAAAAGGTTTGAAAAGTGATGATGTGGCTTTGAATGGTGCATATTGAATGCATAAAAAGTCTTGAGTTCAAATATGTTTTGAAAATTGAAATCCTTTTGTAACAGATGAGTTTTCGTCTGAAACCCTCATACTTCGAAAGAGATTGTTCATTTTGTACACGAAGTGCATCCAGTTTTTGCCGTAACCCTCTCAACATTTTAGCACATGCTATGTGGGTGAAATGATGATACCATGCCAACTGTCAACCATTTCAGAGTTCATTTGCAGTGCTTTTCAATTCAGGGTCATCTTAGCTCAAAATAAATCATGAAATGCATGAAAAATAGCAAATGAAGTCAGAAAAGGTTTGAAAAGTGATGATGTGGCTTTGAATGGTGCATATTGAATGCATAAAAAGTCTTGAGTTCAAATATGTTTAAAAAATTGAAATCCTTTTGTAACAGATGAGTTTTCGTCTGAAACCCTGATACTTCGAAAGAGATTGTTCATTTTGTACACGAAGTGAATCCAGTTTTTGCCGTAACGCTGTCAACTTTTTAGCACATGCTATGTGGGTGAAATGATGATACCATGCCAACTTTCAACCATTTTAGAGTACATTTGCAGTGCTTTTCAATTCAGGGTCATCTTAGCTCAAAACAAATCATGAAATGCATGAAAAATAGCAAATGAAGTCAGAAAAGGTTTGAAAAGTGATGATGTGGCTTTGAATGGTGCATATTGAATGCATAAAAAGTCTTGAGTTCAAATATGTTTAAAAAATTGAAATCCTTTTGTAACAGAAAAGTTTTCGTCTGAAACCCTGATACTTCGAAAGAGATTGTTCATTTTGTACACTTAGTGCATCCAGTTTTTGCCGTAACCCTCTCAACTTTTTAGCACATGCTATGTGGGTGAAATGATGATACCATGCCAACTTTCAACCATTTCAGAGTTCATTTGCAGTGCTTTTCAATTCAGGGTCATCTTAGCTCAAAATAAATCATGAAATGCATGAAAAATAGCAAATGAAGTCAGAAAAGGTTTGAAAAGTGATGATGTGGCTTTGAATGGGGCATATTGAATGCATAAAAAGTCTTGATTTCAAATATGTTTAAAAAATTGAAATCCTTTTGTAACAGATGAGTTTTCGTCTGAAACCCTGATACTTCGAAAGAGATTGTTCATTTTGTACATGAAGTGCATCCAGTTTTTGCCGTAACCCTCTCAACTTTTTAGCACATGCTATGTGGCTGAAATGATGATACCATGCCAACTTTCAACCATTTCAGAGTTCATTTGCAGTGCTTTTCAATTCAGGGTCATCTTAGCTCAAAATAAATCATGAAATGCATGAAAAATAGCAAATTAAGTCAGAAAAGGTTTGAAAAGTGATGATGTGGCTTTGAATGGTGCATATTGAATGCATAAAAAGTCTTGAGTTCAAATATGTTTTGAAAATTGAAATACTTTTGTAACAGATGAGTTTTCGTCTCAAACCCTGATACTTCGAAAGAGATTGTTCATTTTGTACACGAAGTGCATCCAGTTTTTGCCGTAACCCTCTCAACTTTTGAGCACATGCTATGTGGGTGAAATGATGACACCATGCCAACTTTCAAACATTTCAGAGTTCATTTGCAGTGCTTTTCAATTCAGGGTCATCTTTGCTCAAAATAAATCATGAAATGCATGAAAAATAGCAAATGAAGTCAGAAAAGGTTTGAAAAGAGATGATGTGGCTTTGAATGGGGCATATTAAATGCACAAAAAGTCTTGAGTTCAAATATGTTTAAAAATTGAAATCCTTTTGTAACAGATGAGTTTTCGTCTGAAACCCTGATACTTCGAAAGAGATTGTTCATTTTGTACACGAAGTGCATCCAGTTTTTGCCGTAACCCACTCAACTTTTTAGCACATGCTATGTGGGTGAAATGATGATACCATGCCAACTTTCAACCATTTCAGAGTTCATTTGCAGTGCTTTTCAATTCAGGGTCATCTTAGCTCAAAATAAATCATGAAATACATGAAAAATAGCAAATGAAGTTAGAAAAGGTTTGAAAAGTGACGATGTGGCTTTGAATGGGGCATATTGAATGATTAAAAAGTCTTGAGTTCAAATAGGTTTAAAAAATTGAAATCCTTTTGTAACAGATGAGTTTTCGTCCAAAACCCTCACACTTCGAAAGAGATTGTTCATTTTGTACACGAAGTGCATCCAGTTTTTGCTGTAACCCTCTTAACTTTTTAGCACATGCTATGTGGGTGAAATGATGATACCATGCCAACTTTCAACCATTTCATAGTTCATTTGCAGTGCTTTTCAATTCAGGGTCATCTTTGCTCAAAAATAAATCATGAAATGCATGAAAAATAGCAAATGAAGTCAGAAAAGGTTTGAAAAGTGATGATGTGGCTTTGAATGGGGCATATTGAATGCATAAAAAGTCTTGATTTCAAATATGTTTAAAAAATTGAAATCCTTTTGTAACAGATAAGTTTTCGTCTGAAACCCTGATACTTCGAAAGAGATTGTTCATTTTGTACACGAAGTGAATCCAGTTTTTGCCGTAACGCTGTCAACTTTTTAGCACATGCTATGTGGGTGAAATGATGATACCATGCCAACTTTCAACCATTTTAGAGTACATTTGCAGTGCTTTTCAATTCAGGGTCATCTTAGCTCAAAACAAATCATGAAATGCATGAAAAATAGCAAATGAAGTCAGAAAAGGTTTGAAAAGTGATGATGTGGCTTTGAATGGTGCATATTGAATGCATAAAAAGTCTTGAGTTCAAATATGTTTAAAAAATTGAAATCCTTTTGTAACAGAAAAGTTTTCGTCTGAAACCCTGATACTTCGAAAGAGATTGTTCATTTTGTACACTTAGTGCATCCAGTTTTTGCCGTAACCCTCTCAACTTTTTAGCACATGCTATGTGGGTGAAATGATGATACCATGCCAACTTTCAACCATTTCAGAGTTCATTTGCAGTGCTTTTCAATTCAGGGTCATCTTAGCTCAAAATAAATCATGAAATGCATGAAAAATAGCAAATGAAGTCAGAAAAGGTTTGAAAAGTGATGATGTGGCTTTGAATGGGGCATATTGAATGCATAAAAAGTCTTGATTTCAAATATGTTTAAAAAATTGAAATCCTTTTGTAACAGATGAGTTTTCGTCTGAAACCCTGATACTTCGAAAGAGATTGTTCATTTTGTACATGAAGTGCATCCAGTTTTTGCCGTAACCCTCTCAACTTTTTAGCACATGCTATGTGGCTGAAATGATGATACCATGCCAACTTTCAACCATTTCAGAGTTCATTTGCAGTGCTTTTCAATTCAGGGTCATCTTAGCTCAAAATAAATCATGAAATGCATGAAAAATAGCAAATTAAGTCAGAAAAGGTTTGAAAAGTGATGATGTGGCTTTGAATGGTGCATATTGAATGCATAAAAAGTCTTGAGTTCAAATATGTTTTGAAAATTGAAATACTTTTGTAACAGATGAGTTTTCGTCTCAAACCCTGATACTTCGAAAGAGATTGTTCATTTTGTACACGAAGTGCATCCAGTTTTTGCCGTAACCCTCTCAACTTTTGAGCACATGCTATGTGGGTGAAATGATGACACCATGCCAACTTTCAAACATTTCAGAGTTCATTTGCAGTGCTTTTCAATTCAGGGTCATCTTTGCTCAAAATAAATCATGAAATGCATGAAAAATAGCAAATGAAGTCAGAAAAGGTTTGAAAAGAGATGATGTGGCTTTGAATGGGGCATATTAAATGCACAAAAAGTCTTGAGTTCAAATATGTTTAAAAATTGAAATCCTTTTGTAACAGATGAGTTTTCGTCTGAAACCCTGATACTTCGAAAGAGATTGTTCATTTTGTACACGAAGTGCATCCAGTTTTTGCCGTACCCCACTCAACTTTTTAGCACATGCTATGTGGGTGAAATGATGATACCATGCCAACTTTCAACCATTTCAGAGTTCATTTGCAGTGCTTTTCAATTCAGGGTCATCTTAGCTCAAAATAAATCATGAAATACATGAAAAATAGCAAATGAAGTTAGAAAAGGTTTGAAAAGTGACGATGTGGCTTTGAATGGGGCATATTGAATGATTAAAAAGTCTTGAGTTCAAATAGGTTTAAAAAATTGAAATCCTTTTGTAACAGATGAGTTTTCGTCCAAAACCCTCACACTTCGAAAGAGATTGTTCATTTTGTACACGAAGTGCATCCAGTTTTTGCTGTAACCCTCTTAACTTTTTAGCACATGCTATGTGGGTGAAATGATGATACCATGCCAACTTTCAACCATTTCATAGTTCATTTGCAGTGCTTTTCAATTCAGGGTCATCTTAGCTCAAAATAAATCATGAAATGCATGAAAAATAGCAAATTAAGTCAGAAAAGGTTTGAAAAGTGATGATGTGGCTTTGAATGGGGCATATTGAATGCATAAAAAGTCTTGATTTCAAATATGTTTTCAAAATTGAAATCCTTTTGTAACAGATAAGTTTTCGTCTGAAACCCTGATACTTCGAAAGAGATTGTTCATTTTGTACACGAAGTGCATCCAGTTTTTGCCGTAACCCTCTAAACTTTTTATCACATGCTATGTGGGTTAAATGATGATACCATGCCAACTTTCAACCATTTCAGAGTTCATTTGCAGTGCTTTTCAATTCAGGGTCATCTTAGCTCAAAATAAATCATTAAATGCATGAAAAATAGCAAATGAAGTCAGAAAAGGTCTGAAAAGTGATGATGTGGCTTTGAATGGGGCATATTGAATGCATAAAAAGTCTTGAGTTCAAATATGTTTAAAAAATTGAAATCCTCTTGTAACAGATGAGTTTTCGTCTGAAACACAGATACTTCGAAAGAGATTGTTCATTTTGTACACAAAGTGCATCCAGTTTCTGCCGTAAGCCTCTCAACTTTTTATCACATGCTATGTGGGTGAAATGATGATACCATGCCAACTTTCAACCATTTCAGAGTTCATTTGCAGTGCTTTTCAATTCAGGGTCATCTTAGCTCAAAATAATTCATGAAATGCATGAAAAATAGCAAATTAAGTCAGAAAAGGTTTGAAAAGTGATGATGTGGCTTTGAATGGGGCATATTGAATGCATAAAAAGTCTTGAGTTCAAATATGTTTTGAAAATTGAAATCCTTTTGTAACAGATGAGTTTTCGTCTGAAACCCTGATACTTCGAAAGAGATTGTTCATTTTGTACACGAAGTGCATCCAGTTTTTGCCGTAACCCTCTCAACTTTTTAGCACATGCTATGTGGGTGAAATGATGATACCATGCCAACTTTCAACCATTTCAGAGTTCATTTGCAGTGCTTTTCAATTCAGGGTCATCTTAGCTCAAAATAAATCATGAAATGCATGAAAAATAGCAAATGCAGTTAGAAAAGGTTTGAAAAGTGATGATGTGGCTTTGAATGGGGCATATTGAATGATTAAAAAGTCTTGAGTTCAAATATGTTTAAAAAATTGAAATCCTTTTGTAACAGATGGGTTTTCGTCCAAAACCCTCACACTTCGAAAGAGATTGTTCATTTTGTACACGAAGTGCATCCAGTTTTTGCTGTAACCCTCTTAACTTTTTAGCACATGCTATGTGGGTGAAATGATGATACCATGCCAACTTTCAACCTTTTCAGAGTTCATTTGCAGTGCTTTTCAATTCAGGGTCATCTTGGCTCAAAAATAAATCATGAAATGCATGAAAAATAGCAAATGAAGTCAGAAAAGGTTTGAAAAGTGATGATGTGGCTTTGAATGGTGCATATTGAATGCATAAAAAGTCTTGATTTCAAATATGTTTTGAAAATTGAAATCCTTTTGTAACAGATAAGTTTTCGTCTGAAACCCTGATACTTCGAAAGAGATTGTTCATTTTGTACACGAAGTGCATCCTGTTTTTGCCGTAACCCTCTAAACTTTTTAGCACATGCTATGTGGGTGAAATGATGATACCATGCCAACTTTCAACCATTTCAGAGTTCATTTGCAGTGCTTTTCAATTCAGGGTCATCTTAGCTCAAAATAAATCATGAAATGCATGAAAAATAGCAAATGAAGTCAGAAAAGGTCTGAAAAGTGATGATGTGGCTTTGAATGGGGCATATTGAATGCATAAAAAGTCTTTAGTTCAAATATGTTTAAAAAATTGAAATCCTCTTGTAACAGATGAGTTTTCGTCTGAAACCCTGATACTTCGAAAGAGATTGTTCATTTTGTACACGAAATGCATCCAGTTTTTGCCGTAACCCTCTCAACTTTTTATCACATGCTATGTGGGTGAAATTATGATACCATGCCAACTTTCAACCATTTCAGAGTTCATTTGCAGTGCTTTTCAATTCAGGGTCATCTTAGCTCAAAATAATTCATGAAATGCATGAAAAATAGCAAATTAAGTCAGAAAAGGTTTGAAAAGTGATGATGTGGCTTTGAATGGTGCATATTGAATGCATAAAAAGTCTTGAGTTCAAATATGTTTTGAAAATTGAAATCCTTTTGTAACAGATGAGTTTTCGTCTGAAACCCTGATACTTCGAAAGAGATTGTTCATTTTGGACACGAAGTGCATCCAGTTTTTGCCGTAACCCTCTCAACTTTTTAGCACATGCTATATGGGTGAAATGATGATAGCATGACAACTTTCAACCATTTCAGAGTTCATTTGCAGTGCTTTTCAATTCAGGGTCATCTTAGCTCAAAATAAATCATGAAATACATCAAAAATAGCAAATGAAGTCAGAAAAGGTTTGAAAAGTGATGATGTGGCTTTGAATGGTGCATATTGAATGCATAAAAAGTCTTGAGTTCAAATATGTTTAAAAATTGAAATCCTTTTGTAACACATGAGTTTTCGTCTGAAACCGTGATACTTCGAAAGAGATTGTTCATTTTGTACACGAAGTGCATCCAGTTTTTGCCGTAACCCTCTCAACATTTTAGCACATGCTATGTGGGTGAAATGATGATACCATGCCAACTGTCAACCATTTCAGAGTTCATTTGCAGTGCTTTTCAATTCAGGGTCATCTTAGCTCAAAATAAATCATGAAATGCATGAAAAATAGCAAATGAAGTCAGAAAAGGTTTGAAAAGTGATGATGTGGCTTTGAATGGTGCATATTGAATGCATAAAAAGTCTTGAGTTCAAATATGTTTTGAAAATTGAAATCCTTTTGTAACAGATGAGTTTTCGTCTGAAACCCTGATACTTCGAAAGAGATTGTTCATTTTATACACGAAGTGCATCCAGTTTTTGCCGTAACCCTCTCAACTTTTTAGCACATGATATGTGGGTGAAATGATGATACCATGCCAACTTTCAACCATTTCAGAGTTCATTTGCAGTGCTTTTCAATTCAGGGTCATCTTAGCTCAAAATAAATCATGAAATACATGAAAAATAGCAAATGCAGTTAGAAAAGGTTTGAAAAGTGATGATGTGGCTTTGAATGGGGGCATATTGAATGATTAAAAAGTCTTGAGTTCAAATATGTTTAAAAAATTGAAATCCTTTTGTAACAGATGAATTTTCGTCCAAAACCCTCACACTTCGAAAGAGATTGTTCATTTTGTACACGAAGTGGATCCAGTTTTTGCTGTAACCCTCTTAACTTTTTAGCACATGCTATGTGGGTGAAATGATGATACCATGCCAACTTTCAACCATTTCAGAGTTCATTTGCAGTGCTTTTCAATTCAGGGTCATCTTTGCTCAAAAATAAATCATGAAATGCATGAAAAATAGCAAATGAAGTCAGAAAAGGTTTGAAAAGTGATGATGTGGCTTTGAATGGTGCATATTGAATGCATAAAAAGTCTTGATTTCAAATATGTTTTGAAAATTGAAATCCTTTTGTAACAGATAAGTTTTCGTCTGAAACCCTGATACTTCCAAAGAGATTGTTCATTTTGTACACGAAGTGCATCCATTTTTTGCCGTAACCCTCTAAACTTTTTAGCACATGCTATGTGGGTCAAATGATGATACCATGCCAACTTTCAACCATTTCAGAGTTCATTTGCAGTGCTTTTCAATTCAGGGTCATCTTAGCTCAAAATAAATCATGAAATGCATGAAAAATAGCAGACGAAGTCAGAAAAGGTTTGAAAAGTGATGATGTGGCTTTGAATGGGGCATATTGAATGCATAAAAAGTCTTGAGTTCAAATATGTTTAAAAAATTGAAATCCTCTTGTAACAGATGAGTTTTCGTCTGAAACCCTGATACTTCGAAAGAGATTGTTCATTTTGTACACGAAGTGCATCCAGTTTTTGCCGTAACCCTCTCAACTTTTTATCACATGCTATGTGGGTGAAATGATGATACCATGCCAACTTTCAACCATTTCAGAGTTCATTTGCAGTGCTTTTCAATTCAGGGTCATCTTAGCTCAAAATAACTCATGAAATGCATGAAAAATAGCAAATTAAGTCAGAAAAGGTTTGAAAAGTGATGATGCAGCTTTGAATGGTGCATATTGAATGCATAAAAAGTCTTGAGTTCAAATATGTTTTGAAAATTGAAATCCTTTTGTAACAGATGAGTTTTCGTCTGAAACCCTGATACTTCGAAAGAGATTGTTCATTTTGTACACGAAGTGCATCCAGTTTTTGCCGTAACCCTCTCAACTTTTTAGAACATGCTATGTGGGTGAAATGATGACACCATGCCAACTTTCAACCATTTCAGAGTTCATTTGCAGTGCTTTTCAATTCAGGGTCATCTTAGCTCAAAATAAATCATGAAATGCATGAAAAATAGCAAATTAAGTCAGAAAAGGTTTGAAAAGTGATGATGTGGCTTTGAATGGGGCATATTGAATGCATAAAAAGTCTTGAGTTCAAATATGTTTAAAAAATTGAAATCCTTTTGTAACAGATGAGTTTTCGTCTGAAACCCTGATACTTCGAAAGAGATTGTTCATTTTGTACACGAAGTGAATCCAGTTTTTGCCGTAACCCTGTCAACTTTTTAGCACATGCTATGTGGGTGAAATGATGATACCATGCCAACTTTCAACCATTTTAGAGTACATTTGCAGTGCTTTTCAATTCAGGGTCATCTTAGCTCAAAATAAATCATGAAATGCATGAAAAATAGCAAATGAAGTCAGAAAAGGTTTGAAAAGTGATGATGTGGCTTTGAATGGTGCATATTGAATGCATAAAAAGTCTTGAGTTCAAATATGTTTAAAAAATTGAAATCCTTTTGTAACAGAAAAGTTTTCGTCTGAAACCCTGATACTTCGAAAGAGATTGTTCATTTTGTACACAAAGTGCATCCAGTTTTTGCCGTAACCCTCTAAACTTTTTAGCACATGCTATGTGGGTGAAATGATGATACCATGCCAACTTTCAACCATTTCAGAGTTCATTTGCAGTGCTTTTCAATTCAGGGTCATCTTAGCTCAAAATAAATCATGAAATGCATGAAAAATAGCAAATGAAGTCAGAAAAGGTTTGAAAAGTGATGATGTGGCTTTGAATGGGGCTTATTGAATGCATAAAAAGTCTTGATTTCAAATATGTTTAAAAAATTGAAATCCTTTTGTAACAGATGAGTTTTCGTTTGAAACCCTGATACTTCGAAAGAGATTGTTCATTTTGTACACGAAGTGCATCCAGTTTTTGCCGTAACCCTCTAAACTTTTTAGCACATGCTATGTGGCTGAAATGATGATACCATGCCAAATTTCAACCATTTCAGAGTTCATTTGCAGTGCTTTTCAATTCAGGGTCATCTTAGCTCAAAATAAATCATGAAATGCATGAAAAATAGCAAATGAAGTCAGAAAAGGTTTGAAAAGTGATGATGTGGCTTTGAATGGGGCTTATTGAATGCATAAAAAGTCTTGATTTCAAATATGTTTAAAAAATTGAAATCCTTTTGTAACAGATGAGTTTTCGTCTGAAACCCTGATACTTCGAAAGAGATTGTTCATTTTGTACACGAAGTGCATCCAGTTTTTGCCGTAACCCTCTCAACTTTTTAGCACATGCTATGTGGCTGAAATGATGATACCATGCCAACTTTCAACCATTTCAGAGTTCATTTGCAGTGCTTTTCAATTCAGGGTCATCTTAGCTCAAAATAAATCATGAAATGCATGAAAAATAGCAAATTAAGTCAGAAAAGGTTTGAAAAGTGATGATGTGGCTTTGAATGGTGCATATTGAATGCATAAAAAGTCTTGAGTTCAAATATGTTTTGAAAATTGAAATACTTTTGTAACAGATGAGTTTTCGTCTCAAACCCTAATACTTCGAAAGAGATTGTTCATTTTGTACACGAAGTGCATCCAGTTTTTGCCGTAACCCTCTCAACTTTTTAGCACATGCTATGTGGGTGAAATGATGACACCATGCCAACTTTCAAACATTTCAGAGTTCATTTGCAGTGCTTTTCAATTCAGGGTCATCTTTGCTCAAAATAAATCATGAAATGCATGAAAAATAGCAAATGAAGTCAGAAAAGGTTTGAAAAGAGATGATGTGGCTTTGAATGGGGCATATTAAATGCACAAAAAGTCTTGAGTTCAAATATGTTTAAAAATTGAAATCCTTTTGTAACAGATGAGTTTTCGTCTGAAACCCTGATACTTCGAAAGAGATTGTTCATTTTGTACACGAAGTGCATCCAGTTTTTGCCGTAACCCACTCAACTTTTTAGCACATGCTATGTGGATGAAATGATGACACCATGCCAACTTTCAAACATTTCAGAGTTCATTTGCAGTGCTTTTCAATTCAGGGTCATCTTTGCTCAAAATAAATCATGAAATGCATGAAAAATAGCAAATGAAGTCAGAAAAGGTTTGAAAAGAGATGATGTGGCTTTGAATGGGTCATATTAAATGCACAAAAAGTCTTGAGTTCAAATATGTTTAAAAATTGAAATCCTTTTGTAACAGATGAGTTTTCGTCTGAAACCCTGATACTTCGAAAGAGATTGTTCATTTTGTACACGAAGTGCATCCAGTTTTTGCCGTAACCCACTCAACTTTTTAGCACATGCTATGTGGGTGAAATGATGACACCATGCCAACTTTCAAACATTTCAGAGTTCATTTGCAGTGCTTTTCAATTCAGGGTCATCTTTGCTCAAAATAAATCATGAAATGCATGAAAAATAGCAAATGAAGTCAGAAAAGGTTTGAAAAGAGATGATGTGGCTTTGAATGGGTCATATTAAATGCACAAAAAGTCTTGAGTTCAAATATGTTTAAAAATTGAAATCCTTTTGTAACAGATGAGTTTTCGTCTGAAACCCTGATACTTCGAAAGAGATTGTTCATTTTGTACACGAAGTGCATCCAGTTTTTGCCGTAACCCACTCAACTTTTTAGCACATGCTATGTGGGTGAAATGATGATACCATGCCAACTTTCAACCATTTCAGAGTTCATTTGCAGTGCTCTTCAATTCAGGGTCATCTTAGCTCAAAATAAATCATGAAATACATGAAAAATAGCAAATGAAGTTAGAAAAGGTTTGAAAAGTGACGATGTGGCTTTGAATGGGGCATATTGAATGATTAAAAAGTCTTGAGTTCAAATAGGTTTAAAAAATTGAAATCCTTTTGTAACAGATGAGTTTTCGTCCAAAACCCTCACACTTCGAAAGAGATTGTTCATTTTGTACACGAAGTGCATCCAGTTTTTGCTGTAACCCTCTTAACTTTTTAGCACATGCTATGTGGGTGAAATGATGATACCATGCCAACTTTCAACCATTTCATAGTTCATTTGCAGTACATTTCAATTCAGGGTCATCTTTGCTCAAAAATAAATCATGAAATGCATGAAAAATAGCAAATGAAGTCAGAAAAGGTTTGAAAAGTGATGATGTGGCTTTGAATGGTGCATATTGAATGCATAAAAAGTCTTGATTTCAAATATGTTTTCAAAATTGAAATCCTTTTGTAACAGATAAGTTTTCGTCTGAAACCCTGATACTTCGAAAGAGATTGTTCATTTTGTACACGAAGTGCATCCAGTTTTTGCCGTAACCCTCTAAACTTTTTATCACATGCTATGTGGGTGAAATGATGATACCATGCCAACTTTCAACCATTTCAGAGTTCATTTGCAGTGCTTTTCAATTCAGGGTCATCTTAGCTCAAAATAAATCATGAAATGCATGAAAAATAGCAAATGAAGTCAGAAAAGGTCTGAAAAGTGATGATGTGGCTTTGAATGGGGCATATTGAATGCATAAAAAGTCTTGAGTTCAAATATGTTTAAAAAATTGAAATTCTCTTGTAACAGATGAGTTTTCGTGTGAAACACTGATACTTCGAAAGAGATTGTTCATTTTGTACACGAAGTGCATCCAGTTTCTGCCGTAAGCCTCTCAACTTTTTATCACATGCTATGTGGGTGAAATTATGATACCATGCCAACTTTCAACCATTTCAGAGTTCATTTGCAGTGCTTTTCAATTCAGGGTCATCTTAGCTCAAAATAATTCATGAAATGCATGAAAAATAGCAAATTAAGTCAGAAAAGGTTTGAAAAGTGATGATGTGGCTTTGAATGGGGGCATATTGAATGATTAAAAAGTCTTGAGTTCAAATATGTTTAAAAAATTGAAATCCTTTTGTAACAGATGAATTTTCGTCCAAAACCCTCACACTTCGAAAGAGATTGTTCATTTTGTACACGAAGTGCATCCAGTTTTTGCTGTAACCCTCTTAACTTTTTAGCACATGCTATGTGGGTGAAATGATGATACCATGCCAACTTTCAACCATTTCAGAGTTCATTTGCAGTGCTTTTCAATTCAGGGTCATCTTTGCTCAAAAATAAATCATGAAATGCATGAAAAATAGCAAATGAAGTCAGAAAAGGTTTGAAAAGTGATGATGTGGCTTTGAATGGTGCATATTGAATGCATAAAAAGTCTTGATTTCAAATATGTTTTGAAAATTGAAATCCTTTTGTAACAGATAAGTTTTCGTCTGAAACCCTGATATTTCCAAAGAGATTGTTCATTTTGTACACGAAGTGCATCCATTTTTTGCCGTAACCCTCTAAACTTTTTAGCACATGCTATGTGGGTCAAATGATGATACCATGCCAACTTTCAACCATTTCAGAGTTCATTTGCAGTGCTTTTCAATTCAGGGTCATCTTAGCTCAAAATAAATCATGAAATGCATGAAAAATAGCAAACGAAGTCAGAAAAGGTTTGAAAAGTGATGATGTGGCTTTGAATGGGGCATATTGAATGCATAAAAAGTCTTGAGTTCAAACATGTTTAAAAAATTGAAATCCTCTTGTAACAGATGAGTTTTCGTCTGAAACCCTGATACTTCGAAAGAGATTGTTCATTTTGTACACGAAGTGCATCCAGTTTTTGCCGTAACCCTCTCAACTTTTTATCACATGCTATGTGGGTGAAATGATGATACCATGCCAACTTTCAACCATTTCAGAGTTCATTTGCAGTGCTTTTCAATTCAGGGTCATCTTAGCTCAAAATAATTCATGAAATGCATGAAAAATAGCAAATTAAGTCAGAAAAGGTTTGAAAAGTGATGATGCGGCTTTGAATGGTGCATATTGAATGCATAAAAAGTCTTGAGTTCAAATATGTTTTGAAAATTGAAATCCTTTTGTAACAGATGAGTTTTCGTCTGAAACCCTGATACTTCGAAAGAGATTGTTCATTTTGTACACGAAGTGCATCCAGTTTTTGCCGTAACCCTCTCAACTTTTTAGAACATGCTATGTGGGTGAAATGATGACACCATGCCAACTTTCAACCATTTCAGAGTTCATTTGCAGTGCTTTTCAATTCAGGGTCATCTTAGCTCACAATAAATCATGAAATGCATGAAAAATAGCAAATTAAGTCAGAAAAGGTTTGAAAAGTGATGATGTGGCTTTGAATGGGGCATATTGAATGCATAAAAAGTCTTGAGTTCAAATATGTTTAAAAAATTGAAATCCTTTTGTAACAGATGAGTTTTCGTCTGAAACCCTGATACTTCGAAAGAGATTGTTCATTTTGTACACGAAGTGAATCCAGTTTTTGCCGTAACCCTGTCAACTTTTTAGCACATGCTATGTGGGTGAAATGATGATACCATGCCAACTTTCAACCATTTTAGAGTACATTTGCAGTGCTTTTCAATTCAGGGTCATCTTAGCTCAAAATAAATCATGAAATGCATGAAAAATAGCAAATGAAGTCAGAAAAGGTTTGAAAAGTGATGATGTGGCTTTGAATGGTGCATATTGAATGCATAAAAAATCTTGAGTTGAAATATGTTTAAAAAATTGAAATCCTTTTGTAACAGAAAAGTTTTCGTCTGAAACCCTGATACTTCGAAAGAGATTGTTCATTTTGTACACGAAGTGCATCCAGTTTTTGCCGTAACCCTCTAAACTTTTTAGCACATGCTATGTGGGTGAAATGATGATACCATGCCAACTTTCAACCATTTCAGAGTTCATTTGCAGTGCTTTTCAATTCAGGGTCATCTTAGCTCAAAATAAATCATGAAATGCATGAAAAATAGCAAATGAAGTCAGAAAAGGTTTGAAAAGTGATGATGCGGCTTTGAATGGTGCATATTGAATGCATAAAAAGTCTTGAGTTGAAATATGTTTAAAAAATTGAAATCCTTTTGTAACAGAAAAGTTTTCGTCTGAAACCCTGATATTTCGAAAGAGATTGTTCATTTTGTACACGAAGTGCATCCAGTTTTTGCCGTAACCCTCTCAACTTTTTATCACATGCTATGTGGGTGAAATGATGATACCATGCCAACTTTCAACCATTTCAGAGTTCATTTGCAGTGCTTTTCAATTCAGGGTCATCTTAGCTCAAAATAATTCATGAAATGCATGAAAAATAGCAAATTAAGTCAGAAAAGGTTTGAAAAGTGATGATGTGGCTTTGAATGGTGCATATTGAATGCATAAAAAGTCTTGAGTTCAAATATGTTTTGAAAATTGAAATCCTTTTGTAACAGATGAGTTTTCGTCTGAAACCCTGATACTTCGAAAGAGATTGTTCATTTTGGACACGAAGTGCATCCAGCTTTTGCCGTAACCCTCTCAACTTTTTAGCACATGATATATGGGTGAAATGATGATAGCATGCCAACTTTCAACCATTTCAGAGTTCATTTGCAGTGCTTTTCAATTCAGGGTCATCTTAGCTCAAAATAAATCATGAAATACATCAAAAATAGCAAATGAAGTCAGAAAAGGTTTGAAAAGTGATGATGTGGCTTTGAATGGTGCATATTGAATGCATAAAAAGTCTTGAGTTCAAATATGTTTAAAAAATTGAAATCCTTTTGTAACACATGAGTTTTCGTCTGAAACCGTGATACTTCGAAAGAGATTGTTCATTTTGTACACGAAGTGCATCCAGTTTTTGCCGTAACCCTCTCAACATTTTAGCACATGCTATGTGGGTGAAATGATGATACCATGCCAACTGTCAACCATTTCAGAGTTCATTTGCAGTGCTTTTCAATTCAGGGTCATCTTAGCTCAAAATAAATCATGAAATGCATGAAAAATAGCAAATGAAGTCAGAAAAGGTTTGAAAAGTGATGATGTGGCTTTGAATGGGGCTTATTGAATGCATAAAAAGTCTTGATTTCAAATATGTTCAAAAAATTGAAATCCTTTTGTAACAGATGAGTTTTCGTCTGAAACCCTGATACTTCGAAAGAGATTGTTCATTTTGTACACGAAGTGCATCCATTTTTTGCCGTAACCCTCTAAACTTTTTAGCACATGCTATGTGGGTCAAATGATGATACCATGCCAACTTTCAACCATTTCAGAGTTCATTTGCAGTGCTTTTCAATTCAGGGTCATCTTAGCTCAAAATAAATCATGAAATGCATGAAAAATAGCAAACGAAGTCAGAAAAGGTTTGAAAAGTGATGATGTGGCTTTGAATGGGGCATATTGAATGCATAAAAAGTCTTGAGTTCAAACATGTTTAAAAAATTGAAATCCTCTTGTAACAGATGAGTTTTCGTCTGAAACCCTGATACTTCGAAAGAGATTGTTCATTTTGTACACGAAGTGCATCCAGTTTTTGCCGTAACCCTCTCAACTTTTTATCACATGCTATGTGGGTGAAATGATGATACCATGCCAACTTTCAACCATTTCAGAGTTCATTTGCAGTGCTTTTCAATTCAGGGTCATCTTAGCTCAAAATAATTCATGAAATGCATGAAAAATAGCAAATTAAGTCAGAAAAGGTTTGAAAAGTGATGATGCGGCTTTGAATGGTGCATATTGAATGCATAAAAAGTCTTGAGTTCAAATATGTTTTGAAAATTGAAATCCTTTTGTAACAGATGAGTTTTCGTCTGAAACCCTGATACTTCGAAAGAGATTGTTCATTTTGTACACGAAGTGCATCCAGTTTTTGCCGTAACCCTCTCAACTTTTTAGAACATGCTATGTGGGTGAAATGATGACACCATGCCAACTTTCAACCATTTCAGAGTTCATTTGCAGTGCTTTTCAATTCAGGGTCATCTTAGCTCACAATAAATCATGAAATGCATGAAAAATAGCAAATTAAGTCAGAAAAGGTTTGAAAAGTGATGATGTGGCTTTGAATGGGGCATATTGAATGCATAAAAAGTCTTGAGTTCAAATATGTTTAAAAAATTGAAATCCTTTTGTAACAGATGAGTTTTCGTCTGAAACCCTGATACTTCGAAAGAGATTGTTCATTTTGTACACGAAGTGAATCCAGTTTTTGCCGTAACCCTGTCAACTTTTTAGCACATGCTATGTGGGTGAAATGATGATACCACGCCAACTTTCAACCATTTTAGAGTACATTTGCAGTGCTTTTCAATTCAGGGTCATCTTAGCTCAAAATAAATCATGAAATGCATGAAAAATAGCAAATGAAGTCAGAAAAGGTTTGAAAAGTGATGATGTGGCTTTGAATGGTGCATATTGAATGCATAAAAAATCTTGAGTTGAAATATGTTTAAAAAATTGAAATCCTTTTGTAACAGAAAAGTTTTCGTCTGAAACCCTGATACTTCGAAAGAGATTGTTCATTTTGTACACGAAGTGCATCCAGTTTTTGCCGTAACCCTCTAAACTTTTTAGCACATGCTATGTGGGTGAAATGATGATACCATGCCAACTTTCAACCATTTCAGAGTTCATTTGCAGTGCTTTTCAATTCAGGGTCATCTTAGCTCAAAATAAATCATGAAATGCATGAAAAATAGCAAATGAAGTCAGAAAAGGTTTGAAAAGTGATGATGCGGCTTTGAATGGTGCATATTGAATGCATAAAAAGTCTTGAGTTGAAATATGTTTAAAAAATTGAAATCCTTTTGTAACAGAAAAGTTTTCGTCTGAAACCCTGATATTTCGAAAGAGATTGTTCATTTTGTACACGAAGTGCATCCAGTTTTTGCCGTAACCCTCTCAACTTTTTATCACATGCTATGTGGGTGAAATGATGATACCATGCCAACTTTCAACCATTTCAGAGTTCATTTGCAGTGCTTTTCAATTCAGGGTCATCTTAGCTCAAAATAATTCATGAAATGCATGAAAAATAGCAAATTAAGTCAGAAAAGGTTTGAAAAGTGATGATGTGGCTTTGAATGGTGCATATTGAATGCATAAAAAGTCTTGAGTTCAAATATGTTTTGAAAATTGAAATCCTTTTGTAACAGATGAGTTTTCGTCTGAAACCCTGATACTTCGAAAGAGATTGTTCATTTTGGACACGAAGTGCATCCAGCTTTTGCCGTAACCCTCTCAACTTTTTAGCACATGATATATGGGTGAAATGATGATAGCATGCCAACTTTCAACCATTTCAGAGTTCATTTGCAGTGCTTTTCAATTCAGGGTCATCTTAGCTCAAAATAAATCATGAAATACATCAAAAATAGCAAATGAAGTCAGAAAAGGTTTGAAAAGTGATGATGTGGCTTTGAATGGTGCATATTGAATGCATAAAAAGTCTTGAGTTCAAATATGTTTAAAAAATTGAAATCCTTTTGTAACACATGAGTTTTCGTCTGAAACCGTGATACTTCGAAAGAGATTGTTCATTTTGTACACGAAGTGCATCCAGTTTTTGCCGTAACCCTCTCAACATTTTAGCACATGCTATGTGGGTGAAATGATGATACCATGCCAACTGTCAACCATTTCAGAGTTCATTTGCAGTGCTTTTCAATTCAGGGTCATCTTAGCTCAAAATAAATCATGAAATGCATGAAAAATAGCAAATGAAGTCAGAAAAGGTTTGAAAAGTGATGATGTGGCTTTGAATGGTGCATATTGAATGCATAAAAAGTCTTGAGTTCAAATATGTTTTGAAAATTGAAATCCTTTTGTAACAGATGAGTTTTCGTCTGAAACCCTGATACTTCGAAAGAGATTGTTCATTTTGTACACGAAGTGCATCCAGTTTTTGCCGTAACCCTCTCAACTTTTTAGAACATGCTATGTGGGTGAAATGATGACACCATGCCAACTTTCAACCATTTCAGAGTTCATTTGCAGTGCTTTTCAATTCAGGGTCATCTTAGCTCACAATAAATCATGAAATGCATGAAAAATAGCAAATTAAGTCAGAAAAGTTTTGAAAAGTGATGATGTGGCTTTGAATGGGGCATATTGAATGCATAAAAAGTCTTGAGTTCAAATATGTTTAAAAAATTGAAATCCTTTTGTAACAGATGAGTTTTCGTCTGAAACCCTGATACTTCGAAAGAGATTGTTCATTTTGTACACGAAGTGAATCCAGTTTTTGCCGTAACCCTGTCAACTTTTTAGCACATGCTATGTGGGTGAAATGATGATACCATGCCAACTTTCAACCATTTTAGAGTACATTTGCAGTGCTTTTCAATTCAGGGTCATCTTAGCTCAAAATAAATCATGAAATGCATGAAAAATAGCAAATGAAGTCAGAAAAGGTTTGAAAAGTGATGATGTGGCTTTGAATGGTGCATATTGAATGCATAAAAAATCTTGAGTTGAAATATGTTTAAAAAATTGAAATCCTTTTGTAACAGAAAAGTTTTCGTCTGAAACCCTGATACTTCGAAAGAGATTGTTCATTTTGTACACGAAGTGCATCCAGTTTTTGCCGTAACCCTCTCAACTTTTTATCACATGCTATGTGGGTGAAATGATGATACCATGCCAACTTTCAACCATTTCAGAGTTCATTTGCAGTGCTTTTCAATTCAGGGTCATCTTAGCTCAAAATAATTCATGAAATGCATGAAAAATAGCAAATTAAGTCAGAAAAGGTTTGAAAAGTGATGATGCGGCTTTGAATGGTGCATATTGAATGCATAAAAAGTCTTGAGTTCAAATATGTTTTGAAAATTGAAATCCTTTTGTAACAGATGAGTTTTCGTCTGAAACCCTGATACTTCGAAAGAGATTGTTCATTTTGTACACGAAGTGCATCCAGTTTTTGCCGTAACCCTCTCAACTTTTTAGAACATGCTATGTGGGTGAAATGATGACACCATGCCAACTTTCAACCATTTCAGAGTTCATTTGCAGTGCTTTTCAATTCAGGGTCATCTTAGCTCACAATAAATCATGAAATGCATGAAAAATAGCAAATTAAGTCAGAAAAGGTTTGAAAAGTGATGATGTGGCTTTGAATGGGGCATATTGAATGCATAAAAAGTCTTGAGTTCAAATATGTTTAAAAAATTGAAATCCTTTTGTAACAGATGAGTTTTCGTCTGAAACCCTGATACTTCGAAAGAGATTGTTCATTTTGTACACGAAGTGAATCCAGTTTTTGCCGTAACCCTGTCAACTTTTTAGCACATGCTATGTGGGTGAAATGATGATACCATGCCAACTTTCAACCATTTTAGAGTACATTTGCAGTGCTTTTCAATTCAGGGTCATCTTAGCTCAAAATAAATCATGAAATGCATGAAAAATAACAAATGAAGTCAGAAAAGGTTTGAAAAGTGATGATGTGGCTTTGAATGGTGCATATTGAATGCATAAAAAATCTTGAGTTGAAATATGTTTAAAAAATTGAAATCCTTTTGTAATAGAAAAGTTTTCGTCTGAAACCCTGATACTTCGAAAGAGATTGTTCATTTTGTACACGAAGTGCATCCAGTTTTTGCCGTAACCCTCTAAACTTTTTAGCACATGCTATGTGGGTGAAATGATGATACCATGCCAACTTTCAACCATTTCAGAGTTCATTTGCAGTGCTTTTCAATTCAGGGTCATCTTAGCTCAAAATAAATCATGAAATGCATGAAAAATAGCAAATGAAGTCAGAAAAGGTTTGAAAAGTGATGATGCGGCTTTGAATGGTGCATATTGAATGCATAAAAAGTCTTGAGTTGAAATATGTTTAAAAAATTGAAATCCTTTTGTAACAGAAAAGTTTTCGTCTGAAACCCTGATACTTCGAAAGAGATTGTTCATTTTGTACACGAAGTGCATCCAGTTTTTGCCGTAACCCTCTCAACTTTTTATCACATGCTATGTGGGTGAAATGATGATACCATGCCAACTTTCAACCATTTCAGAGTTCATTTGCAGTGCTTTTCAATTCAGGGTCATCTTAGCTCAAAATAATTCATGAAATGCATGAAAAATAGCAAATTAAGTCAGAAAAGGTTTGAAAAGTGATGATGTGGCTTTGAATGGTGCATATTGAATGCATAAAAAGTCTTGAGTTCAAATATGTTTTGAAAATTGAAATCCTTTTGTAACAGATGAGTTTTCGTCTGAAACCCTGATACTTCGAAAGAGATTGTTCATTTTGGACACGAAGTGCATCCAGCTTTTGCCGTAACCCTCTCAACTTTTTAGCACATGATATATGGGTGAAATGATGATAGCATGCCAACTTTCAACCATTTCAGAGTTCATTTGCAGTGCTTTTCAATTCAGGGTCATCTTAGCTCAAAATAAATCATGAAATACATCAAAAATAGCAAATGAAGTCAGAAAAGGTTTGAAAAGTGATGATGTGGCTTTGAATGGTGCATATTGAATGCATAAAAAGTCTTGAGTTCAAATATGTTTAAAAAATTGAAATCCTTTTGTAACACATGAGTTTTCGTCTGAAACCGTGATACTTCGAAAGAGATTGTTCATTTTGTACACGAAGTGCATCCAGTTTTTGCCGTAACCCTCTCAACATTTTAGCACATGCTATGTGGGTGAAATGATGATACCATGCCAACTGTCAACCATTTCAGAGTTCATTTGCAGTGCTTTTCAATTCAGGGTCATCTTAGCTCAAAATAAATCATGAAATGCATGAAAAATAGCAAATGAAGTCAGAAAAGGTTTGAAAAGTGATGATGTGGCTTTGAATGGTGCATATTGAATGCATAAAAAGTCTTGAGTTCAAATATGTTTTGAAAATTGAAATCCTTTTGTAACAGATGAGTTTTCGTCTGAAACCCTGATACTTCGAAAGAGATTGTTCATTTTGTACACGAAGTGCATCCAGTTTTTGCCGTAACCCTCTCAACTTTTTAGAACATGCTATGTGGGTGAAATGATGACACCATGCCAACTTTCAACCATTTCAGAGTTCATTTGCAGTGCTTTTCAATTCAGGGTCATCTTAGCTCACAATAAATCATGAAATGCATGAAAAATAGCAAATTAAGTCAGAAAAGGTTTGAAAAGTGATGATGTGGCTTTGAATGGGGCATATTGAATGCATAAAAAGTCTTGAGTTCAAATATGTTTAAAAAATTGAAATCCTTTTGTAACAGATGAGTTTTCGTCTGAAACCCTGATACTTCGAAAGAGATTGTTCATTTTGTACACGAAGTGAATCCAGTTTTTGCCGTAACCCTGTCAACTTTTTAGCACATGCTATGTGGGTGAAATGATGATACCATGCCAACTTTCAACCATTTTAGAGTACATTTGCAGTGCTTTTCAATTCAGGGTCATCTTAGCTCAAAATAAATCAAGAAATGCATGAAAAATAGCAAATGAAGTCAGAAAAGGTTTGAAAAGTGATGATGTGGCTTTGAATGGTGCATATTGAATGCATAAAAAATCTTGAGTTGAAATATGTTTAAAAAATTGAAATCCTTTTGTAACAGAAAAGTTTTCGTCTGAAACCCTGATACTTCGAAAGAGATTGTTCATTTTGTACACGAAGTGCATCCAGTTTTTGCCGTAACCCTCTAAACTTTTTAGCACATGCTATGTGGGTGAAATGATGATACCATGCCAACTTTCAACCATTTCAGAGTTCATTTGCAGTGCTTTTCAATTCAGGGTCATCTTAGCTCAAAATAAATCATGAAATGCATGAAAAATAGCAAATGAAGTCAGAAAAGGTTTGAAAAGTGATGATGTGGCTTTGAATGGGGCTTATTGAGTGCATAAAAAGTCTTGATTTCAAATATGTTTAAAAAATTGAAATCCTTTTGTAACAGATGAGTTTTCGTCTGAAACCCTGATACTTCGAAAGAGATTGTTCATTTTGTACACGAAGTGCATCCAGTTTTTGCCGTAACCCTCTCAACTTTTTAGCACATGCTATGTGGCTGAAATGATGATACCATGCCAACTTTCAACCATTTCAGAGTTCATTTGCAGTGCTTTTCAATTCAGGGTCATCTTAGCTCAAAATAAATCATGAAATGCATGAAAAATAGCAAATTAAGTCAGAAAAGGTTTGAAAAGTGATGATGCGGCTTTGAATGGTGCATATTGAATGCATAAAAAGTCTTGAGTTCAAATATGTTTTGAAAATTGAAATCCTTTTGTAACAGATGAGTTTTCGTCTGAAACCCTGATACTTCGAAAGAGATTGTTCATTTTGTACACGAAGTGAATCCAGTTTTTGCCGTAACCCTGTCAACTTTTTAGCACATGCTATGTGGGTGAAATGATGATACCATGCCAACTTTCAACCATTTTAGAGTACATTTGCAGTGCTTTTCAATTCAGGGTCATCTTAGCTCAAAATAAATCATGAAATGCATGAAAAATAGCAAATGAAGTCAGAAAAGGTTTGAAAAGTGATGATGTGGCTTTGAATGGTGCATATTGAATGCATAAAAAATCTTGAGTTGAAATATGTTTAAAAAATTGAAATCCTTTTGTAACAGAAAAGTTTTCGTCTGAAACCCTGATACTTCGAAAGAGATTGTTCATTTTGTACACGAAGTGCATCCAGTTTTTGCCGTAACCCTCTAAACTTTTTAGCACATGCTATGTGGGTGAAATGATGATACCATGCCAACTTTCAACCATTTCAGAGTTCATTTGCAGTGCTTTTCAATTCAGGGTCATCTTAGCTCAAAATAAATCATGAAATGCATGAAAAATAGCAAATGAAGTCAGAAAAGGTTTGAAAAGTGATGATGTGGCTTTTAATGGGGCTTATTGAATGCATAAAAAGTCTTGATTTCAAATATGTTTAAAAAATTGAAATCCTTTTGTAACAGATGAGTTTTCGTCTGAAACCCTGATACTTCGAAAGAGATTGTTCATTTTGTACACGAAGTGCATCCAGTTTTTGCCGTAACCCTCTCAACTTTTTAGCACATGCTATGTGGCTGAAATGATGATACCATGCCAACTTTCAACCATTTCAGAGTTCATTTGCAGTGCTTTTCAATTCAGGGTCATCTTAGCTCAAAATAAATCATGAAATGCATGAAAAATAGCAAATTAAGTCAGAAAAGGTTTGAAAAGTGATGATGCGGCTTTGAATGGTGAATATTGAATGCATAAAAAGTCTTGAGTTCAAATATGTTTTGAAAATTGAAATCCTTTTGTAACAGATGAGTTTTCGTCTGAAACCCTGATACTTCGAAAGAGATTGTTCATTTTGTACACGAAGTGAATCCAGTTTTTGCCGTAACCCTGTCAACTTTTTAGCACATGCTATGTGGGTGAAATGATGATACCATGCCAACTTTCAACCATTTTAGAGTACATTTGCAGTGCTTTTCAATTCAGGGTCATCTTAGCTCAAAATAAATCATGAAATGCATGAAAAATAGCAAATGAAGTCAGAAAAGGTTTGAAAAGTGATGATGTGGCTTTGAATGGTGCATATTGAATGCATAAAAAATCTTGAGTTGAAATATGTTTAAAAAATTGAAATCCTTTTGTAACAGAAAAGTTTTCGTCTGAAACCCTGATACTTCGAAAGAGATTGTTCATTTTGTACACGAAGTGCATCCAGTTTTTGCCGTAACCCTCTAAACTTTTTAGCACATGCTATGTGGGTGAAATGATGATACCATGCCAACTTTCAACCATTTCAGAGTTCATTTGCAGTGCTTTTCAATTCAGGGTCATCTTAGCTCAAAATAAATCATGAAATGCATGAAAAATAGCAAATGAAGTCAGAAAAGGTTTGAAAAGTGATGATGTGGCTTTGAATGGGGCTTATTGAATGCATAAAAAGTCTTGATTTCAAATATGTTCAAAAAATTGAAATCCTTTTGTAACAGATGAGTTTTCGTCTGAAACCCTGATACTTCGAAAGAGATTGTTCATTTTGTACACGAAGTGCATCCAGTTTTTGCCGTAACCCTCTCAACTTTTTAGCACATGCTATGTGGCTGAAATGATGATACCATGCCAACTTTCAACCATTTCAGAGTTCATTTGCAGTGCTTTTCAATTCAGGGTCATCTTAGCTCAAAATAAATCATGAAATGCATGAAAAATAGCAAATTAAGTCAGAAAAGGTTTGAAAAGTGATGATGTGGCTTTGAATGGTGCATATTGAATGCATAAAAAGTCTTGAGTTCAAATATGTTTTGAAAATTGAAATCCTTTTGTAACAGATGAGTTTTCGTCTGAAACCCTGATACTTCGAAAGAGATTGTTCATTTTGTACACGAAGTGAATCCAGTTTTTGCCGTAACCCTGTCAACTTTTTAGCACATGCTATGTGGGTGAAATGATGATACCATGCCAACTTTCAACCATTTTAGAGTACATTTGCAGTGCTTTTCAATTCAGGGTCATCTTAGCTCAAAATAAATCTTGAAATACATGAAAAATAGCAAATGAAGTCAGAAAAGGTTTGAAAAGTGATGATGTGGCTTTGAATGGTGCATATTGAATGCATAAAAAATCTTGAGTTGAAATATGTTTAAAAAATTGAAATCCTTTTGTAACAGAAAAGTTTTCGTCTGAAACCCTGATACTTCGAAAGAGATTGTTCATTTTGTACACGAAGTGCATCCAGTTTTTGCCGTAACCCTCTAAACTTTTTAGCACATGCTATGTGGGTGAAATGATGATACCATGCCAACTTTCAACCATTTCAGAGTTCATTTGCAGTGCTTTTCAATTCAGGGTCATCTTAGCTCAAAATAAATCATGAAATGCATGAAAAATAGCAAATGAAGTCAGAAAAGGTTTGAAAAGTGATGATGTGGCTTTGAATGGGGCTTATTGAATGCATAAAAAGTCTTGATTTCAAATATGTTCAAAAAATTGAAATCCTTTTGTAACAGATGAGTTTTCGTCTGAAACCCTGATACTTCGAAAGAGATTGTTCATTTTGTACACGAAGTGCATCCAGTTTTTGCCGTAACCCTCTCAACTTTTTAGCACATGCTATGTGGCTGAAATGATGATACCATGCCAACTGTCAACCATTTCAGAGTTCATTTGCAGTGCTTTTCAATTCAGGGTCATCTTAGCTCAAAATAAATCATGAAATACATGAAAAATAGCAAATGCAGTTAGAAAAGGTTTGAAAAGTGACGATGTGGCTTTGAATGGGGCATATTGAATGATTAAAAAGTCTTGAGTTCAAATAGGTTTAAAAAATTGAAATCCTTTTGTAACAGATGAGTTTTCGTCCAAAACCCTCACACTTCGAAAGAGATTGTTCATTTTGTACACGAAGTGCATCCAGTTTTTGCTGTAACCCTTTTAACTTTTTAGCACATGCTATGTGGGTGAAATGATGATACCATGCCAACTTTCAACCATTTCATAGTTCATTTGCAGTGCTTTTCAATTCAGGGTCATCTTTGCTCAAAAATAAATCATGAAATGAATGAAAAATAGCAAATGAAGTCAGAAAAAGTTTGAAAAGTGATGACGTGGCTTTGAATGGTGCATATTGAATGCATAAAAAGTCTTGATTTCAAATATGTTTTCAAAATTGAAATCCTTTTGTAACAGATAAGTTTTCGTCTGAAACCCTGATACTTCGAAAGAGATTGTTCATTTTGTACACGAAGTGCATCCAGTTTTTGCCGTAACCCTCTAAACTTTTTATCACATGCTATGTGGGTGAAATGATGATACCATGCCAACTTTCAACCATTTCAGAGTTCATTTGCAGTGCTTTTCAATTCAGGGTCATCTTAGCTCAAAATAAATCATGAAATGCATGAAAAATAGCAAATGAAGTCAGAAAAGGTCTGAAAAGTGATGATGTGGCTTTGAATGGGGCATATTGAATGCATAAAAAGTCTTGAGTTCAAATATGTTTAAAAAATTGAAATCCTCTTGTAACAGATGAGTTTTCGTCTGAAACACTGATACTTCGAAAGAGATTGTTCATTTTGTACACGAAGTGCATCCAGTTTCTGCCGTAAGCCTCTCAACTTTTTATCACATGCTATGTGGGTGAAATGATGATACCATGCCAACTTTCAACCATTTCAGAGTTCATTTGCAGTGCTTTTCAATTCAGGGTCATCTTAGCTCAAAATAATTCATGAAATGCATGAAAATAGCAAATTAAGTCAGAAATGGTTTGAAAAGTGATGATGTGGCTTTGAATGGGGCATATTGAATGCATAAAAAGTCTTGAGTTCAAATATGTTTTGAAAATTGAAATCCTTTTGTAACAGATGAGTTTTCGTCTGAAACACTGAGTGAAATGATGCCCCATTTACGTGAGTGAAAATTGAAACACTGAGTGAAAATTGAAATCCTTTTGTAACAGATAAGTTTTCGTCTGAAACCCTAATACTTCGAAAGAGATTGTTCATTTTGTACACGAAGTGCATCCTGTTTTTGCCGTAACCCTCTAAACTTTTTAGCACATGCTATGTGGGTGAAATGATGATACCATGCCAACTTTCAACCATTTCAGAGTTCATTTGCAGTGCTTTTCAATTCAGGGTCATCTTAGCTCAAAATAAATCATGAAATGCATGAAAAATAGCAAATGAAGTCAGAAAAGGTCTGAAAAGTGATGATGTGGCTTTGAATGGGGCATATTGAATGCATAAAAAGTCTTGAGTTCAAATATGTTTAAAAAATTGAAATCCTCTTGTAACAGATGAGTTTTCGTGTGAAACCCTGATACTTCGAAAGAGATTGTTCATTTTGTACACGAAGTGCATCCAGTTTTTGCCGTAACCCTCTCAACTTTTTGTCACATGCTATGTGGGTGAAATGATGATACCATGCCAACTTTCAACCATTTCAGAGTTCATTTGCAGTGCTTTTCAATTCAGGGTCATCTTAGCTAAAAATAATTCATGAAATGCATGAAAAATAGCAAATTAAGTCAGAAAAGGTTTGAAAAGTGATGATGTGGCTTTGAATGGTGCATATTGAATGCATAAAAAGTCTTGAGTTCAAATATGTTTTGAAAATTGAAATCCTTTTGTAACAGATGAGTTTTCGTCTGAAACCCTGATACTTCGAAAGAGATTGTTCATTTTGGACACGAAGTGCATCCAGCTTTTGCCGTAACCCTCTCAACTTTTTAGCACATGATATATGGGTGAAATGATGATAGCATGCCAACTTTCAACCATTTCAGAGTTCATTTGCAGTGCTTTTCAATTCAGGGTCATCTTAGCTCAAAATAAATCATGAAATACATCAAAAATAGCAAATGAAGTCAGAAAAGGTTTGAAAAGTGATGATGTGGCTTTGAATGGTGCATATTGAATGCATAAAAAGTCTTGAGTTCAAATATATTTAAAAAATTGAAATCCTTTTGTAACACATGAGTTTTCGTCTGAAACCGTGATACTTCGAAAGAGATTGTTCATTTTGTACACGAAGTGCATCCAGTTTTTGCCGTAACCCTCTCAACATTTTAGCACATGCTATGTGGGTGAAATGATGATACCATGCCAACTGTCAACCATTTCAGAGTTCATTTGCAGTGCTTTTCAATTCAGGGTCATCTTAGCTCAAAATAATTCATGAAATGCATGAAAAATAGCAAATTAAGTCAGAAAAGGTTTGAAAAGTGATGATGTGGCTTTGAATGGTGCATATTGAATGCATAAAAAGTCTTGAGTTCAAATATGTTTTGAAAATTGAAATCCTTTTGTAACAGATGAGTTTTCGTCTGAAACCCTGATACTTCGAAAGAGATTGTTCATTTTGTACACGAAGTGCATCCAGTTTTTGCCGTAACCCTCTCAACTTTTTAGAACATGCTATGTGGGTGAAATGATGACACCATGCCAACTTTCAACCATTTCAGAGTTCATTTGCAGTGCTTTTCAATTCAGGGTCATCTTAGCTCACAATAAATCATGAAATGCATGAAAAATAGCAAATTAAGTCAGAAAAGGTTTGAAAAGTGATGATGTGGCTTTGAATGGGGCATATTGAATGCATAAAAAGTCTTGAGTTCAAATATGTTTAAAAAATTGAAATCCTTTTGTAACAGATGAGTTTTCGTCTGAAACCCTGATACTTCGAAAGAGATTGTTCATTTTGTACACGAAGTGAATCCAGTTTTTGCCGTAACCCTGTCAACTTTTTAGCACATGCTATGTGGGTGAAATGATGATACCATGCCAACTTTCAACCATTTTAGAGTACATTTGCAGTGCTTTTCAATTCAGGGTCATCTTAGCTCAAAATAAATCATGAAATGCATGAAAAATAGCAAATGAAGTCAGAAAAGGTTTGAAAAGTGATGATGTGGCTTTGAATGGTGCATATTGAATGCATAAAAAATCTTGAGTTGAAATATGTTTAAAAAATTGAAATCCTTTTGTAACAGAAAAGTTTTCGTCTGAAACCCTGATACTTCGAAAGAGATTGTTCATTTTGTACACGAAGTGCATCCAGTTTTTGCCGTAACCCTCTCAACTTTTTAGCACATGCTATGTGGCTGAAATGATGATACCATGCCAAATTTCAACCATTTCAGAGTTCATTTGCAGTGCTTTTCAATTCAGGGTCATCTTAGCTCAAAATAAATCATGAAATGCATGAAAAATAGCAAATTAAGTCAGAAAAGGTTTGAAAAGTGATGATGTGGCTTTGAATGGTGCATATTGAATGCATAAAAAGTCTTGAGTTCAAATATGTTTTGAAAATTGAAATACTTTTGTAACAGATGAGTTTTCGTCTCAAACCCTGATACTTCGAAAGAGATTGTTCATTTTGTACACGAAGTGCATCCAGTTTTTGCCGTAACCCTCTCAACTTTTTAGCACATGCTATGTGGGTGAAATGATGACACCATGCCAACTTTCAAACATTTCAGAGTTCATTTGCAGTGCTTTTCAATTCAGGGTCATCTTTGCTCAAAATAAATCATGAAATGCATGAAAAATAGCAAATGAAGTCAGAAAAGGTTTGAAAAGAGATGATGTGGCTTTGAATGGGGCATATTAAATGCACAAAAAGTCTTGAGTTCAAATATGTTTAAAAATTGAAATCCTTTTGTAACAGATGAGTTTTCGTCTGAAACCCTGATACTTCGAAAGAGATTGTTCATTTTGTACACGAAGTGCATCCAGTTTTTGCCGTAACCCACTCAACTTTTTAGCACATGCTATGTGGGTGAAATGATGATACCATGCCAACTTTCAACCATTTCAGAGTTCATTTGCAGTGCTTTTCAATTCAGGGTCATCTTAGCTCAAAATAAATCATGAAATACATGAAAAATAGCAAATGAAGTTAGAAAAGGTTTGAAAAGTGACGATGTGGCTTTGAATGGGGCATATTGAATGATTAAAAAGTCTTGAGTTCAAATAGGTTTAAAAAATTGAAATCCTTTTGTAACAGATGAGTTTTCGTCCAAAACCCTCACACTTCGAAAGAGATTGTTCATTTTGTACACGAAGTGCATCCAGTTTTTGCTGTAACCCTCTTAACTTTTTAGCACATGCTATGTGGGTGAAATGATGATACCATGCCAACTTTCAACCATTTCATAGTTCATTTGCAGTGCTTTTCAATTCAGGGTCATCTTTGCTCAAAATTAAATCATGAAATGCATGAAAAATAGCAAATGAAGTCAGAAAAAGTTTGAAAAGTGATGACGTGGCTTTGAATGGTGCATATTGAATGCATAAAAAGTCTTGATTTCAAATATGTTTTCAAAATTGAAATCCTTTTGTAACAGATAAGTTTTCGTCTGAAACCCTGATACTTCGAAAGAGATTGTTCATTTTGTACACGAAGTGCATCCAGTTTTTGCCGTAACCCTCTAAACTTTTTATCACATGCTATGTGGGTGAAATGATGATACCATGCCAACTTTCAACCATTTCAGAGTTCATTTGCAGTGCTTTTCAATTCAGGGTCATCTTAGCTCAAAATAAATCATGAAATGCATGAAAAATAGCAAATGAAGTCAGAAAAGGTCTGAAAAGTGATGATGTGGCTTTGAATGGGGCATATTGAATGCATAAAAAGTCTTGAGTTCAAATATGTTTAAAAAATTGAAATCCTCGTGTAACAGATGAGTTTTCGTCTGAAACACTGATACTTCGAAAGAGATTGTTCATTTTGTACACGAAGTGCATCCAGTTTCTGCCGTAAGCCTCTCAACTTTTTATCACATGCTATGTGGGTGAAATGATGATACCATGCCAACTTTCAACCATTTCAGAGTTCATTTGCAGTGCTTTTCAATTCAGGGTCATCTTAGCTCAAAATAATTCATGAAATGCATGAAAATAGCAAATTAAGTCAGAAATGGTTTGAAAAGTGATGATGTGGCTTTGAATGGTGCATATTGAATGCATAAAAAGTCTTGAGTTCAAATATGTTTTGAAAATTGAAATCCTTTTGTAACAGATGAGTTTTCGTCTGAAACCCTGATACTTCGAAAGAGATTGTTCATTTTGTACACGAAGTGCATCCAGTTTTTGCCGTAACCCTCTCAACTTTTTAGCACATGCTATGTGGGTGAAATGATGATACCATGCCAACTTTCAACCATTTCAGAGTTCATTTGCAGTGCTTTTCAATTCAGGGTCATCTTAGCTCAAAATAAATCATGAAATGCATGAAAAATAGCAAATGCAGTTAGAAAAGGTTTGAAAAGTGATGATGTGGCTTTGAATGGGGCATATTGAATGATTAAAAAGTCTTGAGTTCAAATATGTTTAAAAAATTGAAATCCTTTTGTAATAGATGGGTTTTCGTCCAAAACCCTCACACTTCGAAAGAGATTGTTCATTTTGTACACGAAGTGCATCCAGTTTTTGCTGTAACCCTCTTAACTTTTTAGCACATGCTATGTGGGTGAAATTATGATACCATGCCAACTTTCAACCATTTCAGAGTTCATTTGCAGTGCTTTTCAATTCAGGGTCATCTTTGCTCAAAAATAAATCATGAAATGCATGAAAAATAGCAAATGAAGTCAGAAAAGGTTTGAAAAGTGATGATGTGGCTTTGAATGGTGCATATTGAATGCATAAAAAGTCTTGATTTCAAATATGTTTTGAAAATTGAAATCCTTTTGTAACAGATAAGTTTTCGTCTGAAACCCTAATACTTCGAAAGAGATTGTTCATTTTGTACACGAAGTGCATCCTGTTTTTGCCGTAACCCTCTAAACTTTTTAGCACATGCTATGTGGGTGAAATGATGATACCATGCCAACTTTCAACCATTTCAGAGTTCATTTGCAGTGCTTTTCAATTCAGGGTCATCTTAGCTCAAAATAAATCATGAAATGCATGAAAAATAGCAAATGAAGTCAGAAAAGGTCTGAAAAGTGATGATGTGGCTTTGAATGGGGCATATTGAATGCATAAAAAGTCTTGAGTTCAAATATGTTTAAAAAATTGAAATCCTCTTGTAACAGATGAGTTTTCGTGTGAAACCCTGATACTTCGAAAGAGATTGTTCATTTTGTACACGAAGTGCATCCAGTTTTTGCCGTAACCCTCTCAACTTTTTGTCACATGCTATGTGGGTGAAATGATGATACCATGCCAACTTTCAACCATTTCAGAGTTCATTTGCAGTGCTTTTCAATTCAGGGTCATCTTAGCTCAAAATAATTCATGAAATGCATGAAAAATAGCAAATTAAGTCAGAAAAGGTTTGAAAAGTGATGATGTGGCTTTGAATGGTGCATATTGAATGCATAAAAAGTCTTGAGTTCAAATATGTTTTGAAAATTGAAATCCTTTTGTAACAGATGAGTTTTCGTCTGAAACCCTGATACTTCGAAAGAGATTGTTCATTTTGGACACGAAGTGCATCCAGCTTTTGCCGTAACCCTCTCAACTTTTTAGCACATGATATATGGGTGAAATGATGATAGCATGCCAACTTTCAACCATTTCAGAGTTCATTTGCAGTGCTTTTCAATTCAGGGTCATCTTAGCTCAAAATAAATCATGAAATACATCAAAAATAGCAAATGAAGTCAGAAAAGGTTTGAAAAGTGATGATGTGGCTTTGAATGGTGCATATTGAATGCATAAAAAGTCTTGAGTTCAAATATGTTTAAAAAATTGAAATCCTTTTGTAACACATGAGTTTTCGTCTGAAACCGTGATACTTCGAAAGAGATTGTTCATTTTGTACACGAAGTGCATCCAGTTTTTGCCGTAACCCTCTCAACATTTTAGCACATGCTATGTGGGTGAAATGATGATACCATGCCAACTGTCAACCATTTCAGAGTTCATTTGCAGTGCTTTTCAATTCAGGGTCATCTTAGCTCAAAATAAATCATGAAATGCATGAAAAATAGCAAATGAAGTCAGAAAAGGTTTGAAAAGTGATGATGTGGCTTTGAATGGTGCATATTGAATGCATAAAAAGTCTTGAGTTCAAATATGTTTTGAAAATTGAAATCCTTTTGTAACAGATGAGTTTTCGTCTGAAACCCTGATACTTCGAAAGAGATTGTTCATTTTGTACACGAAGTGCATCCAGTTTTTGCCGTAACCCTCTCAACTTTTTAGCACATGATATGTGGGTGAATTGATGATACCATGCCAACTTTCAACCATTTCAGAGTTCATTTGCAGTGCTTTTCAATTCAGGGTCATCTTAGCTCAAAATAAATCATGAAATACATGAAAAATAGCAAATGCAGTTAGAAAAGGTTTGAAAAGTGATGATGTGGCTTTGAATGGGGGCATATTGAATGATTAAAAAGTCTTGAGTTCAAATATGTTTAAAAAATTGAAATCCTTTTGTAACAGATGAATTTTCGTCCAAAACCCTCACACTTCGAAAGAGATTGTTCATTTTGTACACGAAGTGCATCCAGTTTTTGCTGTAACCCTCTTAACTTTTTAGCACATGCTATGTGGGTGAAATGATGATACCATGCCAACTTTCAACCATTTCAGAGTTCATTTGCAGTGCTTTTCAATTCAGGGTCATCTTTGCTCAAAAATAAATCATGAAATGCATGAAAAATAGCAAATGAAGTCAGAAAAGGTTTGAAAAGTGATGATGTGGCTTTGAATGGTGCATATTGAATGCATAAAAAGTCTTGATTTCAAATATGTTTTGAAAATTGAAATCCTTTTGTAACAGATAAGTTTTCGTCTGAAACCCTGATACTTCCAAAGAGATTGTTCATTTTGTACACGAAGTGCATCCATTTTTTGCCGTAACCCTCTAAACTTTTTAGCACATGCTATGTGGGTCAAATGATGATACCATGCCAACTTTCAACCATTTCAGAGTTCATTTGCAGTGCTTTTCAATTCAGGGTCATCTTAGCTCAAAATAAATCATGAAATGCATGAAAAATAGCAAACGAAGTCAGAAAAGGTTTGAAAAGTGATGATGTGGCTTTGAATGGGGCATATTGAATGCATAAAAAGTCTTGAGTTCAAATATGTTTAAAAAATTGAAATCCTCTTGTAACAGATGAGTTTTCGTCTGAAACCCTGATACTTCGAAAGAGATTGTTCATTTTGTACACGAAGTGCATCCAGTTTTTGCCGTAACCCTCTCAACTTTTTATCACATGCTATGTGGGTGAAATGATGATACCATGCCAACTTTCAACCATTTCAGAGTTCATTTGCAGTGCTTTTCAATTCAGGGTCATCTTAGCTCAAAATAATTCATGAAATGCATGAAAAATAGCAAATTAAGTCAGAAAAGGTTTGAAAAGTGATGATGCGGCTTTGAATGGTACATATTGAATGCATAAAAAGTCTTGAGTTCAAATATGTTTTGAAAACTGAAATCCTTTTGTAACAGATGAGTTTTCGTCTGAAACCCTGATACTTCGAAAGAGATTGTTCATTTTGTACACGAAGTGCATCCAGTTTTTGACGTAACCCTCTCAACTTTTTAGAACATGCTATGTGGGTGAAATTATGACACCATGCCAACTTTCAACCATTTCAGAGCTCATTTGCAGTGCTTTTCAATTCAGGGTCATCTTAGCTCAAAATAAATCATGAAATGCATGAAAAATAGCAAATTAAGTCAGAAAAGGTTTGAAAAGTGATGATGTGGCTTTGAATGGGGCATATTGAATGTATAAAAAGTCTTGAGTTCAAATATGTTTAAAAAATTGAAATCCTTTTGTAACAGATGAGTTTTCGTCTGAAACCCTGATACTTCGAAAGAGATTGTTCATTTTGTACACGAAGTGAATCCAGTTTTTGCCGTAACCCTGTCAACTTTTTAGCACATGCTATGTGGGTGAAATGATGATACCATGCCAACTTTCAACCATTTCAGAGTTCATTTGCAGTGCTTTTCAATTCAGGGTCATCTTAGCTCAAAATAAATCATGAAATGCATGAAAAATAGCAAATGAAGTCAGAAAAGGTTTGAAAAGTGATGATGTGGCTTTGAATGGGGCTTATTGAATGCATAAAAAGTCTTGATTTCAAATATGTTTAAAAAATTGAAATCCTTTTGTAACAGATGAGTTTTCGTCTGAAACCCTGATACTTCGAAAGAGATTGTTCATTTTGTACACGAAGTGTATCCAGTTTTTGCCGTAACCCTCTCAACTTTTTAGCACATGCTATGTGGGTGAAATGATGATACCATGCCAACTTTCAACCATTTCAGAGTTCATTTGCAGTGCTTTTCAATTCAGGGTCATCTTAGCTCAAAATAAATCATGAAATGCATGAAAAATAGCAAATGAAGTCAGAAAAGGTTTGACAAGTGATGATGTGGCTTTGAATGGGGCATATTGAATGCATAAAAAGTCTTGATTTCAAATATGTTTAAAAAATTGAAATCCTTTTGTAACAGATGTGTTTTCGTCTGAAACCCTGATACTTCGAAAGAGATTGTTCATTTTGTACACGAAGTGCATCCAGTTTTTGCCGTAACCCTCTCAACTTTTTAGCACATGCTATGTGGGTGAAATGATGATACCATGCCAACTTTCAACCATTTCAGAGTTCATTTGCAGTGCTTTTCAATTCCGGGTCATCTTAGCTCAAAATAAATCATGAAATGTATGAAAATAGCAAATTAAGTCAGAAAATGTTTGAAAAGTGATGATGTGGCTTTGAATGGTGCATATTGAATGCATAAAAAGTCTTGAGTTCAAATATGTTTTGAAAATTGAAATACTTTTGTAACAGATGAGTTTTCGTCTCAAACCCTGATACTTCGAAAGAGATTGTTCATTTTGTACACGAAGTGCATCCAGTTTTTGCCGTAACCCTCTCAACTTTTTAGCACATGCTATGTGGGTGAAATGATGACACCATGCCAACTTTCAAAGATTTCAGAGTTCATTTGCAGTGCTTTTCAATTCAGGGTCATCTTTGCTCAAAATAAATCATGAAATGCATGAAAAATAGCAAATGAAGTCAGAAAAGGTTTGAAAAGAGATGATGTGGCTTTGAATGGGGCATATTAAATGCACAAAAAGTCTTGAGTTCAAATATGTTTAAAAATTGAAATCCTTTTGTAACAGATGAGTTTTCGTCTGAAACCCTGATACTTCGAAAGAGATTGTTCATTTTGTACACGAAGTGCATCCAGTTTTTGCCGTAACCCTCTCAACTTTTTAGCACATGCTATGTGGGTGAAATTATGATACCATGCCAACTTTCAACCATTTCAGAGTTCATTTGCAGTGCTTTTCAATTCAGGGTCATCTTAGCTCAAAATAAATCATGAAAGGCATGAAAAATAGCAAATGAAGTCAGAAAAGGTTTGAAAAGTGATGATGTGGCTTTGAATGGTGCATATTGAATGCATAAAAAGTCTTGAGTTCAAATATGTTTAAAAAATTGAAATCCTTTTGTAACAGAAAAGTTTTCGTCTGAAACCGTGATACTTCGAAAGAGATTGTTCATTTTGTACACGAAGTGCATCCAGTTTTTGCCGTAACCCTCTAAACTTTTTAGCACATGCTATGTGGGTGAAATGATGATACCATGCCAACTTTCAACCATTTCAGAGTTCATTTGCAGTGCTTTTCAATTCAGGGTCATCTTAGCTCAAAATAAATCATGAAATGCATGAAAATAGCTAATGAAGTCAGAAAAGGTTTGAAAAGTGATGATGTGGCTTTGAATGGGGCATATTGAACGCATAAAAAGTCTTGATTTCAAATATGTTTAAAAAATTGAAATCCTTTTGTAACAGATGAGTTTTCGTCTGAAACCCTGATACTTCGAAAGAGATTGTTCATTTTGTACACGAAGTGCATCCAGTTTTTGTCGTAACCCTCTCAACTTTTTAGCACATGCTATGTCGGTGAAATGATGATACCATGCCAACTTTCAACCATTTCAGAGTTCATTTGCAGTGCTTTTCAATTCAGGGTCATCTTAGCTCAAAATAAATCATGAAATGCATGAAAAATAGCAAATTAGGTCAGAAAAGGTTTGAAAAGTGATGATGTGGCTTTGAATGGTGCATATTGAATGCATAAAAAGTCTTGAGTTCAAACATGTTTTCAAAATTGAAATACTTTTGTAATAGATGAGTTTTCGTCTGATCAAACCCTGATACTTCGAAAGAGATTGTTCATTTTGTACACGAAGTGCATCCAGTTTTTGCCGTAACCCTCTCAACTTTTTAGCACATGCTATGTGGGTGAAATGATGATACCATGCCAACTTTCAACCATTTCAGAGTTCATTTGCAGTGCTTTTCAATTCAGGGTCATCTTAGCTCAAAATAAATCATGAAATACATGAAAAATAGCAAATGCAGTTAGAAAAGGTTTGAAAAGTGATGATGTGGCTTTGAATGGGGCATATTGAATGATTAAAAAGTCTTGAGTTCAAATATGTTTAAAAAATTGAAATCCTTTTGTAACAGATGAGTTTTCGTCCAAAACCCTCACACTTCGAAAGAGATTGTTCATTTTGTACACGAAGTGCATCCAGTTTTTGCTGTAACCCTCTTAACTTTTTAGCACATGCTATGTGGGTGAAATGATGATACCATGCCAACTTTCAACCATTTCAGAGTTCATTTGCAGTGCTTTTCAATTCAGGGTCATCTTTGCTCAAAATAAATCATGAAATGCATGAAAAATAGCAAATGAAGTCAGAAACGGTTTGAAAAGTGATGATGTGGCTTTGAATGGTGCATATTGAATGCATAAAAAGTCTTGATTTCAAATATGTTTTGAAAATTGAAATCCTTTTGTAACAGATAAGTTTTCGTCTGAAACCCTGATACTTCGAAAGAGATTGTTCATTTTGTACACGAAGTGCATCCAGTTTTTGCCGTAACCCTCTAAACTTTTTAGCACATGCTATGTGGGTGAAATGATGATACCATGCCAACTTTCAACCATTTCAGAGTTCATTTGCAGTGCTTTTCAATTCAGGGTCATCTTAGCTCAAAATAAATCATGAAATGCATGAAAAATAGCAAAGGAAGTCAGAAAAGGTTTGAAAAGTGATGATGTGGCTTTGAATGGTGCATATTGAATGCATAAAAAGTCTTGATTTCAAATATGTTTAAAAAATTGAAATCCTTTTGTAACAGATGTGTTTTCGTCTGAAACCCTGATACTTCGAAAGAGATTGTTCATTTTGTACACGAAGTGCATCCAGTTTTTGCCGTAACCCTCTCAACTTTTTAGCACATGCTATGTGGGTGAAATGATGATACCATGCCAACTTTCAACCATTTCAGAGTTCATTTGCAGTGCTTTTCAATTCAGGGTCATCTTAGCTCGAAATAATTCATGAAATGCATGAAAAATAGCAAATTAAGTCAGAAAAGGTTTGAAAAGTGATGATGTGGCTTTGAATGGTGCATATTGAATGCATAAAAAGTCTTGAGTTCAAATATGTTTTGAAAATTGAAATCCTTTTGTAACAGACGAGTTTTCGTCTGAAACCCTGATACTTCGAAAGAGATTGTTCATTTTGGACACGAAGTGCATCCGGTTTTTGCCGTAACCCTCTCAACTTTTTAGCACATGCTATGTGGGTGAAATGATGATAGCATGCCAACTTTAAACCATTTCAGAGTTCATTTGCAGTGCTTTTCAATTCAGGGTCATCTTAGCTCAAAATAAATCATGAAATACATGAAAAATAGCAAATGAAGTCAGAAAAGGTTTGAAAAGTGATGATGTGGCTTTGAATGGTGCATATTGAATGCATAAAAAGTCTTGAGTTCAAATATGTTTAAAAAATTGAAATCCTTTTGTAACACATGAGTTTTCGTCTGAAACCGTGATACTTCGAAAGAGATTGTTCATTTTGTACACGAAGTGCATCCAGTTTTTGCCGTAGCCCCCTCAACATTTTAGCACATGCTATGTGGGTTAAATGATGATACCATGCCAACTGTCAACCATTTCAGAGTTCATTTGCAGTGCTTTTCAATTCAGGGTCATCTTAGCTCAAAATAAATCATGAAATGCATGAAAAATAGCAAATTAAGTCAGAAAAGGTTTGAAAAGTGATGATGTGGCTTTGAATGGTGCATATTGAATGCATAAAAAGTCTTGAGTTCAAATATGTTTTGAAAATTGAAATACTTTTGTAACAGATGAGTTTTCGTCTGATCAAACCCTGATACTTCGAAAGAGATTGTTCATTTTGTACACGAAGTGCATCCAGTTTTTGCCGTAACCCTCTCAACTTTTTAGCACATGCTATGTGGGTGAAATGATGATACCATGCCAACTTTCAACCATTTCAGAGTTCATTTGCAGTGCTTTTCAATTCAGGGTCATCTTAGCTCAAAATAAATCATGAAATACATGAAAAATAGCAAATGCAGTTAGAAAAGGTTTGAAAAGTGATGATGTGGCTTTGAATGGGGCATATTGAATGATTAAAAAGTCTTGAGTTCAAATATGTTTAAAAAATTGAAATCCTTTTGTAACAGATAAGTTTTCGTCCAAAACCCCCACACTTCGAAAGAGATTGTTCATTTTGTACACGAAGTGCATCCATTTTTTGCCGTAACCCTCTCAACTTTTTATCACATGCTATGTGGGTGAAATGATGATACCATGCCAACTTTCAACCATTTCAGAGTTCATTTGCAGTGCTTTTCAATTCAGGGTCATCTTAGCTCAAAATAATTCATGAAATGCATGAAAAATAGCAAATTAAGTCAGAAAAGGTTTGAAAAGTGATGATGTGGCTTTGAATGGTGCATATTGAATGCATAAAAAGTCTTGAGTTCAAATATGTTTTGAAAATTGAAATCATTTTGTAACAGATGAGTTTTCGTCTGAAACCCTGATACTTCGAAAGAGATTGTTCATTTTGGACACGAAGTGCATCCAGTTTTTGCCGTAACCCTCTCAACTTTTTAGCACATGCTATGTGGGTGAAATGATGATACCATGCCAACTTTCAACCATTTCAGAGTTCATTTGCAGTGCTTTTCAATTCAGGGTCATCTTAGCTCAAAATAAATCATGAAATGCATGAAAAATAGCAAATGCAGTTAGAAAAGGTTTGAAAAGTGATGATGTGGCTTTGAATGGGGCATATTGAATGATTAAAAAGTCTTGAGTTCAAATATGTTTAGAAAATTGAAATCCTTTTGTAACAAATAAGTTTTCGGGTGAAACCCTGATACTTCGAAAGAGATTGTTCATTTTGTACACGAAGTGCATCCAGTTTTTGCCGTAACCCTCTCAACTTTTTATCACATGCTATGTGGGTGAAATGATGATACCATGCCAACTTTCAACCATTTCAGAGTTCATTTGCAGTGCTTTTCAATTCAGGGTCATCTTAGCTCAAAATAATTCATGAAATGCATGAAAAATAGCAAATTAAGTCAGAAAAGGTTTGAAAAGTGATGATGTGGCTTTGAATGGTGCATATTGAATGCATAAAAAGTCTTGAGTTCAAATATGTTTTGAAAATTGAAATCATTTTGTAACAGATGAGTTTTCGTCTGAAACCCTGATACTTCGAAAGAGATTGTTCATTTTGGACACGAAGTGCATCCAGTTTTTGCCGTAACCCTCTCAACTTTTTAGCACATGCTATGTGGGTGAAATGATGATACCATGCCAACTGTCAACCATTTCAGAGTTCATTTGCAGTGCTTTTCAATTCAGGGTCATCTTAGGTCAAAATAAATCATGAAATGCATGAAAAATAGCAAATGAAGTCAGAAAAGGTTTGAAAAGTGATGATGTGGCTTTGAATGGTGCATATTGAATGCATAAAAAGTCATGAGTTCAAATATGTTTAAAAATTGAAATCCTTTTTTAACAGATGAGTTTTCGTCCAAAACCCTCACACTTCGAAAGAGATTGTTCATTTTGTACACGAAGTGCATCCAGTTTTTGCTGTAACCCTCTTAACTTTTTAGCACATGCTATGTGGGTGAAATGATGATACCATGCCAACTTTCAACCATTTCAGAGTTCATTTGCAATGCTTTTCAATTCAGGGTTATCTTAGCTCAAAATAAATCATGAAATGCATGAAAACTAGCAAATGAAGTCAGAAAAGGTTTGAAAAGTGATGATGTAGCTTTGAATGGTGCATATTGAATGCATAAAAAGTCTTGATTTCAAATATGTTTTGAAAATTGAAATCCTTTTGTAACAGATAAGTTTTCGTGTGAAACCCTGATACTTCGAAAGAGATTGTTCATTTTGTACACGAAGTGCATCCAGTTTTTGCCGTAACCCTCTATACTTTTTAGCACATGCTATGTGGGTGAAATGATGATACCATGCCAACTTTCAACCATTTCAGAGTTCATTTGCAGTGCTTTTCAATTCAGGGTCATCTTAGCTGAAAATAAATCATGAAATGCATGAAAAATAGCAAATGAAGTCAGAAAAGGTTTGAAAAGTGATGATGTGGCTTTGAATGGTGCATATTGAATGCATAAAAAGTCATGAGTTCAAATATTTTTAAAAATTGAAATCCTTTTTTAACAGATGAGTTTTCGTCCAAAACCCTGACACTTCGAAAGAGATTGTTCATTTTCTACACGAAGTGCATCGAGTTTTTGCTGTAACCCTCTCAACTTTTTAGCATATGCTATGTGGGTGAAATGATGATACCATGCCAACTTGCAACCATTTCAGAGTTCATTTGCAGTGCTTTTCAATAAGGGTCATTTTAGCTCAAAATAAATCATGAAATGCATGAAAAGGTTTGAAAAGTGATGATGTGGCTTTGAATGGTGCATATTGAATGCAGAAAAAGTCTTGGGTTAAAATATGTTTAAAAAATTGAAATCCCTTTGTAATAGACGTGTTTTCGTCCGATCAAAGTTATTTAACTTAATATTATATAAAATTGGCGCAACTAAAATTATCAAAGTTATTTTTGTTAAAAACTTTAATAGCAAAAAGAATATTCATAAAGTATTTTTTGTTAAGAACTTTTAATATGCAAAAAAATAACATAAAAAAATAGCAAAAGTGAACATAGATGCGCTTATAGGGAAAATTCGACCTGAAATCAAAGTGCATCACTTTGATTTCGGGTCGAATTTCCCGTATAAGGGCATCTATTTTCATTTTGAGAGGAACTCAACAAGGCAGAGAGGGGCGGGCTTATAAACCGGTGCGAGCACCTCTCGCTTGGCGAGGTGGGACTAAACTCCCACCACAGCGAGGACCAACCCTTTAGTCCCGGTTGGTGGCTCCAACCGGGACCAATGCCACCCTTTCGTCCCGGTTGGTGCCACCAACCGGGACTAATGCCACCATTTAGTCCCAGTTGGAGCCACCAACCGGGACCAAAGGTCTCTGCTTCCCGCCCTTTGGGCTGCTAAAATTGACCTTTAGTCCCGGTTGGTGGCACCAACCGGAACGAAATGGGGGAATTGGTCCCGGTTGGTGGCACCAACCGGGACTAAAGGGTTGGGTATATAAGGAAGGACTTGTCGAATTCTCCCCCAACCTCTCCCAATCGCCCTGACGCCGACGCCCTGCCCCGACGCCGCGAGGCTGCCGGAGCTCGCCGCCGCCCCCGAGCCCGTCCTCGTCGTCGCCGCCGTCCCCGAGCCCATCCTCGTCGTCGCCGCCACCCTCGAGCCCGTCCTCGTCGTCGCCGCCGCCCCCGAGCCCGTCGTCGCCGCCGCCCCCGAGCCTGACCTCGCCGCCGCCCCGAGCCCGTCCCCGCGCGCCTCCTCGTCCTCGTCGACGTCGTCGCCGCCCACTATACCTCTGAGCGGGGCTTCTCTGAGAAACAATTTGAAGTACGTAAACAATATTCACAATTTTATTTTATATAGTACCATCAATTGTGTTGAGTTTCATTCATATATATGTATTGACCCCCTTCTTTAAATTAGATCTGGCAGATGCGGTATGAACTCCTACCACGTGATCGCATACGAGCAATTCAAGAGGAATTGGCGGGATTCTTTCTTGACCACGTCATACCTGAACACGGAGAATACCATGTGGAATTGCAATGGTCTTAGGTAGATGATGTTAGGGATTGTAAGAGATGGTATATTGTACATATGTAGTAGCGTCGGATAGATATACGAAAACTTGTTGTTCGACCCAGCACGAAGAAAGAGATGTCACTTCTCTCTATATATGTTCATGACGATCTTGTGTAATTAATGGTTTCCTTCATTTGCTTACTAGCTAGCGTCGAGTTCTCTCTATATGTACAGTAACTAGCGTCGACCAAGCACGGAGAAAGAGAGGTCACTTCTCTCTATTATAGCTAGCTAACACAATATGAACCCCTAAATTAACCCTCCAAAACCCCAAAACCCCCCTTCCAAAAAAAAAAAAAAACCCCAGCGCCTGCGAGCTGCTGACGTGTGGCTGCCTTTTGGTCCCGGTTGGTGTTACCAACCGGGCCTAAAGGTCCTCCTGCCTGGGCGCCCCACAGCGGCCACGTGGAGCCCCTTTGGTCCCGGTTCGTAAGCAAACAGGGACTAAAGGTTTTGGGTATTAGTCCCGTTTGTTTTGTCCCGTCTCCAGAACCGGGACTAAAGGCCCTCTGGAACCGGGACTAGTACCCTGTTTTCTACTAGTGAAATAGAATGGTAACATACGAAATATAAACCTTATAACTCATGGGTAAATAGTATGATAATATACAGACACTAGGATGATAATTTACATACAAACACCGCTGTAACTTTAAACCCGGGGAGGAACAAAGTTACTGAAAACATAACCCCCTCCCCCCGATAACTTAGTGTAAGGGCATATTTCTCCCTAAGTGGTTTTGGTGATTGATGACAATCCATTTGCGGACTAATCGTGTGCATTGAGCATTTCCGATATCTCATGTCTAGGCACAAGACGATTCGGTGCCCCTCGGAGTCTATCGAATACGGTTGTTCTCTACATTTCTTTTCGGTGGATTTCAGTCGTAGGAAAGCCGTACTATTAAGAGGGGGTCCGTTTCGGAAAGGTTTGGGTGGAATCAACATGTACACATCTGTTATTTTGCACCACCTTTCCTTCGCTTCGATGGAGGCTTAAGTGGCATGCGGTAGTACCGCTCAAGGGAGCGGTAGTACCGCAGGAGACAGCGGTAGTACCGCTCCAGTGAGCTGTAGTACCGCTGTACCCAGCACCTGATGCGTGCGCTTGATGTAGTAGGCGCGGATGTAATTTTTTACATCCGCCCTCGAGCGGTAGTACCGTTATGGATGTCCGGTACTACCGTGCCGGACTTTTGCAAAGCTCCGCCCTCAGCGGAGGTAGGCACGGAAGTAATTTTTTACTTCCGTGCATCTGCTGTGCCAGTTGATACCTACAATGCGGTAGTACCGTATTGGCGCGCGGTAGTACCGCTCCGGCGGTTCTACCGCTCGTTGCCCTGTGCAATAGGTCTTCGTCTGGTTACCACCGCGTGAGCGGTAGTACCGCACCCTGCAGCGGTAGTACCGCAGCCTCTTGCGGTAGTACCGTGGCTTTGTGCGGTACTACCGCAATGCGCGGGCTAAGAGTGGGGATAACGGTTGGATCTTTCCCCCCACTATATAAAGGGAGTCTTCTTCCCCAAGAAGACCATCTCTTCCCTCCCCAAGCTCCATTGTTGCTCAAAGCTCCATTCTTGCCCGATCTCTCTCCCTAGCCAACAAAACTTGTTGATACTCTAGGGTTTGGATGAGAGGGCCTTGATCTACACTTCCACCAAGAAAATTTGATTCCCCCCACTAATCCCTTGCGGATCTTGTTACTCTTGGGTGTTTGAGCACCCTAGACGGAAGAGGTCACTTCGAAGCCATAGTCCATTGTGGTGAATCTTCGTGGTGTCGTTGGGAGCCTCCAATTAAGTTGTGGAGATTGCCCCAACCTTGTCTGTAAAGGTCCGGTTGCCGCCTTCAAGGGCACCACTAGTGGAATCATGGCACCTCGCATTGTGTAAGGGCGTGAGGAGAATACGGTGGCCCTAGTGGCTTCTTGGGGAGCATTGTGCCTCCACACCGCTCCAACGGAGACGTACTTCCCCTAACCGGGAAGGAACTTCGGTAACACATCCTCGTCTCCATCGGTTCCTCTTGTGGTTACTTCTTACCTTTACTTTGTGCAAGCTTCTTATATTGTCATATCTTGCTTGCTTAGCTTGTTGTTGTGATTAGCATCATACAGGTTGCTCACCTAGTTGCATATCTAGTCAACCTATTTGTTGCTAAGCCTAAATTGTGAAAGAAAAGTTAAAAATTGTTAGTTGCCTATTCACCCCCCCTCTAGTCAACCATATCGATCCTTTCAATTGGTATCAGAGCAACGTCTCTTTACTAAGGGTTTCACCACCCGAAGAGTATGGTTAACGACGGGGACCGGCCGGTTGATCTCCCCGGGGCCATGGGTGTGAGGACGGTCTCTCGTGAGGATTTAAATGAGGCCATGTCCTCGCTTAAATCCTCCATGACGACCGAGGTCAAATCCATGTTTAAAGAATTTCTTGACACTCTTAAACTTTCCACCGATGCGGTTCAAGTGGTTAATCCCACTAACTCGACATCGGATGTCAACTCTGGTAAGGAGGGGACTAGTGCTGATAAGGATAATCGTTCACAAGGAATTAATGGGTCGGGGACTTTTGCCTTAGTTCCCCCTCCCCTGGTTTATGGGTCGGGGACTTTTGCCTCAGTGCACCCACCTCATATTGTTAATCACGGTCCTCCTCCTAAGCTTGTTAAAAATGATTTTGCTAATTGGGTTTTCTGTATCAAGTCTCATTTGGATCACAACTCAATTCAACTCATGCGAGTCATTGAAGAAGGATACTACCCTCGTGATCCACGCAACCTCACTCCAAGGGAAGAAGCGGATAAACAGCTAAATTCCTCCGCCTTTTTCATACTCCAAGCTGCTGTTCCTACTGAAGACCTACCGCACCTGCGTCCCTTCACTGTTGCTAAAGAGTGTTGGGAACACATTGTCTCCATGTACAAGGGCAGCTCAAGCATTCAACGGTCAAACTATGAAGTTGTCCTTGATCAGTCAGATGAGTTTGTAATGGTAGAGGATGAGGAACCGCGTGAGCTCTATAGAAGGGTGACTGCCCTCGCCGTTGCCCTCAAAGATCATGGCAGCAAGGATGTGGATGATACTTGGATCAAGCGTAAGTTTCTGAAGGCCATCATGCCCTACAACAAGGCCATGTCCGCTGTCATCCGTCAAAGACCGGACTTTCACACCTTGTCTTCTGGTGATGTGTTGGATGAATTTATTGCAATGAACATCTTGAACACGACAGCTGACAATGCTCTCGCTCGCGTGCAACGGTCAAAGAAATCATCCCCCAACCTTGCTTTGAAGGCCAAGGTCTGTCAAGAGGAAGAGGAAGAAGAAGAAGAAGAAGAGGGTTGCCCCGAGGATACCAAATATGCTTATCATGAGCACATGGCTCTTGCGTCCAGGCAATTTTGGGGCAACAAGAGAAACATAAGGCCCAACTTCTCCAAGAACAAATCAAACGGGTCAAAGGGCAAGCAACGTGTGAGGACCTGCTACAACTATGGTAATGTGAGTCACTTTGTGGTGGATTGTCCATACGAGAAGAGGGAAGACAATGGTGGCAAGCTCATCCGCAAAGATAAAGCCAAGTCTTTCCCCAACAAGACCAACTTCACCAAGAAGACTTCACACAAAGTGTTGGTGGCTCAAGAAGAGTATGCATCGGATGATGATGGTGATGACGGAGACCCAAGTGGTGAAGGAATGGCAATGGCATCTGTGGCAATTACATCCTCTACCCCAACAAAGGTGTCACTCTTCGACGCCCCCAATGAGAACCACATCGCTAGGTGCCTCATGGCAAAAGGTATCACCAAGGTAACCTCCAACGCCAAAACCTCAAACATTAAGACTTCTGTTTCTTCCACTCCGTCTTTGTTAGATTGTGTGGATGAACTTGAGGAGGCGATAGAGGGTGAGAATGAGTTTGACAAGTTCTTGTGTAAACTCAAGGGAGAGTCCAAGAAGCACTTCGTTGCTCTCTTGGAACAACTTGGTGAGGCCAATGACACGATTGATTCTCAAGAAGAAATTCTTGAGGAGGTGAGAGGCCATAGTCGTGATTATGCCAACGAGATAGCAGATCTTTCTATTGCTCTAGAGGAAGAGCGAGGTCTTCATTTGACTCTTAAGGAGTCACAAAATGACGACTTTGCTAAATTACGTAAAATTATGATCATGCTATTGTTCTTAACCGCGTTCTTAAATCTGAGAAGGTTGCACTTGGGGTTGACCATGCTCGACTCAAGGATGAGTTTGTCTCTCTTGACAATGCTCATAAGGCATTGAAGAGCGTTCATGCTTCTCTTAAAGAGTCACATGATCAACTCCAAGTGAAACTCACTAAAGAAATTTCCACGTGTCCTCCCTTTGTCTTAATTGATAATGCATCTGCTACTAACCCGTGTTGTGAGCATGCACATCTTGTGGAGGAAAATGCTAAGCTAAAAGAGCAGCTTGAGAAAGGCCTTGTGACATGTATAAAAGGTGAGAAGAATCTGAATGACCTTTTGAGCAATCAAAAGGAACTGATTGCAAAGGAAGGAGTTGGGTTTGCACCCAAATCCAAAAAGAAGAAGAAGAAGACCACGCAGGTTCCTCCGCTCAAGGAAACATTTGTCGAAGCGGGGAACATTACTCATGAGAAGAAGAAAGACAAGGTTGTGAGTGATAGTGCCAAGAAGGGCAAGATCACTCCCTCCAACAGGGCCGGCGATTTTAACCCCTCCTATGTTTTGTGTCGTGCTAGTGATGGGCATGTTTATGCCAAATATGTTGGTTCTTCTTATGAGTATATTGAGTGGTCTATTTGGGTTCCTAAGACCCTTGTCACTAACATGAAAGGACCCATTCAAGAATGGGTACCTAAATCCAAGCATTGATCTATTGTAGGACTTTGCTTCCGGGGGAGTCTCATGGTTGCTCGATAGCGGAGCAACAAATCATATGACCGGAAGCAAGGACTTGGTGGTGGATGTTCGACCCGATGCATCCGTGGCCACCCAAGTCTCATTTGGAGATGATGCAATCTCAAAGGTATTGGGTCTTGGCAAGGTGGTTATCTCTTCGACCTTAGCCATTGAGAGAGTCATGCTTGTTGAGACCCTTGCATACAATTTCTTTTCGTTCGTCAACTTGCACTCATGGGTTTTAGTACCTTCTTTGGCATTGATACCGTGACCCTTTTGTGGAGCAAGACTCTTAAAGTAGCCTTTGTTGGGCATGTCGAAAACGGTCTCTATGTGATTAACTTCTCGGACCGACCCACTAAGACCGCGACATGTCTAATGGCTAAAGTTGATGTGGGATGGCTTTGGCATCGCCGACTAGCCCATGTCAATATGAGATCTTTGCAAAGTCTCCTCCAAGGGGATCAAATTCTTGGACTAACAAATGTGAGTTTTGCCAAAGATCGTGCTTGCAGTGCCTGTATCGAAGGAAAGCTACATGAAAAAGCTCATCGTCCAACTACTACAATCTACTCAAAGAGGACCTTAGAGCTTCTTCACATGGATCTCTTCGGGCCTCCATCTTTTGACAACCTTGGAGGAAGAAGATATTGCTTGGTGATTGTGGATGATTACTCGAGATACACATGGGTATATTTCTTCAAGAGGAAGAGTGAGACCCAACAGACCGTCATCAACTTTGCAAATGAAGTCCAACGTCAACATGAAGCAAAGATTTTGATGATTAGAAGTGACAACGGCACTGAGTTCAAGAACTACACCCTAGATGAGTTTCTCAGTGATGAGGGGATAAAGCACCAATATTCCACACCTTACACCCCTCAACAAAACGGTGTTGCGGAGAGGAAGAACCGGACGTTGATGGATGCGGCAAGAACCATGATGGCAGAGTTTAAATCTCCGTACAACTTTTGGGCCGAAGCCATCAACACAGCGTGCCATGCATCAAATCGGCTCTATCTCCGCAAAGGCTTGAACAAGACTCCTTATGATATTCTTACCGGGAACAAGCCCAACCTCAAATACTTCCGGGTGTTCGGTTGTAAGTGTTTCATTCTCAAGAAAGGTGTTTGTTTGTCTAAATTTGATTCTAGAGCCCATGAGGGCATATTTGTTGGTTATGCTGCAAACTCTCATGCTTACCGTGTCCTCAACAAGTCCACCGGACTCATTGAGGAGACGAGTAACGTAGAGTTTGATGAAAATAATGGCTCCCAAGTGGAGCAAAGTGGTCTTTGTGATGTAGGTGATGAAATTCCTCCCCAAGCCATAAGAAGAATGGGTGTGGGATACTTCCTACCCGTTGAGGAACCCCTTGTGGCAGAAGGAGAAGGACAATGTTCCACTCAAGTGGAACCATCACCGACGCACGACCCACACGCTTCCGAAGAACGCAGTGAAGGCCCTCAACCCCGTGATCAAGATCAAGGGCAAGATCAACGTGCTAGTGATGTTTCAACTTCACATGATGCTCAAGATCTTGTTCACACCCCCGTGCAAGCTCAAGATCAAGATGAAGCTGAGGACTAAGATCATCTTCAAGATCAAGGTCAAGCTAAAGATCAAGATCATGCTCAAGATCATGTGCAAGCCGGTGCTAGTAGCAAAGCTCGTCAAGTTACCAAGCCTCAACTTTCCATGGAGGAAATTCTTGAAAGACGAGCTGCCACGATTGCTTCCAAGCTTCAGAAAAAGCAACACCTCCTAGAGAACATCTACGGAAGCTTGAAAAGAGGGGTAACTACTCGTCGTCAATTAACAAACTTTTGTGCACATCATGCGTTTGTTTCTTGCTTTGAACCCCTCAAGTTACAAGATGCGCTCGAAGACGAGGATTGGCTTGAAGCCATGCATGATGAAATCAACAACTTCGAGCGCAACAAAGTGTGGCGATTGGTGCCAATACCAAAAGAGAATCACAATGTCATTGGAACAAAATGGATCTTTAAGAACAAGCAAGATGCACATGGTATCATTATTCGCAACAAGGCAAGACTGGTGGCTCAAGGCTACTCCCAAGTCGAGGGTATCGACTACGGTGAAACCTTTGCCCCTGTTGCTCGCCTTGAATCTATTCGCATGTTGCTCGCTTATGCTTCTCATCATGATTTCATATTATATCAAATGGATGTGAAAAGTGCTTTTCTTAATGGTCCACTTAAGGAGTTGGTATATATCAAGCAACCCCCGGGGTTTGAGGACCCCAAGTTCCCCAATCATGTATACGTTCTCGATAAGGCACTCTATGGCCTTAAACAAGCCCCACGTGCATGGTATGAGCACCTTACCAAGATGTTGCAAGATCGTGGGTTTGAAATTGGGAAAATCGACCCCACTCTTTTTACTAAGAGGGTTAACGGGAACTTGTTCGTATGCCAACTATATGTAGATGATATTATCTTTGGTTCTTCTAACAAAGCTTTTAATGATGAGTTCGCCGCACTAATGACCAAAGAGTTTGAGATGTCTATGATGGGAGAGTTGAAGTTCTTCCTTGGATTCGAAGTCAAGCAACGAAGCCAAGGAACCTTCATCAACCAAGACAAATACACTCAAGACATGCTCAAGAGGTTCAAGATGGATGAGCTAAATCCTCCGAAGGCTAACACTCCGATGCCACTCAAATGCCAACTTGACAGTGATCCCAATGGTAAAGCTATGGATCAGAAGGTATATCGCTCCATGATTGGATCTCTGCTTTACCTTTGTGCATCTAGGCCGGATATCATGTTGAGTGTGGGAATTTGTGCACGATTTCAATCCGCACCTAAGGAGAGTCACTATGTGGCTGTCAAGCGAATCTTTCGATATTTGGCTCATACCCCAAACTTTGGCTTATGGTACCCCAAAGGTGCTTCATTTGATCTCATTGGATATATTGACTCGGATTGGGCGGGAGACCGTGTGGAAAGGAAGTCCACTTCTGGAGGTTGCCAATTTCTTGGTCGCTCTCTTGTAAGTTGGCGTTCCAAGAAACAAAATTGTGTTTCTCTCTCGTCCACCAAGGCCGAGTATGTAGCCGCCGCAAGCTGTTGTGCTCAGATTCTTTGGATGAGGCAAACTTTAAAGGATTATGGTGTCAACTGTGACAAAGTGCCTCTTTACTGCGACAATGAAAGCACAATCAAGATCTCCAACAACCCGGTTCAACTCTGCAAGACAAAGCATATTGAGATTCGTCATCACTTCATCCGGGATCACATCAAGCGTGGAGACATTGATCTTATTCATCTCTATACTAAGGAATAGCTTGCATATATATTCACGAAGCCATTAGATGAAGCAAGATTTTGCGAGTTAAGGCATGAGCTAAATATCATTGATTCGAGCAATGTGGTTTGACTTAGTGCACACCCCACCACACTCATCATTATGTCTTGTTTATATGTAGGCATGAATTTAGGGGGAGTCTAGTTCTCTCAATGAACTATCCCTCCCCCCCATTATGCATAAATAAATCAACTCTTTCACATCCGCCATCTTTGATGGTACTTGTGCTTCAAAGACGAGTTTTGGTCATGGACCCAAGGATAATTCTTCGTGTTGCCATACCAATTGACTCAAACATAGGTGGCTCCGGCCACCGCCCTCTCTTCTTGAGAGGATTCATTTCGGTGTTTGGTTCTCTTTTCTCTTTTCTCTTCGTTTGGACCTTGTTCTTGTTTGATTTGCTTCTTTTGTGCTCTCTCGTGTGTGTCCTTGCTAAGGCCATCTCTCTTTTTCTCTCGAACCAGCCTTTCTTTGGCAGGGCGGTACTACCGTGGCTTGCCACGGTACTACCGCTGGAGAGGGGTTACTACTGCGCTCGTGCAGCAGCAGCCCCGGCACGGTACTACCGCATCCAGCACGGCAGTAAATTTTTACTGCCGCTGGAGGAGCGGTACTACCTCCCGGTGAGCGGCAGTATTTTTTTTCTACCGCTGGCCAGGCGGTACTACCGCAATGATGTGCGGTACTACCGCGCCGTCGGGACCGCGAGGGGGTTAAGGATGGGCAGGGGGAGTTCCAACTTCCCCATACCCATTCATTCCTTCTCCTCTCGTGTCTCTCTCTCTCCTCTCAAGGAACGGTGCCGGAGGACCTCGCCAGATCTCCGTCTTCGACCACTCTCCTCCCATTCCGACCGGTGGGATCGTTCCCTACCTCTTCCTCGTGCCATGGAACCCGGTATTGCCCCTAGTTCTTCTCTCTTTGTTTCTCCTTTTTGGATCTAGGTTTGGGGGCCATATGAGTTGGTTTTCTTGATTTTTGGCTAAATCTTTGCATGAGTTGATGGTTGGAGGGTGCTTGTGCGGTAGAAATGTTATTTGGTAGGATACAACATGGTAGTTTTGATCTACGGTAGTACCGATCTGATATTTCGGGTGCTCAGATCCGCTGTTCTTGAGGACTCCGCCCTGTGCGGTACTACCGCACCACCTGGAACGGTACTACCGCCCGTCGGGCGGATGTAAAATTTTACTTCCGCGCTAAGCCCGGTACTACCGCCCCTACCTGGAGCGGTACTACCGCGGTCGGCGCGGTAGTAAAATTTTACTGCCGCAAGACCTGCGGTACTACCGCTCGATCTACAATTACCCCGTTTTGTCCTGCCAATTCTCACTTCTATGTGGTTCTCTTGTTTGCCTTGGTCTTTGCAATGACTTCTTTCGCTCTTCTCTTATGTTTGTGTTGTGTGTCATAGGTGGTGGCTCCGGTTCTGGTTCAAGACGCTCGAATCCCTCTCGTGATACGAGTTCAAAGCGTCTACGCAATCAAGATGCACCTGAGGGGTTCAATGCCTCGCATCGCAACTTCAAGAGAACCACAACCAAGACCAAGGAGCCTGTTGTCAGCTAGGAAGATATGCCTCAAGCAGAGTTTCAGATTCGCCGGAAGATCAACCCTAGGGAAAATTTCAAGGGCAATGACTTGTTTTGGACCAAGCAACAAAATCTCATCTATATAGATGTGATCAAGGGAAAGAAGAATATCTATGTTCCTATCCAATGGATTGATATGGCACATATGAGGAAGAACCAGGCATATTTTGGTGAGCCTTTGGATATGGTGGAGCAGTTTGCTATCGAGGATATCATCTCGTTCCATCTTGACTATGATCCCGAGATTGTGGCTCAGTTCTTTGCTTACGTCCACTTCCACTCGGATGTGACGCGGAGCATGACTTGGATGACCAATGGAGAGAAGATGACTGCTGACTGGAAGGAGTTCATGGATCTGTTGCACATTCGTGATGAGGGGCTTGATGAGCCCGTTGGTTTGCGCCCGCACACCAACCCACAGTCTGCACCCAAGGAGAAGCTTCTGCCATACCTTGTTGAGAAGACATTACCCTCTGGTGAGAAAATTTATGTGCTGAACCAGTTTCTCGATGTCATGCACCGGATCTTTCACAACACTCTCTTTCCTCGCATGGGAGACAAGGACAAGGTGCATTCCTATCTAGTGGATATGCTGCTCCTTTGTGAGCAAGGGCGGATTCACATTCCTGGACCACTTGATGTTTCTCACATCATGTGGAGTGAGCTTCAGACTGTTGTGTTCCACCGCAAGGTCCCCATCTATGGACCCTACTTGTTCCACTTGATTCAGAAGACTTGGGAGATGACCTTTCCGGGTGATGATTTCCATGCTCCCGGCTAGATCCGTCATGAGCCTATTCGGCTGCGTCAGAAGGACAAGTGGGCTAACACTACCACTAGGCCTGCTGCTGCACATATGGATGCTGATGAGGATGAGATTGAAGAGGAGGAGGAGGACAATTCAGAAATGTATGATCCACCGTCTACTGAGCCATCTTGGGCCAAGAAGCTCAAGAACAGGATGAAGACTTTGTTCTGCATGCAGGCCAAGGGACAGTACCAGACTCACGTTGCTCAGAAGGAGAGTCGTCAGCGCGACAAGCGGATTCTGAGGAAGCTTGGCGAGACCATCTCTAGTGGGTCTGAGAAGAACATCACGCCTGAGGCTGCTTGGATGAAGAAGAAGAGCTATCAGTGGGTTGATTCAGATGAGGAGTCTATTCCAGCTGCATCAGAGGAGGAGCTTGATGGATGATCTTTCTGCAGTGGGAGCTACCACCTGTGTCTTAGGTGTCCTCTCTGCCTTTTTGGCGTCTCGATGCCAAAGGGGGAGAGAGTGTAGATTTGCGAGTGTTTTCGTTCGTTTTCGTCGTCTCCTTGCTTTCGTTGAACCTTCGTCGTTGACCTTCGTCGTTGCTTTGGTTTATGTTATTTGTGTGTGAGACCAGGAGACTTCTTCTATCATATGGTGTGAGACATATGATATCACTCTTATCCTATTATTGTCCAGTATGATTAGTAGCTTGTGAGCTTATCTGTTATGTGCCCTTATCTTCATGCTCACATGTTACGCCTTGTTTCCATGCTTAGTGTTATTCATTCTGTTGCAAGGATTGCCTTGTCTATAAAATATAGGGGGAGTATTGATCCTAGTGTGTGTGCGTTGCAGTCCAAAGCATATCTATAGATTGCACACATCGAGGGGGAGCCTGTCTATATTTTATAGATTTTGGGTTTGCATATGCTCATTATATATCTTTATGTGCAAATCCCGTATTGTCATCAATCCACCAAAAAGGGGGAGATTTGTAAGGGCATATTTCTCCCTAAGTGGTTTTGGTGATTGATGACAATCCATTTGCAAACTAATCGTGTGCATTGAGCATTTCAGATATCTCATGTCTAGGCACAAGACGATTCGGTGCGCCTCCTAGTCTATCGAAGACGGTTGTTCTCTATGTTTCTTTTCGGTGGATTTGAGTCGTAGGAAAGCCGTACTATTAAGAGGGGGTCCGCTTCGGAGAGGTTTGGGTGGAATCAACACGTACACATCTGTTCTTTTGCACCACCTTTCCTTCGCTTCGATGGAGGCTTCAGTGGCATGCGGTAGTACCGCTCAAGGGAGCGGTAGTACCGCAGGAGACAGCGGTAGTACCGCTCTAGTGAGCTGTAGTACCGCTGTCCCCAGCACCTGATGCGTGCGCTTGCGGTAGTAGGCGCGGATGTAATTTTTTTACATTCGCCCTCGAGCGGTAGCACCGTGATGGATGTCCGGTACTACCGTGCCGGACTTTTGCGCCGCTCCGCCCTCTGCGAAGGTAGGCATGGAAGTAATTTTTTACTTCCGTGCATCTCATGTGCCAGTTGATACCTACAATGCGGTAGTACCGTATTGGCGCGCGGTAGTACCGATCCGGCGGTTCTACCGCTCGTTGCCCTGTGCAATAGGTCTTCGTCTGGTTACCACCGCGCGAGCGGTAGTACCGCACCTTGCAGCGGTAGTACCGCACCCTGCAGCGGTAGTACCGTGGCTTTGTGCGGTAGTACCGCAATGTGCGGGCTGAGAGTGGGAATAACGGTTGGATCTTTCCCCCCACTATATAAAGGGGGTCTTCTTCCCCAAGAAGACCATCTCTTCCCTCCCCAAGCTCCATTGTTGCTCAAAGCTCCATTCTTGCCCGATCTCTCTCCCTAGCCAACAAAACTTGTTGATACTCTAGGGTTTGGATGAGAGGGCCTTGATCTACACTTCCACCAAGAAAATTTGATTCCCCCCACTAATCCCTTGCGGATCTTGTTACTCTTGGGTGTTTGAGCACCCTAGACGGAAGAGGTCACTTCGAAGCCATAGTCCATTGTGGTGAAGCTTCATGGTGTCGTTGGGAGCCTCCAATTAAGTTGTGGAGATTGCCCCAACCTTGTTTGTAAAGGTCTGGTTGCCGCCTTCAAGGGCACCACTAGTGGAATCACGGCACCTCGCATTGTGTGAGGGCGTGAGGAGAATACGGTGGCCCTAGTGGCTTCTTGGGGAGCATTGTGCCTCCACACCGCTCCAACGGAGACGTACTTCCCCTAACCGGGAATGAACTTCGGTAACACATCCTCGTCTCCATCAGTTCCTCTTGTGGTTACTTCTTACCTTTACTTTGTGCAAGCTTCTTATATTGTCATATCTTTCTTGCTTAGCTTGTTGTTGTGATTAGCATCATATAGGTTGCTCACCTAGTTGCATATCTAGTCAACCTATTTGTTGCTAAGCCTAAATTGTTAAAGAAAAGTTAAAAATTGTTAGTTGCCTATTCACCCCCCTCTAGTCAACCATATCGATCCTTTCACTTAGTATAAACAACATGGTAACTTTCACAGGGGGAGGGTTGTTGGACATACCCTCGGTAACATCTGTGTAAATAGCATGGTAGTTTTCGCACGGCAGACCTGATAACTTATGTTCAAACACCGTGGTAACTTTGACATTGTGTGGGGAGGGTTGTTGGACATACCCTCAGTAACTTCTGTGTAAATAGCATGGTAGTTTTCGCATGACATAATTGATAACTTATGTTCAAACACCATGGTAACTTTGACATTGGGAGGGGGAGGGTTGTTGGACATACCCTCGGTAACTTCTGTGTAAATAGCATGTTAGTTTTCACATAGCAGACCTAATAACTTAATTTCAAACACCATGGTTACTTTGACTGGGGAGGAGGGTGTTGTTGAAGCATATCCCGGTAACATATGTGTAAATAGCATCATATTTTTATGCAACACCCTGAGAAAATACATACAAAATACGATGGTAGTTTCTATGTGAATAGCATGGTAGTTTATGCATCGCCGACCCGATAACTTACATATAAACAACATGGTAATTTTGACAGCGGGAGGGGAGGGGAGGGGGTTGTTGGATATACAGTCGGTAACTTCTGTGTGAATGGCATGGTAATTTCACATGGTAGAGGTAATAACTTATGTCCAAACACGGTGGTAACTTTGAGATTGAGGGGAGGTAAACCTGGGCATACCCCGGGCCGGGCCGGGTTTCGGGCCGGGCTTTAGAAAGCCAGAACTGAAAATCCCAAGCCTGAGCCCGGCCCGGCCCGGTTAAAAAAAACCAATATGCAGGCCCGAACCCGGCCCGAATGGACTAAAAAGACGATTTCCGGGTCGGGCCGGGCCGGGCCTCCGTGTAAAATGCTGATTTTCCTAAGCCCGAACCAGGCCCGAACTGCTGCCCGGGCCTAGTTTCCAAGCCCGAACCCGGCCCGAACCTAAAGCCCGGCCCGGGCTGCCCATGCCCAGGTTTAGGGGGAGGGGCTGTTCTACATATCCCTCGGTAACTTTTGTGTATAGCATGGTAGTTTTCAGATGGTAGACCTGATAACTTACGTTCAAACACCGTGTGCTAACTTTTGGCTGGGGCGGAGGGTGTTGTTGAAGCATATCCCGGTAACTCATGTGTAAAAAGTATGATAATTTATGCACCACAATCCTGATAACTTATCTACAAACTCCACGTTAACTTTGATTAGAGGGATTTTTTTTAAAGTGCACCTCGATAACCTTTGTGCAAAAAACTTGGTATTTCTATGCACCGCAGAGCTACTAACTTGCGTGCAAACATCATGATAATTTTTCACCCAAAGAAAAACGTTGAAACATACCACGGTAATTTTTGTGTACAGTTTCCATGTTGTCCGTGCTAAAGTTATCATCCTGCTAACGATGTAGTTACCATCCTTTAGCATGATATTTTCGTTACGAGGGTGCTAATATTTAAGTTACCAAGATGATCATAATCATCAATTATCATGATGTTTATGGAAAAATTATAGACCTAGAATTAACATTTTTGCTGATGCAGTAGAAACAAGAGGGGTTCAAATACACTTGTTTCTGTGTAGTTAACACCAAGTAAACATGGTTGAGTTGGTTATTGGGCTTAGTTGCTTCACTATAGATCTAGGTTCAAGCCCCCTTTTTAACATATTTATTTCTTTTTTATATTCTTCCAGGAATGCAGCGAAAAACCGGCATGCGGTTTTTAGCAGAAGAAAAAAAAATCAGAAATCGAGGCGGCATGATACCGTGTGGAGAACAGTTGTACGTGAGTATCGAGCGGGAGACTGTATGTGATTATCGAGCGGGAGGGGTGTGCGGGATTAGCGAGAGGGGGCGCGGGGTTAGGGATCACTAGGTGGATGAGTCGTTCGTACCTAAGACTAAAAGCATAGGGGAGTGCTACAAATCAACCGGTAGATTTGTTCAGTTTTAAGCCGCCTCCAGAGCCGTCCAAACAGATCTTCCCAGCCGCAGGATCGGGCACCACCACACAGCAGTACATGGCAGCACCGCCCAACACCACGATGCTTCATTGCAACCCAGTGAAGCTTCAACTGCACTCCGCGACACTTCAATGCAACTCCAGCGACTACCGACGAGGCTTCATTGCAACTCCGGCGAACCCAACGAGGCTTCATTGCAACTCCAACACAGCATCGACGGCGCCCGGCAAGCTCCATTGCAACTCCAGCCGACCTCCATTGCAGCTCGGTGGAGCTCCGATGCAGCACCGACGGTGTCCGGCGAGCTCCTTTGCAACTCCAGCAACGACGACGAAGGCTGAGATGCAGCGCGGCCATGGCGGAAGCTGCGATTCAGCGTTGGCGGCGATGGTGCTTCGATGCAGCGTGACGGCCATGGCAGAAGCTCCCCGACGCAGTGCTCGGCGATGACAGCGAGATCTGCGATGCAACGCAAGATGCTGCGATGCAGCTCCGACGGCCCGCGTTGGCGGCGATGGGTGCTCTGATGCAGTGCGGCCGCCATGGCGGAAGCTTCCTGACGCAGTGCACGATGAAGACGACGGATGCTGCGGTGCAGCGCCGGCGGCCCGTAGCGTTGCCGACGGCAGGTGTGCGACGCAACGCGACGGCCGTGCTGGAAGCTGCGACGCGGCCATGGCAAAAGCTGCGACGCAACAACGCAATCAGCAAAGAAAAGAAAATGTATGGTTGTGACTTTCGTCTGTGGATAAGACGGATATGGGAGCAGCTAAGACGGAGATGGGAGCGGCGCGTGGGTCCAGCCAGTGACGCGTGTCGATAGCTAGAGGAAGCTTACGTCTCGCTGTTTTCAGCCGGATGATTGTAATCGTTTTCCAAAAACATAACGTTTGGAATGTATAAAAGTCCTACAAGTAAAAACGAAGAAAGTACCAAGTGACTGAGGATTTAAGGCCGCTTTGAGATGTGTGCCCAAGTGTGAGGTGTCAAAATCTAGAGAGGGCGGAGCCGGAGCCCTGTCGCGCAGAATATTTTTCCGGATCCCTCTCAACGTGTCGGCGACGGCGGCGAGATTCGCCATTTCGAAGACGAGTTGAGGACGATGGAGCAGCCCGGCGAACTCTTCGACGACGTCGTCGCGGAAATCCTCTTCCCCCTCCCCGCCCACGCCGTCCTCCGCTGCCGTGCAGTTTGCCGACGCTGGCGCGGCCTCGTCGACGACCCGTCTTTCCTCGCGGCCGTGCCTGCCACCTCCCGCTGGAGGTTCTTGCCTACACCACCACCACCACCGTCCAAGAATCGGGCAGCGCCCTATACGTCGCGCTGGCTGGACTCTTCAGTCTTGGGGAGCCGACGCCTCGCCCGGTACCTGAAGTTGCTGCCGACACCAAAATTACTGCCTCCTGCTCGCCTCCTTCTCTTGTTCAGGCAGTATACGACAGTTGACTGGAGGTTTGTACGGGAAATTCAGGTATGGGTTCCTTGTTGGTGGCATCGATCTGAGGGCATCCACAGTGCTTAGAGGCTAGCTTGCCTCTTGTTGAAGGGAGAGAGAGATATTGGCGTAATGGTTGATGTATTGCTTGAGCCTCGTGCGCATATATATAGGAGTACATGATCAACTTGGAGTACAAGACAAGCCAGAATAATTCCTAGTCTATCTTTTGTTTCCTAACTAAACACGATACTCAACACCTCTAAGCTGGACCCCACAGCCCTGCCTCCAAACAATCTCAAACCACGCAGTGTATAAAATTTTCCATCGGCCTCTATTGTGGGTCCATGATTGATTAAACAAAGGCATGATAACCTGAATGCAGGAGAACTTTGGGGCATCACATGCATAGTTTGGTGCGCAAACAGACTGACGGGTGGGGCTGCTTGATTATTTAAATCGGAAGAGGCAGCCTCCAAGCTAAGAGGCGATGCTAGAAATTTTTTGCTTAGAGGCGTGAAGCGCAGTGTATGGAGGCGACCTCTAGGAGGAGAGAGAGTGCTTAGAGGCAGTGAAAAACGCACATTGTGGATGCTCTAAGGGTTTGCAGTCTTGGATTTAATGCTAGATCTAAGAGGATGTTTACATTGGAACAGCATGAAGAAGGGAACGGGCCCGATGAATGATTCTGGGTTCTCCAGCTTTAACTTCTAGTGATCTACCTCGACTCACATATTTTGCAGGGATTCAGGGGTGTCAAGTTCTCTGGGGTGTGACTAACATTTTAATCTTCAGAGTGCTTAAGTATTAACACGGACTGCAGTTCATCATGGTAAAGAAACATAGTTTTTCCCATAGTTTCAGTATAATTTCGTGACTGCTTTTACTTGGTTGTGCCAAACACACACACTTTTCTGACAAAATTTAAGAAATCATACACTGTACATTTGGTAGTGTTTTAGATATTCATGAGTAAATACTATGTAGTTATGTCATATCTTAGGTTGCAGCCTTTTTGATGAATAGTATATCCTTTCTTTCTTCTTCGTAAATGTAGCATGTAATAGAATAAAAGGGAAACCCCCTTATATAATTTCTAGTTATCAGACATTACATTTCTAGTACTCCAATGTTACTTGCTGATTCCTGGAAAATTCTTTGGTGGAGTTCCATGAAATGGCTTGCCCTCTGGGCAATTATTTTGTGCAAAAAAAAGGCAATTCTGTTAACTGACTGAACTGTGCTGTTTGACTCCTTGTATGCAGCTAGCAATGAACTGAGACAAGCCTTTTGCTCTGGAACATAAAGGTGGACACTAAACACTATTTTCGTCAGAATTCGTGCACATTCATATTGTTGCAGACTTTAATTATCTCATATAGTCTAGGCTATGTTTAGGTACAAACTGTCTGATTATTATATTTACTAGTTGTTATACAAAATGCATCTCACTTTCCATGTTCATTATTCGGGTAGTGCCCCCCTGTTCCAAAAGAAGCAGAGTTATGCTTTCTCCCTAGATCACCGTATTTTATTGTTTCTAACTAATAAGCACTTTCTATTTTGTTGTTCCTAAGTAAGAAACTGGTTTTCTTGACATTTTTATTTTCCCGTGAAATGTACATGACTGCCGCTGCAACTCAAAACTCTGAATAAGTGCCAATGGGCTGTGGAGAAGTTTACCAGACAAACCAAAGTCCATTGTGGCGAAGAAAGCCAGAAAAGATATTCGACATGTGAACCTGGTTAAATATAATACCAAAATAATACGGTTACGACCTCTTACTTTCTCCTTTTGCAGTTCATAAGTGCTTCTTTTATCGTTGAAATATGCGAAATAATTTTGGTTTAATTGAGTAGAGAACTGATGAATACATGTGCTTACAATTCATACAAGAAAGTATACTTCTGTCTGTCATGCTCTTATACTAACCCTCAACTAATTTTTATTCTCGCAGCTAGCATATCTTGCGACTACAGCACTAATGTTCAATCACCTAGAACTGCTTTGCCTAGTTAATTCTGCAGCATGGCAAAGCCCTTATCTTGTTCATCTCAGCAATTACATCCCCAATGGATAACCTTTCAGTTGGTTTTTTCCTACTGCATCCTAGGGCAAGTCTTGTGACAAAGTACATGATACTATTGATATCTCCCAGTGCTGTATTCTCAACTGATAGCAGAAGGGGGTCTACAATCTCCATCAGTTGTGTTGGATATGCTATCTTTGCATACTCTAGTAAGGTAAATCCACCGGTGAACATTGCATCTGTAGGCGCCTTTGCTGTAAACATTTCAAGGAGCACAATACCAAAGCTATAGACATCCCCGCATGGAGATATCTGACCACCTTCACCATATTCTGCACCGCACAAACCCACATGAATAATATGGCAAACCACGACAACACTTGCTGGACCTAAAAACAGGATAATAAATCAGTTACCTGGAGCAACATATCCAATTGTTCCTGCTAACGAACTCTTTGAATTGATTAATTGCTCGCCTTCTGGATCAGTGAGAATCTTCGCAAGGCCAAAGTCCCCAACATGAGCAACCATGCCCTCCCCAAGAAGAATGTTACTGGGCTTCAAGTCACAGTGAACTATTGCTGGCTGGCAGTTGTTGTGCAAATAGTCTAATGCCACAGCAATATCAGTAGCAATGCTAAGTCTCTGCATTAGTGTTAGAACTCTGACTGGATTGGGTGCACATGTGTCCTGATGTAACCACTTACCAAGATTCCCGCGAGGCATGTAATCAAATACAATAGCTTTGAAGTCATTTTGGTTCAAGTCAGAGCAGCAAGTTCTGATGCGAATCAAATTGCGGTGGCGAATTTTGCTAAGTGCCTTACACTCAGCCACAAAACTTTTTGAAGAGCCAGATTGCTCAGGGTCAAAAACCTTCACAGCGACAGTAATTACGGACTCTTTCAGTAGCATCCTACCCTTATAAACACATCCATATTGTCCCGTGCCAACTATATTATTGGCTGTGAAGCCATCTGTTGCTTGGGCCAAGTCTGAGTAAGAAACTCGAGGATACATGTCATCCATGAACGACGGAGCTAATGGTGCTGTTCTGACAGATGGTAGTCTTAATTTCCCTTTTAATGAGAACACAACTAGTGCCAGGATCAAGCACAGAAGTAAGATGATACTAGCACCAGAAATACCTGCATTTCGAACGACTCGAGTTATTCTGTGATTGTGCATAACTGGTTTGACTGGGCACGAAGGCAAACGCAACTCGGAAATACCACCACAAAGCTTATCATTCCCATCAAATAAGAATCTGGTCGAATTGGCAAACACACCACGTGCTGGGACTTGCCCATCAAGAAGATTGAAGGATATGTCAAGCCGGTAAAGTGACGTCATGCCTTCCAATGTCCCGGGAATCTGTGCAGACAAATTATTGTGTGCAAGGTACAGTTCTTCCAGGCCATTCATGAGTCCTATCTCTTGAGGGATTGCACCTGTGAGTGCATTTTTGGTCAAATTCAGCAGTACCAAGCCTCGCATTCTGCTTATGGACATAGGAATGATACCATTGAAGTAGTTACCATCCAAACGGAGCTCCATCAAGCTCTCACAATTGCTGAGAGCATCTGGCAGCATCCCAGATAGGTTGTTCTCATGGATGTACAAGTATGTGAGCTTTGTGAGGCCACCTACTTCGGATGGAAGATAACTACTGAAATGATTCCTAGACAAATCCAGAATGTATGACAAGGATGATAGGCTAAAAAACTCTCTAGGTAAGGGACCTGAAAGCTCATTGTTTGAAAAGTTTGCATAAACGAGCCGTTGGAGGTTTCCAAGGTTTGCTAGAAGATATCCTTGCAAGACATTGTTAGCTACTGAAAGGTGCTCCAACTGTGTTAAGTTCCCAAGCGAAGATGGCATCATCCCAGAAATATGGTTATTATCTAGTGTCAACCACTGGAGCATTTTCAACTTCCCTATGTTGTCTGGTATGACACCCGTAAATCGATTGCTAGAAAGTCCGAGCTTGATTAGATTAGGGAAGTTGCCAATGCCAACTGGTATCTTGCCATAAATCTCATTGAAACTAATATCAAAAAATTCGAGTTGCCTAGACAGGTTTGCGATAGAACTTGGAAGCATGCCACTAAACCTGTTGTATTGCAATATGACACCTTGGACACTAGTACAATTTGTTAATGAATTGATGAACCCCCAGTCCTGGGTAGTGCTTGACTTCAGCTGGTTTCCCTTGAGAATCAGGAAGTTCGGGCAGAGTGTTCCAATCTCTGGAGGCACGGATCCAGTGAGTTTGTTACCAGAGAGGTCAAGCGACTGAATTGTGGTTGCATTTGCAAGTGAAGCTGGAATTCTTCCTGTGAAATGGTTCCGAGCAATGATAAGGTATTCAATTTTCGGTAGCCCATTTCCCAAATCAGAGGAAAGTGTGCCACTTAGCTGGTTCATCTGCAGACCAATGTGGGTGAGTGAGGACATGTTGAAGACCGTTCTTGGGATGGTGCCCGAGAGGTGGTTTACTTGCAGTCCTATCTTCTTAAGCTTACTGATCCTACCAAGACTCGTAGGAATCGGACCACTCAGCTGATTGTCATTGATGTTCAATATCCGCAGCGATGACAAGTTGCCAAGTGATGGTGGGATGATCCCTGTGAACTTGTTCTTCCCTAGTGACATGACCTCAATCCTTGGCAAGTCTCCAAGCCAATTAGGGATTTCTTGATGGAGGTTGTTCAGGTCAAGTTTGATGCTTACAAGACTGGTGCAGTTCCTTAGGCCATATGTGATCCCACCTTCAATTGAATTGTTTGAGAGGTATAGGTGCGATAACTTTCGTAGCTGGCCAATTGTCCAAGGAATTTCTCCCTGGATTGAATTGTTTTTTAGGTCAAGATATGACATTTGGGACAACTGTCCAATCGTCCTTGGGATTTCACCATGCAATAGATTGTAGCTGAGATCTAGACTTCTCAGGTAAGTGAGGTTCCCCAGGGAAGGGGCTACGTATCCATGAAGCCCCGCCGAGGAGAGATTAAGTTCTGAGACCCTTTGCCCATGGTTGAGGCTGCAGATGACACCATGCCATTGGCAGAAGTTAGTAGTTGTGTTCCATGAATCTAGTGCATCTGAGTGATGGCTTAGACCCGCCTTCAATGCAAGCAGGGCATCCAGATCAGTTTCATTGCTGGATGCAAGTGCTGGGAAATGTGAAGCTGATGCCAGTACGAGCACAGACGGCAAGAGAACAAATCTTATAACAGGTAACATTTTGGCGCAGTTCCCTGATAATCGACAACGTTGAACAAATTTAGCCTTGAATACAAGCATGCTTCTTATATGTTTGACTTGAAAAAAATAAACTTATGAGCCACAATTCGGAGATTTTTCCATAAAATAGCAACCTTGCATTACAAGATAGTACCGTAATTATGCAGTAGACTATGTCTAATAAAAGGATCGTGGTTTGTAGTAATAGTTAGTACAAGGGTTTTCATAATTCAGCTTGAAGTCTGGTAAACTATTATACTTGGATTTGTGGAAATCCCACATCCCATTGAAATTCAAAATCTTCTTGTGGCTTTGTTTTAGAGGGTGAATTCAAGAAAGGCCGGCCGGGACAAACAGGTTGCAATTTGTGTCGATCGAGTGATCACCTTCTATTCTCTTGTCCTTTGTGCCGGTACACTTTGGTGTTGTGTCAGGGATGCACCACAGTGGCCTCGCTCACCGTCATCTAGAGATGATTTTATTGAGATTTGCACGCGGGCAGGGGGGTCTACTTGTAATCACGAGATGTGGACTTTGATGGCCAGCATTGCGTGGGCAATCTAGACCGCACGCAATGCTTTCATTTTCAACCCTCGTGTTGGTTCTGGCCCTGAACAAATGATCAAAATGCTCTTATATTCCTAGACGAAAAAGGGTGGGTTTCCTCCCGCTTTATATATTATAAAGCAACCATCAACAATATATTTGACAAACCGATACAACACACATAACCACCGCACACAACACACACACACAAGACAAGATACAAAGGTGTCAGCCACCGTCACCCCAAGCCACCGCCTACCAAGCTAACTAAAGATGAGAGAAGTTAAAAGAGTTGTTTGATTGAGAGAACGCCGGACTGAGAAGTTAGAGTTGTTTTATGTTTCCTGGCTTCGGCTGGTGTTCAGGTTAATTTTAAGCCGGAGATGGATGTTTTTGTTTTGGGCTGTATACTCAGCGTTGATTTTAAGCTGGAGATGGATGTTGGTCGGCTTAGATGGTGGTGAGGACTGACCGGGTTCACCCTGTGCATATTCTCTAAAAAAGAATCTTACTTCATTTATTTCTCTGGCAAATATTTCTGGACGGAGGGAATAATTTCTTATGTTTTTTTTTTCCAAAACGGAGGCAAAAGATTTGCATCATCAATTAATTAAGCAGAAGATGCCAAACTATTGTAGCTTTATGCATGTCTAGACTGCTTAACTCAAGTAGGGAGTTCCACACCATAATGATGAAAAAAAAAATCACAAGCAAGCAAGAGCATATGTAAGAAAAGGCAAGAACACTATTGGTGGCTATAACCTGCACCAGTGGATTGCATCATTTCAGCCAAAAATGGTAGAGAAAGACGAACACGAGATGAAAGTGCCGTCCACCAAGGGGGAAAAGCCGGCGATGTTTGAAGCAGGAGCTTGCTTGCGGAATGCAAAATGTTTAGTACTGCTGTAGATGAGATGGGGAAATACCTGAAGTTCTCCCCCGCCAGAGTACGCCTTGATCTCTATTGTGTTCCTTGCTGCGCTGCTTCTGCCGCTATTATGTATCGCTCCCTCCCTCCCTCCCTCCCTCCAGATATACAAGGCCAAGTAGGGCCAGGAGTCAAGTCTTGACCCCGGTGAAGCTTTTCACACCGAATTCAAGCCTTTCAAGCACGGCTCTTTCAGTGGAGACAACGGGGTTGGAGGTAGTACTAACACTCCTTCTGACAATGCAAAGTGGGCCTGGCTAGGCCCCAGTCATCTCATCCCGAGTTTGACAGGCTAAATGAGTCAATGGAATTGTTAATTTTGGCAACGCGTGCGATCTTTGCCGTGCAATGAAATGCACGAGAGGACGACCGGCCGTGCGCACAGCACACGGCGTGTGGAGATGTGAGTGGACGTGTGGAATTCGAGATGAATGTACTACTTGCATTTCTTGCATACTTGCATTTCTTGGAAGTTCGTACCAGGCTGTTGTCTCTCTCATTCTTGCATTTCAAGATGAATTGGAGCTGAATGCACTGCGTTTCTTGCATACAAGTACTATGCATGCCGTTTCATACTTGCATTTCTTGGAAGTTCACACCAGGCTGGTGTCTCTCTCATTCTTCTTGACAAAGACCATCCTGACAATTGACAAGTCAGCTTATATCTTGTCCGGAAAGTTCAGCATAAGAGCATCTCTAGCAGATGCTATAAACCGGACCATCCGATAAAATAACCGGATGGAGCCCATTTTGCCGGCCCGAATAGATCACCTATATTTGTTCATCTCAGATTTTTTTTCAGAGATCCTTCAAACCGCGGCTCATTTTCTTCGTATCTAGTGGAGGAGCTACTCTTTTTATAGTATTAGAAAAATTTCAGCCCCAGCCGCTTTTCTTGCAGTTGGCGCCACGCCCCCCCTTGGCCTAATCTCGCAGCAGCAGCCGCTGCCGCCACCCGCGACCTGCATCCATGGCACGTTGCCGTACGCGCCAGCCCCGGACGAGCTCGCCGCTGGCCACCAGGTGCAGCAGCAATGCGCTAGCTAGCTAGTCGCGTACGTGTTTTGCTAGCTAGCTAGCGCGAGCGAGGCAACAGCAAGGGCTCGGCCGTGGGCGTGAGCAGGAGCTTGGCCGCCGACAACATGGTGCGCGCCAACAGCGGCGGCGGAAGGAGGCTCAGGCAGGGCGCGGCAGCAAGAGCTCGGCTGGCGCGGGCGCGGTCTTTTCGAAAGACCCAATTGTAATTTAGATTACGTTTTTAAAGGGTTTATGTAATTTTGTCGGAAGCATCAATTTTTTACAGGATATGTACTGACAAGAAAAAAGTCATACCTTAAAATCGTGAAAAAACATTTATGATATCTTGTAACGGATTTTTACGGGACGGGGTATATCAGATCGGCTACAGATACTCTAGTGACAGTCCTGTTCTAGGTTCCTTGCTCAGATCACCGACTTCCTTTCCTCGGTTAGTTGTTCTCTTAATCAAAACTGAATGAAGTAACAGGAGTCTTACTTGTGTGGCTTGCCTTCAAGCTAACCTTCTGCCCGGGAAGATCGCAGAAATCGATTTCTGCTAAGCAACACATTTTTCTTCGATAAATGACGTTGTATTATTGACTCATGATATAGCACAATAAAAGCACGTGACCTTTATACAGTTAGTAGGCACATGATTAACGGAAACTATGCCTATGTAGAGAAAAATACAAAGGAAAAAATAATAAATAAACAAAAATGATCCACGCCGAGCAGCTGCTGACATCGAAAAGGGGAATATATTAGTATCCGAAGATACCAATTACATCCGGTTTCTGCACCTACAAAAAGTCACAAAAACATTTAAAATGCAGGCAGCCAAAAAGGAAACAAAAAAGAAATGAAAAAAATAAAGGCATCGCCATATTGATCAACTCCTCCCAACAACAACACATAAATCACCATCGAAGACAACACCCGGAAAACATAAAAGGTATCCAAAAGTGATGCTTTCAAGAAGAAAACAGTGCACAAGCGTCATCGTCGACCGATCCAAGATCATTGGTTTTCACCTTGGAAAAGACCGAGCTCTCAAAACAATATCTTCAACAAAGCAATTTCCATGCACAACCAATGAAGCTAGACCTTACGTTTCCAGTTTCACCCTAAAAGTCCCGACTCGACACCCGATGAGCACTACCAAAAATGAAATCTTCCTGTGATGTTGCCCCCACTTGACACTGCTGCTACTGAAAGTTATCAAACACCTGGCTGACTCCATCGCCTTTAAGGTCTCCTCCGCCTTACTAATCTTTCGATCTCGTTCATCAAGACTTTCTCCGGTGCTCTCTGTACGACGGAAATCGAGATGCCAACATGTCCCATGGTGTCAACAAATAACAGAGCTTCGTGTCATGCCCTCCTGGAGCCACGTAGGCTGATATGGACGCACATGACCGGACTCTATCCGATCCAGATATCCTTGGGCAAGATATCCGGCAGCACTTCCGGATCACATCGACGACCAGATCGAGGAGGACCGATCAAGCACAACATTGTCATGATGCGATAAGAGCACAAGGACCGCCAGCAAACCGCTGCCTCCACCAAGCCGATGTTGTCGCCGCCAAGGCGGAGGACACCGGCCCGCGCTGCCCATACCCCGCGGCTCCAGGCGCCAGATCTGACGGAACTGGCAGCAGCCGACTAGCCGTCACACCATGCCGTCCCGCCCCGCCACCTTCGCCACACAATGCGACCCCCAACCTGGAGCAATCGTTCACTGGTAGCTGCCAAGAAGCATCGACAAACACCGGCTGTACGGATCGAGTACCTCTGAAGGAAGGAGCAGGCCGGCCCTTGACGAACCCTAGCGGACAAGGCTGGATCTGACACCAACACTGCCACTCACTACCACCACCTAGCACACTAGCGTTGCTCTTGAGCGACAACAGTACGACACGCAAACGAGGAGGTAGGCCATTGGCCAGACCTGCCGGAACCGAGTAGCCGCCCGGAACATCGCCGCCAAGAGAAACTCCGCCGTTCCCGAGGACACCCCCACGACGCAAGCAAGATCCCCGTCATCGCCGTCGAGCGCAGGGCAGCTTCCTACGGCGAAGGTGGAGAGGAGAGGTGGTTTTTTGTGTGGCTGTGCTAGGTTTCTCGATTCTCCCGAGTCACCCTCACGGGAGTGGCGCGGGTGTCATGCGCTAGTTTTTTAGTAGACCCGTCATGCAGCTGCTGACCAAATGAAATAATAGAAGCATTGCCCTAGGTGGAAAAAATAGGAAATATGTACCTAGGCCTCCACATATGAGATGGATGACCCGGATTCTATTGGAAGGACTAGATGATACCCCGCGCATTGGTACTAGAATTTTGTAGCCATTTAAAAGTGTCAAAGAATAATTCATGGAGTAGCAAATGGTGAAACTATGATAGTTACTCTAAATTTGTTCAAATCAAAGTGCTTACCCTATATATAGGAATAATATACTAAAGATTTGGTATGGTATAATATAAAGTAGAAACTGGCCAAAGAGTACTAATGATAGTCCTTCTTGACTACAAATGAAGATGTTCACCCTACAGATTTTTTTCCGATATGGAATATAAAATATCAAGAAGATATTTATTACATCTGGCCTCTCCACCAACACGACTCAACAACGACCCTGCATTTCTGCAGTTCCCCTTTTCCCCTTCTCTCGCGACCGAAGGGGCGAAAGGGAGGCGACCGTAGTCCCACCGCTATCCGCCGGCGAGTCCGGGGGTTCCCCGTCCCTCCGCCAGCCGCTGCGGCGGCGGGAGGGGAAGGGAACCCCTGCGACTCGTTTGTGGCGTGTAGATAGGTTAGGGATAGGTTTGCTCGGGGGCGTCGTTTTCTTGGTGGCGGCGATGCCTCGCCTGGGAATAAGTTTGATCCAGATCCAGCCCCAGCTCGACCTGGTCGAGGGATCCGACATCGTTCTGTCCACTCGTTCGTCGAGGACGGTGTGGCTTGGTTTCCTTGGGGTCGCCGGTGAGGCGGTGGCGGTGGCGACTCTCTGGGAATTTTGTTCTCCAACTCTGTCCCCGTCGTGGTGGCGTCTCCTCCGGCGTCGCTGCGGAGCTGTGGGAGTCTGTTCGAGAGTGAAGCTGGTGGCCGGCGGTCGTTGCCCTGGGCGGCGAGGCTGGTCCGCGGGTGAAGACGGCGGTTCAGGAGTGGGAAGGTGGTTTTGCGGCGGCAGATCGGTCGCTCTCCCCCGACCTTGTCGGCGCGGATGGACGGATCTGGGATCCGAGATTCAGCACGGGGATGGACCCCGGTCGACGTGCCACAGTGTCATCGGTCTCGTCGCATGCGGCGAGCCTCTTCATCGACTCACAAAGCCACCGGCGATGGTGCTGCCTCGGCTCCGGCGTCAAGGGAAGATGGTGTATGCAGGGACCTCCAGGGCCTTTTCTGTAATTTTTGTTCTTTTAGGGTGTTCTCTGCATTTTCTCCTGTGGTCGTGTCTTCTCCGGGTTTCTCTAGAAGTCTCTGCGTGTGTGCTTGTAATCCTCTGTTACGGTTAATGGTAAGCGCGGGTACTTTTCTCAAAAAAAAAACACGACTCAACAACTACCCAAGATATCGAGACTGCGCACAACCACATTATTGCAAAAGGAAGAAAGAAAGGTAAACAACAACAACAACAACAACAACAACAACAACAACAACAACAACAACAACAACAACAACAACAACAACAACAACAACAACAGCAATCACAACAAAAAACATTAGTGATAGCAATCATAGGTAACAATATAGGTGCTCGAGTAACGATTTCTTCAAAAAGGGAACTACACATGAGCGCCGTTGTCGCTAGAACCAACCATCGAGGCTAGATCACGAGTTTTCATCTCGAAGAGTAGTTGAGTAAACTCTATGCAATGCCTTCAACTAGGGAATATCGCGTGAACGTCGCCGTTGCCATGTTGAACGAATGAAGGTTGGATTCTTTAGGGCTCCTTTGATTCAAAGGAAATCTATAGGGTCTTTAAAGGATTGAAATCCATAGTATTATTTCCTACATTGGTCTTTTAATTCACATGATTGGATCATATAGGAATTTTTCCTATGGAATCTCTTGTACTACATTTCATAAGAAATCTAACATTCACTTCAACCTTTTTTTTACAATTTCTTTGTTTTTTCTGGGGCATCAAACACTACGTGCTAATCCTATAGGGTTCAAATGAACATGTCACTCCAACCTTCTACTTTTTCTATTCCTGCATTTTCAAATTCCTACGAATCAAAGAGGCCCTTTAAGTTTTCATTCCAAGAACTCGAGCTCTTGCACTGAAAAGCACCACCTAGCCACTTCGCCTTGTGCTGCCACCACTTGTGGGTCCATCATCACACAGTCCCTCAGACCAAATCGACCCATTTCCCATTTTTGATGGGCAGGGGTATGATCTTCAATCGATGCATATTTTCATGGGCGTGCGATGGAGATCCCCCTGGGCATAAAAATGAATTTGATTTTCATTCCATGCCGACACTTTCTGCCATTTTCCCAAGCAAAAATGACGACTTTTGGAAGCGGAAAGAAGTATCCCCTGTGTTGTGTGTCATCACCTCTTCGAGAACAAGCTGAGACGTGGCAACCCGAACGCGCCCAGTAGCTGCACACGTCCGGCCTCTCTTTATGGGCGAGTCACCAGTCACCGGCAAGTCGGCAACCCACACACGCGAGCACACGTAGCGCCTCCGACGATCCTATCCCGTCGGCTATAAATTGTGCATCGTGCTGCACCTGCTTACACAACACAGCCACGAGTTGCAGCCAAGTCAGAACCAAGATCAGATTTTTGAGAGAACCAATATCAGCACCTGTGAAAGATGGAGTACCAGGGACAGCAGCAGCACGGCCAGGCGACCAACCGCGTCGACGAGTACGGTAACCCGGTGGCCAGACATGGCGTCGGCACCGGCATGGGCGCGCACGGCGGCGTCGGCACCGGCGCGGCCACTGGTGGGCATTTCCAGCCCACGAGGGAGGAGCACAAGGCCGGCGGGATCCTGCAGCGCTCCGGCAGCTCAAGCTCCAGCTCGGTGCGTATATATTTACTTACTTCTTGCTAAACACTTGCATAGTTGCATTTTCCCGTTTAGACTTTGAATGAAAAAGCATCAACGACTGAATTTTCTCGCTCGTGGTGATAGTCTGAGGACGATGGCATGGGCGGGAGGAGGAAGAAGGGCATCAAGGACAAGATCAAGGAGAAGCTCCCTGGTGGCCACGGTGACCAGCAGCACGCCGCTGGCACCTACGGGGAGCAGGGACACACCGGAATGACCGGGACTGGGGCGCATGGCACCACGGCCACTGGCGGCACCTACGGGCAGCAGGGACACACCGGAATGACCGGCACGGGGACGCACGGTACCGACGGCACCGGTGAGAAGAACGGCATGATGGGCAAGATCAAGGAGAAGCTGCCCGGACAGCACTGAGCCTGGCTGGCCGCCGCTTCTTGTGAATGTTTGAGGTGCCGGTCTGGCCACCTCTGCAGAATAATAAGATGAAGATACAATAAAACTTCTCGAAATAAAACGTCCCAAAATATATGAGTTTTGTGGACTTGAATATGGGACTTTTTGTATGTACTCGGGACGTTTTGTACTATGTAACTTTGGTGTGTGAATTTTCTTTTGGTTGAACTGTGTGTATGTATTATATATATTTTAATCATGGTATATGCAATATATTTTCCCCTTCCTTTAAAAAAATCCCTTTTATTGGAGTTTTCTGTGCCATTTCATGATTCTAAGTCTTGTCCATGTGTCATATTGTACATTGCATAATTTGAAAATGTTTATTGCAGCAAACATGGGTTTACCGGTTTGAGACAAAAATCGACAAAAATTACTAATTCTCAACCTAATCTTTTGTAAGAAATACTGTGGCGTGGCGTAAGGTGTACACTGATCACACGAGGTGTAGTGGCAGGTGCACACATTTTCTTGGGTTTATTTCATAGCATCCAATAGGAGGAAACGTTTTCATTGACTACAAAGACGTCTGTGACGACTTCATCAATTTCAAAATGATTGATTCAAAGAAAATGTTTCCATTAACTATAAAGATGTTTGTGACGACTTCATCAATCTCAAAATGATTAATTCGAAGTCCTTTGTAACGACTTCATCAATCTTAAAATGACGTGTCAGCTTGGTTTCTCAGATGTGTTTATAGGAGTAGGATGGTTGTGTGTACGTTCATAAAGGTATAAAGGTGAGCGGATACGACGACTTCATCAAGACGTGTGTGCGTTCATAAAGGTGAGCGGATGTGACGACTTCATCAATCTTAAAATGATGTGACAGCTTGGTTTCTCACATATGTTTATAGGAATAAGATGGAGGTGAGCGGATGTGACGACTTCATCAATCTTAAAATAATGTGACAGCTTGGTTTCTCACATATGTTTATAGGAATAAGATGGATGTGTGTGCGTTTATAAAGGTGAGCGGATGTACGTATGTATGAACGTCTGTGTCCGTACTACGTTAAAAAAACTGAAATAAAAAAATTCTTCAGTTTTTTCTTTCACACACGTTAGCCGTGACGTTCTTAAGATAGCATCACTGAGGTACGAAAATACATGAGAGCACTCGGTAGCCACACCCCCTTATATTCATACCCCTTATATTCATAAACAATTTAATAACTAAATAAGAAAATCACAAAATCCCAAAACTGTTTATGAAATCAAACATGACAAAGTATTGCATTCATATAAAAATATTAAATAGGAAATGACTTTCATTGTATCGGGGTTAAAGATATGCCAAAAAAGATTAGATACAAGTTATGTTCATGCTATATTGTCGTCATAATTGTTTTTGTTCTGAACTCAACAAAATCATTCCTTAGCCAACCTTTTTATATTAATATAATACCTGGTCACTGATCCGGTTGAGTCACGTTTTTTCTTCTCTCACCTGTCTGGTTACTGATCAGGCGCGTCCATGAACGTTTGAGGAGGGTTTGAAGATGCCGGTTGTTGATGCTTTAACTCAAAGATGTCGTATGCGCTCCGGATGCATGGCATAGCCAGACATCAACAAAACAGAGTACATACCGGCCAAACAAAATCCCCACCACTTCATTCATATACAAACCTTAATCTGTCCCATTCAAGAACCATAACCGTCCCTAAGTTGCAACATAATTTCATCCTAACAATGTCCCTTCTTCAATCCATAGTACTAGTACTATACTACTAGTATGTGACAAGTAACGACTACTCGTCGAAGTTCGGGACCCCTCAGAGCAGACATAATCGCCATATGATTGATCAAGACGCGAGCAGTCCAGCCATGAACCTGGCGCCAGTGGTCGGTAGCCACATGTTCCCCTCAATGAATTGTGCCACGGTGAAGTTGTTGGCCTCCGTGGGGCTCATCGTAACGTAGTAGCTGGTACGTCCATTTTGCATCATGATTTTCTATTGATATTTATGTTATTCTTGGTTATCATTCCACTTTATGATACAATTGTACATCACAAGGAGGGAAATTGCCGGAAACTGGAATTCTGGACCTGAAAACCAAGATAAAAGGCTGAACATTCTCTGGATTCCAAATGACGTGAAACTTCACGTAGAATTTTTATGAAGTATATGTGAGTTTATGGAGCAAAAATATACCAGAGGGGGGCCACCTGTTGGTGCCAAGCCAACAAGGCATGCCCACCCCCTGGGCGCGCCCTGATGGCTTGGCGGGCCTACAGGCAGGCCTCCGGCCCCCCTCTTCTGCTATAAGCTAGGTTTTGACCTAGAAAAAATTAAGAAGATACTTTCGGGATGAAGCGCCGCCGTCTTGAGGCGGGAACCTGGGCAGAGGCCCTTTTGCTCTCCGGCTGAGAGATTCTGTCGGGGAAACTTCCCTCCGGGAGGGGGAAATCGAAGCCATCGTCATCACCAACGCTTCCTCCTTCGTGGGAGGACCAATCTTCATCAACATCTTCACCAGCACCATCTCATCTTAAACCCCAGTTCATCTCTTGTATTCAATTTTTGTCTCAAAACCTCAGATTGATACCTGTCGGTTACTAGTAGTGTTGATTACATTTTGAAGTTGATGCTTATTGGTTTACTTGGTGGAAGATAATACGTTCGGATCCTTAATCATCATTATTACACCTCTGATCTTGAACATGGTGATGATTAGTGAGTAGTTACTCTTGTTCCGGAGGACATGGGCGAAGTCTTGCTATAACTAATCATGTGAAGTTGGTATTCGTTCGATATTTTGATGATATGTATGTTGTTGCTTCCTTTAGTGGTGTCGCGTGAACATCGACTACATGACACTTCATCATATTATTGTTGGAAATATGCCCTAGAGGGAATAATAAAATGGTTATTATATATTTCCTTGTTCATGATAATCGTTTATTATGCATGCTATAATTGTATTGATTGGAAACTCAAATACATGTGTGGGTAGATAGACAACACTGTGTCCCTAGTATGCCTCTAATAGACTAGCTCGTTGATCAAAGATGGTCAAGGTTTCCTAGCCATAGACATGAGATGTCATTTGATAACGGGATCACATCATTAGGACAATGATGTGATGGACAAGACCCAAACTATGAACGTAGCATATGATCGTGTCAGTTTATTGCTATTGTTTCTGCATGTGAAAGTATCCGTTCCTATGACCATGAGATCATGCAACTCACTAACACCAGAGGAGTACCTTGTGTGTATCAAACGTCGCAACGTAACTGGGTGACTATAAAGATGCACAACAGGTATCTCCAAGCTTGTCTGTTGAGTGGGCATGGATCAAGACTGGGATTTGTTACTCCGTGTGACAGAGAGGTATCTCAGGGCCCACTCGATAATACAACATCACAATAAGCCTTGCAAGCAAAGTGACTGAAGATTTAGCCACGTGATCTTGTATTACAGAACGAGTAAAGAGACTTTCCGGTAACGAGATTGAACTAGGTATAGAGATACCGATGATCGAATCTCGGACAAGTAACATACCGAAGAACAAAGGGAACGACATACGGGATTAACTGAATCCTTGACATAGAGGTTCAACCGATAAAGATCTTCGTAGAATATGTAGGAACCAATATGGGCATCCAGGTCCCGCTATTGGTTATTGACCGTAGAGGTGTCTCGGTCATGTCTATATAGTTCTCGAACCCGCAGGGTCTGCACACTTAACGTTCGGTGAAGTTTCGGTACTATTGAGTTATGTATGGTGGTGACCGAAGGTTGTTCGGAGTCCCGGATGAGATCCCGGACGTCACGAGGAGCTTCGGAATGGTCCAGAGGTAAAGATTGATATATAGGAAAGTGGTGTTTGAACTCCGGAAAAGTTTCGGGCATTTCCGGCAGTGTACCGGGAGTGACAAATGGGTTCCGGGGGTCCACCAAGTGGGGCACACACACCCCAAGGGGCCACATGGGCCTTAGAGGTGGCGCACCAGCCGCTGGTGGGCTTGGCGGCCAGCCCCTATGGGCCTATGCGCAGGAAAGAGGAGAGGGGGAGGAGTCCTAGTAGGAGGAGGACTCCTCCCGCGCCCACCTCCTAGTTGGAGGAGGACTCCTCCTCCTCCCTGGTTCGGCCGACCCTAGGGGGAAACCCTAGGGAGCCAGCCCCTCCCCCTCCCTCCTATATATATTGGAGGGGAGAGAGGGCAGCCGCACCCCAAGCCACGGTGTGGCCCTCTCTCCCCCCGTCTATACCGTTTTTCCTCTAGATTAGTTCGGCGGCGCTTGGCGAAGCCCTGCCGGATTAGCTCCACCACCACCGTCACCACGCCGCCGTGCTGCCGGGGAACTCATCTACCTCTCCGCTCCCTCTTGCTGGATCAAGAAGGCGGAGATCGTCATCGAGCTGTACTTGTGCTGAACGCGGAGGTGCCGTCCGTTCGGCGCTAGATCGGGACGGATCGTGATTGGATCGCGGGACGGCTTGCGATTTGGATCGCGAATACGTTCGACTACATCAACCGCGTTTCTTAACGCTTCCCGCTTAGCGATCTACAAGGGTACGTAGATCCACTCTCCCTCTCGTAGATGCTCATCACCATGGATAGATCTTGCGTGTGCGTAAGAAAATTTTGTTTCCCATGCAACGTTCCCCAACAATTATGGGCCTAAGGTAAGACATTTTGGAGTAATAAGTAGATGATGGATTGCTAGAGTGACATAAGATTAAACCCTACTTTATTCGTAATTTCATAAGGGGCTGATTTGGATCCACATGTTTCATGCTATGGTTAGATTTATCTTAATTCTTCTTTCGTAGTTGCGGATGCTGCTTGCGAGAGGGGGTCATCATAAGTGGGTTGCTTGTTCAAGTAAGAACAACACCTTAGCGCCGGTCCACCCACATATCAAATTATCAAAGTAACGAACGCGAATCAACTCAACATGATGAACATGACTAGACAGAAGTTCCCATGTGTCCTCGGGAGCGCTTGCCTCATATAAGAGTACTTTCAGGCCTGTCCTTTGCTATAAAAAGGAGTGGGCTATCTTGCTGCACACTTGCTACTATTGTTACTTCTTACTTGTTATAAATTATCTTGCTGCAAAACTATCTATCTTTGTTACTCACAACACTTGAAGGGAATACCTTGCTGAAAATTGCTTATCATTTCCTTCTGCTCCTTGTTGGGTTCGATACTCTTACTTATCAACCTGGGAACTCATCTACCTCTCCGCTCCCTCTTGCTGGATCAAGAAGGCGGAGATCGTCATCGAGCTGTACGTGTGCTGAACGCGGAGGTGCCGTCCGTTCAGTGCTAAATCGAGACGGATCGTGATTGGATCACGAGACGGCTTGCGATTTGGATCGCGAAGACGTTCGACTACATCAACCGCGTTTCTTAACGCTTCCCGCTTAGCGATCTACAAGGGTACGTAGATCCACTCTCCCTCTCATAGATGCTCATCACCATGGATAGATCTTGCGTGTGCGTAGGAAAATTTTCTTTCCCATGCAACGTTCCCCAACAGTGGCATCATGAGCTAGGTCTATGCGTAGATGAGATATCGAGTAGAACACAAAGGAGTTTGTGGGCGTTGATATTCAGATTGCTTCCCTCCTTAGTCTTTTCTTGATTCAGCGGTATTGTGGGATGAAGCGGCTCGGACCAACCTTAATCGTCCACGTACGAGAGACCGGTTCCATCGACTGACATGTAACTTTGTTGCATAAGATGACTGGCGGGTGTCTGTCTCTCCCACTTTAGTTGAATTGGATTCGACAGAAGCGGTCCTTGTAGAAGGTGAAATAGCAACTTGTATATCCCCGTTGTGGTTTTGCGTAGGTAAGAATCGTTCTTGCTAGATACCCATAGCAGCCACGTAAAACATGCAACAACAAATTAGAGGACGTCTAACTTGTTTTTGCAGGGTATGATGTGATATGATATGGCCAGAAACATGATGAGATATATGTGATGTATGAGATGATCATGCTTTGTATAGATTATCACGACTTGCATGTCGATGAGTACGGCAACCGGCAGGAGCCATAGGGTTGTCTTTAATTTATTTTCGTCGTTTTTGCTTTACTTTATTGCTATGAGTTAGCAATAGTTGTAGAAGCAATAGTTGGCGCGACAACCTCATGGCGACACGTTGATGGAGATCATGGTGTCATGCCGGTGACGATGGAGGTCATGCCGGTGCTTTGGAGATGGAGATCAAAAGCACAAGATCATGGCCATATCATGTCACTTATGATTTGCATGTGATGTTAATCCTTTTATGCACCTTGTTTTGCTTAGGACGACGGTAGAATTATAAGGTGTGATCCCTCACTAAAATTTCAAAATAAAATTGTGTTCTCCCCGAGTGTGCACCGTTGCGAAAGTTTGTCGTTTCGAGACACCACATGATGATCGGGTGTGATAGACTCTACGTTCACATACAACGGGTGCAAGCCAGTGTTGCACATGCGGAACACTCGGGTTAAACTTGACGAGCCTAGCATGTACAGACATGACCTCGGAACACAAGAAGACCGAAAGGTCGAACATGAGTCATATAGTACATATGATCAACATGGAGATGTTCACCATTGAAACTAGCTCATCTCACGTGATGATCGGACTTGGGTTGGTGGATTTGGATCATGTCACACTTAGACAACCTGAGGGATGTTGATTTGAGTGGGAGTTCTTAAGTAATATGATTAATTGAACTCATTATCATAAACATAGTCAAAGTGACTTTGCAAATTATGTTGTAGATTAATAGCTCGCGTTGTAGCTCCCCTGAATTTTGATACGTTCCTAGAGAAAAAGTAAGTTGAAAGATGGTAGTAGCAATTATGCGGACTGGGGCCGTAAACTGAGGATTGTCCTCGTTGCTGCACAGAAGGCTTATGTCCTTGATGCACCGCTCGGTGCGCCACCCCCTCTAGCGTCATTTGTGGATGTTGTGAACATTTGACAGACACGTTCTGATGACTACTTGATAGTTCAGTGCGTCATGCATTACCGCTCAGAATTGAGGCACCAAAGACGTTTTGAACGTCACGGAGCATATAAGATGTTCCAAGAGCTGAAATTGAGATTTCAGGCTCACGCCCGTGTTGAGAGGTATGAGATCTCCAACAAGATTCTTTGCTTGCAAGATAAAGGAGAATAGCTCAATGGGTGAGCATGTGCTCAGATTGTCTGGGTGCTACAATTGCTTGAATCAAGTGGGAGTTGATCTTCCAGATAAGATAGTGATTGACATAGTTCTCCAAGTCACTGCCACAAAGCTACTGGAGCTTCGTGATGAACTATAACATGCCAGGGATGGAGAAGATGATCCATGAGCTATTTGTGATGTTTGAAACCGCGAAGGTAGAAATCAAGAAGGAGCATCAAGTGTTGATGGTTAGTAAAACCACTAGTTTCAAGAAGGGCAAGGGCACGAAGGGAAAACTTCAAGAATGGCAAGCCAGTTGCCGCTCCAGTAAAGAAACCCAAGGTTGAACCCAAACCCGAGACTGAGTGATTCTATTATGAGGAGAACGGTCACTGAAGCGGAACTGCCCTATATACTTGGTAGATAAGAAGGCTGGCAACGTCAATAGAAGTATATTTGATACACATTTTATTCATGTGTACCTTGCTAGTACTCCTAGTAGCACCTGGGTATTAGATACCGCTTTAGTTGCTAAATGTTGGTAACTCGAAATAAAAGCTACGGAATAAACGGAGACTAGCTAAGGGCGAGGTGACGATGAGTGTTGGAAGTGTTTCCAAGGTTGATGTGATCACCATCGCACGCTCTCTCTACCTTAAGGATTAGTGATGAACCTAAATAAATGTTATTTGGTGTTTGCGTTGAGCATGAACGTGATTAGATCGTGTTTATTGCAATACGGTTATTCATTTAAGTTAGAGAATAATGGTTATTCTGTTTACATGAATAATACCTTCAATGGTGATGCACCCAATGTGAATGGTTCATTGAATCTCGATCGTAGTGATACACATGTTCATTGATGCCAAAAGATGCAAAGTTAATAATGATAGTACCACATACTTGTGGCACTGCCGCCAAGGTCATATTGGTGTAAAGCGCATGAAGAAACTCCATGCTGATGGATCTTTTGACTCACTTGATTTCGAATCGGTTGAGACATGCAGACCATGCCTCTTGGGCAAGATGACTAAGACCCCGTTTTCCTATATGATGGAACGGGCAAGTGCCTTATTGGAAATGATACATGTTGATGTAGCGATCCAATGAGTGTTGAAGCGTGCGGTGGATATCGTTATTTTCTTACCTTCACTGATGATTTGAGTAGATATGGGGATATTTACTTAATGAAACTCAAGTCTAAAACGTTTGAAAAGTTCAAACAAATTCAGAGTGAAGTTTGAGATCATCGTGACAAGAAGATAAAATGTCTATGATATGATCATGGAGGAAAATATTTGAGTTACGAGCTTGGTATACAACTCAAGACAATGTGGAAGTTGTTTCACAACACACGCCACCTGGAACACCATAGTGTGATGGTGTGTTCGAACGTCGTAGTCGTGCTCTATTGGATATGGTGCGTACTATGATGTCTCTTATCGATTTGCCACTATCGTTTTGGGGTTATGCATTAGAGACAACTACATTCACTTTAAATAGGGCACCATCTAAGTCCGTTGAGATGACACCGTATGAATTTTGGTTTGGCAGAAACCTAAGCTGTCATTTCTCAGAGTTTGGGAATGCGACGATTATGTCTGATAAGCTCGATCCCAAAGCGGAAAAGTGCATCTTCATAGGATACCCTAAGGAAACAGTTGGGTATACCTTCTATCTCAGATCCAAGGGAAAGTGTTTGTTGCTAAAAACGGGTCCTTTCTCGAGAAAGAGTTTCTCTCGAAAGAATTGAGTGGGAGAAAGGTAGAACTTGATGATGTTATTGAACCGTCACTTCAGTTGGATGGTAGCACGATGGAGAAACATGTTTCTGTGGCGCCTACACCGAATGAAGAGGAAGTTAATGATGATGATCATGACACTTCGGATCAAGTTACTACCGAACCTCGTAGGCCGACAAGAACTCGTACCGCCTCTGAGTGGTACGTCAATCCTGTCTTGGAGGTCATGTTGTTAGACAACAGTGAACCTACGAGCTATGAAGAAGCGATGGTGGGCCCGGATTCCAGCAAATGGCTAGGAGCCATGAAATCCGAGAAAGGATCCATGTATGAAAACGAAGTATGGACTTTGGTAAACTTGTCCGTTGAATGGCAGGCCGTTGAGTACAAATGGACCTTTAAGAAGAAGACAGACGCTGATTGTAAATGTCACCATTTATAAAGCTCGACTTGTCACAAAGAAGTTTTCGACAAAGTTCAAGGAGTTGACAATGATGAGAGTTTCTCACTCGTAGCAATGCTAAAGTCTGTTGGAATTATGTTAGCAGTTGCTGCATTTTTCGATTATGAAATCTGGCAGATGGATGTCAAAACATCGTTTCCTTAACGGTTTCCTTGATGAAAGGTTGTATGTGATACAACCGGAAGGTTTTGTCAGTCCTAAGGATGCTAAAATGTATGCAAGCTCCAGCAATCCTTCTATGGACTGGAGGAAGCATCTCGGAGTTGGAATATACGCTTTGATGAGGTGATCAAAGTTTTTGGGTCTATACAAAGTTTATGAGAAACTTGTATTTACAATAAAATGAGTGGGAGCACTATAGAATTTCTGATAAGTATATGTGGAGGACATATTGTTGATCGGAAATGATGTAGAATTTCTGGAAAGCATAAAGGGTTGTTTGAAAGGAGTTTTTCAAAGGAAAACCTGGAATGAAGCTACTTAAATATTGGGCATCAGGATCTATAGAGATAGATCAAGACGTCTGATAAGACTTTCAATGAGTACATACCTTGACAAGATTTCGAAAGAGTTCAAAATGGATCAGTCAAAGAAAGAGTTCTTGCCTGATTTGTAAAGGTGTGGAGTTGAGTGGGACTCAAAGCTCGACCACGGCAGACGAAAGAAAAAGGACGAAGGTCGTCCCCTATGCCTTATCCATAGGCTCTGTATAGTATGTCATCATGTGTACCGCACCTGGTGTGTGCCTTGCCATGAGTCTGTCAAGGGGTACAAGAGTGGTCCAGGAGTGGATCACTGGACAACGGTCAAAATTATCCTTAGTAACTAGAGGACTAAGGAAATGTTTCTCGATTATGGAGGTGATAAAGAGTTCGTCGTAAAGGGTTACGTCGATGCAAGCTTTGACACCAATCCGGATGACTCTGAGTAGCAATCAGGATACGTATAGTGTAGCAGCCATTTGGAATAGCTCCAAGTGGAGCATGGTAGCATCTGCAGTATGACATATAGATTTGCAAAGAACACACGGATCTGAATGTTGCAGACCGTTGACTAAAACCTCTCTCACATGCAAAACATGATCGAACCCCAGACCTCATTGGGTGTTAGATTCATATGTTGGAAATATGCCCTAGAGGCAATAATAAAATGCTTATTATTATACTTCCTTGTTCATGATAATCGTTTATTATCCATGCTATAATTGTATTGATTGGAAACTTAAATACATGTGTGGATACATAGACAACAAAGTGTCCCTAGTAAGCCTCTACTAGACTAGCTCGTTGATCAAAGATGGTTAAGGTTTCCTAGCCATAGACATGAGATGTCATTTGATAACGGGGTCACATCATTAGGAGAATGATGTGATGGACAAGACCCAAACTGTGAACGTAGCACATGATCGTGTCAGTTTATTGCTATAGTTTTCTGCATGTCAAGTATCTGTTCCTATGACCATGAGATCATGCAACTCACTGACACCAGAGGAATACCTTGTGTGTATCAAACGTCGCAACGTAACTGGGTGACTATAAAGATGCTCTACAGGTATCTCCGAAGGTGTCTGTTGAGCAGGCATGGATCGAGACTGGGATTTGTTACTCCGTGTGACGGAGAGGTATCTCAGGGCCCAATCGGTAATACAACATCACAATAAGCCTTGCAAGCAAAGTGACTAAAGAGTTAGCCATGGGATCTTGTATTACGGAATGAGTAAAGAGACTTGTCAGCAACAAGATTGAACTAGGTATAGAGATACCGACGATCGAATCTCGGGCAAGTAACATACCGAAGAACAAAGGGAACATCACACGGGATTAACTGAATCCTTGACATCGAGGTTCGACCGATAAAGATCTTCATTGAATATGTAGGAACCAATATGGGCATCCAGGTCCCACTATTGGTTATTGACCGTAGAGGTGTCTAGGTCATGTCTACATAGTTCTCGAACCCGCAGGGTCTGCACACTTAACGTTCGGTGACGTTTCGGTAGTATTGAGTTATGTATGGTGGTGACCGAAGGTTGTTTGGAGTCCCAGATGAGTTCCCGGACGTCACGAGGAGCTCCGGAATGGACTGGAGGTAAAGATTGATATATAGGAAGTCCCGTTTTGGTCACCGGAAAAAGTTCGGGCGTCACCGGTAGTGTACCGGGGGTGCTGGGAGGGTTCCGGGGGTCCATCGGGAGGGGGCCACCCACTCCGGGGGCCACTTGGGCCTTAGGGGTGGCGCACCAGCCCTTAGTGGGCTGGGCAAGCCAGGCCCTAAGGGCCCATGCGAAGAGGAGAGAGGAGGGCCAAGTGTGGAGTCCTCCCAGGACTCCACCTCCCTTGTGGGAGGAGGAATCCTAGTTGGGGGAGGACTCCTCCCCCTTGGTTCGGCCGAACCCTCCTTGGTGGAGGGTTTTGGGCTGCCTCCTCCCCTCCCTTCCTCCTATATATACTAGAGGATTTGAGGTCAGCCTTTACCTGAAAAGCCACGGCTGCCTCTCTCACCCTCTAGATCTGTTCTCCACTAGATCGTCTCGGTCGTGCTTGGCGAAGCCCTGCCGGGACAGCTCCACCACCACCGCCACCACGCCGTTGTGTTGGCGGAGAACTCATCTACCTCTCCACCCTCGCTTGCTGGATCAAGGAGGTGGAGATCATCATCGAGTTGTACGTGTGCTGAACGCGGAGGTGCCGTCCGTTCGGCGCTAGATCGGAAGGACCGTGATTGGATCGCGGGACGGATCGTGATTGGATCGTGAGACGTCTTGCGATTTGGATCGCGAAGACGTTCGACTACATCAACCGCGTTTCTTAACGCTTCCCGCTTAGCAATCTACAAGGGTACGTAGATCCACTCTCCCTCTCGTAGATGCTCATCACCATGGATAGATCTTGCATGTGCGTAGGAAATTTTTTGTTTCCCATGCAACGTTACCCAACAGTGGTATCATAGCTAGGTCTATGCGTAAATGAGATCATGAGTAGAATACAAAGGAGTTTGTGGGCGTTGATGCTCAGATTGCTTCCTCCCTTGGTCTTTTCTTGATTCAATGGTATTGTGGGATGAAGCGGCCCGAACCAACCTTACTCGTACGCTTACGAGAGACCGGTTCCATCAACTGACATGTGACTTTGTTGCATAAAGATGGCTGGCGGGTGTCTGTCTCTCCCACTTTAGTTGGATCTGATTCGACAAAGGCGGTCCTTGAGAAGGTTGAATTGCAATTTGTGTATCACCGTTGTGGTTTTTGCGTAGGTAAGAATCGTTCTTGCTAGATACCCGTAGCAGCCACGTAAAACATGCAACAACAATTAGAGGACATCTAACTTGTTTTTGCAGGGTATGTTGTGATGTGATATGGCCAATTACATGATGAGATATATGTGATGTATGAGATGATCATGTTTTGTATAGAATATCACGACTTGCATGTCGATGAGTAAGGCAACCGGCAGGAGCCATAGGGTTGTCTTTAATTTATTTTTGCCATTTTTGCTTGACTTTATCGCTATGAGTTAGCAATAGTTGTAGAAGCAAATAATTGGCGCGACAACCTCATAGAGACACGTTGATGGAGATCATGGTGTCATGCCGGTGACGATGGAGATCATGCCGGTGCTTTGGAGATGGAGATCAAAAGCACAAGATCATGGCCATATCATGTCACTTATGATTTGCATGTGATGTTAATCCTTCTGTGCATCTTATTATGCTTAGGACGACGGTAGCATTATAAGGTGATCCCTCACTAAAATTTCAAGATAAAATTGTGTTCTCCCCGAGTGTGCACCGTTGCGAAAGTTTGTCGTTTCGAGACACCACGTGATGATCGGGTGTGATAGACTCTACGTTCACATACAACGGGTGCAAGCCAGTGTTGCACATGCGGAACACTCGGGTTAAACTTGACGAGCCTAGCATGTACAGACATGGCCTCGGAACACAAGAGACCGAAAGGTCGAACATGAGTCATATAGTAGATATGATCAACATGGAGATGTTCACCATTGAAACCACCTCGTCTCACGTGATGATCGGACTTGGGTTGGTGGATTTGGATCATGTCACACTTAGACAACCTGAGGGATGTTGATTTGAGTGGGAGTTCTTAAGTAATATGATTAATTGAACTCATTATCATGAACATAGTCAAAATGTCTTTGCAAATTATGTTGTAGATCACTAGCTCGAGCTGTAGCTCCCCTGTGTTTTTTTTATACGTTCCTAGAGAAAATAGAATTCAAAGATGATTGTAGCAATAATGCGGACTGGGTCCGTGATCTGAGGATTGTCCTCATTTGCTGCACAGAAGGATTATGTCCTTAATGCACCGCTCGGTGTGCCACCCCCACAAGCGTCGTCTGTAGATGTTGTGATTATCTCACAGGCACATTCTGATGACTACTTGATAGTTCAGTGTGTCATGCATTACGGCTTAGAATTGAGGCTCCAAAACATTTTTTGAAACGTCACGGAACATATGAGATGTTCTAAGAGCTGAAATTGGGATCTCAGGCTCGTGCCCGTGTTGAGAGGTATGAGACCTCCAACAAGATTCTTTGCCTGCAAGATGAAGGAGAATAGCTCAATCGGTGAGCATGTGCTCAGATTGTCTAGGTGCTACAATCGCTTGAATCGAGTGGGAGTTGATCTTCCAGATAAGATAGTGGCTGATATAGTTCTCCAAGTCACTACCACAAAGCTACTAGAGCTTCATGATGTACTATGAAATGCTAGGGATGGAAATAATGATCCCCGATCTATTCGCGATGTTTGACACCGCGAAGGTAGAAATCAAGATGGAGCATCAAGTGTTGATGGTTAGTAAAACCACTAGTTTCGAGAAGGGCAAGGGCAAGGAGGGAAACTTCATGGATGGCAAGCCAGTTGCTGATCCAGTAAAGAAACCCAAGGTTGAACCCAAATCCGAGACTGGGTGCTTCTATGAAGAAAACGGTCACTGAAGCGGAACTGCCCTAGATACTTGGTAGATAAGAAGGCTTGCAACGTCAACAGAAGTATATTTGATATACGTTTTATCCATGTGTACCTTTCTAGTACTCCTAGTAGCACCTGGGTATTAGATACCGGTTCAGTTGCTAAATGTTGGTAACTCGAAATAAAAGCTACGGAATAAACGGACACTGGCTAAGGGCGAGGTGACGATGTGTGTTGGAAATGTTTCCAAGGTTGATGTGATCACCATCGCACGCTCTCTCTACCTTCAGGATTAGTGATGAACCTAAATAAATGTTATTTGGTGTTTGTGTTGAGCATAAACGTGATTAGATCGTGTTTATTGCAATACGGTTATTCATTTAAGTTAGAGAATAATAGTTATTCTGTTTACATGAATAATACCTTCAATGGTCATGCACCCAATGTGAATGGTTCACTGAATCTCGATCGTAGTAATACACATGTTCATTGATGCCAAAACATGTAAAGTTAATAATGATAGTACCACAAACTTGTGGCACTGTCGCCAAGGTCATATTGGTGTAAAGCGCATGAAGAAACTCCATGCTGATGGATCTTTTGACTCACTCGATTTCGAATCGGTTGAGACATGCGGACCACGCCTCTTGGGCAAGATCACTAAGACCCTGTTTTCCGATATGATGGAGCGGGCAAGTGACTTATTGGAAATGATACATGTTGATGTAGTGATCCAATGAGTGTTGAAGCGTGCGGTGGATATCGCTATTTTCTTACCTTCATTGATGATTTGAGTAGATATGGGGATATTTACTTAATGAAACACAAGTCTGAAACGTTTGAAAAGTTCAAACAAATTCAGAGTGAAGTTTGAGATCATCGTGACAAGAAGATAAAATATCTACGATATGATCGTGAAGGTAAATATCTGAGTTACGAGTTTGGTATGCAACTTAAGACAATGTGGAAATTGTTTCACAACTCACGCGACCTGGAACACCATAGTGTGATGGTGTGTCCGAACGTCGTAGTCGTACTCTATTGGATATGGTGCGTACTATGATGTCTCTTATGGTTTTGCCACTATCGTTTTGGGGTTATGCATTAGAGACAAATACATTCACTTTAAAATAGGGCACCATCTAAAGTCCGTTGAGATGACACCGTATGAAATTTGGTTTGGTAGAAACCTAAGGTGTCATTTCTCAGAGTTTGGGAATGCGACGCTTATGACTGATAAGCTCGAACCCAAAGCAGAAAAGTGCATCTTCATAAGATACCCTAAGGAAACAGTTGGGTATACCTTCTATCTCAGATCCACTGGCAAAGTGTTTGTTGCTTAAAAACGGGTTCTTTCTCGAGAAAGAGTTTCTCTCGAAAGAATTGAGTGGGAGGAAAGTAGAATTTGATGAGGTTGATGAACCGTCACTTCAGTTGGATAGTATCACGACGCGGAAAGATGTTTCTGCGACGCCTACACCAAGTGAAGAGGAAGCAAATGATGATGATCATGAAGCTTCGGATCAAGTTACTACCGAACCTCGTAGGCCGACAAGAACTCGTACCGCTCCTGAGTGGTACGGCAATCCTGTCTTGGAGGTCATGTTCTTAGACAACAGTGAACCTATGAGCTATGAAGAAGCGATGGTGGGCCTGGATTCCAATAAATGGCTAGGAGCCATGAAATCCGAGAAAGAATCCATGTATGAAAACCAAGTATGGACTTTGGTAGACTTGCCCGTTGAATGGCAGGCCGTTGAGTACAACTGGACCTTTAAGAAGAAGACAGACGCTGATGGTAAATGTCACCATTTATAAAGCTCGACTTGTCAAAAAGAATTTTCTGACAAGTTCAAGGAGTTGACTACGATGAGACTTTCTCACCCATAGCGATGCTAAAACTCTGTTGGAATTATGTTAGCAGTTGCTGCATTTTTCTATCATGAAATCTGGCAGATGGATGTCAAAACATCGTTTCCTTAACGGTTTCCTTGAGGAAAGGTTGTATGTGATACAACCGGAATGTTTTGTCAGTCCGTAGGATGCTAAAATGTATGCAAGCTCCAGCAATCCTTCTATGGACTGGAGCAAGCATCTCGGAGTTGGAATATACGCTTTGATGAGGTGATCAAAGCTTTTGGGTTTATACAAAGTTTATAAGAAACTTGTATTTACAAGAAAGTGAGTGGGAGCACTACAGAATTTCTGATAAGTATATGTGGTTGACATATTGTCGATCGGAAATAATGTAGAATTTCTGGAAAGCAAAAAGGGTTGTTTTAAAGGAGTTTTTCAAAGGAAGACCTGAATGAAGCTACTTAAATATTGGGCATCAGGATCTATATAGATAGATCAAGACGTCTGATAAGACTTTCAATGAGTACATACCTTGACAAGATTTTGGAAGAGTTCAAAATAGATCAGTCAAAGAAAGAGTTCTTGCCTGATTTGTAAGGTGTGGAGTTGAGTGAGACTCAAAGCTCGACCACGGCAGAAGAAATAGAAAGGACGAAGGTCATCCCCTATGCCTTATCCATAGGCTCTGTATAGTATGCCATGCTGTGTACCGCACCTGGTGTGTGCCTTGCCATGAGTCTGTGAAGGGGTACAAGAGTGGTCCAGGAGTGGATCACTGGACAACGGTCAAAATTATCCTTAGTAACTAGAGGACTAAGGAAATGTTTCTCGATTATGGAGGTGTTAAAGAGTTCATCGTAAAGGGTTACGTCGATGGAAGCTTTTACACCAATCCGGATGACTCTGAGTAGCAATCCAGATATGTATAGTGGAACAGCCATTTGGAATAGCTCCAAGTGGAGCGTGGTAGCATCTGCAGTATGACATATAGATTTGCAAAGAACACACGGATCTGGATGTTGCAGACCGCTGACTAAAAACCTCTCTCACATGCAAAACATGATCGAACCCCAGAACTCATTGGGTGTTAGATTCATAACAATGTAAATCACATAGCGATGTGAGCTAGATTATTGACTCTAGTGCAAGTGGGAGACTATTGGAAATATGCCCTGGAGGCAATAATAAAATGGTTATTATTATACTTCCTTGTTCATGATAATCGTTTATTATCCATGCTATAATTGTATTGATTGGAAACTCAAATACATGTGTGGATACATAGACAACAAAGTGTCCCTAGTAAGCCTCTACTAGACTAGCTCGTTGATCAAAGATCGTTAAGGTTTCCTAGCCATAGACATGAGATGTCATTTGATAACGGGATCACATCATTAGGAGAATGATGTGATGGACAAGACCTAAATTGTGAACGTATCATATGATCGTGTCAGTTTATTGCTATAGTTTTCTGCATGTCAAGTATCTGTTCCTATGACCATGAGATCATGCAACTCACTGACACCGGAGGAATACCTTGTGTGTATCAAACGTCGCAACGTAACTGGGTGACTATAAAGATGCTCTACAGGTATCTCCGAAGGTGTCTGTTGAGCAGGCATGGATCGAGACTGGGATTTTTTACTCCGTGTGACGGAGAGGTATCTCAGGGCCCACTCGGTAATACAACATCACAATAAGCCTTGCAAGCAAAGTGAATAAAGAGTTAGCCACGGGATCTTGTATTACAGAACGAGTAAAGAGACTTGCCGTCAATGAGATTGAACTAGGTATAGAGATACCGACGATCGAATCTCGGGCAAGTAACATACCGAAGAACAAAGGGAACATCACACGGGATTAACTGAATCCTTGACATAGAGGTTCGACCAATAAAGATCTTCGTAGAATATGTAGGAACCAATATGGGCATCCAGGTCCCTCTATTAGTTATTGACTGTAGAGGTGTCTCAGTCATGTCTACATAGTTCTCGAACCCGCAGGGTCTGCACACTTAACGTTCGGTGACGTTTCGGTAGTATTGAGTTGTGTATGGTGGTGATCGAAGGTTGTTCGGAATCTCGGATGAGATCCCAGACGTCATGAGGAGCTCCGGAATGGTCCAGAGGTAAAGATTGATATATAAGAAGTCCCATTTTGGTCACCGGAAAAAGTTTGGGCGTCACCGGTAGTGTACCGGGGGTGCCGAGAGGGTTCCGGGGGTCCATCGGGAGGGGGCCACCCACTCCGGGGGCCACTTGGGCCTTAGGGGTGGCGCACCAGCACTTAGTGGGCTGGGCAAGCCAGCCCCTAAGGGCCCATGCGAAGAGGAGAGAGGAGGGCCAAGTGGGGAGTCCTCCCAGGACTCGACCTCCCTTGTGGGAGGAGGAATCCTAGTTGGGGGAGGACTCCTCCCCCTTGGTTCGGCCGAACCCTCCTTGGTGGAGGGTTTTGGGCTGCCTCCTCCGCTCCCTTCCTCCTATATATACTAGAGGATTTGAGGGCAGCCTTTACCTAAAAATCCACGTCTGCCTCTCTCTCCCTCTAGATATGTTCTCCACTAGATCGTCTCGGTCGTGCTTGGCAAAGCCCTGCTGGGACAGCTCCACCACCACCGCCACCACGTCGTTGTGCTGGCGGCGAACTCATCTACCTCTCCACCCTCGCTTGCTAGACCAAGGAGGTGGAGATCATCATCGAGTTGTACGTGTGCTGAACGCGGAGGTGCCGTCCGTTCAGCGCTAGATCGGAAGGACCATGATTGGATCGCAGGACGGATCATGATTGGATCGCGAGACGGCTTGCGATTTGGATCGCGAAGACGTTCGACTACATCAACCGCGTTTCTTAATGCTTCCCGCTTAGTGATCTACAAGGGTACGTAGATCCACTCTCCCTCTCGTAGATGCTCATCACCATGGATAGATCTTGCGTGTGCGTAGGAAAATTTTTGTTTTCCATGCAACGTTACCCAACATCATAACAATCACATAGCGATGTGAGCTAGATTATTGACTCTAATGCAAGTGGGAGACTGTTGGAAATATGCCCTTGTGGCAATAATAAAATGGTTATTATATATTTCCTTGTTCATGATAATCGTTTATTATCCATTCTATAATTGTATTGATTGGAAAGTCAAATACATGTGTGGGTACATAGACAACACTGTGTCCCTAGTATGCCTCTAATAGACTAGCTCGTTGATCAAAGATGGTCAAGGTTTCCTAGCCATAGACATGAGATGTCATTTGATAACGGGATCACATCATTAGGAGAATGATGTGATGGACAAGACCCAAACTATGAACGTAGCATATGATCGTGTGAGTTTATTGCTATTGTTTCTGCATGTCAAAGTATCTGTTCCTATGACCATGAGATCATGCAACTCACTAAAACCGGAGGAGTACCTTGTGTATATCAAACATCGCAATGTAACTGGGTGACTATAAAGATGCACTATAGGTATCTCCAAGGGTGTCTGTTGAGTGGGCATGGATCAAGACTGGGATTTGTTACTCCATGTGACGGAGAGGTATCTCAGGGCCCACTCGATAATACAACATCACAATAAGCCTTGCAAGCAAAGTGACTGAAGAGTTAGCCATGGGATCTTGTATTACGGAACGAGTAAAGAGACTTGCCGGTAACGAGATTGAACTAGGTATAGAGATACCGATGATCGAATCTCGGGCAAGTAACATACCGAAGAACAAAGGGAACAGCATACGGGATTAACTGAATCCTTGACATAGAGGTTCAACCGATAAAGATCTTCATAGAATATGTAGGAACCAATATGGGCATCCAGGTCCCGCTATTGGTTATTGACCGTAGAGGTGTCTCGGTCATGTCTACATAGTTCTCGAACCCGCAGGGTCTGCACACTTAACGTTCAGTGACGTTTCGGTAGTATTGAGTTATGTATGGTGGTGACCGAAGGTTGCTCGGAGTCCCAGATGAGATCCCGGACGTCACGAGGATCTTCGGAATGGTCCGGAGGTAAAGATTGATATATAGGAAAGTGGTGTTTGAACTCCGGAAAAGTTTCGGGCATTTCCGGCAGTGTACCAGGAGTGACGAATGGGTTCCGGGGGTCCACCAAGTGGGGCCCACACACCCCAAGGGGACACATGGGCCTTAGAGGTGGCGCACCAGCCCCTGGCGGGCTGGGCGGCCAGCCCCTATGGGCCTATGCGCAGGAAAGAGGAGAGGGGGAGGAGTCCTGGTAGGAGGAGGACTCCTCGCGCGCCCACCTCCTAGTTGGAGGAGGACTCCTCCTCCTCCCTGGTTCGGCCGACCCTAGGGCGCTAGCCCCTCCCCCTCCCTCCTATATATATTGGAGGGGAGAGAGGGTAGCCGCACCCCAAGCCATGGTGCAGCCCTCTCTCCCCCCGTCTATACCGTTTTTCCTCTAGATTAGTTCGGCGGCGCTTGGCGAAGCCCTGCCGGATTAGCTCCACCACCACCGTCACCATGCCATCGTGCTACCGGGGAACTCATCTACCTCTCCGCTCCCTCTTGCTGGATCAAGAAGGCGTAGATCGTCATTGAGTTGTACGTGTGCTGAACGCGGAGGTGCCGTCCGTTCGGCGCTAGATCGGGACGGATCGTGATTGGATCGCGGGACGGCTTGCGATTTGGATCGTGAAGACGTTCGACTACATCAACCACATTTCTTAATGCTTCCCGCTTAGCGATCTACAAGGGTATGTAGGTCCACTCTCCCTCTCGTAGATGCTCATCACCATGGATAGATCTTGCGTGTGCGTAGGAAAATTTTGTTTCCCATGCAACGTTCCCCAACAATTATGGGCCTAAGGTAAGAAATTTTGGAGTAATAAGTAGATGATGGATTGCTAGAGTGACATAATATTAAACCCTAGTTTATGCATTATTTCATAAGGGGCTGATTTTTATGCACATGTTTCATGCTATGGTTAGATTTATCTTAATTCTTTTTTCGTAGTTGCGGATGCTGCTTGCGAGACGGGGTCATCATAAGTGGGTTGCCTGTTCAAGTAAGAACAGCACCTTAGCGCCGGTCCACCCACACATCAAATTATCAAAGAAACGAACGCGAATCAACTCAACATGATGAACATGACTAGACAGAAGTTCACATGTGTCCTCGGGAGCGCTTGCCTCATATAAGAGTACTTTCAGGCCTGTCCTTTGCTATAAAAAGGAGTGGGCTATCTTGCTGCACACTTGCTACTATTGTTACTTCTTACTTGTTATAAATTATCTTGCTGCAAAACTATCTATCTTTGCTACTCACAACACTTGAAGGGAATACCTTGCTGAAAATTGCTTATCATTTCCTTCTGCTCCTTGTTGGGTTCGATACTCTTACTTATCGAAAGGACTAGGATTGATCCCCTATACTTGTGGGTCATCAAGACTCTTTTCTGGCGCCGTTGTTGGGGAGTGAAGAGCCTTTGGTAAGTGGAATTTGGTAAGGTAACATTTTCGGTACGTGCTGAAACTTACTGTTTCTTGTCACTATGGATAGTCATCCTTTTAGTGGTTTGTTCGGGGTATCTTTGCCTCAGACGGAAGTGGCAAAATCCACTCCCCAAGCTACTGAACTTTCTGAAAATATGTATTATGAGATTCCTTCGGGTATGTTAGAGAAACTGTTAGCTAATACTTATGCATGTGATAGAACAACTCATCCTGATTTGCACTTGATATATGTAGATGAGATTTGTGGATTATTTAAGCTTGCAGGTTTATCCGAGGAAAAAGTCAAGAAGAAGATTTTCCCTTTATCTTTGCAGGGAAAAGCATTGATTTGGTATAGGCTATTGGATGCATTAGATCATGGGACTGGAATCGCTTGAAGCTGGAATTTCATCAGAAGTTTTATCCTATGCATCTAGTCCAAGGTGATCGGAACTATATATATAATTTTAGGCCTCGTCAAGGACAAAGCATCGCTCAAGCTTGGGGGAGTATTAAATCTACGATGCACACTTGCCCTAACCATGATCTCTCAAGAGAAATGATTATACAATATTTTTATGCTTGCCTTTCTCATGATGATCAATTAATACTCGATTCTTCTTCCACTTGCTCCTACATGAAGAGAACTATTGAATTCAAATGGAATCTTTTGGAAAGAATTAAACACAACTCTGAAGATTGGGAACTCGACAAAGGTAAAGAGTCAGGTATAAAGCTTGAGTTTGATTGTGATAAATCTTTTATGGAAACTGATACTTTTCATAAATTTAGCAGTAAATATGGGCTTGACTCTGAGATAGTAGCTTCTTTCTGTGAGTCATTTTCTATTCATGTTGATCTCCCAAAGGAGAAGTGGTTTAAATTCCATCCACCTATCGGAGAATTATTAGAGGAACCCATTAAGGTTAAAGAGGAAATAATTGTTAGCCATGTTGATCCAGTTGTGCCCACTCCTTACATTGAGAAACCACATTTTCCTGTTAGGAATAAGGAGCATGCTAAGACCATAACTGTGGTTAATAAAAGCAATTCTGAACAAATAAATGAACCTAATATTGCTATGGTCAAAGATCTCCTAGTTGATATATTGATGGACATGTTATTTACTTCTGTGATGAAGCTACTAGAATCGCAAAACCAGCTAGAAACAAGCGAGATGAGTTAGATAAAAATAAACCATTTACTGGCATGCCGTTGTTTCTGTGAAAATTGGAGATCATTGTTATCATGGTTTGTGTGACACTGGTGCTAGTGTTATACCTTTCACCTTATATCAAGAAATTATGAATGACATAGCACCCTCTGAGATTGAAGGCATTGATGTCATTATTAAACTTGCGAATAGAGACACTATTTCACCACTTGGGATTGTTCGAGATGTTGAGGTCTTTTGTGGAAAAATTAAGTACCCCACTGATTTCTTAGTACTTGGTTCACAATAAGATAGTTTTTGTCCCATTATATTTGGTAGATCTTTATTGAATACTGTTAATGCTAAAATTAATTGTGTTACCGAGAAGGTTAAAGTAAGCTTTGGTCATGTGTCTCACATGAATTTAACTTCTCTAAGTTTGGTGGACAACCACATGATAAAGAATTGCCTAATAAAGATGAAATTATTTGTCTTCCTTCTATTGTTGTACCTCCTACTGATCCATTAGAACAATACTTTCTAGACCATGAGAATGATATGCATATGAAAGAGAGAAATGAAATAGATGAGATATTCTTTAGACAAATACCTATCCTTAAACACAACTTGCTTGTTGAGATCTTAGAAGATCCTCCCCCACCTAAGGGAGATCCCGTGTTTGAGCTAAAGAAATTACCTAATACTTTGAAATATGCTTGTCTTGATGAAAAGAAGATATATCATGTTATTATTAGTGCTAACCTTTCAGAGCATGAAGAAAAGAGGTTACTCAAAGCTCTGAAGAAGCATCGAGCTGCTATTGGATATACTCTTGATGATCTTAAGGGCATTCATCCCAATCTATGTTAGCACAAGATTAATATGGAACCGGGCGCTAAAGCCGTCGTTGATCATCAATGCCGCTTTAATCCTAAAATGAAGGAAGTGGTAAGAACTTAAATATTAAAGCTTCTGGAGGCAGGTATAATCTATCCCATAGCTAATAGTAGATGGGTAAGTCCCGTTCATTGTGTTCCTAAGAAAGGAGGTATAATTGTTGTTCCTAATGCTAAAAATGAACTTATCACACAAAGGATAGTAACGGACTATATGATGGTAATTGATTTTCAGGAAATTAAACAAAGCTACTAGAAAAGATCATTACCCTTGCCTTTCACTGATCAACTATTAAAAATATTATCTAAGCATACACATTTTTGCTTTTTTGATGGATATTCTAGCTTTTCTCAAATACCTATGTCCAAAGAAGACCAAGAGAAAACTACGTTTACATGCCCTTTTGGAACTTATGCTTATAGACGTAGGCCTTTTGGTTTATACAATGCACCTGCTACCTTTCAAAGATGTATGACTGCTATATTCTCTGACTTTTGTGAAAAGATTGTTGAGGTATTCATGGATGTTTTTTCTGTTTACGGGACTTCTTTTGATGATTTCTTGAGCAACGTTGATCGAGTTTTGTAGAGATGTGAAGAAACTAATCTTGTCTTGAATTGGGAGAAGTGCCACTTTATGGCGAATGAAGGTATAGTACTTGGGCATAAAATTTCCAAACGAGGTATTGAGGTAGACAAAGCTAAAGTTGATGCAATAGAGAAAATGCCATGCCCTAAAGATGTTAAATGTATAAGAAGTTTCCTTGGTCATGCTGGTCTCTATAGGCGTTTCATTAATTATTTCTCAAAGATTTCTAGGCCATTAACAAATCTTCTATAAAAGATATTCCATTTGTTTTTATGATGATTGTGTAGAAGCCTTTGAAATAGTTAAGAAAGCCTAAATTTCTGCACCTATTGTTTAACCACCTGATTGGAACTTACCATTTAAAATTATGTGTGATGCTAGTGATTATGTTGTTGGTGTTGTTCTAGGGCAAAGAGTAGACACGAAATTGAATGTTATTCATTATGCTAGTAAGACTCTAGACAATGCCCAAAGAAATTATGCTAGTACTGAGAAGGAATTTTTAGCAGTTGTGTTTGCATGTGACAAGTTTAGACCTTATATTGTTGATTCCAAAGTTACTGTTCACACTAATCATGCTGCTATTAAATATCTTATGGAAAAGAAAGATGCTAAGCCTAGACTGATTAAGTGGGTGCTTTTACTTCAAGATTTTGATTTGCATATTGTTGATAGAAAGGGAGCTGAGAACCCTGTAGCAAATAATTTATCTAGAATGGAAAATGTTCTTGATGGCCGACTGCCTATTGATGATAATTTTCTTGATGAGCAACTAGCTGTCATAAATGCTTCCTATAGCACTCCTTGGTATGCAGATTATGCTAATTACATTGTTGCTAAATATATACCACCGAGTTTCACCTACCAACAAAAGAAAAAAATCTTCTATAATTTAAGACATTACTTTTGGGATGACCCACATCTTTATAAAGGAGTAGATGGTGTTATTAGACGTTCTATACTTGAGCATGAACAGGAACAGATCCTATGCAAATGTCATTCCGAGGCCTATCGAGGGCACCACGCTGGTGACAGAACTGCACACAAGGTATTACAATCTGGTTTTTATTGGCCTACTCTTTTTAAAATGCTCGTAAGTATGTCCTCTCTTGTGATGAATGTCAAAGAATTGGTAACATTGGTAGACGTCAGGAAATACCTATAAATTATTCACTTGCTATTGAATCGTTTGATGTTTGGGGTTTTGATTATATGGGACCTTTTCCTTCCTCTAATGGGTATACTCAAATTTTAGTTGTTGTTGATTACGTTACTAAGTGGGTAGAAGCTATATTCCAACTAATAGTGATGATCATAACACTTCTATTAAAATGCTTAAAGATGTTATTTTCCCAAGGTTTGGAGTCCCTAGATATATAGTGACTGATGGTGGTTCACATGTTATTCATGGTGCTTTCCGTAAACTTCTAGCTAAATATGATGTTAACCATAGGATTGCATCACCTTATCATGCTCAGTCTAATGGTCAAGTTGAGTTGAGCAGCCGAGAAATAAAATTAATCTTGCAAAAGACTGTTAATAGATCTAGAAAGAATTGGTCTAAGAAACTTGACGATGCATTATGGGCTTATAGAACTGCTTATAAAAACCCAATGGGAATATCCCCGTATAAAATGGTCTATGGAAAAGCATGTCATTTACCTCTTGTGTTAGAACATAAAGCTTATTGGGCAATTAAAGAACTTAACTATGATTTCAAACTTGTTGGTGAAAAGAGGTTATTTGATATTAGCTCCTTAGATGAATGGAGGACACAAGCTTATGAAAATGCCAAGTTGTTTAAAGAAAAAGTTAAAAGATGGCATGACAAAAGAATCCAACAACGAGAATTTAAAATAGGTGATCTAGTTCTTTTGTACAATTTTCCTTTCAGGTTTTTTGCGGGAAAACTTCTCTCGAAATGGAAAGGACCCTATATCGTCGAAGAAGTTTATCGCTCCGAAGCCATTAAGATTAACAATGCAGAAGGCACACATCCGAGAGTGGTTAATGGGCAAAGAATCAAACATTACATCTCAGGTACGCCCATTAATGTTTAAACTAATATTATTCAAGTGATGACTGATACGTCTCCAACGCATCTATAATTTATGAAGTATTCATGCCATATTTACAACAATTTTATATGGTTTTGGTATGATTTGCATGGAACTAACCCGGACTGACGCTGTTTTCAGCAGAACTACCGTGGTGTTGTTTTTTGTGTAGAAATAAAAGTTCTCCAAATTCAACGAAACTTTTTAACAAATTTTTTTGGAACAAAAGAGGCACTAGAAGCTTTGTGGGAGGGCCAGAAGAGCCACGAGATGGATGACGTGGCTTGAGACTGCGTCGGTATTTCCCCAAAGAGGAAGGGATGATGCAGCACAGCGACGGTAAGTATTTCCCTCAGTTATGAAACCAATGTATCGAACCAGTAGGAGGATCACCAACACTATGTAAACAACACCTGTACACAAAGAACAAATACTTGCAACCCGACGCGAAAGAGAGGTTGTCAATCTCTCTACGGTAAAAATATAGATTCGTTAATGATAGATTGGATAGATAGATCTCTCAAGAACATGAAATAAAAGAGGCAAATAAAAAGTGCAGCAAGTTATTTTGTTTTTTTGGAATAATAGATCTGAAAACAAAAGCGGCAAAAAGATAGATTGAAAAGCAATATGTTGGAAAAGTAGACCCGGGGGCCGTAGGTTTCACTAGTGGCTTCTCTCATGAGTATAGCACACGGTGGGTGAACAAATTACTGTTGGGCAATTAATAGAAGATCAAATAATCATGACGGTATCCAAGGCGATGATCATTATATAGGCATCACGTCCAAGATTAGTAGACCGAAACGATTCTGCATGTACTACTATTACTCCACACATCGACCGCTATCCATCATGCATCTAGTGTATTAAGTTCATGGAAAAACGGAGTAATGCAATAAGAACAGTGACATGATGTAGACAAGATCTATTCATGTAGGAATAGACCCCATCTTGTTATCCTTAATAGCAACGATACATGAGTGCCTCGCCGCCCCTTCTGTCACTGGGATAGGACACCGCAAGATTGAACCCATCACATAGCACCTCTTCCCATGGCAAGAAAAATCGATCTAGTTGGCCTAACTAAACCAAAGATTCGAAGAAGAAATACGAGGCTATAAGTAATCATGCATATAAGAGATCAAAGAAGACTCAAATAATATTCATGGATAGAAACTGATCATGAACTCAAAATTCATCGGATCCCAATAAACACACCGCAAAAAGTTTACATCAAATAGATCTACAAGAGACCATTGTATTGAGAATCAAAACAGAGAGAGGAAGCCATCTAGCTACTGCCTACGGACCCGTAGGTCCATGGTGGACTACTCGCGCATCATCGGAGAGGCACCAATGAGGATGATGAACCCCTCCGTGATGGTGTTAGATTGGATCTTGCGGTTCTAGAACTTGCGGGGGCTGGATGTATTTTTCGTCGACTCCTCTAGGGTTTCTGGAATATTTGGCTATTTATAGAGCTCAGAGGTGGTTGAGGGGGTGCCCGAGGTGCCCACCACCCACCAGGTCGCGCCAGGGGGCCTCTGGCGCGCCCTGGTGGGTGATGGCCACCCTAGGCCCCCTCTTCTGGTGTTCCTTGGCCCATCTTCTTTCTTCTGGTACATTAAAAATCCACAAAAATCCCCGCAGCGTTTTGTCTCCGTTTGGTACTGATTTTCTGCGAAGTAAAAAACAAGCAAAAACAGCAAATGGCACGTTGGGACTATGTCAATAGGTTAGTCCGAAAAAATGATATAAAGTTGTAATAAAATGAATGTAAAACATCCAAGAATGATAATATAACAGCATGGAACAAGCAAAAATTATCGATACGTTGGAGACGTATCAGCATCCCCAAGCTTAATTCCTACTCGTCCTCGAGTACGTAAATGATCAAAACAGAATTTTTGATGTGGAATGTTGCCTAACATGTTCATCATATTCTTTTCTTCTTTGTACAGCATGGACATTTGGACTTGTAAATGATTCAAAGCAATAGTCTAGTTTTAACATAATGACTTCAATACTCAAGCATGTCAACAAGCAACCATGTCTTTCAAAATATCAACACTAAAGAAAGTTATCCCTAGCCCATCATGCTAAATCATTGATCCATTCATGAAACACACTCAAATATTAGCTATGCCCAATGCTCAAGTACGATCATAGTGCCCCCTAGTTGGTGCTTATAAGAGAAGATGGAGACTCAAAGCCCTTCGCAGAGGGAAGTAGGGATTTGTAGAGGTGCCAGAGCTCAAAGTTTTAAATTGAGAGAGCAAAAATATTTTGGGTGGCATGCTTTTCCTGTCAACGAAAACGACAAAGTAGCTCACAATACTTTCCATGCTAGATACATCATAGGCGGTTCCCAAACAGAAAATGAAGTTTATTCCTGTTTCCAGCAAGCTTTCACTTTCCATGGCGGGTCATATCCACGGTTGCCTTCCATACCAACACTTTCCAATGAATTTATTATTTGACAACATAAAGTAAATATATTTTTTTTATCTTTTTTCATTTCGGGAATGGGCATCCCTATTACCGCCGCACTCTCGTGCAATGACAAGTGAATAAACACTCATCTTGAGAATAACACATCTAGCATGGAAAAATATTGGACACTCCCCACCGTTTCATGAGCGGTACGGGCACACAAAAGAGAACATTTATTTTGAAAATTTAGAGATGGCACATACAAATTTTCTTGGAACGGCATGGAAATACCGCATATAGGTAGGTATGGTGGACTCATAAGGCAAAACTTGGTTTAAGGATTTTGGATGCACAAGTAGTATTTCTACTTAGTACAAATGAAGGCTAGCAAATAGATTGGGAAGCAACCAAACCAAGAAATGAAAAATCACATAAGTGAGCATTGAACATAACTAACACCGAATCATGCACCACAAGTAGGATGTAACTTCATTGCATAACTATTTACTTTTGTGCATGCATAGGGAATCACAAACCTTAACACCAATATTCCTACTAAGCATAATTACTCACTAACATAACTCACATATTACTATCATCATGTTTCAAAACTATTACAAGGAATCAAGTTTAATTTGTCCAATGATCTTCATGAAAGTTTTTATTATATCCTCCTTGGATATCTATCACTTTGGGACTAGTTTCATATATTGCCATTGCTTTTTGGCAAGCTTAAACAAATTTAAGTGAAGCACATGAACTTAAAGATTTCATCTCTCAAAAAGGTATAAGTGAAGCATGAGAAGATTTATTCAAAATTTACTAACTCTCAAATTAATCTAAGTGAAGCATGAGAGTATTTCTACAAAAGTTTCCAAGCACACCGTGCTCAAAAAGATATAAGTGAAGCACTAGAGCAATTCTATAGCTCAAAAAGTTTAAGTGAAGCACATAGGGCAATTCTAACAAATCATAGCATGATTTTGGCTTTCTCAAATAGGTGTGTACAGTAAGGATACAAAGGAAAAACTAACAAACAAAGCAAGCAAAGATACAAGACGCTCCAAGCAAAACACATGATATGTGACGAATAAAAATATAGCTCCAAGTAAAATACCGATGGTCGTTTGAAGAAAGAGGGGATGCCACTCGGGGCATCCCCAAGCTTAGTTGCTTGTTACTCTTTGGATATATCTTGGGAGTGCGGTAGCATCCCCAAGCTTAGGATTTTGCTACTCCTTATTCCTTCATCCATCGTGATCTCACCCAAAACTTGAAAACTTCAATCACACAAAACTCAAAAAATCTTCGTGAGATCCGTTAGCATAAGAAAGCAAATCACTACTTTAGGTACTGTTGTAAACCCATTCAAATTTTATAATTGCATTATACCTACTGTATTTTAACTTTACCATGGCTTATACCCTCCAATACAAACCATAGATTCATCAAAACAAGCACACAATGCAATGAAAACAGAATCTGTCTTAAACAGAACAGTCTGTAGTAATCTGTACTCTAGCCATACTTATGTAACTCTAAAAATTCTGAACAATTAGGACACCGTAAGGAATTTGTATAGAAACACTGTGTTAAAATTGCAGCTCAAGATCACGTTCCAGAAAAAAAAATGAAAATTCATACACTGGACGCAAAGTTTCTGTCTCAGATTCAGCATCACTTCTACTCATCCTATGAATCATCCTAACGGTTCTACTTGTCACAAACACTAAATAAACCATAAAAACACAATAATAAAAGAGGCATAATTGTGTCAACACTCAAAAACAGAAAGAGAAAAGCAAAAATTTATTTATTTATTGGGTTGCCTCCCAACAAGCGCTATCGTTTAACGCCCCTAGCTAGGCATATTGGATAGATTCAAGTATTGTCATCTTTGGTTTTGGATCCATAGGATGCCCTCATGATTGATTCATATGGTGGCTTAATTCTTGTTCTAGGGAAGTGTTCCATACCCTTTCTTAATGGAAATTGAAAACGAATATTGCCTTCTTTCATATCAATCACGGCACCTATAGTGCGTAAAAACGGTCTACCAAGTATAATGGGACAAGACGGATTGCAATCAATATCAAGCACAATAAAATCAATGGGCAAATAATTCCTATTTGCAAGAATAAGAACATCATTAATTCTTCCCAAAGGCTTTTTAATAGTAGAATCCGCCAAGTGCAAATTAAGAGAACATTCTTCAATGTTGGTAAGACCAAGCACATCACATAGAGATTTCGGAATCGTGGAAACACTAGCACCCAAATCACACAAAGCAAAACATTCATAATTTTTAATCTTGACCTTAATGGTAGGTTCCCACTCATCATGTAATTTTCTAGGGATAGAAATCTCCAACTCTAACTTTTCTTCAAAAGATTTCATCATGGCATCAATGATATGTTTAGTAAAAGCTTTATTTTGCTCATAAGCATGGGGTGAATTCAACATAGATTGCAACAAAGAAATACATTCAATCAAGGAGCAACTATCATAGTTAAAATCTTTGCAATCCAAGATAGTGCGCACATCACTAGTTAAAGTTTTGACCTCTTCAAACCCACTTTCATCAAAAATTTCATCAAGATTTTCACCCTCCAATTTATTGGGACGCCTTCTAGATAAAGTTGACTCTACTTCAGTCCCTTCATTATCAATTTTAACATTACTAAACAAGGAGTCAACAGAAGAAACACCAATCACTTTAAGATCTACATCATTCTTGTAACGACAATCACTAGAAGACGATTTTTCTAAGATTTCTCTTTTAGCTCTAAGCATAGCGGTTCTTTTCTTACTTTCATCCATAGAGACATATAAAGCTTTAATAGATTCGTCAATATTAGGCACAAAAGCTTTCAACTTGAGATTTTCAACATCATGAGAAATTCTATCAATGCTTCTAGACATATCATCAATCTTATTCAACTTTTCTTCTATCGTAGTATTGAAAGCCTTTTGAGCATTGATAAATTCTTTAATATTACTCTCAAGATCAGAGGTGTTCCTATTATTATTGTAAGAAGAATTACCATAGGAATTACCATAACTATTAGAGGAATTTCCAGGAAAAGGCCTAGGATTAAAATTACCTCTATAAGCATTGTTATTGAAATTGTTGCGCGAGAAAAAATTCACATCTACGGATTCACTATTTTGCTCAATCAAAGTAGACAAAGGCACGTCATTAAGATCAATAGGAGTATTTTTATTAGCAACCAATTTCATCAAAGCATCAACTTTATCACTCAAAGTACTAATTTCCTCTACCAAATTAACCTTTTTACTAGTAGGTGCTCTTTCGGTATGCCATTGAGAATAATTAGCCATGATATTATCTAGCAATTTAGTAGCTTCACCCAAAGTAATCTCCATAAAAGTACCTCCCGCGGCGGAATCTAAAAGATTTCTAGAGACAAAATTCAATCCTGCGTAAAAAATTTATATGATCATCCAAAGATTCAAACCATGTGTAGGACAATTTCTTATCATCAACTTCATTCTTTCCCAAGATTGGGCAACATGTTCATGCTCAAGTTGCTTAAAATTCATGATTTGCGTCCTAAGGGAAATAATTTTCGTCGGCGGAAAATACTTAGTGATAAAAGCATCCTTGCACTTATTCCAAGAATCGATACTATTGCGAGGCAAAGATGAAAACCAATTTTTTGCATGATCCCGCAAGGAAAAAGGAAATAGTTTCAACTTGACAATATCATTGTCCAAATCTTTTTTCTTTTGCATATCACACAATTCAACGAAAGTGTTTAGATGGGACGCGGCATCCTCATTAGGATTACCGGCAAATTGATCTTTCATGACAAGATTCAACAAAGTGGCATTAATATCACAAGACTCCGCACTAGTGGCGGGAGGAGCAATAGGCGTACTAATAAAATCATTGTTATTAGTATTGGAAAAATCACACAACTTGGTGTTCTCTTGAGTCATCGTGACTACGCAAACAAGATTGCAAGCAAGGATGAGATCCGGCAAGAAAAACGGCAAACGAAAAAGAGGGCAATTAAAACGGCAAATTGGTGAAGTGGGGGAGAGGAAAACGAGAGGCAAATGGCAAATAATGTAATTGCGAGGAGATGAGATTTGTGATTAGGAACCTGGTAGATGATGATGGAGTCCCCTCGGCGCCTACGATAGGCACGTAGAAGAGACTGCTTCCTCCCCGGCAACGGCGCCAGAAATTCCTTTGACGTGGCTTGATACTGCGTCGATATTTCCCCAAAGAGGAAGGGATGATGCAGCACAGCGACGGTAAGTATTTCCCTCAGTTATGAAACCAAGGTTATCGAACCAGTAGGAGGATCACCACCACCCAATAAGCAGCACCTGCACACAAACAACAAATACTTGCAACCCGGCGCGAAAGAGAGGTTGTCAATCTCTCTTCGGTAATAAGATAGATTAGGTAGTGATAGATAGGAGAGATAGATCTCTCAAGAACACAAATAAAAAGAGTAAATATGCAGCAATATATTTTTGGGTTTTTGGTTTTGTAGATCTGAAAACAAAGATTGCAAAAAACGTAGATCGGAAAGCAATATGATAGGAAAAGTAGACCCGGGGGCCATAGGGTTCACTAGTGGCTTCTCTCATGAGTATAGCGCACGGTGGGTGAACAAATTATTGTTGGGCAATTGATAGAAAATCGAATAGTCATGACGATATCGAAGGCGATGATCATTATATAGGCATCACGTCCAAGATAGATAGACCGACTCCTGCCTGCATCTACCTCTATTACTCCACACATCGACCACTATCCAGCATGCATCTAGTGTATTAAGTTCATGGAAAAAAGGAGTAATGCAATAAGAACGATGACATGATGTAGACAAGATCTATTCATATAGGAATAGACCCCATCTTGTTATCCTTAATAGCAACGATACATGCGTGTCTTGCTGCCCCTTCTGTCACTGGGAAAGAACACCGCAAGATCGAACCCATCACAAAGCACCTCTTCCCATGGCCAGAAAAATCGATCTAGTTGGCCTAACTAAACCAAAGATTCGAAGAAGAAATACGAGGCTATAAGTAATCATGCATATAAGAGATCAAAGAAGACTCAAATAATATTCATGGATAGAAACTGATCATGAACTCAAAATTCATCGGATCCCAACAAACACACTGCAAAAGTTTACATCAAATAGATCTCCAAGAGACCATTGTATTGAGAATCATAAGAGAGAGAGAGAGAGAGAGAGAGAGAGAGAGAGAAGCCATCTAGCTACTGCCTACGGACCCGTAGGTCTATGGTGGACTACTCACGCACCATCGGAGAGGCACCTATGAGGAAGATGAACCCCTCCGTGATGGTGTTTAGATTGGATCTTGACGTTCTACAACTTGCGGCGGCTGGAATTGTGTTTCGTCGACTCCTCTAGGGTTTTTGGATTTTCTAGGAATTTATAGGCACGATAGTCGGTTGAGGGGGTGCCCGAGGTGCCCACCACCCACCAGGCCGTGCCAGGGGGCCTCTGGCGCGCCCTGGTGGGTGATGGCCAACCTGGGCCCCCTCTTCTGGTGTTCCTTGGCCCATCTTCTTTCTTCTGGTCCGTAAAAAAATCCACAAAAATCCCCGCAGCTTTTTGTCTCCGTTTGGTACTGATTTTCTGCGAAGTAAAAAACAAGCAAAAACAGCACCTGGCACTTTGGCACTATGTCAATAGGTTAGTCCCAAAAAATGATGTAAAGTTGTAATAAAATGAATGTAAAACATCCAAGAATGATAATATAACAGCATGGAACAAGCAAAAATTATAGATACGTTGGAGACGTATCAGTATGCTATAAATAATAATGATAACCATGAAACTTGTCATCATAATTTTAGTTTTCAATTGGATTATGCCACTCAAATATCCCATGATAGTTATTTTGTTGAGTTTTCTCCCACTACTTTGAATGAGAAGAATTTTGCTTGTGTGGGTAGTAATAAAAATTCTATGCTTGTGCATCATGAAAAGAATTATTTATGTGATAGTTATATTGTGAAATTCATTCATGATGCTACTGAAAATTATTATGAGAGAGTAACATATGCTTGTAAGAATTGCAATAATATCAAGTTTCCTCTCTATGTGTTGAAAATCTTGAAGATATGCTTGTTTTACCTTCCTATGCTAGTTGGTTCTTGCTTCCATAAATTGTTTGCTCACAACATCCCTATGCACAGGAAGTGGGTTAGACTTAAATGTGCTTGTCATGGCATTCATGATGCTCTCTTGCATATTTCAATTACTACTTTTTATGTGAGCATCATTGAAATGATCATGCCTAGCTAAAAGGCTTCAAAGAAAATCGCTTGTTGGGAGACAACCCAACCCTTTTACTTTCTGTTTTTGTATGTTCACATGATTAATCTACTGTGGTAATCATTTTTTTTGTCTTTTATTTCAATAATGTGCCAAGTAAAGCCTTTGGGATAGTATGGATACTTGTTGATTTGATTCTGTGCAAAAACAGAAACTTTTGCCTCCAGTAAAGAATTTTTATGATTTTACTGGAGAGTCAAAAAATTCTGAAATTTTTACACAGTATTTATATGCAAATTCTATAAGTTTTCCTAATGTTTCAGAATTTTTAGAGACAGGGAAGTATGGTTATGCTAAAGATCTTCACAGACTGTTCTGTTTCTGACAGATTCTGTTTTGCATGCATAGTTTGCTTGTTTTAGTGTTCCCATAGCTTATATTCAGTGATATAAATTATGTGAATGATAGAATACAGTAGTTATTATGTGAGAACAATTAGTAATCTTGTCTTGACAGTACCTAAGTGAATGATCTTTATTTATTATACTAACCCATCTCACGAAGTTCCGTTAAGTTTTGTGTGATTGAAGTTTTCAAGTTTTGGGTGAGATATCGATATGAGGAGAAGAAGGAGTGAAAATAACCTAAGCTTGGGGATGACCAAGGCAACCCAAGGTAATATTCAAGGAAGATCCAAGTAACTAAGCTTGAGGATGCCCCGGAAGGCATCCCCTCTTTCGTCTCCAACATTATCGGTAACCTTACTTTGGGCTATATTTTTATTCGTCACATTATATGTGCTTTGCTTGGATCATCATTATATTTTGTTATTTTATGTTAGGTGTTATTTATAATCTTGTTTTTCAATAAAAAGTTCCAAGAATGGCCTTAGGATGCTTGCATTGCATGTTTGATGTGTGCTGTGTAAAAACAGAAACTTTCTCTGTAGTGCTTGAATTTTTATATTTTACTGGAACGTGGAAAGTTTCTGAAATTTTTACAAAGTGTTGTCATATAAATTCTTTATGACGTACTAAATTTTCATAATTTTTTGAGTTACAAAAGTACACTGTTTTCATAAATTTCTACAGATTGTTCTGTTTGGATAGATTGTTGTCATAGTTTTGTTATCTACTTATCCTATAATTTCCATAGCCTATATTGGTAGATATAAATTGTGGAAACTATAGTAAACAGTAGATGATGTTTGGAAATTATTGTGCAACTTGTCTTGGCAGTACAAGAAGTGTGGACTTATTCTTATGTGTACTAACCTATCTCACGAGTTCTTTTTGAGTTTTTGTGGATGAAGTTTTTAAGATTTTGGGAAACCGTGATATAAAAGGAATTAAGGAGACACAAAAGCTCAAGCTTGGGGATTCCCAAGGCATCCCAATATAATATTTCAAGAAGTCTCAAGCATCTAAGCTTGGGGATGTCCCATTAGGCATCCCACCTTTCTTCATCAACAATTATCGGTTAGTAGCGGTTGAGCCTAAGTTTTTGCTTCTTCACATGATGTGTGCTATTCTTGGAATGTCATTTTATTTTGTTTTGCTTGCTGTTTTAATAAAATACTTAGATCTGAAAGTTTTTAGATGAGAGAGAGTTCTCAAATGGCTACCCATTTACTTAACTACTCGCTTGATCTTCACTTATATCTTTTTGGAGTAGCTTGTCATTTACTCTTGCGCTTCACTTATATCCTATGAGTAAATTGTTGAATGAATTCAATACCATGAAGTTGAAATTATATGTTCATATCATGCCTAGTAGTAGCTTCACATTGGGTTTAGAAAGTAAAATCTTTTGAAGATTGACAATCACAATATTGGTCATACAAGCAATTCGTGAATGATTATTATAAGGAAGAGAACTTTCACATACAAATATATTATCTTGGACATCTTCTATGATTGTGAATAGCCATTAATTATTTTCAAACTTGAGCAAATTAATTGAAGTTGGACAAGGAAGACAACGTAATGAGTTATGGTTGTGTATATTTGCATAGAAGTTATATTGTTATGGATCCTCCAACATGTGGTGTTTGCTTAGGATCTTTTGCTAGCCAAAAATTCATACTAAGTAGAGATACTACTTGTGCATCCAAAAACCCTTAAACCCAGTTTCTTGCCATGAGTCTCCACCATACCTACCTATGGATTGAATAAGATCCTTCAAGTAAGTTGTCATCGGTGCAAAAAGGGAATAAAAATTGCTTCCAAATGTGTTTGATCATTTAGTGTAAGAGAAAATTGAGCGTTGTACAAACTTGTGATGGCAAAGTAATAAAAGAGATGACCTGCATAATAAAGGTTGCTATCATAAGGGGCAATATAACGTGACGTTCTTTTGCATTAAGGGATTCTGCATACAAAACCAAAAAGCGCATGACAACCTCTGCTTCCCTCTGCGAAGGGCCAATCTTTTACCTTTCAGTATTTACTTTTATGCAAGAGTCAATAGTATGCATTCTCATTTCAACCTCAATTATTCTCTAGTTGGCAAGCATCATGTGGTGGGGAAAGATCTAGGCACATATAGCCAGTAAAATATATTTGATCATGACTTATTATTGTTGACAATTATCTCTATGATAAATGAGTTGGGAGGCGAAACATTAAGCCCCTATCTTTCTCTGTGTTCGATGGATGCCATTTGTTCTAAAAATATGCTTTGAGTACTAGCAATCATAGAAGACTATATGATGATTGAGTATGTGGAGCTCTTACTTAGACTTTGTTGAGAATAAGTTGAATTGCAATTGTTTGGTGACTAAGAACATAGGTTGTTAAGTTTCAAGAGAATTCATTGTTTAAACCATAACAAGTGAATTGGTTGCTACTTTATCATGATGAGTTTTATGAGAAAGAGTTGTTGTTATGACGCTAGGAAAAGTGGTTGAAATAATCATTGATCAAACTTATTGCACTATGCTAGCACTCACACTTCATAAATTATTTCTTTTATCATTTACCTACTCATGGACGAGTAGGAATTAAGCTTGGGGATGCTGATACGTCTCCAACGCATCTATAATTTATGAAGTATTCATGCCATATTTACAACAATTTTATATGGTTTTGGTATGATTTGCATGGAACTAACCCGGACCGACGCTGTTTTCAGCAGAACTACCGTGGTGTTGTTTTTTGTGCAGAAATAAAAGTTCTTCAAATGCAACGAAACTTTTTGATGATTTTTTGGAACAAAACAGGCACTAGAAGCTTCGTGGGAGGGCCAGAAGAGCCACAAGGTGGCCACAACCCACCAGGGCGCGCCAGCCCCCTCTAGCGCGCTCTGGTGTCTTGTGGGCCCCTCGTGGCCAATCTTCGCGTGAAACCGATGCCCAAAACCCCTAGAAATAACCCTAGATCAGAAGTTCCGCCGCCGCAACTCTCTGTATCGACGAAAAAACAATCTGGAGGCATTCCAGTACCCTTCCGGAGAGGGTAGATCATCTTCGGTGGCCATCTTCATCATCCCGGCGGAGGCCATGACGAGGAGGGAGTAGTACACCCTCGGGGTTGAGGGTTTGTACCAGTATCTATGTGTTTAATATCTCTCTCGTGTTCTTCATTTGGCACAATCTTGATGTATCGTGGGCTTTGTTAATATAGTTGGATCATATGGTGTTTTCCCCTCTCTATCTTGTTGTGATGAATTGAGTTTTCCCTTTGAGATTTCATTATTACCGGGTTGAATACTTTTATGGATTTGAGAGCACTTGATCTATGTCTTGGCACTCAACTCGCGGATTCCCAAGGTGACATTGGGGCAATCTATGCATAGGGGTTGATGCACGTTTTCGTCCTACTTTCTCCGATAGAAATCTTGGGGCACTCTTTGAGGTTCTTTGAGTTGTATTGAGTATTATGAATCTGAAATTGTTTGATGTGTATCGTATAATTAACTCATGGATACTTGTGGTGACATTGGAGTATCTAGGTGACATTAGAGTTGGTTGATGCGTATCATATGGTGTTATTTTAGTACGAACTCTTAGATAGATCGATCAGAAAGGATAACTTGGTGTTATTTTGGTACGAACTCTTGGATAGATCGATCGGAATGGATAACTTTAAGGTGGTTTCGTACCCTACAAACAATTTCCTATTATGTTCTCCCCTAGATAAGAACTTTGGAGTCATTCTTCGTTGCACGTTGAGGGATGGTTATGTGATCCAATTATATTAGCATTGTTGAGAGATTGCACTAGGGAAAGTACGGACCCTAGGCCTTGTTTTCAAGCATTGCAATACCGTTTGTGCTCACTTTTGTTACTTGCTACCTTGCTGTTTTTTATTGTTACTATTACAAAAATCAATACCTAATATCATTACTACACTTGTATCACCATCTCTTCGCCGAACTAGTGCACCTATACAATTTACCATTGTATGTGGTGTGTTGGGGACACAAGAGACTTTTTATTATTTGGTTGCAGGGTTGTTTGAGAGAGACCATCTTCATCCTACGCCTCCCATGGATTGATAAACCTTAGGTCATCCACTTGAGGGAAATTTGCTACTGTCCTACAAAACTCTGCGCTTGGAGGCCCAACACGAGTCTACAAGAACAAGTTGTGTAGTAGACATCAATGACACCGGTAGAACACATAAGATAAACCTTCCGAAACACTCCAGACACCTGAGAAAGGGTAGGTATGTGATACGGTAAGTAAACCAACTCTGAAAAATCCATAAAAATATTTTCTGTTGGTTTGGTATTTTAGAACAATTACAAAAATAAAAAACCAGCCAGGGGGACCCACGAGGGACTCCCAAGCCAACAAGGTGCGGCCACCCCTGGGCGCGCCCTGATGGCTTGGGAGCACCTCATGTGCCTCCCAGACTCCATTTTCTTCCTGGATGCGTATTCTGACCTAGAAAATGCATTATATATACCTCTGTATGTTTTGACCACCGCGTCGTGAGTTTCTCCTCTGTTCTTTTTTTGAGCTGTTTTCTGCCAGGTCTCTTAATTTTGGTGAGGTACCCAGGGCTCCTCCGATTCTTCGCAAGAAGCATCGCATAGTCCGACCCTCGTCGGGCAAACGCCCTTACAGCAAGGTCTATTATGAATTGTCTGCTGGAGAAGAGGATGAACCGGAGGTTCCAGAAGATGCTAGGAGGAACGATAAGGAAGAATCCGAAGAAACAGAAAGAAACTGTGCTAACCACCTCTCTGAGGATCTCAACCAGGGAGATGTGCTATTACCTCTTTATGATGATATTTTCTTACCTGAAATTGATACATTAAATGCTATGGAATCCATCTGTGCTAAGAATACAACACTTACCCATGAAGTTATTCTGCTGGAAGAGCAGAACCGTGCCTTACGGAGGATAATTGATAACCTGGAGTATTTTCTTCCGAAGGACAAGCCTACTACATCATCATCACCATCACCCAAGAAGGACACTTGAGTACATGGGTATGAGCACCACCCTTAGCTTGTTCCAAGCTTGGGGGAGGTTCCCTGGTATCGTCTCACCATCACTTTTATGATCATCATGTTGGAAATATGCCCTAGAGGCAATAATAAATTAGTTATTATCATATTTCCTTGTTCTTGATAAATGTTTATTATCCATGCTAGAATTGTATTGATTGGAAACTCAAATACATGTGTGGGTACATAGACAACACTGTGTCCCTAGTGAGCCTCTAATATACTAGCTCGTTGATCAAGGATGGTCGAGGTTTCCTGGCCATGGACATGAGTTGCCATTTGATAACGGGATCACATCATTAGGAGAATGATGTGATGGACAAGACCCAGACTATGAACGGAGCATATGATCGTGTCAAGTTTATTGCTATTGTTTTCAGCATGTCAAGTATCTGTTCCTATGACCATGAGATCATGCAACTCATTGACACCAGAGGAGTACCTTGTGTGTATCAAGCATCGCAACGTAACTGAGTGACTATAAAGATGCTCTACAGGTATCTCCGAGGGTGTCTGTTGAGTTGGCATGGATCAAGACTGGGATTTGTTACTCCGTATGACTGATGTCTACTACGCAACTTTATTCTTGTAGACTTTGTTGGGCCTCCAAGCGCAGAGTTTTGTAGGACAGTAGCAATTTTCCCTCAAATGGATGACCTAAGGTTTATCAATCCGTGGGAGGTGTAGGATGAAGATGATCTCTCTCAAACAACCATGCAATCAAATACAAGAAATATATTGTGTCCCCAACACACCCAATACAATGGCAAATTGTATAGGTGCACTAGTTCGGCGAAGAGATGGTGATACAAGTGCAATATGGATGGTAGATATAGGTTTTTGTAATCTGAAAATATAAAAACAGCAAGGTACCAAGGAACAAAAGTGAGCACAAACGGTATTGCAATGCTTGAAAACAAGGCCTAGGGTCCGTACTTTCGCTAGTGCAATCTCTCAACAATGCTAATATAATTGGATCACATAACCATCCATCAATGTGCAACGAAGAATCACTCCAAAGTTCTTATCTAGCGGAGAACATAAGAAGAAATTGTTTGTAGGGTACGAAACCACCTTAAAGTTATCCTTTCCGATCGATCTATCCAAGAGTTCGTACTAAAATAACACCAAGCTATCCTTTCCGATCGATCTATCTAAGAGTTCGTACTATAATAACACCATATGATACGCATCAACAAAATCTAATGTCACCTAGATACTCCAATGTCAACACAAGTATCCATGAGTTAATTATACGATACGCATCAAACAATTTCAGATTCATAATACTCAATCCAACACAAAGAACCTCAAAGAGTGCCCCAAGATTTCTATCGGAGAACAAGGCATGAAAACGTGCAATCAACCACTATGCGTAGATCCCCAAGGTCACCGGAATCCACAAGTGCACCAAGATTTCTATCGGAGAACAAGGCATGAAAACGTGCAATCAACCCTTATGGCCCTCCGATGGATGTACCCTTAATCCAATGGCTCTTGGGCACCTCTAGATTCTTCCTAGGGACTCCTCACAGCCCTCATGAGTCCTCAAAGTCGTGTCTTGGCCGAATACATCAGATATGGTAAGAGTTGGACTCAATCACGACATCAATTCTTGTAATCCCGTAATCAGATATTTTACTCCAGTAAAATGGGTCTATAGATTGCATCCGAACTCCGTTTTGGACGAATTTGGAGTCCAGAATCAATGCCATAAAATTCCCCACACTTTCCTAGTTTTTGTTTTTTCCATTTGAAGCCGTCTTCAGGGGTCAGACTGACGATCTCTAAAAACTATTTGCGGACAGATTTCAGGAAAGTCAGAGTCCTCCTCCAACAAGGCTCCTTTTGCGTTTTTTCGCCAATTTCCAATTAATTCCTACACATCAAAGTGTGAAACAAGAACTTGTGAAATTTTGCAACTATTAATAGGTTAGTCCCAATAAATCATAAAACCATAGTAAAAACATAGGCAAATATGACATGAATACTTCATAAATTATCGATACGTTGGAGACGTATCAGCATCCTCAAGCTTAATTCCTACTCGTCCACGAGTAGGTGAATGATAAAATAACTAATTTATGAAGTGTAAATGCTAGAATAATATATAAGTTTGATCATTGATAATTTCAGTCAATTTTCTAGCATCATAACCAGCAACTTTTTCTCATAAAAATCATCATGATAGAGTAGCAACCAATTCACATGTTATGGTTCAAACAATGAATTCTCTTGAAACTTAGCAACCTATGTTCTTAGTCACCAAACAATTCCAATTCAACTTATTCTCAACAAAGTCTAAGTAAGAGCCCCACATACTCAATCATCATATAGTCTTCTATGATTGCTAGTACTCAAAGCATATTTTTAGAACAAATGGCATCCATCGAACACAAAGAAAGATAGGGGCTTAATGTTTCGCCTCGCAACTCATTTATCATAGAGATAATTGTCAACAATAATAAGTCATGATCAAATATATTTGACTGGATATATATGTTTGGATATGTCCCCACCACATGATGCTTGCCAACTAATAGACTGAGGTTGGAATAAGAAGCTGACTCAACATGAATAGTAAATAACATGAAAGTAAATAGATTGTCCCTTCGCAGAGGGAAGCGGTGATTTGCAAAGGTGCCAGAGCTCAAAGCTTAAATCAGAGATAAATATAATTTTGCGAGGTGCACCCTTCCTGTCAACGTTACGACCAAGAGTTATCAATATCTTCCATGTTAAACACATTAGCGGCGGTTCCCAAGTGGTAAAAGTAAAGGTTTAATCCCCCTCCACCAATAAACACACTCCATGGCTAGCCGAATCCACGGGTACCGTCCATACCAACAACATTCCTGGGGGAGTTTTGTTTAATTATTTGCATTTTTTTATTTCGGGACTGGGAATCCCTATTACCGCCCCTCTCATGCAAGGACGAGTGAATAAACACTCATCATGAGAATAACCCGCTTAACATGGAAGATGCTGACCGCCTCACATCGCTCCATGAGCGGTCCAGGCACACAAAACAGATGCTCATTTGAAATTTTAGAGGTGGCACATGCAAATTTACTTGGAACGGCAGGATAATACCGCATATAGGTAGATATAGTGGACTCTCATGGCAAGAAACTGGGTTTAAGGGTTTTTGGATGCACAAGTAGTATCTCTACTTAGTATGAATTTTTGGCTAGCAAAATATCCTAAGCAAACACCACATGTTGGAGGATCCATAACAATATAACTTCTATGCAAATATACACAACCTTAACTCATTACGTTGCCTTCCTTGTCCCACTTCAACTAATTTGCTCAAGTTTGAAAATAATTAATGGGTATTCACAATCATAGAAGATGTCCAAGATAACATATTTGTATGTGAAAGTTTTCTTTCTTATATTAATCATTCATGAATTGCTTGTATGACCAATTTGATGATTGTCAAACTTCAATAGATTTTAATTTATAAACCAGATGTGAAACTACTACTAAGCATAAAGCACGTTAATAATTTCAGATTTATGATATTCAATTCATTCACAATTTACTCATAGGATATAAGTGAAGCACAAGAGTAAACATCAAACTACTCTCAAAATATATAAGTGAAGATCAATGAGTAGTCAAACAATAAAGTAGCTATGTGAGGACTCTCTCTCTCAATAAAGAATTTCAGATCTGAGTATTTTATTTAAACAGCGAGCAAAAGAAAAATAGCACTCCAAGAATAGCACATATCATGTGGACAAATAAAAATTTAGGCTCAACATAGGCTAACCGATAATTGTTGATGAAGAGAGGTGGGATGCGTAGCATCCCCAAGGTTAGATGCTTGAGACTTCTTGAAATATTTACTTGGGGTGCCTTGGGCATCCCCAAGCTTGAGCTTTTGTATCTCGTTCAATCCTCTCATATCATGGCTTCACCTATTCTCAAAAACTTCATCCACACAAAACTCGAAAAGAACTTGTGAGATAGGTTAGTACACATAAGAACAAATCAACACTTCATGTACTACCAAGAAAAGTTGCATAATAATTTCAAACATCATATACTATTTACTATCATTCCCACAATTTATATCTACCAATATAGGCTATGGAAACTATAGGATAAGTAGATAACAAACCTATGACAGCAATCTGTCCAAACAGAACAATCTGTAGCAATTTATGAAAACAGTGTACTTCTGTAACTCAAAAATTATACAAATTTAGGACATGCTAAATAATTTATATGACAATACTGTGTAAAAATTTCAGAAACTTTCCACGTTCCAGTAAAATATGAAAATTCAAACAGTATAGATAAATATTCTGTTTTTACATAGCACACATCAAACATGTAATGCAAGCATCCCTAGGCAATTCTTGGAACTTTTTATTGAAAAACAAGATTATAAATAACACCTAACAGAGAAAAAAAATATATAATGATGATCCAAGCAAAGCCCATATTATGTGACGAATAAAAATATTGCTCGAAGTAAGATATACCGATAGTGTTGAAGACGAAAGAGGGGATCACTACTAGGGAAAACCTTATACACAGAAGCTTACCAGTAGCGCTTTTTAAAAGGAGGCGCTGCTGCTACTTAGCAGTAGCGCGTGTGCAAAAACAGCGCTACTAATAAATTCATATCAGTAGCGTGGCACTTATAAAACGCGCTACTACTATAATTGCCACACCATTCCCGACAGGCTAGGTATAGTAGTAGCGCCCTTCCTCAACCTGCGCTGCTGCTATTCTACTTAGCTGTAGCGCTTGGCACCAACCCGCGCTGCTGCTATTCCCACCTTATCCACCCCGTGCGCTCCCTCTCTCTTCCTCACTCCCGGCCCCTCACTCCCCCCTCACACTATCGCTCCCTCTCTGCCACCCGTCGCTCGCCGCCGCCGTCGCCTACCCCTCCTCCCTCTGCCGCCGTCACCTCCCCCTCCTCCCTGGACTCGGTAATCCTCCCCCTCCTCCCTCCTCCCCGCCCCACCTCCTCCGTTCTCCCTCCACTCCTCCATTCGCCGCCGGCCGGCCCCTCCTCGCTCCGCCTTCCTCCTCCCTCCTTCAGTCGCCCCTCCTTCTCCCACCTCCCTCCTCCATCCACAACCCCTCCTCCCTGCTACATTTTGATTTAGTAGGCTAGTTGATATTTTCTTGTTGATATGCAACATTTTGATTTACTTAATAGTTTGTTGTTGATATATAACAATTTTGATTTAGTACGATTAACTGATTAGTAAAAATTTAGACATAGTTGATAGTTTTTAGTTGATATAAGCCTCTGTTCATATATAACACTTTGATTTAGGATAGTTTCTAGGGTTTAGTTGATAGTTTCTAGTTAACTGAATTATTACTAGGGTTTTAGTATATTATTTTTAGACATAGCTGATAGTTTCTAGTGATCCTGAAACTATTTACTCATTTGCTAGAATGAACATGTCATATTTGTTAATACTACTCAGATACACGTTGATAGAATATATTTTGTTTATATTTTGTTTATGCAGAAATGTCGATGATGAAAATGCTAGTGCTAGTCGCCATGTCATTGATGTCGATGATGATGCATTCTGAATATAGAGGATGTCTTGGTGTTCTTGTTTGCAATGTACCTCCGAGTGGCCTATGTTTTGCCGGAATGTTGATTCGTTTCCGTTCCGGCAAATTTCAGGCGCTCGATATGTCCTGTTTTTAGCAAAGGTCATGCCAAAAAAAATTCATGAATTTTAGCATGACTTGTGCTACAATGTAGGACATATCGAGTGCTTGTGATTTGCCAGAACGGGAATTCAATGATATTCCGGCAAAACATAGGGCATTTTTTCTATGTCATTGCTCGATATATGGAACGGGTTGACTTTAGGTCTGTTTCGGCTCCTTGTGTGTCTTTCAGTGAGGGAGAGTGTCCACCATATATATATGAGAGAGGAAGAATCCCGACTGTTGTCGTGGGGGTCGCTTCTCCTTCTTTTCCTTGTGCTAGATATTTGTAATGCACTAGGGAAAGGAGGAGTAGCGACCATCACCGACGGTCGAAATATGAGAGAGGAAGAATCCCGACTGTTGTCGTGGGGGTCGCTTCTCCTCCGTTCCCGTGTGCTAGACATTTTGGTGTAATGCACTCGGGAACGAATGGAGGAGCCACCATCACCGACGGTCGCAATATCAGAGGGAGTGCCCACCATATACGTGAGATGAGAGTTTAGGAAGGAAAGACTCGACAGACCTAAAGTCAACCCGTTGCATATTGAGTAATAGTGATCTGTGTGTTGATCAGTTTCCTGGTAGTTGCCTTCGATCGATTTTAAATGTTTCAACTATGAACATAGGAAATGTCTGACGACGAAAGGAAATTCGTTATGTGTGAATTATGCGAAGACGAGAGCGGCATGTGCGACAAGCCTCACCTAGTTGATGGTAGGCGCTTCAGCATCGTGCTGGATGAGACCTTCGAAGTGGATACAGTAAGTCACAACGACAAGTCTTTTTTCGTAATTAAGCATGACTTTTGCTTCTTTTGCTTCAACTTATAATTTTAATTTTTTACTATTCTACTAGCGTATCCCCTGCCATGCAAGAATTTATGTCTTGGATAAGATTGGTTTCAATACTAAAAAAAGTATGGAGGTAAAGAGAGTTCACTTGAGGACCGAGCATGGTTATACTTTTGCCGTAAAATTGTACAATGCAGACACCTACTCCTATTTTGAATGCAAAAGTTGGCAAGCACTATGCAAGGCTTATGCATTTGAGCCTAATATGCTTATCACCTTTGATATTCGTCCGGAAGATGAAATTGAAGGTAATATCGACATCTGGGTCGATGTGCAGACGCCTCCAGTTCTACCATTATGTGAGTTTCTCAACCATATTTATTAAGTAATTTATATTGTTTATTTAAAAATAGTTGACAACTAATTTCTATTGACAGCTTATTTCCATTCAAGCAAACATGTCCAGCGCTTGGTAGACAGCACTTACTACTGTCCCGGGGCTGAACTAAACTGCGAGGAGATAGGTCATTATGTTTCATGGCTGGAGGATCTTGATACTGTCAAGACAGGTTATTTTCCTGGACTTTGAGATATTAGTACTCAAAACGTGCGGCCAATAGTGTGCGTATTGAACTACGGTCACATCTATCTAGGAAAGATGGTAAGATTTTTACTATTTGTCCTCAGTGCATCTTTTGCATACATTATTTTTTAAGCTAAACTTCATTGCTAAGTATGTTACTACGATGTTCTTCAACAGGGACTCCCGATGAGTGTTGTGCCTCGCTGGATCGAGTCTAAAGGTCGCATGGCAATGGTTAGCTTACGGCCAAGATATCCTGTATTGCACATGAGTGCATTCATCATTTCTTGAAGTGAGCAAGTCTTAATAGTCAAAGACTGGAGCAAAATTGTGAAGGATCGCAGAGAAGTACTAGGGCAGCAATCAGAGGCGCAGCCCACAATTAGGAGACAGGTTCATATGCATTCTCCAATATGATGAAGAAGGAGTGCTACACATGTTTTATGCTATTTTACCTGAGAGAGAGCAGCAGGAGTAGGTCCTAGGTATTAAGAACAATTAGTTGGTGCTGATTATATATGACTAGTGACCTAGTGACCAAGTTGATGACCAAGTTGATGATGATGATGAGTTGTTATATGATGATGATGATGAGGAGTTGTTATTATAACTAGTGACCCAAGTTGTTATATGATGTCTCATGGACGAAAATGATGATGATGAGGAGTTGTTATATGACAATGATGTATTATGATGATACTGTATGAAAACTTGTATAATGGCGTATGAATATACGACATAAAACAAAAAAGAAATACGTAATAATAGTAGTAGCGCGGGTAGAGAGGTGCGCTGCTAGTAACTACCAATAGCGCGTTCTACAAAAAGCGCTACTGCTAAGCAGGTATAGCAGTAGCGTGGGCGAGCACACGCTACTGCTACACTTTAGCTGTAGCACCGTATCAGTAGCGCGCTGCCCCGCGCTACTGATATACCTAAAACCAGCGCTACTGCTAGGCTTTTCCCTAGTAGTGGATGCCTTCCGGGGCATCCCCAAGCTTAGACGATTGAGCCTTCCTTGGATATTACCTTGGGGTGCCTTGGGCATCCCCAAGCTTAGGTTCTTGTCACTCCTTATTCTCCTCATATTGGTGTCTCACCCAAAACTTGAAAACTTCAATCACACAAAACTTAAGGGAACTTCGTGAGATGGGTTAGTGTAATAAAGATAAATAATTCACTTAGGTACTGTCAAGACAAGATTCATAATTGTTCCCACATTATACCTACTGTATTCTATCATTCCCATAATTTATACCACTACATATAGGCTATGAAAACATTAAAATAAGCAAACTATGCATGCAAAACAGAATCTGTCAAAAACAGAACAGTCTGTGAAGATCTGTAGTATAGCCATACTTCCCTATCTCTAAAAATTCTGAAAAATTAGGACAGCCTGAATAATTTGTATATGAAGACTGTGTAAAAATTTCAGATCATTATTAAGGTCCAGTAAAAATGAAAATTTCTGTACTAGAGTCAAAAGTTTCTGTTTTGGTTCAGCATCAATTCTACTCATCTTGTGAGTCATCCCAAAGGCTTTACTTGGAACTTTATTGAAATAAAAGGCACGAAACATTATTACTACAGTAGCTTAATCATGTGAACACATCAAAACAGAAAGTATAAGTGTTGGGTTGTCTCCCAACAAGCGCTTTTTTAATGCCTTTTAGCTAGGCATGATGATTTCAAGGATGCTCACATAGGAATAGTATTTGAAACATGTAAGAGAGCATCATGAATCTCATGACAAGCACATTTAAGTCTAACCAACTTTCTATGCATAGGGATTTTTTGAGAAAACAATTTATGGGAACAAGAATCAACTAGCATAGGAAGGCAAAATAAGCATAACTTCAAAACTTTGAACACATAGAGAGGGAACTTGATATTATTGCAATTCCTACAAGCATATGTTCCTCCCTCATAATAATTTTCAGTAGCATCATGAAGGAATTTCACAATATAAATATCAGATAAATCATTCTTTTCATGATGCACAAGCATAGAATTTTCATTACTCTCCACATAAGCATATTCCTTTTCATCCATGGTAGTGGGAGCAAACTCAACAAAATAACTATCATGAGACACTTGATTGACATAACCACATTGAATATTAAAATCATGATGAAAATTTTCATGGTTACTATCACTCTTTGTAGCATACATGTCAACATCATAATCATCATAGATAGGAGGCATTGCCATCATCATAATAAATTTGCTCATCAAAACTTGGGGGACTAAAAATGTCATCTTCATCAAACATAGCATCCCCAAGCTTGTGGCTTTGCATATCATTAGTATCATGGATATTCAGAGAATTCATACTAGCAACATTGCAATCATGCTCACCATTTAAGGAATTCTCATCAACTATTTTTATAATTTCTTCCTCTACCAATTGAGCACAATTTTCCAAATCCTTATTTTCACGAAAGACATTATAAAGAGGAAACAAATGATGCAACCGAAGCTCCATTTTTTTTAGTTTTCTTTTATAAAACCAAACTAGTGATAAAACAAGAAACTAAAAGATTCAATTGCAAGATCTAAAGATATACCTTCAAGCACTCACCTCCCCGGCAACGGCGCCAGAAAAGAGCTTGATGTCTACTACGCAACTTTATTCTTGTAGACTTTGTTGGGCCTCCAAGCGCAGAGTTTTGTAGGACAGTAGCAATTTTCCCTCAAGTGGGTGACCTAAGGTTTATCAATCCATGGGAGGTGTAGGATGAAGATGGTCTTTCTCAAACAACCCTGCAATCAAATACAAGAAATCTCTTGTGTCCCCAACACACCCAATACAATGGCAAATTGTATAGGTGCACTAGTTCGGCGAAGAGATGGTGATACAAGTGCAATATGGATGGTAGATATAGGTTTTCGTAATCTGAAAATATAAAACAGCAAGGTAACAAGGAACAAAAGTGAGCACAAACGGTATTGCAATGCTTGAAAACAAGGCCTAGGGTCTGTACTTTCGCTAGTGCAATCTCTCAACAATGCTAATATAATTGGATCACATAACCATCCCTCAATGTGCAACGAAGAATCACTCCAAAGTTATTATCTAGCGGAGAACATAAGAAGAAATTGTTTGTAGGGTACGAAACCACCTTAAAGTTATCATTTCCGATCGATCTATCCAAGAGTTCGTACTAAAATAAAACCAAGTTATCCTTTCCGATCGATCTATCTAAGAGTTTGTACTAGAATAACACCATATGATATGCATCAACCAACTCTAATGTCACCTAGATACTCCAATGTCACCACAAGTATCCATGAGTTAATTATACGATACGCATCAAACAATTTCATATTCATAATACTCAATCCAACACAAAGAACCTCAAAGAGTGCCCCAAGATTTCTATCGGAGAACAAGGCATGAAAACGTGCAATCAACCCCTATGCGTACATCCCCAAGGTCACCGGAATCCGCAAGTTGACGCCATAACATATATCAAGTGAATCACTTGAATACCCCAATGTCACTACATGTATCTGCATGCAAGACATACATCAAGTGCTCTCAAATCCATAAAAGTATTCAATCCGATAATAACAAAATCTCAAAGGGAAAACTCAATTCATCACAACAAGATAGAGAGGAAAAAACACCATATGATCCAACTATATTAACAAAGCCCGTGATACATCAAGATCGTGCCATCTCAAAAACACGAGAGAGAGAGAGAGATTAAACACATACCGGTACAAACCCTCAGCCCCAAGGTGGATTACTCACACATTATCATGGTGAGAAAGAGAGAGTTGTTGATGGAGAGGTGCAGCCCCAAAGAGATGAAGGCGATGGCGGCCACGACGCCGGCGACGGGCGGCGGCGGTGGCGACGGGCGGCGGCCCCTTGCCCCCCTTCTTCCTTGGTCTTGGTGCTGCAATGGAAGAGCATCTCCCCTTCTTAGCGGCTGCCAAGGGAGAGGCAAATTCGTGGCTTTTGGTGGCTCTTCCGAAATTAGGGTTTTTCTCTCCTTATATGTGCCTCTGTGGTGCTCTATGGCCCTCCGATGGATGGACCCTTGATCCAATGGCTCTTGGCACCTCTAGAACCTTCCTAGGACTCCTCAAAGCCCTCATGAGTCCTCAAAGACGTGGCTTGGCCAAATACATCAGATATGGTAAGAGTTGGACTCAATCACGTCATCAATTCTCGTAATCCCGTAATCAGATATTTTCCTCCAGTAAAACGGGTCTACAGATCGCATCCGAACTCCGTTTTGGACGAATTTGGAGTCCAGAATAAATGCCATAAAATTCCCCACACTTTCCTAGTTTTAGCGTTTTCCATTTGATGCCGTCTTCGGGGGTCAGACTGACGATCTCTAAAAACTATTTGTGGACAGATTTCAGGAAAGTCGGAGTCCTCCTCCAACAAGGCTCCTTTTGCGTTTTTTTGCCAATTTCCAATTAATTCCTACACATCAAAGTGTGAAACAAGAATTTATGCAATTTTTCAACTATTAATAGGTTAGTCCCAATAAATAATAAAACCATAGTAAAAACATAGGCAAATATGACATGAATACTTCATAAATTATCGATACGTTGGAGACGTATCAATGACAGGGAGGTATCTCATGGCCCACTCGGTAATACAATATCATAATGAGCTTACAAGCAATGTGACTAAGGATTTAGACGCGGGATCTTGTATTACGGAATGAGTAAAGTGACTTTCCGGTAACGAGATTGAACTAGGTATGGAGATACCGACGATCGAATCTCGGGCAAGTAACATACCGATGAACAAAGGGAACTACACACGGGATTGACTGAATCCTTGACATCGTGGTTCGACCGATAAAGATCTTCGTAGAATTAGTGGGAACCAATATGGGCATCTAGGTCCCGCTATTGGTTATTGACCGCAGGGGTGTCTCGGTCATGTTTGCATAGTTCTCGAACCCGCAGGGTCTGCACACTTAACGTTCGGTGACGATTGGATATTGTTGAGTTATATATGTTGGTGACCGAAAGTTGTTCGGAGTCCCGCATAAGATCCCGGATGTCACGAGAAGTTCCGGAATGGTCCGGAGGTAAATATTGATATATAGGAAAGTGATATTCAGGCACCGGAATGGTTTTGGGGTTTGTCGGATTCTATCGGGAGTGCCGGAAGGAGTTCCGGGGGTCCGCCGGGGAGGGACACTTGCCCCGGAGGGCCCCATGGGCTGAGAGGGAGGCTCACCAGCCCCTGGTGGGCTGGGCGCCCCGCCTCCCAAGGTCCATGCGGCCGAGGGCAAAGGCTGGCCCTAGGGTGGCCGCCGCCCCCCTTGCCTTGGGGGCCAAGGCAGCCCCCCAGGCCGCCGCGCCCAACCCTAGGGAAACCCTAGGGCGGCCGGCCCCTCCCCTTGCCCCTATATATATGAGAGAGGGAGGAGGGCAGCCGCAACCAAGCCACGGCGCAGCCCTCTCTCCCTCCCTCTAGATTGCCTTCTCCTCTAGATCGGTTCGGTAGTGCTTGGCGAAGCCCTCCCGGATCAGCTCCACCACCACCGTCACCACGCCATCGTGCTTCCGGAGAACTCATCTACCTCTCCGCCCTCGCTTGCTGGATCAAGGAGGCGGAAAACGTCATCGAGATGTACGTGTGCTAAATGCAGCGGCGCCGTCCGTTCGGCGCTAGATCGGGACGGATCGTGATTGGATCGAGAAGACGTTCGACTACATCAACCGCGTTTCTTAACGCTTCCGCTTAGCGATCTACAATGGTATGTAGATGCAATCTCTCCTCTCGTCGATGTTCATCTCCTAGATTGATCTTGGTGAAGCGTAGGAAATTTTTTGTTTCCCATGCAACGTTCCCCAACAGTGGCATCATGAGCTAGGTCTATGCGTAGATGACATCACGAGTAGAACACAAAGGAGTTTGTGGGCATTGGTATTCAGATTGCTGCCTTCCTTGGTATTTTCTTGATTCAGTGGTATTGTGGGATGAAGCGGCCCAGACCAACTTTACATGTCCACGTACATGAGACCAGTTCCATCGACTGACATGTAACTTTGTTGCATAAGATGGCTGGCGGGTGTCTGTCTCTCCCAACTTAGTTGAATCGGATTCGACAAAGGCGGTCCTTGTAGAAGGTTAAATAGCAACTTGTATATCACCATTGTGGTTATGCGTAGGTAAGAATCGTTCTTGCTAGATACCCATAGCAGCCACGTAAAACATGCAACAACAAATTAGAAGACGTCTAACTTGTTTTTGCAGCGTATGTTGTGATATGATATGGCCAAAGACATGATGATATATATTTGACGTATGAGATGATCATGTTTTGTAATAGTTTATATCGACTTGCATGTTGATACAGCAACCGGCAGGAGCCATAGGGTTGTTTTTAATTATTATGTGGCATGCATGTCACTCATTAAGTGCTATGTAATGCTTTACTTTATCGCTAAGCGGTAGCAATAGTAGTAGAAGCATGGTTGGCGCGACAACCCCGATGGCAACACGATGATGGAGATCATGATGATGGAGATCATGGTGTCATGCCGGTGACGATGGAGATCATATCGGTGCTTTGGAGATGGAGATCAAAAGCACAAGTTCATGGCCATATCATGTCACTTATGATTTGCATCTGATGTTAACCCTTTTATGCATCTTATTTTGCTTAGGACGACAGTAGCATTATAAGGTGATACCTCACTAAAATTTCAAGATAAAAATTGTGTTCTCCCTGAGTGTGCACCATTGCGAAAGTTCATCGTTTCGAAGCACCACGTGATGATCGGGTGTGCTAGACTCTACGTTCGCATACAACGGGTGCAAGCCAGTTTTGCACATGCGGAACACTCGGGTTAAACTTGACGACCCTAGCATGTACAGACATGGCCTCGGAACACAAGAGATCAAAAGGTCGAACATGAATCATATAGTAGATATGATCAACATGGAGATTTTCACCATTGAAATCACCTCATCTCACGTGATGATCGGACTTGGGTTGGTGAATTTGGATCATGTAAGACTCGGATGACCGGAGGGATGTCAATTTGAGTGGGAGTTTTAAGTAATATGATTAACTAAACTCATTATCTAGAACAATAGTCTAAGTAATCTTTGCAAATTTATGTTGTAGATCAATGGCTCGCATAGTAGCTCCCCTGAATTTCAATGCGTTCCTAGAGAAAGCCAAGCTGAAAGGTGCGCCACCCGCTGCAGTGTCGTCTACACACGTTGCGAACGCCTGGCAGACACGTTCTGATGACTACTCAATAGTTCAGTGTGCTATGTTGTATGGCTTAGAACCGGGACTTCAAAGACGTTTTGAACATCATGGAGCATATGAGATGTTCCAGGAGTTAAAGTTTATTTTTCAGAAAAATGCCCGGATCGAGAGGTATGAGACCTTCGATAAGTTCTATGCTTGCAAGATGGAGGAGAACGGGTCTGTCAGTGAGCACATACTCAGAATGTCTGGGTATTCCAAACGTCTGGCTGAGTTGGGCATCACACTCCCGCCAGAGGCGATCACTGACAGAGTTCTTCAATCATTATCACCTAGCTACAAAAGCTTTGTGTTGAACTATAACATGCAAGGGATGAAGAAATCAGTCGCCGAGCTGTTTGCGATGCTGAAAGTCGCTGAGTCAGAAATCCAGAAGGAGCATCAAGTGTTGATGGTCAATAAAACCACTAGTTTCAAGAAGAATGGCAAGGGTAAGAAGGGTAACTCCAAGAAGAGTGGCAAAGCAGTTGCCCCGCCCGTGAAGAAACCCAAGGCTGGACCCAAGCCGGAAACTGAGTGCTTTCATTGCAAGGGAACTGGCCACTGGAAGCGGAATTGCCCCAAGTATCTGGCCGACAAGAAGGCGGCCAACACCAAACAAGGTATATATGATATACATGTTATTGATGTGTACCTTACCAACTCTCGTTGTAGTGCCTGGGTATTTGATACCAGTTCGGTTGCTCACATTTGCAACTCAAAGCAGGAACTACGGAATAGACGGAGGCTGGCAAAGGACGAAGTGACGATGCATGTGGGAAATGGTTCCAAGGTTGATGTGATTGCCGTCGGCACGCTCGCTCTTCGATTACCACCGGGATTAGTGATGAACCTGAATAATTGTTATTTAGTGCCTGTGTTGAGCATGAACATTATATCTGGATCTTGTTTAATGCGAGACGGTTACTCATTTAAATCAAAGAATAATGGTTGTTCTATTTATATGGGTAATATCTTTTATGGTCATGCACCCAATGTGAGGGGTTTGTTCTTATTTAATCTCGATAGTGATGATACACATGTTCACAACATTGATGCCAAAAGATGTAGAGTTGATAATGATAGTACCACTTTCTTGTGGCACTGCCGCTTAGGTCATATTGGTGTAAAACGCATGAAGAGGCTCCATGCTGATGGACTTTTAGAGTCACTTGATTTTGAATCACTTGACACATGTGAACCATGCCTCATGGGCAAGATGACTAAGACCCCGTTCTCTGGTACAATGGAACGGGCAAGTGACTTGTTGGAAATCATACATACTGATGTGTGCGGTCCGATGAGCATTGAGGCGCGCGGTGGATATCGTTACTTTCTCACCTTCACCAATGACTTAAGTAGATATGGGTATATTTACTTAATGAAACACAAGTCTGAAACGTTTGAAAAGTTCAAGCAACTTCAGAGTGAAGTTGAGAATCATCATAATAAGAAGATTAAATTCCTACGATCTGATCGAGGAGGAGAATATCTGAGTTATGAGTTTGCCAATCACTTAAGACAATGTGGAATTGTTTCATAGTTGACGCCACCTGGAACACAATAGCGTAATGGTGTGTCCGAACGTCGTAATCGAACCTTATTTGATATGGTGCGTTCTATGATGTCTCTTGCTGATTTGCCACTATCATTTTGGGGTTATGCGTTAGAGACAGCTACATTCACTTTAAATAGGGCACCATCTAAATCCGTTGAGACGACGCTGTATGAACTGTGGTTTGGCAAGAAACCAAAGTTGTCGTTTCTTAAAGTTTGGGGATGCGATGCTTATGTCAAAAAGCTTCAGCCAGAAAAGCTCGAACCCAAAGCGGACAAATGCATCTTCATAGGATACCCAAAAGAGACAGTTGGGTACACCTTCTATCTCAGATCTGAAGGCAAAGTGTTTGTCGCTAACAACGGGTCATTTCTCGAGAAAGAGTTTCTCTCGAAAGAATTGAGTGGGACGAAGATAGAACTTGATGAGGTTGTTGAACCTTTACTTCAACCAGAGAGTAGCGCAGCGTAGAAAAATGTTTCTGTGGAGCCTACATCAGTTGAAGAGGAAGCTAATGATGGTGATCATGATGCTTCGGATCAAGTTACTATCGAACCTCGTAGGTCGACAAGGACACATACTGCTCCTGAATGGTACGGTAACCCTGTCTTAGAGGTCATGTTGTTGGACAACGATGAACCTACGAGCTATGGAGAAGCGATGGTGGGCCCGGATTCCAACAAATGGTTAGAGGCCATGAAATTCGAGATAGGATCCATGTATAAAAACAAAGTGTGGACTTTGGAAGTATTACCTGAGGGGCGAAAGGCCATTCAGAATAAATGGATCTTTAAGAAGAAGACGGACGCGGACGGTAATGTCACCGTCTATAATGCTCGACTTGTGGCAAAGTGTTTTTCACAAGTTCAAGGAGTTGACTACGATGAGACTTTCTCACCCGTAGCGATGCTTAAGTCCGTCGGAATCATGTTAGCAATAGCTACATTATTATGAAATTTGGCAAATGGATGTCAAAACAGCGTTCCTTAATGGTTTCCTTAAGGAAGAGTTGTATATGATGCAACCAGAAGGTTTTGTCGATCCAGAGAATGCTGACAAAGTTTGCAAACTCCAGCGATCCATTTATGGGCTGGTTCAAGCATCTCGGATTTGGAATCTTCGCTTTGATGAGGTGATCAAAGCGTTTGGGTTTATACAAGTTTATGGAGAAGCTTGTATTTACAAGAAAGTGAGTGGGAGCTCTATAGCGTTTCTAATATTATATGTGGATGACATATTGGTGATTGGAAACAATAGAATTACTGGAAAGCGTGAAGGAATATTTAAACAAGAGTTTTTCAATGAAGGACCTATGAGAAGTTGCTTTCATATTAGGCATCAAGATCTATAGATATAGATCAAGACGCTTAATAGGACTTTCACGGAGCACATACCTTGATGAAGTTTTGAAGAAGTTCAAAATGGATCAGTCCAAGAAGGGGTTCTTGCCTGTATTACAAGGTGTGAAGTTGAGTGAGACTCAATGCCCAGTGACTGCAGAGGATAGAGAAAACATGAGAGTCATCCCCTATGCTTCTGCCATAGGCTCTATCATGTATGCAATGCAGTGCACAAGACCAGATGTCAGCCTTGCCATAAGTATGGCCGAAGGTTTCAAAGTGATCCAGGAGTGGAACACTGGATGGCGGTCAAGAATCTCCTTAAGTACCTGAAAAGGACTAAGGAAATGTTTCTCGTTTATGGAGGTGATCAAGAGCTCGTCATAAAGGGTTACGTCGATGCAAGCTTTGACACTAATCCGGGTGACTCTAAGTCTCAAACCGGATACGTATTTATTCTCAATGGGGGAGCGGTAAGATGGTGCAGTTCCAAGCAAAGCGTGGTAGCTGATTCTACATGCAAAGCGGAGTACAGAGCTGCCTCGAAGGCGGTAAAGGAAGGTGTCTGGATGAAGCAGTTCATGACAGATCTTGGAGTTGTGCCCAATGCACTGTTCCCAATGACTCTATTCTGTGACAACACTGGTGCCATTGCTCTATCCAAGGAACCAAGGTTTCACAAGAGGACCGGACACATAAAGCCACGCTTCAATTCCATCCGCGATACATCAAGGAGGAGGACGTAAATATTTGCAAAGTACACACGGATCTGAATGTCGCAGACCCGTTGACTAAGCCTCTTCCATGAGCAAAACATGATAAACACCAGAACTGTATGGGTGTTAGATTCATTACAATGTAAATCACATAGTGATGTGAGCTAGATTATTGACTCTAGTGCAAGTGGGAGACTGTCAAAAATATGCCCTAGACGCAATAATAAATTATTTATTATCATATTTCCTTGTTCGTGATAAATGTTTATTATCCATGCTAGAATTGTATTGATTGGAAACTCAAATACATGTGTGTACATAGACAACACTATGTCCCTAGTGAGCCTCTAATATACTAGCTCGTTGATCAAGGATGGTCGAGGTTTCCTGGCCATGGACATGAGTTGTCATTTGATAACGGGATCACATCATTAGGAGAATGATGTGATGGACAAGACCCAATCTATGAATGTAGCATATGATCGTGTCAAGTTTATTGCTATTGTTTTCTGCATGTCAAGTATTTGTTCCTATGACCATGAGATCATGCAACTCACTGACACCGGAGGAGTACCTTGTGTGTATAAAACGTCACAACGTAACTGGGCGACTATAAATATGCTCTACAGGTATCTCTGAGGGTGACTGTTGAGTTGGCATGGATCAAGACTGGGATTTCTTACTCCGTATGACGAAGAGGTATCTCAGGGCCACTCGGTAATACAATATAATAATGAGCTTGCAAGCAATGTGACTAAGGAGTTAGCCGCGGGATCTTGTATTACGGAACGAGTAAACAGACTTGCTGGTAACGAGATTGAACTAGGTATGGAGATACCGACGATTAAATCTCGGGCAAGTAACATACCGATGAACAAACGGAACTGCACACGGGATTGACTGAATCCTTGACATCGTGGTTCGACCGATAAAGATCTTCGTAGAATGTGTGGGAATCAATATGGGCATCCAGGTCCCGCTATTGGTTATTGACCGCAGAGGTGTCTCGGTCATGTCTGCATAGTTCTCGAACCCGCGGGGTCTGCACACTTAACGTTCGGTGACGATTGGATATTGTTGAGTTATATATGTTGGTGACCAAAAGTTGTTCGGAGTCCTGGATGAGATCCCGGACGTCACGAGGAGTTCTGGAATGGTTCGGAGGTAAAGATTGATATATAGGAAAGTGATATTCGGGCACCGGAATGGTTTCGGGGTTTGTCGGATTTTATCGGGAGTACCAGAAGGAGTTCCGGGGGTCCACCGGGGAGGGCCACCTGCCCCGGAGGGCCCCATGGGCTGAGAGGGAGGTGCACCAACCCCTGGTGGGCTGGGTGCCCCGCCTCCCAAGGGCCCATGCGGTCGAGGGCAAAGGCTGGCCCTGGGGTGGCCGTCGCCCCGCCTCCCAAAGGCCCATGTGGTCGAGGGCAAAGGCTGGCCCTGGGGTGGCCGCCGCCCCCCTTGCCTTGGGGGCCAAGGCAGCCCTCTAGGCCGCCATGCCCAACCCTAGGGAAACCCTAGGGCGGCCGGCCCCTCCCCTTGCCCCTATATATATGTGAGAGAGGGAGGAGGGCAGCCGAAACCAAGCCACGGCACAGCCCTCTCTCCCTCCCTCTAGATTGCCTTCTCCTCTAGATCGGTTCAGTAGTGCTTGGTGAAGCCCTGCCGGATCAGCTCCACCACCAGCGCCACCACGCCGTCGTGCTGCCGGAGAACTCATCTACCTCTCCGCCCTCACTTGCTGGATCAAGGAGGCGGAGAACGTCATCGATCTATATGTGTGGTGAATGCGGAGGCGCCGTCCGTTCGGCGCTAGATCGGGACGGATCGTGATTGAATCGCGAAGACATTCAACTACATCAACTGCGTTTCTTAACGCTTCCGCTTAGCGATCTACAAGGGTATGTAGATGCAATCTCTCCTCTCGTAGATGTTCATCTCCTAGATTGGTCTTGGTGAAGCGTAGGAAATTTTTTGTTTCCCATACAACGTTCCCCAACACATCATTTATCTTAGTTCGATCCTTAGTTATTTCATGATTTAGAGGAATAAAATGTAGTATTGCTTTGCTTAGAGTGCTTGCTTTGTGATCCATCTATCTTTGTAATCGAGTGTGAGATTTATATAATAAAGATTAGTTGAGTTTGCTTGCTTTACTCTCATGCACCAATCATCATAGCAATGAAATAAAAGAACTAGAAAAATCATATCTAATCCCATGGGGAGTAATGACTTCACATAGAAAAGGTATAAGTGATAAAAGTTGTTGGGAGTTAACAAACATAGTGTTAGTTATTCATACAATCCATGCAAAATTATGATAGAGGAGTGGTGATTCATATACAAATACACTATCTTGGACATCTTTTATGATTGTGAGCCCCCATCAAATATTATATAATGATCGAATTGTTGATGTTGGACAAGGAAGACAATGTAATGAGTTATGTTTCTCTACATACACATAGAAGTTATATTGTCATGGATCCTCTAACATGTGGTGCTTGCTTAGGATCTTTTGCAAGCCCAAAAATCCGCACTAAGTAGAGATACTACTTGTGCATCCAAAACCCTTGAACCCAGTTTATTGTCATGAGAGTCCACCATATCTACCTATGGATTGAATAAGAACCTTCAAGTAAGTTTTCATCGGTGCATAAAGCAATAAAAATTACTCCTAAATATGTATGATCTTTTATTGTAAGGGAAAATTATCTTTGTATGATCTTGTGATGGCAAAGAAATAAAAGCAACAGACTGCATAATAAAGGTTGCTATCATAAGAGGCAATATAAAGTGACGTTCCTCATAAGAGGCAATATAAAGTGACGTTCCTTTACATTAAGAGCTTGCACATCCATAAATTAAAAAGCGCATGACAACCTTTGCTTCCCTATGCGAAGGGCCTATCTTTTACTTTCATGTATTTACTTTTATGCAAGATTCAATAATATTTATCCCGATTTCAATCTATTAATTCTCTAGTTGGCAAGCATCATGTGTTGGGGAAAGATCCATATATATATATATATATATATATATATATATATATATATATATATATATATATATATATATATATATATATATATATATATATATATATATATCCTGTTGGATGTAGGTGATCATGAGACATTGTTGTTGACATTATCCTTGAGGTAAATAAGTTGGGTGGCGAAAATAATAAAGCCCCTATCTTCCTATGTGTCCGATGGAAACATTATCTCCAAAAATATGCAATGAGTGTCAGCAATCATAGAAGACTAAATGATAGTTGAGTATGTGAACTTGATAAAATGAAAGATCTTACATAGACTCTTCTTTGAAATATGATGAATTGATTGTCTCAATGACTAAGAACATAGTTGTTGATTGTCAATAAAACTTATGCTTCATACTTCAATGTTGTGGATAGATTGTTACTTGTTTATGAGAATCTATATAATGAAAAACTTGCTCTTATGTTCATATTCATGATGCTCTCATGTTTGTATTCTGTTTTTATTGACACATCTCTCTCTAATTATGTGGTCATTATTATCGAGTGCGGCTTTCGCTTGAGGACAAGCGAGGTCTAAGCTTGGGGGGTTGATACATCCATGGAATTTTTGTGGAATATATGTGAATTTATGGAGCAAAAATATACCAGAGGGGGCCACCTGTTGGTGCCAAGCCAACAGGGCGCGCCCACCCTCCTGGGCGGGCCCTGATGGCTTGGGGGCCAAAGGCAGGCCTCCGGTCCCCCTCTTCGGCTATACGTTGGGTTTTGACCTAGAACAAATTAAGAAGATACTTTCGGGAGAAGCGCCGCCGTCTAGAGGCGGAAACCGGGGCAAAGGCCCTTTTGCTCTCCGGCAGAGAGATTTTGCCAGGAAAACTTCCCTCCGGGAGGGGGAAATCGAAACCATCATCATCACCATCGTGGGAGGACCAATCTTCATCAACATCTTCACCAACACCATCTCATCTCAAACCATAGTTCATCTCTTGTATTCAATCTTTGTCTCAAAACTCAGATTGGTACCTGTGTGTTACTAGTAGTGTTGATTACATCTTGTAGTTGATGCTTATTGGTTTACTTGGTGGAAGATAATATGTTCAGATCCTTAATAATCATTATTACACCTCTGATCTTGAACATGGTGATGATTAGTGAGTAGTTACTTTTGTTCCTGGGGACATGGGAGAAGTCTTGTTATAAATAATCATGTGAAGTTGGTATTCGTTTGATATTTTGATGCTATATATGTTGTCGCTTCCTTTAGTGGTGTCGTGTGAACGTCGACTACATGATAGTTCACCATATTATGGGCCTAAGGGGAGGCATTCTGGAGTAATAGGTAGATGGGTTGCTAGAGTAACAAAAGCTTAAACCCAAGTTTATGCGTTATTTCATAAGGGGCTGATTTGGATCCACATGTCTCATGCTATGGTTAGATTTATCTTAATTCTTCTTTCATAGTTGCGGATGCTTGCGAGAGGGGGTAATCATAAGAGGGTTGCGTGTTCAAGTAAGAACAGTACCTTAGCACTGGTCCACCCACATATCAAATTATCAAAGTAACGAACGGGAATCAACTCAACATGATGAAGATGACTAGACAGAAGTTCCCATGTGTCCTCGGGAGGGCTTGCCTCATATAAGACTACTTTCAGGCTTGTCCTTTGCTATAAAAAGGATTGGGCTATCTTGCTGCACACTTGCTACTATTGTTACTTGTCACTTGTTATAAATTATCTTGCTGTAAAACTATCTATCATTGTTACTCACAGCACTTGCAGAGAATACCTTGCTGAAAATTGCTTATCATTTCCTTCTGCTCCTCGTTGGGTTCAACACTCTTACTTATTGAAAGTTCTACGACTGCTCCCCTATACTTGTGGATCATCAGTAGCCCGGCCACCTCACCTTATCACCGACGCAGTCGTCGGGCCCCGTGTTCATGTACTCCCCATAGTAGAGCGTGCGAAGTGTGGACTAGTTGTCGTCCCACGTGAGTCATATCTCGGGCCGCACCATGGCGCCGATGTAGGACTGCATCAACACCACCCACGTGTATGCCTTCCACGGCCATCCCAGGAAGGCCTGCCTGGCACCGGCCTTGTCCGTCTGGTTGGCCTACGAGCGTAGGAGGTCTTCATGCGCGGAGACATTGCAGAACTGGAAGGCGAAGCCGAAGTTCATGGAGGCATTGAAGTGGCCCTGGGCCATGACGGAGTTCTTCTGGCTGGGCAACGGGCGCGGGCCAGGAGGAGGCAATTCTGGAAGACGACAGCGGCGTTGCCGAAGACGAAGTCGATGGTGCCGGCGATGCGACAGTCACGGTAGAATAGGAGGAGCGAGTGTGCGTACATCGTGTCCTGGTAGCCCTCGAAGGCGCAACGGTAAAAGACAGACAAGATCACGTCGAAAAACTGTAACGGGATCGTGTGGTTGATACATAATCATCACAATCGCATCGTACATGCTATGAATATAAGCTAATTACTAGGAAAGTTCAGTTGTGGTGTGATCGAATAGGAGCCTAGCCGTTTAATCCCAACATGTAGCGTGAGCCTATATTATAATTTATATTAAACTTTTACACCTTTTACAAACCAATTTGCCAAATCATTATATCTTTACATTCTTTTACATATTATATGGCGTTAAAAGAGTACATTAGTTTTTATTTTCAATGCATTGTGTCTTTCAAATATGTCTAAACCGTTTTTTCTTAAGCTGGCGCAGAAAATTTGTTTCTCTATTTGAATTAATTTCTGACAGTTGCATGAATAAAATGTACTCCCTCTGTTCCTAAATATATGTTCTTTTAGAGATTTTAATATAGACTACATACGGATGTATATAGACGTATTTTAGAGTGTAGAATCACTCATTTTGCTCCGAATGTAGTTCATTTTAGAATCTATAAAAAGACTTATATTTAGGAACGGAGGAAGTATATGTTTGTGTGTATCATAACTACATTGGCAGATATCATTTTAAGTGCTTGATATAAATATCTTGGTAATTAATTCTAGTTTATAATTAGGTATTAGCAAAGAGAAAACTCTAGTGTATATAAGGTATTTACAAAAATATTTCCACTGAACCATTAGCATACTGGTTTACCGTTTGTCTTTTTGGGTCAAAATGCCTTAAAGAAACTCTAGCATATTCTCTAAAAACATCGTTCCTTTATGAAAAAGAAACGTCAATATCTCTATTCCTATGTAGAGAGATGGTGCGTCGTTCATCTCTTACCCCTCCCCCACCCATCAAAGGCCAGCAAAATAAAACAGCAATCAAGACTTCCCATATACAAAACCAATTAGTCATGCTCGACCACTCTTTCCTTCTAACGATGGATAACACAAATCAACAATTTAAAATTTCATAATACAAAACCAGCAAAATAAAACAGCAATCAAGACTTCACATATAAAAAACCAATCAGCCATACTCGACCAACCTTTCCTTTTGATGACGGATAACACAAATCAACAATCGAAACTTTCCATATGCAAAACCAACAAAATAAAACAAAAATCAAGACTTCCCATACACAAAACCAATCAGCCATGCTCGACCACCCTTTCCTTCTAACGATGGATAAGACAAATCAAAAATCTAAAGTTCTCATATACAAAACCAAAAAAATAAAACAACAATCAAGACTTCCCATATATAAAACCAATCAACCATGCTTGACTACCCTCTCCTTCTAACGATGGATAACAGAAATCAACAATCTAAGTTTTCCATATACAAAACCAGCAAAATAAAACAACAATCAAGACTTCCCATATACAAAATCAATCATCCTTGCTCGACCACCCTTTCCTTCAAACGATGGATAACAGAAATCAACAATCGTTCCACGATTGATCTGTCCTCCCCACCGATTTTTTTTCTATTCCCTCATAGAACCGATGGACAAAAAAACCACGCTTTGAGACCTAAGCACGTCCTCCCTCCTCGATCCCTAGATAGCTGCCCCCATTTCTTTTTTTCCACTTCTAGCGTCGCTGTCGCCCCGTTTCTTATCTCTCCCTATCTGGTCTAATGCCTCATCTCCTCTCATGTCTCTCCCCAATGTCATGGTGTAGATGGTGGTTGCCCCTGATGGATTGTGAGTTCATGACTTTTGCATCCGGATCTTGTCGTTTTCTTCGTAAGGCCGTTCGTGCCATTGCGATGATTGATGTTGTCGTCTTCTAGCATACGACTGACGCGGCCGCCATCTACCAGGGCACCACTAGTAGAAAACAAGGCATCAGTCCCGGTTCCAAAAGACCTTTAGTCCCGGTTCTGCAACCGGGACAAAACGATCGGGACTAATGCCCACAACTTTTAGTCCCGGTTGGCTTACGAACCGGGACTAAAGGAGCTCCACGTGGCCGTTGTGGGGCGCCCAGGCAGGAGGACCTTTAGTCCCGGTTGGTAACACCGACCGGGACTAAAAGGCAGCCACGCGTCAGCAGCTGCCAGACGATGGTTTTTTTTAAAGGAGGGGTTTAGGGGTTTTCATATTGTGTTTCCCCCTTTTATTTTTGTGTTTACCCTTCAATTATTTTACATTTAGGGTTTCATTTTTATTTAATTCAACTTGGTCTATTGCATCCATCTAATTTGTACTGGTATATGTCATATAACAACTCATCATCATCTTAATCAACTCTTCATCATTCTAGGTAAAATAGCATAAAAAGGTGAACTCCACATCATTCTGGTTGTTATCATACTAGCAAGTGATCAAGTAATCACAAGTTAGAAACACTAACTACTGCTCTCTCCTAGGTAAAATAGCATAAAAAAGGTAAACTCCCGCATTTCCCCATTGAAGAATACAGATCAACCTATCTCCAACTTGTGGCATGATCAACCTATATCCATCAATCAAGACATCGTGTCCAAGTGGTTGCGTGGATGCTTTTATTGCCTGGCTCCATCCTTTGATTTTCAGGCTTTCTTCACTTCGAGATATTCTGTATTTACCAGGGTAACTCATCCACATTGGGCGTAAGCTAACCATATGCAAATCACCGGTGGTAACCATCCATTTAGGCACGGTCTCTGGCGGGAGTACCTGTTGAAGAACATAAGTAATAATAACATAGTTAGCTAAACTAGTTTTGCTTAAGAAGAATGTATGAAAAAGATGGACTAGTGACGCAATGGTAAAAAAGTCTTACAAAGTTGTCTGAAGTGATGTTATAACGGTTCAACTTGTGCACTAGTGGCACATATCCATGATAAATGTTCCCAGTCATATAATGTTTAGCATGATACTCAACATCATCAATAAATGATATCAGATGATTTTTCTCCAACCAAGTAAGCTCGGAGTCATAACTGTAGTAGGTGCGATCTATTATCTGTCGGGTACCTCTTGTAGCACTGAAATAAGCTAATAATTAAAAATAAAGAAATTTAGTCGGGATGAGTACCAAATACTTTTCAATAATCAATATAAATTATCTAACAAACCTGTTGACAAACGCACCTGGAGGTAGCACCGGAATCAAGTCATCCTCCGCATGTACCCAAATATCTATATTATTATCGCGAACATCGTCATTACCCATACGCCTTGCAAAATCCTCTCCAACTAGAACAACCAAAATATGTGTGATCTTTTTTATTTTTCACCTTAACAACAAAAGTGTGATGCTCCGTTCTTAGGTGAGCTATCTTAGGCTCTGTACTACACTTCTCTTTGAAATGGAACTTGTCCAAGACAGCGAATCTTGCATGACAGGGAACGCACTAGTCAAATTGTACAAAAGAAAATTAAAGCAAAAAAGCACACGTCATACTTCATTAACAAAAAATACATGTCGTCTTTACATACCGTAATAATACTAAATTCTTCCGTTAGTTTGACAGTGAACGACATATCGTTGTCTAGGTGAGGATAAATGTTGCATATACCCCTGTCATCCCAGCACAAAGAGCACTGAGGGATCCTATCGTTGTCAGACGACGTCGACATTTTCTGTGTTCATGATTCTAAGATTAAAAATCGACGGCAATTTTTTTAGCAAGATCATCATATAATATCGCTAATACATATAATAGCACCGGCGATCGTCGGGGACTCTTCATATAATATTATCATATAATATCACTAATACATCTCGAACAAAATACTTTGGAGAGATGCACATTTGGAGAGATGATTAAAGTTTTAAAACTGAGTCAGCACCAAAGTTTCTTTCTTCTTTAAGAGTAACCAATGCTCCTAATTCATTCTTCTTTAGAAAATTTTGGTCCTTGTTTTTTTGTTTTTTTTTCAATTTTAATATAGGGGGAAGAAGAAGGATGGATAAAGAACCCAACCAGGCCTTTGGATCTAGATCAAATGGTGGAGGGTGATTTTATTCATCATATCAACATTTTCTATATATATACATCCATCCATCCATCGATCTTGAGCAGAGTAGAGTATATGCCACAACATTCCTAAAGTTTGCCACAACTTTGCCATATAATTATGGTCAAAAGCTCTAAATTTCATAACTTTGCCACAACAAAAATGGCCTGGCAGAAACATAGCAGAAACATAGCATGGCATCCAACTAAAAATATCTATCTAACATAGTCAAATGGCCCCATTATAATTTACAAACTTTACATATGAACATTTTCTATATACATAATCTATATACATAGTCAAATGGCCCCATTATAATTTACAAATATGAACATAGTCAAATATGAACATAATCTATATACACAATTTATATACAAATATGAATATAGTCAAATATGAACATAAAAATTCTCAAGTGCATTATGTTCATATGGTGGGACTGGCAACCACCGGCAGAAGGGGCTCACTGTGGGGGCAGGGGCCGGCGCGGCGACGTCGGGGCCGGCAGGGGCGCGGCGACGGCGACGGGGCAGGGCGAGGCGACGGCAATGGCGGGGCAGGGCGAGGCGATGGCAGGGCAGGGCGAGGCGATGGCAGGGCAGGGCGAGGCGACGGTGGGGCATGGCGCGGTGACGGCGATGTAGGGGCAGGGGCGTGGCGACGGCGACGTAGGGGCAGGGGCGCGGCGACGGCGATGGCGACGTCGGGGCAGGGGAGCGGGGGACGGCAAAATCCGGCAGCCTGGCGGCGTCGAGGTGGTCGTCGGCGCCATCGGGGGAGAGGAGGAGAAGAAACTGCAGGTGGATCTGGAAATTTTTCCAAGTCCCTCTTATATAGCCCCACCTTTAGTCCCGGATGATGGCTCCAACCGGGACTAAAGGCCCCCCTTTAATCCCGGTGGAGCCACCAACCGGGACTAAAGGTAAATTTCAGCAGCCCAAAGGGCGGGAAGCATAGCCCTTTAGTCCCGGTTGGTGGCGCCAACCGGGACTAAAGGCACCCCTTTAGTCCCGGTTGGCGCCACCAACCGGGACTAAAGGGCTGTGCTTCCCGCAGCCAAAAGTTTAGTCCCACCTCGCTAGTCGAGAGGGGCTCGGAGTGGTTTATAAGCGCTGCTGCCGCTGCCCACTCGAGCTCCTCTCTATTGCAGGCAGTACATGCCTATCTCACGCCCTGTTGGGCCTGCTAGCACTACGGGCCTGCATCCTGGCCCATTTCTAGGGTTTCTAGTCGTATGCAGGCCGTTGTGGCTAGTAGACGGGCCTTTTTTATTTTTTGCATATATTATGTTTTTAAAATTGTAAAGTTATTTTTTGCATATCGAGACTTGGATCGGCATATACAAGATAACCGAAAAATTTGCACCTTTTGTGAACTCAACTGGAATCATGCTCGCAGGCATTTCATCGAACACCTCTTGTGCATAGGAAGGGAAAACAAACTAGCACACACCTCCCACCTCATATGAGGAAAAAACAGAGGAGAGGGCGGGCAGGGGCGAGGGTATATATAGGCAAACTTGCAGTCCCGGTTTGAGACATCAACCGGGACGAAAGGGCCTCGCTCCTGGCGCAACCCCTTTAGTCGAACCGGGACTAGTGCCTGCCGAGCCCAGGCCGGCGTCCTAGACTATTGCTCCGTTCGGCCTAGAACCAAAGCCCTGTTTTTTACTAGTGCACCTTCGGACCGTGGCCGTCTACACCAGGGCTCCTCTGCCCTGCCCAGTCTTGCTAACAGTCGTCGTCTACCAGGCCACGGGATCTTCTGCTTGGTGCTAGCATGTGTTGTTGTTGCACAGTCGCAACCATCCATCCGCACACCAAAAATGTATGTGTACAAAGATTCATTAGGGTTCCTCTTTTTCCCCCATAGTTTGCCTCTTCTTCTCATGCAAGATCTGTCTAGTATGTTGTTATACTGTGGTGAATCCTATGCGTGTTGTCAAATTTAAGGGCTCATGGAACATGATCTCAAGACCTACACAGGTAACACATATTGTGTAGGGAATCTGTGACCTCTGACATGATAGCTGGAGATATCTATGAGGACCGAAGACAATATGAGATAACAGTGAACAACAAAACTTTATGCTTGGTTCCGGTCCAAGGACCTTAATTGCAGAGACAACCACTCTATGGCAACGGTGAAGCAGTACCATAGAATGAAACAAAATCCAAGGAGGGGGGGTTCATAACTTTAGGGTGATCCGCCTACACAAGGCCGGACGTACGTTATGCCAACCGGTGTCACTGGCACCGGGTAAATCCGTGCTAACCTTATACATTTTTTAGGGGAATTTTAACCTTATACATAGTCCAGATTCTTGGAGTGGACACCGGTAAGATTTGGATCTGGACACAGGCCAGCCCACTGATACACGAACACAAGTGCTCTATGCAGCCGTGCATCCAGGTCTGGCCTAGCAGCTAGATATCAGTGGATTAATCAACCCTTGATATGTGTACATGCGCTTGTCTTAAAAAAACTATCGATATTTGGGCCTTCCATTGTATGTGGGGCGCTCAGTTCAGCAATGCTTTGAGTACATCAAGGATAGATTATGGGCTAGGATTCAGGGATGGCTAGAACGTTTTTGTCAATGAAGGGAAGTAAATCATGGTTAAATCCGTTGAGTAGGCAATTCCTATGTATGCGATGGGTTGTTTTGATCTCACCAAAGGCTTGTGCGAGGAACTGAGCAAGATGATCTGTCATTTAATTTCTGGTGGTCTCAACAAAAGGATGAGAGAAAAATGCACTAGGTTGGGTGGCAAAAGATGAAGCTATCACAGCGAGAAGGGGGCCTGGGTTTCAGAGATTTACACTCATTTAATCTAGCCATGTTGATGCGTCAGGCTTGGCACTACTACAAGCACCGGAATCCTTGTGTGCTCGTGTCCTTGCAGCCAAATACCATCCGCAAGGATCCATACTCACTGCTGAACCATGTAAGAATACTAGATCATCAATGGCGCGCGTTGTTGCGCCCATCTATTTGGAATTTTCTTAAATATAGAAAGACATGGATTATGGATGTTAATTAAATTTACATCTATGACCTAAATATTTGTTAGCAATAAAAGAGGGATGAAAGTACTGGGGTAGTATGACAAGACATGGTTTTTTAAACTGATCAAATAAGCAAGTATTTGGCAGTGCTATCACTAAAGAAATGATTACATACAGAAGGAATGTGGAAATGGTTCCAGGTGATGTTACGATACACGTGAAACAATCTATCTTGTGACACAAACAAGCATGATTACATAATTTGGAAATAGCAAACTTAGTATTCCCATCAGGCATTATTATCACAGGTCGATCAAGCTATCCACTGACCTCACAGCTTCATCTCTCTCAAGCAGTTCCCCTTGCAGGCCACTAAGTTGCACCTGCAAAGAAGCAATCTCTCTGCCACTAAGTTTCACTATTGTCTTCTCTCGGCTTCAATCGTCACCGAATACCTGCAGCGCAGAATCTGTATACGTCTCCAAGGCTCAAAGATTCTGAGAAGATTGTGATCACCTTCAATAACAAAAAAGTTGGGCAACATATTTCCAGCGAGAAGAGCTAATCACTAATCCACAGAACTTGCACTGGCTGAACTCTTCTTCTTTTTTGACCAGTGATACATTAATTACAGTAAATTGAATAGGTAATATGAAAGGAAAAAGAGGTGCAAGAAAACAAAGTGTATAATACCTAGATTCTATCTTATTAAGTGAGAAGATACTCAACAATCATTAGAGGTCATATTTGCGTAGTTGGATGAATGCATTCAGTGAGCTGGGAACCTCACATTTCAATTAAATCAATGCCAAGTTCTTCAGACCATCGACTCCATCTATAAATTCGGGCATGCAATAGGTCACATGATCAAACATGTTTTTTTTCCTGACATGCCCTGCTGCACAAATCAACAAAGAACAAAGTAGAGATCAGCAGCAGCACAGTTGCAAAAATAGATATAAGGGGTCTGGGGAGGGGCTTTCAAGACAAAGAAGTTTAAAGTAATGACAACAAAATTATAAATTGATCTTTCCAGCGACAATGTCTCCGATAATTTGGTTATGTTGCAAGAACAAGGGCAACTGACCAATGCAATTTATTGCTCATGCTTGGCGGAATGACAAATCAGTAAATTATAAGGACAATAAAAGGATAACTCAATTGATGATTTGAGAAGATTAGAAATTACGAAGAATAAAAAAAGACACCCAAATGATGGGATACTTGTTGCCCGTCAGGCCGTGGAGTGTAGCCAGGTTGTCGTTGACCATTGCATACCAGATGTGGGCGCACATCAATGTCCCTGTCGTCACTGCCAAGGATGAGCCAACAAAGGCCAGGCAAGTGCTCCTGCCTAGCACTGGAATTACAATGTCCCGGTCGGTGATCCTCGATCAACCAGAGGGTGCGATGCTCTAGTTTGTGACTTCCTAGGATCAACCAATCATGTCTTGCTGGAAGTTATCGAGCCATGAGATAATTCACAACCTGTTTGTTCTTTTCCCATGGACTTGGCTGGTCTAATTCCTCCTGGACGAGCAGCAGAAATCTAGATAGATGAATCGACGAAGTGAATTGATGCGTCCTGGTCTAGCTTGGTCATAGCTACGTCCTGCGAAGGGATGGATCATGGATGAATCGACGAGTGAATCACTGCTCGAGGCAGACGGACGGATCAGGACAGGGAACCTCCCTCTCCACTATTAGCATATTGTGTAAGAGAGATGGGTCGATTTGTACCTGCAGGGGAAGGAACATCCGGCGTGAAGAGGGGGAGCACGGCGACCATCTTTGATGACTGCTCGCCTACGGATGTCGGTTCTACCGAGCACCGCCTCCCCTCGCGTTGATACCCTCACGCGCTGGATTCCCTCGCGCTCCTCGCCTCAACTTCATCCCCTCAGACGCCGACTGGACCCGCATCCCACGCCATCGCTAGATCCCCTCACGCGCCTCGCCTCAGCTTCGTCCCCTCGGGAGCCTTGGCTCGATCCACGGCGCATCCTTTGTATCCCGAGTCACACGCATCCTCTGCATAGAGCGCCTTGGCTGAATCCCCTCGAGCTTCGTCCCGTCGGCCGGCGGCGTGACCCCCACGGCGCACTGGCGGCTAGGTGCCTAGCATCGGGACTGGATGGAGGCGGTCGCTCCTCTGTATCCTGTCAATGGAAGCACAGCAATGGACCTCCTTTAACGAAGCGCTGGAATGGGCCGCCGACGGCCCAGTTAACCAGAGGCCTCACTTTCAGCCTGTGGAGCAGCACCCATAGGACAGTTCGGCAATGCGAGACAGTTTACTGTACACACGAGATCTAACGGCCAAAAACGTCCAAATCATCAAATCGGACGGCTGAAAACGCAAATCGCTGAGAGGGCTCGCTTTAGGCTCAGTTTTACTGTCCTTAATGAGTTATACTTGGAGGAGCATTCTCAAAGGCCTGGATGTTGTTAAGGAGGGCTATATCTGGCGGATCGGGTCTGGCGATAACATTAACATATGGTTGGATCATTGGATCCCTAATGGCGACATGAAACGTCCTGTAACTAGATGAGGAGCCCACATTCTTACCAAGGTGAAGGAACTGCTCGACCCGAGAACACATACATGGGATGTCGAGTTGGTCAGGCAAACTTTCCTGGAGTCAGATGCAAATGCAATTCTCAAAATTCTTGTGCATGACCAACATGACGACTTTATCGCATGCCACTTTGACAACAAAGGCCTATTCTCTGTGAAATCAGCGTATAAGGTCCACACTAACATGTTAGCACGCATGGCTACCAGGCAGACGAGAGAGAGCTCAACCGGCAATCGATGGGAGCCGGCCATGTCGCAAGCACTGTGGAAACTTGATTGCCCGAGGAAGGTGCATCACTTTCTATGGAGGTTCGTTCATAACAGCCACCCACTCAACATGAATATCCAGTGACGAGGGGTGGAGTTGAATACTCGTTGTGAGGTGTGTGGTAAACACTTTCAAGACATGGGTTATCTTTTCCTAAGGTTCAAGGAGGTGAAAGCTATATGGAGAGGATGCGGGGTGGAGCATGAACGAATATTGCTGCTACAAGATGCCACTCCACTGCAGATGCTGGATAGGATTTTCAGATGGACTGAACATATCAAGCTGTGTACTGTATGTCTCTTGTGGAAATGGTTGTCGGAGCGAAACAAGAAAAGGCATGAAGAAAGGGTATTGTCCCCTGGGGAGTTTAACCGCCAAATTTCAGTCCTTACCAGCAAATGGAAAAACTTTCTCGCCAAAGCGCCGACCAACAAGATTGCAAGAACGACAAGGTGGCAATGCCCTCAACATGATTGGGTTATGATGAACGTTGATGCAACGTTTGCTGACAACAATGATGAGGGTGGATGGGGGTGTATTGTAAGAGATCACATGGGAGATGTGTTGTGCGCGGCCGCGGGAAGCCTGAAGAATCTATCTCGTGAAGTTCATGCTGAATCTTTGGCACTCATGCATGCAGTCCAACTGGTTAAGGACTTTGGCATGTGGCGCGTCTCTTTCATGATAGATTGTCTAACCCTCAAACATGCCATATGTTCAAACGACCAGGACTATGCCTTCCACGGGACGATCTTTAGAGAGACCAAGTTCCTGCTGCACACGAGTTTCATTGAGTCTAGAGTTGGACATTGTCCCCGTGATTGTAATACTCCTGCTCATATGCTGGCGAAACATGGTCTGAGAGCCCAAGCGGTAGCCAAACAGTCTGGTTGACTGATCTACCGAATGATGTAACTGGTGTTGTGGCCGGCGATCTTGCCGCGTCCACTAGTTAAATGGAATGCATGGTGTTCTGCTTCAAAAAAAAACTATCCATCGATTAATCGATCGTCAATACGGTTGTACCTGTACATGTTCATGTTCGATTGCTCTACTCGGTTTCTCGGCCTCTTGCCCTTCTCTACCGCTGCACCGCCAGGCCAGTCGCCCGCCCTTCTCCGCCGCCCGGCCCGTCGCCGGTCCGCCCAGTCGCCGTGGTCCATTAAAGCATTCAAGGATCCCTACCGGCCGCCCCTACCCTCAACTACTCGAAAATTTCTGAAAATTTGAGGTACATCTCAACTCCGCACTTGGTAATTGCCAATCTATCTCAAGTCTCTGTCTCAACTCCGTGTAGGTATCTCAGTTTTTTTAGTTGTATGTTTAGGGTTTTAAAATTGAATTACTATTGGGGACAAATATCTGCGATTCACATCTAACTAGGGGAGGATTATTTCTGCAACAACAACAAGGCACAATATCGAATAAGCTTAACTCCCTAATCGTATTGTTCAATCAATATGTTCTATTTATTGTTTCCATTCTCACATATGCAAACAGAAATAATGTAATTTTTATATTTTTGCTAACACAACAATAATTGGCAAATAACAGGAGAATTTATGGAAAGATTTCTTAAAAAAATGAAGACATCGACACATGATGATATAGCTAGTCCACCACATGAACCAGATGATGCTCCAGCTCCGCAACATGAACCGGATGATGTAGCTAGTTCATTTTGGTAAGAAATCTCACTGCCATATAATTTGTGTTCTTGGGTGTGCTAATTTTTATATATATTATTGCTTGGTGTGCATCCTTGTATATATAATGTGCACATGGACACCGAGCCATTTTGTTCTGGGTCCGCCCCTGCGTCTACATAACACACATATCAAATACCATGAGCATGATATAAGATAACTGGTATTACCGTCGCACTGGCACACTTGATACATTTTTACCATGAACTGAATTCTCTCCTCGCCTAATCTCTTCATTGCAGGAAACACAACTCTACTTTTATTTTTACTAATGTAATTTACTTTTAAGAGTTTTTACCGTCTTTACTATAAATCATTCATACTTATCAGTCTGGTTTATACGTCCACCAGGACAACAACGATATTTGCAAAAGTTTAAGCAGTTACTTCACACAAGAACTGTGACACCTTCTGTGTGACAGAACCACCAATATAAATAATCTTCTCTGCTCTTCTTGGAACGATAACTAATTGGGATACTTCCATGAAAGTGCTACATAACCCTGTTTGGCTTGCAGACATCACATCTTCAGCGTGAAGTTCACATTAGACTTGAGCTTGCTCTTTTCTTCAGTGGCAGCTGTGTCGGGGCCTCTCTAGTTAGCATCTTAGTTCTTGTTGTCTACTTTTATTGCTTGTCTCAAGTTTGTATCCCTCTAATCAACACCATTGTATCCCTAGCTGGTTGATGATTTTATTAATTTGAAGTCGGGCTTTAAGCCTTTTTCTCTAAAAAAAGAAGAAGATGGTGATGATAAGGGTGAGAGGCAGCCTAGGAGGGGTCGAGCAAGGGGCGGCTCGATGGAAGGAACAGGACGAAGGATATACTCACAATAGAAGGAGAAGCCGCATCAAATTGATGAGGTGATCACAACGAAGGGCTTGGTGGTGCAAGCCATGCAAAGCCAAGTTAGACTTGGCGGAGAAGGAGCAAAATGAAAAGTAACAAGCCGGTGATAGATGAACGTGAACAGAGGCGAAGGTCGACATAGAGAAACATCTGCTTCTACAAGAAGAACCGGGGTAGGTAAGGATCGTACGTACTGATCAAGGGAAAAAAACCACCACTTCATTCATTCATACACAGGCCTTAATATGTGCCATTCAAGAATAACAACCCATCGACCAAATTCCCTAAATTTTGTTCCATCCATAGTACTATTATTAGTACGTGACGAGGAACGACAGCACCCCGTACTTCTGGACCCCTCAGAGCTAGAGGATGCAGACTCAGATGATGATCAAGGGTTCAAGACGCGAGCAGCCCGGATGTGAACCTGACGCCCGTGGTCGGCAGCCACATGTTCCCCTCGATGAACTGCGTGACGGTGAAGTTGCTGGCCTCGGCCGGGCTCATCGTCACGTGGTATCCCGGCCACCTCACCCTGCCGCCGACGCCGGCGGCGCCAGGCCCCGTGTTCATGTACTCCCCGTAGTAGAGCGTGGCGAGCGTAGACTGGTTGTCGTCCCACGCGAGCCACCCCTCGGGCCGCACCACGGCGCCGATGTACGACTGCATGAACACCACCCGCGAGTACGCCTTCCACGGCCGTCCCAGGTAGGTCTGCGTGGCCGTGGTCTGATTGGCCCCGTTGGCTCGAAGGAGGTCGTCGTGCGCGGAGACGTTGCAGAACTGGAAGGCGAAGCCGGAGTTCATGGAGGCGTTGAAGCGGCCCTGGGCCGTGACGGAGTTCTTCTGGCCGGGCAGCGGGGCGCGGGCGAGGAGGAGGCAGTTCTGGAAGACGGCGGCGGCGTTGCCGAAGACGAAGTCGACGGTGCCGGCGACGCGGCAGTCGCGGTAGAACTGGCGGAGAGAGTGCGCGTACAGCGTGTCCTGGTGCCCCTCGAAGGCGCAGCGGTAGAAGACGGACAGGTCCGAGTCGCACCGCAGCGCCACCGCCTGGTGCTTGGCCGGCCCCGCCGTGTTCTCGAACGTGACGTCCCGCGCGATGAACCCCTTGCCCACCACAGCTGCAATGCATGCATGCACGGCGCCTCGTCAGTCAAAAATCATCCGTGAATACGAAATGACTGGGGAGTGGTAAAGTATTCAGTAATGACAGTAATTATTGGAAGGTCAGAAGCATGTGTATCTCGCATGATTTGGATCCGAACATCCCCTGACAGTGACGTTAACCAAGTCGGTCAACCGACAAGTAGTAGTGGTAAGCTTGATAGTACTATAAGTAACGTGCTCGTCAGATCGAACAGAGTTTGGCACGATTAGCTGCTGATAAAGCCATGCATGGAACTCAAGCTTTACGTACGTACGGCTTCATCGATCAAAGTGGCCGCATGAAGATGACATGCCACAGCGCAGACAGACGCCCGGACTAGAAGCAAAAGATCGGGCAGCACCAGCCGGATCACTGCTGTGTCTGTCGGTGATCTCTCTCCCGGCACCGCGCGTGACCGACGGCCAGCAAAAGGAGAAAACGACGTGCTCATCTGAGTCTCAGCAGCGTGACCCTCCAGGCCCTGCATCCCATGTTCGACTACAGAACGTACGATGCGAGGTCTCGTGGCTTGGGTTGCCACTTGGCAGCTTGGCCCTTGGGAAATGTAAGCACGGTGCCACGATACAAAGAGTACGAGTTGCTGCATGCTAGAACGTTTCATGCCGTGCACCGCACCAACATTGTTGGATGGCACGGCCTCCTGTACCACGGACAACAGTGTGTTACGCGTAGAGCTTGGCAAGGGCCCCATGTATTTTGACTTGTTGAGCCAGCCAACCAAGGCCAATCGGTGCAACATGTGGTAGCATTGTCCATTGAAATCGTCGCTGCATTACAAGTGCAACTACCCCTAGCTCTATTAATGCATGTTGCATGTTCTGTATTCAAGCTAGCCGCGTGGTCGATCCGGGAAGGTGTCAGGAGGAGGAGTCAGGACTTGAATGTGCACACTGCACACCACGGCTAAGATCAGAGGAACAGTGTACACTGGACACTGGAGGGGTAGCTGGAGTCCAGTGCATGTACTCCAAGTGCAACATGTGGAGTACTACAAGCACCAGAAGCGAGCTAGGCAGGTAACAATATGCGCCGGAGAAAGAAAATACTGTACAGTGACATATATACTGCTGGCTGTACCCACGCGTCTCTGACCCCCAAAGATGCATGTTGCTCGTCCATAAAGAGTTGCTACCGCGCGCGATCACCGCAATAATTTCTGGCAAAAAACCATCTCCCAAGGTACATTACAACACAGAGAGCAGAGTTGTACTGCTACTGCATCGGCATGCACCGCAGAGGAATCGTATGCCGCAGCCACAGAATCTCGTCCAGGCAGTACAATCGATGACAGTATGACGCATTGACCGTGCTACTCCAGTCCAGCTACATGCATCTCGTGGAGGTGGTCACGAGCTAAGATCTCAGGTGATCGACTGCAGTACAAGCTTAGCAAAGCAATGGCATGGCAGAGATAGGCTAGTGTGTGGGGGCGGATCCGAAGCATCACAAGAGCGATACGACATCGAGTGCATGGTGCATGCTACGATTTGACCTTGACCATGCACTTGCACTAGCTAGCTTCTCCTACAGTGCGGTACTACTCCCACTTCAGATCGATCGTTTGTTACTACACTACTCCGGTCCTTCTAAACAACAGACACGAACCATATATCAACTTAATTTCTGAAATTAATCAGAGGACGGAACGGCCGAGAGAACGATGGAGCTGGGTGGAGGACTGGAGCGAGAGCACTAACCGACGGTGGCGGTGCGGAAGGTGGAGTAGCCGTCGACGTAGTTCAGCCGGCCGGAGATCACGGTGGCGCCCATGCCGTCGCCCACCATCATCACGTTCCACTTCTTCTTCTTCACCTCCACCGTCTCCCTGTACACGCCCCGCTTCACGTAGATCACGTACCGGCGGTCGTCGCGCTCCGACGGCGCCGCGTCCACGGCCGCCTGCACCGTCGTGTGGTTGCCGCTCCCGTCCTGCGCCACCACCGCGTCCACCGGCATTCCGCCCGGACCCACCGGCATCTGCAGCAGCCGGCGCTCCCTGGCGCCCAGCCAGTGCGGGTGCCGAGCCCCCTCGCCGAGGCCGCGGCCCCGGTGGCCACTGGTGCGGGCGGACGACGCGGCTTCCTCGCCGGTGGCGGCGACCTGGCCGAGGCCGTCGCCCAGCAGGGACGTGACGGCCTGGAGGCCGGTGGACACGAGCGAGCCGAGCACGGAGTCGGTGTCGTCGAGGCCGTCCTTGCAGGTGTCCTGGTTGCCGAGCGCGCCGCTGAGCCACGCCCGGAGGTCGGCGTGCGGGTCGCCCGTGCCGACGCGTCCGGCGGCCCCCGCGCCCGCGGTCGACGGCGACGCGGCGGACATGGACCAGGAGAGCTCGTCGGAGGAGAGGTCGAGCAGGTCGAGGCAGTCGTTGATGGCAGAGGAGAGCCGGCGGTCGCCGCCGCCGAGGACGCCTCCGACGACGGGGAAGGTCGAGACGACGGACGCCACCTCCTTGATCGCGTCCAGCGCCTCGCGCAGCGTGGACACGAGCTCGGGAGAAATGCCGGTGGCCGTCGACGGCGCGGGCGGCGATGGCGCCGTCAGCTGCTGCGCGCTGGTGAGGAGGAGGCTGAGGGAGAGCGCGAGGAGGAGACGGGGCGCGGTGCTCGGAGACGTCGGCGCCATGGCCGGCACTACCTGCTTGCTAGCCGGTGTGTCGAGTGCGTGCTCTGCTTGCGAGGGCGACTGATGGGCGGTACTACTATATACGAGTCGAGCACACTGCGTTCGGTGTGCCAGCGGCGGTGGCTGCAGGCTGTATTGGGAAAACACCCGTACTGCCGTGGGTTCTTGGACGGTGCAGAGCGGACCGACGCTCTGCTTCCGTTGCTTTTCCCGCCGTCGTGAATTTCCTTGCCATTTTTCCTTTTATTACTTGCTTAATCGTTAAGCATTGATAGTTTTTGTCTTCCAAAAGACAATGCACATATAGTATGCGGTTTGGAGATTGAACCGCATGTCTTATTCGCAAAGTTTCAGAGCCGAGTACACCACGAAATTCCTTTTCCAGTGAGTCGAATGCAGCACATGCAAAAAGGCCAGCAAAGTCTAGGCACGTTTTTGCAGAAAACATCTTGATCAAGACCTGACCTTACGTAAGTCGGGCTGACCATCCATTGATCCCCGTACGTTGCCGCTGCAGAAACGGATTGACGCCAAGTTTTGCCACCGCCGTCGTGTCAGTGAGGCGCCACGCGACACCCACCGAAAGTTAAGAAGAGCTCCTGAAAACGAACCGGCTGGGCGTCGCATGTGATGTGCTGCCTCGTCGGCGTCGGGGCTGGCTAGTACGCGACTGTGCTGAGAGTCATCGTCTCAACCTCTCTGTCGCCGCGTGACATAAATCCGAGCTACTAGGCATGTTCGAGCCGGTGCCCAACTCGGCAACAGGCAGGCTCACCAGTCACCACTATCGCCGTGATATGTCAGTCCATCTTTTGGACTCTCGAGGTGGCCAGTACTCCACGCCTCATTTCAGGAGAGAATATCATACGGAAATTAACATTTAGTGGAAACCGATGAAAACCACGAAACAAAGATTTTAAAAAGGTTCGAAAAAATCTAAAAAAAATACAGGATGTTAAAAGGATGATGCTTTATTGCCACGCAAAACTTCAATTTGAAATGTCACTATTCAGGGCTGAAATTTGTTTTTTTCATAGCTCACATCACATAATGTGTTTCAATTTTAAATTTTGGGCGGCAATAAAACATCACCCTCTTAACATCCCATATTTTTTCAGATTTTTTTGAAACTTTAAAATATGGTTTCCACGAAGTTTTCATTGAATATTGGTTTCCATATGATATTCTCCCCCATTTCAGATACGCCAACAACGGTAACAAAAGATTTGCCTCGTCGATTAATTAAGCAGAAGAGAATTGTTCGGTTAATTAATGAAAAATTGAACGAAAACCGATACAAACCAATCACACGTAGACTACTTACAAAGCATGCAACCCCATAAACACATGATTAACCCGACAAACCATACCCAACACGTAAGACAACCTCAACGAGAATAACTCGACTGAAGAGCATGTGTACCACCAAATCCGTGAAGGCAAGTCGGACCATAAGGACTGATGACCATTCATCAAGCAGCTGCAGACGCCTTTTCTGTGGCGCCACTCTTCTTTCCATTCCTCCTGAGAGCCTCCTCTACAATCGCCTTGCCAGACCCAGGGCTATCCGCCTCCAAACGTTTGAGCAAGCTATGAACCTCTATCTGAAAGAGAATCTTATCGACCTTGGCACGCACAGAAACCTGCCCAATTGTCTTATGCGAGTGGATGACCGCAACATCGGAACCTCCAGGCTCCACAAAGGGGAGTGGCTGGGTGGGCTCCAAAGGATCAGACGCCAAGATACCGACCACCTCAACATCATCAACCACAGGTACCACTGACACGATAGACTCAGGCGTCTCCAGTTGCTTACATGGCAAAGCCTCGGAGTTAGGTGCCAGCACACCTGTCTCATCAACCTCGCCACTCAAAGACACCACATGCCCAATGGCCATAGATGAGAGAATGACTGAACCAAGCAAGCCTCCACAATCCACAACTACGTGCGGATGGCAGGACTCTGACGGTGGTGATGAAGGCGTCATGGCCACTGCCAAGGACTCTAATGAGCCCAACCCCATCGATAGCACCCTAGATGATTCCCCACAAAGCTCCTGCAGCTCAGGCATAATCTATAGAACTGGAGCCACGGCCTCGGTGATGACCACTCTCCCATGGACAGATGGTGTCGTCGCATGATACGTCTCCAACGTATCTATAATTTATGAAGTATTCATGCCATGTTTACAATAATTCTATATGATTTTGGTATGATTTTATTAGAACTAACCCGGACTGACGCTGTTTTCAGCAGAGTTACCGCGGTGTTGTTTTTGTGCAGAAATAAAAGTTCTCGGAATGGGGTGAAAATTTACGGAGAATATTTTTGGAAAATATAAAAAACACTGGAGCAAAAAGATACCGGAGAGGAGTCCCGAGGAGGTCACAAGCCTAGGGGGCGCCCCCCCCTAGGGCGCGCCCCTCAAGCACTCCCCTGACGTGATTCCAACGCCAAATATTCCTATAAATACAGAAACCCCCGAAAAGAAACCTAAATCGGGAGTTCCGCCGCCGCAAGCCTATGTAGCCACGAAAAACCAATCGGGAGCCCGTTCCGGCACCCTGCCGGAGGGGGAAACCATCACCGGAGGCCATCTTCATCATCCCGGCGGTCTCCATGACGAGGAGGGAGTAGTTCACCCTCGGGGCTGAGGGTATGTACCAGTAGCTATGTGTTTGATCTCTCTCTCGTGTTCTTGAGATGACAAGATCTTGATGTACCGCGAGCTTTATTCATATAGATGAATCATATGGAGTTTTCCCGTCTCTATCTTCTTGTGATGAATTGAGTTTTCCCTTTGAAGTTTTCTTATCGGATTGAGTCTTTAAAGGATTTAAGAACACTTGATGTATGTCTTGCGATGGGATATCCGTGGTGACAATGGGATGTCCTATTGATCCACTTGATGTATGTTTTGGTGATCAACTTGCGGGTTCCGTGACCTTGGGAATCTATGCATAGGGGTTGGCACACATTTTCGTCTTGACTCTCCGGTAGAAACTTTGGGGCACTCTTTGAAGTTCTTTGTGTTGGATTGAACATGATGAATCTGAAATTGTGTGATGCATATCGTATAATCAAGCCCATGGGTACTCGTGGTGACATTGGGGTATCTAGGTGACATTAGGGTTTTGGTTGATATGTATCTTAAGGTGTTATTTTAGTACGAACTCTAGGGCTGTTCGTGACACTTATAGGGATAGCTCATAAGATTGATCGGAAAAGATAACTTTGAGGTGGTTTCGTACCCTACAATAATTTCTTCATTTGTTCTCCGCTATTTGTGACTTTGGAGTGAACTCTTTGTCGCATGTGAGGGATTTACATATGATTCAACTATGTCAGTATTGTTGAGAGAACTTGCACTAGTGAAAGTATGAACCCTAGGCCTTGTTTCTAAGCATTGCAATACCGTTTGTGCTCACTTTTATCATTAGTTACCTTGCTGTTTTTATATTTTCAGATTACAAAAACTTATATCTACCATCCATATTGCACTTGTATCACCATCTCTTCGCCGAACTATTGCACCTATACAATTTGCCATTGTATTGGGTGTGTTGGGGACACAAGAGATTTCTTATATTTGATTGCAGGGTTGTTTGAGAGAGACCATCTTCATCCTACGCCTCCCACGGATTGATAAACCTTAGGTCATCCACTTGAGGGAAATTTGCTACTGTCCTACAAAACTCTGCGCTTGGAGGCCCAACACGAGTCTACAAGAATAAAGTTGTGTAGTAGACATCAAGCTCTTTTCTGACGCCGTTGCCGAGGAGGTGAGTGCTTGAAGGTATATCTTTAGATCTTGCAATTGAATCTTTTAGTTTCTTGTTTTATCACTAGTTTGGTTTTATAAAAGAAAACTACAAAAAAAATGGAATTGAGGTTGCCTCATATACTTCATCTTTATAATGTCTTTCGTGAAAATGATGGAAAGGAAAATTGTGCCAAAGTGTTAGAAAAAGAAGTCAATAAAATGTTTGGCACTAAATCTTTGTATGATGAGCATGATTGCAATGTTGTTAGTATGAATTCCTTGATTATTCATGATGCTAATGATATGCAAAGCTACAAGCTTGGGGATGCTATGTTTGATGAAGATGATATTTTTAGTCCCCCAAGTTTTGATGAGCAAAACTATTATGATGATGGCATGCCTCCTATATATGATGATTATTGTGATGACATGTATGCTATAAAGAGTGATAGTAACCATGAAACTTGTCATCATGATTTTAATATTCAAAGTGGTTATGTCAATCAAGTATCTCATGATAGTTATTTTGTTGAGTTTGCTCCCACTATTATGAATGAGAAGAAAATTGCTTATGTGGAGAGTGACAAATTTTCTATGCTTGTGGATCATGAAGATAATGCTTTATGTGATATTTATGTTGTGAAATTCCTACATGATGTTACTGAAAATTATTATGAGGGAGGAACATGTGCTTGTAGGAATTGCAATAATATCAAGTTTCCTCTCTATGTGTTCAAAGTTTTGAAGTTATGCTTGTTTTGCCTTCATATGCTAGTTGATTCTTGCTCCCATAAATTGTTTCCTCACAAAATCCCTATGCATAGGAAGTGGGTTAGACTTAAATGTGCTTGTCATGAGATTCATGATGCTTTTTCGCATGTTTCAATTACTATTCCTATGTGAGCATCATTGAAATCATCATGCCTAGCTAAAAGGCATTAAAGAAAAGCGCTTGTTGGGAGACATTCCAATATTTATCCTTACTGTTTTAGTGTGTTCACATGATTAATCTACTGTATTAATCATGTTTTATAGCTTTTGTTTCAATAAAGTGCCAAGTAAAACCTTTGGGATGACTCACAAGATGAGTAGAATTGATGCTGAACCAAAACAGAAACTTTTGACTCCAGTACAGGATTTTTCATTTTTTACTGGAGCATGATAATGATCTGAAATTTTTACACAGTCTTTATATACAAATTCTTCAAGTTGTCCTAATTTGTCAGAATTTTCAGAGAGAGGAAAGTATGGCTACACTACAGGTCTTCACAGACTGTTCTGTTTTTGACAGATTCTGTTTTGCATGCATAGTTTGCTTGTTTTAGTGTTCCCATAGCTTATATTCAGTGATATAAATTATGAGAATGATAGAATACAGTAGGTATCATGTGGGAACAATTATGAATCTTGTCTTGACAGTACCTAAGTGAATGATTTATCTTTATTACACTAACCCTTCTCACGAAGTTCCGTTAAGTTTTGTGTGATTGAAGTTTTCAAGTTTTGGGTGAGACACCGATATGAGGAGAATAAGGAGTGACAAGAACCTAAGCTTGGGGATGCCAAAGGCACCCCAAGGTAATATCCGAGGAAGACTCAAGCACCTAAGCTTGGGGATGCCCTGGAAGGCATCCCCTCTTTCGTCTTCAACATTATCGGTATATCTTACTTGGAGCTATATTTTTATACGTCACATAATATGAGTTTTGCTTGGAGCGTCATTTTATTTTCTTGTTCTCTGTTAGGTGTTATTTATAATCTTGTTTTTCAATAAAAAGTTCCAAGAATTGCCTTAGGATGCTTGCATTGCATGTTTGATGTGTGCTGTGTAAAAAACAGAAACTTTTGCTGTAGTGTTTGAATTTTCATATTTTACTGGAACGTGGAAAGTTTCTGAAATTTTTACACAGTATTTTCATATAAATTATTTAGCATATCCTAAATTTTCATAATTCTTTGAGTTACAGAAGTACACAGTTTTCATAAATTGCTACAGACTGTTCTGTTTGGACAGATTGCTATCATAGTTTTGTTATCTACTTATCCTATAGTTTCCATAGCCTATATTGGTAGATATAAATTGTGGAAATGATAGTAAACAGTATATTATATTTGATAATTATTGTGCAACTTGTCTTGGCAGTACATGAAGTGTTGATTTATTCTTATGTGTACTAACCTATCTCACGAGTTCTTTTCGAGTTTTGTGTGGATGAAGTTTTTGAGAATAGGTGAAACCATGATATGAGAGGATTGAACGAGATACAAAAGCTCAAGCTTGGGGATGCCCAAGGCACCCCAAGTAAATATTTCAAGAAGTCTCAAGCATCTAAGCTTGGGGATGCTACGCATCCCACCTCTCTTCGTCAACTATCGGTTAGCCTATGTTGAGCCTAAATTTTTATTCGTTCACATGATGCGTGCTATTCTTGGAGTGCTATTTTTCTTTTGTTTGCTGTTTGAATAAAATACTCAGATCTGAAAATATTTATTGAGAGAGAGAGAGTCCTCACATAGCTACTTAATCGTTTGACTACTCATTGATCTTCACTTATATCTTTTGAGAGTAGCTTGTAATTTCCTCTCATGCTTCACTTATACCTTTTTGAGGGATGAAATCTTTATGCTCATGTGCTTCATTTAAAATTGTTTGAGCTTGTAAAAAAAAAGCAATGGCAACATATGAAACTAGTCCCAAAGTGATAGATATCCAAGGAGGATATAATAAAAACTTTCATGAAGATCATGGGACAAATTAAACTTGATTCTTTGTAATAGTTTTGAAACATGATGATAGTAATATGTGAGTCATGTTAGTGAGTAATTATGCTTTAGTAGGAATATTGGTGTTAAGGTTTGTGATTCCCTATGCAAGTACGAAAGTCAATAGTTATGCAATGAAGTTACATCCTACTTGTGGTGCATTATTCGGTGTTAGTTATGTTCGATGCTCACTTATGTGAATTTTCGTTTCTTAGTTTGGTTGCTTCCCAATCTATTTGCTAGCCCCCATTTGTACTAAGTAGAAATACTACTTGTGCATCCAAAATCCTTAAACCAAGTTTTGCCTTATGAGTCCACCATACCTACCTATATGCGGTATTTCCATGCCGTTCCAAGCAAATTTGTATGTGTCATCTCTAAATTTTCAAAATAATTTTTCTCTTTTGTGTGCCCGTACCGCTCATGAAACGGTGGGGAGTATCCAATATTTTTCCATGCTAGGTGTGTTATTCTCACGATATGTGTTGATTCACTATCATTCACGAGAAAGTGGCTGGTATTCGGGATGCCCAGTTCCATGCTCAAAATTCAAATCAAAATATAATGAAACAAAACTCCCCCTGGATTGTTGTTTGTATGGACGGTACCCATGGATTCGGCTCGCCGTGGAGTGTGATTGATTGGTGGAGGGGGAGTAAAAAATTTACCATTCTGTTTGGGAACCGCCTATAATGTATCTAGCATGGAAAGTATTGTGAGCTACTTTGTTGTTTTCGATGACAGGAAAAGTATGCCACTCAAAATATTTCTCTCTCTCAATTTAAACCTTGAGCTCTGGCACCTCTACAAATCCCTACTTCCCTCTGCGAAGGGCCTATCTATTTACTTTATGCAATTTTTATTTTTGCTTTGAGTCTCCATCTTCTCTTATAAGCACCAACTAGGGGGCACTATGATCGTACTTTAGCATTGGGCATAGCTAATATTTGAGTGTGTTTCATGAATGGATCAATGATTGAGCATGATGGGCTAGGGATAACTTTCTTTAGTGTTGATATTTTGAAAGACATGATTGCTTGTTGACATGCTTGAGCATTGAAGTCATTATGTTAAAACTAGACTATTGCTTTGAATCTTTTACAAGTCCAAATGTCCATGCTATACAAAGAAGAAAAGAATATGATGAACATGTTAGGTAGCATTCACACTTCATAAATTCTTTCTTTTATCATTTACCTACTCGAGGACGAGCAGGAATTAAGCTTGGGGATGCTGATACGTCTCCAACGTATCTATAATTTATGAAGTATTCATGCCATGTTTACAATAATTCTATATGATTTTGGTATGATTTTATTAGAACTAACCCGGACCGACGCTGTTTTCAGCAGAGCTACCGTGGTGTTGTTTTTGTGCAGAAATAAAAGTTCTCGGAATGGGCTGAAAATTTACGGAGAATATTTTTGGAAAATATAAAAAATACTGGAGCAAAAAGATACCGGAGAGGAGTCCCGAGGAGGTCACAAGCCTAGGGGGCGCGCCCCCCCTAGGGCGCGCCCCCCTGGCTTGTGGGCCCCTCGAGCACTCCCCTGACGTGATTCCAACGCCAAATATTCCTATAAATACAGAAACCCCCGAAAAGAAACCTAGATCGGGAGTTCCGCCGCCGCAAGCCTCTGTAGCCACGAAAAACCAATCGGGAGCCCGTTCCGGCACCCTGCCGGAGGGGGAAACCATCACCGGAGGCCATCTTCATCATCCCGACGGTCTCCATGACGAGGAGGGAGTAGTTCACCCTCGGGGCTAAGGGTATGTACCAGTAGCTATGTGTTTGATCTCTCTCTCGTGTTCTTGAGATGACACGATCTTGATGTACCGCGAGCTTTATTCATATAGATGAATCATATGGAGTTTTCCCCTCTCTATCTTCTTGTGATGAATTGAGTTTTCCCTTTGAAGTTTTCTTATCAAATTGAGTCTTTAAAGGATTTGAGAACACTTGATGTATGTCTTGCGATGGGATATCCGTGGTGACAATGGGATGTCCTATTGATCCACTTGATGTATGTTTTGGTGATCAACTTGCGGGTTCCGTGACCTTGGGAATCTATGCATAGGGGTTGACACACGTTTTCGTCTTGACTCTCCGGTAGAAACTTTGGGGCACTCTTTGAAGTTCTTTGTGTTGGATTGAACATGATGAATCTGAAATTGTGTGATGCATATCGTATAATCAAGCCCATGGGTACTCGTGGTGACATTGGGGTATCTAGGTGACATTAGGGTTTTGGTTGATGTGTATCTTAAGGTGTTATTTTAGTACGAACTCTAGGGTTGTTCGTGACACTTATAGGGATAGCTCATAAGATTGACCGGAAAAGATAACTTTGAGGTGGTTTCGTACCCTACAATAATTTCTTCATTTGTTCTCCGCTATTTGTGACTTTGGAGTGAACTCTTTGTCGCACGTGAGGGATTTACATATGATTCAACTATGTCAGTATTGTTGAGAGAACTTGCACTAGTGAAAGTATGAACCCTAGGCCTTGTTTCTAAGCATTGCAATACCGTTTGTGCTCACTTTTATCATTAGTTACCTTGCGGTTTTTATATTTTCAGATTACAAAAACTTATATCTACCATCCATATTGCACTTGTATCACCATCTCTTCGCCGAACTAGTGCACCTATACAATTTGCCATTGTATTGGGTGTGTTGGGGACATAAGAGATTTCTTGTATTTGATTGCAGGGTTGTTTGAGAGAGACCATCTTCATCCTACGCCTCCCACGGATTGATTAACCTTAGGTCATCCACTTGAGGGAAATTTGCTACTATCCTACAAAACTCTGCGCTTGGAGGCCCAACACGAGTCTACAAGAATAAAGTTGTGTAGTAGACATCATCGCACGCAGAGCACGAGGAGAAAATTCTCCAAAGAAGCAATCAGCCTCCTCACCAATGGAACCAACATGAAGTTCAGGTAGCAAAGGCACATCCGAGGCAACCTGAAGCTTGGCAACAACAAAGCGAAGCTCAATGCTGAGCAGCTCAACCTCCCGAAGGAGCTCCGTACGCAACAGGGCAAACTGGGACTCCAAAGCAGAGACCAAAAAGGCACTAACATTGGAATCCTTGCAACACTCGGATTGAGACCTTGGCGGCACCGACACACGCCGCGACGAGTGGCCCACGACCTCTGCCCCAACTCCTGGTCAGCGAAGGACAAGGCTGGACGGACGGAGAGCAGCTCCGCTGACGAGGTGCACGAGTGGTCGGAGAGCTAGCGCGGGCGACCGGAGAGCGGTCGCGAGCAAACTGTGAGCGAGCACGACAAAACCTCTCCCGATGATTAGGGAGACGACAACGAATGCATCTGAATGGCTCACGACATGCACTAACTTGGTGGCCATGCTCGAGGCAACGGAAACACCGCCCTCGAGCCTAACGCTTGAAGGCGAGGCTACGCTCCAGACCTTCCCTCGACGGCTCGAGGGGAGCGCCCTGGCCGGAACGACGCCCTCGGCCCACATACTTCCAACCGGCCTCGACTTCAAGAGTTGCAGCGGCAACAGTGGGGCCGTTGCATGCCGACGCAGAAGATGGACCAAGCAGAGAAGGCTCTAACTTCTCTAGTGGTGCCTTGTCAACGCACTCATCACCGGTTCCTCGAGCTTCGCCGAAATCAGTGCCTCCGAAGGCGGTCGGTGCTGCCGTAGAGTAGGCCGACATGGTTGTAGCTACCAGAGACACCGGCGGTGGGGGTTGCAGCTAGTCGACGGCACCTCCGACGATAGCAACAGGGATGGCAGGCAGGGGTGTCGGCGGCGGATACGATGACGCAAACCCGAGCTCAATCTCCACCCAACCCCAGCCACAGAACTGCAGCCCGCCACAGGCGGCTTGGTCTGCTGAGCGACCAAAACGAGTTCCTCCCGAACTGGATCTGGTAGGGGGTAGGCAGCCGCCAGGTGCTTCGAGGGGTGTTGCAGGTCGTCGTATGGGGCACCAGCCAGGGCGGCTGGGGTGGAGAGCGATGTTGCGGGCTTGGGGATGGGGCGAGCTCGAGCCATCCGACCCCCAATGGCCAGATCAGACCTGCGGACGGCGAGGGCGGCCACGGCCAGCGAGACAGCGGGAGCGGTGTCCGGGGGCAGCGGAGTCAGACTGGCCGTCGCGAGCTCGGATAGATGCAAGCACGAGAGCATGTGTACAACCTTCTGTGGGGAGCGAAGGGATCTAGTCTCAGCCCTCGCAAGAAATTGAAACACCAAGTACAACGTCCTAACTCTTTTTCAACAGCATATGGCCTCTCACATAGTTCAAACTGAACTTATTGATGATGATGGTCCGGACTTGCTTTGTTGGGATCTTACTCCTAATGGCATTTGCTCTTCAAAATATGCTTATAAACTTTGCTTGCAAGGGATTTATGACAACCCTAGAAATGTTCCTCTTGCGGTACCTTTGGACTTGACAGATTTCCTTAAGTTCATTTGGAAGCAAAAGAATTTACTCCCTAGGATGCAAACTTTTGCATGGAGACTTCTTAGAAAGGCTTTGCCTGCGGGTTTGAGAGCTGGTCGTTTCTCTATTCATATCTCTTAGATTGTTGTAGATGTGGTCAACGACAGAATGAGTTCCATCTGTTTTTCCTTTGCACCTTTGCTCGAGCAGCCTGGTTTTCTTCTCCATGATTTGTCAGATTTGATGCTCTTATCCACGGCCATTCTACCATGCACTCGGTTCTCATTGCTCTTATTCGAATGAGTCACCCTCATGCTTCCATTCACATTGTTCTCAATTTTTTGTGGTGTCTTTGGAAAGCTAGAAATGATTTTCTTTTTGACAGGAAAAAACATTTGCCATATCAAGTTCATATTGCTGCTGCAAACTTGGCTCTGGATTCCTTAGATAATGGTCCTTGCCTCTCTAAGAAGCAATCCACCCCTAATGACCAACCTCCCTCTGATATTCTTCCTATGCAGGGTAAGACAATTAAATCTGATCTGTTAGTTATGGGACCTAAAGTGTTTTCCAATGCAGCTTTCAGATCTAAGAAGATTCCTGGATTAACACAAGGAGAGGTGGGTACAGGCGTGGGTGTTTTCATGTGTATTCCACCAGATCAAGGTGAGCTCAATGTTCAAATTCAAGCCTCGGCTCCTTCTACTTCTACCCCTTTGCAGGCTGAAGCTATTGCTCTTTCTTGTGCTGCTCAATTGACCTCTCAGCTTAATCTTGCTAACCCAACTTTCTTAATGGACTGTCTTTCGTTAGCTTCGTTTGCTGCTTTGCGAGACATTTCAGATTCCACTACTCCTCGGAACATTAGAAGAGAGCTGGCAATCTTTTTTAAAAATACAGCTAATCTCAATTCCAATGTGTTCCATGTTTCTCGAGATTTTAATGGAATTGCTCATAATCTCGCTCATCAAGTTTTTAGATCTACTGGGAATGCTCAAATTCATTGTTTTGCCTCTACTCACTCGAATACTTCTTGCCCTGTGGTGTCTGTCCTTGCCAATTTTCAAATTTTAGGTGCCATATTGCACATGGTGCACTGCTATTAGTATGATCAAGCTGCTGCAGGGGCTTTCATCATGTAGGATTACTTTCAGATTTTGGTTTCAGTGGTCGAGATTGGGTTTTGCTGCTGCTAAGGATTTAACAAATATACTCCAGCAACCTATGTTTTTATCTTCTTCTTTACTCTGCTTTGAAAAGAGACGGAGGTTGCTCTGCATTGCTCATTTTGCAGGTTTGCTCCACAACATGGCCATACATGGAGCTGGTGGCTGGTGTTGTTCCCCCACGTGCAGCAGTGCTGAAGCCGTTTTTGCATGATCCTTTGGTTGGAGGGGTGACTTTTCCTTTCTGATGATGCAAACTCCTCTTCATGACTATTAGCAAGTGGAGCCAACAGTCATATTTCTTCATCCTCTGCATTGCTTCAAAACAATAGCAATTCTTCATATCTTCCTCAGGGCGCAGATGGTTGGTTGCAGTAACATTCCTGGCTGATGGCATGTCTTTATTTAGTGCTTTCTTATATAGCTGAGGATCATCCAGTTGAGTTTTGATCAACCTATCTTTGCTATCTCCTTTCAGCTCTACCTCTCTGGTTGTAGCTCTCCCTTTCTATTCATCTACTAGCCATTGTACGCTCTGTTGTACTTATCTTATGAGCTGATAATGGAATTGGATACCTGTTGGTGCCTTGCTTTGTTCAGGATATCTTATGAGCTGATAATGGAATTGGATACCTGTTGGTGCCTTGCTTTGTTCAGGATATCTTATGAGCTGATAATGGACTTGGATACTACTAGATCCTAGGCATGTTCGAGATTTCGAGCCTGGTGCCTAGATTTATTCAAAAGTTTTGACCTATTTCATACCGATTGTCCATTGAGCTTGCCCTGAATAATCTCCTGTTTGTCGGGTAAAAAATCTGAAAGGCATTTAAATGGAGACATATGGTTAAAGAAAAACATAAAAAAGAAGATGATGGGAAACACTAAATATTTCCATCGTAATGTTTTCCTTTGTGTAAAATTGCAACAATTTTTTTAATGGAATCGACGGTGAAGTGCTTGTTTATCTATGCCAGTTTTTAATAGAAATCAAGGCGGAAGTAGTTTTTTTAAACAATTTCTTTAATAAAAACAGGCGTGAAACAGTTTTTTTAACACTTTAGAAAAACATCTGATTTTCATGCATATTGCTCACAAAAGCCATGTGTATGTTTGGCGCACCTTATTTCTGGATGCTTCCAAAAATTCAGAACATTATCTAGAATGCTTCAAACATTTTGAAATGCAATGTACAATATGCCACATGGACAAAATCTGGAATAATGCAATAACACAGAAAGCTCAAGCAAAAGGGCAAAATATATTGTAGTATACCATGATGTACATCCCCATATAATACATACACAGTACAACCAAAAGAAAATTCACACATCGAAGTACAGAGCACAAAACGTCCCAGGTACATACAAGCAACCCAAATTCAAGTCCACGAAACTCAGAACTCAGATATTACAAGTGAGCTAGCTCACTTTATTTCGGGAAGTTTTTACTGTATCTCCATCTTATTATTCTGCAGAGGTGGCCAGACCGGCACCTCAAACTTTCACAAGTAGCGGCCGCGGGCCGGGCTCAGTGCTGTCCAGGCAGCTTCTCCTTGATCTTGTCCATGATGCCCTTCTTCTCGCCAGTCCCGTCGGTGCCGTGCGTCCCCGTGCCGGTCGTTCCGGTGTGTCCCTGCTGCCCGTAGGTGCCGCCGGTGGTGCCATGCTCCCCGGTGCCGGTCATTCCGGTGTGTCCCTGCTGCCCGTAGGTGCCAGCGGTCTGCTGTTGATCACCGTGCCCACCGGGGAGCTTCTCCTTGATCTTGTCCTTGAGGCCCTTCTTCCTCCTGCCGCCCATGCCATCATCCTCGGACTGTCACGACGAACGAAAATATTTAGTGATTGATTTGTTTCATTCAAATCTAAATGGGAAAATGCAAATTACAACTAGTGTTAGCAAGAACCAAGAAGTATATGTATACGCACCGAGCTGGAGCTACTAGAGCTGCCGGAGCGCTGCAGAATCCCTCCGGCCTTGTGCTCCTCCCTCGTGGGCTGGAAATGCCCACCAGCGGCCGCGCCGGTGCCGACGCCGCCGTGCGCGCCCATGCCGGTACCGACGCCATGTCCGGCCACCGGGTTACCGTACTCGTCGACGCGGTTGGTCGCGTGGCCGTGCTCCATCTTGCACAGGTGGTGTTGATCTAGATCTGGTGTGTTGTCTTCCTCAGTTGGTCTGCAGCTCGTGGTTGTGGAAGCAGGTGCAGCACGAGGCGCAATTTATAAGCCGTCTGCGGCGAGCGGATAGGATCGTCGGAGGCGCTACGTGTGCGGGCATGAGTGGGCTGGCCGGCGGGAGACGGTGACTGGTGACTCGCCCATAAAGAGAGGTCGGACGTGTGCAGCTACTGGACGCGTCCGGGTTGCCACGTCTCAGCTTGTTCTCGAGGTAATGTGATGACACACGGGGGATACCGTCCCCGAAACACGTTCTCTCCGCGCTTGCAAAAGTCCTCTTGTTTGCTTCGGAAAATGGAAGCTGGAAGTGTCGGCATGGAACGAGAACAGAACAAAATAGGCCAAACGTCTTCCATAAGGCACTCTTCTCAGGACAACATTATGCCTGAGAGTCGACCCACTCCAGCCCCTCCCTCCCGCGTCGCTCCCGCAGGCGACTGGTAGGGCCATCCAATGCCGCCGGTCTCAATCTCTTCTCCTACCTCCTCCCCTTGCCGCCGCTAGGAAAAGCTCGGTCAGCGGCGGCGGCGGCTGGGCATCCTCTCCCCTCGGCTGGCGGGGGCCTGGTGTGGGCGGGCGTCCTTCGGTTGGTGGCGACGGGCTACGGCGGCGCGACGAAGGGCGATGGTGTTCGGGGCTCGTGCGTGTTTCATGCCATCGGTTGCGTCTGGATGTGGCGCGGAGGGCTACGCGGGGCGCATTTAGGGTGGCTGTGGTGGCTCGATCTGGTTTGTTCAGATCTGGCCGCCCGCTCCTTGGGGGCGTGGGGCTCCCTGGAGGCCCTTGGATAGGACTCCCCCTGGTGACAGGTGCTAGCTCTGGCTGGGGTTCTCCCGTGCTTCGGGCTGGTCGGCGTGGGGTGGGAGCTCATGGTGGTTTGCACCGGTCGTCGGCGTGGTCACGACACGACGGTTGGCGTGTGACAGCGGGGTGATGGTGGTTGCCTCCTTCTCCGGAGTTTGGGCCGACGGTGTGTGTGGCTGGACGGGCGCCAGAGGTGTCGGTCGAATGCGGAACGAGGAAGGTTCAGATCTAGGGTTCATGCTCGGGCGGGCCAGGTTAGGGCCAGGGCAGATCGGAGCAAGTGCTTCGTGTAGGAGAGGTTGGGATTGGCCCGGGATGTGCTCACGTGTCTCCTCGCGGGTATGGTACTCGATGGTGGTGGTCGTGTTAGCATTTGCATTGGTGCACGGATCGGCGCCGGTGAGCACGAACATGGCGTCATGTGAGCTCGCCTGGCCAAGTGCTGAGGCTGGCTCGCGGCGGCCGACGTCTATCTCGGAGTCGTGTCTGCTAGTCCACCAGGATTGGCTAGGGACACGTGTGTTGGTGCCTCCTACGGTGGAGGCGCCGACCCAGACTCGGGGACTGATGTCGGTCTAGGAGTAGATGGTGTGTTGTTGCTCTTCCTACCTTGGTTGAGTGCATTATGATGTAAGCGACGCATGTTATCTCGCGGCAGAGATCCCGGGGCGGCGGCCCCGGATGGCGGTTCGCATGGTTGCTCTTCGATGGGCATCATTGTGGTGGTGGTGGCTCTCCTTCCAGCAGGGCCGGCCCTGGTGTATGGCCAGAGGGGCGACGGCCAGGGGCCCAGCCCTGAGGGGGGCCCATGAGCTGGTATAGATCCGTAGTCTAGCCCACCTAAAAATTCAGAGAAAAAAACCAAGGGAGATATCGATAGGCTAGGCCCAATTGTCTTGGCAGAACAGCTAGGGAAGTAGCGACCCGTCCGCGCGCGTGAATTACTGAATATCATTGATGATTGACCGATCAGATCGCTTCTTCAATTGTCAGTTCGTCTTCCACGAGATCTCAACCGTCGCTGGTCGCTCGGCGCTTCAGCCGCTTGCCAGCCTGCTGTTGCGCTTGCGCTGTGCGCCCGGCCGCCCATGCCGGTGCCGGCGACCCGGCCTTCCGGCATCCCACACAGAGATTTTCATCCAGCATCCACAAGACAGCGACATGACTCAGCCAGTTAGTTCGTCCCGTCTTTCACAAAATCACAAGCAAGTATTCATGATTCATCCATGATCCTTTCCCCAGTTTCAGATTTTCAGTCTTTCTCTGTGAGTCTGTGTACATGACCAGGCCCTGTACATGACTAGGGTTCACAAATACGTATTCATCCTAAATCTCTGTGTAAACGACTAGGGTTCTGAACTTTTGATGTATAAATTTCTTTTTCTTTTTTTGTATTTTCCTTTCTTCATAATTTTAGGACATTACCCTACCATACAAACCATACAATGTTGAATAAAAAGCATTTACCGGGTGCTGAAAAAAGGAGAATAAAGAAAAAAAAGTGATTTGAAAATTCAAACACAGAAGTTTCATTTTACTATCTTTTTAGTCTTTCTATCGTAATATCGCATAGTCCAACAATTATTATAGTCAAAAATCAAACTGAAGATGTATGGTTGAATGTTTATTTTTAATATTATGCAAATGAATTATATTTTTTTATGTATCACACACACATACATATACATGATCTTAGGACTTAGGGGCCCACGTCGTCGAGTTCGTCCTAAGGCCTTCCGAAACACAGGACCAGCCCTGCCTTCCAGGTTGTGTGGGCAACTGGAGGTGTTGCGATGGGTAGCTCGGACGTGCCCTCTCTCTCGGAGGAGCGACGTTCTGATCCGGACCTGGGGAACTTACACCGTCGTGCTCCTCATGGCGGCCTCGTGGTGGCACGAGTGAGTTGCCGAACGAAAGCTCCGTGCCTTGGCGGTGCCGATGACGGCGACACCCGTGGGTGCCTCGCTCTTCTTGAAGATGTTGTTGTGGTTCTTCTCTTCGTGTCAGGGCTCCAGATGAAGATCTTTGTCCGTGTGGACTCGGCAGCGCTGACGCTATGCGTCGTTCTACCTCTTGAGAGCGTTTTCATGGATCTTAGGTGTGCTAGGTCGTAACATGGGGTGTGTTTAGTTCTCCCGGTGATCTTTGCTGGTAACATAGTCACGTGCGTTCTGTGTCTGCCGGTTATCTCGGAGTTGGATTTATAAGAGAGCTACCTCATCATCTGTATTGTTCGGCTGTGTACTCCTTCGGATGTTGCTTTATATATAAAGGGGAGTGAAAGCCTGTTTCGAGAAACGTCTTCTATAATGATGATGCGTCCATTTTTATTTGTCTAAACTAAATGTGGTTTAAGATCAGTACTCCTATTTAAATCGAGTTAGTCCATGACATAGAACTCACCATTGTCTTTGAGCACCCGATTTGTTAGAAAATTGCATAGCTGCCCTCAAATGACTCGAAGGTCGATGGGATCGAATTCTTTGTGTTGATTTGTAGAGACAAGAAATGCACACCTCCTCTTTATATTCTTCTTACTATATTTGCAATACCAACGCTGGTTAGCACCACAACATGCAACTTTATTTCACCGCATCAGGCTGAAACAGGTGGATTCTTATTTTTTTTCTTAGTGCATACAACAATTTTGTTACAAACAATACCTTTTATTGGACTTTCTTCTTATTTTAACCTTTCGGCTTCAATTCTTGCATCAAGTTGAAGCAAGTGATGTCTTTACTCACTATTTTAACCATTGCATTTTTCCTTTAGGATCACTCCTATGGTGGATAATGTCAAGCACACTTTAGCTTTTGCGAATCTGCATCTCATTATACTCGATAATATTTTTTTAAGAATATGCATGAGTGTGCATATCATGTATTATAGAAGGATAGGGAAGAAGACCCCAAAAATGTTCTTACATGGATTACACGTGCGAACTCCGCATCCACCTCACCACAACTCTCGGGGATCTAACTACTCCCACTAGCCCACGTAGCTAGCTGTCCTGTGAAGGTGGCAAAGTCATCCTTCAGGAGACCGGCTAGTTTCCACGCTTTACATTCACTTGCTATTCGACTTATCACCACCATGTGTGATGGTGAAGCACCCTCAAAACCACCGTGTTTCGATGCTTCCAGAGTTCCCACAGTCCAAGGACGATAAGGGCCCGCACATCCTTGATGGCCAGGTCCTCAGCCCTGCAAGAGTTGCACCAATCGACCAACTTTGCATCCATGGAAGGAACCCAATGTGGCTTGCTCAACGTCGAAAGAACCGCATGCCATACTGATCGTGACAACACGCATGTTAGGAGTATGTGGTTTAGAGTCTCGTCATCCTGGTCGCAGAAAGGGCATGAGTCCTGGTGGGATAGTCCGCGTCGTGCGAGGCGATCCGACGTCCAACATCTGTTCTAGGCCGCTAGACAGGAGAAGAAACGACACTGAAGCGGGGCCTTAGATTTCCACACGAATGCAGCGTACGGTGCCACTTGTCGGCCCCAAAACTTTGAAGCGTAGAGCGGGACACTACACGGTGCGCTTGGGAGGATAATGGTTGATACTGGATAATATCAAACTGCGGCTCACTAGATATACCATCACAGGCCGGCTATGTCAAAATTCCATAGGAGTATTATAACTAGTTAGTTATTTTCACATACAGATTTACTATGCAATAGGATATGTGATGCATGCGCCTTAAGATCGTTTGTTCTTCACAATTGTTTTTCTCTCTGGTTTGCTTATATGGCCAGTTGTACCACACTTTATTTTTATGTCTTGTAAACAATGGAATAACTAATTGAACGTAGTGTGCATCAATCGATGCAAAGATTGGGGGTGTTAACCCTCTTGGGAAAAACCTGAAGATTTACTACGAGCACGTGAATCACCGGCTCCTTTGTGTGATGGCAAATTTGAGCAGTTTTATCATGCTCCCTTTTACCCCCCCCCCCCTCCCCCATCTTTTCACATTAGAGGTAAGAGTATATAATAGATCTGAGTAGTTAATCTCATTAGATAGTGGTCTGATTAACTCTTATCTTCTTACCTCACATGTAAAAAGAGCGGGTAAGAGGAAGCATGTTAAAATTTATCACTAACTAATGAGATCACCGGCTCAGATCTATTATATACTCTTATCTCTCATGTGAAAAGAGAGGGTAAGAGGAAGCATGTTATAACTCCTCTTGTGTGGTTATATTCGTCTTGGTGTATGAAAGATCGAAGTAATCCCACCACTTATGTTACTCTTGCTTCACTTGTAGGTACTTATGTACAATGGGTACTCTAGAAACCCATGCGTTGCCATCGAAAAACATTCGACCAAATTTTATCCTCATATCTACATAGATATGTATGTAACTTCCAAATTCAATCAAATAAGAGTTTTTTTTTTCACATGAGAGGTAAGGGTATAAAATAGATCCGAGCCGTCGATTGCATTAGGGCAAATTTTAACATGCTCCATCTTACCTTCCCTTTTCACATAAGAGGTAATTGTACACAATATATTTGAGCCATTGATTTGATTAACTAATGATCTGATTAACTCTTACCTTCTTACCTCTTGTATAAAAAGAGGGGGTACACTAAAATTACTCATTTGTGCTGGTGAATCGACGAGGAAAGCAGTTGTTTATACAAAAAGTATTTGTTCTTAGGACAACTCTAACCGATCCCCTATAAATAAAGAAGGATCCGATGGAGTAAACCCTCGGTGGAGTGCTTTTACTCTAGTAAGTTTTGGCCGGACCTTGCTGATCCACTATATATAACGGAGTAATTTTTTATTTTTTCTAAAATTATGCATTTGTAGTGTACATTGCAACTACATACTAGCACACATATAAAAACTAAACATAAATATGAATGTTCAAGCAAATCACTAATATAGTTTACAAACTGAATTCAAACTTTATAAACCGAATTATTCAAATTTAAACACGCCGAATGGTCCAAATGTAGCAATAACATGTAATAGAACAATTAGGAAGCGCTATGACGTTGCCAGTGATGCTCAATAAGATTATCTTAGAGCTGAGCATGAACTTGTTAGTTCTCGATCTTGCGAAAAAGATGTGTGTGCATCAGAAAGCGTCGGTGAAAGTACTTCTCCGGATAGGTTGGCTTTGGAGAAAAGTAATCACTCATAATCTTGACATGGCCCTCCGCTCTATCACGGTTTATGTGTAAGCGATCAAACTGTGATCCTCCCCTAGGGTGCCGAATATCATGCCTAAAACGGTTTCAAAGTCTTCGTTGTCTTCTTCCTATTCAGATGACGACGAGTCCTCAAAGATAATCTTTCTCGACCTCTTCATCTACAATTCAAACGACTAGGTTCAATCTAAACCGTTGGGTTCAAAAAGAAACAAACGAAAAAACTCCTCTAGGCAATCCATCAGACACTTGCGGTGCGGTGGTGATGCACCGGCCAGCCAACGTTGGCCAAACCGGCGGGCGGCGAAGCATGGGAATGACCTGCAGCGGCGCAGAAGCAAGATTAGGAGCGCCAGCCGCCAAAGAGGAAGAAAATACACATCAATCCGACGAATCTGTTATGATGACGACGAGGGCGACGACGACGGGGGACGATCGGGCAGAACGGCGGCGAGGGCCAAGGGAGGCAACGAGGTAGCGGCGGGGTTGCCGGCGAAGAGACAATGGCAGGGTAGAGGTGAGATTTTTCCTCCAAGCAGTAGCTGCAGAGTAAATTTAGGGATAGAAAAGGCGCCTCTTATTCGGTTTAGGTGATCGGCTAGGTGCCGGTTAGTGGAGGAAAACCAAAATTATCCTTCTCTAACGCGAGATAGGGGATCGGTTAGAGTTGCCCTTAGTAATTTTGGTGTGCCTTATATTGGGATGCTTTGGAATTTTCAAAATAAATCTGGCTTCAAACTCCCTTAAAACATAATCCAAAAAAAAAACACTCTTAAAACATTTTCAAATGTAAGATATAATACATTTCATATGGGCAAACTTCAGATTCGTGCAATGGCACAGAAAGCTCAAGAAAACGGGCGAAGTATACTGTACTATACCATTGTTAACACATACACGCATAATTCAACCAAAGGAAAATTCACACATCAAAGCACAGTGTACATACAAGAAACCAAATCCAAGTCCACAAAACTCAGAACTCAGATATTACAGGTGAGCTAAAGATCGCTTTGTTTGAGGAAGTCTTATTATTCTGCGAAGGTGGCTGACTGGCACATCAACTTTTCACAAGAAGCTAGCGCGGGCCGTGTTCAGTGCTGTCCGGGAAGCTTGTCCTTGATCTTGTCCATGATGCCCTTCTTCTCGCCAGTGGCGTCGGTGCCGTGAGTCCCCGTGCCGGTCATTCCGACGTGTGGCTGCAGCCCCTGGGTGCCGCCGCTGGCCGTGGTGCCATGCGCCCCATGTGCCCCGGTGCCGGCCATATCTGCCGTATGACCATGCCGCTGGTCACCGTGGCCGCCGGGGAGCTTCTCCTTGATCTTATCCTTGATGCCCTTCTTCCTCCTGCCGCCCATGCCATCATCCTCAGACTAGCACGACGAACAAGAAAAATCGGTCAACTGATTAATTATTGAGGCCTGCTTCGGTAGACCCCCCCCTCCACACAAACCAACTAGGACATCCCATTCCATGTGCCCATTTCCTTCTTTTTTTGGTTTTCTTGCACTTCAAATCGTGGCTGGGCCGGCCCATTGTTGAAAACCGGCCCTTTTATCACTATTTCTTTTTCATTCTTTCTATTATTTTTTTGTTTTTCCCTTTTTTAATTTTTCATTTCCTTCTTTTTCAAAAAATATTCACACTTATAGAAAACAAATCAATTTAAAAAAAAAATGTTTGTTTTTTAAAATTTTGTTCATAACGTACAAATATTCGTATTTTAAAAAGTAAATATATGTCGAAAAATTGTTCGTTTAAACAGGAAAAATGCTCACATTAATATAATTGAAATTTTGAACATCTATTAAACAGAAAAATTGTTCGTTTAAATAAAAATGTTCGTTTAAATAGAAACTTCGCGCATAAAAAATCGAACACTTTTAAATTTTCTGAACATGTATTTAAAATAAAATAATAATAATATATCAATCAGTGATCGGTTTATTGTTCTTTTTTGTTTCTTTTGCATTCTTGTTGTTTTTCGTTTTCCCTTTTTTGTTCTTTCTATTTTTTCCAGAAAATGCTCACATCAATATAATGGATTCAAAATTTTCAACACACTAGCATCACAATGCCAAGCATCCATGATAAATTCCACTGAGTTCCAACATTTTATACATTTTCTATGGTTTTCTCAATGAAAACCCCTAAAACACTAGCCGAACGTGACGCAACATGCATTCGGTGTCTAAATTCCTTCAAATTTTGCACGAAGGCCTGCCACGAGCATGCCCACAAGCTGGAAAATTTTGGTGTCATTTCGTGCGAGACAAGAAGCACACCATGTTCAAAGGTGATGGTTCGGGTAGACCGGCAGGACAAGTCTGGATGCACTTTTTCTTCACATCAATAAAATGGACCAATTTTTTTTGCACACACTAGCTTCACTATGCCAAGCATCCATGATAAATTTATTTGAGTTATAACATTTTATGCATTTTCTACACTTTTCTCGATGAAAAAAATTCTAAAACACTAGCCGAACGTGACACAACGTGCGTTCGGTGTCTGAATTCCTTCAAATTTTGCATGGAGGCCTGCCATGAGCATGCCCACATCCTGGCAAAATTTGGTGTCATCTCACGCATGGCAATAAGCACACCATGTTCAAAGGTGATGGCTCAGGTAGGCTAGTAGGGCAAGTCTAGATGAACTATTTTTCACATCAATAAAATGGACCCATTTTTTTTCCACACACTACCATCACCTTGCCAAGCAGCCATGATAAATTTCATTGAGTTATGACCTTTTATGCATTTTATGACATTTTATGCATTTTCTAGGTTTGTCATTATAAATCAAAATGAACATTTTCTTATATCCGAATTACTTTTTGGAATTTGTCAACAATTTTAAGATTTCAAATTGTGTGTGAAAATTTTATTGACATGAACACTTTTTCCAAAATTGTCAATAAATCCCAAATATTGATGTTGTACGCAAATTACAAACCGCATACTTTTTAAAATTTATCAACATTTTTGAAAACACAAACATTTATCAAATTTGTGGACAAAAATTGGTACATTTTTTCGAATTTAGAAAATAATCTTGTATTCAAATTGCTTCTACAGAAATATTAAATATGTTCTTGGAAACGTAAAATAAATTGGTTTCAAATTTCTGTTCATATTTTCTGATTTTTAATTTAAATTTCAAATTTCATAGTATTCTTCAAAAAAATGTTCGTGTCAAAATATTTTTTCGCAGTTTTTAAAGTATGCTCGTGTTATGACACGCTGAGCAATTTTGAAACGCATGAACAATATTTTGACATATCTATACAATTTTTTTTAAATACGAATATTAGTACTTTATGAATAAAATTTAAGAAAATAAAACATTTCTTAGAAAAAATACAAAATTTATAAGCGTTAGTATTTTTTGAAAAAATAAGAGACGGATTTTGAAAAAAAATCGAAAAAGATATAGTGATAAAAGTACAGATTCAACAATGGGCCGGCCCAGCCGCGAATTTAAGTAGAACAAAACAAATAAAAGAAGGAAATACTCACAATCATTAGGATGTCCTAGTTGGTTAGTGTGGTTGTCCTTAGACCAAGAGGTCTTGAGTTCAAATCCCATTGCATGCATTGTTTTATTCTTTTAAAAAGAACAGTGAAAAACTGTTGAGGGCGCGTAAGAAAAAGGATGTCGCGTATATGTACGCAGGCCACGTATCGGTGCGGGTGAAAGGACCATCCTATCCTTTATTATGAAGGGGTATAGAGAGATTTCAGCCGTCAATGTGTTTAGGGGGGTCTACCGAAGCAAAAGTGTTAATTATTTCATACAAAATGTACACGGGAAAATGCAACTATTCAAGCAGTGTCAGCATGTATGCACGCACCGAGCTGGAGCTGGAACTGCCGGAGCGGTGCAGGATCCCACCTCCAGCCTAGTGCTCGTCCTTCAGGCCAACTCCAGCGCACGACCCCGTCCCGTCTGGCCCTGTCCGTTTGGGGCAAAACGGACAAACCCCACGGCCCAGCGCGTGCTAGCCTGGACCCATCTTGTCCGTTTTGTGTCCGGCCCGACCCATTTTCAGCGCAAACATGCGCCCGGTTTGGGTCCAGGCGGACAGCGAACGGACGCTTCTCTCGTTCGGGTCGGGGCCGCGTGGCAGGCGGCCACCTAACTCCCACCGCCCAAATTTATTACGCACGCGCGGTCGGCCCCACCTGTCATCCGCCCAGGCGAGCGGTCGCCGTCCTTCTTAATGTGGAAGCCGTGGACCGGTCAGTCCACGCTTCCCACTCCAGTCGTGCGGCCTTCTCGAAACCGACACCCCAAACCCTAGCTCCACTTCCTCGAGCTCGCCGGCCGCCCACAGCAATGGTGTGGTGGAGCACCGGCCGCAAGGGGGCGCACGACCACGAGGCTGGTTCGTCCTCCGGCCGCCGCCGCGTCGCAAGCTCCACACCACCCCCACGAAGGCCCCCCGCACCGCCCGCATTCGCCATCGCCCCTCCGGCCGCCCCGGCGCGCATCCGGCAGTACGTCCCCTCGGATGTCTGCCGGCATTATTGGGAAACAAGGACGCCGCTCCACTGGGCGGACGTTCACCTGCCCAATAACTGGCATCTCTCCGCGGATCGGGTGCCGATCCCGCAGATCCCGTTGAGCGGCCGTGCCTGCCGCGAGGAGATCCACCGCCACCGCCGCCGCCTGCCTGACGACCTCTACTACGACGACAGGTACGCCGTCGATTCCCCGCTGTGGGACACCTGGTTCCAGGACGAGCACGACGCGCGGCGCGCGTTGTACTTTGCTGGTCGCCCAGGTAGCCCGCGGCGTGCACGTCCAGAGCGCCGAGCGCGTGCTCCAAGCCCTCCCCAGGTGCGCGGGCATACGCGGGTGCACGACATCATGCCGACGCCGTCGCCTTCGCCCTCTCCGTCGCCACCACCACCTCCTCCCATGACAGAGGAGGAGGAGGCCCGTCTCATCCAACATGTCTTGGAAGACTCCAAGAACATGCATGATGAGCGGCAATGGGTGGGTCTGGACACCATGCTCGCCCTCTCTGCGGCCGGCGACGTGGCCGTGCCCGAGCTGAACATGATGGAGGTGAAGGAGGAGCAGCCCGTCGTCGCGTGGCACCCGGGCCTGGTGGGCCAGCAGTGGAGCTGGTCGTGCACGGCCGCCGACATGGCCGATGCCGTGGGGGCCGGGTCTTGGTGCCTCACGCCATCGCGGTCACCGGAGCGCGAGCCGTCGCCACGGGGGGAGGTGGTGCAGGCGCCTCCCACCTTTCAGGGGCCACCGTCCCACCTCCGGGCGCCGCCGCCCTACATCGACCTCACCAGCGACGAGGACGGCAACGGTGGCGCGTGAGACGGCGACGGGCACGGCAGCAGCACGCGGGCGACATTTTTTTTAAGTTTTTATGTTAATTATGTTAATGTTAAGTACTATGGAGGCAGTGAAGACTATGTTTTATTAAGTTTTATATGATTAATTATGTTTTATCATTATGTTTGCGTTTTATTTGATTTGTTCGCCATTTTTATTTGGGTTTGCATTTTTTATATCATGTCCACCACTAGTAGAAAACAAGGCTTTGAAACGGGCCAGAATATTGCATTAGTCCCGGTCGTGTTACGAACCGGGATTGATGGGTGCATCAGTCCCGGTTCGTGAGGCCACGGCGCCGAAAAGGGCCTCGGCGGGAACCAGTCCCGGTTCGTGTGACCCCTTTAGTCCCGGTTCCAGACATGAACCGGGACTAAAGGGCCTCGCTCCTGGCCGAGCCCCTTTAGTCCTGGTTGGTGGCTGGAACCGGGACTAAAGAGGCACCTTTAGTCCCGGTGCTTGCCACCAACTGGGACTTATACAACGCCTATATATATATGCTCGCCCCTGCCCGCTCACTCCTCTGTTTTTTGGCCGGGCGGCGTTTGGGAGGTGTGTTGCTCTTTGTTCTCACCTCCTATGCACATGAGGTGTTCGATGAAATGCCGCAGCCACACTTAAGTTTTCTCCTCTCCAAGCTCGACCTCCAAGCTACATTTTCCCTAAGATTTGTTTAGGTTTGGCGGTGCACCAACTACACAAGTGTTCTAAAAGGTTAACGGGTTCATCGTTTTATCTCTCACTGCTAGTTTAGCTCATTTCAAATGCTCTAGAAGTATGAATTTTATGTATTTATTTTGGTCACTACTGTACTTTGGTTTTAATGTGATGATGAACTTCTATTAATTTGGTCACTTCTCTATTCATGATGTTTTGTAATGGTTTTTGATACACTTAATTATATAATGCATGCAGATGAACCGGCAATGGGTGTACGGTGACCGACGGACCTCCGAGTACATTAAGGGCCTGCATAATTTTCTCGAAATGGCTGAGGCAACCAAGCAGAATGGTTTTATGTATTGTCCATGTACTATCTGTGGGAATACGAAGGATTATTCTAACTCGAAAACCCTTCACGTCCACCTGCTTGAGAAGGGTTTCATGCCACACTATAATGTTTGGACCAAGCACGGAGAAAGAGGGGTTATGATGGAAGACAACGAAGAAGAAGAGGATGATGACAACTATCCGCCCCCTGAATACGGTGATGCTGCAATGGGGGAAGCTGAAGATCAAGAGGAAGAACCAGACGATGTGCCCGATGATGATCTTCGCCGGGTCATTGTTGATGCAAAGAGACAATGCCAAAGTGAAAGGGAGAAGTTGAAGTTCGATCGCATGTTAGAGGATCACAAAAAAGGGTTGTACCCAAATTGCGAAGATGACAACACAAAGCTCGGTACTACACTGGAATTGCTGCAATGGAAGGCAGAGAATGGTGTATCTGACAAGGCATTTGAAAAGGTGCTGAAAATAATGAAGAATAAGCTTCCAAAGGACAACGAATTGCCCGACAGTACATACAAAGCAAAGAAGGTTGTCTGCCCTCTAGGATTGGAGGTGCAGAAGATACATGCATGCCCTAATGACTGCATCCTCTACCGCGGTGCGTACGAGGATTTGAACGCATGCCTGGTATGTTGTGCATTGCGGTATAAGATCAGACGAGATGACCCTGGTGATGTTGAGGGCCAGCGCACTGGGAAGAGGGTTCCTGCGAAGGTGATGTGGTATGCTCCTATAATACCACGGTTGAAACGTTTGTTCAGAAACAAAGAGCATGCCAAGTTGATGCGATGGCACAAGGAAGACCGTAAGAAAGACGGGAAGTTGAGAGCACCCGGTGATGGGTCGCAGTGGAGAAAGATCGAGAGAAAGTGGGGGGACTTTACAGGTGACCCAAGGAACGTATGGTTTGGTTTAAGTGCAGATGGCGTTAATCCTTTTGGGGATCAGAGCAGCAAGCATAGCACATGGCCTGTGACTCTATGTATGTATAACCTTCCTCCTTGGTTGTGCATGAAGCGGAAGTTCATTATGATGCCAGTGCTCATCCAAGGCCGTAAGCAACCCGGCAATGACATTGATGTGTACCTAAGGCCATTAGTTGATGAACTTTTACAACTGTGAAATGGAAAAGGTGTATGTGTGTGGGATGAGAACGAACAGGAGGAATTTGACCTATATGCATTGCTGTTTGTAACCATCAATGATTGTCCTGCTCTCAGTAACCTTTCAGGACAGACAAACAAGGGATACCACGCATGCACGCACTGTTTAGATGACACCGATAGTATATATTTGGACAAATGCAGGAATAATGTGTACCTGGGGCATCGTCGATTTCTTCCGACCAACCATCAATGTCGAAAGAAAGGAAAGCATTTCAAAGGTGAGGCAGATCACCAGAAGAAGCCCGCCCTTCGTACTGGTGATCACATACTTGATATGGTCAATGATTTACAAGTAATCTTTGGAAAGGGTCCTGGCGGACTATCTGTTCCGAATGACGCCGAGGGACGCGCACCCATGTGGAAGAAGAAATCTATATTTTGGGACCTACCCTATTAGAAAGACCTAGAGGTCCGCTCTGCAATTGACGTGATGCACGTGACGAAGAATCTTTGCGTGAACCTGCTAGGCTTCTTGGGAGTGTATGGGAAGACAAAAGATACACCGGAGGCACGGGAGGACCAGCAACGTGTGCACGAAAAAGACGGCATGTGTCGTGGTTTTGTCATGGCAGATGTCCGAAGACTTAGGTTCGAGGCCATCGCCAAAGGGGTGGACTCAAAGGGGTTGATCGAGACAAGGGACACCAGTTTACCCAGGTTCAGCCCCTCAAGAAGAGGTAAAAGCCTATGTCCTGCTTGTATTGTATTGATTGGAGTGTCGATTACAAGGGAGCGGTTTCGCTTGACCTAGTTCTCGACTTGTTGGTTTCTTGTCTAAGCCGCCCCAGGGACTCGCCTTTATATAGGAGGTCAAGGCCCCGGGTTACACGAGTCATAAACCGACTCATACTACGCAGTCTACTCTGTCTCTAAGCCGCCTTGCCATCTTGGGCAAGCCGTCTCCGGGCGGCTTAACCACCCGGGTCTTCTTACCATCTTCTGTCTCTAGGCCTCCGTCTTGGCCCATCTGGTAAGCCGCCACGCGGCCTGGCTTTCATCTTCCGGCCCACCTTATGGATCTTGGGTTATGAGCCGCCAGGTATGACCCGGCCCCTCCTGGGCGGGTCTTACCACGGGGTTATATCCCCAACATTAGGCCCCAGGTTGATTTGAGCCAGCTCATGTCAATCTTCAATTCACTTGGCGGCGAGTCTCATATTTCTGTCACCTGAAAAACCTATAAACCGCCATGACGTCACGTCGAATATTCCGAAAAGATTCTGTGACGTTCGCAACGGATCTTCTCATTTGAAAGGCCATCCCGAAAATCGAGGCGCCACGTTCGGTCAATCATCACTGTGCCTCCTCAATTCTCGCGCGCATTGTTGCCTCTCTTACTCATAAATAGGGACACGTGGTGCCCCTCTTCCCTTTCTCCACCTCCTCCGCTGTCGCTGTCATCTTCTTCCTTCGAACGACCGCACCTCCAGAGCTCTGCCGCCGCCGACTGGATCTCGCCGTCGCCCCATCGCCGGCCGCTGCATCAACCTGAGTTGGACCAGAGCTTTCGCCTGTGCGCCCGCATCCACAAGGTATCTCTTTCAGCCCTTGTCAAAACGGCATCTATCCCCATTAGGGTTCCCGAGTTCTTCTCGTTCTTGTGTTCATCGTTGTTCATCAGCGCCCGTAGTACTGACCCCCAAGCATCACTTTGCATCCCGTAATGCCGTCTGTCCGCCGCGGTTATACTTTTAATGCCAATGCTTACTTGTTTTTGAATCTGAATAGCAATCTCCACCGCGTGCCGACCACCTATTCTTCCACTGTTATTTAGGTATTCGAACACTTTTCATTTTTCCTTCGTCTGTAGATCTTGCCGCCATAGTGACACCATGTGAAACATGTTTATCCGCACTTAGCCATTTTCCCAGTGTTACCAAGTCCATCTAACTTGCCACAACATTGGCGGTTCTTGATCAATATGCTTTGGCGGCTTAACTCTTCACCATTATACTGATCACAGCTGCCTTATCCATTTAATATTTTTCTAACCCGCCGCACTCCGTGCCTTTGCAGCCTAACCCGCCATTATGTCAAGGGCACCATCATCCTGTGATTGGGTCTGCTCCGGCGTCACCGAACAACTCTTACTCGACTTCGTAGAATCTGGTATCCTGCCGGCTCAGGATGTCATACACTGGCGGGTTCCAGGACCAGAGAAAAGACCTGAGCCTAAAGAAGGAGAAGTTGTCGTGTTTACTGATCACCTCCTACGCGGCTTCAGCCCACCCGGGTCAAAATTCTTCCAGGATGTTCTTCATTTTTTCAAGCTTCATCCTCAAGATATCGGTCCGAACTCTGTCACCAACATGTGTCAGTTCCAAGTGTTATGTGAAGTTTACTTGCAAGAAGAGCCATCCATCGACCTCTTCCGTGACTACTACTATGTCAACCGCCAAACCGAAGTGGCGGCTGGACCGAGCTTAGAACTTGGCGGCGTATCTATCCAAAGGCGGAGAGACTTGCCCTACCCAGCAGCTACCTTACCAAGCCACCCCAAGGATTGGAACAAGACTTGGTTTTACTGCAAAGATACTTCCCTTGAAGAAGAGAATCCACTGCCAGGTTATCGTCCCACTCGGCTTTGCTATACCGAACTCCCCGACTGGATGTCCGCCGCAGAACGAGCAAAATATGCTCCGGCTTTCGCAAAGGTCAGGGCCTTGATGGCCAATGGCTTGACTGGTGTCGACCTAACCCGCTGCTGGGTTAGCTGGAAGATCTTGCCGCTGAGCCGGCGTGACCGTCTGATGTGCCAATATACGGGTGAACCTAATGACCCGCTCTGCTTTAGTACCGTTCCTCTGACCGAAGAGAAGATCAACTGCTCCGTCAAGGGCCTCCTTGGCGAAAAGCAAGCGGTTTGCAACCAAGTTGGGTTAGAACCCTTTTGCGTCAAGAACCCAGCTCCAGCCGTAAGAACCTCCCTTTTCCATCAAACATGTCAAATTTATTTTTACTTTGTCTTGCTCCTTCTTACCTTTACTGGCGGCTTATGCACAGGCCGGCTCTTCTTTCTGGAAAAAGAAGTATACTCCTCCTGTGAGGAAACCTAAGGCGGCTAAGACTCACGTTCAAAAGAAGAAAACCGCCACTCAAGACCCGCCTGAGCTTGACGACTCAGAGGTAGAACTTGATTCCCTTGGCCGTCTCCTTATGCAACTTATTGACAATAATTATTCACAGGAGGAAACGGAGACCAGCCACACAGACGCCCCTGAGGTAACTTACATTTCTTCTGACTCAGAAAACCTTCCACCAGAGAAAGTGCGGCGGGTCATCCGAAAAGTCCCTTTTTCTCATCCTCTTGCTCATTTAGACCCCAATTTTATTTTGAAAACGCAACAGCACAATTCTCGACGTCAGACCCGGAGCGCCGGCTCTGAAGATCTTGTGGCCGGGTTATCGCACGCTCCGGCTCCGCGGAAGCGGCCAGCTGAGGTATTTAACTGAGATGAAACTTTAATCAAACTTGCATTGTAACCTTACTCTGCTTTGTATTGACTTAACTGTCCTCAGGATTCTCCACCTTCATCTGGCGACTCGACTGCCACAAAACTGCCTCCAATGAAGATCAACCCAGAGTGCGTATCTTTACCTTTGCACCATACATTTTAATACCCTTGTCCTGTATGTAATAATCTTTCACGTCTTCCAGTGCCCAAGCAAAACGAAGGAAGACCAGCGGGCCTAAAGCCGCCCCAACTGCCCGAGAGCCGGAGATGACTAAGCCGGCCGCTCCTTCAACTCACGCTGAGCCAGCTGATATGACAAGAAATGCACCTGAAGACGTTCCTCAGCCCTCTGAGCCGGCTGATCCCGACATGGCACCTGAAGACCCTGCCAGGGATGATCCTAAGCGGCCCAGCCCTTCAACAGCCGTCGAAGACACAATTCTTCCAGATGTTATCTTCACTGGGATGGGTCATCAATCTCCCGAGCCTCATGTATTGACAAGGCATTCCGGCAAGGCCGGAACTTCCTCTCCTGAGAAGCTTGAGTTTGAATTCCCTGTGCTGGAGAAGCTGACTGCCGACGAGCTTCACGCTGGTTATCTGAACCGCCTGACCACAAGCCGGAATATGGAGCTCAAGCTTGTTGGTCTGATGAAGAAAAAATATGAGGTAATCTCTTTGCCTATTCTTTCCTTGTACCCTTACGTGGCCGCCAAGAGCTGGTTTTAGTATTGCAAATAGTAGACCAGGTCTTCCAAACTATGCCACACTGCAACTTGCTTAGCCAGTAGCCCCCAAGTATTGGGTTAGTATAAATAGTAAACCGATACTCATTGTGCAGAGTTGATCAATGGTAGCCCCCAAGTTCGGGTCAGTATTAAAATGATGAGCCGGAACTTTACGTAGAAGACTTGGAAATCACTGGTCGTAGCCCCCAAGTGTGGACTTATCTTGACGAAGATGAGTCGGGACTGTAATTTAGACGTGAAGAGCTCCGCGTGCAGCCCCCAAGTGCCGGCTTGTCTTTGCCGAGATGAGCCGGAACTTGATGAAAGACTTGAGAGCGTCATCTGTAGCCCCCAAGTGCCAGCTTATCTTTGCGGAGATGAGCCGGAACTTGCTGAAATACTTGAGAGCGTCGTCTATAGCCCCCAAGTGCCGGCTTATCTTTGCGGAGATGAGCCGGAACTGCAGTATAGTCTTGAAGAGCAAACAGACATTAGCCCCCAAGTGTCGAGTATATTGCTTGCAATCTGCTTGAGACTTGTAGCGTAATTGCCTCATCAATTATCCTTCAATAACTCATCCTGGCGACTTAAACCTGTTTTGTACTTGTATGATACAGGATGCTTTAGAAGCGGTTGAGTCTGAGCTGACCAGCCTAAAAGGAAATCTTGCTTCACAACAAACTGCTCGGTCCGAGGCGGAAAATAAATGGCGGGTTGCCATCGAAGATCTCGAGAAGACGCAAGTTGATTTTGCTCTTTTCAAGAAAACTGCCGAAACTGAACAAGCCGCCCTGACCAAGCGCGCAGATGACGCTGAGGGGCGGCTTACAGTTGTATCAGAAGAACTGCAAAGACTCAAGTGCCATATCTCCAGGATGACCTCTGCCATCTTTGGTGAGTTTTAAAGACTTAGCCAATTTCTTTGCTTTGAAAATCTTGTGGGGGCGGCTTATAACGCCAAACACGTCTTGCAGGTCAGAGAAGCCGCCAGTTGTCATCTGATAGCCTGTTGAAATTGAAGGCAGTGTACTCCTTAGCGGAACAACTGTACTGCGGGACTCTTTGCACCATCAAGGCAATGTTAACTGAGAAGAGCATCCCTCGGCATATGAAGGGAGTCATCGAACTTTTATCCACACTGCCCAAGCAGGTTGAAGAGCTTAGACGATCAGCCGCCCGGCAGGGAGCTATGGCCGCGCTAAGCCGATGTCTAGCTTTTGCTCCTGAGCTGACTGCTGAAGAGATGATGGACGGGTTCCCATCCAGAAAAGATGACGGCTCAGAATTCACAGCAGAAGACTATGCTCGATGCAGGAAAGCTTCCAGGGTGCTTGCATCAACGCTAGTGGATGAACTTGATCTATCAACGTACCAGGCGGCTTACAGCGAGCCCAGCAAGAGAGTGCGCGGTCCGACTTTTGAAGCCAAAAACTTGACTCCTGCATGCCGTAAGCACCTTTTCGCCCCTGAGATTGACCCATCTGCCCTCTTCGAAGAGGCTCAGTTTGAAGCGCTAACAAACTGCAACTGGGATGTGGACAATCTTCAGATAGAAGAGGCCAAAGACCCGGCGCGGGATGACCCGCCATCGAGCTGAACACTGTAAATTTGATAACTCGGCCGCCTGAGCCACCAAACTGAAAGTTGTACAAAAGTCTGTTGCCTTTTGGGCTCTCGTGGAGAGCTTTGTAATAGGCTTACAAAAACTTTAACTGTCTGAGCCGTGCCATCGTGCACGTATGAATCTGTTGCCTAGCTTGACATATGCTTTGTTTGTCTTTGTCCGGCTTATGATACCAGCTTGCACGGCGGCTCATCTGAGAAGATAAACCCTGCAAAAATAAACAAGACAGAATACACTCTGTTTTGCTATAAGGGCGGCTTGAAAAAGCACAACCCGGAGACGTTAAATCTCATGATCTTTCCTTTTTTCCAAAAACTTATAAACTGGTTCTTCTGGGTAGTCTCACTACTTGAACTCTTAACAGTACATTGTCTCTAGCGAGAGTGACCGTCAATTCTTTGACCGGCTCAGGGTCTCTAGACGAGATTAACTGATAAGAGCGTAGCGAACCAGAAAGAGACGCAGCAGGGGGTGAATACCCTTAGAACCCATAAGCTACTTCTCACGTGACGTAAATCCATCGTTTGGACCTCAAGGGTACGACGGGCCACTTGGCGGAGAGTACGCAGCGGATGGGAGAGTTTGCCTCGCCGCTGTAAGAGGCCCTTGCAGGGGGTAAGTGTACAACTCGCTGCACCCCTGGCAAAGCGGCAGCAACTTACAGGCAGGTATAACCCGGCCTTGCAGATCGAAAAAGGGGGTAAGTTCACAACTCGCTGCACCCCTAGTGATCTTTGTTGATGGAGTCAACGTTTGGGTCCACGACCCGCCTTACAGTGGCTGAGAAGCCTGATCGAAAGGGTTGAAGCTTAACCCGGTGGGTTGAAAGCCCCCAAACGACCTTGTCGACGGAGTCAACTTTTTGGGTCCACGACCCGCCTTACAGTGGCTGAAGAGCCTGATCGAGAGGGTTGAAGCTTAACGTGGTAGGTTGAAAGCCCCCAAACGACCTTGTTGACGGAGTCAACTTTTTGGGTCCACGACCCGCCTTACAGTGGCTGAAGAGCCTGATCGAGAGGGTTGAAGCTTAACCTGGTGGGTTGAAAGCCCCCAAACGACCTTGTTGATGATATCAACTTGTGCACCGTCTTGCAAGCCGCCAACTTGTAAGCCGCCAGACGATGGTGCTACTTTGGCTGAAGAGCCGATCAAGAGGGTTGAAGCTTAACCCGGCGGGTTAGAAGCCCCCAAATGACCGTATGATTGTATCCATCTTTGCACAATTGTAGATACGTAAAAACGGCAGAGGCCCCGGCTTGGAGGGATGCCAACTTTATTATATATATGTGATATATACAATGATGATGTACAATGAAGGGAGTCGATGACTCAAGTATAGTAGGGCCGCAGATGAGCGATGTTCCACGGCCGGTGGGTCTCCTGCCCAGAAGTGCGTGACTCGTCTCGTACGTCAATTAGATTGTATGACCCGTTGTTGAGGTTTCTGCTAAACACAAAAGGTCCTTCCCATGGAGGAGACAACTTGTGCGCGTCCGTCTGATCTTGAATCAGGCGCAACACTAAGTCGCCTTCTTGAAATGTCCGGGTCTTGACTCTGCGGCTGTGATAGCGACGCAGGTCTTGTTGATAAATCGCCGATCGAGCCGCCGCCAGATCATGCTCTTCATCCAAAGCATCTAACGCGTCCTGAAGCACCGTCTCATTGTCTGGCTCAACATAAGCCGCCACCCTTGGCGAGTCATGACGTATGTCGCTTGGTAACACGGCTTCTGCGCCGTAAACCATGAAGAAAGGTGTATAGCCTGTTGACCTGTTGGGAGTTGTATTGATGCTCCACAGAACTGATGGTAACTCCTCAACCCAACAACCCGGTGTTCTCTGCAGAGGAACCATAAGCCGGGGCTTGATACCTCTCAGGATCTCCTGATTAGCTCGCTCCGCCTGTATTGGACTGTGGATGAGCCACAGCAGAGACGTCAAGCCGGATGTGCTCACTTTCACAGAACGCTTGCATAGCCCCCTTGGATAGGTTTGTGCCGTTATCTGTGATAATACTATGAGGGTAACCAAAGCGATAGATCAGCTTTTTGACAAACTGAACCGCCGTAGCCGCGTCACACTTGCTGACCGGCTCAGCCTCCACCCACTTGGTAAACTTATCCACCGCCACCAGAAGGTGGGTCTTCTTGTCTTTGGATCTCTTAAAGGGCCCGACCATGTCAAGCCCCCAGACTGCAAACGGCCAGGTAATTGGGATCATGCGCAATTCCTGAGCCGGCACGTGAGCACGTCGCCCGAACTTCTGACATCCATCACACTTGAGAACCAAGTCTTCTGCGTCCTTATGAGCCGTCAGCCAGAAGAAGCCATGTCGAAAAGCTTTGGCCACCAGAGATTTTGAGCCGGCATGATGACCACAATCTCCGGCGTGGATTTCATTCAAGATCTCCTTGCCTTCCTCAGGTGAAACACAACGTTGAAAAACGCCGGTAACACTACGCTTATGCAACTCGCCATTGATGATCGTCATGGACTTAGATCGCCTGATAATTTGCCTTGCCAAGGTCTCGTCCTCAGGTAACTCGCCGCGAGTCAGATACGCCAGGTAAGGTAACGTCCAGTCAGGAATAGCATGCAGAGCCGCCACCAGCTGCCCCTCCGGGTCAGGCACAGCCAGATCCTCCTCCGAAGGTAGCTTAACTGATGGGTGATATAACACGTCCAAGAACACGTTAGGCGGCACCGGCTTACGCTGAGAGCCCAGCCGTGACAAGGCGTCAGCCGCCTTGTTCTTGCGACGGTCAATATGATCTACTTGATAACCTTTGAAGTGGCCTGCAATTATATCCACCGCCTGACGATAAGCCGCCATCCGTGGGTCTTTGGAATCCCACGTGCCTGAAACTTGCTGAGCCACGAGATCTGAGTCGCCGAGGCATCTAACCCGGCTCAGATTCATCTCCTTAGCCACTCGGAGGCCATGTAGCAAGGCCTCATACTCAGCTGCATTGTTAGTACATGGAAACATCAACCTTAGCACATAACAGAACTTATCACCTTTAGGGGAAGTTAAGACAACTCCAGCCCCCGAGCCTTCCAACTGCCTAGACCCGTCGAAGTGAATCATCCAGTATGTGTTATCCGGCTTCTCCTCGGGCGACTGACACTCTGTCCAGTCATTTATGAAGTCCACCAAGGCTTGAGACTTAACAGCCGTGCGAGGTACATACCTCAGATTAAGAGGTCCAAGCTCTAATGCCCACTTAGCAATTCTGCCCGTGGCTTCTCTGTTTTGAATTATGTCTCCCAACGGCGCCGAACTAACCACCGTGATCTGGTGTCCCAGGAAATAATGCTTCAGCTTACGATTGGCCATGAACACCCCATATATTAGCTTCTGCCAATGCGGGTACCGTTGCTTGGACTCAATCAAGACTTCGCTGACATAGTAAACCGGCCTCTGAACCGGATATTCCTTTCCCGCCTCCTTGCGTTCTACAACAATCGCAGCGCTGACTGCTCTGTTATTAGCCGCCACATAAAGGAGTAAGGGTTCCTTCTCAGCCGGAGCGACCAAGATTGGCGGCTCAGTCAGTTGCTTCTTAAGCGCCTCAAACGCCTCACCCGCCGCTTTGCTCCAGACAAAATTGTCTGTTTTCTTCATCATCTGATATAAAGGGATTGCCTTCTCACCCAGGCGGCTTATGAATCAGCTTAACGCGGCGATCCGACCCGCCAGGCGCTGAACGTCATTGATGCACGCCGGCTCAGCCAGGGAAGTGATAGCCTGAATCTTGTCCGGGTTAGCCTCAATACCACGCTCAGAGACTAAAAACCCCAAGAGCTTGCCTGCAGGGACTCCGAAGACACACTTGGCCGGGTTAAGCATCATCTTGTAAACCCGCAAGTTGTCAAAAGTTTCCTTCAGGTCGTCCAGCAAGGTTTCCTTCTTCCTTGACTTGACCACAATATCATCCACATAAGCATGAACGTTGAGCCCAATTTGACTATGAAGACAGTTCTGCACACAACGCTGATAAGTCGCCTGGGCACTCTTGAGCCCGAAGGGCATAGACACATAGCAGAAAGCACCAAAAGGCGTGATGAAAGCCGTCTTCTCTTGGTCTTTGACTGCCATCTTGATCTGGTGGTAACCTGAATAGGCGTCCAGGAAGCATAAACTCTCGCAACCCGCCGTTGCATCAATAATCTGGTCGATACGGGGGAGAGCAAACGGGTCAACTGGACAGGCCTTGTTAAGGTCCGTGTAATCCACACACATACGCCAAGTGCCGTTCTTCTTAAGCACCAGGACCGGGTTAGCTAACCACTCCGGGTGAAAAACCTCCACGATGAACCCTGCTGCCAAGAGCCGGGCCACCTCTTCTCCAATAGCTTTGCGCCGCTCTTCATTGAAACGACGAAGAAACTGCTTGATCGGCTTGAACTTAGGATCCACATTAAGATGGTGCTCAGCAAATTCTCTCGGTACACTCGGCATGTCAGACGACGTCCATGCAAAGATGTCCCGATTCTCAGGGATGAATTTGATGAGCGCGCTTTCCTATGCGGGGTCCATGTTAGCCCCGATAGTGAACTGCTGTGACGAGTCGCCCTTAGTGAAATCCACCAGCTTGGTATCATCCGCCGCAAACTTGAGGGGCGGCTCAGATTCCGTGTTAGGCTTCTTGAGCGGAGTCATGTCTTCCGGGTCAACATTCTCCTTATAAAACTTGAGATCTGCCTCAGCACAACTTGACTCTGCATAAGCTGCGTCTCCTTCCTCGCACTCAAGAGCCGTCTTCCGATCACCATGCACAGTGATCGTCCCGTTCAACCCGGGCATCTTGAGCTGCAAGTAAACATAGCAAGGCCTAGCCATGAACTTAGCGTAAGCCGGCCATCCAAATAGAGCATGATATGGGCTCTTGATTTTGACCACCTCAAACCACAAAGATTCCACCCTGTAGTTAAATTCATCACCAAAAGCAACTTCCAAAGAAATCTTCCCCACTGGATAAGCCGACTTGCCAGGTACCACACCATGAAAAACTGTTGAAGAGGGCTTAAGATCCTTATCAAGCAGACCCATCCGACTGAAAGTGTCGTAATACAGGATGTTGATGCTGCTGCCACCATCCATAAGAACCTTAGTGAACACATATCCTCCCACTTGGGGGGCAACCACCAAGGCCAGTTGCCCCAGGTTATCAACACGCGGCGGGTGATCCGCCCGGCTCCAAGTTATGTCATACTCAGACCACTTCAAATACTGCGGGAGAGCCGGCATGACTGCATTAACCGCCCGCTTGCGTACCTTTCGGTCTCGCTTGTCAAGGCTGGTTGTAAAAACATGATACTGACCCCCACTGAGTTGTTTCGGGTTAGTCTGGAACCCCGACTGGTTATGCTGCTGCTGGCCTCCACCGGCAGACTGTTGATGTCCTCCTTGATTGCCTTGACCCTGGTAATCGGACCCTGAGCCGCCAGCTCCAAAGCCGGCCCCTGACCCGCCTGGTCCTGAGCCGCCGGACGGACCATTGCCGTTATTGCGGTGCCGTTGAAGGCTGTAATCTCGAAACTGTCGCATGATGCTGCAATTCCTCCATGTATGGCCTGCCGGCCTATCAGGCTGACTAAGCTCCGGACAAGGTTTATTGAGTAGCTCTTCTAGGTTAAAAGGAGCTTTACCCTTGTTAAAGGGCGCCCTGAAATTCGCGTTGCCCTTAGCACGGCCGTTTCCAGTGCTAGTGTTCGCCACCAGTTCTGACCCGCCGTCCGGGTTCTTCCGTTTGCCAGAATTGCCGTTTCCAGCTGCGTTTTGCTGTTGACCTTTTCCATTGTTACCCTTCTTCCCCTGACCTGATTTTTCATCATCAGAGCCCGGGTCCTTCGTGTTGTCAGAATCTGCATATTTAGTGAGAGCCGCCATGAGCTCCCCCATGTCTTGACACGAGCGCTTAAGCCGGCCAAGCTTCTGCTTCAAAGGCGTAAAGTGGCAATTCTTCGCCAGAATCAAAACCGCTTGAGCCACCGTAATCTGTTCTAAAGAGTGAATGATGGTTGAGACCCGTCGGACCCAGTGATGAGCCGACTCGTCCGCCTGTTGCATGCAATGATCCAAATCCACGATCGTCATGGGCTGCTTGCACGTTCCTTTGAATTTTTTGATAAATTTCACCTTCAACTCGGCCCAGGAAGTAATGGTGTTGGGTGGCAGTCCCTTCAACCACGTGCGAGCTGGCCCTTCCAGCATCATGATGAAGTATTTGGCACATACCGCATCAGTAACATCTAACATCTCCATGGCCAGCTCATAGCTCTCAATCCAAGCCTCTGGAGGTAAATCAGCCGTGTAATTGGGCACCTTGCGAGGGCCCTTGAAATCCTTTGGCAGACGCTCATTCCGCAAAGCCGGCGTTAAGCACGGTACTCCTACAACCCTGGAGGTTAAGCTTGCTCCAACTGAGACGGAGGGTTCTTGGTGATCCGCCGCTGCCGCCAGAGCCGCCGCCTCTCGCTGCGCTCTCGCCCGGTCCACCAGCGCTTGAGCATCCAGAGCCGCCCGATCGGCCCGCGGCGGGTTCCGATGCCGTTCACTGCTGGAAACCGCTGGCGACTTATAACGCCGGCTATAGCTGCGGCTGGGGAGGGGAGTTGAATGCACACGGCTCCGGCTATAAGTATACTTCTCCTGCTGGGCCACCGCCGTCCGCAGATACCCAATAGCGTTCCGCACCTCTTCTGCAAAAGGCGCCTCATCGGGGATGGGAATTGTATCAAGCCTGGCGGCCACCGCCACCAAGTTCTCCGCCGGGTTAGAATAATGGCCCGCCGGCGTTGGGAAAGAAGGTGGAGTCTGGTTCTGCCGGGGCGGGTTAATCCATTGATGCTGATCCGCCGCCCGGCTTCCAGGTACTTCCGCCGTCCGGGTTACGGTCAAGGGCACGTTCCGTCCCGTCCTTGGCGTGTTGAAGAGATTCCTTGCTTCGTACTGATCCGGCAAACGGGATTGATGCCTCATCCGTTGAACCGCCGCTGCTGACTGCTGCTCTAACTCAAGACGGAAAGCATCTGCCCTAAGGCGTTCCGCCTCAGCATCCATCTGAGCCTTCAGCGCATTGATTTCCTGTTGGACCTCAGTCATCTGGTTCTTCAACCTTGCGATCTCCGTGTTACGGGCAGCTTGGTTTTCAGCAGTGACCTCTGTGGCCATCAGGGTTGTAAGCTAATTCATCAGATCCAGAAGAACCTGAGCCGGTGGCCTGCCAGCCCCAGATCCAGTCGCACCGGCGGCTGAACTGCCAGGAGCTGCCGCTGAACCGGCCATGAAGACGGCAGCGCGGTTCGGCGGCTCATACTCCTCCGGCTCATGGAACTCCGACTCGGGGTAAGGCCCGGCGTAGCCCCCGAGCCCACCATTGTGAAGCTGATAGATTGATTCCGTCTCTCCGCTGGATGATCCCTCATCTGAGCAGATGAGAGTTTCCTCCTGTGACATAGATCCTTCGAGATCCATACCCTGAGTGAAGCCGACGAGGACATGCTTCCTGCCCGGCTTAGCACGGGCGGGTTGCACGCGTCGGGCGGGTTGCTCGTGCCAGACCGGCTCGACGATGTCGGTGCAGGTGTCCGGCCCGGGTTCAGATCCGCCGATCTTGCCGATGAAGACGTGAATCCCGCCGAAGGGGACCCGGAAACCGTACTCAATGGAGTCAGCCTCGGGGCCCCAGCCGGCGTCGTCGATGTAGAGCCGGCCGCGGCGACTCTTGGTCATCCTGCCAACAGCGTACCCCTCGATCCCTGGGAGAGAGCCCTTTGAGAACTCAACACCACCGAGCGCTAGCCCCAAGGTGGGCGCCAACTATCATGGTTTTGTCACGGCAGATGTCCGAAGACTTAGGTTCGAGGCCATCGCCAAAGGGGTGGACTCAAAGGGGTTGATCGAGACAAGGGACACCAGTTTACATAGGTTCAGCCCCTCAAGAAGAGGTAAAAGCCTACGTCCTGCTTGTATTGTATTGATTGGAGTGTCTATTACAAGGGAGCAGTTTCGCTTGACCTAGTTCTCGACTAGTTGGTTTCTTGTCTAAGCCGCCCCAGGGACTCGCCTTTATATAGGAGGTCAAGGCCCCGGGTTACACGAGTCATAAACCGACTCATACTACGCAGTCTACTCTGTCTCTAAGCCGCCTTGCCATCTTGGGCAAGCCGTCTCTGGGCGGCTTAACCACCCGGGTCTTCTTACCATCTTTTGTCTCTGGGCCTCCGTCTTGGCCCATCTGGTAAGCCGCCACACGGCCTGGCCTTCATCTTCCGGCCCACCTTATGGATCTTGGGTTATGAGCCGCCAGGTATGACCCGGCCCCTCCTGGGCGGGTCTTACCACGGGGTTATATCCCCAACAGCATGCATCCAAAGCAGTATGAAGGTCCTGCCAGCTACGCTCTTACCAAAGAAGAGAAGGAAATCTTCTTTGAATGCCTGCTCAGTATGAAGGTCCTGTCTAGCTTCTCGTCGAATATAAAGGGAATAATAAATATGGCAGAGAAAAAGTTCCAGAACCTAAAGTCTCATGACTACCACGTGATTATGACGCAACTGCTTCCGGTTGCATTGAGGGGGATTCTACCGGAAAACGTTCAATTAGCCATTGTGAAGCTATGTCCATTCCTCAATGCAATATCTCAGAAGGTAATTGATCCAGAAATCCTACCAAGGTTAAAGAGTGATTTGGTGCAATGTCTTGTCAGTTTCGAGCTGGTGTTCCCACCATCCTTCTTCAATATCATGACGCACGTCCTAGTTCATCTAGTCGACGAGATTGGCATTCTGGGCCCTGTATTTCTACACAACAAGTTCCCCTTTGAGAGGTTCATGGGAGTCTTAAAGAAATATGTTCGTAACCGTGCTAGGCCAGAAGGAAGCATCTCCATGGGCCATCAAACAGAGGAAAGCATTGGGTTTTGTGTTGACTTTATTCCTGACCTTAAGCCGATTGGTCTCCCTCAATCGCGGTATGAGGGGAGACTGACTGGAAAAGGCACGCTAGGAGCGAATTCAATAATATGTAGGGACGGGCATTCTTGGTCTCAAGCACACTACACTGTTCTACAGAATTCTACCTTCGTGACCCCGTATGTCAGTGAACACAAGAATATTCTGCGCTCCAAACACCCGGAGCAGTGTGACGACTGGATTACATGTGAACACATCAGGACTTTCGGCAGTTGGTTGCAAACACATCTCATGGGTAACACCACTGTTGCAGATGAGCTGTACTCGTTGGCCAGGGGACCATCTTCGACTATATTGACTTACAAAGGGTACGAGATAAATGGGAATACATTTTACACGATCGCCCAAGATCAAAAGAGCACCAACCAAAATAGTGGTGTCCGCTTTGATGCAGCAACCAATAGGGGAAATGACACATATTATGGTTACATAGTGGACATATGGGAACTTGACTATGGACATGATTTTAAGGTCCCTTTGTTTCGGTGCAAATGGGTCAATCTGTCAGGAGGCGGGGTACAGGAAGACCCGCAGTACGGAATGACAACAGTGGATCTGAACAATCTTGGGTACACAGACGAACCATTCGTCCTAGCCAATGATGTGGCGCAGGTTTTCTATGTGAAGGACATGTCTACCAAACCGAGAAAAAGAAAAGATAAGGAAGTGAATAATCATACGATGAGCCAAAGCGCCACATAGTTCTTTCAGGGAAAAGAGACATCGTGGGAGTGGAGGGCAAGACAGACATGTTTGAAGATTATGAAAAGTTTCATGAAATTCCTCCCTTCAAAGTGAAGGCTGACCCAAGCACCCTATTAAACGATGAAGATTATCCATGGTTACGGCGCAATAATCAAGGGACACACACGAAGAAAAAGTGAAGACTTTCTCTCCACAACTATTCTGATGATGGCTTTGATCTAGAATATCACTGCAATTACATGCCAAGAAATGAAATGCCTTTTGTAACTGATGAGTTTTCGTCTGAAACCCTGATACTTCGAAAGAGATTGTTCATTTTGTACACGAAGTGCATCCAGTTTTTGTCGTAACCCTCTCAACTTTTTAGCACATGCTATGTGGGTGAAATGATGATACCATGCCAACTTTCAACCATTTTAGAGTTCATTTGTAGTGCTATTCAATTGAGGGTCATCTGAGCTCAAAATAAATCATGAAATGCATGAAAAATAGCAAATGAAGTCAGAAAAGGTTTGAAAAGTGATGATGTGGCTTTGAATGGTGCATATTGAATGCATAAAAAGTCTTGAGTTGAAATATGTTTAAAATTTTGAAATCCTTTTGTAACTGATGAGTTTTCGTCCAAAACCCTGACACTTCGAAAGAGATTGTTCATTTTGTACACGAAGTGCATCCAGTTTTTGCCGTAACCCTCTCAACTTTTTAGCACATGCTATGTGGGTGAAATGATGATACCATGCCAACTTTTAACCATTTCAGAGTTCATTTGCAGTGCTTTTCAATTGAGGGTCATTTTAGCTCAAAATAAATCATGAAATGCATGAAAAATAGTAAATGAGGTCAGAAAAGGGTTGAAAAGTGATGATGTGGCTTTGAATGGTGCATGTTGAATGCAGAAAAAGTCTTGAGTTAAAATATGTTTAAAAAATTGAAATCCCTTTGTAATAGACGTGTTTTCCCAAGGTTATTTGTAATAGACGATGCGGTCCGAGATAGACATCTTCCAAAAGTTATTTTTGTTAAAAACTTTAATAGCAAAAAGAATATTCATAAAGTATTTTTTCTTAAGAACTTTTAATATGCAAAAAAATAACATAAAAATAGCAAAAATGAACATAGATGCGCTTATAGGGAAAATTCGACCTGAAATCAGAGTGAAATTCACTTTGATTTCAGGTCAAATTTCCGTATAAGGGCATCTATTTTCACTTTGAGAGGAACTCAACAAGGCAGAGAGGGGCGGGCTTATAAACCGGTGCGAGCGCGCCTCGCTTGGCGAGGTGGGACTAAACTCCCACCATAGCCAGGACCAACCCTTTAGTCCCGGTTGGTGGTTCCAACCGGGACTAATGCCCCCCTTTCGTCCCGGTTGGTGCCACCAACCGGGACCAAAGGTCTCCTAATGGCCCCCTTTCGTCCCGGTTGGTGCCACCAACCGGGACCAAAGGTCTCTGCTTCCCGCCCTTTGGGCTGCTGAAATTGACCTTTGGTCCCGGTTGGTGGCACCAACCGGGACGAAAGGGCTGCATTAGTCCCGGTTGGAGACACCAAGCGGGACCAAAGGTGTTCGCATATAAGGCGGGACTTGTCGAAATTTCCCCCAATCTCTCCCATTCGCCCCGACGCCTACACCCTGCCCCGACGCCGCCAGGCTGCCGGAGCTCGCCGCCGCCCCCGAGCCCGTCCTCGTCGTCGCCGCCGTCCCCGAGCCCATCCTCGTCATCGCTGCCGTCCCCGAGCCCATCCTCGTTGTCGCCGCCGCCCCGAGCCCGTCTTCGTCATCACCGCCGCCCCCGAGCCCGTCCTAACCGCCGCCCCCGAGCCCGTCGTCGCCGCCGCCCCCGAGCCTGACCTCGCCGCCGCCCCGAGCCCGTCCCCACGCGCCTCCTCGCCGCCGCCCCGAGCCCGTCCCTGCGTGCCTCCTCGTCCTCGTCGACGTCATCACTGCCCCCGACGCCGGATGCCACCCGCTCCACCTCCCCGAGCCCCGTCGTCGCCGCCCGCGCCTCCTCCCCGAGCCCGTCGTCGCCGGTGAGCTCCTGCCCCCTCCTCCGCGGCCACGTGCGCCGGCGCCGCTGGCCTGGCCCGGCCCTCGCACGCGTTTTTTTTTGTTTTACTATTTTTATTGGTTGTTTTAGTTTGTTTTATTAGTTGTTTTAGTTTGTTTTATTAATTTGTTGTTTTAGTTGTAAAAAAGTTTTAGTTGTTTTAGTCGGCGAACCCAAGGAGTCCCCGAGGATCGCCGGGGAGGAGTCCCCAACGATCGCTTAAGTAGAAAATGTGTCATTGTTGTTAAATATGTTATTATTGTCATAGTTGTCAAATGCAATCATCTTTATTAAAGTTTATTAAATAGTAGGAATTTAAATAGTTGTAGAATTTGTTCTCGACGTCGACGATGCCCGGCCCGCATCCTCGTCGTCGACTCGGCGCCGGCGACCACCTGCTTGAGAGGAGCCATGTCCGGGACTGGGCTCCGCCGGGCTGGCACTGGGAGGTGCTGCCTTCCGGGGCGCCCAGCTTGGTGAGGAATGAGGGTCCCGTCGTCGACCCGGAGGTTCTTTGGTGGCGGTCGCGTGGACCACTGTCGGTGCAGAGGGAGCCGGCTCCCGCGGAGGTGGTACGTCGCCGTGTCAGGGAGGAGGACGAGCACGTCCGACGCTACATGGTTGCGTTGGACGCCAGGTTCTCCAATACCTGGCAGGCTCTTCAGGGATCTCACCCGAGCTATGATCCTGTCATAGTTCCTTCTCTTTGGGTGTCCACCGCCTGCGCCGCGAGACGTCAACTATATCTGTATTAGTGATATTATATAATAATATTCGAGATGTATTAATGATAATATTCAATGATGTATTAGCGATACTATTCGATGATGTATTAGTGATATTATATGATCGTATTGTTGCATTGCCTTGTATTGATTTGCATATCTCATGTTTGTATATTGCCATGTTGTGTAATATTTGCAGAAACTATGGATCAAAGAGACTTAGAAAAAGAACAGTTGTTGGGGGATATAATCCGTGACGGAGGTGATCCCTTGTCGTATCTCAACGACACCGATTATCAGGAAGGAGAGGATGACGGCTCCGGTGATCCAACAATGGAGGAGGAAGGAGATCATGACGGCTCCGGTGACCGAATGGCGGAGGAAGGAGATCATGACGGCTCCAGTGACCGAATGGCGGAGGAAGGAGATCATGATCACGACTCCGGTGACCGAACGGAGGAGGGAGCCTCAACTGTTTCAAAGTCCGACGAGGTAAGGAGACGAGGCTCGAAGAAAAGGTTGCGCTCGGATGAAAGGTTCACGATCACAGAAGTCGCGAAAGATGGCCAACCGATTGCTCCCAAGCGGACCAAGGACGCATTTGTACATCAGTGTGGAGTTGTTGTTAGGGACTATGTCTCGATCAACACCCATCACTAGAATAGGAATAATAAGGACCCTGAAGTTTCTTATGTCCATGATAGACTGAAATATGATCTTTGGACCGAGCTGATGGCAAATTTCAGCTTACCGCGAGAGGAGGATCCGAATAACCCAGTTATAGAGCGAAAGGTCAAGGCGTTTGCTCTTAAGAAGATGGCAGAACTATTCAGGAACTGGAAGAAAGATTTGAACACAAAGTTTGTCGAGAAAGAGGAGACTCCGAAATTCGTCGGTCGATATGAGAAGATAAGAGATCAATGGCCCGAATTTGTGGCCTACAAGAAATCGGAGAAGGGTAAGAAATGGTCACTGACAAACAAGAAAAATGCTGCAAGGAAGAAGTATCACCATCACACGGGGTCAGGTGGCTACTACAAAGCCCGGCAGTTGTGGGACAAAGCTGAGCAAGACCTGCTTGCTAAGAATGTCCAACCAGCGACATTGCACTGGCTAGATCGTTCAAGGACTTGGTTCTTCGGGGTTGGGGGAACTTTGGACCCAGAAACAGGGGAGTGTGTTTGAACCGACGAGCAACTTGCAATACCCTTCCGGAAGCTTCAGGCAGTAATCAAGGCAGCGCAGGAAGGGACGTTCATTCCCGACAGAGAGAAGGATGAGCTGACAGAGGCCCTCGGGAATCCTGAACACCCTGGACGAACACGAGGCACACCAGGCTCCGTTCCGTGGAAGCATGGGTTTCCCGACAGCGGTGGTTATAGAAGCCGAGAGAGAAAAAGGAAACAGGAAGCAAGCAAAATGCGGAAGTTCAGTGCAAGATTAGCAAAACTAGAGGAACTTGAGAGCCAGCGAGCTACCGGCCAACCATCTGAGCGGCACGAAGATCCTTCCTTCGACGCTACCCCACCATCTCAGCGGAGAAGCAGCGTGGCTTCCACGGAGCTCGTTCAGCCTGATTTCATGGCTCCTCGCTACCCCGTGGATAGTATCACGGCGGCTGAACATTGCGAGCTAATGACGAAATGCCAGAACCTGACCTTCAAGGCGGCGGTCGGCTCTGTTGTACCTCCTCGAGCTGAGGGAACTTTCCGTTGCCGTCCGATTCCACATGGCTATGCTGTTTTGACGGTGGATGAAATAATGAATGGATTTGAGGGGCTGGAGCTTGACAACCCTACAGGTGAAGAGGATATTATTCTTTTGGAAAATGCTTTGAGGAGTACCTGTCTATGGAGAAAAGAGTACATCAAGCTTCCAAACTGGACGCCTCAGCAGACTCAGCCTCCTCCGGCGCGTCAGGGCACTCCGCCTCCTCCTCCTCCTCCGGCGCGTCAGGGCACTCCGCCTCCTCCTCCTCCTCTGGCGCGTCAGGGCACTCCGCCTCCTCCTTCTCCTCCTCCGGCGCGTCAGGGCACGCCGCCTCCTCCGGCGCGTCAGGGCACTCCGCCTCCTCCTTCGCCTCCTCTGGCGCGTCAGGGCACTCCGCCTCCTCCTCCTCCTCCTCCGGCGCGTCAGGGCACTCCGCCTCCTCCGGCGCGTCAGCAACGGCGGAAGAGAGTCGCCGCCGCAGCTCCGGCGGCTAGCAGTACAATAGGTGGGAAGAAATTCAAATTTGGTCCAAGCCTCAAGCCTCTTCCGAAGTTACCATATGACTGGACCGAAGAGGAAAACGCTGAAATCAGTGCAGCCGAAGTGAAGGCCCATTTTGCATGGAAAGATCCACCTCCATGAAGTGCAACTATGATGCAAAAATTGCATGAGTGGTACATGGAAACCTGCAGGAAGTCTGGGACCGACAGTTTGTTTGTCGGAATTAAAAAAGAGCACGACTTCCCTGGAGCCGACCTGCTGCCTGTTGAATTTGTGGAGTTATTTCAGTTATACAATCAAAAGGCCCTCGACAAACAACTTATGACTTGCTACTGTCTGTAAGTATTACTTCTATAATTAAGTCTCTAGCTCAGCTCGTTCATTGCATGTATATATAATTATCCTCACTATATTATGCAGATTGAAGATGGTCGAATGCAAAAAAGCACAAATCTATGACATTGGGTTCATTAGCCCAAATACCGTAAATGAATGGCCGGTACAAAACGAGGCCAAAGATACCGAGGACAACTTGCTACAAGCGTTCCTTAGACATCAAAACAAAAGGGAAATACTCTTTCCTTACAACTTCAAGTGAGTGTTACTGTCTTGTGCATATTCGGTTTCGCTTACTCGAGGTTAAGTAATGTAATTGATGAGTTATGCGTGCACAACTTCCACTATATTCTGCTATCCATTAACCTTGACGGGGCATTAGTAACTGTCTTAGACTCGCTCCGTAAAGATCCCAAGTATTATGCGGACATGACTGCAATGCTCCAGAAGTAAGTTCAATCAATACCGGGACCATATCGGCAACTTTCGTTCATTTCCTGATATCAAGTAATCATTTTCATTGCCTGCCAGGGTTTGGAAAAAGTTCACCACTATGGTTCCAGGTCTGAAGAAGGAGCTGCGATTTACACACCCCAAAGTAAGCAGTACTAGCTAGTTCCGCGCATCTCTCACTGATTCTAGTTTCATCAATACCATTATCATGCTTGCTTATCAGTTTGATTGAACTCTATTCTCGTAAAGTGCTTGTACCAGGCACCCGGGACTCATTTATGTGGATACTACGTATGCGAGTTCATTCGCCACTATACCTATGAGCGGGGCTTCTCTGAGAAACAATTTGAAGTACGTAAACAATATTCACAATTTTATTTTACATATTACCATCAATTGTGTTGAGTTCCATTCATATATATGTATTGACCCCCTTCTTTAAATTAGATCTGGCAGATGCGGGATGAACTCGTACCACATGATCGCATACGAGCAATTCAAGAGGAATTGGCAGGATTCTTTCTTGACCACGTCATACCTGAACACGGAGAATACCATGTGAAATTGCAATGGTTGTAAGGGATGTTATATTGTACATATGTAGCAGTGTCGGATAGATATACGAAAACTTGTTGTTCGACCAAGCACGGAGAAAGAGATGTCACTTCTCTCTATATATGTTCATGACGATCTTGTGTAATTAATGGTTTCCTTCATTTGCTTACTAGCTAGCGTCGAGTTCTCTCTATATGTATAGTAGCTAGCGTCGACCAAGCACGGAGAAAGAGAGGTCACTTCTCTCTATTAGCTAGCTAACACAATATGAAACCCCTAAATTAACCCTCCAAAACCCCTAAACCCCCCCCCCCCTTCCAAAAAAAAAACTCCCAGCGCCTGCGAGCTGCTGACGCGTGGCTGCCTTTTGGTCCCGGTTGGTGTTACCAACCGGGACTTAAGGTCCTCCTGCCTAGGCGCCCCGCAGCGGCCACGTGCAGCCCCTTTGGTCCCGGTTCATAAGCAAATTGGGACTAAAGGTTTTGGGCATTAGTCCCGATTGTGTTGTCCCGGTTCCAGAACGGGGACTAATGGCCCTCTGGAACCGGGACTAGTGCCCTGTTTTCTACCAGTGCACCCCGGACATGATTTGGGGTGCGGCCGCACGCTGGGCGCACCCACACGGCAGCGGCCCGATCCGGACATGGGCTACCCCATTGCCGCCCCAAACGGACCAAAAGCAGGCTGAAGCGGACGTCCGTTTGGGGTCGTGCGCTGGAGTTGGCCTCAGGGGCAGGAAATGCCCACCGGCGGCCGCGCCGGTGCTGATGACCATGCCGGTGCCGTGGCCGGCCACCACCGGGTTACCGTACTCGTCGAGGCGGTTGGTCGCCTGGCCATGCTGCTGCCCCTGGTACTCCATCTTGCAGAGTTGCACACGTGTTGGTCTTCGTTCTCTCAGAATTCTAGTGTGTTGTCTTCCTCACTTGGCTGCAACTCGTGGCTGTGTAAAGCAGGTGCAGCACGATTGCGCTATTTATAAGCCGTTTGCGGGCGACGGGATAGGATCGTCGGACGGAGGCGCTACGTGTGTTCGCGTGAGTGGGTTGGCTGGCGGGAGCTGGTGACTGGTGACTCGCCCATACAGAGAGGCCGGACATGTGCAGGTACGGAGAGCGTCCGAGTTGCCACGTACCTTCTCATTCTTTTTTTTTCAAAATGGCAGTTATCCTGCATTCATTAAGAAGAAAAGAGTTGTTCAGTTAATTAAGGAAAACCAAGCTAAAACCAGATTGCCCAGTTAATTATGGAAAACCGGGCGAAAACCGTTACAACCGTTGAGCGAACAAGGGTCAAGCCCACTCTCAAAGACTGAAACACACAGGGCAAAGCCCACCCTTCTCTCAAGGCCGCCGCCTCGACATCCACTGCTCTGATGCGCCCTGCGCACTCAACCGACACCGCCTTCTGGGGCCGCCACCCCGACATGCCACCGCTCACCCTCGAGCAGCAACGCCGCACGACACAACAGTCCGCAGCCCACACTGCTCAGGACAACCGCACGCAGACCACGAACGCCGCACCACATCCGGGGCCGCCGCTCCGACATGCCACCGCTCACCCTCGAGCAGCAGCGCCGCACGATACAGCAACCCGCAGCCCACACTGCTCAAGACAACCGTACGCAGACCACGAACGCCGCACCACATCCGGGGCCGCCGCCCCGACATACCGTCCAACCGCCCCCGTTGGGACGCGTCGACCGAGCCGACAACCTTGCCGCCCCGGCAGCTCAAGGTCCTCACCCAAGCCAGAACGACAAACAGCCCTACCTTCTCGAGTTGTCGCCGCACCGCTGCCCGAGGCCGCCGCCTCGGCTCTCAATAGAAGATCCCGGAGCCGCCGCCCCGGCATACACCGCCCATGAAAACGGAAGAGCCCCACACAACATCCAAAGGCGGACCCTCCAAAGCGACGCCTCCAAGAAGGTCATGACGTAACCGCCGCCGCCGCCCACTCAAGAAACTGAAGTTTAGGTTCTCACCCGGAGGGCCCAAGCACATGGAAGGAGAGAGGAAGAACTCTACGACGACGCCTCCAAGAAGGTCACGACGCCCGCAGGCACCGACGTCGTCAAAGCTTTTGCCCAAGTCCCTCGTCTCCTAATAGTGAGCTTGCAAATCTGAGGACACGTGGATATCCAGATCACCGGAGCCAAGCCCCTTGTGTAGAGCACCTCCCGTCGTCAGCCGTCATAGCCCATACGCGACGACCCGCTGCAGCACCCCATGCGACAGAGAGACAAAGCGCTTGCCGGGGTCAGATCCGAGGGCACCACGTCGAATCCACCGTCCCCGGCCACTGCAGCAGCCCATGTCGATGCATCCATCGCCCCGGGGCCACTACCCCGGCATCCTTGCCCTGATGCCCGCAGCCACCGGCAGCCCCGCCCCAGCAGAACACCACCGAAGGCCAACCGCGCCAAATCCGGTCGCCGCGCGGCCACGAGCCGACGCACCGGGCACACAAGCCGCAGGCCCTCGCGGGCCCAGATCGGGCCCGCACAGCCACGGCCACCACCGCCCGACGCAGCACCGCGCCCCCGCATCTCCGCGACCCCTGCACTGCCGCCACACGCCACCACCACCACGAGGACGGCCGGCGTCGCGAGCCCAGCCGCCGCACCAGGGCCGAGCCCCGCCCCGCGCCACCGCGAGGAGAGGAAGCCTCGCCTCCGCCGTCCGCGCGGGGGCTCAGCCCGGCCGCATCCTCCGGCGGCGGCGAGGGGGGTGGATGGAGAGGAAGGGGACGCCGGCGGCGGCGGTTTGGGGGTCCGCCCGTGTCGCCCCTGGGAGGAGGGTAGGATATCTTTTTATGTCTATTTCTAAAGTAGGAGTTGGTAGCTTCTTTTTCGGATTTTTTCGTCGTTCTTCCCACCTTCGTGTGGTTTTTTTCGTCCGGTTTGTTTTAGTCCCTCCTCCCATCATCATATATTTACTAATGTATTTATGTGAAAGAATCAATCAATTTAATGAAATTTTAAAGACCAAATCTGAATTAATTAACCTTACCATAAGTGGCACAATCATATTAATTAATATTTTCATACATCACCAAATTACATTAATTAACACTCCGTTTCAGGGTTTTTTCCGTCTCCCCTCCCACCTTTGTCTATTTTTTTATATGGTTATTTCGTCCCTCCTCCCATATCTCTACTCCTAATGTTTCAGTTGGTAGTCTCGCCTCACTGGTTTATTTTCGTTCGGGTATTTTCGTCCCACCTCACACCACCCCCTCCCACTGGTTTTCTTATCCATTGGTTTATTTTTCTTTACAATATTTTCTTTCAAATCAACACCTTCCTAACGTAAAAAAGATCACGTATCTAACTTTCCTAACTTATCTAAATCAACTGATCTCTCTCATTAATGTAATTTGTTTTAGGAAACAAATAATAGATTTTCAGGAAACAAATAACGGATTTTAAAGAGGGAGTCCGTGGTTGTGATGGTAGGGTGGTACATCATTTCGTTCGTCTCTCTCTTTCCTTTCACACATTAAGTCTAGCGATCTCAAATGAACATAAATCAATTACCCCGTGATAAATGGAACTTACCTATCAACGTGGTCTTCTCTCCTTCCTTCCTTCCGGAGCCCCCTAATTACCTCCCTCCAATATATGCTCCTCCTCCCGATGCTTTCCTCCCCCACCTCAACGGCTCCACCGTTATGGCAACCACGTGGGTCAATACCAGCTACCGCTGATTCCACCTGCTACTCCCTCCACTCCCATGTTGCTTCGGGCCTCTCTTCCTCCACCACTGGAGCAGCGGCGACTTGAGGAACGGAGCAACGGCAACACCACATGAAGGATGGCGGAAGATTGAGAACATAAGCGCCATAGCCATGGCGGAGCGGGCTCTCGGCGATGCCCTCATTGCATTCTTCTTCTTCCCTCTATTCGCCGCTTCCTCCTGCGTCTCTTCCCGGGGTTGATGCCCTAACGACGACAATCAATATGTCTTCCTCCCGTTATCTTTCCTTCGCCCTCTCCTTCCCATTGGGTGCTGCTAATCTCGTTGAATCTGATCTTCTTTCATATGTGGGCATCCTCCGCATCAACCCTAAGGCAAGTTATCACTCGCCTGCTAATTCATGTTTCTCCGTCATGTCTTCTTTATTGATGTGTAGATTCTCACATACGCTGCTCCACCGTCTGGCCACATGCCACATCTTGATCCAACAATTGGGAGGATCGGAAGGAGGAGGAGGATCCCCTAGCACTGTTTGGGCAGCACCCAATTGCCCCGTCGTGGACTGTCCTAGGATCAGCCCCGCAACCTTGAGGTCTGCTGCAATGCGCTAACACCCACTAGTAGAAAACATGCCTTTGGACCGGAGCATTAGTCCCGGTCGGGTTTTGGACCGGGACTAATGTGACCACTAGTCCCGGTTCATGAGGCTAGGCTTTAGTCCCGGTTCATGAGGAACCTCTAGTCCCGGTTGGTGTTACCAACCGGGACTAAAGGGGTGGTGGCAGGCTAGCGTCAGGCTGGGGCCCCTGCGAGCCCCTTTAGTCCCAGTTGGTATCACCAACCAGGACTAGAGATGGACCTTTAGTCCCGGTTGGTGATACGAACCGGGACTAAAGATATCACTATATATAGTGCTTCGTGCAGCCCGAGCCCAAGCTCTCCTTTCTCTCCTCTGTTCTTCCCCTTTCTCGAGCCCATCCTCCATTTTTGCCAAGATTTGTCATGATTTGAGGCACCCCATCTATCCAAGTGTTCACATCGGTTAGCAACTTTGTCATTTCATCTCTCATTGCTAGATTAGCTCGTGCAATGCTCTATAAGTATAGTGATTTATGGGTTTTAGTTTCTGAGTAATTATGTGGGAGTTTATTTGATTTATATGCAATTTGAGCTCAAATTAACTTCTTAGTTTGCATATGTGTAGGTGTGGTTTACTTAGTGCCTTCCCGTCCCCGTCCTAACCACCGTCGATCGCCCGCACCGTCCCGTCGCCGGCACCACCTTTGTGAGCTTCTTGTTCTTGTCCTTTTTATAAAAAAAACGTATTTGTATGATTAGATAGTTACTTGTATAATTTTCTTACTTGTATGATTGTTTGTTATACATAGTGCCATGGTTTTGATATCCGTGCCCGTCGGCCCTCGTCTGGTTTATGATTCGGATGTGGTATATTCTCTTTTGTAACTATTTGTTGCATTTCGTGTTTATGAAAATTATGCCCATCAAGTTGACATAGATATTTTTATCTATGAGGTATGTGAACCGGAAATTGCAACCGACCCTCTTGTCGAGAAGTTAAATTTAGTTGAAAAAGAAAACGAGTATTTGAAAGAAAAATTGAAAAGAATTTAAGAAGAGAAGATGAAATTGGAGTTGTATGTTGCCGATGTCGTCGATGATCACAAGATCAAGATGGATGCAATGCGCTTGAAGATTAGAAAGATTAGAAAATATGCCGTTAATAAAGAGGCTTGGTATCATTATGCTGTTGGATCAATTATTACCTTAGTTGCGATTTTGATCACATTTGTTGTTGCATTTAAATGCTTTAGGTAGATATTTTTATGTTGTTTTTATGAGAATAAGTGTGTATGAACTTGTATTAATTTGGTCTTTTCGGTGTTGTGTAATGAAGATGAGTCGGCAATGGATGTACGATGACCGACGCTCTCCGCAATTCATTAATGGCGTGCATAGTTTTCTGCGTGCGGCTGAGGCAAACAAGCGGGATGGTTTTATGTGTTGCCCATGTGGTGTCTGTAAGAATGATAAGAATTACTCTAGCTCAAAAGCCATTCACGTCCACCTGTTTACGTCCAATTTCATGTCCGGCTATAACTGTTGGACCAAGCACGGAGAAAGAGGGGTTCTAATGGAAGAGAATGAAAAAGAAGAGGATGATGACAAGTATCCTGGGTTCCCTGGATACGATGGTACTACAATGAGGGTAGAGAATGAAGAAGAAGAAGCTGAAGAAGAGGCATCAGATGAGCCCGCTGATGATCTTGGTCGGGCCATTGTTGATGCAAAGAGAAATTGCGAAAGTCAAAAGGAGAAGTTGAAGTTGCAGCGCATGTTAGAGGATCACCAAAAATTGTTGTATCCAAATTGCGAAGATGACAAAAAAAAGCTGGGTACCACACTGGAATTGCTGCAATGGAAGGCAGAGAATGGTGTATCTGACAAGGGATAAGAAAAGTTGCTGAAAATAATGAAGAATAAGATTCTAAAGGACAATGAATTGCCCGACAATACGTACGAAGCAAACAAGGCTGTCTGCCCTCTAAGATTAGAGGTGCAGAAGATACATGCATGCCCTAATGACTGCATCCTCTATCGCGGTGAGGAATACGAGAATTTGAATGTGATACGTCTCCAACGTATCTATAATTTTTGCTTGTTCCATGTTGTTATATTATCATTCTTGGATGTTTTACAATCATTTTATAACAACTTTATATCATTTTTTGGGACTAACCTATTGACATAGTGCCAAAGTGCCAGTTGCTGTTTTTGCTTGTTTTTTACTTCGGAGAAAATCAATACCAAACGGAGTCCAATCGCGACGAAACTTTTTGGAGATTTTTTCTGGCCAAGAAGACACCCAGTGGGCCAAAGAAGAGCCTGGAAGGTGGGCTGTGGGGAGCACAACCCACCAGGGCGCGCCAGGGTGCCCCCGGCGTGCCCTGATGGGTTGTGCCCTCCACGGGGCCCCTCCGCACCGCCTCTGATGCCTATAAATTCCCAAATATTCCAAAAACCCTAGGGGAGTCGACGAAACACAATTCCAGCCACCGCAAGTTCCAGAACCTCGAGATCCAATCTAAACACCATCACGGAGGGGTTCATCTTCCTCATAGGTGCCTCTCCGATGATGCGTGAGTAGTCCACCAATGACCTACGGGTCCGTAGGCAGTAGCTAGATGGCTTCTTCTCTCTCCCTCTCTTATGACTCTCAATACAATGGTCTCTTGGAGATCTATTTGATGTAAACTTTTGTGGTGTGTTTGTTGGGATCCGATGAATTTTGAGTTCATGATCAGCTTCTATCCATGAATATTATTTGAGTCTTCTTTGATCTATTATATGCATGATTACTTATAGCCTCGTATTTCTTCTCCGAATCTTTGGTTTAGTTAGGCCGACTAGATCGATTTTTCTTGCCATGGGAAGAGGTGCTTTGTTGGAAATATGCCCTAGAGGCAATAACAAATATAGTTATTATTATATTTCCTCGTTCATGATAATCGTTTATTATCCATGCTATAATTGTATTAATTGGAAACACTGATACATGTGTGGATACATAGACAACACTGTGTCCCTAGTATGCCTCTAGTAGACTAGCTCGTTGATCAAAGATGGTCAAGGTTTCCTAGCCATAGACATGAGATGTCATTTGATAACGGGATCACATCATTAGGAGAATGATGTGATGGACAAGACCCAAACTATGAATGTAGCATATGATCATGTCAGTTTATTGCTATAGTTTTCTGCATGTCAAGTATCTGTTCCTATGACCATGAGATCATGCAACTCACTGACACCGGAGGAGTACCTTGTGTGTATCAAACGTCGCAACGTAACTGGGTGACTATAAAGATGCTCTACAGGTATCTCCGAAGGTGTCTGTTGAGCTAGCATGGATCGAGACTGGGATTTGTTACTCCGTGTGACGGAGAGGTATCTCAGGGCCCACTCGGTAATACAACATCACAACAAGCCTTGCAAGCAATGTGACTAAAGTGTTAGCCACGGGATCTTGTATTACGGAACGAGTAAAGAGACTTGCCGATAACGAGATTGAACTAGGTATAGAGATATCGACGATCGAATCTCGGGCAAGTAACATACCGAAGAACAAAGGGAACAACATACGGGATTAACTGAATCCTTGACATAGAGCTTCAACCGATAAAGATCTTCGTAGAATATGTAGGAACCAATATGGTCATCCAGGTCCCGCTATTGGTTATTGACCGTAGAGGTGTCTCGGTCATGTCTACATAGTTCTCGAACCCGCAGGGTCTGCAGTCTTAAGGTTCGGTGACGTTTTGATATAGTAGAGTTATGTATGGTGCTGACCGAAGGTTGTTCGGGGTCCCGTATGAGATCCTGGACGTCACGAGCAGCTCCGGAATGGTCCGGAGGTAAAGATTGATATATAGAAAGTCCCATTTTGGTCACCGGAAAAGTTTCGGGTATTTCGGTAGTGTACCGGGAGTGCCGGGAGGGGTACCGGGGACCATCGGGAGGGGTGTCTCGTCCCAAAGGGCCTCATGGCCTGTGGGAGGAGTCAAGCCAGCCCTTAGTGGGCTGGCCGAGCCCCCCACTAAGGCCCATGCGGCTAGGGGTGGGAAAAACCCAAAGGGGGAAAGGTGGAAAGGGTTTCCAAGTGGAGAGGAGGAATCCTACTCCTAATAGGATTGGAGTAGGACTCCTCCACCTCCAATTTAGGCCAGCCCTTGAGGGTTTGAGGCTGCCTCCTCCCATCCCTCCCTCCTATATATACTAGGGGATTTAGATGGGAGAGCTAACCCTAATTGCCACGTGCTCCATCTACTTCATCTAGATCGTTTTCTCCTCTAGTCTAGTTCGGCGGTGCTTAGGCGAAGCCCTGCCGGAATAGTTCCACTACCATCACCGCCACGCCGTCGCGCTGCTAGAGAACTCATCTACCTCTCCGCTCCCTCTTGCTCGATCAAGAAGGCGGAGATCGTCATCGAGCTGTACGTGTGCTGAACGCGGAGGTGCCGTCCGTTCGGCGCTAGATCGGGATGGATCGTGATTAGATCGCGGGAGGCTCGGCGATTTGGATCGCGAAGACGTTCGACTACATCAACCGTGTTTCTCAACGCTTCCTGCTTAGCGATCTACAAGGGTATGTAGATCCACTCTCCCTCTCGTAGATGCTCATCACCATGGATAGATCTTGCGTGTGCGTAGGAATTTTTTTGTTTCCCATGCAACGTTCCCCAACAGTGATAACATGAGCTAGGTCTATGTGTAGATGAGATCTCGAGTAGAACACAAAGGAGTTTGTGGGCGTTGATATTCAGATTTCTTCCTCCCTTGGTCTTTTGTTGATTCGGCGGTATTGTGGGATGAAGCGGCCCAGACCAACATTACTCGTACGCTTACGAGAGACCAGTTCCATCAACTAACATGTAACTTCGTTGCATAAAGATGGCTGGCGGGTGTCTGTTTCTCCCACTTTAGTTGGATCGGATTTGACAAAGGTGGTCCTTGAGAAGGTTGAATAGCAATTTTTGTATCACCGTTGTGGTTTTTGCGTAGGTAAGAATTGTTCTTGCTAGATACCCGTAGCAGCCACGTAAAACTTGCAACAACAATTAGATGACGTCTAACTTGTTTTTTCAGGGTATGTTGTGATGTGATATGGCCAATTACATGATGAGATATATGTGATGTATGAGATGATCATGTATTGTATAGAATATCACGACTTGCATGTCGATGAGTACGGCAACCGGCAGGAGCCATAGGGTTGTCTTTAATTATTTTTGCCGTTTTTGCTTTACTTTATCGCTATGAGTTAGCAATAGTCGTGGAAGCAACAGTCGGCGTGACAACCTCATGGCGACACATTGATGGAGATCAAGATGATGGAGATCATGGTGTTATGCCGGTGACGATGGAGATCATGCCGGTGCTTTGAAGATGGAGATCAAAAGCACAAGTTCATGGCCATATCATGTCACTTATGATTTGCATGTGATGTTAATCCTTTTATGCATCTTATTTTGCTTAGGACGACGGTAGCATTATAAGGTGATCCCTCACTTAAATTTCAAGATAAATTGTGTTCTCCCCGAGTGTGCACCGTTGCGAAAGTTCATCGTTTCGAGACACCACGTGATGATCGGGTGTGATAGACTCTACATTCGCATACAACGGGTGCAAGCCAGTGTTGCACATGCGGAACACTCGGGTTAAACTTGATGAGCCTAGCATGTATAGACATGGCCTCGGAACACAAGAGATCGAAAGGACGAACATGAGTCATATAGTAGATATGATCAACATGAAGATGTTCACCATTGAAACCACCTCAACTCACGTGATGATCGGACTTGAGTTGGTGGATTTGGATCATGTGACACTCGAATGACCGGAGGGATGTCAATTTGAGTGGGAGTTTTTAAGTAATATGATTAACTAAACTCATTATCTTGAACAATAGTCTAAGTTGTTTTTGCAAAATTTATGTTGTAGATCATGGCTCGCGCAGTAGCACCCCTGAATTTTAATGCGTTCCTAGAGAAAGCTAAGTTGAAAGATGATGGAAGTAACTTTCTGGACTGGGCTCGTAATCTGAGGATTATACTTACGGCTTCCCAAAAGGGTTATGTCCTTGATGCACCACTTGGTGATCCACCCGCTGCAGTTGAGTCTCCAGACGTTGTGAACGCCTGGCAGGCTCGTTCTGATGATTACTCACTGGTTCAATGTGCAATGTTGTATGGCTTAGAACCAGGACTTCAAAGACGTTTTGAACGTCATGGAGCATATGATATGTTCCTTGAGTTGAAGTTTATCTTTCAGAAGAATGCCCGGATCGAGAGGTATGAGACCTCCGATAAGTTCTATGCCTGCAAGATGGAGGAGAACGGGTCTGTCAGTGAACACATACTCAAAATGTCTGGATATTCCACACGCCTAGCTGAATTGGGGATGCCCCTTCCAGCAGAGGCGATCACTAACAGAGTTCTTCAATCATTGCCGCCTAGCTACAAGAGCTTCGTGTTGAACTATAACATGCACGGGATGAACAAGCCAGTCGCTGAGCTATTTGCGATGTTGAAAGTCGCTGAGTCTGAGATTCAGAAGGAGCATCAAGTGTTGATGGTCAATAAAACCACTAGTTTCAAGAAGAATGGCAAGGGTAAGAAGGGTAACTCCAAGAAGAGTGGCAAAGCAGTTGCCCCTCCCGTGAAGAAACCCAAGTCTGGACCCAAGCCAGAAATTGAGTGCTTTCATTGCAAGGGAACTGGTCACAGGAAGCGGAACTGCCCCAAGTATTTGGCTGACAAGAAGGGGGCCAACAACAAACAAGGTATATATGATATACATGTTATTGATGTGTACCTTACCAGCTCTCGTTGTAGTGCCTGGGTATTTGATACCGGTGCGGTTGCTCACATTTGCAACTCAAAACAGGAACTGCGGAATAGACGGAGGCTGGCAAAGGACGAAGTGACGATGCGCGTGGGAAATGGTTCCAAGGTTGATGTGATCGCCGTCGGCACGCTCGCTCTTCGATTTCCATCGGGATTAGTGATGAACCTGAATAATTGTTATTTAGTGCCTGCGTTAAGCATGAACATTATATCTGGATCTTGTTTATTGTGAGACGGTTACTCATTTAAATCAGAGAATAATGGTTGTTCTATTTATATGAGTGACATCTTTTATGGTCATGCACCCAATGTGAGGGGTTTATTCTTATTGAATCTCGATAGTGATGATACACATGTTCATAACATTGATGCCAAAAGATGTAGGATTGATAATGATAATACCACTTTCTTGTGGCACTGCCGTTTAGGTCATATTGGTGTAAAACGCATGAAGAAGCTCCATGCTGATGGACTTTTGGAGTCACTTGATTTTGAATCACTTGACACATGTGAGCCATGCCTCATGGGCAAGATGACTAAAACGCCGTTCTCTGGAACAATGGAACGGGCAAGTGACTTGTTGGAAATCATACATACTGATGTGTGCGGTCCGATGAGCATTGAGGCGCGCGGTGGATATCATTATTTTCTCACCTTCACTGATGACTTAAGTAGATATGGGTATATTTACTTAATGAAACATAAGTCTGAAACGTTTGAAAAGTTCAAGCAATATCAGAGTGAAGTTGAGAATCATCATAACAAGAAGATAAAATTCCTACGATCTGATCAAGGAGGAGAATATCTGAGTTATGAGTTTGGCAGTCACTTAAGACAGTGTGGAATTGTTTCACAATTGACACCGCCTGGAACACCACAGCGTAATGGTGTGTCCGAACGTCGTAATCGAACCCTATTGGATATGGTGCGATCTATGATGTCTCTTGCCGATTTGGCACTATCGTTTTGGGGTTATGCATTAGAGACAGCTGCATTCACTTTAAATAGGGCACCATCGAAATCCGTTGAGACGACGCCATATGAACTGTGGTTTGGCAAGAAGCCAAAGTTGTCGTTTCTTAAAGTTTGGGGATGTGATGCTTATGTCAAAAAGCTTCAGCCTGAAAAGCTGGAACCCAAAGCGGAGAAATGCGTCTTCATAGGATACCCAAAAGAGACAGTTGGGTATACCTTCTATCTCAGATCCGAAGGCAAAGTGTTTGTCGCTAAAAACGGAACATTTCTTGAGAAAGAGTTTCTCTCGAAAGAATTGAGTGGGAGGAATATAGAACTTGATGAGGTTGTTGAACCTTTACTTCAACCTGAGAGTAGCGCAGTGCAGAAAGATGTTTCTGTAGAGCCTACATCGGTTGAGGAAGAAGTTAATGATGATGATCATGAAGCTTCGGATCAAGTTGCTATCGAACCTCGTAGGTCGATAAGGACGCGTACTGCTCCAGAGTGGTACGGCAACCCTGTCTTAGAGGTCATGTTGTCGGACAACGATGAACCTACGAGCTATGGAGAAGCGATGGTGGGCCCGGATTCCGAGAAATGGTTAGAGGCCATGAAATCCGAGATGGGATCCATGTATGAAAACAAAGTATGGGCTTTGGAAGTATTACCTGAAGGGCGAAAGGCCATTCAGAACAAATGGATCTTTAAGAGGAAGATGGACGCGGACGGTAATGTCACCGTCTATAAAGCTCGACTTGTGGCAAAGGGATTTTCACAAGTTCAAGGAGTTGACTACGATGAGACCTTCTCACCCGTAGCGATGCTTCAGTCCGTCAGAATCATGTTAGCAATAGCTGCCTTTTTCGATTATGAAATTTGGCAGATGGATGTCAAAACAGCGTTCCTTAACGGTTTCCTTAAGGAAGAGTTGTATAGGATGCAACCAGAAGGTTTTGTCGATCCAGAGAATGCTGACAAAGTTTGCAAACTCCAGCGATCCATTTATGGACTGGTGCAAGCATCTCGGAGTTGGAATCTTCGCTTTGATGAGGTGATCAAAGCGTTCGGGTTTATACAAGTTTACGGAGAAGCTTGTATTTACAAGAAAGTGAGTGGGAGCTCTATAGCGTTTCTAATATTATATGTGGATGACATATTGCTGATTGGAAACAATATAGAAATGTTGGAAAGCGTGAAGGAATATTTGAACAAGAGTTTTTCAATGAAGGACCTAGGAGAAGCTGCTTTCATATTAGGCATCAAGATCTATAGAGATAGATCGAGACGTTTAATAGGACTTTCACAGAGCACATACCTTGACAAAGTTTTGAAGAAGTTCAAAATGGATCAGTCCAAGAAGGAGTTCTTGCCTGTATTGCAAGGTGTGAAGTTGAGTAAGACTCAATGCCCAGTTACTGCAGAAGATAGAGAAAAGATGAGTGTCGTCCCCTATGCTTCAGCCATAGGCTCTATCATGTATGCAATGATGTGCACAAGACCCGATGTCAGCCTTGCCATAAGTATGGCCGGAAGGTTTCAAAGTGATCCAGGAGTGGAACACTGGACGGCGGTCAAGAATATCCTGAAGTACTTGAAAAGGACTAAGGACATGTTTCTCGTTTATGGAGGTGATCAAGAGCTCGTCGTAAAGGGTTACGTCGATGCAAGCTTTGACACTGATCCGGATGACTCTAAGTCGCAAACCGGATACATATTTATTCTCAATGGGGGTGCGGTAAGCTGGTGCAGTTCCAAGCAAAGCGTGGTAGCTCATTCTACATGCGAAGCGGAGTACATCGCTGCCTCGGAGGCGGCGAAGGAAGGTGTCTGGATGAAGGAGTTCATGACAGATCTTGGAGTAGTGCCTAGTGCACTAAACCCAATGACTCTGTTCTGTGACAACACTGGTGCCATTGCTCTAGCCAAGGAACCAAGGTTTCACAAGAGGACCAGACACATAAAGCGACGTTTCAATTCCATCCGCGATTACATCAAGGAGGACGACATAAATATTTGCAAAGTACACACGGATCTGAATGTTGCAGATCCGATGACTAAACCTCTTCCAAGGGCTAAACATGAACAACACCAGAACTGTATGGGTGTTAGATTCATTACAATGTAAATCACATAGTGATGTGAGCTAGATTATTGACTCTAGTGCAAGTGGGAGACTGTTGGAAATATGCCCTAGAGGCAATAATAAATATAGCTAATATTATATTTCCTTGTTCATGATAATCGTTTGTTATCCATGCTATAATTGTATTATTTGGAAACACTGATACATGTGTGGATACATAGACAACACTGTGTCCCTAGTATGCCTCTAGTAGACTAGCTCGTTGATCAAAGATGGTCAAGGTTTCCTAGCCATAGACATGAGATGTCATTTGATAACGGGATCACATCATTAGGAGAATGATGTGATGGACAAGACCCAAACTATGAACGTAGCATATGATCGTGTCAGTTTATTGCTATAGTTTTCTGCATGTCAAGTATCTGTTCCTATGACCATGAGATCATGCAACTCACTGACACCGGAGGAGTAACTTGTGTGTATCAAACATCGCAACGTAACTGGGTGACTATAAAGATGCTCTACAGGTATCTCCGAAGGTGTCTGTTGAGCTGGCATGGATCGAGACTGGGATTTGTTACTCAGTGTGACGGAGAGGTATCTTAGGGCCCACTCGGTAATACAACATCACAACAAGCCTTGCAAGCAATGTGACTAAAGTGTTAGCCACGGGATCTTGTATTACGGAACGAGTAAAGAGACTTGCCGGTAACGAGATTGAACTAGGTATAGAGATACCGACGATCGAATCTCGGGCAAGTAACATATCGAAGAACAAAGGGAACATCATACGGGATTAACTGAATCCTTGACATAGAGGTTCAACCGATAAAGATCTTCGTAGAATATGTAGGAACCAATATGGGCATCCAGGTCCCGCTATTGGTTATTGACCGTAGAGGTGTCTCGGTCATGTCTACATAGTTCTCGAACCCGCAGGGTCTGCACACTTAAGGTTCGGTGACGTTTCGGTATAGTAGAGTTATGTATGGTGGTGACCGAAGGTTGTTCGGAGTCCCGGATGAGATCCTGGACGTCACGAGGAGCTCCGGAATGGTTCGGAGGTAAAGATTGATATATAGGAAGTCCCGTTTTGGTGACCGAAAAAGTTTCGGGTATTTCGGTAGTGTACCGGGAGTGCCGGGAGGGGTACCAGGGACCATCGGGAGGGGTGTCTCGACCCAAAGGGCCTCATGGGCTGTGGGAGGAGTCAAGCCAGCCCTTAGTGGGCTGGCCGAGCCCCCCACTAAGGCCCATGCGGCTAGGGGTGGGAAAAACCCAAAGGGGGAAAGGTGGAAAGGGTTTCCAAGTGGAGAGGAGGAATCCTACTCCTAATAGAATTGGAGTAGGACTCCTCCACCTCCAATTTTGGCCAGCCCTTGAGGGTTTGAGGCTGCCTCCTCCCCTCCCTCCCTCCTATATATACTATAGGATTTAGAGGGGAGAGCTAACCCTAATTGCCACGTGCTCCCTCTACTTCATCTAGATCGTTTTCTCCTCTAGTCTAGTTCGGCGGTGCTTAGGCGAAGCCCTGCCGGAATAGTTCCACCACCATCGCCACCATGCCGTCATGCTGCCGGAGAACTCATCTACCTCTCCGCTCCCTCTTGCTAGATCAAGAAGGTGGAGATCGTCATCGAGCTATACGTGTGCTGAACGCGGAGGTGCCGTCCGTTCGGCGCTAGATCGGGATGGATCGTGATTAGATCGCGGGACGCTCGGCGATTTGGATCATGAAGACTTTCGACTACATCAACTGCATTTCTCAACGCATCCCGCTTAGCGATCTACAAGGGTATGTAGATCCACTCTCCCTCTCGTAGATGCTCATCACCATGGATAGATCTTGCGTGTGCGTAGGAATTTTTTTGTTCCCCATGCAACGTTCCCCAACATGCTTTGTGATGGGTTCGATCTTGCGGTGTTCTTTCCCAGTGATAGAAGGGGCAGCAAGACACGCATGTATCGTTGCTATTAAGGATAACAAGATGGGGTCTATTACTACATGAATAGATCTTGTCTACATTATGTCATCGTTCTTATTGCATTAGTCCGTTTTTCCATGAACTTAATACACTAGATGCATGCTGGATAGTGGTCGATGTGTGGAGTAATAGAGGTAGATGCAGGCAGGAGTCGGTCTATCTATCTTGGACGTGATGCCTATATAATGATCATCGCCTTGGATATCATCATGACTATTCGATTTTCTATCAATTTCCCAACAGTAATTTGTTCACACATCGTGCGCTATACTCATGAGAGAAGCCACTAGTGAACCCTACGGCCCCCGGGTCTACTTTTCCATCATATTGTTTTCCGATCTATGTTTTTGCACTCTTTGTTTTCAGATCTACAAAACCAAAAAACCCAAAAATATATTGCTGCATATTTACTCTTTTTATTTGTGTTCTTGAGAGATCTATCTCTCCTATCTATCACTACCTAATCTATCTGATTACCGTAGAGAGATTGCAACCTCTCTTTCGCGTCGGGTTGCAAGTATTTGTTGTTTGTGTGCAGGTGCTGCTTATTGGGTGGTGGTGATCCTCCTACTGGTTCGATAACCTTGGTTTCATAACTGAGGGAAATACTTACCGTCGCTGTGCTGCATCATCCCTTCCTCTTTGGGGAAATACCGACGCAGTCTCAAGCCACGTCAAAGGAATTTCTGGCGCCGTTGCCGGGGAAGAGGTACGAAAGTAGTCTCCCGTCAACTTGCCAATTTCTGGCGCCGTTGCCGGGGAGGAAGCGGTCTCTTCTACGTGCCTATCGTAGGTGCCGAGGGGACTCCACCATCATCTACCAGGTTCCTAATCACAAATCTCATCTCCTCTCCCCCACTTCACCAATTTGCCGTTTTATTTGTCCTCTTTTTCGTTTTCCCTTTTTCTTGCCGGATCTCTTGCTTGTTGCTATGACTAGCGTTACTACTCCCCCTTTGTCACCAGACTTTGAAGTTCTATACTTCAAACAAAAACAAGGAGAAAATCTGAAAGATGCCTCGTATAGGCTAACAGAATCCTATCGTATTTCCAATCTAAAAGGAGATGCAAAAGTTTTTCTTAGAAATTTTTACGTTGGATTGGCTTTGCATCATAGAGAGCTTTTCGATTTTGCCTCAAAAGGGAATTTTATTGAACTTGATCCAAACGCCGCTTATGAAGTTTTGGAAGGGATTTTGGGCGTTCCTCCACCAAAAAAGGGGATTGCTTTTTCACAAGAGGGAGTTCAAATTCTCGACAAAATGGGTGACTTACATAAGCACTTGGTCGAGTTACAAAAATATCACGAACCCCTCAAACATATTAGTGGGAACCTCAATCGCTTGAATACCTTGATTACCCTTTGCAATAAGCGTTTGGATACTTTGGATCTTAAGATGGTTTCTTCTCCTGAAAATTTGGGGAAGCGGAAAGAGCCCCCCGGATTTGAGAAGTCCCTCACAAAAGTGGTCAAAACCAAAGATGACAATACTTGAATCTATCCATTATGCCTAGCTAGGGGCGCAAAACGATAGCGCTTGTTGGGAGGCAACCCAATGAATAAATAATTTTTTGCTTTTTATTTTCTATTTTTGTGTGTTGACACAATTATGCCTCTGTTATGATTGTGTTTTTATGGTTTATTTAGTGTTTGTGCCAAGTAAAGCCTTTAGCATGATTCATAGGATGAGTAGAAGTGATGCTGAATCTGAAACAGAAACTTTGCGTCCAGTATATGAATTTTCATTTTTTGCTGGAACGTTATCTTGAGCTGAAATTTTAACACAGTGTTTCTATACAAATTCCTTACGTTGTCCTAATTGTTCAGAATTTTTAGAGTTACAGAAGTATGGGTAGAGTACAGATTACTACAGACTGTTCTGTTTAAGACAGATTCAGTTTTCGTTGCATTGTGTGCTTGTTTTGATGAATCTACGGTTAGTATTGGGGGGTATAAGCCATGGTAAAGTTAAAATACAGTAGGTATAATGCAATAATAAAATATGAATGGGTTTGCAATAGTACCTAAAGTAGTGATTTGCTTTATTATACTAACGGATCTCACGAAGATTTTGTTGAGTTTTGTGTGATTGAAGTTTTCAAGTTTTGGGTAAAATCACGATGGATGAAGGAATAAGGAGTGATAAAAGCCTAAGTTTGGAGATGCTACCGCACCCCCAAGATATATCCAAAGAGAAACAAACAACAAAGCTTGGGGATGCCCCCGAGTGGCATCCCCTCTTTCTTCTAACGACAATCGGTATTTTACTTGGAGCTATATTTTTATTCGCCACATATCATGAGTTTTGCTTGGAGCGTCCTGTATCTTTGCTTGCTTTGTTTGTTAGTTTTTCCTTTGTATCCTTGCTGGACACACCTATTTGAGAAAGCCAAAATCATGCTATGATTTGTTAGAATTGCTCTATGTGCTTCACTTAGACCTTTTGAGCTGTAGAATTGCTCTAGTGCTTCACTTATATCTTTTTGAGCACGGTGTGCTTGGAAATTTTTGTAGAAATACTCTCATGCTTCATTTAGATTAATTTGAGAGTTAGTAAATTTTGAAGAAATCCTCTCATGCTTCACTTATACCTTTTTGAGAGATGAAATCTTTATGCTCGTGTGCTTCACTTAAATTTGTTTGAGCTCACCAAAAAGCAATGGCAATATATGAAACTAGTCCCAAAGTGATAGATATCCAAGGATGATATAATAAAAACTTTCATGAAGATCATTGGACAAATTAAACTTGATTCCTTGTAATAGTTTTGAAACATGATGATAGTAATATGTGAGTCATGCTAGTGAGTAATTATGCTTAGTAGGAATATTGGTGTTAAGGTTTGTGATTTGCTATGCATGCACGAAAGTCAATAGTTATGCAATGAAGTTACATCCTACTTGTGGTGCATGATCCGGTGTTAGTTATGTTCAATGCTCACTTATGTGATTTTTCATTTCTTGGTTTGCTTGCTTCCCAATCTATTTGCTAGCCTTCATTTGTACTAAGTAGAAATACTACTTGTGCTCCAAAATCCTTAAACCAAGTTTTGCCTTATGAGTCCACCATACCTACCTATATGCGGTATTTCCATGCCGTTCCAAGAAAATTTGTATGTGCCATCTCTAAATTTTCAAAATAAATTTTCTCTTTTGTGTGCCCGTACCGCTCATGAAACGGTGGGGAGTGTCCAATATTTTTCCATGCTAGACGTGTTATTCTCAAGATGAGTGTTTATTCACTTGTCATTGCACGAGAGTGCGGTAGTAATAGGGATGCCCATTCCCGAAATGAAAAAGAAAAAATATTTACTTTATGTTGTCAAATAATAAATTCCTTGGAAAGTGTTGGTATGGAAGGCAACCGTGGATACGGCCCGCCATGGAAAGTGAAAGTTTGGTGGAAAAAGGAATAAACTTTATTTTCTGTTTGGGAACCGCCTATGATATATCTAGCATGGAAAGTATTGTGAGCTACTTTGTCGTTTTCGTTGACAGGAAAAGCATGCCACCCAAAATATTTTTTCTTTCTCAATTTAAAACTTGAGCTCTGGCACCTCTACAAATCCCTACTTCCCTCTGCGAAGGGCCTTTCTATTCACTTTATGCAATTTTTATTTTTGCTTTGAGTCTCCATCTTCTCTTATAAGCACCAACTAGGGGGCACTATGATCGTACTTGAGCATTGGGCATAGCTAATATTTGAGTGTGTTTCATGAATGGATCAATGATTGACCATGATGGGCTAGGAATAACTTTCTTTAGTGTTGATATTTTGAAAGACATGGTTGCTTGTTGACATGCTTGAGTATTGAAGTCATTATGTTAAAACTAGACTATTGCTTTGAATCATTATAAGTCCAAATGTCCATGCTATACAAAAGAAAAGAATGTGATGAACATGTTAGGCAGCATTCCACATCAAAAATACTGTTTTTATCATTTGCCTACTCGAGGACGAGTAGGAATTAAGCTTGGGGATGCTGATACATCTCCAACGTATCTATAATTTTTGCTTGTTCCATGCTGTTATATTATCATTCTTGGATGTTTTACAATCATTTTATAACAACTTTATATCATTTTTTGGGACTAACCTATTGACATAGTGCCAAAGTGTCAGTTGCTATTTTTGCTTGTTTTTTACTTCGCAGAAAATCAATACCAAACGGAGTCCAATCGCGACGAAACTTTTTGGAGATTTTTTTTCTGGACCAGAAGACACCCAATGGGACAAAGAAGAGCCTGGAAGGTGGGATGTGGGGAGCACAACCCACCAGGGCGCGCCCTGATGGGTTGTGCCTTCCACGGGGCCCCTCCTCACCGCCTATGATGCCTATAAATTCCCAAATATTCCAGGCGCCGCAAGTTCCAGAACCTCGAGATCCAATCTAAATACCATCAAGGAGGGGTTCATCTTCCTCATAGGTGCATCTTCGATGATGCGTGAGTAGTCCACCATAGAACTACGGGTCCGTAGGCAGTAGCTAGATGGCTTCTTCTTCTCTCTCTTATGATTCTCAATACAATGGTCTATTGGAGATCTATTTGATGTAAACTTTTGCGGTGTGTTTGTTGGGATCCGATGAATTTTGAGTTCATGATCAGTTTTTATCCATGAATATTATTTGAGTCTTCTTTGATCTCTTATATGCATGATTACTTATAGTCTCGTATTTCTTCTCCGAATCTTTGGTTTAATTAGGCCGACTAGATCGATTTTTCTTGCCATGGGAAGAGGTGCTTTGTGATGGGTTCGATCTTGCGGTGTTCTTTCCCAGTGACAGAAGGGACAGCAAGACACGCATGTATCGTTGCTATTAAGGAAAACAAGATGGGGTCTATTCCTACATGAATAGATCTTATCTACATCATGTCATCGTTCTTATTGCATTACTTCATTTTTCCATGAACTTAATACACTAGATGCATGCTGGATAGCGGTCGATGTGTGGAGTAATAGAGGTAGATGCAGGCAGGAGTCGGTCTATCTATCTTGAACGTGATGCCTATATAATGATCATCGCCTTGGATATCATCATGACTATTCGATTTTCTATCAATTGCCCAACAGTAATTTGTTCTCCCACCGTGCGCTATACTCATGAGAGAAGCCACTAGTGAACCCTACGACCCCCGGGTCTACTTTTCCATCATATTGCTTTCCGATCTATGTTTTTGCACTCTTTTTTTCAGATCTACAAAACCAAAAAACCCAAAAATATATTGCTGCATATTTACTCTTTTTATTTGTGTTATTGAGAGATCTATCTCTCCTATCTATCGCTACCTAATTCATCTGATTACCGTAGAGAGATTGACAACCTCTCTTTCGCGTCGGGTTGCAAGTATTTGTTGTTTGTGTGCAGGTGCTTCTTATTGGGTGGTGGTGATCCTCCTACTGGTTCGATAACCTTGGTTTCATAACTGAGGGAAATACTTACCGTCGCTGTGCTGCATCATCCCTTCCTCTTTGGGGAAATACCGACGCAGTCTCAAGCCACGTCAGAATGCATGCCCGATATGCGGTGCATTGTGCTATAAGATCAGTCGCGATGACCCTGGTGATGATGTTGAGGGCGAGCGCCCCAGGAAGAGGATTCTTGCCAAGGTGATGTGGTATGCTCCTATAATACCACGGTTGAAACATTTGTTCCAAAACAAAGAGCATGCCATGTTGTTGCGATGGCACAAAGAAGACCATAAGAAAGACGGGAAGTTGAGAGTACCCGCTGATGGGTCGCGGTGGAGAAAAATTGAGAGAAAGTGGCCGGAGTTTGCAGGTGATGCAAGGAACTTATGGTTTGGAATAAGTGCAGATGGCATCAATCCTTTTGGGGAGCAGAGCAGCAATCATAGCACCTGGCCTGTGACTCTATGTATCTATAACCTTCCTCCTTGGTTGTGCATGAAGCGGAAGTTCATTATGATGTCAGTGCTCATCCAAGGCCCTAAGCAACCGGGCAATGACATTGATGTGTACCTAAGGCCATTAGTTGATAAACTTTTACAGCTGTGGGACATAAAAGGTGTATGTGTGTGGGATGAGCATAAACAGGAGGAATTTGACCTACGAGCGTTGCTGTTTGTAACCATCAATGATTGGCCTGCTCTTAGTAACTTTCAGGACAGACAAACAAGGGATACAATGCATGCACGCAGTGTTTAGATGAGACCGGAGGTATATATTTGGATAAATGTAAGAAGGTTGTGTACCTGGGACATTGTTGATTTCTTCCGATCAAGCACCTCTTAAGAAAGAAAGGCAAGCATTTCAAAGGTGAGGCAGATAACCGGAAGAAGCCTGACCACCGTACTGGTGATCATATACTTGATATGGTCAAGGATTTAAAATTAATCTTTGGAAAAGGTCATGGCAGACAATCTGTTCCGAATGACGCTGACGGACACGCAACCATGTGGAAGAAGAAATCTATATTTTGGGAGCTAGAGTATTGGAAAGTCCTAGAGGTCCGCTCTGCAATCGACGTGATGCATGTGACGAAGAATCTTTGCGTGAACCTGCTAGGCTTCCTGGGCGTGTATGGGAAGACAAAAGATACACCGGAGGCACGGGAGGACCAGCCAAGTATGCACGAAAAAGACGGCATGCATCCAAAGCAGTATCAAGGTCCTGCCAACTACGCTCTTACCAAAGAAGAGAAGGAAATCTTTTTTAAGTGCCTGCTCAGTATGAAGGCCCCGCCTGGCTTCTCGTCGAAATAAAGGGAATAATAAATATGGCAGAGAAAAAAATTCCAAAACCTAGAGTCTCATTACTGCCACGTGATTATGACGCAATTACTTCCGGTTACATTGAGGGGGCTTCTACCGGAAAATGTTCGATTAGCCATTGTGAAGCCATGTGCAATCCTCAATGCAATTTCTGAGAAGGTAATCGATCCAGAAATCCTACCAAGGTTACAAAATGATTTGGTGCAATGTCTTGTCAGTTTTGAGTTGGTGTTCCCACCATCCTTCTTCAATATCATGACGCACGTCCTAGTTCACCTAGTCGAAGAAATTGCCATTCTGGGTCCTGTATTTCTACACAATATGTTCCCCTTTGAGAGGTTCATGGGAGTCTTAAAGAAATATGTTCATAACCGTGCTAGGCCAGAAGGAAGCATCTCCAAGGGCCATGAAACAAAGGAGGTTATTGAGTTTTGTGTTGACTTTATTCCTGACCTTAAGCCGATTGGTGTTCCTGAATCGCGGCATGAGGGGAGACTGAGTGGAAAAGAAACGCTAGGAAAGGATTCAGAAATATGTAGGGACGGGCATTCTTGGGCCCAAGCACACTACACAGTTCTCCAAAATTCCACCTTGGTGGCCCCGTATATCAATGAACACAAGAATATTCTACGCTCCAAACACCCGGAGCAGTCTGACGACTGGATTACACGTGAACAGATGGGGACTTTCGGCGGTTGGTTGCAAACACATCTCATGAATGACGACAGTGTTGGAGATGAGTTGTACTTGTTGTCCAAGTCACCATCTTCGACTATATTGACTTTCAAAAGGGCACGAGATTAAAGGGAATACATTTTACACGATCGCCCAAGATAAAAAGAGCACCAACCAAAACAGTGGTGTCCGCTTTGTTGCAACAAACAACAATAGGGAAAAGGACACATATTATGGTTACATAGAGGAGATATGGGAACTTGACTATGGACGTGATTTTAAGATCCCTTTGTTTCGGTGCAAATGGGTCAATCTGACAGGGGTTAAGGTAGACCCGAAGTATGGAATGACAATAGTGGATCTCAACAATCTTGGGTACACAGAGGAACCATTCGTCCTAGCCAATGATGTGGCGCAGGTTTTCTATGTGAAGGACATGTCTACCAAACCGATAAAAACGAAAGATAAGGAAGTGAATGCATCATACGGTGAGCCAAAGCACCACATAGTTCTTTCAGGGAAAAGAAACATCGTGGGAGTGGAGGACAAGACAGACATGTCAGAAGATTATGAAAAGTTTCATGAAATTCCTCCCTTCACAGTGAAGACTGACCCAACCATCCTGTTAAATGATGAAGATTGTCCATGGTTACGGCGCAAAGGGACACATGCGAAGAACAAGTTTTATACCCCAAGATCCCACTCTGGGATGTGATCTGCTTCACCGTCATCACTTTCTTCTCTAGTGAGTAACCGAGATAGGCCAGTTTGTACACAAAGTGCATCTAGTTTCTCTCGTAACCCTCTCAACTTTTTAGCACATGCTATGTGTGTGAAATGATGATACCATGCCAAGTTTCAACCTTTTCAGAGTTCATTTGTACCGCTTTTCAATTTCAGGGTCATTCGACACAAAAAATCATTAAATGCATGAAAAATATCAAATGAAGTTAGAAAGGGTTGAAATTTGAGGATGTAGCTTTGAATGGGCATATTGAATGCACAAAAAGTATGGAGTTGAAATAAGTTTAAAAAAATGAAATGCCTTTGTAACAGATGAGTTTTCGTCTGAAACCCTCATACTTCGAAGGAGATTGTCCAGTTTGTACACGAAGTGCATCCAGTTTTTGTCGTAACCCTCTCAACTTTTTAGCACATGCTATGTGTGTGAAATGATGATACAATGCCAAGTTTCAACCTTTTCAGAGTTCATTTGTACTGTTTTTCAATTTCAGGGTCATTCGGCGCAAAAAAATCATTAAATGCATGAAAAATAGCAAATGAACTTAGAAAGGGTTGAAATTTGAGGATGTGGCTTTGAATGGTGCATATTGAATACACAAAAAGTCTGGAGTTGAAATAAGTTTAAAAAAATGAAATGCCTTTGTAACAGATGAGATTTCGTCCGAAAGCCTCATACTTCGAAGGAGATGGTCCAGTTCGTACACGAAGTGCATCCAGTTTTTGCCGTAACCCTCTCAAATTTTTAGCACATGCTATGTGTGTGAAATGATGAGACCATGCCAAGTTTCAACCTTTTCAGAGTTCATTTGTTCTGCTTTTGATTAAAACTAATGAAGGTATAAAACTAAAAGAGTTAAACAGAATCAGGTTTTGATTAAAACACCTATTTAAAATATCCTAAAAATTCCCAAATTGAACATACTAATATTAAACAACGGGAAAAAAATCACTCAAAAATCTATTTTTAAATTAAAGTTATTCACCAACTAGTGATTCACACAAATTTCAAAAGAATTCAAATTTAAACTATTTAAATTTGAAAAGTACTGGCACTAATAGAAAGTTTATCATTTTTTTTACCTAAAGCAAAAAAGATTCATTCAAAAACTATAAATATTCTAACAGTTATTCCAAATCTAAAAACAGAAACTGTCCTTTTTAGAAAAACAAAACAAAACAAAAAAGAGAAAATAGACCTTTAGTCCCGGTTGGATCCACCAACAGGGACTAAAGGTCGCTTCCCGCGCGGAATTTGGACCAACGAAAAGGAGACCTTTAGTCCCGGTTGGTGTTACCAACCGGGAATAAAGATGGACCTTTAGTCCCGGTTGGTGCCACGAACGGGACTAAAGGGTCTTTTGTCCCGATGCGCGGCACCAACCGGGACTAAATGTGCCGCCCTATTTAAACCCCCTTCTCCCTCTCCAAATCATTCCCATCACGCCCGCTCGACGACGCCGCCAGGCTGCCCCGCGCGCGCCCTCGACGTCGCCGTCCGGCCGCTCTGCTCCCAAGCGCCGCCAGAGCCCACGCCGGCGCCACCACGCTGCCCGCCGCCGCCGCTCGTCCGCGCGCGCCCGCCTCGATCCCCGCCCGCTCCTCCAAGCGCTGCCGCGGCCCCAGCCCGCGCCGGCGCCGCTCCTCCGTCTCCGGCGCCGCTCCTCCATCTCCGCCCCGACGATCCCGGCCGGTGAGCATCTCCTCCTCGAATTTTGTTCATTTTTTTGTATGTTAGATAAAATGCATATGTGTATGTTAGATAAAATGCACATGTGTATTTGTTTTATATTGATGTATGTTATAGTTATGCATATGTATATGTTAGATAAAATGCATATGTGTGTGTATGTTAGATAAAATGCATATGTGTATTTGTTTTATATTGATGTATGTTATATTGATACATATGTGTATGTTAGATAAAATGCATATGTGTATGTTTTCTTTTGTTTGCCAACGCTATGCATATTGTTGTCACATATAGGCCAATTGTGAAACGCATGCTAAATGACATGAAGAGGTATGAAACTTCATATAGTTTTGTAGTTAGCGCTGATACTTGTCATTATTTGAGGATGTTCTTGTTGATCCATATGATTGAAATCAGTTCTTGATGTTTAGATGTTTAAATGTTTAGATGTTGCTGATTTGCTAATTGAGATATTGCATATAAAGCATCTTCAAATCCCTTGCTATTGCGTAGCCGTCGAATCGATTGCATAGCGTAGCCGTCGAATCGACGAAGCCCTATAGAAATTTGAGTAGGAATTTGTTTATAAATATGAGTAGCATAATAAAATGATAATCATTGTTATTGCAAATCCCATGTTTATAAGTTCTCGACGTCGACGATGCCTGGCCCACATCCTCGTCGTCGATTCGGCGACGACAACCTGCTTGAGAGGCGCTATGTTCGGGACTGGGCTCCGCCGGGCTGGCACTGGGAGGTGCTACCTTCCAGGGCGCGTAGCTTGGTGAGGAATCAGGCTCCCGTCGTCGACCCGGAGGTTCTTTGGTGGCGGTCGCATGGACCACTATCGGTGCGGAGGGAGCCAGCCCCCGCGGAAGTGGTACGTCGCCGTGTCAGGGAGGAGGACGAGCACGTCCGTCGCTACATGGCTGCGTTGGACACCAGGTTCTCCAATACCTGGCAGGTTCTTCAGGGATCTTACCCGAGCTATCATCCTGCCATGGTTCCTTCTCTTTGGGTGTGCACCTCAGGAACTGCGAGTCAACTGGATTTTTTGATAGTATTCGAGCTGTATTAGTGATGTTATATGATAATATTCAAGATGTATTAGTGATAATATTCGATGATGCATTAACTGGATTATTCGAGATGTATTAGTGATATTATATGATGAATACTAAATTGTATTATCTTTCATCTGGATTAGTTAAGCTATGGACGATAGTGGCAGATACCGTGAAGAGGATCTCTTCAGGATTATACGCTCCCAAGACCCAGAGATTGAACTAGATGACGGCTCACAATGGGTGAACGATTCCGGTGAGGGAATTGAGGAAGAACCAATAGACGAAGGGCACACAAACAATGATGGCGAAGGAAATATTCTTCAATTAACAAAGTCCGACGAGGTATATATATATAGCAGGTCTATTCTCCTAATATTGGCAGAATAGTTATTCTGCTAACAGTTACGAACTACACACTCAACGCGAGGGCACTGCACTTTCTGTAGCAAAGGTACTGCAATATAGAGACTAGTGAACTTCGTGTCGGGAAAAAATTGCACGACACTCTGTTTTTCGCGACACCAAATAGACGCGTGAACCGCATCAGACAGAAGAGCGCACTGCTTCATACCGAAAACTGCACTGCATCGGACGGGCAAGCGAGCTGCATGGATGCAATGTCAGCAGAAAAACTGCACACGTTTTTTCGGCACTGTTTTCGCTCCAGTTTCTAAACCATTTGTCGGAACGAGATGTGTAATATACCGTTGGATAGCTATGGAAAATGTGCAACTAAGTCATGTTGAACACTTTTTGAGATTCCTCGTGGTTTAAGAGCAATTTTGAAAATGGTGGACGCCTGATGAGTGGCAGCGGGCATATTTTCGAGATTTTTTCTAAACCGCTCGTCGGAATGAAGCAAACAATATGGCATTGGAAAGATATCATCGAGCTGCAACTTTTTCATGTAGATTAGACTCTCTAATTCCTTACAGTTTGAGAGCAATTTCAAATTTAATGAAACGTGGAATTCTGTTTTTTAATTTTTTTTATTTTTTCAAATTTAATAAAGAACGCACTGCTTCACACTGAAGACCGCACTGCATCCGACGGACAAGCGAACTTCATGGTTTAGCTTTGTCCGACGTGAATTTTTCAAGATGAAGAAGTGGACCGCACTTCACATCGAACGTAAGTGAACCGCAACGCTATCGAGAAGTGAACGGCATTACTTTTTTTGGTCGTTTCCATAACAATTGTTTTGCACTTCACATTGGTCGTAAGTGAACCGCGACACTACCGGAACTGAACAGCGAGAGTTTTTGTTGTCGTTCTTCATACTTACTATTTTTTGCGCGCGTAGACCGGGCTTGTGGACCGCAAGGAGTGAGCGAGTGTACTGCATCTAGTAATAAGCAAGCTTGTTTGAAATGTTTTTATCTTTTGTTTCCCAAGTAAACCAAATCAGCTTCTTTTTATTGTTTCCCAAGTAAACCAAATCAGCACCCCAGTAGTAAACCGCACTACAGAATGCATAACCATTTTTAACTCATATAAAAAGAACTACACAAAAATATAAACCCAATACTTATACTGCACATAGGCACTTCACTGCAAAATATAAAAATGAACTACACAGGGGGCAACACCCTGTTTCCTCCGACGAAATGCTTGGGCGAGTTACAGAACCTCATGTGCGCGCACCAAATACTGCATTGTCGGACGACCAAAATCATACTCCAGCGTGTTGGGGAACTGCACGCTGTCGTCCTCAACAGACCTGCAATGGGAGCAACTTGCACTGCTCGCCGCACCATTGCAAACTTCACGGGCGCAACAACTAAACCTCGTGCCCTTGCGCAAGACCGATGGTGGCCCACCAAGGAGGTAGACTGCAGTGCAGCGGTTGTGCACTGCACGGAGATGGTGTGGCACTCCCCGCCGGCCACCACGGAGGTGGAGCCCGTCGCTGGTAGCCACAGAAAAAGGAAAAAAACTCGTCTGAACCATACTGCACGGTGAGGTGCATGGCACCTTGCGTCGCCGGCGAACCGTACGTGCCTGGCTCCGTCGGCCTCCCCCGCTCAAGCAGCCGGAGGTCCGTGGGCGTGGCTCGGTGGACTGCAACGAAACGGTCGCCGCCCAGCCACCACCGGAATTGGTGGAGTCGACGGGGAGCGGGGTAGCCGGGGGTCTGTGGGCCTTGCTCGTCGGATCCAGCCGCGGGCTCGTCGTATCTGGGAGGACAGCCGACGCATCTGGGGCACTAGAATGTTTCGCGGCGGCGCGATGCCGAGTGTGATCGATGGGCTGTGGTCGGGGGAGGCACAGTAGGTGCAGGCGAGGTGCTTAAGGGCGGCGAGCTGTATCTCGCGGCGACCGACTTGGAAGGGGCAGCGCCGGCCATGGGGTGGAGGAAAGCGGTGCGGAGGGAGGGGGTGCCCTTGGCCAGCGGTGAGGGAGAAGGCGGCGCGGGGTGGGACGTGGTGCCCTTGGCCGGCGGTGAGCTGGCCGGCGGTGCGAGGGAAGGCGGCGCGGAGTGGGAGGTGGTGCCCCTGGCTGGCGGTTGGTGGAGGTCAGGGGAGTGAGGGAGATGGTGCGGCGGGGGAAGAATGATTGGAGGACGTGGGTGGGTGGGTGGGCACAAGAGAGGACTGGGGGTGGTTTTGTTAGCAGAATAAGAGTTTTTTGTTAGTAGAATAAGACTCTTAAGGGTGTTATTAGAATAGATCCACCCTATATATATATATATATATATATATATATATATATATATAAGGCCTCTGGTGATCATTAAATGTATTAATTGATTTGTATATATATATATATATATATGTATGTATGTATATATATGTATATATATATATGTATATATATATATGTATATATATATTAACGAATCTTTCTTCTTTTAGCCCGCCGGATCGAGCAAATCTTCTACAAGCGTAGTACGAGGCCCGGCCAAAAAGTTGGACGCGGGCATAAAGTACAACATCGATGAAATCAGTTCGGTTGGCCAACCGATTGCTCCTAAAAAGAATGCGGACAAATTTATACGTTAATGCGGAGTTATTGTTAGGGACCAAATCCCGATCAGCGTTCAAGAATGGAATTAGCCAAAGGAAGATCGAGGAGTTAGTTTTGTCGATGAAAGAGCAAAAAATACGCTTTGGGATACGCTCATGTCACATTTCACCCTACCAGAGGGTTTGACAGATCGCCAACGGGAGAAAGTCAAGAAGTGTGCTCTTAAGAAGATGGCCTCACAATTCCAGAGTTGGAAGAAAAGATTATGGTCCAGGTACGTCAGCGCAGGAAAGAAGACTCCAGAATTCAAAGGAGAACTAGTAAAGGTAAAACATCATTGGGACTTATTTGTGCAGCGCAAGGAATCGGAAGCAGCTAAGGAACGGTCGAGAATAAGCAAGATAAATGCTGAGAAAAAAAGTTTCACCATGTTCTGGGGCCAGGTGGCTACACGACTGGGTTGCCTAAGTGGGATGAATCTGAGAGAAAGATGATTGCTGCAAGGGTCACTCCAAAAATAATGGGTTGGCCCGACAGGTGCATGACTTGGTTTTATGCGCATGGGGGAAAGTTGGACCCACAGACAGGGGAGATTATTGAACTGGCAAGTCTTAAAGAAGCCTCGGATGCTTTACTTGAAGCAATAGCAGAGGCTCTAAGGGGGACGTTCGTTCCTGATAGAGAGAACGACGAGCTTACACGCGCCCTCAAGAATCCTGAACACCCAGGACGAACACGAGGCAAAGGCGTTGTTCCGTGGGTTGAGGGTTTTGCGGGATGGAACGACACTTACAGAAGTCGTGCAAGAAAGAAGAAGCAGGATGCAGACCGGCTTCAAAAGTTGGAACGCGATGTTATGCGGCAGCAGGAGCTGATCGACACACTTAGCCAGCAAAGGGCATCTCAGCGGTAGGATGAGCAACCAGATCCAGCATTGGATAGCACCATCCCATCTATGCCGAAAAGCAGCGTGGGTTCCACGGGGGTCCCGGTCGATGGTGCACAGCTGGCTCGCTACCCCGTGGATGATATCCAAGAGTCGATACCTTGTGAGCTACACATGAAAATGAAGAACATATCCATGAAGGTGGCGGACGGCTTTGCTTTACCGAATCCACCTGAAGCAACCATCCACGGCAATCCGATTCCACCTGGCTATGCTCGTGTCGGGGTGGATGAAGTTCTGTCGGGATATGACTCACTAGAGCTTGACTATCATGGAGGTCAAGGGGAGCAGACATTGGGAAAAGCCATACGTGGTCTCATTGTATGGAAAAAGGAATGCATCGTGTTTCCAAACTCGGTGCCAAGGCCACCGACTCCTCCTCCAAGTCCGCCGCGTCAGCCGACTCCAACCCACCTCGAGACGGAGTGCAGCGCGAGTCCGCCGCGTCAGCCGACTCCAACCCACCTCGAGACGGAGCGTAGCGCGAGTCCGCCGCGTCAGCCGAATCCACCCCACCCCGAGACGGAGCCTAGCGCGAGTCCGCGATATCGATCTCCACCGCGTCAGCCGACTCCAAAGCGGAAGAGAGCAGTAAAGAAGAAAACCGAGCCTCCTGCCAAAAAGAAGTTAGCTTACGAGATGTTTGTGGAGGAAAACAATGCCAAATTGGCTGCCCAACTGCGGGCCCATTTTGGACCGAAACCGCCCCCACCGCCAAAATAGAAAATACCTGAGAAAGTCATACAACACTTTGTGGATCTTACTAAACCGGCTGTGGAGAAAAAGCGATCAGACTATGAATGCTCTATTAGCAAGTCATATCATGAACAAAAAAAATCAGCAGTCGAGCCTTACAGGTAGTAATAAATGCGGGGAAACTGTTCACTAGCTCGGAGAACTGGCAGTGCAATCGATACCCCCGCTGAAGGTGAGTACCGAGAAGGCAATAACCGCCGCTAATAGAAAGATGGCTAGAGAGATGGGTATCACTGTTGAACAACTCCTAGGCATGGAGGAAGTCCCCACTGTCAATGAGAATGAACTCGAAAGGAAATATGTCCCTGGGGAACCTCTGGTCAGTAAAGACGAGGAGAAGCTTCTATCAACGCAAATGCGCCATTTACATGAGTGGTACATGAGAGAAATAAAGGTCGGGCGAGAGAGCCTGATGGTAAAAGTCAAGCGAGAGCATTACTACCATGAAAAAGATTTGTGGATTGAAAATGAAGAATTATTTCAGTTATTCCAACAAGACACACTCGACAAATCTCTCGTCAGTTGCTATTGTTTGTAAGTGATTTCTTTCTGTAATTTAAGTCTCTAGCTCAGCTCGTTCATTGCCTGTAATTATCCTCACTATATTCTTTTGTGTGGTATTATGCAGAATGAAGATTTTTGAAATGAAAAGAGATGGAGTCTATGGCATTGGGTTCATTGACCCAAATACCGTTAATGAAGAGGTGTTAAATAACTTCAAACAAGACATGGAGAAAAGCTTGCTAATGTTTTTGAAGGAACTAAATACCAAACCAGAAATACTACTTCCTTACAACTTCAGGTGAGTGTCACTGTCTTGTACTGCAAATTCTATTTTTTCTTACTCGATGTTAAGTGTAGTTGATGAGTTATGCATGCCCGCTTATACAAACGTGTGCGCAGATACCACTGGATCCTGCTAATCATTAGAGTTGACGAAGGAACTGTTGAAGTACTGGACTCACTAGGTAAAGACCCTAAAGAATACAAAAGCCTGGTTTTGATGCTCGACAGGTAATTTCAATCATTATCGCACCATGTCGGCCTATTTAGTTCATTTCCTGATATATCAAGTAATTAATAACTCCTTTATTCATTTTCTTTGCCGGGCAGGGTTTGGGAAAAGTTCACCAAAGAGGTTGTCGATGATTGGCAACCAGAGCTGAAATGACGACGGACCAAGGTAATTAAGTAGTACTAGCTACGTCCGCGCATCTCTTTAATTCTAGTTTCAATACCATTATCATGCTTGATTATTATCTGATTGAATTCTATTCTCGTAAAGTGTATGAGGCAGCCATAGGGGACTAATTTATGTGCATACTACGTTTGCGAGAACATTAGCTTTATGAACGAAAGGAGCCGAGATGCAAGACATCTTTGGGTACGTAAACACTATTCACAATTTTTTTATCATGATCTAATATATATATACACACAACTAATATATTCATATTGATCACCTTCTTTAAAGATGGTGGAGATGCGGGATAGTCTCCTACCAAGGGACGCATACGAGCACTTCAAGAGGAAATGTCGTTTTTTTTGCTTGAGCAGGTCATATCTCCCGACGGAGAATACCATTTCACCTAATGCCTGCATGTAATGATCTTCAAATTGTAGGAGAAATTGTATATACCAAATTGTATATATATATGTGTGTATGCATGGCCGTACGAGAAATTCTATGATATATATATGATCGGTTCTACGAGAAATTCTATTGTATATGCATAACGTGTACAGTATGTAGTAGCGTAAAATATGTTTGAAATAAAAAAGAATTAAATGGAAAACACAAAATGAAAAGGAAAAATAAACAATAAATCCTAAACCCTTAAACCCCTAAACCCCTAAATCGTTAGTCCCGGTTGGTGTCACCAACCGGGACTAAAGGTCCCAAGCCCCCGGCGCGCGCTGCCGGCTGATACGTCTCCAACACATCTATAATTTTTGCTTGTTCCATGTTGTTATATTATCATTCTTGGATGTTTTACAATCATTTTATTACAACTTTATATCATTTTTTGGGACTAACGTATTGACATAGTGCCAAAGTGCGTGTTGTTGTTTTTGCTTGTTTTTTTACTTCGCATAAAATCAGTACCAAACGGAGACAAAATGCTGCGGGGATTTTTGTGGACTTTTTACGGACCAGAAGAAAGAAGATGGGCCAAAGAACACCAGAAGAGGGGGCCCAGGGTGGCCATCACCCACCAGGGCGCGCCCGAGGCCCCCTGGCGCGGCCTGGTGGGGGATGGGCACCTCGGGCACCCCCTCAACCGACTATCGTGCCTATAAATTCCCAGAAAATCCAAAATTCCCTAGAGGAGTCGACGAAACACAATTCCAGCCGCCGCAAGTTCCAGAACCTCGAGATCCAATCTAAACACCATCACGGAGGGGTTCATCTTCCTCATAGGTGCCTCTCCGATGATCCATGAGTAGTCCACGATAGACCTTCGGGTCCGTAGGCAGTAGCTAGATGGCTTCTTCTCTCTCTCTCTTATGATTCTCAATACAATGGTCTCTTGGAGATCTATTTGATGTAAACTTTTGCGGTGTGTTTGTTGGGATCCGATGAATTTTGAGTTCATGATCAGTTTCTATCCATGAATATTATTTGAGTCTTCTTTGATCTCTTATATGCATGATTACTTATAGCCTCGTATTTCTTCTTCGAATCTTTGGTTTAGTTAGGCCAACTAGATCGATTTTTCTTGCCATGGGAAGAGGTGCTTTGTGATGGGTTCAATCTTGCGGTGTTCTTTCCAAGTGACAGAAGGGGCAGCAAGACACGCATGTATCGTTGCTATTAAGGATAATAAGATGGGGTCTATTCCTACATGAATAGATCTTGTCTACATCATGTCATCGTTCTTATTGCATTACTCCGTTTTTCCATGAACTTAATACACTAGATGCATGCTGGATAGCGGTCGATGTGTGGAGTAATAGAGGTAGACGCAGGCAGGAGTCGGTCTATCTATCTTGGACGTGATGCCTATATAATGATCATCGCCTTGGATATCGTCATGACTATTTGATTTTCTATCAATTGCCCAACAGTAATTTGTTCACCCACCGTGCGCTATACTCATGAGAGAAGCCACTAGTGAACCCTACGGCCCCCGGGTCTACTTTTCTATCATATTGCTTTCCGATCTATGTTTTTTGCAATCTTTGTTTTCAGATCTACAAAACCGAAAAACCAAAAATATATTGATGCATATTTACTCTTTTTATTTGTGTTCTTGAGAGATCTATCTCTCCTATCTATCACTACCTAATCTATCTATTTACCGTAGAGAGATTGACAACCTGTCTTTCACGTCGGGTTGCAAGTATTTGTTTTTTGTGTGCAGGTGCTGCTTATTGGGTGGTGGTGATCCTCCTACTGGTTCGATAACCTTGGTTTAATAACTAAGGTAAATACTTACCGTCGCTTTGCTGCATCATCCCTTCCTCTTTGGGGAAATACCGACGCAGTCCAAGCCACATCAAAGGAATTTCTGGCGCCGTTGCCGGGGAGGAAGTGGTCTCTTCTATGTGCCTATCGTAGGCGCCGAGGGGACTCCATCATCATCTACCAGGTTCCTAATCAGAAATCTCATCTCCTTGCAATTACATTATTTGCCATTTGCCTCTCGTTTTCCTCTCCCCCACTTCACCAATTTGCCATTTTATTCGCCCCCTTTTTCGTTTGCCTTTTTCTCGCCGGATCTCTTTTTGTTTGCTTGTTTGCTATCTTTGCTTGTGTTGCCATGTGCCTTCTATTTTCTTGCATCTTTGCTTGCTAAACATCTATTGATATGGATCCTCATCCACTTGCTAATCTTTTCAAAAGACCAAATTATGATGAACCAATTACTAGTGAGTTGGGTGCACTTGATTATCTCTATGACGTTTTGCTTGAAAATCATGAATCTGGAAATTTTGATGAAGTGTTGAAAGAAGAAATTTATAAGGTGATTCATGATAGCTCCTTGATTGAAAAGCATGATTGCAATGATGTTACTATAAATTCTATTAATGTCAATTATGCTAATGATATGCAAAGCCACAAGCTTGGGGATGCTATGTTTGATGAAGATGATATTATTAGTCCCCCAAGTTTTGATGAGCAAATTTATTGTGGTGATTGCATGCCTCCTATTCATGATGATGGTGAGGACACGTATGCTATAATGAGTAATGATAACCATGAAACTTATCATCATGGTTTTAATTTGCAATGTGGTTATGTCAATCAAGTGTCTCATGATAGTTATTTTGTTGAGTTTGCTCCCACTACCATGGATGAAAAGGAATTTGCTTATGTGGAGAGCAATGAAAATTCTACGCTTGTGCATCATGAAAAGAATGATTTATGTGATAGTTATATTGTTGAATTCCTTCATGATGCTACTGAAATTTATTATGAGGGAGGAACATATGCATGTAGTAATTGCAATAATATCAAAGTTTTGAAGTTATGCTTGTTTTGCTTTCCTATGCTAGTTGGTTCTTGTTCCCATAAATTGTTTGCTCACAAAATCCCTATGCATAGGAAGTGGGTTAGACTTAAATGTGTTTGTCATGCTATTCATGATGCTCTTTTGCATATTTCAATTACTATTTTTTATGTGAGCATCATTGAAATCATCATGCCTAGCTAGGGGCATAAAACGATAGCGCTTGTTGGGAGGCAACCCAATGAATAAATAATTTTTTGCTTTTTCCTTTCTGTTTTTGAGTGTTGAAACAATTATTCCTCTGTTATGATTGTGTTTTTATGGTTTATTTAGTGTTTGTGCCAAGTATAACCGTTAGGATGATTCATAGGATGAGTAGAAATGATGCTGAATCTGAAACAGAAACTTTGCGTCCAGTATATGAATTTTGATTTTTTTTCTGGAACTTGATCTTGAGCTGAAATTTTAACACAGTGTTTCTACACAAATTCCTTACGTTGTCCTAATTTTTCAGAATTTTTAGAGTTACATAAGTATGGGTAGAGTACAGATCACTACAGACTGTTCTGTTTGAGACAGATTCTGTTTTTGTTGCATTGTGTGCTTGTTTTGATGAATCTATGGTTTGTATTGGGGGGTATAAGCCATGGTAAAGTTAAAATACAGTAGGTATAATACAATTATAAAATTTGAATGGGTTTACAACAGTACCTCAAGTGGTGATTTGATTTATTATACTAACGGATCTCACGAAGATTTTGTTGAGTTTTGTGTGGTTGAAGTTTTCAAGTTTTGGGTGAGATGACGATGGATGAAGGAATAAGGAGTGATAAAAGCCTAAGCTTGGGGATGCTACCGCACCCCCAAGATATATCCAAAGAGTAACAAGCAACTAAGCTTGGGGATGCCCCCGAGTGGAATCCCCTCTTTCATCTAATGACCATCTATATTTTACTTGGAGCTATATTTTTATTCGTCACATATCATGTGTTTTGCTTGGAGCTTCTTGTATCTTTGCTTGCTTTGTTCTTTGTATCCTTGCTGTACACACCTATTTGAGAAAGCCAAAATCATGCTATGATTTGTTAGAATTTCTCTATGTGCTTCACTTAAACTTTTTGAGCTATAGAATTGCTCTAGTGCTTCACTTATATCTTTTTGAGCACGGTGTGCTTGGAAACTTTTGTAGAAATACTCTCATGCTTCACTTAGATTAATTTGAGAGTAGGTAAAATTTTGAAGAAATCCTCTCATGCTTCACTTATACCTTTTTGAGAGATGAAATCTTTATACTCATGTGCTTCACTTAAATTTGTTTGAGCTCGCCAAAAAGCAGTGGCAATATATGAAACTAGTCCCAAAGTGATAGATATCGAAGGAGGGTATAATAAAAACTTTCATGAAGATCATTGGACAAATTAAACTTGATTCCTTGTAATAGTTTTGAAACATGATGATAGTAATATGTGAGTCATGCTAGTGCGTAATTATGCTTAGTAGGAATATTGGTGTTAAGGTTTGTGATTCGCTATGCATGAACGAAAGTCAATAGTTATGCAATGAAGTTACATCCTACTTGTGGTGCATGATCCGGTGTTAGTTATGTTCAATGCTCACTTATGTGATTTTTCATTTCTTGGTTTGCTTGATTCCCAATCTATTTGCTAGCCTTCATTTGTACTAAGTAGAAATACTACTTGTGCTCCAAAATCCTTAAACCAAGTTTTGCCTTATGAGTCCACCATACCTACCTATATGCGGTATTTCCATGCCGTTCCAAGCAAATTTGTATGTGCCATCTCTAAATTTTCAAAATAAATTTTCTCTTTTGTGTGCCCGTACCGCTCAGGAAACGGTGGGGAGTGTCCAATATTTTTCCATGCTAGACGTGTTATTCTCAAGATGAGTGTTTATTCACTTGTCATTGCACGAGAGTGCGGCAGTAATAGGGATGCCCATTCCCGAAATGAAAAAGAAAAATATTTACTTTATGTTGTCAAATAATAAATTTCTTGGAAAGTGTTGGTATGGAAGGCAACCATGGATACGGCCCGCCATGGAAAGTGAAAGTTTGGTGAAAAAAGGAATAAACTTTATTTTCTGTTTGGGAACCGCCTATGATATATCTAGCATGGAAAGTATTGTGAGCTACTTTGTCGTTTTCGTTGACAGGAAAAGCATGCCACCCAAAATATTTTTTCTCTCTCAATTTAAAACTTTGAGCTCTGGCACCTCTACAAACCTCTACTTCCCTCTGCGAAGGGCCTTTCTATTTACTTTATGCAATTTTTACTTTTGCTTTGAGTCTCCATCTTTTGTTATAAGCATCAACTAGGGGGCACTATGATCGTACTTGAGCATTGGGCATAGCTAATATTTGATTGTGTTTCATGAATGGATCAATGATTGAGCATGATGGGCTAGGGATAACTTTCTTTAGTGTTGATATTTTGAAAGACATGGTTACTTGTTGACATGCTTGAGTATTGAAGTCATTATGTTAAAACTAGACTATTGCTTTGAATCGTTTACAAGTCCAAATGTCCATGCTATACAAAGAAGAGAAGAATATGATGAACATGTTAGGCAGCATTCCACATCAAAAATTCTGTTTTTATCATTTACTTACTCGAGGACGAGTAGGAATTAAGCTTGGGGATCCTGATACGTCTCCAACGTATCTATAATTTTTGCTTGTTCCATGCAGTTATATTATCATTCTTGGATGTTTTACAATCATTTTATTACAACTTTATATCATTTTTTGGGACTAACGTATTGACATAGTGCCAAAGTGCCAGTTGCTGTTTTTGCTTTTTTTTACTTCGCAGAAAATCAGTACCAAACGGAGACAGAACATTGCGGGGATTTTTGTGGATTTTTTACGGACTAGAAGAAAGAAGATGGGCCAAAGAACACCAGAAGAGGGGGGCCAGGGTGGCCATCACCCACCAGGGCGCACCAGAGGCCCCCTGGCGTGGCCTGGTGGGGGATGGGCACCTCGGGCACCCCCTCAACTGACTATCGTGCCTATAAATTCCCAGAAAATCCAAAAACCCTAGAGGAGTCGACGAAACACAATTCCAGCCGCCGCAAGTTCCAGAACCTCGAGATCCAATCTAAACACCATCACGGAGGGGTTCATATTCCTCATAGGTGCCTCTTCGATGATGCATGAGTAGTCCACCATAGACCTTTGGGTCCGTAGGCTGTAGCTAGATGGCTTCTTCTCTCTCTCTTATGATTCTAAATACAATGGTCTCTTGGAGATCTATTTGATCTAAACTTTTGCGGTGTGTTTGTTGGGATCCGATGAATTTTGAGTTCATGATCAGTTTCTATCCATGAATATTATTTGAGTCTTCTTTGATCTCTTATATGCATGATTACTTATAGCCTCGTATTTCTTCTTCGAATCTTTGGTTTAGTTAGGCCAACTAGATCGATTTTTCTTGCCATGGGAAGAGGTGATTTGTGATGGGTTCGATCTTGCGGTGTTCTTTCCCAGTGACAGAAGGGGCAGCAAGACACGCATGTATCGTTGCTATTAAGGATAACAAGATGGGGTCTATTCCTACATGAATAGATCTTGTCTACATCATGTCATCGTTCTTATTGCATTACTCCGTTTTTCCATGAAATTAATACACTAGATGCATGTTCGATAACGGTCGATGTGTGGAGTAATAGAGGTAGCTGCAGGCAGGAGTCGGTCTATCTATCTTGGATGTGATGCCTATATAATGATCATCGCCTTGGATATCGTCATGACTATTCGATTTTCTATCAATTTTCCAACAGTAATTTGTTCACCCACTGTGCGCTATACTCATGAGAGAAGCCACTAGTGAACCCTATGGCCCCCGGGTCTACTTTTCTATCATATTGCTTTCCGATCTATGTTTTTTGCAATCTTTGTTTTCAGATCTACAAAACCAAAAACCCAAAAATATATTGCTGCATATTTACTCTTTTTATTTGTGTTCTTGAGAGATCTATCTCTCCTATCTATCACTACCTAATCTATCTATTTACCGTAGAGAGATTGACAACCTCTCTTTCGCGTTGGGTTGCAAGTATTTGTTGTTTGTGTGCAGGTGCTGCTTATTGGGTGGTGGTGACCCTCCTACTTGTTCGATAACCTTGGTTTCATAACTGAGGGAAATACTTAGCGTCGCTGTGCTGCATCATCCCTTCCTCTTTGGGGAAATACCGACGCATTCCAAGCCACGTCACCGGCCACGTGGCAGGGGTTTAGTCCCGGGCCGTGGTCAACCGGGACTAAAGGGTGGGGGCCTTTAGTCCCGTTTTATTAGTCCCGGTTGGGGAACCGGGACTAAAGGCCCTCCCAACCGGGACTAAAGGCTGTTTCTGTACTAGTGACCGGATGACCATCACCGTCATCTCCTCCTGTATAGAGATCCTGCCTCCCCCCTGCAGCCCTTTGTAAGTTTGTTCCATATAAAGGACAGGTAAAAGTAATTTCAGGTTGTGTGAACGTTAATGGCTTTTCCTCCCATTCACCCAGCAGATTAATACTTTCTACACATACATTGATAACATGGCTACATGCATCATTATGATGCAGAGGCCGGGGGCCATCCTCCTTTTAAAAAACACATACATCGGTAACAAAAATGTGATCAGACGGTACTCCTATTTATGGCTCTTCTAAATCTAGTAACTATACAATGTTAGGTTCCATGTTATTTAAATATATTTGTTGGGCTCACTTCTCCATTTTTTGAGCAAGCAATTTTGTAGCTTTTTGGGAACAATAATCTCATAATGGGGTCCTGCCATGTAGAACATGATTAAAAGATTGACAGAAATACCATCTTTGCTAATAATACTTTATTAGGTCGCCATGTTATTGTTGAAGTGATTACTCATTTTTTGCCCCAAATAGCAAGGCATGTAGGCATGGCGACACAAGCGAGGCGGTAGGGCATGTTGCTCTGTTTGTTAGAGAAATAGCAGATGATGAAGGGCATGCAGATGTGGTTATTCATTGGGACATCACCATGGTAGTGGAGGATCGAGGCCATGCACCGGCAGATGCAGTGCAATATGGTGGGGTTGTGTTCCCAGGGAACGCATGCAACACAATCTGGTGGCGATGTGCTCTCAGGAAACGTGGGCGGTGCCATGGTGTCCTCAGGGGCCTGCGCTTGCTAACTTGGACACCATTTTCGTGATCGATTTAAGGGGTGAAAATTCAGAATTATTAGAATCAATAAAAATGTAGACGATTTTTTTTCATTTTCTTGATGGGAATCATGAACTTTCTATAGGTGCGAATGAATTGCATATGACTGAGTTATTGGGCTGCCATTTTACTATATATAAACATGACAAAGGTAATAGCCTTTTTTCTCAATGCCCGTTGTTAATACCATGCAATGTTTTTTATAATATATATTAGTTCTGAGCATGTGTGGTGCGTAGGAGACTATTCATGAGACATGTTATCATCTTTGGAATGAAGTGCCAAGAGGGTTTTGACTTGAAAAAATTGCATTTTTCTACCTTTTATCACTTCTCTTCCCATTATATATGCAAAGTAGGAGGATTATGTATCGCAACTTAGGTCAACAAGCGACTGAAGGTGGTCGAAGAGGAGTGATACATACTATTTAAAGGTAATCAGTGGTATGGATGATTAATTTTTTTCATGCATTGCCATGAAATAATCAATAGTTTGTTGAGAAACACCTGTTTGAAAGTAACAAGATTTGTATGTAGTCGTCGTTCTTTTATAAAAGCAACAGACCCGAGTCCTACAAAAGAAAGAAATTCACTAAAGCCTCCAAAACATTTGGATGCTATTGAGGGAGTCCTGGACTAGGGGGTCCTCGGGAGGCCGGCCTATCTAATATGGGCCGGACTATATGGGCCGTTCGCCGGACGCTGGATCACTCGAAGGACCGGATTCCAGAAGGGAAGTTTCTAGAAGCAAGGCGTGTGCTCCACGTTTAAAGTAGAATAGGCATGTTTATCCCCTCGACGTGTAAACCGACCATGTGTAAACCCTAGGCACCCCCGGCGTCTATATAAGCCGGAGGGTTTTAGATCATGAGAGAGGGGAGAACTCATCTAGGGTTTTAGTCATACGATCTCGTGGTAGATCACTCTGTAATCTCTATACCATCAATATAATCAAGCAGGACGTAGGGTATTACCTCCATAGGAGGGCCCGAACCTGGGTAAAACCTTGTCCCCTTCGTCTCCTGTTACCATCGATCCAAGCATCATAGTTCGGGACCCCCTACCCGAGATCCGCCGGTTTTGACACCGACATTGGTGCTTTCATTGAGAGGTCCACTGTGATCGCCAGAAGGAATCGATGGTTCGCTTAGTCGTTAACGAAGAGGTCCGCAACACGGGGACTTTTGCCCCTGGACAGATCTTCGCCTTCGGCAGCATAGTGCTGCACGCCGACCCGACCGGCCGCCTTGGCCGCGTCGAAAGTTTCGCCCCTGATCAGGAGGTCAGATTCGGGAACTTAGAGTTCTCCGTAGACTCCCGCGGCGATCTATCACTAACCGGGCTTGCAGTCTCGCCTGCCATGCCCGATGACCCTGAGGCTTTAACCTCAGATCCATCTTCCGGCTCTGCCGATGGGATCTGCCCTGGTGGAGGCCCGATCTTAATTTCGGATCAGGTCATAGCGCCCGACAGCCGAACACCCGTTCTTGCCGAACACACTCCCTGCACGGATGCATCGGAGGCTAACTCCGGAAGCTCCGGGCAGATCGGTCCGATCGAGCTCTCGATTCTCGACAAAGCCTTAGATCGAATCTCGTCGATAAAAATCAACGACGACCCAGCCCTGGTCTGCTCTCAGATCGGTCTTCGTACGGGTCGGGATGGATCTGAGCAGGATCCAAGAACGCCCACGCGCGACTCTGGAACAGCGACGCCGCGTACCGACCCCACTCGCTTTGGTGACACGCATCCCACCATCGCCTCGTTTCTCAACGAGTTGTTCGATCGGATGGAGACTATGCGAATGGCAGATGACCAGATCCCGGTCTATGACCGGCTTGGGCTCAAACCCGATGACAGGGAAATTTACGTCCCCACGGTCACCCACCTCGTCGCCACCGTCGTGTGTCCGGCGGAGGGTTCGACCTCCCAGCTACCGGAACTAAAAACGGTCTACACCTCAATTTCCGACCACCGAGATCTTGCCCGTGACCCAGTCACCGGCTCCAGCAATAGTCCGGTGTCGGCCCCCGGCCTATCCCGCAGTTCGGAACTTATAGTTCCGGACTCCCATCTTGGTGAGGGACTACCTTTTCTCCCACCCACCTCCCAAGCCGATGACCCGATCATCGCATCAGAGCCCAATCGTTCGAATCCACCGGACATTGCGCATTTGCCAGGGGAGTCGGTCCATCATTACTGGGCCAGACTACTCCTCGCACGACACAACGTGCGCGACCTCAGCGACACAGATATAATGGCAACCTTCAAACGTAATTGCCACAACGAGGGAATCCTCAACGCCCTGGCACGGCGGCACATAACTGACCTTTCCGAGCTATCCATCTTGGTACAGAAGTACTGTGCCATGGAAAGTGCTTGGCAAGCAGAGCGGCTATTTTCGGACCAAACCTCTGCCGAATACCTTAGAGGAGATCGGCAAAAGAGGATACCCCCGAACCGAACAGCCCAAACTCAGCCCGCCAAAAAGAGAAACAGATCCCTTCCTGGGGTCAGTACTGTCCTGGACGGACTATTGGACAAACCTTGCCCTATACACTCCGTATTGCTAAACACAGCTCCAACCCACAGTTTTAGAACTTGCTGGGTCGTCAGACAGATCGCAAAAAGCGGCGAGGCCATCCTCAAGGCGTCACCGCCCAGAGGGCGCCCCGCAGACTCATCGGAACATCACACCGAACTCCTGACGATCTACGAAACGTTCCCTTCGAGGAACAAAAGGAAGAGAGCCCTTAAAGAAATTGGACAGGTGTACCACGTGGCTGCAACAAGTGTATGGGCAGATACACCCATCACCTTTGGAGATGCTGATCGACCAGCCATTCATCCCGACCATTCACCAGCCGCACTAGTCCTGAACCCCGTCATCGACGGCTTCCGGTTACACAAAGTGCTAATGGACGGCGGCAGCGGTCTAAACCTAATTTATGAAGACACGCTAGAAAAAATGCAATTCGACCGATCTCGGATCGAGCATAGCAACACAACCTTTCGGGGAATAATCCCAGGGAAGGAGGCATGCTGCTCAGGATGTATTACCCTGGACGTAGTGTTCGGCACGCCCGACAACTACCGATCGGAAGAGCTCCTCTTCCACATCGTGCCCTTCCCCAGTGGCTATCACGCCCTTCTGGGACGTGAAGCCTTCACAAAATTCCAGGCTATACCACATTACGGGTATATGAAACTTAAAATGCCAGGACCAAACGGAGTAATCACAATAGCTGGTGATCCGAATATAGCCCTACGGGCCGAAAACAAAACTGCAGCACTTGCCCTCGAGGCCCTAGCTGAGACCTTTGCTGCAGAAGAGCTGACCGCACTCCGGTCAACGGTAGACAAAGACGACGTGATCCTCAGCAAGAGGCCCAAATCCACGTCCTTCAAGCCAGCAAAAGAAATCATTAAAGTTCAGGTGCACCCGACGGACCCTAACAAGACAGCGTCCATCGGAGCACAGCTCGACCCTACCGCGGAGGAGGCGCTGCGAGCATTCTTACAAGAAAATTGGGATATATTCGCCTGGCATCCTTCCGATATGCCTGGCATCCCACGATGATTGGCAGAACACAGTCTGAACATCATGGCATGTTTTAAGCCCGTCAAACAGACTCTCCGCCATTTCTCCGAGCCCAAACGACAAGCTATGGGTGAAGAATTAGCTAAATTGCTAGAGGCCGGATTCATTCGGGACATTAAGCACCCCGAATGGTTGGCAAACCTGGTGATGGTACCAAAGAAAGACAAATCCTGGCGGCTGTGCGTCGACTTTAAAGACCTCAACAAGGCCTGCCCCAAGGACCCTTTCCCTCTACCACGAATAGACCAGATCATTGATGCCACAGCCGGACACGACTCGCTGTGTTTCCTCGACGCTTATTCCGGATACCATCAAATTAAAATGAAGGAATCCGATCAAGCGGCAACCGCACTCATCACACCCTACGGGCCGTTCTGTTTTAACACAATGCCTTTCGGGCTAAAAAATGCTGGGGCTACATACCAGCGCATGATCCAGACCTGTCTTGAGAAACAGATCGGCAAAACAGTCGAAGCATACGTGGACGACGTGGTCATCAAAACCAAACACGTTAGCAATTTAATCGACGACCTAAGGCAAACCTTTGCAAGCCTACGTGAATATGATATTCGGCTCAATCCGGAGAAGTGTGTCTTCGGAGTTCCCGCTGGTAAGTTGCTCAGATTCATCGTTTCCCATAGAGGAATAGAAGCGAATCCGGCCAAGATCCGCGCCTTGTCAGAACTTGCAATCGCCACAGAGCTAAAGCATGTGCAAAGATTGGCGGGTTGCGTGGCGGCATTAAGCCGCTTTATCTCCCGCCTCGGTGAAAATGCTTTACCGCTGTACAAATTGCTGAAACGGACCAAGACTTTTGAATGGACCGACGAAGCAAAGGCTGCGTTAGAAGATATCAAGACACTGCTGGCAAGTAACCCCATACTCATAGCACCAAGCGCGGGTGAGCCCATGTTGTTATACATATCGGCCACCAACCAAGTTGTCAGCGCAGTGCTCGTCGTCGAACGAGAGGAGGAGGGGCACAAATTCCAGGTACAAAAGCCGGTCTATTATGTGTCAGAGGTGCTAACGCAATGCAAGTCAAGATACCCGCACTACCAGAAGATAGCCTATACGGTATTTATGGCATCACGTAAATTAAGACATTACTTCCAAGAGTGTTCGGTCACGGTGGCATCGGAAGTACCCCTGAATGATATAATCAATAACAGGGACGCCACAGGCCGTATAGCCAAATGGGCGATTGAGCTCCTTCCTTTCGAGATCACATACAAACCGCGCCGAGCTATTAAATCTCAGGTATTAGCGGATTTCCTTGCCGAATGGACAGAAGCCGAACTCCCCAGGGAATACAGTACATACTCACATTGGACGATGTACTTTGATGGATCCAAAACCTTGGCCGGACTGGGGGCTGGAGTCGTTCTCACATCCCCCACAGGTGACAACGTCCGATACGTGCTCCAGATCATGTATGCCGACTCCAACAACGCAGCCGAATACAAAGCCCTTCTACACGGTCTTCGGATGGCAGCGTCAATGGGCATACAGCGGCTGGAGGTACGGGGAGATTCTAATCTGTCCATCTCTCAAGTAAACGGTGAGTTCGACGCCAAAAATCCGAAGATGGCGGCATATCGCAACGCTGTCCTCAAAATATCCGCACGGTTCGAGGGGCTGGAGTTCCACCACGTCGCTCGAGACGACAACCAAGCCGCTGACATACTGACACGTTTAGGAGCCAAACGCGACCCTGTCCCACCGAACACTTTCCTGGAACGGCTCTTTAAGCCATCCGTGGTTTGGCAGGACGATCAAGCTGGCGCCGATCTGTCAAGCGCACACACGGTTGTTCCCCCTGTTGACGAACCAGACGACAGAATTATCGGCGGCTCCGTAATGAACGAAACGCCCTCGGCCCACGAGGTCATGGCAGTAATCACTCCTTGGACCGAACCCTTCCTCGCCTACCTCCTTCGTAAGGAACTCCCCGATGATCAAACGGAGGCCCGACGTATAGTCCGGCGCTCCAAAGCCTTTAAGGTACACGAAGGAGAGTTATATAAAAAGAGCACTACTGGAGTACTACAGCGGTGTATATCTGAGGAAGAGGGGCGGGAGCTTCTCGCCGAAGTACACGCAGGGATGTGCGGTCATCATGCCGCAGCAAGAGCCTTAGTAAGCAAGGCCTTCCGGGCGGGGTTCTTTTGGCCCACAGCTCGGGCGGACGCCCAGTCACTTGTCAAATATTGCGTAGGGTGTCAACTTTTCGCAAACCAAAGTCACATGCCCCCAACAGCTCTTCGGACTATTCCGATCACTTGGCCTTTCGCGGTCTGGGGGCTAGACATGGTCGGACCACTTAAAGGGGGGACCAAGAAAAATAAATACTTGCTGGTTATGGTCGACAAGTTCACCAAATGGATCGAGGCTAAACCAGTCAAGTTAGCCAAATCCGGACCAGTAATCGACTTTATATCCGGCGTGATACACCGTTACGGTGTCCCGCACAGTATAATAATTAATAACGGATCCAATTTCACCGCTCAGGAAGTCAAAGACTGGTATGCAAAGATGGGCATCAAGCTCGATTACGCCTCGGTTTATCACCCGCAGACTAATGGACAAGTTGAACGAGCAAACGGCCTCATAATGAGCGGCATCAAGCCGCGTTTGGTCCGGTCTCTACAAGAATCCGATTGTCAGTGGGTTGAGGAGCTGGACTCCGTACTATGGGGCTTACGCACCACCCCGAATAGATCAACGGGTTACACCCCGTTCTTTATGGTCTACGGGGCCGAAGCGGTCCTTCCTTGTGATATCATTCACGATGCGCCAAGAGTACGCATGTATGAGGAAAGAGAGGCCAAGCTAGATCGGCAGGACGACTTGGACGCCTTGGAGGAAGAGCGAGACATAGCTCGGGCCTATTCCACTTTTTATCAGCAGCAGGCCCGGCGTTACCAGAGCAGAGAGGTGAGGGCGCAAGCATACAACGTAGGCGAATTAGTCCTACGACTCCCGGAGAAGCAGAAGCATAAACTCAAGCCCAAATGGGAAGGCCCCTTCATAATCGACGAAGTACTCACGGGAGGGGCTTATCGTCTTCGGAACCCGTCGGATCACTGCCTCGAACCAAACCCATGGAACGCAGCTCGTCTTCGGCGCTTCTACGGATAAACCGGTGTCGTCGCACTCCTTACTTTATGTTTCTTCCTTCGTGCTTTCCTTTTTATTTTCCAATTCTCCTTTCGCACTAATGTTTGGCAGGTTTGCACCCTTTCTATCCCAACTCTGTGTTTGGCTCATTCAATCTCGTTATAAGACTTTTCGTTTTACACCTTCAAGTGTTAAATCCGAACACAGCACATGGGGGCTTCCTTTCCGAAGCCAATGATTTTATATTCTCCGCACTTGTTCACACTCACTGTGGGTGCCCGCTTTCCTTGTCGTTTTCAAGCCATCGTATGCATCAATTCGAACTAAGATTCGCCAAGCTGGGTTGCCTCGCTCCTGTGGTTACCCTCTACGTTCCCGATTGTTCGGCTAGAGGGTAAAGGGAGCACCTCTGCGATTGTCACGACCGGGTCATCCGGACACGTGCCTCAGACGGGTGAAGCCAAAAGCTAGCTATCTTGCGTAGACAATTGATCGGCCCCGACGGAAATAATTTGTAACACTATGGTCGTCATGACCATTACCAGGGTCTTGTCTTCTTACAATCACCCTTAGCCATATATTATCAGTATACGGGCTACAGCCTACGCATTACGTAGCAACCTGACGAAAGGTATCGGTAGAGGTACTATTTTCTTCAGAAGATGTTTCTTACGCTAAATAGTAATATAACATATCTCCCTGCGTGCTTTCTATCTGTTCGCACCACATGGCCGGATTGCCTGGTTCCCTGAATATAGTTCGTCCACCCCAGGGTGATACTTTCAGCGGAACACTCCCAAGCTACTAGCACGGGAGGCTAAAGCCGATGGCCGGTTAAGACAAAGTTTACAACACAGCGGAGCAAATCTTTGATTGATAGTACACAGCTACATACAATCATATACCCGGCTGCTGATCGAGATTATCGATTACAGTGTCCAGGGAGCAGTCCTGTTGTGACAATCGGGCGGCAGGCATCACCTGGTCATAAACCAGGTGGAGCGGAATTTCCTGTCCATCTACCCCCACTGGCCCAACCCGAGCCATATGCTCGGGATCAAGTCCGGTATAGCGGGTCTTGATCATCGCCCACGCCTCCCTCGCTCCCTCCCGGCATGCCGATGTCTTCCACAGCTCGAACCTAGCTCGAGCTCCCTTGAAACGATCGATTAGCTCGGTCATTGCCTCGGAAGGCTGCTCAGCGGGCCACAGTGCTTTTACCATGCCCTTTATGACCTTCCGAGCCCGCTCGTGCAAGGCGGTTAGATCCTTTAGCAAGTTTCCCTGGTAAGATCCGATCTCTTCTTCGGACTGCCCGGTCAGGAGACCTACACATGAGTTATGGCATACAGGTTATATTACATCCATAAAGGAAAAATTACCTTCTGATGTTAGAATCACGCTCACCATACATGCCCCTCTGTAAGATTTGGTTCTCTCCCTGGACCTGGGCCAATTTAGCCTTCAAGCTTTCAATTTCCTCGGCTTGCTTCTGGTTCTCCTCTTTGAAGCGGTTCTTCTCTTCAATGTGTCGCGTCATAACGCGACCTCCAGCTTCGTGCTGGGACTCGGCGTACCGCTGAGATTCTCGGGCTACATCCAAATCTTTTTGTAATTGCCCTATTGATTCAGCTGCTACATAGTACCCTCGCGTAAGCATGGGAACATGTTATATATTCGGCTAATATATGCACTCACCGTGTGCCTCCCGAGTAAAGCTCTTCACTTGCTCTAGCTCAGCCTTCACAGATTCGACCTGTGTTTGGCTGTCCTTAAGTTCCTTGGCCAGTTGCTCGCACTGTTGCTTAGAGGCCTGCATTTGCAGAAAGGGATCCTTAATTCGGTCGTGCCGACCAAGTTAAGGCTCGGGGGCTACTGGGTTTACATGCGTGTTCGGATTTTAAAAAAACCAACAACTCACCTGCAAGCTGGACGATATCAACTTTATAGCTTCACCGAACCCAGTTCGGGCGGCCCCAAGGTATGCATCCGCCGTGCGTAGAGCGCCGAATTCTTGTTCGGAAAAGGCTGGATGTTGCAGGACTTTACGTCGCTGCCGATGACGCATAGCGCTCCCAACCTCTGATTTGGTGACCGATATGGCATCGCCCGAATCGGCTGGGGCGGGATTGGCGGTGGAAGCTCCGGCAACAGGATCAACATGGGCGTAAGGCCCTGAACCTTGGGCACCGATGGATGTCTTTACGGCGTCCTCGGCAGGAGACGGCCGAACCTCTTGCCTGAATATTTCGGCGGAATTATCTTTCGACGAGCTTTATCAAATCATGGTGTTAAATCGTGTGATCAAGCGAAATACCTTTGGGGAGAGCTCGCTGGTGCGCTTGCCCCTGTGACCGGCCTATCTGCCGGATCCTTGTTACTTCCCGATTCGTCCACTGTCGCTGTGGCCGGTGTAAGTAGCGCAGATCTACGGCGTTTGACGATAGGAACCGGTATGTCAGGGTCACTGGTGGACATTTGTCTCTTGTGGGACGTCTTCTTCTTTTTCTTCTTGTTTACGGCGGGGGAAGGAAAAGATCCAGGGTAGTCGGCAATGATGGCCACTTTGGCGTAATCAAGGCCCTCCTGGTAGAAAACCCCGCCTTCGAATTCGATTGATAGGTCCGGGTCTTCGTGATAGCCCGGATCGTCCTCACGGGCATAGTCTTCGGGTTGAGGAGCCGGACAGTTGACTGTCTCGATGAAGCTCCTCCATTCCTGTTTGCATAAAGTTTGACGGCTTCGGTCAGAAAGAGACATGATGGAAAAACCGAACTATAATTACAGTAGGTGTAAAGGCTCACCCATTTGATGGGATTGTGGCAAGAATATCCGTCCTTTGATGACCGGTGAACAAAGTCCTCTTGCTCCCCCTTGAATAGATCGGCAAGTGCGGCGGCTAATGTTGTTTGATTGGCAGGACCCAGTCTTCGGGAGCGAGTAGTGTCGCTTGTCCCGTTATAGCGCCACAAAGGATGTACCCTCTGCTGAAGAGGTTGGACGCATCGAGTGAGGACGGCGGCCATGACGTCAATCATGGTCAGCTTGTGATGGGCTAATAGCCTCACATGGGTCGATAAACGCAGCACCTCGGCACTTTCCTCTTGGGGCAGGCTCTTCGGACGCCAGTTGTACCTTTTCTTCGGAAAGGCATCGGAGTATTCGGGCAAGCCCCGCCGAGTGGGATCGAACAAAGGAACGTCTTCAATGTAAAACCACTCCGAGGTCCACATTTCAAATTCCTTCGGGGTTCCTACGGGGTAACCCGTCCCCGCTATGCGGCATACTTCGGCTCCGCCAACTTCGAAAATTGTCCCGTCCCTTGTACGTGGGACAAGGCAAAAATACTTCCTCCACAATTCGAAATGTGCCTCGCACCCCAGGAACATCTCGCAGAGGGCCACGAAGCCTGAGATGTGAAGGATAGACCCTGGGGTAAGGTGATGGAGCTGGATCCCATAGAATGCCAATAACCCTCTCAAGAATGGGTGGATGGGAAATCCGAGCCCTCGCAGGAGGAACGGGACGAAGCACACGTGTTCTCCCTTTTGTGGATGGGGGAAGTTCTCCGCAAGGACCACGCCGTTGAATGAATTCAAGCCGGCACGGACGGTCGTCAGATCTGTGGAAGGGAGATACCCTTGGGTCTCTAGTTGGCGAAGACGAAGAGTTGACACGGAACAGCTTCCCCAATCCCCTGGGCGAGATCCTTAAGGATCCGAAGAAGAACCAGGGGCGCTCGCCATTTTCTTTTGGTAGAGGTCTTTTTGCTGGAGGTTTCGTCTAAAGGGGGAAGGTGAAGATGTGATCGCGATCCAGTTTATTTAAATAGATGGTACCCCTTTTCAGAGGGGGGCAGCTCTGTAAAAGAACTGCTAAACCATTCATCTCCTCGCAATGCGCGAGGTTCGAGAAGCATTATTGCAATGGACTCGGCAATCCCGCAACGTTTGGGATTTCGCCGATCGCAGGTCGGATGCCGAACAATCAGGGGAAGAGGGACTCGCCTCGCAAGCCGAAGACTTCTCTGTTCAAGATTCTCCGGATACACATCGGCGTTGGAGGCTAGTCCGGGGGCTACTGAGGGAGTCCTGGACTAGGGGGTCCTCGGGAGGCCGGCCTATCTAATATGGGCCGGACTATATGGGCCGTTCGCCGGACGCTGGATCACTCGAAGGACCGGATTCCAGAAGGGAAGTTTCTAGAAGCAAGGCGTGTGCTCCACGTTTAAAGTAGAATAGGCATGTTTATCCCCTCGACGTGTAAACCGACCATGTGTAAACCCTAGGCACCCCCGGCGTCTATATAAGCCGGAGGGTTTTAGATCATGAGAGAGGGGAGAACTCATCTAGGGTTTTAGTCATACGATCTCGTGGTAGATCACTCTGTAATCTCTATACCATCAATATAATCAAGCAGGACGTAGGGTATTACCTCCATAGGAGGGCCCGAACCTGGGTAAAACCTTGTCCCCTTCGTCTCCTGTTACCATCGATCCAAGCATCATAGTTCGGGACCCCCTACCCGAGATCCGCCGGTTTCGACACCGACAGCTATCTCTTTAGGTTCTCATATTTAGCTCACGCCTTCAACTTTTATTGAAAGGAAGCTCAAGGTTCCAACTTGATATGTCCTCTCTTTCATTTGGTTTATTGGAGAATAGAATTAGTAAACCAGGTGACCAAAAAGCAGTTTCGGGTGTAGGAGATAGAAAGTGAGGGGAATCTCTTATTTCTCTTCTATAACCGATACATAAATTTGTATCATGAATTAGGCATGTGTGCGCAAGGGAGGATAGAGAAGAGATACATTGATATTTTTCATGCTTTGGATAAACATTTCTATTCACAACTTTTCTTTTTCGTGGCAACGCATGAGCGTGGCACCATCGTGGTAGAGTTCGGGATGAAGGGTGGGTCCAGTATAGAACCAGGAGGTACTAGCACTAAGATAGTAAGGTTGTTGCCGCCTTGTTCTTTGGTGTTGGCCTTTCATGGCGGCAGCGATCAACGTCTCACTTAGTCACGAGTTAGTGAATTTTGTGATAACGGTGAGGGTTGAGAGTGAGCAAGATGGGGTTGGGTTGGTCTGTTTAGCTACAACAGTCTAAGCGGAATAATTTCCTAATTTTAAAAATATGGCAAATTGCATTTAATTAGAGATGGCTTTGCAACAAATTGCAAGATCGAGCGGTTCATATTTCTTTTCATTAAGTCATGCAATTTTTTGGTTAGGACATAAGAGTAAACATATTGGTTGGTTGCTTCAAGGGTTAATAACAGACACATTGGTGTATCAATTACATGCCCAACAACAGATATCATATTTTTATTTTGTGCTATTGCATGGCATTCTACTATATGTTACAACGTGGCAATGGATTGAGAGACATCGGGTCTGCCTTCTTGGCTCAAGGGGCATCACAGGCAGTGCATGCCTTGTTCCCCTTGATAGCGGTGGTGGATCGGCATGAACACGGCAGGAACACTCCTTCTTGGCGGTCCGTGCGAAAGTATGGTGTGAAGCATGGGAAAGATGAGGTGGGGGTCATTCGATTTAAAGAAGAGGTCCCTAGCAAAAAATATCCCGCTACGGCGAGAAACTGAGCGAGATGTGGGGTTCCAGCAGCAAAAGAGAAGGATGCTTGTGCGGTGGGATTTTTATGTTGGGGTCACGTGTTGGAGATAACATGATGGATAATTAGGACAACTACATTTCCCCCCTACATATGGGCTATATTGGGGGAGTCCGGACTGTCCAGACGATTGGATTTTTGGGAGCCCGTGGGCGTCCGTTTGATGTCCGAAAACAACCGGACGTATGAGGAAATATATGCTTCGATCAATCTTAATCATTTTTCTGATTTATTGGTATCATTGTAGCCCGTAGGCCGTAGCAACGCACGAGCATTGTACTAGTATAATTTGGATTTGAAAAGGGAAAATATATCCTTCGTCCACCAGAAAATATTACTCCCTGTCTCAAATTACTTGTGGCATAAATGAATAAAAATAAATGTATCTAAAGCTAAAAAACGCACCTAGATACATTTATTTATGCTGTAAGTAATTCCGAACAGATGAGTACCACTACAGGATGAGTACCACTACAGAAAAAAACACATGTTGCTTTGCATCATTTAGTATGCCGAGCGTTAAAAGACGGGCTCACGGCTTACCTCCACGAATGTCGAGTATGCCTTAAGGAACACACGACGAACACGGAGTACTCGGCATACATCTACGTATGCCATTGACCCAGTGCCTCGACACTCGGCTTAACGACGGAACCCAGCGTATGTGCAGCGAGAAGGCACTCGGCTTATGACATAGTACACGGCAAAAGTAACTGCCACGTGGCCCGCACGTCGTCCGCTAACATCTCTGTGACGGCGCTGGATGTAAGCCGAATACCCGATAAAATGCACTCGGTTCACGATGTACAAAATATATGTAGTGCAAGAAATGATTAGAGTGATGAGTTGGACTTATAATTACTTGTTGCATTCTTTTCCTTTTCCCTATTTCTCACACATTCTGTTTAGGCCAGTGTTCGTTGCACTTTCAATCCCAATCACTGTTAGAAAAATCTAAGAAGCGTACTCGATCTACCGAGGACTAAAAGCAACACACGAAAACAACACCAATATTTGTTAACGAGATTCTTCAATTCAGATACATCTCCGGGGCCTGACCACGGGCGCTCCTACACGTGACACCGTCACAATAACGCACACCGTCCGACCGAGTGCCGGCACACACCGCCGACCCCCCCACATCGAGCACACGGGAGGGAGTCCTATGATCGCATACGCTCCAACCTGGTCCGGCATGTCGGCATGACCTGTCGTGACAAAGAACCAGAGGAATATCCTCCGGTGAAAAAATCTAGGTACAAAAGCTTCCTGAAGGGAACTAAGTGTGAGGCTCCCTCGTATGCGAGGGCAGCCAAGCGCTAGGGTTTCTCAGACCTCCCGCCGGCGCCGCCTCCGGTCTAACTTGTCTCATGTGGTCTTAGGGTCATGAAGGCGGAGTGAATCCCGACCGTTGCTGGCGGGAGGGCTCCGATTTTAGATACTTTTTAAATTTTGTTAGGGTTTGTGTCGAGACGATACGGCAACAAAACTCTCAAGATGAAACAAGGTTCTTCCTGCCTAGCTGCCGCCACGATGGTGCTACTAGCATGATCGGAGGGCGTGGGGAGATTTGTCTCGGGCAGATCCCGTGGAATTTGGTAGACGTTCGTCTTCGGTGGATCCACGTGGATCTGGTTTTCTTTCGCCTATATTCGCGTGTCTACAGGTTGGATCGGTTGGATCCTTCGCTTCTCTTCATCGCCTATCGTTGTTCTACTCCACTGGTCTTATGGAGTCTTAGCACGAAGACTTCCTGACTGTCTACTACAATAAAGTTTACCTGGCTCCGTTGAGGGGGGTCAATGAGCGGTGCGCCTCCCACTCGCTTCAAGGCTTGTAGTCGCTGTGGTCTACGGACATAGAGGTATGTTTTATTTCTGGTGTTCTTTGCACTACCTTGATAGTTGATGAATAGATCAGAAGTTTTCCCCGGTCAAACCCCTCTGGCATTCGAACTGAATATTTTTAAATACGTGGTATTTTTTACCTGGCCTAACTCGACCCAGTTACATGTCCACACTCGACACATAGCTTGCCACTGACCTGACCAAGTTGCGTGTACAACACGACCACAGTTGCAGATGCAACCAAACTGAATATCTTTAAATATGTGGTATTTTCTCTAAATAAAGTTAAACATATTTTAAATGCATGACCAATACTTTTAAAGTACACGAGATTTTCTAAATACAAGTAAAACAAACTTTAAACATGCGTTGAACTCTTTTCGATTAACTTTAAACAAAAGAATATGCATGATGAACATTTTATAAATATGTCATAATTTTTTTTAAATTATGTTGACAAGTTTTTGCATGATAAACATTATTGAAATACCGAGTGAACATTTTTAAAAACAATATAACACTTTTAATAAATTCATGATGACCATTTTTCAAATAGTGTTGAACAAGTTTAGAGTGCGCGATGAACACTTTGTTTAAATTAGTGGTCAACTTTAAATTTGGAGCTTGTTTTAGTTCTATGGACATTTTAATGTTTTTAGAAAATATTTTTAAAACTTGCAAATAATTTTTATTTTCGTGAAGATATTTTTAAATTCATGATATTTTAAAAATTAATTAACACTGGCCTTTGGTGTGTCCTTCTTCATAGAACAACGTATAGCTCAATATATGAGGTGTTGACAAGAAACCCCATGGTGTCTTTTTTGATTTTTCTATTTTCATGTGAGATGTTAACAAGCAAGGCATTTGACTGTATGTACAGTACGCTATATAATGTAATTCGAATAAAAGCCCGGTTTATTCCTTGGTTTTCTCATGCCCAATAACAAAGAAAGAAGGAAACACTATTTTCTCAACAACAAAAAAACTAGGTACAAAAGCCTCCTGAAGGGAACTAAGTGTGAGGCTCCCTCGTATGGGAGGGCAGCCAAGTGCTAGGGTTTCTCGTACCTCCCGCCGGCTCCGCCTCCGGTCTACCTTGTCTTCTGTGGTCTTAGGGTCATGAAGGCGGGGTGAATCCAGACCCTTGCCGGCGGGAGGACTCATTTTTTAGATACTTCTTAAAATTTGTTTGGGGTTGTATCCTATTCAGAGAGACACGACAGCGACGGATCTGTCAAAATGAAATAAGGTTCTCCCTGCCTAGTCGTCGTACCGATGGTGCTACTAGCATGATCGGAGGGCGCGTGGAGATTTGTCTTCGGGAGATCTCGCGGGATTCGGTAGACGTTTGTCTTCGGTGGATCCACGCGGATCCGGTTTTTGTGTGTCTACAGGTTGGATCCTTGGATCCTTTGCTTCTCTTCATCGCCGGTCACTGTTCTGGTGCACTGGTCATATGGAGTCTTAGCACGAGCACTTCCTGACTGTCTACTACAACAAAGTTTGTCTGGTTCTGTTGAGGGAGGGTCAATGAGCGGTGCGCCTCTCACTCGCTTCAAGGCTTGTAGTTGTCGCTAGGTGATATACGGACATAGATGTATGTTTTTTTTAGAATAGGCTCGGCAAGCCATTACATTACAATAGAAGGGGTTTTACAATCCTCCTTAAGTAACATCCTTAAGGGAGAGGGGACATCTCCTATTGTACTGTGATTACCGTTTCTTCTAGCTAGAGCTGCTAGTTCATGTGCCATACGGTTGCTGGCCCTTTTCACAACACTGATGGACATCTCCCTGAACTGTTTCATGAGATACCATGCGTCCGTGACAAGGGGGAAGAGTGCAGACTTGTTTCTCAGTTTGTTTCCCAATAAAGCTGGTATACTGGAGCAGTCCGTCTCTATGCATAGTGGCCCATTGTAGTGCTTCTTCAGTTCGGACAGACCATGCAGAACAGCTGCTAGCTCCGCTTCTTCTGGGTCTCTACAGGGAGACAAGCGCTGGCCACCTGCAATCACAACTTGTCCCCTACTGTCTCTGGTAATATATCCCGCTGCAGTTTCCCCATTAGGTATTAAGAAGGAAGCGTCTGTGTTTAATTTCCACACACCTGCATCGGGAGGCTCCCACTGACCACCGTTTGTCAACAAATTCAGTTGTTTGGCCTCCCCAATTTGGTCTGTATGTTTGCCCTTACTCTCATTTTGGTCATGTCTTCTCGAATGTCGCTCACCACCGACTCTCTTCCCCTTTCTTGATTCCCTACTCCCTGCTTTATCGAATTGAGTGTTCGATTGAAAACTTACAGCCGATAGATCCTCTGTACTTGTGGCTATTGTCGTTCCCACCGTTATTTCTTCTGCATATTTCAACAGGAAGCTGACAGACTGGCCAATCAAAGCGTCTCCTTTTGCATGGATACAATCATCCCGCAGCCACCAAGCTCTCCACAACAGCAGCAGTACCAATCTACGTACCTCGGTCGAACACGACCCCACAAGAGGTTTTGCAGCCAGTCATTGTCGGTGAACCGAAACTGATTTTCATCAGGGAGCCTCCAATGAGCCCTCATCTCAGCTCGTAGTGCTTTAGCCTTGGTACAATTTATCACTGCATGGAACTCATCTTCTGTCTCCACTCCACAAATATTGCAAATGTTGTCCACCTCGAGGGTCCTTTTCCTCTTATTTTCTTTAGTGGGTAAAGTTTCTGTGGCCACCCTCCATGCAAAGATCCTCACCTTTTCTGGAACTTTTGCTTTCCATATGTAATCCCATAAACTCCTATTATCCGCATCGCAGCTGGAACTGGATGCCCATGCATTGCCTTGTTGCTTCAGTTGGGACCCAAGCTTGTATGCACTACGTACAGTGAACATGCCTGACTTCTCACCATGCCATGCTACACAATCTGCGGCCTCACTCCGTGGGAGTTTGATCTTGCATATTTCCTCCGCATCATAACTATGGAACAATTGGTGTACTAGGGCCTCATTCCACTCCTTTCCGTCTTCTTTTATGAGCTGATTCACCCATCTCAATCTTGACCTCTTTTTAAAAGTTGTGACTTTGAGGCCATTCTTTCTGGGGACCCATTGATCCCATTGGATTTGGATATTTTTCCCATTTCCTACTCTCCATATGAGTCCCTTTTTTAACAGCTCGAGCCCATGTTCTATGCCCCTCCATGCTTGGGACGCATCGGTCGCAAACACCGTGTCGAGTAGTTCGCCCTTTGGGTAGTACTTAGATTTTAGAACCCTCGCGCAGAGGCTGTCCGGACGTTGGAGGAGGCGCCACCCTTGCCTGGCTAAGAGAGCTTGGTTGAAGATGTGCATATCTCGGAAACCAATCCCTCCCGTCCTCTTGGGTTTTATCATATTATCCCAAGCCATCCAGTGCACTTTCCTATGGCCTTCTTCTTCCCCCCACCAAAACTCTCTGATCAATCTTTCATATTTGTCACAAAAACCCACTGAGAATTTAAAAACTCCCATAGCAAAAGTTGGTAGAGCTTGCACTACCGATTTTACATGTACCTCATTCGTTGCGAACGACATGTGTCTCCCATTCCAATCATTGCACCTCTTCAAAAATCTGTCCATGATTGGTTGGAAGTTTGAATCCTTCATTCTACCTTCCGGTGTAGGCAGGCCAAGGTATTTACTTTCAAAAGTGGTTGTCTCACAAGCTAGGATATCCTTAATTTCTTCCCGAAGATCCTTTGGGCACTGCTCACTGAATAAGATCGAGCACTTGCTACTACTAAGGAGTTGTCATGTGCATCTCTGGAACAAAGAGAGCGCATCCTTCACAGCCCTAGCCTGCCCACATGATGCCTTGAAAAACACTAAACTATCATCCGCAAATAAGAGATTGGATATCCCAGGGCTGTTGCGAGCCACTTTCACTCGGGTTATACTGCCACCTCTCACCTCCTTTTTGAATATAGTGGCCAGCCCATCCGCCACAAAGAGAAATAGGTAGGGGCTCAACGGGTCACCTTGCCTGAGCCCTCTCGTAGGGATGAACGGTTCCAACACTTCCCCATTCATTTTCACCGAGAAGCGGACAGATCTTACACACTTCATTATCCAACTTATCCATAGAGCACAGAAGCCCAACTTTTCGAGTGCGCCCTCTAGGAAGTCCCAATCTACCCTGTCATATGCTTTGGCGAGGTCCAACTTGTACGCACAGAAAGTATTGTTGGGATTCTTACTCTGCTGGATTTTATGAAAGCACTCAAAGGCAATGATCGCATTGTCTGTGATTAGCCTCCCCGGTATGAACGCGCTCTGCGTCTCGGATATCAACTCATCCAAGAATGGCCGCAAACGGTTCGCTAGACATTTAGAGATCACCTTGTATATTACGTTGCATAGACTGATTGGCCGAAAGTCTCTCAAACTTTGTGGGTTCTTTCCTTTTGGTATAAGAACAATCACAGTATCATTGATACCCTCAGGCATGATCCCATCCTCAAAGAACCGCAAAACCACAGCCACCACATCCTTTTTCAAAGTCTCCCAATTTCGCTGGAAGAAACACGGTTCACTAGACATATATGTATGTTTTATTTCTGGTATTTTTTTACTACCTTGATAGTTAATGAATAGATCGGAAGTCCCCCCCCCCCCCCCACACACACACAAATACTAGGTACAAACACAAATTTCCTTGGTTTTTTGCTTTTTTTTTTCAGGTTGTTTGTTTGGCTTTCTGTTTGTTTTGTTTTCTATATCATTTTTTTGTGTGTGTTTTTGTTTTATTTTGTTATCTTTTCCTTTTTATGTTGTTTTTTCTGTTTTAAATTCATTTTTTTATAGAATCCTCATACAGAAGATTAGAAGTTGTAGCAACGAAAGTGCCCTTCTCAGTTCGAGCTCGGGTGAACAGTAAAATCCAAAAAATCAGAAAAAACTGAATTTTGTGTGCCAACATTTGATAAATGTTTTTAGTGTTTGCAAAGTTTCATCATGAAATGACATTCGTGGAAGTCGTGACAAAAAAACAAAATCAGCACTTCAGAATATCTTTTTTGGAGCATCGATATTGTGTTTATTAATTGAAAGTATTTCCTCGGTTGTTGGCAATTACTCCCTCCGTCCCGTAATATAAAAGTGTTTTTCTACTACCCCTATAAAAGCACGAGAAAGGACAGATCCAAACAATTACGACTGTCCATCTACAATATCTAAAGGTCCCCAATGCTCCGGTGTTTAACACGGCAAGCCACACATTTAAAAAAGCCATGCACTACCCCGTCCTTTAGAAAGAAAAAAAAGGCCGCACGCGCGCACGATTCTTCCCCCTCGCAACTGACACAGTGCCAATCCTCCTCTGCTGCCGACCGCTCGCCGATCCTCCTCCACCGCCTCACGCGCCCTTCGCTGTGCCGCCCGCGTGCCGTCCGCCGCCATCCGACGCGCCTCCTGTGCCGGAGCTCGCGCTCTTCCACCGCCTCCCGCGCCGACACGCCACCTGTCCGACCAATTCTCCACGCGACGCCTCGGCTGCCGAAGGGTGCTGACTATCAAGGACGGGTTGCCAGGGATGTGTGCGCACGCTGGAGCTGCCGCCGCTAGGGTTATGGACACACGCGGGAGCGGCCGCTCATACGGGTCCTTCGATCGATCCGTTGTGCGTCGAAGTTCGCGTTCATCTCTGAGAAATTTCCCTGCAGCCTCAATCGTACGTATGCAGGTATGCTTCGATCTATTTTCACTTTATTTTCTTGGGCCTCCGCTTGGTTCTTGGGCGTTCATAATCTTTATAGCCCTTCACAACTCCGTAACAGAAGGATTATCTCAGTTTTGGGGACTTGGTTTTGTGAATCGATGTGTTATATTGATCAAATATCTTAGATTTATAAAATGCTGCAATATGGACAGACTTGTCGCCGCTCTTACTGGATAGATATATCTGTATGTACAATTATTCAATACATATATATGGCCGGGGGCTTCGTTCCTCCTTAAAAAAAACAATTATTCAATACATATATACTTGCAACAACTTCTATTCGTGATTTCTTCTCCACCTACAAAAATATATAAAATCTTCCTACATATTTTCATGTTGATACCTAATTTACATTCCCATATTGTTGGAGCGAGCTAAAACTGCAAGGCCTCACAGTGCACAGGGGCATCTAATAAAGTTTTCAGGTTTGTCCCTAGAGCTATCATATCCAGACAATATATTTCCTAGCAGAACCACCAGAGCTGAACCTTCTAGGTAATTTTACATGGTGTACAGGTTGACCTATCCAACAAGTAGCAACACAATCAGTGTCAGGCCACCCACGATTATCCCTGATTTGCATTGAAGTGAGATAAGGTTTAGTCATGTTTTTATATTTTGTTTATCTTTTCTGTTTTGCTCGGTTGATGTTCAACGTCATGTTGTTCGTTTGACAAACAGAATCAGGAGAAGGAACGAAAGAGAGGAGAAATCATAATCTTGGGAGTAAGGAAGATGCTACAGGTACTTCCCATCTTCCATTCATTTCATCTTGCATTTGGATATGAAGAGGTGGCATAGTTGCGACGATAGTCATGTTTTCGCCATCAATGAGAAGATGTGAAGAGTGATACAAAGTATGTCTTGTTATATGGAAGAGTTAGAGCTGGATGAAGCATCAAACAATGGAATCGAGTCATGCATGGAATTGTAGCTAATCATATAGAAATAGACCATATATGCATAGACTTGTTTTTTTTCCGATGTATAGTGGAAGTTATGTAAGTCATTTGAAATATTAATATAAAGCGTCCGTTATTGATGTTTGCTGTGAACCATGTGAACATATTCCCGTAACAAAAAAAAAAAGTGTGAACATATTTGAATGGTGTCATCTTCAAACAAGACCTCTATGGTAGCAGGATTCCTTATTTTCTTTAAATCTGGAAATTATAGAATTATATTTATAATGATAAAATTGTATATGCAAGGAGCACTTCAATTAGCTCTGACAAAATTGTGTATACAAAATCAATAAGTTTCCTTTGCTTGAAGTTGTTTTTGCACTATTTGCATAATTGCATTGATCGATATGTGGCTTGCATGTAAATGATCACTGGAATTTTGCTTGCTTTGCATTTCCGGGGTGAGGTGACAATTTTGAATAAAAGATATATGTCATTTAGTGATGTTCTTGTTCAGATTTATACTAGCGTAAAAACTGAATAAGGTTCCCTTGTACATAGATGCACATGCACGATTACTAGTAAACTATAAAAGCGTTATATCACAGGACAGAAGGAGTACTTTTTTGAGGGAAGACAAGCAACGCATGCAACACGCATCGCCAGTCGGGCCAGCAATGGATGCACGCAGGTTCCTCTGCGACGCATGACCGCACGTGCAATACGCGCACACACGTACAGATAAGTTACCGTGCATGCATATCAGAACTAGCACGTCACTCCACTCTATTTGAGAACACGCACTACAAAAATCACAGCAACAGGAAAAAAAAAGCTTGTGAGATGAAAGGAACGGATCATGACATCACCTTTTATATGTGACTTGGATTAGATAGATAGACTCGATTAATAACACTAAAACTTTTTATTACATTGCATAATTACAAGTTCTCGATCTCACCAACCAAGCCCATATTCTGCACGCGCCCTGCACGTTTATTTAGAGCAAAGCAAATGACGCTCAACGAAAGGCCAAAGCAGAGCACCTAGCTAATAGTAAAAGTCTCCGTACCAATGTCTATACCCAAACAAACGAAGACCTTCGGCGTTGTCTTCATGGACTGCTTCTTCCTCCTCGTCGACGTGGCTATGGTAGTGAGGGACAGAGCTCCAGGGGCTGTCGTCCAGGATGCTACGAAACCGACTTCGCAGGAACGTGACGGCCTCGTGCGCCGCCGCCTGCTTCGCTTTCTTGGCTGATCCCCGATGGAACGTGAAACTCCACTCGTCCTCTTCCTCTTCCATCATTCTTGATGTCTTGGGTATCCCGATCTCAACGGTCACGGCGACACTTGCGCCGTCGTCCTGCTTGCGCATTCTATATGAGGGCGGGTCCCATGCTCCCAGGCAATTGGCCACGTTCCACAGCAGCAGCTCCGACTCCGACAGAGACGCCTGCACCGGTGATCCAATGGCGCTATTCTACGGGAAGCGTTGTGCTGTGACGCACCGCCAGAACCCCACCGGGGCGGTGACGGTGATGGGTCCATATGCGCGGAGGCAGCCGTTGCGCACGTCGTAGGATTGCAGCCGCCGGAAAGGACGACGGCCGTGGTTGGCCATGAACGTCACGTTCATCTCGTCGTTGACGAAGCAAATCTGGTTCTCTCTTATCCTGTGGCCTAAAGCAGCTACCTCAACAACAAAAGTGTCGCAGGCGTCGCCGACGAAGATCGCGTGCCCGTCAAAGTCCTTGACTGGCGCCGGCGACGTCTCCATCTCGCCGTCGAGCGCGAACACCCCTATATTATTGGTGAAGATCGTCCACCGGGTCATCCCTATGCCCCTGCCGACCATGTGCAGCCTCCCATGGAGGACAACCAGGTGCAATAACTTGACGTCGTAGAATCGCGGCTTTGCGGACGGCCTGCTCCATCGCTGATCAGGGCGCTGTTGGAGGTCTTCTTCATGGAAGATGTGGAGGCGGGCTCCTATGTCAAGGGCATGGAGTTTCCCCTCGAAGAAGATGATATCTTGGAGCTTGAACGCCTTAGTCAGGATCTCCCAAGAACGCCCTTGTCGTCGTCCCCGCCTGAGGTGGCAGACGACGATCTTACAGCTAAGTTTGTAGGCGTTGTTTCCAATCTCAACAATGGCAGCGATGGTGCAAGCCATGGCGTCCGGCGCAGATGACATGACGAACTTAACCATCGGCTCTTTGGTCCGCCGCGGCAGCTTGATCCGCTCCTTGGTGAAAGCGTTGAGCAGGAAGGGGCGCCCTGACACTGGCGGCACGAGGGCGAGCCAGTCGTCGAAGGAGCCTCGGCAGGTGGCAGCGGCGGCGTCCTCAGGCAGCGGGACGCGGTAGATGACGGCGTCATGGAGGCTGACGTAGTGTCCAGGGGCGACGAGCCATGGCAAGGGAGGGCGCGGGTGGGAGCGCTCGGCGGCGCGCCATGTCTGGCACACGCCGCCGAAGCTGGCGCGGTCGCGAAGGGCCGGGGAGGTCACGGTGAGCCGGGCGAGGATGGTTGTAAGCAGATCGTGCGGAAGGTCGGACCACGGACTGCGGTGGTGCCCCGCTCGTTTCTTGGCCGGCAGCATGTCGATCGCCGCCACGCAACGCAAGGCTCAAAAGAGATCTTGTCGAGCAACTCAACACGATCTATATCTACGAGTATCTTTGGAAACAGCACGTAACTATGTATTGTTCGTATTAAACGTGATTTGTTTGGTAGGGGTAAGCTCGGTGAAGAGTCCATCGTGATATATATGCTCTAATAAAGAGTCCAAGAACTCATCATGACTCGATTTTGTTGGGGATCTGAATTGTTTTTTAACACACTACATACCGCAAACGATTTATATATACGTGCCTCCTTTTTATATCCGTGCATACATTAATCCCTATAAACGCATACACACACCCTATTCCTATAAACACCTTACTGAGCCGGTATACCATCTTGAGATTTCCGATTCTCCTTCTATTGATTCTTTTCCGATCGAGATGTACGGATTCATGTGTCTACATACATAGATTCTGTTCATGGATTAACGAAAATGTGCAAGAGCTCTATTTGCCTCTGCCATTCTATGAGTCGCTTCCTTTTTGCGTATGGCACCCCCACTCCCTTTGGCAGCATCTACTAATTCGGAACTTAATTTGAAAGCCATATTTCGACCCGGACGCTTTTGGGATGCTTCTAATAACCAACGAATGGCAAGTGCTCTTCCTTGTTTAGATCCTATTTCAATCGGAACTTTCCGCGTCGATCCTTTTTTATTACGTCTTGTTTTTGATTTACGAAGTTACCGTAACATCTCCTTGTCGACGGAAACATCCGAAACATCCTATAAACGCGTACACGCACACCTTATTCCTATGAACACCTTCAAGACACTGAACCGGTATATCATCTTGAGATTTACAAAGTCACCTCCGAAACACTGAGCCGGTATATCATTTTGAGATTTACGAAGTCCTCCTCGTCGACAGAAACGTCTCCTCTCACTAAATGCGCATCGCCGAAAATCCTGAAATACATCCGGTCAAAAAGAAATCCTAAAATTAATAAATCTAGAAATAATGCGATAATAGGCTTGAACCCTAATGGGTTTGAGGATGGGTAACCTATGAGTCATTTTCTGATAACTTTCTTTATTTCAAGAAATAGACTCCTTTTTTTTTCGGAAGCAAGAAATAGACTTACGCTCCACAAACAAATTTATAGGGCTCCTGTACCCGATTTTTTTTACAGGACACATCTTTACCCAATTTTTACAGGACATGGTTTTACCGGATCTGCTAGATATGCTCTTACACCGTAATAAAGACACGTTTGATAGAAGAACTTGCTTATACGCGAGGACCATACCGAAGCATACATAGATACACAGCTGAACAAAAAGAAAAATTACAGTGTAAACACACTTAACTCTTAACACACTGTTGTTCACGTAAACTTGAACCTACTCGTCCAACAGCAAGTGAGCTAGGTGAACCAGGCTCACTTTGTATGTGGAATTTTATTGTGTCGCCATCTTATTATTGATTCTGCAACGGTGGTCGACCCGCACCTCCACCCTGAGAAGTGGCGGCCGCGGGCTGGGCTCAGCGCTCAGTGCTGGCCAGGGAGCTTCTCCTTGATCTTGCCCACGACGCCCTTCTTCTCGCCGGTGTCGGTGCCGTGCTGCCCGTAGGTGCCGCCGGTGCCGTGCGTCCCCGTGCCGGTCATCCCGGTGTGGCCCTGCTGCCCGTAGGCGCCGCCGGTGGCCGTGGTGCCATGTGCCCCGGTGCCGGCCATCCCAGTGTGGCCTTGCTGTCCGTAGGTGCCACCGGTGGCCCCGGTGCCGGTCATCCCAGTGTGACCCTGCTGCCCGTAGGTGCCGCCGGTGCCGGCCATGCCAGTACCCTGCTGCCCGTAGGTGCCAGCGGCGTGCTGCTGGTCACCGTGGCCACCAGGGAGCTTCTCCTTGATCTTCTCCTTGATGCCCTTCTTCCTCCTCCCGCCCATGCCATCGTCCTCGGACTATCACGACCAACGAGAAAAATCAGTACACAAAACACTAACCATGTATGCTAGTAGTGCAGCAAGATGAACTGTATATATAATATATACGCACCGAGCTGGAGCTGGAGCTGCCGGAGCGGTGTAGGATCCCACGGCCAGTCTGGTGCTCGTCCCTCATGGGCTGGAATTGCCCACCGGCAGCCGCGCCGGTGCCGACGCCGCCGTGCGTCCCCATGCCGGTGCCGACGCCGTGTCCGGCCACCGGGTTGCCGTACTCGTCGACGCGGCCGTGCTGCTGCTGTCCCTGGTACTCCATCTTGCGCTGCGCTGAACTCGTCACACGGGGAAAACTCAAAATCTAGTTCTGCTGTTCACTTCTCTGGATCTCGGTACACTTTGTTGTGTAAGCAGGTGCATCACGAGGGGCTATTTATAAAGCCGGTTGCGGCGAGCGGATAGGGATCGTCGGACGGGTCGGACGGATCTAGTGCCACGGTAGGGCGGTACGTGTGCTCGCGGGAGTGGGTCGACGGGCGGTGGGGGCGGTGACTGGTGACAGCACATGAAGCGAGGTCGAACGTGTGCGGGCGCTGGGCGCGTCCGGGTTGCCACGTCTCAGCTGCTTCTCGAAGCAGAAGTGAATCAAGTGATGACACACAGACACAGGGCAGAGGATGATAGCTATCTTTCGCCCGGGAAGAAGACAATCTGGGAAACTCATCGGATACTTCTTTTGCTCGCCAAAGATCGACTTGTTTGCCCCAGCGCGCCTGGCGAGGCCGAAAAAAGTTTCAGCCGGCGCTATTTTTGCTTTGGGATCAACCTCCGAGTCGCATCTCGAGTTTCGGCCATAAGCACATGCAAATTCAAACATTTCGTTTCCCGCTATCAAAAAACGACGCAAGTCGGCGATCATGCCACAGTTCGGCGTCGGTCATGCCACACGTCGGCGTCCATCATGCCACAGGCCGGCGATCGCCACCACAGTTCCGACGATCAAAACATGCCAATAGTCCAGCGTAAAAAAAGGCGGGAGACATGCACATAGAACTCAAACGGCCAGCTCGTCATCTCCCGGAGCGGCGGGAGAGGTCGGTGTAGGCGTCGGCGACGGCTCCGGCGCATTCGGCGGTGTCGGAGACGAAGGCGCGGCGGCGGCGTGGGCGATGCGGTCGGCGCCGGCATGAGGTTCAGGATGAGGTTGCGCTCCGCCAAGTACCACGCCTTCACCTGCGGGTCCATGTCCGCCGTGATGCCTCCCATGAGGAACGCCAGGTCGGTGTTGCGTTTCTTCGCGGCGACGTTGGTCCTGAGGAGGTCGAGCTTGGCGTCTTGCTTCGTCATCAGCGCCGACCACCTCGCCTCCGACTTCTCCTCCCTCAGGGCAGAGTGGGTCTTTGCATCGGCGATGCATTGCTCGATCGACGCCTGTAGCCTTTCGGCAGCCGGCGCCTTGTTCCTGGCCTTCTTTCCCTTCTTGTTCCCATCTGGCCGCCCTTCTGCCGCCCCAGCAACATGTGCGTCCGGGCTGTACACGCCGTCCTTGTTGGCGAGTGCAAGTCGGACCTCGGCCCATTTCTCGCACGACTCGATCCTGGTGAACACATGGAGGAACTTGAAGTCGGCGTCGATTTCGCTGTCCTTGCGAAACAACTCGAACATCCGAACCATCTGCAACAAGAACAAGTGTCGGCGAAGAACACGGTGAAGAAGGCCAACCGGGGGGGTTTATGGACGTACCTGTTGTTCGATGTTCGTGCCGCTCTCAAGGCAAGCCTGGATGTTCTCTTGGATCCCATGCCACTTGTTGCACGCCAGTTGGATGCTCGCCCAATGCTTGGACATGGCCTTGTCGCCGCGCTCCATGTGTATGCCGGCGAACTCGGGGTCGACCAACATGCGCTCGTCGAACGCCGCCTTGATCCTCCTTCAGTACGTCTCGGTGTTCTGGTTCGCGCCGGTGATCGGGTCCATGCTGACATGCTTCCACGCTTCGGCGAGGCACACGTCCTCCTTCGCCGTCCACTTGATGCGGGGCTCGGCCGGCTTCCCATTGGCCGACCTTGACTTCTTCTTTCTCCCTTTGCCCCTAACCGGCGCCGGCTCCGGCTCCACCGACTCTTCCTCCTCCAGCTCCTCCTCGTCCTCGTCGGGGTCGACGTCGTCCATGTCGCCGATGTCCTCCTCCACCTCTTGTGTGCCGAACCCGGGGCACGACGCGGCCGCAGCAGAGCCGGTGTTGATGATCTCCTCCATCTCGGCGTCGGCGTTGCTGAACTGTGAGGCCGAACCAGGCGCGAAAGGCAGGGGACCGCGTCGTAGTGTCGTCGCAGACGAGCCCGAGTACGTCGGCGAGGGCGCGTAGCCGTACTGGGCGTTGGGGTGGCCGGCGGAGAAGGCGGAAGGCGTGCGCGGGAAGGTGATGTTGGAGTTGAAGATGCCGAGGGCGTCGCCGTCGACGTACTCCGGCGAGGGCGTGTAGCCGCCCCACGCCGGCGACGAGAAGTTGGGGTTGGCCGGCGACGCGACGCTCTGTTGGCTGCCCCACACGCCTTGCGGGAACGGACCCATCTGCTGCTGCCCCGGGAAGATCGGCCGCTCGTTCGCCATGGCCGAGTGAGATGACGCCTCCTGCTCCGCCGCCGCATCCCTGGCTTTCTTCATGAGAAGCCTGTTTCGGCGATCGATGGTCATCGCCTCCCTACGGTCAACGTCGGCCTTCCACTGCGCGTTCGTCAAGCCCGGCGGCCTTGGCATCGGCGTCCAAGCCTTCCTCTTCTTCGGCGCGGCGGGGAGGGGTGGCTTGGCGAGGGGCGGCGTACTTCTTCGGCGGCATGGCGGCAGAGAAAGATGGAGGGAAGTGAAGAGAATGGCGGGGAAACGGTGGGATGGGGGAGGGAAAAGGAGGGAAAACGACGGGAAGAAGCGACCGGTGTCGCCGACAGCTCGGCCCCACGTGACTTTTCGCTTCAGCCAGCGTCCCCAGCGCGCTGGGTTCGGCCTGGGGTCGCCGGCCCAAAAAAGGAGCCCAACCGGCGAAAATCGGCATCCTGGGAGGGCGACTGGGAAATTTTTCGTTCGCCGGCGATAAAAAACGGGCCTGGGGGGTCCGTTGGGGCCGTGGCTGGAGATGCTCTTAAGTACATAGGAGGTTAATATATTATCAGAGAAATTAATTATCTTGGGTGAGGAAGGGGCTAATTGGATTGGAAAAAATCATCTTGTTCTTTACAAAATGTTACTGTGAGATAAACTTACTATTTGTTAATATTGATCTACTATGTCAATCCATTTCCGCAACAAATAATTCGCGAGTTAGATGAATTCAATTCATCTCAATCATTCGACCACCTATATCCGACAGTACCACCGCTTCAATGATGTATCCATTGCATCACCGAGTAACTGAAAAAAAATCATTAACTACATTAACTATAACAATTCATCATTATGGATAATTGCAATTAATTTTGAAAGACCATTAACTGGTTTAGTTACCATTAATTTTGCAAAAACATTTTCTCCACAAATAATCTTTGTAATGGTCTACCATTATTGTTTTTGTTGACTCAATCATAACACGACCAATTCTCCTAAGATGGGCAGGAGAAAGTGTGTCCATGCACCAATGAAGACACAGTTCGTAAAATGGACTCCATGGCTACCAAAAGCCCCGGTCTAAGAGCATCTAGAACCAGATCCTTCGTATCCGTTTCAAACACCCGGCTACAAAAAATCAACCCAGCCGGACTCCTTGAATGGGCATTAAACGTCCGGTCTGACCGGCACCCTTCATATCCAGCCAAATATGGGGCGTTCGGGCGCGCCCGGGTACGCCCGCCATGTCGGCCTGACGATGGGCCCCCACGCGGACTCGCCCAAAAACCCAACGGTCTGACGGGCGCGTCAACCGTCGCCGCGGTGTGAACGCCCCGTGGCGCCGCTCCGGCTCGCCGCCCGAGGCCATAACCGACTATTTAAGCTGACCGGCGTATCCCAGCCCTAGCACATCCGCCTCCTCCCTCCCTCCACTGCCACTCGAGCACGTCCACCTCCTCTTCCTCGCTCTCCCAAGCTCTCCGACGTCAGTTTGGTCTGCAGTAGGATCACCACGTACGCTATGCTCACGCTGGAGCGCCGGATGCAGGTCGAGGCGAAGATCCAGGCTCGGCGCGCTGTCTGCATCGTTGCGGGCCTGCCTCCGGACTCGCTGGAGCCAGAGAAGGAGGAAGAGGAGGGGGAGGAGGAGCCATAGGAGGAGCTGCCGGAAGGGATGGAGGAGGACGAGGCGGGCCAGCCTGCTCCGGGCATGAACATGGCGGAGGCGGCGTTCGCCGTCGCCCAAGCTGAGGAGATGGCGGAGCAGCAGGCCATCCTGGATTCCATCTGGGATGAGGCCGAGGTGGAGGCCAACCGCAGGCTAATCCGGCAGAGACAGGCGGAGGCCGACGCCCTCTTTGACGAGCTCGATGCGAAGATAGTGGCGGAGAAGACCGCAGCGGAGCAGCCGGAGGGGGCGGAGCTACAACTGCCGCACATTTATCCGACGGAGGGCACGGAGATCGTCGAAATCTCCGACGAGGAATAGTTAGCCTTCTACGTAGTACGTAGGTTTTTCCGTTTGCATGTTTTTGTATGGATTTGAGAATCTAGTATAAGATGTCTGGATGCAGTAGTATTTATTTGAGACGTGCCCGGTCACTCCCAACGGACGTGCCTGAGTTGTAGATGCTCTAAGAGCATCTACAGCCGGACCCCCTATATGCTCCTCAAACGCCCGGAACGCCCTCCCGGTCACTGACCGGTCACAAAAATGCGACCCAACCGGACCCCTCATATCCGTCTCAAACGCCCGGACTGACCGGCACCCCTCATATCCATCTCAAATATGGGGACGATATGAGGGCTCGCGAACGCGCCCGGACACGCCCGGCCAGTCCACCACGTAGGACGTGACCCCACTCCGGACCACCTTTTCTCCTTTCTTATTCATTATTTTCTTTCTCTCTCTTCTTCTCCACCAATCACTTGCAAGTGACCGGACATATGAGAAAAAAAATGAGAAGTGCGGCTGCGCGGACCAAATTATAGGGGCTCAAAACGAACACGCCCGGTCACTGACCGGGCGCGTCCGCGAACGTTTAAAGGATCAGATTTGCTAGGTCTGTAGATGCTCTAACAACAGCACCCGACCAACCCACATAGCTGGTGGTGCATATGGAGGTAGCACACATCGAGCTAGACTGGAGCAGTTGGAAGCGGTATCGAGCTAGACTGGACCCTATGTTATCGGAGAAAACGCAAGTATCGTGTGTTCTTTGAGTGGACAAATAAGGGCGACAACACAAGTTTGCGATCGTGCAAAGTGGCATGTGTGTCGTGAAAGGGGATAGTAGATAACAGTAAAAAACTCCCAAATATACTATTAAATTAGATGTACATTGCAGGTGCACAATCTTTATTTTTAAAGTGGGAGTTGGTAGTCTTTCGTTCTTTTTTTTTGTCCCACCTTTTACCATCCCCTTCCCACAAATCTCTCCTCATAAAGGAGAAGTTGGTAGCCTACCATCCCAGTTCATTTTTCTTTGTTTTTTTCCACCTTACCTCCCACCATCTCCTTCCACCGATTTTTTCTCCCTCCCATTAAAGGGAGAAATCTTGCTTCATGCTTGCTTTGGCAGACGTTGATTCCTTTTAATCACATAAATAATAGGTAATTAAGAATTTGGAAATCACATCATATATGTGAGATCACCTTCCTAAAATATAGACATGAGATTTTCCATTTAAATAAGAACCACCTAAAGTTCCACCAACTCCAACTAAAAGAATAAAATAATTTTATTTAAATAAGAAGTCTTCTTTAGCAAGACGAGCTTGCCGAAAGTGGGATGGTCCAGCAGCCATAAGGTTCGTCACGCTGACTTCATGCATTTGTTTTTTCTATCTTTTATATTTAACAAAACTAAATTCAAATATGAAAAAAAATTATTTAAATTTTTAAATGTTGATTGCACTTTAAAAAATAATCATGCACTGCGAAAAAATAACATAGGTGCCGTGGCAGATTTTTTGTCTGCACTATTTTTGCAACATGGGTATTGTTGTGGATTATTTTTGCTACACAGACAATGTTGCGGAACATATTTGTAGTGTTTTTTCGTATTTATTATTTGCGACATGAGTGTTGTTGTGAAAGGTAATTTTGCAACATGCATGATGTTGCAGAAAGAGACATGCAAAGGCATCACCGCCGGTTGGAGGTAAGCATTTACTACCTCCGTCTTGGTTTATTGATCCCCTTAGTATTTTGTGTTAAACTTTGACCATAGATTTAACTAAAATAATAATAATGCATGTCATTAAAAGTTATATCGTTGAATTCGTATTTGAATATAGTTTCCAATGATATTATTTTTGGTTACATGCATTAACATTTTATTAGTCATATCTAAGGTCAAAATTGAGCACAAAATGCAAAGGGTATCAATAAACTAGGACGGAGGTAGTATCATATAAACAAGTACAATGGTGATGAAAAAAATTAGTCATCAAAAAGTATATTGAAAAAATTGTTAATCATGTATTTGAAAAATGTAAAATCTAAAAAAATTTGATATATAAAAAGTTTTTGGAAAAATTAGACATGTGTTAAAAAAGAAAACCAAAAAATAAAATAATAAAATAGGTAAAAGGGAAAAAAAAACTAAAGAAAAACCAAAGATTTCCCGAAGAAAACTGATGTAAAACATTGAAAAGCCAATAAAAATACAGAAAAAATATGCACAACTACAGTATTACGCCAGCCCAGTAGACCCGTGTTGTAAGCGACATCTATTAGGACCCGCACCGGGCGAGAAATAGCCTTTCCGGTTTCAAGCTCGTTATGTATAGCGCGTATGGCCGTGACGCTAACAGCTTGACGGCGTTGAAATACTGGTTAGCATGCACGATGCATTGCACGTATTCTTTAAGAAGAAAAAACATGTTCATCCTAATTAATAGAAAAACATTCAAATAAATAAATAATAAAAGTCGAGTGATGTACTACTAACTATTACAAAATTAATATAATAATAATGCGCTGATGATTTTCGTTTGGCACATGATGTAATGGTTTAGTTTGTTGTATTTGAATGGAGGAGATTTCCTATACCGAAAAGATTCACTAACATATGCAAACTTCCGATGCAAAAGGAATATATTGAAACTTTTGAGGGATGTTATTTCATTCTATCACTCCAGTATTCGTCCACAAAATGTTGAGTCGAGAGCGGCATGCGATGCGAGAGAGCCGGGCAGGAGCAGGTTCGTTGATGGCGGCACGAGCATGGGGATATGGTGTGATAATATATATTTTAAACAAGCAGAGGCCGTTTTAGTGGAAGAGGTGCGGTAGTGGGAGGTGTGCGACGCGTGATTTTTTTTGCCTAATGTGTTTTTTCAATTATGTGATATATGGTGTGACGATATTTTCCTAATAAAGGTGTAATTCAGTTGCAATGATTACTAATGCGGGTGCAACGATTTCTAATTAAGGTGTTTCGAAGATGATATGTGATATATGATGTGGCGGTTTGTTTCACAATGAAGGGGTAATTAAGGTGCAGTGATTCCTAAGTAATATATTGTGAAAATGATTAAAATTAATTATCAAATATGTCAATATGATGCGATACAACATCTGAACAATTTGGTCCATTGATGAACAATGCCTAATGTGTTTTTTCAATTATGTGATATATGGTGTGACGATATTTTCCTAATAAAGGTGTAATTCAGTTGCAATGATTACTAATTAGGGTGCAACGATTCCTAATTAAGGTGTTTCGACTATGATATGTGATATATGATGTGGCGGTTTGTTTCAAAATGAAGGGGTAATTAAGGTGCAGTGATTCCTAAGTAATATATTGTGAAAATGATTAAAATTAATTATTAAATATGTCAATATGATGCGATACAACATCTGAACAATTTGGTCCATTGATGAACAATGTATATGTGGCTGAGATCGAATGTTTCTGTCTCGATTCGCTTGTTTAATGGTGGAGATGAACATCCATGTGTCCGGTTGGGAGGATGGAAACGCCTACGTGACTACGTCCCGTTATGTATGTTTCTCATGTACTCTCTGGTTAATTGTCATTACAGGTTCGATCTTTCCGTTTTCTGAGACATAAATTCCCCCGAAGTACACGGTCAAAAATCTAGCCTGGTCCATATCTTTATCTTTACCTAATATTAAAGGAAGGATTGTTTCTCCAACTTTTTCGTCCAATTAATCGTTTTCGTACGTTTTTGTTCGCTTCATCACTTTTAGTCCGTTCCATCATTAAAAAAAAAGTGACCATCACCAAGATTCGAACCTTGGTCTACAGGATAGATCCTTAGCGAACGAACCAGCTGGTATAGCACTCCGTTGGTGCTACAAAGAAGGAACTTCCCCCTTTTGACTAAGTTACAGCCACATGCCCTATTGGGCCAGCCCGTGAGAGGCTAGGAGCGCCCCATATTTTTTTGTTTTGTTCTTGGCATTTTTTATTTTTTTAAATACTTTAAGATCTAAAAAATCGAAATTTCAAAAGAAAATATGAATTTTAACGAATTGTTCCATAAATAGTAAAATGTTCTTGAATTAAAAATAATATTCATGAGTTTCGAACAAAATATTTGCTAATCCAAAACATGTTCATGAATTTTTTAAACAATGTTCACAAAAATAAAAATGATCATGATTTGCAAGAAAGTTTCATGCATTTAAAACAAAATCCTCGAACAAACATATTCAAGAATTTAAAAAACAATTAATTTATTCAAAAAATTATTCATAGATTCAAATAAACGCTGATTTAAATAAAATTTTCACAAGTTTTAAAATGAATGTTCATGGACTTAAAACATATTCTTCCTTTAATAACAATGTTCACAAGTTTCAAAAATAATGTTTGCGAATTTGAAAATGTTGATGATTTCATAAAAAATATTCACGAATTAAAAAATGTTCACGATCTGGAATTTTTTTGTTTTGAAAAACGACATTCGCATAAATAGAAGTAATTTGAGACTAAAAATGGCTACAACTTGAATGTTCTTAGGAAATTACATCGTCGGATTTATTATTTTCCGAATGGCCTTTTAAAAGTACTTATCTCATTCTTACATATGTTCAAAATTTCCTCTATAACTACAATATTTCTATAGCCAGATCCTCGAGCATTGCACATTGTATTCTTTTACTAGAAGGATACCGTCATGTTAGGATATTCTTTCTCCCGTTGCAACGCACGGGCATATTTGCTAGTAAGGCTAAAAAGCAGTTCTCTTGCTGCATCGCAGGCTCCGGCCATCTCACAAAAAGAGGTAAATGCACCGGTGGTACACAAAGTTGCTTAGGATGTGCAGTTTGGTGCCTGATGTTGCAAAATACAGAAAAGTGGTGCCAAAACTTGTTTCTGCGAGCACGTACGGTGCAAATCAGAGTTGCGGGCGTATCCCGACGCGTGGGGGCCACTGTCAGCGGCTGGCGCGTGTTTTTCTACAGATACCACCCTAACATTTTTGCTATTTGGCCCTGGGGTCGACTTAATGTTGCGAGGCAGAACGCTCGCATCCCTTCTTTCCTTCCTTCTCTCCACGATCAACTCGAGGCGGCGAAGAACGTGGCGACGGACGAGCACAGTGGGTGGCGGGGCGGCGATGACTGGAGAGCCTCACCATCGGCGGCCCGGCGAAGATGCACCACACTATGGTGAGTTTCTTTCCTCCTCTGTGTCTCGTGTATGTGTTGTTTCTCACCCTTCTCTGACCCCGTTTAGATTAGGGCAAAATGATCGTGCCTTGGAAATCTGATTTTACATGTATCTTCCGTGTTGTGAGTGCCGCCAGTTTAGTAGGTGTTCATCCAGGATGGATTCGATGAGCCAAACAGCAGATTCGTTCCAGGGTTCAACAGGGGGTTTAAAGGCTGTAGCTTTTCCATTTGATTTTCCTGAAGACCGACAAGAGAAATATATGTACTGCTAAAATAGGTCATGGGGATGTAATTTAGTTGACATGGGCAACAATGTGTTAACTGAGCCATCAATCAGATACATGTTGATTTACTTCTGCACATAACTGAATTTCTGGACTGCATGAGTTAACTGAACTTTTAACAGTTTCTAGTTCTGACTATTCATAGTCTTGTCTTGTGTTCAAAATCGATTTTCAAAACATTACAGGCCTGAACTTTCTTACATTTTGCTTACATTTTGTTTACCAATGTCAGTATGAGAGCATAATTTTCTTTCTTACATTTGGCTCACCTTTTGTTTACCAATGTCAGTGCGAGGGCAAAGTTTTCTTCAGACCACTCTGAATGTATAAATGGAAGTTGAATTCATATAATACATCTATGCGAGGGCAAAGTTTTCTTCAGACCACTCTCTGACTATATTTCTTATTCAGACCACTCTAACTACATTTCTTCAGACCACTCTGACTATATTTCAGTTAACTTAATTGTACAATAGAATTAGTTTACTGAATTTTTTTTAGGACACTTTCAATTAACTTAACTGTACAATAAATTCAGTTAACTATACAATATTTTTAGGACACTTTCAGTTAACTTAACGGTACAATAGATTCAGTTAACTATACAATTTTTTTAGGACACTTTCAGTTAACTTAACTGTACAATAAATTCAGTTAACCTATTTTAGGACACTTTCAGTTAACTTAATTGTACAATAAATTCAGTCAACCTATTTTAGGACACTTTCAGTTAACTTAACTGTACAATCGAATTAGTTTAGTGATTTTTTTTTGTTTCAGTAGTTTGTAGCATGTTAATTGGTCTGACAAATGAAGATGTATTTGTGATTGCAGGATCTTTTGATGGCCTTTTCACTGTCCAAATACACCACAAAGGATTTTTTTGTGGAACCGGTTGCAACATGGTTTATATGGACTATAAAGTGGACTGGTTTGATAATTGTGATAGCGACACTTGGTCAGTACTATGGATTGATGATTTTCTCAAGCAACTGGGTTATGACAGGGTTGTGGACAAGCACGATGTTTATTGTACAGTTGAAGAATGATCTTTGGGCAATTGCAAGATGTTATCTATAAAAATGCCACGCGCCAGCCGCTGACAGTGGCCCCCACGCGTCGGGATACACCCGCAACTCTGATTTGCACCGTACGTGCTCGCAGAAACAAGTTTTGGCACCACTTTTCTGTATTTTGCAACATCAGGCACCAAACTGCACATCCTAAGCAACTTTGTGTACCACCGGTGCATTTACCTCTCACAAAAACCCTTACATGTGCAAGCCATGAACGATACCTATCGATCAAGCGATACAGTTGGCCTTCTCTTGCTGCATCGCGTCCACGATCTTGGACCATTTCGTGCGGGCGGTGATCACCACCAGCGTGCTGGTCTGGCAAGTCAGCCCGCAGATCAGACCCGACCATAAGCCCTGTAAAAAATACATCTGTTCAGTGCTCCAGCTCACTAATTGTATTTCAGAATGGACTTCCAGCTGCTTGCCATCCCACAGTGCGCAATGGCAAGGCCGAGAGCTCTGAATAATGATTACCTTGGTGTAGAAGTCGAGCTTGAAGGCAAAGAGGATGGCCAACGGCATGCCGATGAAGTAGAATGCCACAAGGTTCGTCATCGCCGCCAGGTGCTGCCATCCACAGCCCCTAGCCACCCCTGCACACGTACACCAATTTATTCATCAATTACGGAACTGTTTAGCACTAGCAGCGGCATTCCAATTGATGATTTCGTATCCGTGATATGAAATTATCTGTTCAGTGCAGGTAAGTGATTTTTGAAGATTTGTTTAGGTAACTAAGGGATCTAGCTTTCTCACCTGATAATACGCCCTGCGTGGAGTCGAGCACGATTGAGATCATCATGAGCGGGGTGATGGCCGCGAATTCTGCCACAATCACCTCGCTCCCGCTGAAGAGACTCGCCCAGAGGCTGTGGCCGAATCCCAGCAGAAGGATGAAGGAGAAAGCGAGGAACACTGAGAGCTTCAGAGTCACCGCGACCGCATTCTTCGCCATATCCACGTTTCCGGCTCCGATCTCATTCGACACCCGGGTGCTGCAAAATGTGCAAACAATGAAACAACAGGTCGTGCGTACACAGATAAATTAAAGAAAGAAGTTGAGATCGTACGGACATACCTTACAGCGGCACTGAATCCGTAGGTGATCATGTAGGCAATCGCCTCCGTGCTCGAGCTGCATTTACAAGTTCAAGTCGACATGATGGAACAATGCTTCTGAAGATCCATCGGACAGTATAGTATTGAAGAATGAACGTACCACATTGCGATCAATGACGTGCTCACTGTCGAATTCGGTAGCAAGCCCGCGATAAGAACAAGAAGCTCAAACGCCCAGTACTCCAAGCTGCATGCACTCAACAAACTCAAAATCAATAATGAGAAAAAACAACGTGTGGCTGACAAAAGTATTTGTATATATTTACTGACCAAACCATGATGGCGGAGGGCGTCGCGAGCTTGATCGTCGGCATCACGTAGTTGAACGCGTCGGCCGAGAAGCCCTTCCACGTCTCGCTAAACTCCTTGGACCGCATCACGTACCCAAGCAGTATCAGGCAGGAGAACCATAAGGTGATGGAAATGGCGGCAGACGCGCCGACGAGGCCAAAGCCCAGCACGTTCACCAGCAGGTGGTTCAACGCGATGTGGAGCAGGAATGGCACCATGGAGCAGACGACGAGCGGCACGACGACAGACTGCGTCTGCAGGTACCGTATAAGGCACTGCAGGAAGGAGAAGGCGAACAGGCCGGGGATCTGGTACCGAATGAACACCGCGGCGGCGCGGGCAACCTCGGGTTGTTGACCCAGGCACAGAAGCAGCGGCTCCGTGAACAGCCACAGGACGGCGATGACCATGGACACCACCGCCGACATGATGAGCGACGACTGCAGGTACAGTCCTAGCATGCGGTACAGCCGGGCACCGTAGGCCTGCCCGCATAGCGTCTCCAGGGCGCCGCTCATACCGGTCTGAAATGTCCAGCAACTTTAGAAGTTAGGATGCAATGTGACAATGTTCAACTGAAGAACAAGTTATGAAACTCATTGGGACCATCTATTCGTAAGTCACCTCAATTTGTTTTTCATGTAACTCATCTTCGTTCACTGTGTTTTACTCTAGCTTTTTTCTATATTTACATATGCAGGCCTGCACAACTTTTTCACCGTCAGGTCTAACGGGTATCTACCTTCTCCCCAAAATCTAATTAGGTAGGTAAAAGATCTCCCTTATTCATTAATGTTAGTTAACATATACTCCCTCCGTTCCAAATTAAGTGACTCGACTTTATACTAAAATTAGTACTCCCTCCGTCGTGGAACGTCTTATATTTGTTTACAGAGGTAGTATAAAGTTGAGTCACTTATTTGGGACTGGGGGAGTAATGAGCGTGCACTAGACTGAAATTGGAATATGCGTGCATAAAAAGTAAGTAGTCCATGCATGCTTGTAGAACAAATTAATTTTAACATTCAAGAACACGGGGTAGAAATAAAACACACAACTACCAAGATACTCAATAAAATTATGTTGTGACTCACTTATAAACAGATGTATGACGCCGGCGGTCACCTTTTTGTTCTCGATACACGGGATCATAACTTAGAAAGCAAAAATGAAAACTAAAATAAAAAATAGTTATTATAATATAAAACGAATTTAGGGCATTGGCATTACCCTAAGAGAAGAAAGAAAATGAAGAATAAAACAACTCAAAACAAATGATGATGAACTTTGAACACATATTGCATAGAAGTTGCACTGTGTAGTGTAACTTTGAAACAAAAATATGATTTTTCCCACACATGACACATTGCGTGGAACTTGCATGTTTAGTTGTAAACAACATGAGAACAGTTAGCAACGTGGAGATTAATCATCTCTCGGCACACTCAAAGATGAATTGCATGTGTTGTAGGTGGCATCGCCTCCACATCACTCTCATGCGTCCATCCACAAGCACACATACAGATGCCTGCACACCAACAGACACATACACGCTGATGTGTGGGCACACAGAGTGCATGTACACACAGTAGCACTGGCACACTCTAGAACACACGTGCATGTACACACATAGGCACGGGCACACACTCACCAGCACGGACAACAAATCAGGACGGATTGAGTTAGAACTTTGAACTGCAGATCATCTAAAAAAAAAATGGATGGCCAAACTATGGGCTTTTGTCAACTTTGTAGGAGGGAGCCGGATACTACTCACATTATGTTCATGTGTCTTCCCTCTGGCTCTACCCGCCTTGGGAAGATGGTTTGGGATTGGCTTGGCCTTAATTTTTTTTATTGCTGAGAATGTGGCTAACTACAACTCGGTCTCGAAGTGGTGGTTCGCAGTCACTCTCACCCACCAGGCAGCCGGAGTCGTCTCATGAGAGATATAGAACGAAAGAAATGTGTACATATTCCTCAATGCCACTTATCATTGTTGCAGGTTTGGGAGCCCATCAAGGAAATGCCGAATGACAAGGCCCCTGGTCCGGACGGCTTCACGGGCATCTTTCAAGAAGTGTTGGGAGGTAGTCAAACATGACATCATGAGAGTTATTGACCGGTTTGACTCCCTCCACACGTCCAACCTTCAATGGTTGAACTCTGCCAATGTGGTGCTCCTACCCAAGAAGGACGGCGCGGAAAGCATCTCTGACTATAGGCCTATTAGCCTCATCCATGCCATCGCCAAAATCATCGCAAAAGTCCTCTCTTTGCGGCTTGCTCCTCATATGGATACCCTCGTCTCCAACGCCCAAAGCGCCTTCATAAAAAAGAGAATCATTCATGACAACTTCATGTATGTGCGAAACTTGGCTCGCCGACTTCACAAACGCAAGACCCCTGCTCTTCTTTTCAAGCTTGACATCAGAAAAGCCTTCGACTCTGTCAAATGGGAATTCATCCTCGACCTCCTGCAACGCAAGGGATTCCCTAGCAAATTTCGAGATTGGGTTGCAGCGCTGCTTTGCTCATCGTCCTCACGCTTCTTGCTCAATGGTATACCCGGACCTCCCATCAAGCACGGTAGGGGACTCCGGCAAGGGGACCCGCTTTCTCCGCTACTATTCGTACTTGCCATTGACCCGCTTCGCCAAATACTTGACGTCGCAACCAGGAAGGGCCTTCTGCATAAGATTCGGGGACGGGGTGCTATAATGAGAACTTCACTTTACGCGGATGATGCAGCTATTTTCATGGCACCAATTAACCGAGACATCGACAACCTCTCTACCATCTTGAAGGGCTTCGGTGATGTTACGGGACTCTGCACCAACTTCCACAAGAGCTCGGTTGTGCCCATTCGGTGCGCCAACGTGGACTTGGATCATGTTCTCAGTGGTGTACCTGTGACTCGGGCCTCGTTCCCGGTGAAATACTTGGGCCTCCCACTCTCGGTCTGGCAGCTCAAGACGGTAGATTTTCAATACCTTGAGGACAAGGTGGCCAGCAAGCTTGCTACTTGGGACGGGCAGAACATCACCACCATTGGACGCACAACTCTCGTCAAATCTGTCGTCGCCTCCCAAGCAGTGTATGCTATCACGCCTCTTATAGTGCCGCCGACCTCCATCCACAACATCAACAAACTTGAGAGGGTCTTCCTTTGGTCTGGATCGGATAGGACGACGGGAGCCAAATGCAAGGTGAACTGGAAGATTGTCTGCCGCCCCAAGGAGTACGGAGGCCTTGGGGTCCTAGAAACTAACAAATTTGCTCGGGCATTGCGTCTCAGGTGGCCATGGTATGAATGGAAGGAGCCAAGCAAGCTCTGGGTGGGGCTTGGGAACCCATGCACGGAGGAGGACATGGACTTCTTCTATGCCTCGACGACCATCATTTTGGGCAATGGAGCCAAAACGCCTTTTTGGGACTCGCCGTGGCTCCTTGGGCGGAAACCAAAGGACATTGCTCCATTAATTTTTGAGGCTTCCACGCGTAAGAATTGGAAAGTGCGGGAGGCCCTCAATGGGAATGCTTGGATTCTTAAGATCCGTCCTAACATTGCTGTCTCCGGTGACCACATCTGCCAATTCTTCACTCTTTGGATGCTTGTGCATGAAATTCACCTGGATGAGCATACCGACGATGACATTGTATGGAAGCATGCCAATGATGGGGTATACTCGGCGACCACTGCATACAAGGCTCAGTTCCTTGGCCTGACACTTTCTCCCATGGACTTCATGATCTGGAAGGCTTGGGCCCCTCCCAAGATTAAGTTCTTCGCTTGGTTGGCCATCCAAGACCGGATTTGGACTGCCGACAGACTGGAACGACGCGGTTGGGAAAATTGTGGGCTTTGCCCTCTTTGCAGAAGAGAGAACGAGACGGGCCCACACCTATTGTACAAATGCCGATACTCCATTCGGCTATGGAGCTCGGTCATCCAGAAATTTGGCCTCGCACACATGGACACCTCCGCTTGGCATTTGGATGGTTCCGTCTTGGAATGGTGGGACAAGCGGACCGGCCCGCAAAACCCCAATCGGCGTGCCTTGGCCTCCCTTACAATGCTTGTTTCCTGGACAATCTGGAACGAGCGTAACGCTAGAGTCTTCCGTCACAAGAGTGCACCGCCCCCAGTCCTCCTTCGTTCTATCATCGACGACGCCAAGCTTTGGGTTATTGCGGGTGCTAAGAAGTTAGGGTGTATTGTTATGCGTGAGTAGTTGTCATGCCGCGAATGTGGGTCTTCTGTAACACTCTTAAACTCTTCTCTCTTATTTAATGAATGAGGCAAAACTTTTGCCTCCGTTTTGAAAAAAAAAACTTATCATTGTTGCTAAGATTAGAAAAGAAGTCGAGTATCGGTCAACCACCGTGCCTAAAAACATGAAATTCATCATTGCCTTCGAGCAACGGACATGTACTCTTATAACTCTTTACTAATCACTTTTAGAAAATGTTTAATAATTTCTAGAGAACATGTTTAGAAAATCACTTTTTCTTTTCTTTTGCGGGTCTAGAAAACCACACTATATTTACCGCAAAACACACACACACACTATTGGTAGACGCAGCGGCAATGATTCGGCTGATTCGTGGCCACACATGTACTGAAAAGTCCTGGATCCCAACTGGTGGCCACACATGTACTTGTCCATGTAATCCAGCAGGAGGCAGGAGTTGATTTCGTAGGTTATTTTATTACTTCCAGCACGGCATCCAATTGAGCACATCAAGCGGGTGGGTGGATCTGGACTCATGAGTCATTTGACTCGTGACTGATTACTTGAGAACAGCGTTTTTACCGTTTCTCCCAGAGATACTCTAGCTTGTACCAGATCGGGACGACCTCTTCCTTCCTAGTTCAAGACTTGGCCTCCCTTAGAGCATCTACAGCCGGACTTGGCAAATCCGGCCCTTCAAACGCCCGCGGACGCGCCCGGACACACCCGCGGGCGCATCCGGACGGGTCCTCATATTTCGTTCCGTGCATCCACATATCTCAAATCCGGACTCTCAAATCCATGCAAATACATGCACGTCGATCATGTCGCACGTAAAATAAGTAGTGTTGGCATCAAGCGTACATAGCGTTTACATAAAATTTATTTGAAGTGCCAAACTCAAGCATTGCCTCCTTGGTTGTCATTGTGGATCCACATGTGCTTCACAAGATCATTGAGTAGCTGCGTGTGCACCTGGTGATTTCGAAGATTTTGATGCATCCGCAGAAAATTCTGAAGCTGGGCCGCATCTTGATCCTCCGGGATTTCAACTTGTTCTCCGGGAGCTTCGAAATCATTGGTTTGGGCTACACCTTCACCCTCATCCTCGACAATCATATTGTGCAGAATAACACAACATGTCATCAGCTGCCACAAAGTTTCTGATTCCCACATCATTGCAGCGCTCCGCACAATTCCCCAACGAGCCTGAAGCATACCAAATGCCCTCTCCACATCATTCCTAGCCGCTTCCTGCATTGTTGCAAAGTGGATATGTTTGTTGCCACGCGGCTCGGATATGGTCTTCACAAACGCCGCCCACTGAGGATAGATACCATCGGCAAGATAGTATCCCATGTTGTAGTCCCGGCCATTGACGGTGTAGTTGCATGGTGGTGATTCCCCATTGCAAAGCCTCTTTAACACCGGAGATCGTTGGAGCACGTTGATGTCGTTGTGAGAACCGGGCATTTCAAAGAAAGCATGCCAAATCCATAAGTCATGTGATGCCATTGCTTCTAGTATGATGGTGGCCTCTTTGGTGTGACCTTGATACATTCCCTGCAGACCTTTGGGGCAATTTTTCCATTGCCAATGCATGCAATCAATTGATCCGAGCATTCCTGAAAACCCCCTTGCCTCTTCAATAGCCACTTCTCTGTGTCCTGCGCATTTGGTTCTTTGAGATATTCCGGTCCAAACACCTCAACCACGGCGCGGGGAAATTGGACAGTAGTCTTCAGGCACGTGCTCTCCCCCATCCCGACCATCTCACCAACGGCGTCTGCAGCAGTACCAAGTGCAAGCATCCCCATAGCAGCCGTGCACTTCTGCTTGGGCGAGAAAGAGAGTTGCCCGCAGCAATCCCTCTTCAGCTTGAAGTAGTCGTCGTGTGACTCCACTCCGTCGCGGAAACGGCGACGAAACCATGGATCATCCGGGATAGTAGGTGTGGGAGCAAAGTAGTCCTTGTGCAGTAGCTTTGCTCCGGACACCCTGTCCCGGTTGATCACTCTTCTCCCTTTGATTGAGCCCTTGAAGTTGAGGACATGCTCCACTTCCCGATCCATTTCCTCTTGCATGCTCATGAGCATGAGCAAGTCCACTTCTTCGTCCGAATCCGAGGAATAGAAGAACTCATCTTCAATCGTTTGGTCAAGCTCAGTCGGTCCATACTCCTCGTCCGACGAAGCATCCGAATCCATCGTTTATCTAACAAAATCACAATAATTCCGGTCGGTCAATGTGTCGAACACATCAAGCGCAAGGCGGAGGCGGAGTATTGACGGACGTACCACAGTGGCGTCCGGGTCGGCGACGACGTCCCCCGCGGCGAGGATGGGCGCGCTCTTCCGGAGCTGGCGGCGGAGAGGCTGGGAACGGCTGAGCTCGAGACGGACGGCGCGGCGGCGGAGCGCGAGACGGACTGCGAGGAGGAGGAAGAAGAAAGGAGATAGCAAATGGATCCGGCTGCTCTTCGGGGGGGGGGGAGGGGGAGGAGGGGGGGATTTGGTGCAATTTGGGATGGGGACGGGCTGTCGGGTCCGACGTGGCGGGCGTGCACGGGCGGCCCCATACCCGCCTCATATTTGGGCTGGATATGGGGTGCCGGTCAGCCCGGGCGTTTGAGGGCCGTTTGAGAGGCCCGTCTAGGTCGAAATTTTGTGACCGGACACTGACCGGGCGGCCTGCCCGGACGTTTGAGACGGATTTGAGAGGTACGGTTGTAGATGCCCTAAGACTACTATGTTTACCCCTTTTTTCGAATCTATTTGGACTCGCTCCCCTAGTCGATCGATGCATCCAGTGCAGAGACACGTCGACCCTGCACCCACGCACGCACGCACGCACGCATTCATGCAGCCCGGACCGGATGGCGTACGCGAGGAGCAGCCACGGCAGCCATGCAGACACGTCGTCGATCGACTCCCACAGAAACATAGTAAATACAGTCCTACCGATCGACTTTTGTGTCGTTCCAGCTATGCCCGGCAGCCGGCAGCTATGGGGTACATAGTATAACTCTCCCTCTGCGGGCCACGCAAACGACGTAACTCCCGTGTCAGTTTCTTGTTGGCAGCTACACTAATTCAATGCGTGGAAGGCATGCAGCTACAGTTCTGCGAATAGCAAGCGCCTCCTGGGCCAAGAAGAAATAAAGAAAACGTTGGCATCATGTGTGTTTCTCTGCGAATATCCTTATTTTATTTTTTGAAACTAAAGCTATAGTATCCTGATAAGTGGTTGCTAATATGAAATCAATGGAATGCGAGAGCGCCGCTAAAAATGATATGGTATGGTACGTAGGGTCAACACTCTGCTAGTATCCTTATTTTTATTTTATTTTGAAACGAGAGCTATACGTAGTATTCTTGTAACTTACTTGCTAATATGAAATCAATGGGATGCGAGAGCGGAGCTAGAAAATGATATGGTATGGCACGTAAGGTCAACACACGCCGTCTAGCACGAGCGTTGATAATATCTCATCTGATCCGATCGCTCCGGCCGGCTAAGGGCTAGTGCCACGTTAACTAAGTAAACATATATCTATCTTTAAAGACGTCACCTCATCAAGTCCAAGCTCTTCTCTCTCTTGGCCGAACAATTCGGTGCAAGTTGATTTCGTGTGGACGTCCGATATTCATCCAACGGCTCCGTCTCATCTTCCTCCTGATCCAGCCCTCTTTCCACCAGTCCGATCTGCGATGCAGCGCCCACCAAACCGCCGGCAACGGTACGCGTTAAGCCTCGGCCTCCCCTCGCCGGTGACGCCGCTGCCGCACCTTCGGTCTCCAACTCCGTGTCATTCATGGCTTGACCCCTCCCCGCGCCTCGCTGCCGTCCATCGCGGCGTCCCCGTTCTCGCCTCGGAGCTTTTGGAATCGGCTGACCGAAATGCATTTTCAGGCAGCTTGCATATGGCAAACGCGTCCCAGAACTCCATCTCAATTTTTTTGGCAGAACTACCAAGGCGATGATCTAATCGAACTTGGACAAATTAAATCAAGAGTGTGTAGTGGTAGCGGCATGCAGTAGTACGTACGTACCACGAAGGCGTAGCCGGTGACGGTGGCCCAGGAGTTGCCGAGCGTGGCGCCGGCGAGGTGGACGTCGCCAAGGTGGCCGGAGAACATGACGGACACCAGCGGGATGCCGTAGTAGGACATATTGGTGAGGACCATCGGCACCGCGAACTGCAGCTGCGCCCACGCCTCCTCCGTGTCGATCAGGCGGCGCAGCCAGGCCGGCGAGCAGCCGCGGGGCCTCGCGTCGCCACCCTTGCCGTCGGCGAGCTGGAGCAGCGGAGCCGAAGACATGTCGGCCCCGCGCGCCGCACGAGAAGGGAGAAGAGGAGAAGAAGCTGCGTTGGTTTTGTGGGAGGTGTGTACTGGTGCCGCCGACGGCGATCAAGAAGATAGCGAGCGATGTGGAGATTGACCCCGTCCCCGTTTCTGTGCGGCTTGGGAAACGGGCGGTGGCGTGGAGGACTGAAGAAGATCGGGCATCGTACATTTTTTTTTCAAAGCTGCGTGCGCATAGCACGGTCGGGGTGGGGGTGGTCTGTCTTTTTTTTTTTTGAGAGAGAATTTATCATTCAGATCACGAAACAGTACAAAATAGCTGACCCTTACAAGCACACTGAAACGCAAACACAAAGGACCATGAATACCTAGAGTACCCTAAGACAACCATAGCACAAGAAGATCTCCGGAGCCCTGTGTCATTATCCCTGAATCTTGAGAGAAGACCCCTGCAGGAGGATCTGCAACCAGGCGCAAGCAGGTCATCATCTTCGACCACGGCACAATTGCCGCCACGCTGCTTCTTCCTTACTTGACACCAGCGCTGAGAGGGCATGGACATCAATCCAACACACCTACAACAGCCGTCGCCAACTTTGGCTTTGAGTACCGCGAAAAGTGTCCCTTCCGGAAGGAAGAGAACTCGAGTCATCCGACCGGTCCAGCACCGCGGCCGGGCCATCCGCCCGGGCAAAGCAGGATCTCCCCCCAGCATCAGCGCAGAGGAAGGAGGAGAACAGCAGCAGCAAATCATACCAACAAGGAAGAAGAAGGGTCTTCGTCTCCTTGCATCCATCGCCCATCTGAGGACCCAAACGACTAGTGCCAATGGACCTCCAGTCACCATAGCCCGCGACCTCGACGAGATCCGGGGATCCCCGCCCCGCTGGCTCCTAGACGAAGGCAAAAGCCTCGCCTGATCTGTCGGTGGGTTGGTGTTCAAAATTAATGCTAGGTTGAGTTCGTTCCTTCCTCTGTAATACGGTGGCTAATCTCCAACGCACAGACTCGTGTTGGAGTTGGACGCTAGAGAGAGATATTTTTTCACAAATTTCTGTTAGGATTCCTGGACTCGGACGCTGGCCGCCAATTATTAGCGCTACACGGGAACGCTAGCGCCTGCCCCTCCAAGGCTAAAAAATCTGAGTTAGTTAAGGCAAAGCAGATTTTCATTCAACATGGCATCCGTCGGGTTCGGGTGCGAGTAGTAATGGTCGCCCAAAACCATGCATTCTCAATAGTTTTCGTTCAAACCCGTACACCCGCATCTCAGTCTTTTCTTATTAGGGCAACGATCTGCGCCGGCTCAGTCGTTCCCGTCGACGACGAGGTGCCTACGGTGACTTCGTAAATTTCAAGATGATATGTCGGCTCAGTCTCTCGGAGGTGCTCATAGGGATAGGGTGTGCGTGTGTGCGTTCATAGGGGTGAGTGTATGCGCGTGTATATGAGCGCTTGCGTACTGTGTTAAAAAAAAAATGATCTGCGTCGGCGCGCCGGCCCAAACGTTTCGGCCGGTCAACGCCCCAGCGTAGATACATCCCAATGTAACCGTCCGATCCAGAGAAAGAAAAAAGAAAAAAACCCCTCCTCGCCCACCGCCTCCCGCTAGCTTGCTCACCGGAGCCGCTCGTCGGCGTGCTCGCCAGCACGCTCGTCGGAGCCGCTCGCCGGAGCTGCTCGTCGGCGCGCTCGCCGGAGCCGCTCGTCGGCTTGCTCGCTGGAGCTGCTTGGTTCCAAATCTTGCTCGCCTTTCGTGGTAGCAAATTTTGTTGTTGGTCGTAGCAAATGAAGACAACGGTTGCAGCAAAATAAAACACCGGTTGTAGCAAAAATCGCGACGCCATGTGCGATGTAGCAAAATGCGACACCGGTGGTAGCAAAATGCGGTGCCGGTTATAGCAAATTTCGATGCCGTTTGAAGCATGTAGCAAATTACACCTTCGGCCATGGACACAACTTCGCCGGCCATGCTCGTTGCAGCTCCGCTCGCCATGGAGCAGTTGAGACAGAGAGAGGGGATGCAGCTCACCATGTCGTCGGTTGTAGCAAAATGAAACACCGGTTGTAGCAAAAAATCGCGACACCATGTGGGATGTAGCAAAATGCGACACCGGTGGTAGCAAAATGAGGTGCCGGTTGTAGCAAATTTAGATGTCGCTTGAAGCATGTAGAAAATTACCATCCATGCAGGTGCTCGCCGGAGCAGCGCGGGCAGGTGGCCGCTCGCCGGAGCAGCACGGGCAGATGGATGACGGACATCAACGAGCTACATGGGAGGAGGAGGGCGAGGGGATAAGAAAGAAATTAAGGGCAGAATGCTTCGTGCGGAGGGGATAAGAGAGACATACTAAACGGTGGTGAGTGGGCCAGTTGCCAGCGCGGAAGCGACCGGCCGAAGTTTCGGCCGGCGCGCGGGCGTAAAGCTTTTACCTTTTTTTAACACAGTACAGACGCAAGCATTGATATACACGCGCATACACTCACCCCTATGAACGTACACACGCACATCCTAGCCCTACGAGCACCTTCGAAAGACTAAGTCGGCGTATCATCTTGAAATTTACGAAGTCACCTTGAAATTTACGAAGTCACCGTAGGCATCTCGTCGTCGACAGGAACGTCCCCTCCCACTGAATGCGCATTGCCGGAAATCCTGAAATAAATCCAGGAATAAATGCGAGCATCAGGATTTGAACCCTGATAGGTTGGGGATACCACAAGCCCTCTAACCATCCAATCATAGGTTGGTTCGCTACCCGCACCTCGAGTTAGAGCATCTCCAACAGCTGCCCTATTTTAAGAAACAAAAAAGTTATGGAAAAATTTCGGAGCACTAGAAAATGTGCTTGAGGCATGAGAAGTGACCGCCTTCAACAGCAGCCTCAAAATAGGGCAGCCGCACGGTTGCCGCACCGCATTTTGTATACATTTCAACTATAATTTATCTAAGCATTTCAACTATAGTATGTATATAAATATGTGAATTTTTACAATATAACAATGCAAAATAACAAACACACGACAACATACGAAATTCAGCTTCAAATCCACATATGAAGTTCAAATGCAAGTCGCAAACATAGTGCCAACATCAACAAAAATGCATGATCAAACATAGAGAAAATAAATATGTCTTCTTAACCCTTCTTCTCACTCATGGTTTCTTTGTCCTCATTGTGGGCTTCATCTTCCTTTTCTTCATTGCCGTGGATAGTAGCATTCACACCACCACTCAAACCTCCCATGGCATTCATGTTGCCACTTAAACCTTCCATGGCATTCATCGTACCTCCAAAGCCACCACTCATCATGTTCATCAACATGTCCATATAGCAACCCATACCGCTCATGCCTCCTCGAATCCCGCTCATGGCATGTTATGTGTCGCTCATGCCTCCTTCCATGGCTTTCATGCCGCCACTCATCATGATGCCTCCCATGCCACCACCCATCAAGCTCATCAAATTCATGGACCTTTTGGCCAAAATTTGATCATTGTACAACTCAACAAACAGCCTTTTCTTTGCGTCCATGCCACTTGTATCCATGAAGATCATCTTTGTTTCTTTCTCTTCTGCCAACCTCTCATCGGCCATGGCTTGCTTCCTCTCCTCAAGTTGTGCCCTACGGGCCTTGACCTCCACCTTCTTCTCCCGGGCCAATGCCATTCACTCCTCGGCCACTGCCCTTTTCTCCCTTGCTGCCGCCTTCTTTTCTTCGTCCGTCACCCTCTCCTCCATTTCTTTTATCTTCAAAGCCTTCTTCTATTCTTCATATGTCTTCCTTGCATTCCCAATTGCTTCGAGTGATTATTTGATATCGTTGTCCCCGGCCTTTGTACCCTTTTTCTATCATCCGGCCTTTTGGACTTAACCGTCACCGAGTTTGGAGTGCCACTCCGTTTGTCTTCGTTCTAACTTAACTCATCATCATGCCCAACCGAGCTCTTCTTCTTGTTTGGAATTTCAAATGTCTCATGGGTCTTCCATTTCCCATCATGTTCAAGATCGACCCAACAATGATGCAAAGTGAAGGGCTTTCCTTTCTTCTTCCTCTCTCCTTTCTTCTCTCTACTCCGATACATCCCTTGAGTGACAAATAATCATTAACAAAAAGATAGTCAAACAAGAGAGCAAACAATCAATAGTAAAATTGAGGCATTTTTTATTGAAGAAGAGAAAGACATCAAACAATCACCTTATCATCCTCATTGCAACCACTTGGGTTTATGCGCTCAACATTCTTCAAACAAGATGACCAATTGAAACAATCCTTGGATATGGTGGACAATCGACGACGAAGAGACCTAAACGTGCGGACATGTCCACTTCTGTTACTCTCATTGAAATACTCAATTGGTCCTGTTCCAATTGGTGATGTTAGATTGAACAGTGCCGATGGACGCATCAAGTGAAATTTTCTTCCACGTCGTGCATATCAACACATCTTGACTTGTTGTCTAGTCTACAGTTCTCCCCTTTGGTCCATCGAGAATCACCTCTTCCTCTTCATCAAGCTCAAGCCCTTCATCACCCAACTCAAGCTCCTCATCTTCTTATTGGGTTTGCTCATAATCTTGAGAAGCAAATTCTTGCGATGCAAATTCATCGTTCGCAACATTTTTATATCTCAAAAAAGCTTCATCATTGACACTACAACAATATAATTAAACATAGAACACATCAATGCATGCTTGAATCATTTCATACATCAACCACAAGCAAATCAAAAGAAAAAAAATGAAGAAACAATTTTTTAACTTTGGGACATAATGTCGAGCACGTTGTGGGCGACGGTGATCGTGGCTGTCGGTGTTGACGGCTCTTCAATATCGGCCGGCAGCGTCAACATGATAGAAGGAGGAGGCGGTGGTGCCGGTGGCGGAGCCCCATACGCGGGAGCAGCCACCGTCGCCTTCGACCTCTTCACCGCGGCCGAAGCCGCCGGGTCTCGCGGTGACCTCTTTGTCGCTCCTTCTCGAGGCTTGGCGGCAGCGGGGGTCTTCTCCTACTTCCCACCGTCATTTACGATGGCTTTTGCCGGCCGCGGGGCTCTGAATCCACCACGGCGGCCATGGGCAGCGACGGAGGAGGCAGGTCCTCCATCAGCCGTCGAGGGGAGCGTGGATGTGCCGACAAGGGTTTCGGGGTCGACGGCGGGGTTAGAGGCGCCGGCCATGGCGCATGGCAGCCGGCGGGTGGGCGATTCCGGTGGTTTCCAAGTAGAGGAGGGAGGGGAAACGGCTACGCGCGACGCGTGTATTTACAGCAGCCTCGCGTTTTTGCGGTAGGCACGTGACTGCGCATATTTGCCGCCCGCTGAGCCCTTTTTAGGGCTACCAAAAAGATGTTTTGCAAATTTTTGCTATTGGACTGTCATTGGAGGTTTTTTTCCACTCTTGCTCTAAACACGCTATGTGTCCTATTATAGGGCTGTTGTTGGAGATGCTCTTACAAATTATTTCCATATCTGTACCTAGCCGTCCGAGTGTGAGTGATATCCGGGGGTAAAAACAGTGTCGGAGACAGGGGGGCCAACAGGGGTCCTGTCCCCCCTAACAACAGAGATGTAGTGCTAATTTGCTGATGAATAACGTAAAAATTAGTGATTGTTTGCTGTTAAAAGCCTATTTTTCAAGGGCTTGGCCCTCCCAAGCTATATACTATAACACTAATCCTTTTAGAATTGGAGGCCTCTCATTCAATTGAGATCTCCAATTTGAAATTGGGTCACCGATTTTGACCGGGTCAATAATTTTCCACTCAATTTTTTTAATCCTCTATAACATTAAGCTCACTATTTTTTAATGCCTCACAATCAATTGAAGTCTCAATTTGGAGTTGGGTCATCCAATTTTGACCGAGTCAACAATTTCACAATGAGCTCTGTCATTCATTTTTTAATACACTATGCTCCCTAATTTTAAAGCTTCTCCCGTCAATCCTTGATTTTGACTCCGTCAATCCTTTGTCGTGGTAATGAAATCTCTAACTTCGTTAAGTTATCCCGTTTTAAAGCCTCTCATTCAACTCAACAATTTCACAATGAGCTCTCTCATTCATTTTAATACACTATGCTCCCTAATTTGAAAGCTTCTCCCGTCAATCCTTGATTTTGACTCCATCAATCCTTTGTTGTGGCAATCAAATCTCTAACTTCGTTAAGCTATCCCGTTTTAAAGCCCATCATTCAACTCTTCAATTTGGATTGGATATATAATTGACTGGGCCGTTCACCCTGGTTTCGTGGTGGGATCTCTCGATGAATGGATGACAATACGAAAGTGTCGCCCATGACACGTTTAGCATCAGCGTAACACACGTGTCCAACAACGTAAGTAAATTTCTCATATTTTTGTACTAATTAAAAGACGTCCTTCAATGACACGGTCAAAAAAATCCACCCAAACACCACAATAAAAAAAAGAAAAATGATAATAAACTCACGAACGATTCGCTACGGATTGGTCATACCAAACATTTTCCCATCAATCACTTCCCCGATTTGCAACTTTGACCCATTTTTTCCCTAATCTCTTACCAGAAATTGACACATTCATCTGTAAGCATGAATTCGTAAAGTATGTCCGTATAAAAAAATACACTTTATTGTATTCACGCTTGCCAAACCAACTAATACGTAAATATTTTTCACAACTTCAAAAAAATTACATAAAATATGTACAACCCCAAAAATATAAGCGGCGCGGCAAAGCACGCACTAGCCTTCTAGTTTAACAACGTTTGGCCCTGCTGATACAATTATCCTGTCTCCCCCACTGGGTAACAATACCCATCTCAACCATCTGAACTGCAGCTGCGCCCATGCCTCCTCTGTGTCAATCAGGCGGCGCAACCATGCCGGCGAGCAGGGCTTCACCTCGCCTTCCTTGCCGACGGCAGTCTCGCAGCCACCGAGCAGCGGAGCCGAAGTCATGTTAGCCCGCGCGCTGCATGAAGAGGGGAGAAGAGGTGGTTGGTGCCTATGGCAATCAACGGGATAGCGATGCGGAGATTGGCGAGTAATAAGCCGCCGGTGGCTGCGGCGTGTGGAACTCGTGGTGGTCCTGAGTGGAGACATGCATGGTGAAGATCGTACACCTTAATTAATTTTGGATTTTTCTAGGCGTGATCCATTTAGTGCTCCAGTGTTAGGATAGTGCGAAATTGTATTCCCTACTACTCCACACGTTTTCGTGATGTGCGATATAGTGCCACTCTTTTTTTTTTCGAGATGATATAGTACCACTCTGTTCAAATAGTACTACTAATTGGTGATCTTGAGTTGTAGATCAGGGATTTCGCTGAGAATACGAATGGTGTGGTTGTTAATCCAGTGGTTGGCACTTCAAAAAAAAATTTAGAAAATTTTCAATCTGTTCATCAACTGTCAAAGTAACACAAAGGACATAAAAAATAAAAAATAAATCCAGGTTCTTAGGGCATCCTCAATACCGGCCCTCAAACCGCCCGCATACGTCCAAACCGCACAGTCCGGATGCCAGAAGCCATTCAACGCGAGCATGTATTGGTCCAGACGTGTTTTTTCACGCAAACCGAAAACAAATAGTGGAGGGCTTTGTAAGCATTCGGACTGCTGCCACGCCCGCTTCTGACCGTCCTGGCCCAAATAAAATTTTCACCCGACTCTCTCGCGCTTTCCACCGAACGCCCGCACCACATTCATGCCGGTCCAGAGCATACAACGGTCGGCATTGATGTCCGCGATTTTATCGGACGGGAGGATAGCAATAACATAGGTGACTCGGGCGTCGCCGCTTCAATGCGGACGCCGCGTTCCGAGAAACTAACTTCGGCCGCTGCGCCGCATTGAAGCGGGTTGACCACCCCTTCGCCTGGCATGTCTGTGGCTATTTAAACAGTGCGCCGGGGACGCACAGAGCCGCATTCCCCAAGAGAACTTTCCTCCCCCCTCCCCGACCCCCGAGCCCAGCGGCGATGACGAAGTCCTAGTTCTCCGCGCCGGCAGGCGGCGTCGGTGGAAGTTTGTCCTCAGGTGCATCGTGGCACCGCCTCCCTCGCTCTCCCGGGCCATCTGCATCACCGACGGCACACTCCTCTAGCAAGGAGGAGATAGTCATCTCCTCTAGCGACGAGGAGGAATAGCCGTAGCAGTGGCCACATCTCCTCTCAGAGGCGGCTCTGACGGACGAAGAATTTGCCTGTCAGATGAAGATCATGACAGAGCGCTCGCTTCGTCAGATGGAGAACATGAGGGAGCGCTCGATCCGTCAGATGGGCCCGACGCCACCATCGCCGGCCTGGGTGAAGGAGGAGCCAACGTCATCGCCGCGCTTCTCTGCGAAGCAGGAGTCAGCTGCTACTTGTAGATGCGTTGGGTTTTTCCCCGAAGAGGAAGGGCTGATGTAGTACGATAGCGATATGTATTTCCCTCCATTAAGAACCAAGGTTATCGAACCAATATGAAGTTATCCAAACACACAATCAACAGTTTCTGCACACACAAGAGCAAATACTTGCACCCAACGCGGGCAAGAGGGTTGTCAAGCCCCTTGTACTCGTTAATCGCAAGGATTAAATCTTGATAAATAAATACTAATAAAAATTATATAAATAACAACAAGTATTTTATATATTTTCGGTATATAAAATATGAAGATGGATCGGGGGGGGGGGGCATATCGTTCACTAGACGCATCTCTCTTGTGAGCGTAGTAGCGGTGGGTGCACAAATTACTGTTGGGCAATTGATAGAAAAGCAAATAATTGTGTCGTTATTCATGGCATGATCAATATATAGGCATTACGTCCGTGACAAGTAGACCAGCTCCTGCCTGCATCTACTACTATTATTCCACCAATCGACCGCTATCCAGCATGCATGTATGGTATTAAGTTCATGACAAACAGAGTAACGCTTTAATCAAGATGACATAATGTAGACAAAGTAAGACCAAATAATATGTTCATACCTCGTTGTTTTATCCTTAGTAGCAACAATACAAATACGTGCCTCGCTACCCATTTGGTCACGCGGTGAGGACACCACAAGATTGAACCTACTACTATGCGCCACTCCCCCTAATGATCTACTCGTCTACTTGGCCAAAGCAAACTTATAGATCGGAAAGCATACATAGCTATATGAAATCACACATAATAAATCTCATATTTGATCATTTACTTTCATTGAATAATCTGAACATAAGCTCGCAATTCATTGGATCCCAACAAATACACCGTAAGACTTACATCGAATAGGTCTCTGATGAGATCATTGTATTAAAGATCAAACAAGAGAGAGAGAGAGAGAGAGAGAGAGAGAGAGAGAGAGAGAGAGAGATATCTAGCTATAGATATGGACCAATAGGTCGGTTAAGAACTACTCACACGTCATGTGGGAGGCAACAATGTTGATGAAGACGGTCGCCGTGATGGATTCCCCCTTTGACAGAGTATCGGAAAGGCCTCCGGATGGGATCACGACGGAACAGAGACTTGCGGCGGTGAAAAAAGTGTTTCAGATGCTCCCATAGGGGTTTTGGAATATTTGGGGATTTATAGAAAGGAGAGGCGGTGCAGGGAAGCCACAAGGGGGGGGGGGGGCACAAGGGCATAGGGTGTGCCCCTGGCCTTGCCGCTCCTCCGTGCGGCTTCTAGTCTCACTCCGAAGCTTTCAGGTCTTTTTTGGTCCAGAAAAAAATCATAAAAACGTTTCGTCACGTTTGGACTTTAGGAACCCCCGCCTGAATCCACACTCCCACGCAACGCCTCCATGGAGGAAATGGCACACACGATGCCGCCGCTGCCCAATCCGGCCGGATTTTGGGTTTTCACCCGGGGAAGGAAACGTGGGTGGAGAGAACGGGGACCACGACATCGCCTCCAAGAAGGAAACGTCGCTCGAGGCAGACGTCGCTGCCGGGCCGAACCAGCCGGCCAGAGGCTTCCCCCGGTCCCGATCTGCACCACCAACCACAAACTCTACTAGATCAAGCGAGCACCCGCAGGAAAACATGCGCAAAGGGGGAAGGGCGTGAAGAGGGGGTGACAAACCTCCATATTTGGCGAGGAAGGATGTCTTCACGCTGCAGCCACTCGATGCCGACGCCCCCACAACCCTTGCAGTCGAGGACGCCTGTCAGAATCCCCCGTGAACACCGTCCGGAGCAAGAACGGCGACACCGCGCCAATAGGGGCCGCCGCCCCATGGATCCAGGTCCTTCACGGCCGGAGCGACGAGGATCTCGCCGCCACCGTCACTGGCGGCCGCGCGGGCTTGCCCGATGACCTCCTCGGGTGGCGACGAGAGGAGGAGGATGATGGAGGAGGCGACGCTCGGGAAACCCTAGCCGTTGCCCGAGTCGCCCGAGCGGGCGACACGGGGGCTGGGAGGGAGGAGGGCGCTACCACGACTATCTAAAGTCTTGAAATAAATTGTGTCTCATATAATGATGTCACTTTTCACATCTTTCACATTTACACACACACTTGTAAGCGAAAACACATATACAGATGAACACATATACAGATGAACTGTGAGCAAGCACACAACACAAACAGGCACTCACAAACACCGAAAGTGATGTTCTGCACCCGAGCACACTCACATGAGCTCGGGTGAACAGTCAAATCTTAAACGATGTTAAAAAACCATAAAATCTGATTTTTTTTACATGAAACATTGATTCATCATGCATGCAAAAATTCGCTACGAAATCACATACCTGTACCTATGAGAAAAAACAAAATGGATGCCCCAAATGGCACACGAATGTGATTTCATATCGAAATTTTGCACACATGTTGATAAAACATCAATGTTTCTTGCAAAAAACAGATTGTTTTAAATTTGTTTAACATTATTTTTGGATTTACTGTTCACATGAGCTCATGTGAGCTCGAGTGGAGAACAGTTGCGTCCTCACAAACTCATATTACACGCCTTGAACTATTTGATTTCCAGCATGTTCACATTATTGAAATCACTAGTTAAGGGGTACCCCTTACAAATGTAACTTCCACCTCCCCTGGTTGTGACAAGTGGTGCGATGCATGTGCGCCACTTGTTGCAACCTGAAAGTTTTCCCTTTTTTCGTAGATCCGTTTATTTAAAATGTTGTATCTCTCATATTAAAATGTTGTATCTCTCATACCGCACGTCCAAATCTCGAACTGTTTTCACCTTTGGATTCCTCGCGTCGAGATCTTCAAAACTAGATACCATGTTGATAGGTTTTGACGAACTTTTTTATTAACGAAAAAACAGAACCGAGAGCACTTTTTTTCCCTTTTTCAAAAGAGGCATGCCCGTGCCTCTCGCGGAAGCAAATCCGTGCTTCTCGCGGAAGCAAACCCGTGCCTGTTGCAAAAAGAAACTTTCCTTTTCCCTTTTTCGAGAGACACAGATGTGCCTCTCATAGAAGCAAATCCGTGCCTGTCGCGGAAGCAAACCCGTGTCTCTCGCGGAAGGAGAAAAAAAGAAAATGTGTTTTTTCATTTCGGAGAGGCACGGTCGTGCCTCTTGCGTAAGCAAACCCGTGCCTTTCCTGGAAGCAAACCCGTGCCTCTCATGGAAGGAAAAAATAATAGAAAACTCGTTTTTGTTGTTTTTTTTTTGCGGGGAAATTTCCGATCTATTCATTCTCAATTATGACAGTACAACGAATACCAGAAATAATAAAAATTACATCTAGATCCGTAGACCACATAGGGACGACTACAAGCACTGAAGCGAGCCGAAGGCGCGCCCCGTCATCGCCCCTCCATCGCCGGAGTCAGGCACAACTTGTTGTAGTAGAAAGTCGGGAATCGTCGTGCTAAGGCCCCGTAGGACCAGCGCACGAGAACAGCAACCGCCGCAGATGAAGAATAACATAGATCAGAAGGATCGAACCCGAAGACATAAGAACGTAGACGAACAACGACCGCATCCGAGCAAATCCACCAAAGATACATCCGCCGGAGACACACCTCCACACGCCCACCAACGGTGCTAGACGCACCGCCGGAATGGGGGCTAGGCAGGGAGACCTTTATTCCATCTTCAGGAAGCCGCCGCCGTCTCGTCTTCCTGAACAGGACACAAACCCTAGCAAAACTGAAAGAAACGACTAAAAATGAGACCCTCCCGCCGGCCCTTGCCGTGATCCACCGCGCCCCATGGCCCTAGGGCCACTAGAGTGGAGGCGGACCCGCGGCGGCGCCGGCAGGAGGCAGAAACCCTAGCTTTTTGTGAAAGAGGAGGAGGCGCGGCACGGTCGTGTCTCTCGTAGAAGCAATGCTGCCTCTCGAGGAAAAAAATATGTGACTCTCGCGAAAGAAAAAATGTATTTTTTTCTCGCAAAAAAATTTAAATAGATTTTGTTCGAAAGTTAAGAAAAACCAGTAAAAAACCTTTTAAAAAACCAAAAACGCTGCAAAAATATAAAATAAACAAAATCTGAAGATAACTTCCAATGCGCGAAATGTGGCGGACGGCACGCTCACAGCGTGACGCTTAGGAGGCTTTCCAAGAGATGCCCCTCCACCAGTTGTTTTCTCACATTATTTATGAATTGGATCGATGGCTTTGGGACGTGGGCTGCTCAAGGCCCAAAAGAATGGGAGAGACCACCTAGTTCGATGCATGAAACAATCTGCAGTTGCCTTTTTTTTTTAAACAACCGACAGTTGCCTAAAAAAAATGAAACAGTCGACCGAACCTAAATTCTGGCCAGTCTAACGAATAAGATTATCTCAAAGAAAAACTACTACCTTCGATCCTAAATAAGGGTGTAGTTTTAAACTAACCGCACATATTTGGGATCAAGGGAAAGGTGAAGAGGCGGACTAGATATACAAAGAAAAAAACGACTTACCAAAAAAAAATCTAGTCAGCTTAGAGCATCTACAGTCGGGTGTTTCAAACCCGCCTCATACGCCCGAGCAGGCCGCCCGGTCACTGACCGGTTACGAAATTTTGACTTAGACGGGCGCCTCAAACGGGCCTCAAATGCTTGGCTAACCGGCACCCCTCGTATCCAGCCCAAATATGAGGCGGATATGAGGGCGTCCGGGCATGCACGCCACATCGGACCCGACAACCTGACCCCACCGCAAGTTGCACCTAATCCTCCAAACCCTTTCTCCTCCGCCGCCCCCAACCTTTCCGGCGCCCGAGCCCTCGTCGTCCGCCACCCTTGCCCCCATCCCCACCACTGATCCAGATCCACCGCCGTAGATGTCTTACAGCCCATCCCCGACCGCGGCGACGGAGACACAGTCCGCCTCGTCCGTCGGCATCCCTTCCTTCTCTACGTCTTGCAAGGCGGAGAACGTCATCCAGAAGATGCGGCGTCGTTGACAGAGGGAGGCAGTGGTGGCGTTGCAGGGAGGTGCGGACATGCTCGAGGAGCTGCCTCCCCCGCCACGCCCGGCACCCCGCACCCCATCAATGAGAGCGTCGACGTGGATTACGCCGTCCGGCACCCTTGGGACAGAGGAGGTTCGACAGCCAGTTGGGCCATTCCGGATACCTTTCCGCCCACTCAGATGTCGGCGGTCGACGGATGTGACTCGCAGCTCATTCGGAACCGGATGAGCACGGGCACCGGCGGCACCCGAGCTGCACTCGACATGTTCAATGGAATGACAGAACAAGACCGAATATGTTTTGTTTGCTCCTGTCCGGTCAAATGTTCAATGTTTTGCATAGACCACTAGTTCGCACACGATGTATGCTTGCAAACCATGATCATCTAGGAGGCGTACTTGTCAAGCTTGATCAATAACAATGAAGATCCGACCGAAATGGAGTATGAATTGGAGGCCACCACCGCATTTGAAGTTGGGACAACATCCGATCCCAATCCGAGCAAGAAGAAGAAGAAGAGCACGACGACGAAGGAAATAGGTCACGGACCTAATAATTTGAGGACATCTTGTTGGTCAAAGCTTGGTTGGCCACAACAATGGATCCAATATGCGGCACCGAGCAAAAGGGGAACACGTATTGGAAGAAGATTTGGAAGGAGTATCACGAACAAAAAGGAGTATATGGAGCCGCATCCTATCGTGACCACCCGCAATATGACATATCTCCAACATCGATGGGGGTTCATCCAAGGGGAAGTGAACAAGTACATCGGCTACTACTCACAAGTGACCAAACACCCACAAAGTGGGATGGGAGTTGTTACTCACGTAAGCTCAATTGCCTCATCTTGTTGTCATTTCAATATGCTTCGTGTGTTTGCATTCTTGTGCTCATACATATGTTGTTTGCTAGACGGCGGTGGCGGCAACTATGTATCATGAACTGGAGAAGAAGCCATTTGTTTTTAGCGATTTTTGGATCATATTGATGGCAAGCCAAAGTGGACACAAGTTGTGGCCGATCTCAAGGCCGACAAGAAGAGGAATGATAGCTCAAGATCCCACCAATCCATTGGGTTAGACGATGAAGAGGAGGATTTTGTCGTCATGAATGGAAGAGTTACCGTGCCAAAGGATAGTCGGCAAGTCATGGGAAACAAGTGGGAGAAGGCAAGGATCTCCCGTGACGCCGCGGCTACAAAAATGTAGTCCACATGGACGGGCATTTTTTCGGCAAGGGAGAACAAGAAAGTGGAGAGGTACAAGCTCATGTTGGATGCGCAAAAGAAGAGGATGGAGTGGGACCGGACGAGGGCGGAGAAGGGGCTGGAAATTTAGAGGGAGAGTATCGAGTTAGAAAAGCAAGAGGCGGCGATTAAATGGGAACTCAAGAAGGCCAAGACATTTGGAGAGATTGAGCTGGAGAAGGAGAGGTTACAACTCGCACGGGACGCGGAGGATGCGAAGATCATGTTGGCAAACGAAACCCTCTTGAATGAGCATGCAAAGAAGTGGCTTGCAGATAAGAAGAAGGAGATCAACGATCGTAGGGCACAGAAGGCGGCGAGGGTGGGAGCGGCAACAGATCATGCATCCACGATGCAGGCGGAGCAGACAACCACTACTAGGAAAAGGCTTATAGGTGAACCCAAATATGTGGCGGGCTGGGCAGGTCACCCGCCACTGTGTTGGAAATATGCCCTAGAGGCAATAATAAAAGTAGTTATTATTATATTTCCTTGTTCATGATAATCATTTATTGTCCATGCTATAATTGTATTAATTGGAAACTCAATTGCATGTGTGGATACATAGACAACATTGTGTCCCTAGTATGCCTCTAGTGGACTAGCTCGTTGATCAAAGATGGTCAAGGTTTCCTAGCCATAGACATGAGATGTCATTTGATAACGGGATCACATCATTAGGAGAATGATGTGATGGACAAGACCCAAACTATGAACGTAGCATATGATCGTGTCAGTTTATTGCTATTGTTTTCTGCATGTCAAGTATCTGTTCCTATGACCATGAGATCATGCAACTCACTGACACCGAAGGAATACCTTGTGTGTATCAAATGTCACAACGTAACTGGGTGACTATAAAGATGCTCTATAGGTATCTCCGAGGGTGTCTGTTGAGTGGGCATGGATCAAGACTGGGATTTGTTACTCCGTGTGACGGAGAGGTATCTCAGGGCCCACTCGGTAATACAACATCACAACAAGCCTTGCAAGAAATGTGACTAAATTGTTAGCCATGGGATCTTGTATTATGGAACGAGTAAAGAGACTTGCCGGTAACGAGATTGAACTAGGTATAGAGATACCGACGATCGAATCTCGGGCAAGTAACATACCGAGGAACAAAGCGAACAACGTACGGGATTAACCGAATCCTTGACATAGAGGTTCAACCGATAAAGATCTTCGTAGAATATGTAGGAACCAATATGGGCATCCAGGTCCCTCTATTGGTTATTGACCGTAGAGGTGTCTCGGTCATGTCTACATAGTTCTCGAACCCGCAGGGTCTGCGCACTTAAGGTTCGGTTACGTTTCAGTAGTATAGAGTTATGTATGGTGGTGATCGAAGGTTGTTCGGAGTCCCGGATGAGATCCCGGACGTCACGAGGAACTCCGGAATGGTCTGGAGGTAAAGATTGATATATAGGAAAGTGGTGTTTGAACTCCGGAAAAGTTTCGGGCATTTCCGGCAGTGTACCGGGAATGACGAATGGGTTCCGGGGGTCCACCAAGTGGGCCCACCACACCCCAAGTGGGTTACATGGGCCTGAGGGTGGTGCACCAGCCCCTGGTGGGCTGGGCGTCCGGCCCAAGAAGGCCTATGCAGCTGGAATTGTGGAAAAGGAAAGTCCAAGTGGGGGATGGGAAGGAATCCTACTAGGAGTAGGATTGGAGGTGGACTCCTCCACCTCCTCCTCCTTGCGGCCGACTCCTAGGAGGATCCCTAGGCCGGCCAGCCCCTCCCCTCCCTCCTATATATACTAGAGGGAGAGAGGGCAAAAGCACTTCAACCCAAAAATGGCCACAGTGCAGCCCTCTCTCCCGATATATCAAGTCCTCTAGTTTTCAGCAGTGCTTAGGCGAAGCCCTGCTGGAATAGTTCCACCACCGTCGCGCCGTCGCGCTGCCAGAGAACTCATCTACCTCTCCGCTCCCTCCTGCTGGATCAAGAAGGCAGAGATCGTCATCGAGCTGTACGTGTGCTGAACGCGGAGGTGCCGTCTGTTCGGTACTAGATCGTGATTGGATCGCGGGACGCTCGGCGATTTGGATCGCGAAGACGTTTGACTACATCAACCGCGTTTCTTAACGCTTCCCGCTTAGCGATCTACAAGGGTATGTAGATCCACTCTCCCTCTCATAGATGCTCATCACCATGGATAGATCTTGCGTGTGCGTAGGAAATTTTTTGTTTCCCATGCAACGTTCCCCAACACTGGCATCATGAGCTAGGTCTATGTGTAGATGAGATCACGAGTAGAACACAAAGGAGTTTGTGGGCGTTGATATTCAGATTGCTTCCTCCCTTGGTCTTTTCTTGATTCGGCGGTATTGTGGGATGAAGCGGCCTGGACCAACATTACTCGTACGCTTACGAGAGACCGGTTCCATCAACTGACATGTAACTTCGTTGCATAAAGATGGCTGGCGGGTGTCTGTTTCTCCCACTTTAGTTGGATCGGATTCGACAAAGGCGGTCCTTGAGAAGGTTGAATAGCAATTTGAGTATCACCGTTGTAGTTTTTGCATAGGTAAGAATTGTTCTTGCTAGATACCCGTAGCAGCCACGTAAAACTTGCAACAACAATTAGAGGACGTCTAACTTGTTTTTGCAGGGTATGTTGTGATGTGATATGGCCAATCACATGATGAGATATATGTGATGTATGAGATGATCATGTATTGTATAGAATATCACGACTTGCATGTCGATGAGTACGGCAACCGGCAGGAGCCATAGGGTTGTCTTTAATTATTTTTGCCGTTTTGCTTTACTTTATCGCTATGAGTTAGCAATAGTCGTGGAAGCAACAGTCGGCGCGACAACCTCATGTCGACACGTTGATGGAGATCAAGATGATGAAGATCATGGTGTCATGCCGGTGACGATGGAGATCATGCCGGTGCTTTGGAGATGGAGATCAAAAGCACAAGTTCATGGCCATATCATGTCACTTATGATTTGCATGTGATGTTAATCCTTTTATGCATCTTATTTTGCTTAGGACGACGGTAGCATTATAAGGTGATCCCTCACTTAAATTTGAAGATAAAATTGTGTTCTCCCCGAGTGTGCACCATTGCGAAAGTTCGTCGTTTCGAGACACCACGTGATGATCGGGTGTGATAGACTCTACGTTTGCATACAACGGGTGCAAGCCAGTGTTGCACAAGGGGAACACTCGGGTTAAACTTGACGAGCCTAGCATGTACAGACATGGCCTCGGAACACAAGAGACCGAAAGGTCGAACATGAGTCATATAGTAGATATGATCAACATGAAGATGTTCACCATTGAAACCACCTCAACTCACGTGATGATCGGACTTGAGTTGGTGAATTTGGATCATGTGACACTCGAATGACCAGAGGGATATCAATTTGAGTGGGAGTTTTTTAAAGTAATATGATTAACTAAACTCATTATCTTGAACAATAGTCTAAGTTGTCTTTGCAAATTTTATGTTGTAGATCAATGGCTCGCGCAGTAGCACCCCTGAATTTTAATGCGTTCCTAGAGAAAGCTAAGTTGAAAGATGATGGAAGTAACTTTGTGGACTGGGCCCGTAATCTAAGGATTATCCTTACGGCTTCACAAAAGGCTTATGTCCTTGATGCACCGCTTGGTGATCCACCCGCTCCAGTTGAGTCTCTAGACGTTGTGAACTCCTGGCAGACACGTTCTGATGATTACTCAATAGTTCAATGTGCAATGTTGTATGGCTTAGAACCGGGACTTCAAAGACGTTTTGAACGTCATGGAGCATATGATATGTTCCAGGAGTTGAAGTTTATCTTTCAGAAGAATGCCCGGATCGAGAGGTATGAAACCTTCGATAAGTTCTATTCTTGCAAGATGGAGGAGAACGGGTCTGTCAGTGATCACATACTCAAAATGTCTGGGTATTCCACCCGTCTGGCTGAATTGGGGATGCCCCTTCTGCCAGAGGCGATCACTGACAGAGTTCTTCAATCACTGCCACCTAGCTACAAGAGCTTCGTGTTGAACTATAACATGCACGGGATGAACAAGTCAGTCGCCGAGCTGTTTGCGATGTTGAAAGTCGCTGAGTCTAAGATTCAGAAGGAGCATCAAGTATTGATGGTCAATAAAACCACTAGTTTCAAGAAGAATGGCAAGGGTAAGAAGGGTAACTCCAAGAAGAGTGGCAAAGCAGTTGCCCCTCCCGTGAAGAAACCCAAGGCTGTACCCAAGCCAGAAACTGAGTGCTTTCATTGCAAGGGAACTGGTCACTGGAAGCAGAACTGCCCCAAGTATTTGGCTGACAAGAAGACGACCAACAACAAACAAGGTATATATGATATACATGTTATTGATGTGTACCTTACCAACTCTCGTTGTAGTGCCTGGGTATTTGATACCGGTGCGGTTGCTCACATTTGCAACTCAAAACAGGAATTGCGGAATAGACGGAGGCTGGCAAAGGACGAAGTAACGATGCACGTGGGAAATGGTTCCAAGGTTGATGTGATCACCGTCGGCACGCTCGCTCTTTGATTACCATCGGGATTAGTGATGAACCTGAATAATTGTTATTTAGTGCCTACGTTAAGCATGAACATTATATCTGGATCATGTTTATTGCGAGACGGTTACTCATTTAAATCAGAGAATAATGGTTGTTCTATTTATATGAGTAATATCTTTTATGGTCATGTGCCCAATGTGAGGGGTTTATTCCTATTGAATCTCGATAGTGATGATACACATGTTCATAACATTGATGCCAAAAGATGTAGAGTTGATAATGATAGTACCACTTTCTTGTGGCACTGCCGTTTAGGTCATTTTGGTGTAAAACGCATGAAGAAGCTCCATGCTGATGGACTTTTGGAGTCACTTGATTTTGAATCACTTGACACATGTGAACCATGCCTCATGGGCAAGATGACTAAGACCCCGTTCTCTAGAACAATGGAACGGGCAAGTGACTTGTTGGAAATCATACATACTGATGTGTGTGGTCCGATGAGCATTGAGGCGTGCGGTGGATATCGTTATTTTCTCACCTTCACTGATGACTTAAGTAGATATGGGTATATTTACTTAATGAAACACAAGTCTGAAACATTTGAAAAGTTCAAGCAATTTCAGAGTGAAGTTGAGAATCATCGTAACAAGAAGATTAAATTCCTACGATCTGATCGAGGAGGAGAATATCTGAGTTATGAGTTTGGCAGTCACTTAAGACAGTGTGGAATTGTTTCACAATTGACACCGCCTGGAACACCACAACGTAATGGTGTGTCCGAACATCATAATCGAACCTTATTGGATATGGTGCGATCTATGATGTCTCTTGCCGATTTGCCACTATCATTTTGGGGTTATGCATTAGAGACAGCTACATTCACTTTAAATAGGGCACCGTCGAAATCCGTTGAGATGACGCCATATGAACTATGGTTTGGCAAGAAGCCAAAGTTGTCGTTTCTTAAAGTTTGGGGATGTGATGCTTATGTCAAAAAGCTTCAGCCTGAAAAGCTGGAACCCAAAGCGGAGAAATGCGTCTTCATAGGATACCCAAAAGAGACAGTTGGGTATACCTTCTATCTCAGATCCGAAGGCAAAGTGTTTGTCGCCAAAAACCTAACATTTCTTGAGAAAGAGTTTCTCTCGAAAGAACTGAGTGGGAGGAAGATTGAACTTGATGAGGATGTTGAACCTTTACTTAAAACTGAGAGTAGCGCAACGCAGAAAGATGTTTCGGTAGAACCTACATCAGTTGAAGAGGAAGTTAATGATGATGATCATGAAGCTTCGGATCAAGTTGCTATCGAACCTCGTAGGTCGACAAGGACGCGTACTGCTCCAGAGTGGTACGGCAACCCTGTCTTAGAGGTCATGTTGTTGGACAACGATGAACCTACGAGCTATGGAGAAGTGATGATGGGACCGGATTCCGAGAAATGGTTAGAGGCTATGAAATCCGAGATGGGATCCATGTATGGAAACAAAGTATGGGCTTTGGAAGTATTACCTGAAGGGCGAAAGGCCATTCAGAACAAATGGATCTTTAAGAGGAAGACGGACGCGGACGGTAATGTCACCGTCTATAAAGCACGACTTGTGGCAAAGGGTTTTTCACAAGTTCAAGGAGTGGACTACGATGAGACCTTCTCACCCGTAGCGATGCTTAAGTCCGTCAGAATCATGTTAGTAATAGCTGCCTTTTTCGATTATGAAATTTGGCAGATGGATGTCAAAACAGTGTTCCTTAACGGTTCCCTTAAGGAAGAGTTGTATATGATGCAACCAGAAGGCTTTGTCGATCCAGAGAATGCTGACAAAGTTTGCAAACTCCAGCAATCCATTTATGGACTGGTGCAAGCATCTTGGAGTTGGAATCTTCGCTTTGATGAGGTGATCAAAGCGTTCGGGTTTATACAAGTTTACGGATAAGCTTGTATTTACAAGAAAGTGAGTGGTAGCTCTATAGCGTTTCTAATATTATATGTGGATGACATATTGCTGATTGGAAACAATATAGAAATGTTGGAAAGCATGAAGGAATATTTGAACAAGAGTTTTTCAATGAAGGACCTAGGAGAAGCTGCTTTCATATTAGGCATCAAGATCTATAGAGATAGATCAAGACGCTTAATAGGACTTTCACAGAGCACATACCTTGACAAAGTTTTGAAGAAGTTCAAAATGGATCAGTCCAAGAAGGGGTTCTTGCCTGTATTGCAAGGTGTGAAGTTGAGTAAGACTCAATGCCCAGTGACTGCAGAAGATAGAGAAAAGATGAGTGTCGTCCCCTATGCTTCAGCCATATGTATGAAATGCTGTGCACAAGACCCGATGCCAGCCTTGCCATAAGTATGGCCGGAAGGTTTCGAAGTAATCCAGGAATGGAACACTGGACAACGGTCAAGAATATCCTGAAGTACCTGAAAAGGACTAAGGACATGTTTCTCGTTTATGGAGGTGATCAAGAGCTCGTCGTAAAGGGTTACATCGATGCAAGCTTTGACACTGATCCAGATGACTCTAAGTCACAAACCGGGTACGTATTTATTCTCAATGGGGGTGCGGTAAGCTGGTGCAGTTCCAAGCAAAGCGTGGTAGCTGATTCTACATGCGAAGCGGAGTACATCGTTGCCTCGGAGGCGGCAAAGGAAGGTGTCTGGATGAAGGAGTTCATGACAGATCTTGGAGTAGTGCCTAGTGCACTAAACCCAATGACTCTGTTCTGTGACAACACTAGTGCCATTGCTCTAGCCAAGGAACCAAGGTTTCACAAGAGGACTAGACACATAAAGCGACGTTTCAATTCCATCCGCGATTACATCAAGGAGAACGACATAAATATTTGCAAAGTGCACACGGATCTGAATGTTGCAGATCCGATGACTAAACCTCTTCCAAGGGCTAAACATGATCAACACCAGAACTGTATGGGTGTTAGATTCATTACAATGTAAATCACATAGTGATGTGAGCTAAATTATTGACTCTAGTGCAAGTGGGAGACTGTTGGAAATATGCCCTAGAGGCAATAATAAAAGTAGTTATTATTATATTTCCTTGTTCATGATAATCGTTTATTGTCCATGCTATAATTTGTATTGATTCGAAACTCAATTGCATGTGTGGATACATAGACAACACTGTGTCCCTAGCATGCCTCTAGTGGACTAGCTCATTGATCAAAGATGGTCAATGTTTCCTAGCCATAGACATGAGATGTCATTTGATAATGGGATCACCTCATTAGGAGAATGATGTGATGGACAAGACCCAAACTATGAACGTAGCATATGATCGTGTCAGTTTATTGCTATTGTTTTCTGCATGTCAAGTATCTGTTCCTATGACCATGAGATCATGCAACTCACTGACACCGGAGGAATACCTTGTGTGTATCAAACGTCACAACGTAACTGGGTGACTATAAAGATGCTCTATAGGTATCTCCGAGGGTGTTTGTTGAGTGGGCATGGATCAAGACTGGGATTTGTTACTCCGTGTGACGGAGAGGTATCTCAGGGCCCACTCAGTAATACAACACCACAACAAGCCTTGCAAGCAATGTGACTAAATTGTTAGCCACGGTGTCGGGGATATTACCCCGCGGTATAACCCGGCTGGAAGTATGACCCATCCAGGACTTGGCGACTCACTGGTGACCCGGTCGAGACTTGGCGGTTCATTGGTAACCCGGCAGGCGGGTCAGACGAGCGACAAGGCCCAAGGCCCAGCGAGCAAGCCGGCGCAAGGCGGCTCGTGGACGGGCCTGGAAGGGCGGCTCACAAGAGAAGGCCCAGAGGAGAGAAAGGACTCCCTCACAAAGGAAACAAGATCCGGATTAGGATTCATGAAAGACTAGTCCTAGTCCTACTCTCAGTAGGACTCTACATGTAAACCTACCCCTTCCACTTATATAAGGAGGGGTAAGGCGCCCCTAGAGGGACAAGTTAAGACAGACACAAGTCATTAGAGATAGACAGATTAGAGGCTCTCGAGATTAGAGGTAGCAAGACAGCACCCTTGTAACCGAGAGATCTTCCTCATCATCAATACAACACAAAGCAGGACATAGGCTTTTACCTCCATCGGAGGGGCCGAACCTGGGTAAACTCGCGTCTCTCGATTCTGACCAACCCCTCTCAAGCCGCCACATAGTTGCGATGGCCTCACACCTAAGTTTGTTAACCCGGACATATTGCCGTGACAAATCCACGACAGTTGGCGCCCACCGTGAGGCCGACGCACGGTGGTGTTGTGTTCTTGAAGGGAATTCTTTCAGGAATTGAGAAGCTGGTGATTGATCAGACGAAGAAGAGACGACACGGAAACCCGCCATGGAACAACCTTGCAGCACGTCATCGAGACGGACATGAAATTTACATTGAGGCCTTTCGATCCAATCCGCCGAATCGCCGTTGCTGGTCCACACCTCCACGTGTTCTTCAAAGTACCAAGGCAATATGCTAAACCTTACCACATCTCGATATGATGACCGGATTGACCAAGTACTGGTCCCTAAAATTAGTACTACACCACGTACGAGCCCAACTAGTGCATCTCACGTTACCACGTACGTACATGCAATGGACATGCTTTGCGTTTGGATTAAAAAGAGAGAGAAGGAAAGAGGCAGTAGTTGATTTTTACCGAGACCGACGCCAACTCTGCAAATACCAGCCAAGTTATTCCTTGTTGCACGGTGCAATTAAGATGGATCTACGTCCGTGGCGAAAAAAAAGGAGGAAGAAGCCACGACCCGAGAACGGGTCAACCACGGATTCGGCCTCCATCGTTCGCCTCTGCCCCCGCGGCCTATACCACCCGTCAGTGCCGCGTCCGCACACCCGCATCATCGGCCGGCTCCCTGCTGCGCTGGCTCCGTCACCACGCATCACCCCGCCTCATCCCCCGGTTGCTCCCGCCTCCACGTGCTGCTCAGGGCGGCTCCCCGACTGTATGCGCCCCGCCTTTGTGCGCTTTTTGCGCCGGGCCGCTCCCTCCTCTGCTCGCCGCTACAGCCCCACCGCGCCGCGCTCGCCTTGAGCCACTTCCACGCGCCCACCTCTGCGCCATAGCTCCCGGCCGCCGCGGCCGCGCCTCTGCTGCCGCTGCGTTCACCCTCGACCTCGCCTGAAGCTCCTCCGCCCTACCTCCGCGGTCGCGCACCGAGGCCATGCTCGCTCCGCCGGTCGCCAGCTCCGGCCCGCCTCCCGCGCCGTCGCACTGCGCCCTCCACCATGGCTGCTCGCCCAAGCCGCGCCTCCTGCGCCTCTCCAAGCCGCCGCCGCGAGCCCCACCGGAGCAGGCCTCGAGCCGCCCCCGCGAGCCCCCGCTGAGTCACCTCCGGCCGTGGCTCTGCTCGTGAGCCGCCTAGCCCTGCATCGGCTGGTTCCGCATGTTTTCCCTGCCGGCGGAAGGAAAAGAAGGGATAAGAGGAGACCAAGACCGGCTGGAAAAAAAAGTCTGGTCAGCTCAAAAATTTATCGGAGCGCACACATTTATTACAAGTATGGCTCTCCCGCGGTTGGCTTTACTTCTGTTATCGTCAACCCCGCGACGGATGAATTCCGACAAAACATACCAGGTGAAATTCATCCGGTATATTGGTATATTTTCAATTTTTTCCGAAAACAATTACTCCGTCCAGTGATATTGTTTACGCAGGGCAATTATTCATTACCGAAGTGGTACCATACCACGGAGATGGAGGCGCACCAACATCAGTCTGGACCGGTGTTCGTCCGTGTCGCACGACACGGGTTTCCAACGCCGTGGCCAACTCTCACGTCCGCGCGACCAAGACGGCTTACAACGCCTCGGCGACTTACCGTCCATGCTGGTTTCCAACGCCACGGGCGACTCACCAATTGCGCCGGCTTACAACGCCGCGGCCGTCTCTCGCGACCGCGCCGGCTTACAACGCCGCGGCCGTCTCTCGCGACCGCACCGGCTTACAACACTGCGACTGACTTCTACATCTACATCAACACATCAGAAACTATCCATACAAACTACTCAGCGGGCGCGCGCAAATCGCCGCCCCTGCGGTCCAATCTATATTGGCATCCTGGTGTCGGGCTCACCTGTACAAGCCGCCCAATGCACGAGCGCAAGACGCCGCCCGCGGTTTGATCTACATCAACATATCAATGCGGTGCTCGCCTGTACGAGCCGCCCAACGGATGCGCGCAAGACGCCGCCCACAGTCTGATCTACATCAGTATATCGGTGCGGTGTTCGCCTGCACGAGCCGCCCGACGGACAGGCACACAGGCCGCCACCACTGTAGTTTGGTTAACTTCAACAACCTGCCGGGACGAACCATCGACCGGATTATTGAAACAATTCATACGGGATCATCTATAACCCGCCAAGGTCAACTTCAACCTTCAGTGGAGACTCTCAAGCCGCCTCTTCGAGTCAACTTAAGACTCGGGGGCTACAGACATGGCTCGACACACTTGGTCGTTTTCAACGAGAGCCCCGGGTCATTGCAAGATTGTGCAAAGGTGGATACTTCAACAAAGGTCATTTGGGGGCTTCCAACCCGCCGGGTTTAGCTCGATCACCCTCTTGATCGGCTCTTCAGCCACAATAGTAAACAATACGGTGGCTTACAAGTTGGCGGTCCACAAGACGGCGGCTTACAAGATGGTGCACAAGTTGATGTCATCGACAAGGTCGTTTGGGGGCTTCAAACCCACCGGGTTAAGCTTCAACCCTCTCGATCAGGCTCTTCAGCCACTGTAAGGTGACCCGCCGAACGCTTATCAGTTAATCTCGCCAGGAGACCCTGAGCACTGGTTAAAGTTCAAACGGCGGACTGTGTCACGTGAGAGGGGGCTTCTGGGCCCTAGGGATACTCATGCCCTGCTGTGTCTCTTGCTGGGACGCTGCGCTCATCAATCCTCGCCTGGAAACCGAGTATTGTTATGAGTTCAAGTAGCGAGTCCACCCAGCGGAACCAGCGTCCGTGTCTCTTTCTGGGACGTTGCGCTCAGCAATCCTCGCCTGGAAACCAAGTATTGTTATGAGTTCAAGCAATGAGTCCACCCAGCAGAACCGACAGATGTGTCTCTTTCTGGTTCGTTGCGCTCTTATCAGTTAATCTCGCCTAGAGACCCTGAGCCGATCAAAGGAGTTGACGGTCACTCTCGTTAGAGACCCTGCACTGGTATGAGTTCAAGCATCGAGTCCAGCCGGGAAGAATCATCATATGAGTTTTTTTTGAAAAGAAAAGCAAGAACATCATACATTGCATCGTGCATTCCATCATACATTACATCATGCATTTCATCATACTTAAATATCATGCCGGTTTGCCAAACCGGGTCAGAGCAAGATTATGAAAGAAGAAGCAAGGTCATCAAAGATTTAACATCTTTGGGTTGTGCTTCTCAAGCCACCCTCAAAACGATACATGATATACTCTGTCTTGTTTGTTTTTGCAGGTCTTGTCTCCTAAGATAAGCCGCCAGAACAAATAGATCTTTAATAGCCAACATGGCTGGATCTTCATCATGGTTTATCATAACCAGTATTAAATGATTGGGGTTTCAAGCCAGCTCGGAAGAATTGACTATTCTCGAAGAGCCGCCCTATTTGATATAATGCCGTGTCATTTAATTGACCGGCCATTGGATTTCTTCAACCTGTGCTCTGTAGTATACTACAACACTCATGGATTTCTCAAATATATATTTGCCGGGTTGCACCGCAACCACGAGCAGGGATTTCATTTCAAAGACAAAGGAATTATTCCAGGATATTCATTCCGGGTTATATTACAATCACGGTTAAAGATTCATTCAAATCAGATCAATATCAGTTCAAAGAGAACTTTTGAAGTGCATTATGATGAGTCATATTACTTTCACACAGTCCCGAGTCGCCGCACGCAGACGACCCGACACTTGGGGGCTACATTATTCAAGTCCAGTTTATATCAAGTATGCAAAGTCCCATGTCGCTGCAAGCATGCATCACGGCACTTGGGGGCTAATGCAAGTTGCTTTTCAAATCATTACATGGTCAACAGATCATGTTGTCTCAAGGAGATGAGCCAGCCTTTCTGTATTTTTCTAAGTCCTAGCCCAGTACTTCTTACTGACTCGGCACTTGGGGGCTACAGTATTCAGCTGTTCAAACAAATTATGAGATTCAAATTGAAGACCCGGCCCATCACACACTGATGAGCCGGCCCTTGGGGGCTACACCAACTGAAGCTTTATAAGGTATAAGACAGTTACAAGTCCCAGGCTGCTGCAGGCAAGACAACCTGGCACTTAGGGGCTACCCAATCAAAGATATTATTGCAAAGCACCAAGTCATCATGGATAAACTTGGAGCTTGGGGGCTACAGGTAATATGGATATATCAAAAAATTGAAGAGAGTTTTCAAGATGTCAATTATGAGTGAGACCGGCTCAACAGATTTTTAGTTAGCCGAAGCATTAAAAGACCGGTTCTACATCAGATGGCTTTTCATCCCAATATTTTTATCAAGTCAGCTGGAGTCTAGTTATTTGACCCGGTGTCACCAACAATCATGACCCGGCATCATCAATGATTATGACCCGACAGTGATGACCCACCAAGAGTATTGGAGGCCGACTCAACGACATATGGGTGTTGTATTCCCAATATTTTACTTCAAAGGACATTGACAAGCAAGACGATTGAGAAGACGGCTAGTTCATATGAAGAAGAAACCCGGATTTTCAAGGAGCTACTTCATTAAGCCGGCCAGTGGAGCGAGCCAGTCACTTAACATATTTATTCTTATTTCAGGAGCTTAGCATGAATAAATTCAAGCTAACCTGGGGGCTAATGTCGGGGATATTACCCCGCGGTATAACCCGGCTGGAAGTATGACCCAGCCAGGACTTGGCGACTCATTGGTGACCCGGTCGAGACTTGGCGGTTCATTGGTAACCCGGCAGGCGGGTCAGACGAGCGACAAGGCCCAAGGCCCAGCGAGCAAGCCGGCGCAAGGCGGCTCGTGGACGGGCCTGGAAGGGCGGCTCACAAGAGAAGGCCTAGAGGAGAGAAAGGACTTCCTCACAAAGGAAACAAGATCCGGATTAGGATTCATGAAAGACTAGTCCTAGTCCTACTCTCAGTAGGACTCTACATGTAAACCTACCCCTTCCACTTATATAAGGAGGGGTAAGGCGCCCCTAGAGGGACAAGTTAAGACAGACACAAGTCATTAGAGATAGACAGATTAGAGGCTCTCGAGATTAGAGGTAGCAAGACAGCACCCTTGTAACCGAGAGATCTTCCTCATCATCAATACAACAAAGCAGGACGTAGGCTTTTACCTCCATCGGAGGGGCCGAACCTGGGTAAACTCGCGTCTCTCGATTCCGACCAACCCCTCTCAAGCCGCCACATAGTTGCGATGGCCTCACACCTAAGTTCGATAACCCGGACATCTTGCCGTGACAAATCCACGGCACACGGGATCTTGTATTACGGAACGAGTAAAGAGACTTGACGGTAACGAGATTGAACTAGGTATCGAGATACCGACGATCGAATCTCGGGCAAGTAACATACCGAAGAACAAAGGGAACATCGTACGGGATTAACTGAATCCTTGACATAGAGGTTCAACCGATAAAGATCTTCGTAGAATATGTAGGAACCAATGTGGGCATCCAGGTCCCGCTATTGGTTATTGACCGTAGAGGTGTCTCGGTCATGTCTACATAGTTCTCGAACCCGCAGGGTCTGCACACTTAAGGTTCGGTGATGTTTCAGTAGTATAGAGTTATGTATGGTGGTGACCGAAGGTTGTTCGGAGTCCCGGATGAGATCCCGGACGTCACGTGGATCTCCGGAATGGCCCGGAGGTAAAGATTGATATATAGGAAAGTGGTGTTTGAACTCCGGAAAAGTTTCGGGCATTTCCGGCAGTGTACCGGGAGTGACGAATGGGTTCCGGGGGTCCACCAAGTGGGCCCACCACACCCCAAGTGGGTCACATGGGCCTGATGGTGGCGCACCAGCCCCTGGTGGGCTGTGAGGCCAGCCTAAGAAGGGCTATGCGGCTGGAATTGTGGGAAAGGAAAGTCCAAGTGGGGGAAGGGAAGGAATCCTACTAGGAGTAGGATTGGAGGTGGACTCCTCCACCTCCTCCTCCTTGCGGCCGACTCCTAGGAGGAGCCCTAGGCCGGCCAGCCCCTCCTCTCCCTCCTATATATACTAGAGGGAGAGAGGGCAAAAGCACTTCAACCCAAAAAAGGCCACAGTGCAGCCCTCTCTCCCGATAGATCAAGTGCTCTAGTTTTCTGCAGTGCTTAGGCGAAGCCCTACTGGAATAGTTCCACCACCGCCGCGCCATCGCGCTGTCAGAGAACTCATCTACCTCTCCGCTCCCTCCTGCTGGATCAAGAAGGCGGAGATTGTCATCGAGATGTACGTGTGTTGAACGCGGAGGTGCCGTCTATTCAAGATCGTGATTGGATCGCGGGACGCTCGGCGATTTGGATCGCGAAGACGTTCGACTACATCAACCGCGTTTCTTAACGCTTCCCGCTTAGCGATCTACAAGGGTATGTAGATCCACTCTCCCTCTCGTAGATGCTCATCACCATGGATAGATCTTGCGTGTGCGTAGGAATTTTTTTGTTTCCCATGCAACGTTCCCCAACACACTGCTAGTTAGCAAAAGTAACTGTGGCGGGTGTCAAAACACGACCGCCAGAGCTACTGGTCTAGTAGTGGCGGGTGTCATAAATGACCCGCCACAAATAAGCACCGCTGAGCATGGACACGTGATGAATGTGGTCAGTGGCGGGTGTATAGAATAGCTCGCCACTGCTCTGGAAGGCAACATTGGTGGGCGCATAGTACTGCTCGCCATAGTTTAGTGCCTGCAACCGGCACCAAAAAAATTATATAGATATTATCTGTGGCTGGCAACTGCCAGCAACCGCCACAACTAAGTTAGCTATGTGGTCATCCCCAAATCAAATCGGCTTTGCCGCCCGCCACCCAAAGTAGTAGTGGCGGGCCGGTTGGCACGCCACTACTGGGAAAGGGCTTATAGGTGAACCCCCATTAGTGGCGGGCGGTGCGTGTCACCCGCCAGTGCTAATTTTGAAAGAAAGCAGTGGCGAGCGCTAAAACTTGGCCGCCAGCGCTACACAAGTAGCTATGGCGGGCCTCCACGATAACCCGCCACAGCTATGCTTTTTCCACTTCGTTCCCGGCTGACAATCTACTGTGGTGGGTGCAAATCGCCGCCCACCACATTTCACTTCCACAGCTGTGGTGGGCAGCGCTTAGGACCCGCCACAGCAATATTTGGGCACCCACGCGCCAAACGTTTTCAAATATTTTCATGCAGCGGGTGGCCTGTTCTGGCGGTTGGTCGCCACAGCTATATTTGGTCATGTTGCCGCCCCCACGCTTATACTGGGGTGGCGGGCCGCACGGTGCACCCGTCACTGCTAAACAACACCTTACCTACCCCCACGGCAGTCGGATCTGATTTTGAACTCCCACTCTTTCTCCCTCCTCTCCCACTGCCACCAGCGTCATGGCGTCATGTGAGGCCACCGGCGAGGTCGCTGTTCGCCGCCTCGAACAGCGTCGAGTACCTATTCTTCGACGTCGCCCACGCCGTCCGTCCCTGCCTCAAAGTTCGTCAGCATCGCCTTGCAACGCTACCTCGAATTACTTCCCCGTGACCGTCGCCCATGCCTTCCTCCGCATCCAACGTCGCCCTTGTCCGTCGACGTCTCTGCCATCGACCACTAGTGCAGAAAAGCGTAGCTATGGCATGGCAAAAATGGCCCTACTGGCGTAGACACCCGACGCAACCAATATGCGCCACTTTTAAAATTTAGTGGTGACGTTGGAGACGACGCCAGCAGTATTTTGAATACCTGCTGGAATTGGATAGAGTTGCACGTCGGCACTGTCATATTTAGCTAATAAAAAAATACTAGCTTCACAAAAGATACTAAACATTTCATTCACAAAAGATACCAAACATTTCATTCACAAATATACCAAATTCACAAACGGAAACTACCAATTAGTTCTCACAATGTATAGATTGATCATCCCCTCTGTTGATCGATACTACCTAGCTAGTTTTTCCTAAGGACTATTTTAAGCTCACGAAGCTTATTCCTATTTGTCTACTCCTCCTTGAAGTAATGCAGTTTCTCCGTCTTCAGTTGAGTCCTCTGAGCCTTCAGGACTTCTATGTCCTTATTGATCTCAGTGATACGCCCATTTTGCATCATGATTTCCTACTGTTATTTACTTTGTTTTGTTGAATAATAATGCTTCAGGGAGTGATTCTAATGCCTTTTCTCTCCTAATATGCAAGGTTTACACAAAGAGGGAGAATACCGGCAGCTGGAATTCTGGACCTAAGAAAAGCACATCAGAGGTACCTATTCTGCACAACTCCAATGAAGCTGAAATTTTACGGAGATTATTTTTGTATTTAATAAAAAATACTAGAGCAAAAAACTACCGGAGGGGGCCAGCCAGGTGGGCACAACCCACCAGGGCGCGCGAGACCCCCTGGGCGCGCCCTGGTGTATCGCGGCCACCTCGGCCCACCTACGGAGTCCACCGTCTGGTATATAGTCACATTTGACCTAGAAAAAAAATCAGAGGAGGACTTTCGGGACAAAGCGCCGCCGCCTCGAGGCGGAACTTGGGCAGGAGCACTTTTGCCCTCCGGCGGAGCGATTCCGCCGGGGGAACTTCCCTCCAGGAGGGGGAAATCGAAGCCATCGTCATCACCAACACCCCTCTAATCTTTGGGAGGCCAATCTTCATCAACATCTTCAATAGCACCATCTCCTCTCAAACCCTAGTTCATCTCTTGTGTTCAATCTTTGTACCGGAACCTCAGATTGGTACGTGTGGGTGACTAGTAGTGTTGATTACCTTGCGTAGTTGATTACTATATGGTTTATTTGGTGGAATATTATATGTTCAGATCCATTATGCTATTCAATACTCCTCTGATCTTGAGCATGATTATTATTTGTGACTAGTTACCTTTGTTCTTGAGGTCACGTGAGAAGTCATGTTGCAAGTAATCATGTGAATTTGATATGTGTTCGATATTTTGATGATATGTATGTTGTGATTCCCTCAGTGGTGTCATGTGAACGTCGACTACATGACACTTCACCATCCTTGGGCCTAAGGGAATGCATTGTGGAGTAGTTATTAGATGATGGGTTGCTAGAGTGACAGAAGCTTAAACCCTAGTTTATGCGCTGCTTCGTAAGGGGCTGATTTGGATCCAAACGTTTAATGCTATGGTTATATTTTATCTTAATACTTTTCTCGTAGTTGCGGATGCTTGCGAGGGGATTAATCATAAGTGGGAGGTTGTTCAAGTAAGAACAGCACCCAAGCACCGGTCCACCCACATATCAAATTATCAAAGTAGCGAACACGAATCAAACCAACATGATAAAAGTGACTAGATGAAATTCCCGTGTACCCTCAAGAATACTTTGCCTATTACTAGAGATTGTTCTGGCCTGTCCCTTGCCTCAAAAGGATTGGGCTACCTTGCTGCATCTTATCTACCGTTACCGTTACTTGCTCGTTACCAATTATCTTGCTATCAAACTATCTGTTACCTACAATTTCAGTGCTTGCAGAAATTACCTTGCTGAAAACCGCTTGTCATTTCCTTCTGCTCCTCGTTGGGTTCGACACTCTTACTTATCGAAAGGACTACGATTGATCCCCTATACTCGTGGGTCATCAAGACTCTTTTCTGGCACTGTTGCCGGGGAGAGAAGCGCTCTTGGTAAGTGGAAATCGGTAAGGAAAAAACTTATACTACGTGCTGAAATTTATTGCTACTTGCTACTATGGAGAACAATCCTTTGAGGGGTTTGTTCGGGGTATCTTCACCTCGATCGGAACCACAATTAGTTGCCCCTCAACCTACTGCACCTACTGAAAATATTACTTATGAAATTCCTTTGGGTATGGTAGAACAACTGCTTGATAAACCTTATGCAGGAGATGGAACTGAACATCCTGATATGCACCTATTATATGTGAACAAAATCTGTGGATTATTTAAGCTTGCAGGTTTACCAGGAGATGAATTTAAGAAGAAGGTTTTCCCTTTATCTTTGAAGGGAAAATCATTGACATGGTATAGGCTATGTGATGATCTTGGATCGTGGAACTGGAATCGTTTGCAATTGGAATTCCATCAAAAGTTTTATCCCAAGCATCTAGTTCATCGTGATCGGAATTATATATATAATTTTTGGCCTCGTGAAGGAGAAAGCATCGCTCTAGCTTGGGGGAGGCTTAAGTCAATGTTATATTCATGCCCCAATCATGACATTCTGAGAGAAGTTATCATTCAGAATTTTCATGCTCGGCTTTCTCATAATGATCAATCCATGCTCGATACTTCTTGTGCTGGTTCTTATATGAAGAAGACTATTGAATTCAAGTGGGATCTCTTAGAAAGGATTAAACTCAACTATGAAGATTGGGAACTCGACGAAGGTAATGAGTCAGGTATAAAGCTTGAGTTTGATTGTGTTAAATCTTTTATGAATACCGATACTTTTCATAAGTTTAGCACTAAATATGGACTTTACTCTGAGATAGTAGCCTCTTTCTGTGAAGCATTTGCTACGCACGTTGACCTCCCTAAGGATAAGTGGTTTAAATATCACCCCCCCTATTAAATAAGAAATTAAAGAACTGGTCATAGCTAAATAAGAAACCATCTTTTACAATGATGATCCAGTTGTGCCTACCGCTTATATTGAAAAACCACCTTTCCCTGTTAGGATAAAGGAACATGCTAAGGTATCAACTGTGGTTCGTAAGAGTAATATAAGAGCACCTAAACCCCCTGAACAAATTAAAGTAGAACCTAGTATTGCTATGGTTAAAGATCTCTTGGTAGAAAGTATTGATGGGCATGTTATCTACTTCTGTGATGAAGCTGCTAGAATTGCTAAACCCGATGAAAAAGATAAACATAGACCCATAGAAGGCATGCCCGTTGTCTCAGTCAAAATAGGAGATCATTGCTATCATGGTTTATGTGATTTGGGTGCTAGTGTGAGTGCTATTCCTTTTACTCTATACCAATAAATTATGGACGAAATAGCACCTGCTGAAATGGAAGACATTGATGTTACTATTAAACTTGCTAATAGAGACACTATCACACCACTTGGGATTGTTAGAGATGTTGAAGTCTTGTGTGGGAAAGTAAAATACCCTACTGATTTTCTAGTTCTTGGTTCCCCACAAGATGACTTTTGTCCCATTATCTTTGGTACACCTTTCTTGAGCACCGTCAATGCTAAGATAGATTGTGGAAAACAAACTTTCGGTGTCAGCTTTGGTAATGTGTCTCATGAGTTTAATTTTGCCAAGTTTAGTAGACAACCTTGTGATAAAGCACTATCTAGTAAGGATGAAATAATTGGTCTTGGTTCTATTGCTGTGCCTCCCACTGATCCGTTAGAACAATATTTGCTTGACCATGAAAATGATATGCACTTGCGTGAAAGAAACAAAATAGATCAAATTTTCTTTGAACAACAACCTCTCCTGAAACACAATTTGCCTATTGAAACTCTTGGAGGTCCTCCTCCACCTAAAGGTGATCCTGTGTTTGAATTGAAACAATTGCCTGACACTTTGAAGTATGCTTATCTTGACGAGAAAAAGATATATCCTGTTATTATTAGTGCTAACCTTTCAGAACATGAAGAAGAGAGATTATTGAAGGTTTTGTGGAAGCACCGGGCTGCTATTGGATATACTCTTGATGATCTTAAGGGCATTAGTCCCACTCTATGTCAGCACAAGATTAATATGGAACCTGATGCTAAGCCCGCTGTTGATCACCAACGGCGTTTGAATCCTAAGATGAAGGAAGTGGTAAGAACGGAAATATTAAAGCTTCTGGAAGCAGGTATAATCTATCACATAGCTGATAGTAGATGGGTAAGTCCCATTCATTGTGTCCCTAAGAAAGGAGGTATTACCACTGTTCCTAATGATAAGAATGAACTCATTCCACAAAGAATTGTCACTGGCTATGGAATGGTAATTTATTTTAGAAAATTAAATAAAGCTACTAGGAAAGATCATTACCCTCTGCCTTTCATTGATCAAATTCTAGAAAGACTATCTAAGCACACACACTTTTGTTTCCTAGATGGATATTCTGGTTTCTCTCAAATACCTGTGTCACAATCCGATCAAGAGAAAACTACCTTTACTTGCCCTTTTGGAACCTATGCTTATAGACGTATGCCTTTTGGTTTATGCAATGCACCTGCTACCTTTCAAAGATGTATGATTGCTATATTCTCTGATTTTTTTGAAAAGATTGTGGAGGTTTTCATGGATGATTTTTCCGTTTACGGAACTTCTTTTGATGATTGCTTAAGCAACCTTGATCGAGTTCTGCAGAGATGTGAACAAACTAATCTTGTCTTGAATTGGGAGAAGTGCCACTTTATGGTTAATGAAGGCATTGTCTTGGGGCATAAAATATCTGAACGAGGTATTGAGGTGGATAAAGCTAAAGTTGATGCAATTGAGAAAATGCCATGTCCTAAAGATATTAAAGGTATTTGAAGTTTCCTTGGTCATGCTGGTTTTTATAGGAGGTTCATTAAAGACTTCTCTAAAATTTCTAGACCCCTTAGTAATCTTTTGCAAAAGGATATCCCTTTTGTTTTTGATGATGATTGTGTGGAAGCCTTTGAAACACTCAAGAAAGCCTTAACCTCTGCACCTATCGTACAACCACCTGATTGGAACTTGCCTTTTGAAATTATGTGTGATGCTAGTGATTATGCTGTTGGTGCTGTTCTAGGACAAAGAGTTGATAAGAAATTGAATGTTATCCATTATGCTGGCAAAACTCTAGACGGTGCCCAACGAAATTATGCCACCACTTAAAAGGAATTTTTAGCAGTTGTGTTTGCTTGTGATAAATTTTGATCCTATATTGTCGATTCCGAAGTTATTGTTCACACCGATCATGCTGCTATAAAATACCTTATGGAAAAGAAAGATGCTAAACCTAGACTCATTAGGTGGGTTCTCCTGCTTCAAGAATTTGACTTACACATTGTTGATAGGAAGGGAGCTGAGAACCCAGTAGCTGATAACTTGTCTAGGTTAGAAAACATTCTTGATGACCCACTACCTATTGATGATAGTTTCCCTGACGAACAGTTAGCTGCAATAAATGTTTCTCAAAACACACCTTGGTATGCTGATTATGCTAACTACTTTGTCGCTAAATATATACCACCTAGCTTCACATACCAACAAAAGAGAAAAAAAATCTATGACTTGAGACATTACTTTTGGGATGACCCACATCTTAATAAAGAAGTAGATGGTATTATTAGACGTTGTGTACCTGAGCATGAACAGGAACAAATCTTGTGGAAATGTCATTCCGAAGCTTATGGAGGACATCATGCGGAAGATAGAACTGCTCACAAGGTATTGCAATCTGGTTTTTATTGGCCTACTCTCTTCAATGATTCCCGTAAGTTTGTCTTGTCTTGTGATGAATGTCAAAGAATTGGTAATATCGGTAAGCGTCAGGAAATGCCTATGAATTATTCACTTGTTGTCGAACCATTTGATTATATGGGGCCTTTTCCTTCCTCCAATGAGTACACTCATATTTTGGTTGCTGTTGATTATGTCACTAAGTGGGTAGAAGCTATTCCAACTAGTAGTGCTGATCACCACACCTCCATTAAAATGCTTAAAGAGGTTATCTTCCTGAGGTTTGGAGTCCCTAGATACTTAATGACAGATGGTGGTTAAGACTTTATTCATGGTGCTTTCCGTAAGATGCTTGCTAAATATGATGTTAACCATAGAATTGCATCACCCGATCATCCTCAATCTAGTGGTCAAGTTGAACTTAGCAATAGAGAAATAAAATTGATATTACAAAAAACTGTCAATAGGTCTCGTAAGAATTGGTCTAAGAAATTAGATGATGCACTTTGGGCCTATAGAACATCTTATAAAAATCCTATGGGTATGTCTCCATATAAAATGGTGTATGGAAAATCTTGTTATTTGCCTCTAGAATTAGAACATAATGCATATTGGGAAATTAAAGAACTCAACTATGATTTCAAACTTGCCGGTGAGAAGAGGCTATTTGATATTAGCTCACTAGATGAATGGAGAACCCAAGCCTAAGAAAATGCCAAGCTATTCAAAGAAAAAGTAAAAAGATGGCATGACAAAAGAATCCAAAAGCGGGAATTCAAAATAGGAGACTATGTTCTTTTGTTCAACTCTCGTTTAAGATTTTTTGCAGGTAAGCTTCTCTCCAAATGGGAAGGACCTTATATTATCGAAGAGGTTTATCGATCTGGAGCTATCAAGATTAATAATGGCGAAGGTACTAACCCAAAGGTGGTCAATGGACAAAGAATTAAGCATTATATCTCAGGTACGCCTATTAACGTTGAAAGCAATGTTATCCAAACAATGACACCGGAGGAACACATATAAGAAACCTTCCGGAACACTCCAGAATTCTGAAAAAATAGGAGGTACGTGACACGGTAAGTAAACGGACTCCGAAAAATCCGCAAAAATATTTTTGTCAATTTTGTAATATTAGAAAATTTTGGAAATAAAAAAATAAACCGGAAGGTGATAGAGGTGAGCAAGATACACCAGGGCGCGCCAGGCACCCCTGGGCGCGCCCTGGTGGGTTGTGCCTACCTCGGACGCCTTCTCGATTCCGTTTTCCTTCCATATGCTTGTTTCCCAAGAATAAAAATTCTCTATATATACCCCCGACTGTTTTGATGACCGCATCGCAGAAAAATTCTCTGTTCTTGTTTCTTGCTGTTTTCTCGTCAGATCTAGATCTCCATGGCTCCACCAAGCTCCTCCAAGGACAAGTTCTTCAAGAAGGTCATCAACCCATACTTTTCGGAGGTGATGAAGCACCCTCAAGCCATTGAGATGCGTGAGGGGGTGCTCCACATCCACGATGTTCAAGGACCGAAGAAGATTGGAAGCGTGGAGGCTAGGCTCGAGGTGGTGGAACAGGAAATCTTTAAGTGCCAGAAGATGGTGGAGCGCGGACTTAGTGCCAATCACTCCATGATTATGGAATTCACCCGTGATCAGATGGTGGATGGACGGTTTGTAAAGGACATCATCTCCACCCTCAATGAGCAAATTAATTTTCTGCAGAACCAAGTTTATGATTTTCAAAACCAAGTCTTCGAATACGAAGCGAGATTTAAAGGTATGAGTTTAGCTGCCAGTTGCAGGACTCAGGGGACTCTTGCGTCAACCTTTGATGGGGAGCCCTTGCCCTGTAAGCTGGAGGACAAGCCTACTACCTCATCACCACTTTCTTCATCACCACCACCAAAGGAGACTTGAGTACACGGGTATGGGCACTCCCCTTGGCTTGAGCCAAGCTTGGGGGAGGTGCCCTGGTATCGTATCACCACCACTTTTATTCACCTTTACCTATTTAGTTCGATCTTTAGTTTCCCTTTGCTTTAGTTGAATAAAAGTTTAGCATGACCTATTTTCATGTGTTAGTTTCATGGCCTATCTATCTATGTAATCGAGTGAGAGTTATATAATAAAGCTTAGTTTGAGTTTTTGCCTCTCTACTTTCTTGTTGCAATCAAAATAAAGAAAAAGAAAAACAAATGAAAAGAATCATATGCTAATCTTATGGTGAGTAATGACATCACATAAGGAAGAGTATAAGTAGTAAAATTTATTGGAGATTGACAAACATAGCATTGGTCAATGATGCAATTCATGAAAGAATTAATAAGGGAAGAGAAGATTCACATGCAAATACACTATCTTGGACATCTTTTGTGATTGTGAGCCCCCATCAAATATTATATGTCAAAATTGTTGATGTTGGACAAGGAAGACAACGTAATGATTTATGCTTGTTCTTATCCACATAGAAGTTATATTGTCATAGATCCTTCAACATGTGGTGCTTGCTCAATATCTTTGCTAGCCAAAATTCCGCACTAAGTAGAGATACTACTTGTGCATCCAAAAACCCAAAACCCAAATTCATTCTTTGAGTGTCCACCATACCTACCTATGAATCGAGAAAGATCCTTCAAGTAAGTTGTCATCGGTGCAATAAGGCAATAAAAATTGCTTCTAAAAGTGTTTGATCAATTAGTGTAAGAGAAAATTGAGCGCTATACGAACTTATGATGGCAAAGTAATAAAAGTGGCGGACTGCATAATAAAGGTTGCTATCATAGGGGGCAATATAGCGTGACGTTCTTTTACATTAAGGGATTGGACATACAAATCAATAAGCGCATGACAACCTCTGCTTCCCTCTGCGAAGGGCCTATCTTTTACTTTCATGTATTTACTTTTATGCAAGAGTCAAAGTATTGTCCCCTATTCCTGTTTACTTTTTCTTTTTGCAAGCATCATGTGGTGAGGAAAGATCTAGGCACATATATCCAGTTGGATATGAGTGGGCATGAGTTATTATTGTTGACATCACCCTTGAGGTTTATATGTTGGGAGGCGAAACTATAAGCCCCTATCTTCCTATGTGTCTGGTTCAAACTTTTTTGTTCATGGGTATGCCGTGAGTGTTAGCAATCATAGAAGACTAAATGATGCTTGAGTATGTGGACTTGCCAAAAGGCTCTGACATGAGACCCTTCCTGAAAATGTGATGAATTGTAGTTGCAAAGTTGACTGAGAACATAGTTTGTTGGTTTTCAATAAGGTTTATGCTTCATACTTCTATGTTGTGATGAATTGTTACTTGTTCATAAGAAGCTATCTGATAAAAATGTGTTGAATAAATTTTATATTAGAGTTTATTGTTGTTATATTAATAAGCATGATGCTTCTATGTCTGTATTTTGTTTTTATTGACACCTCTCTCTCAAACCATGTGGACATGCTTTTCGATATCGGCTTTCGCTGGAGGACAAGCGAGGTCTCAGCTTGGGGGAGTTGATACGTCCATTTTGCATCATGATTTCCTACTATTATTTACTTTGTTTTGTTAAATAATAATGCTTTAGGGAATGATTCTAATGCCTTTTCATTATAATATGCAAGGTTTACACAAAGAGGGAGAATACCGGCAGCTGGAATTCTGGACCTAAGAAAAGCACATCAGAGATACCTATTCTGCACAACTCCAATGAAGCTGAAATTTTAGGGAGATTATTTTTGTATTCAATAAAAAATACTAGAGCAGAAAACTACCGGAGGGGGCTAGCCAGGTGGGCACAACCCACCAGGGCGCGCCAGACCCCCCTGGGCGCGCCCTGGTGTATCGTGGCCACCTCGGCCCAACTCTGGAGCCCATCTTCTGGTATATAGTCACATTTGACCTAGAAAAAAAAATCAGAGGAGGACTTTCGGGACGAAGCGCCGCCGCCTCGAGGCGGAACTTGGGCAGGAGCACTTTTGCCCTCCGGCGGAGCGATTCCGCCAGGGGAACTTCCCTCTAGGAGGGGGAAATCGAAGCCATCATCATCACCAACACCCCTCTCATCTTTGGGAGGCCAATCTTCATCAACATCTTCAACATCACCAACTCCTCTCAAACCCTAGTTCATCTCTTGTGTTCAATCTTTGTACCGAAACCTCGGATTGGTACCTGTGGGTGAGTAGTAGTGTTGATTACCTTGCGTAGTTGATTACTATATGGTTTATTTGGTGGAAGATTATATGTTCAGATCCATTATGCTATTCAATACCCCTCTGATATTGAGCATGATTATTATTTGTGAGTAGTTTCCTTTGTTCTTGAGGTCACGGGAGAAGTCATGTTGCAAGTAATCATGTGAATTTGATATGTGTTCGATATTTTGATGATATGTATGTTGTGATTCCCTCAGTGGTGTCATGTGAACGTCGACTACATGACACTTCACCATCCTTGGGCCTAAGGGAATGCATTGTGGAGTAGTTATTAGATGATGGGTTGCTAGAGTGACAGAAGCTTAAACCCTAGTTTATGCGCTGCTTCGTAAGGGGCTGATTTGGATCCAAACGTTTAATGCTATGGTTAGATTTTATCTTAATACTTTTCTCGTAGTTGCGGATGCTTGCGAGGGGGTTAATCATAAGTGGGAGGTTGTTCAAGTAAGAACAGCACCCAAGCACCGGTCCACCCACATATCAAATTATCAAAGTAACGAACACGAATCAACCCAACATGATAAAAGTGACTAGATGAAATCCCCGTGTACCCTCAAGAACACTTTGCCTATTACTAGGGATTGTTCTGGACTGTCCTTTGCCTCAAAAGGATTGGGCTACCTTGCTGCATCTTATCTACCGTTACCGTTACTTGCTCGTTACCAATTATCTTGCTATCAAACTATCTATTACCTACAATTTCAGTGCTTGCAGAAATTACCTTGCTGAAAACCGCTTGTCATTTCCTTCTGCTCCTCGTTGGGTTCGATACTCTTACTTATCGAAAGGACTACGATTGATCCCCTATACTTGTGGGTCATCACTCAGTTATCTCGAGGTTCAGCGTCGTGATCTGACCTTCGAGACTGAAAATTTTCCTACGCTTCACCAAGATCAATCTAGGAGATGACCATCTACGAGAGGAGAGATTGCATCTACATACCCTTCTAGATCGCTAAGAGGAAGCGTTAAGAAACGCGGTTGATGTAGTCGAACGTCTTCGCGATCCAATCACGATCCGTCCCGTGAACTCCCGATCAAGTGCCGAACGGACAGCACCTCCGCGTTCAACACACGTATAGCTTGATGACGCCTTCACCTCCTCGATCCAGCAAGCGACGGTGAAGTAGTAGCCCGAGTCCTCCGGCAGCACGACGGCGTGGTGAGATGATGCATTATGGAGAGGAGAAGAACTATGAGGGAGAGGAGGGGCAGCGTCGTAGCACGTTGTGGTGCAGCTGCCCTCTCTCTCCCTCTCTATATATAGGGGAAGGGAGGAGGAGAGGCAGGGGCGGAGCTGGAGCAAATGTTACCCGATGCACCACTTTAACAAGGCTTAAAAAAATTAAGCAACAAATGTATTAAATAAAGGTGTGTTTCATAACTTGTAGCACACATTATTGGATATAACATAAGGCGGTTTGTAAAAACAAAATGTAGCCAGCAGAATGCTTATTATAATAATAAAAAAAGGATCAAAATTACTTGAAAAGGATCGATTTGCGGTTCCAAATTCCAAAATACATTGTCGGACAACAAGTTCAATAACCTACATGATACAAATAGAATTAAACTTACTAGAAGAATATAATAAAATGCCCAAATGAAAGTACTTAAATGGCTAAAAAAAGTTACCTTTAGTATGTCCTGTTCCTCCGAGCCATGAAATACTCAACCACTTGAGCATTGGTGACCTTTTTCATTTCTTCTTTCTCCACATAACAAATAACATCATCGCTCAAACTATCATCATTGAGGCGATTACGCAAGCAAGTTTTGACCAGTTTCATAGCTGAAAAGCATCTCTCAACTGTAGCGGTGGCAATAGGCAAGACAATTACTAGTTTCAACAACCGATAAAACAAAGGATACATAATGTGCCTCCTAGTCTGCACCATTTTTTTTGAAAGCTCGGTGATTGTTGCTATGTTGGAAAAACTATCATCTGTGCGTACATCAGCAATATAGAGGCGTAGATCCTTATCAAGATCCCTCAATTCCCCAGAATCAAAATCTTGAGGGTTTAGTTTAGCCAAACTCATGAGATTCTCCAAACTGAAATCATGAAATGAGTCTCTTGGACTCAAAGCCGCCGACCAAACAAGCAAATTAGTGGATGTCTCACTGAACCTATTGTCAAGCTCTTGAACTAGCCAATCAAAAGCATCATTGAAACAATCAACTTGATAGTGATGTCTGTTTGTAATTCCAGTTACCTGCTTTCTCTTTTTAGGATTAACATATGCTTCTTCCATGTCCAACTCTACAATATCATGTGTCTCGCAAAACACATGAACTTCAGCTAGCATAGGTTCCCATCCATTTTCTCTAAGGTCATTCAGAACACCTCTAGTTGACTTCACACATTTCATGGCATTTACTATGTCTTGATCCTTCTGTTGCAATGCTAATGACAATGTGTTTGTAGTTGTGAGGATTGTTAACATGAGATGCAAATAGAATACAAAGTCAAAAGATTGAAAATACACTAGAAGGCCAAGAGCTTGGTCTCTATTTGTTCTACCGGTGTCTTCTTCTTCCACAAATTCTAGAACTTTAACAACTGACCTGAACATGTGAATCAAACTCTTGAGTGTTTTAGCATGGGAACCCCAACGAGTGTCTCCGGGTCTTTGAAGGCATTGCTCTTGATTTAATCCTGTTCCTGTTGTGAGTTGTCCAGACCCTAAAGCCTTTCCCATTTCTTCAAGATTAATATCTCTAATCATGTCCTTTCTCTTGGAAGATCCACCCACAACATTTAGCAAGGTAGAAATCATGCTAAAGAAATTACTAACTCCTTTATGCTTTCTTACCACAGCCACAACAACTAATTGAAGCTGGTGAGCAAAGCAATGAACATAATAAGCTGTGCTACTTTCTCACATAATCAATGATTTGAGGCCATTAAACTCACCTCGCATATTGCTAGCACCATCATACCCCTGTCCTCTAACTTGATTGTAACTCAATTTATATTTTCCAAGAAGACAATCAATTGAACTCTTGAGGTATGAAGACGTTGTTTCTTTCACATGGACAAGACCAACAAAACTTTCTTTAAAATCACCGGAACTATCAACATACCTCAAGGCCACAGCCATTTGTTCTTTGCCAGAGACATCTCTAGACTCGTCAACAAGCAAACAAAACACATTATTGCGAACTTCTTTGAGAATTGATTGCACTATCACATGCGCAAAACCTTCAGCGATATCTTTCTGGACTTCAGGAGCACACATAAGAGAATTCTTTGCAGCATCCTTTCCCGCAGCCTTGTGTACAACTGGATCATGCTCAGCTAAGAAGTCACGAACTTCCAAGAAGTTTCCTTTATTGTGCGAGTCCTTCGACTCATCATGTCCCCGGAAAGGCAATCCTTGTTTCAACAATAGTCTAGCTGTGTCAATAGCGGCATTCAGTCGAGCAAAATATGCAACCTTCAAAGCTTCACTTTGAACCTGAATAGCAACATCAATGTGTTGATCTTTTTTCTTAAAATCAAGTAATTTTTTCATTGCTTGATTATGGACACTTCCCACCTCACCAACATGTTCTTTTAACCTTGATTTCATGTTCCAACTCTTCCAACCATTCACAACGAATGCCTCATATCCAGCTTCTTTCTTGTGACTACGGTCCCTAAATAAGAAGCAAGAAAAACAATATGCCCTTTTCTTCTCTTCGCTGTATTCAAGCCAGCTCTCAAATTCATCAAACCATTCGAGATTGAACTTTCTCTATTTACCCCCAAAATCTGAGGATTCAAAATCAATCTCTCTTGGCTGACAAGGTCCATTCAACAAATATTTTCTTCTTACAAGATCTTTCAAATTAGGATGATAATGCTCTATCAATTTTCTCTTGCCCGGATCATATTGAATCTCCTCTTCCCAATTTATGTCTTCCGAAACATCCTGTGATGGTGCTTTTCTTTTGAGAAGAAACCTGTCCATAGTATCTGTATTTGACAATTAACAAATTACAAGTGAGACATTCAGACTTGTATAGACAGATGAAATATATCCCAATTAGAAGTTGTAACCCTAGAAAGTGTCACACGCTTTTTCAAGACTGTAATTTTGTAATCCACGGACGCACGTACATGAACGAAGATTCAAGGATGGAATTCTGGAAATATCACAAAATTACCGAGCTCCGGACCGGCTGGCGGCGTGCGGCGTCGCTCGGGTGCGTCCTGTCGCGTGGTCTGCGTTCTGCGGCGTCCGGCACCCTGCCGCCGGCGCCTGTGTACGCGACGGCCGACGGCGAGACTGGCGACGGCCAACGGCGATCTGGCGACGTACCACGGACGCGTCTACAGAAACCTAATCGATCGATGGCCGATAGATCGAATAGTTTTTTTAGGAGCTGGATCGATTAGTTACGTGATGAGTACGTGACTAGTACGTTTTTTCTTTCGAGTGGAGGTACACGTGATGTGTCTACGTGACGAGCTGTGCGTGTAGTATTGGGCCTATGCGGACGCCTCGCTGAAAAGGGCGACCCTGATGCACCACTCTTGGGCCTCCCTGATGCACTGGGCCTTTTTATTTGATAGGTACTCCGGTGCATACGGGAAGGCCCAATGGGCTCCGCCCCTGAGGAGAGGATGCCCTAGGGTTTCCCCTAGGGGCCGGCGGCCAAGGGGGTGGCGGCCAGGGTTTGGGTGCCCCGCCAAAGGTGCCTTGCCACCCAAGTTTAGGGTGGCCGGCGGCCCTAGGGGGCGTGCCCCCCTTCCCAGCCGAGTGGCCTAGTGTTTGGGCGGCGACCAGCCCCTTGTGGGCTGGTGTGCCCCCTCTCCTTGGCCCATGAAACCCCCCCAACACTTGTCGGGGCCCCCCGGAAACCCCTTTCGGTACTCCGTCGAATCCCCGGTATGCCCCGGAACACTTCCGGACTCCGATACCCTTTATCCTATATATCAATATTCACCTTCGGACCATTCCGGAGTTTCTCGTCACGTCCGAGATCTCATCCGGGACTCCGAACAACCTTCGGTCACCAACATAATAACTCGACTATACTTGTATCATCACCAAACGTTAAGTGTGTAGACCCTGCGGGTTCGAGAACTATGCAGACATGACCGAGACTCCTCCACGGCCAATAACCAATAGCGGGACCTAGATGCCCATATTGGTTCCTACATATTCTACGAAGATCTTTATCGGTCGAACCACAATGTCAAGGATTCAGTTAATCCCGTACACAGTTCCCTTTGCTCATCGGTATGCTACTTGCCCGAGATTCGATCGTCGGTATCTCAATACCTAGTTCAATCTCGTTACCGGCAAGTCTCTTTACTCGTTCCGTAATACAAGATCCTGTGGCTAACTCTTTAGTCACTTTGCTTGCAAGCTCATTATGATGTTGTATTACTAAGTGGGCCCTGAGATACCTCTCCGTCACACGGAGTAACAAATCCCAGTCTTGATCCATGCCAACTCAACAGACACCGTTGGAGATACCTGTAGCGCATCTTTATAGTCACCCAGTTAAGTTGCGACATTTGATACACACAAGGTACTCCTCCGGTGTCAGTGAGTTGCATGATCTGATGGTCATTGGAACAGATCTTGACATGCAGAAAACAATAGCAATAAACTTGACATGATCATATGTTATGTTCATAGTTTGGGTCTTGTCCATCACATCATTCTCCTAATGATTTGATCCCGTTATCAAATGACAACTCATGTTCATGGCCAGGAAACCTCGACCATCTTTGATCAACGAGCTAGTCTATTAGAGGCTCACTAGGGACACGGTGTTGTCTATCACTACAAGAAATATGTCAACTTGTGACCTTCTCTTAGTGACCCCAGCTGAATTGGTCGTAAATCCACGGCCATTTCGCTAGGAAGGGCTAAGACCCTGAAATTGCCTTACACCAAATGGTCATAAAGCAGACAACAGTGGTCGACGACCTTATTTCTACCTGATTACGACCAATATAAATGGTCACGATGTTGTGAACGTGGATGCATTGGTACTTAAGGTGTCGTGCCAGGTGGCCTCCTTTTTTTCTTCTAAAATTTTCGTGTGCCATGTAGGCCTTGGCCCATCCAGGAATAAACGTGGGATGCCATCATATTTCTCAAAAAAAACGTATATTCTGCCCAACGAAAAAATGAGGAAATAACAAGATTTTCATTATTAGCATTTGGTAAGGATGGTGAGTTATCTGGAAAAAAAAGTTTTCTTGTCTAAAAAACAGGTTTTTCATTGTATAACTCTAAAAAGGTTTTTCCTTATAGAAAAATCTCGAAACAAATTAAACAATATAAAATCATAAGAATAGAAAAATAATGAACTCCTTCGTGAATCTTGCTATATGGTTTAGCAATTAGAAAACTAAACGTGTAATTCAAAAAAATGTTAATGTTAATACGTATTTGAAAAAAAATGTAATCATGTGTTTAAAAAACTAAATGTGTGTATTTGAAAAGTTTCATGCATATAAAAAATGCTAATCATAAATAATATTAGATATGTATAAAAAATGTTTCATGTGTATAAAAAAAGTCATCAGTACGTATATATGGAAATTTTACAATATATATATGGATAAGTAGATAACAAAACAAGATTTTCTAAAAATGTTAATCATGTACTTAATTTTTTCTAACCTATGTAAACAATGTTTAATATGTATACAAAAAATGTACAATGTGTAAAAACAAATATAGACATCAAAACATATGTATGAAAAGATGTTTTTTTGTTGGGAATATATGAAAAGATGTTAATAATGTATTTGAAAAATGTTAAACATATATAAACAATTCATGTGAGCTCACCATCCAATCTTTGTTTCTAGTAACATTTTCAGTTTGTGAAGCAACTATATTTTATATTGTTTTATAATTGCTGAACATTTACGAGGACATGATTCTGTCCATAGAACCTACCTCCACCAAATTTTATCTCATTTTAATTTATCCAATTGTCCTCAATATTTTTCCCAATTTTCTGTTCAGTGGAGAGCATTGTGAAGGAAGTACCATTTTTATTTATACAAATCGTATGAAATTTTTACAGTACCTTCATATGCCCAAATTGTCATCCTCCACCAAATTACAGCTCGATATAATAATCTATACAAGCCCATATTCAATTTCTATTTTATGGCCAGATTGGGACATTGCAAAGCAAGTGCTATCTAGACCCCTCATATTGCCCTCAAACTTTTTGGGCACTTTTACATACTCAAATCATTGCCACATGACAATATTCAGCTCCATTTGAGTAGTAAATATTCCTCTGGAAATTTCCAAATTTTCTATCCATGGAGAAGCTTTGTGAAGGAAGTACTATCTAGGATTATCAAAATTATGTTAGATTTTATCAAATCTTCCATATGCTCAAATCATCACTCTTCACAAAATTTGACCTCATTTCATTCAGCCAATTTCTCTCAATAATTTTCCCAAGTTTCTGTCTAGAGAAGAGCATTGTGAAGGAAGTACCACTTTGGCATGCACAAATGGTATCAAATTTTTACAGTGCTTTTCGAAGCCCACATGATTATCCTCCACAAAATTTTAGCTCAATCAATGCATTCATTTGAGCCCAGCTTCAACATTCATATTTTTGTCCAATGTGGTACTTTGCAAAGTCAAGTTCTACCTAGGCTCCTCCATTTGAGCTGCAAATTTGTTGATACGGTCTCCTTAGTATATGATCATCCTCAGCCAAAACTCAGGACCATTGGCCATGTGCATTTCCCCCACCGCTAATCAAACACATGACTGCTAATTCATGTTTGAGCTTACTTCACCCTCCTCGTGAGATTCTTCTATTGTCTTTTTCTTCCTAACATCTACCGGGTGAATGCCCAACCCACCAGACATGCCTAGGACGCCCAGAACGTGTGGCATGCCAATTTACGCGCTCTGGAGTTGGGGCCCTTGGCCACCGTCCAAACCTCGACGTCTCGCCACCAAACCATGTATATATGATTAAATAGATACTTATGTACCTATAAATGATTTTTGGAAAAAATCATGAGCAAACTATAAGGCAGCCGCAACTCAAATTTGACCCGCTTCCAGCTGAATCGGCGGAAACTTGTCTTTTTGACGAAAGGTGGATCAAATCTTTCGACACCCAACCATTTGGTCATTTGTACATTAAATATGGCCTAATATTTTTGAAAAATGATTTGGTCCATTTTTACAACATATATATGGTAGGTCCTTCACAAAAAAACTCATTTTGAGCACTCGAAAAATGGAAAATGATTACGTCTCTGTTTTCCAATGCAATGCGCAAGGGTACGGGATGACGGAGGCCGGGCCGGTGCTGTCCATCTTCCTGGCGTTCGCCAAGGAGCCGTTCGAGGTCAAGTCGGGCTCGTGCAGCACCGTGGTGAGGAACACGGAGCTCAAGATCATCGACCCGGACACCGGTGCCTCCCTCGGCCGCAACCTGCCGGGGGAGATCTGCATCCGCGGCAAGCAGATCATGAAAGGTACTGTACTACACTCATCTGAATTTTGAATCGATCACCCTCCAGTAAAATAGGTGAGTGGTTTGCGACGGGCTAAGTCACGAGGTAGCTCATGAGTAGATGCTGCAGTACTGTACTAGAACCAGTTAGGTGATCGGCTCGGACAGGTCTGTCTCCAGCTCCATTGTGCAAATTATTGGGCACGTCTGTGCCAACTTCCCCGCTTCCTGAAGAAACTCAACTTTCAGGCAGACAGATAGACAGATGCCGCGTTCCTAATCCCCAGCAGCTTGTGGATGCCTTCTCGCTCACCTGCACCTGCACGCATATGTGCTCATGTCTTGTCTCCGTCTGGTGCGTTTGGCCACTAGCCAGCGAACGAACGAACGGGTGGCTAGACTAATCTGAGTGATCAGTGGCCGCACGGACCAGGGCTTCTCCTCCCTTGTGCTCACCAGATTCAGGCCATGTTGGAAACTATGATTCAGGCCATGTTGTAAGTAGGATATGGATTGTTTGACAATATTGTTTTTCCCCGCTTATCATAGGTAGAGGAGATACCAAGTGTAACACCTGGTTGCACCGAGTTTGTCGAGCCCATTTAGCAAATTTTGGAAGAGGGGAAGCTCAACCAAGCATTACTAGCCAACCACAGTACCCTTCTTGACCTGCTTGAAATCCCACAACATACGGACACATATGTGACATGCTTTCATAGTCTTGCATGGGATATTTGTTTTGTATTTGAAGTTGACTGATATTATTGATATGTTATTTGGTTCTTACATGTGCACATTTTTCAGGTTGCAATTTTTTAAAATCATTTTATTTAATTTTTCTCATTTATAAAAAGTTGCATGAAGTGTATCTTAGAGCAAGTGCAAACCTTTTCATTTTAAACCTTCCCTGCCGGCTGCCGCTGATAGCACTTCCCTCTTCACTTGTTCAGTTTAGATAGCAAAAAATCAGTTCATGTGCACTGATTCTCTCTTGTCTTAAAACTGAAGCACCAAGTCAGGGAGAGGTAACAATGACTCAGGTCTGTGCAATGTCAGTAGCCGGCTCAGGATGCTGATCTATTTGTGCTTGTTGTCGTTTTTTACATTGAAGTGGAAGGAAAATCTGAACAAAGTTGCGTTGCTTCGTTTCTTGATGCAGGACACATAGAGCTTATGACGTCGGTATAAATCCAAGAGTGACGCCTATACTCCCCTTGTTTGGGCTGCTGGCAATATGCAGCAAGAGGTAGTCAAACTTATGCTCGAACACAATGCACAGGTAGTTGGTGGTCTATGCGTTCTCTCAATGAAATTGTTAATTTGAGTTTGCAGTTATTGAGTACCTGACTAGTCGATTTATAACTATGAGCAGCAAACACCTATATCAATTGTTTTTCCACATCGTCATATGTGTATCAAATTTAGTCATGTGATTCCCTTATGTTTTGTACTCAAGCTTTTGGAGAGTACTGTAAATATGAGTAGCAAATTTGCAGATTACTGTAAATCAGTTTTTGGAGATCTTGAAACTAATTTAAAAATGCTAAGTTGAAGTTCATTTCATTTGGAAACGAGGATACTGTGATGTATATGCTCATGTCCTTGCTGCTTCACACATCAGCAAAACTAAGTGCTACTGTACTTTTATTATTCCTCACTTTAAAGCAGATAAACAGATGCAAAGGATGCTCTTTCTTTCTCTTTGCCTAAAGGAATTACAAATATCATAACACGATGCAGAGGCTGCTCGCTCTGTATTTTCCTTAAGTACTAAACATCGAGTGATTCATTTAGTGTCAGAAATATATTAATCTTCAGATCTGAGTTGTACTGTACAGTATACACCCAAATCTGAATTTTTGATGGCACTTGCAATTGTAAGGACACACATTTTTTGGTCTGTTTATGTGCATCCTTAAATTTTGTCTAAAACCTGAGCATTCACACATTATTTGGTCCACCCCTCTTGGATTTCTGTTTCCTATAAAAAACGAACATGCAACTCATAGATGGTGTGGTGTGGTGCAATCAGTCTTCTTAGTTTTAGTCCAAAGGCTATGTTACAAGCGTGTGCACACAGTGCTCTTCTTAACTGAATATGGGCATATTTTTTTTCCTGCTTACTAAAAAATAGCAAGCTATCTATGTACGTACCTACAGTACCTTTTTGGTTCATTTTGTAGCTACCTATGTGGATGCTTGAATTCTTACTAAAACTGAGCATCCATCAATTCCTTTTGGATTTCAATTTTTTTCCATCGAGAAACAAGCATCACTTTGTAAGGTCTCGCTCCAACTAGATTTGCACCAATGGACACACACAGAGACTGAACTGTTTTTGATTCCATTTGTATCAACTTTTATTAAAACTACGACACCCCATTTGGTTTAGTTTGTATGAATGCAGTCACCGTGAGATGTTTGACTTGCAGCCTACACACCTCACTGGCCTCACCTGCCTCAACTGTATCACTGTTCAGAACAGAGCAAAGTACCGATGTGGAGTTGCTTAATTTTTCTTTTCATGAATTTGTTCAATCTACAATCTGTATGTATATGCTTAGGGTATGCATGATGCCTTTGCTGTGTGTAAGATCAGTACGTTGATAGTAGTAGGCATGTATCCATGTATGAGCAGTGCATAGTGCATTTGACTCTATTCTAGCTCATAAAGTATTTCCTGTGATTTTACTGGTGCAGTTGTGTTTTGTTTCATTGATTGCTTTTATTTTGTCCCTAACCATTTTGTTTTATAACATGCAGATGCTGGCATATGTTGTTGTTCCGTTGTGAGGTCCAGGACAAAGAAGTGAAGAAGCATAGCATTCTAGCTCACTGGACCCGGCAAGCGCCTCTCAGGTACGTACCATCCCACCGGCCTCGATCGTTTCCCGGAGTCTCATCTCTTTTACAAGAGCTACATACTGGAACAACGATGCCTGGTTAGTACCAGTTTGCCTGTGCAATCCCTTTCTTATTTATTTTACTGAATGTCTTGAACTGTCGAACATTCTTCTTTAATGTGTGATGTTATGTACTGTGGTACCTAAATGTTGGGATTAAATGATTAATTCAGCATGCTTATGAGGAATGTTGAATAATTTTGTGCATTAGCTTCTGCTGGGATTACTGTGCTGGTACTTATCATTTGCAAAATATATCTCAGTTTTCGCTGCTATGAGAATGTTATATGCATGGTTTCCTGTTAAATCTAAAGTTTTGCAGCAATTTTTCATCGTTATGAGAATTTTATATTCATTTCATTATGTTTCTAACTTTTCATAATTTATTATTTACAGATGTTGGCCTCATTCTTCAAAAGTTGGGTGTACAGGAGCAATGCGTTTTTGCTCACTTGAGCTAGTTATGTGTATATTTAGTTGTATTTTGTAGCTGAATACCAATTTGTACGATGTATGATTGTAATATACTTTGCTTGGCTGTTGTATGAAATATTATCCCTTATTGGCTTTTTTTGAATCAAATTATCTAATTGCACAAATCACTACAGGAATCCGGCACTTTGCCATCGATGGCAAAGGCATGGTCGGCGGATGGCAAAGGCTTTGCCATCTGCCAGCAGACGGCAAACAGTTTGGCTGAAACCCAGCCGGGAAAGGCTACTTTGCCGTCTGCTGGCAGATGGCAAAGAGCCTGCAGCCTTTGCCATCAGCTGGCAGATGGCAAAGCCTCTGAACGGGGTTAGCCCCGTTAGAAGGCTAACGGCGTGCTTTGCCGTCTGCCAGCAGATGGCAAAGATTCTGTCCTTTGCCATCTGCTGGCAGATGGCAAAGAGACCAAATAGGCCCTTCCCCGTTCGGACAGGTAGCTGACACGTGGCCTCTTTGCCATCTGCCAGCAGATGGCAAAGGCTGCAGAATCTTTGCCATCTGCTGGCGGCTCTTTGCCATCAGCCAGCAGATGGCAAAGATTCTGCAGCCTTTGCCATCTGCTGGCAGATGGCAAAGAGACCAAATAGGCCCTTCCCAGCTGACACGTGGCCTCTTTGCCATCTGCCAGCAGATGGCAAAGTGCCTATATTGCCCCATTTAATTTTGTTTTTTCTTATATCAATTCATCTTCACAGAAAATCAAACACACACACACATATATATATATAACCAATATAGCATATTCAACACATATTACCAATAGTCATGAACACATATATATCCAACACATCCATGAACACATATCCAACACATGTTACCAATAGTAGCAAGTTTCATCCATACATATACATAGTTTCATCAATATTACACAGTTTCATCCATAGGTAGCAAGTTTCACAAAGTCAAAACAAAAACCAAAGACAAGCACTCCATCAACCCAAGCTTCCGTGATCTAGAGCAAATCTGCAAGATGGGAAAGAAGAAAGTTAGAAGAAAAAGACTAGAAGAAGAAGATTATGACGATGCAACTAAAATGTGAAGACTATTATGATGCAACTTATATCTGTAAAATATGTCATTTTGGAGCTAAGTATGATTATTGACTCTGTTATTAGAGAATTCCTTTTCGACGGAAAGAGAATGTTGTTTTGTTTTGTATATAGTTATTTTATGGGTGACCAGAGAATAGATGCGTTGCACTATTCCTTTTTGCAGCGTTGAATTCCATCCAGCATGACAAAGTATGTTTGACAAATAAATGATTTGCCTCATGCAGCCATGTTCCTTTGTTTAACGCAGTTTGTTGATCGCCTATGGTTGAGTACTCCCTATGGTTAGGTGTCAATCTTCTAATTCATTCACCAGATAATTTTTGGCGTCTTCTGGCTGCATACCCACTTTAGCAGTAAACTTATTTGTTTGTTATCTACCTCGATGCCATACTAATTTCTATTATTTCAAAATTGCAAGCGCTATATTAGTTCACTTGTTATCTACCTTGATGCCATACTAATTTATGTGATTCCAAAATTGTTGGCACCAGTTCGTGTTACCTGTTGGTTCCATTTGAGAAACTAGCAGGCGGAGGCGCGGCGGCACGCCGCGCCCGTGCTTTAAGCCTATGGATATGTCTAGTGTTTTTCTAGTAAGATAAAAGGTGTTGTTGGGCAGGAAGCTGGTGACATGCATATTTTCCTTGTTTGCGGTAAGAGCCCTAGTGGCATATGTAAAGGAGGGTTAACAACAGGTGATGATGTGCATGGCCTTAGATCTATGGAGATGCATTTTATATATTACTCCTCTATTAACAACTTATATCTTTTAATTTGATTTGCATTTCCTGTTCACACCCTAAAACATGAGCATGAAGACATGAAAAGAATGATATTACTCTTGTCAAACGTGAAGGCACGTTTCAAATATGCTTAAAGATGGAACTGTAGCAACGGGTAAAGCATTTGATTCATAAATGTACGTGCGGCAAGAAAGTGAGGTGCCCAACACAGATATTAATGCCAAATATCGCCCCAGTATTTATATCAGACAATGGAAGCTCATTGAGTCGGATCATCTCCTTGAACTAAAAATCACACAACAGCATGATTGATAAACAAAAGATGCTATTTAGTAACAGAAGGTGTGTATACTCGTACATGCAGACTTCATACTTGTCGACAGAAAAATACGAAAAAGTTTAGGCTCAATGGAAAGAAGAGGAATGGTTAATCGAAAAAGAAAGAAGGAAGAAGCCAAAAGTAATCCTAACAGTCATGACAATCGATTCATCCAGTGATGTTTTGAGTATAAACTAAAGAATAAAAAAGGTATATTTATAGAATTCAGGCTATTCAACATACTTCAGAAAAAAGCACATAGGTGGGGAACTTAACAAAACATGTATCCCAGAGTACATTTGTGAAATGAATATTGCCAGCTAGCTTATTTATCTGGAACTAAGCTTGCAAGAAGTGGAGAAGTTGAAAAAAAATAGATTGTTGCATCTGGACACGATACTAAATCATCAGTCTTGTCTAACGTGGAGTCTTGTCTGACGTGGTGACACTCCTTTGTACCTGAAGCATCCACCACTACACATCACCATTTTCTACTGTATTATCCTTCAACATATGACTAATTTCTCTAACTACAGAATAACCATTATCAAGCTCGCTAATTCAATAAACAGATGGTGTTGGATCTACTCTGTCCAAATAGATGGATAATGACCGCTTTCCTGGTCTTTTCACTCGAAGTGATTGTCGTCTTGGTATATAATATAACCGAACACAAAATCTAACGGTAAATATTCCGGTTCCCAGGTTGAAACTTGAAAGTACGTTATGGGCTTATACTGCAGGCATCCATGAATCACTCTCATCTCGTGCAAGGAACATCTTCGAGTACTTCATGTAATTTGGTATAGCCAATCAAGCCAAGGTTTTAAATTACCATTGTCGTGCAACGACGATGCAGAAGGTAACTTCTTCAATTTCATAGTAACGACCAAATCCAGATAAAGCCGACTTCTCATCAAGATGATACATAAGATTCTGGAAGGAAATCAAGTTTGCTCACAGTGAGTCATCATCATTGCTCTGGAACTGTAACAGAATAAGAGTAGAGGCAATAATAAACTAATCACTGTATACAATTTCCATGGGCTAAAATTATGTATTTTCTAGAGACCTCAACTTGAAATTTTTAACTGCAAAATTTGTTGGTCAGTGTCTTACTCTGAAATTGTTCGTAAGACAGTGATTTATTCTGTATAGCAAAGGGAAGGAGCCTCAGTTGGTAGCTATGGAGGTGACTGATCCTTCGTTGGAATAAAAATTGGTGTAAAACTAAGTACTGACTGTTTTTTATATAGCATACTGTTGGCTGTTAACTTTAAGTGTAGCATCAGTTTTTTCAGGCAATGAAGTTATGCTCACGACATGGAGAATAGCAACTTGCCTGAACAGTTTCTACCTGATTAGTGACCTAGGTCATTTACTATACAAATAGTTATTTTGTTGCAAGTTACTCCTGTTGCTTCTAAAAACTGCACTTTTGGTTGCATTTTCTAACAAAAAATGACACAAGCAGACGCTAAAACATTTGAGCAATGCCCCAAGGATAGTACAGGAAGCGTAGTAGTTTACTTTAGTGGAAATTATATTCCTTTATTCCACTACTGTGAACATGGACGTGATGTCTACAGTTAATCTATATATATATATATATATAGATTAACAAAAAACAGAAGACCTCAACTATTGTAATAGGTTGTTGTGCCTAGTGATGTATGTCATCCTTTGTCCATTCTTCACTCCTACTATATATCAATATAAACTTCAACTTTGCTAGACAAAATAAAATGCTAATGCGGATAGCAGATTAAACAACACAAATAAATAAGAACAGCACAATCTAGAGTTGCATTCTTTCCCTGCACAACAATCATAATAACAAGCAGATGAATCAGCAAGAGTGACTCTGATTATTACCTCCTCGCTGCCCTGCTGAGAACAAGGGGTCAGGGCGGCTGCTGTTCAATGCTGCAGGTTGGGCGACGACCAAATCGGCGGATAACGGGCTGCAGCCTGTGGCTTTGTTCGGTGGCGAAGAGGGTGGAAGGTGCAGTCAGGCCGGAGCTCGCTGTGAGGCTGGTGGCTGGCGTCCCCGGGCTTAGTCTCGAACAGCAGCTAACTGTGCATAGATACACAACCAGAAATAAACATGATATGTACAACAGGTATTGTCGAAACAAATCATCCATGTCTTTCTCAAACTGAACTAGTATCAAATTAGCATACGGTACACAAATTGAACTATCATGCATGAGAACATCATTCAGTTGCTGATCATAGGGTTCAATTTAAACGCATAAGAACATCAAATTATTTGCTGGTTATACCTGAGGGGAAAAGATGTTGGTCGCCCGCCTGCTGTTTGTCCTAGTCGCCGGCCTGAACCCGAACCTGCCTCCTCATGCTGCATTTCAGAGTAAGGAAATTAGGGAGGCAAAGAGAAGAATCGGAGGGGCACATAATGAGACAGGGGCCGGAAGAGAGGGCGTCCGCAGCCGCTGATGTCCATCGGCCGCCTGCGCTTGCGTTCAGCTGCATGGTCGGTCGTCGTTCGACCATGGTATCCGATGGGGGAGAGAAGGTAGAATCCGACGCTCGCCCTTTAGCCGCCGCCATCGGTCGCCATTTTCATGGGTCGCCCCTGTTGGACGCATGCATCCGCACCTACAGCGCATGCAGCTCCGACGTGACCACGTCCCTCTCCCCCAACTGCCTGCGCTCCTTCCTCCACTCTGATCGCATGCAGCTAGGATCTAGGGACTTAGTTGGCTAGTTAGTGTGTGCACGTTGTGCCTCTGTACTGGTATATATATGTACTCCTCTGTGAATGAATACAGTGTGTTTGCTCCAGTCTCAGCCTGTCCCACTACATGGTATCAGATACCTAGTTCTTCTTCGATCCAAACCTTTCGCTTCCGCCTCCCTGCCATGGACTTCTCTGATCTGACCTCCGGCGGCTCCTCTGCCTCCAATCCGTTCGTCACTCCGCCCAGCCTCCTCTCTGTTCCTCTCTCCACCATTCTCACCCTCAACATCCATGGCCAGATTCCCGTCACCCTCAACCTCACCCCTCCCAATTTCAAACTCTGGAGCTCCTTCTTCTACTCACTCTTCATGTCGTACGACATCTACGACCACGTCGACGGCACGGTCGACGCTCAACACCGCCGTCACGATGTCGCCTGGACACAGGTGGACCATTGCATCGTGCGTTGGCTGTACACCATGATTTCCGCAGAGCTCCAAGGTATGGTCCCGCAGGACAAACCCTCTGCTTACTCCCTCTGGACAGCCATCTGCAGCCTGTTTCTGGACAACCGCACCCAGCGCAGTCTGATCGCCCTCGAGGAGTTCCACTCTCTTCGTCAGGAGCACCTCTCCGTCATGGAGTATTTCACCCGCTTGCAGACCCTCGCCGACACCCTCCACGACTGTGAGATGGCGGTCACGGACCGCGGCCTCGTCTCCAACATGCTGCGCGGCCTCTCCAACAAATTCAGCCACGCCATCACCACCATGACGTACGACGAGATGAAGCTCCCGACGTTTCTTCAGGCGCGCTCCTATCTGCTCCAGGAGGAGCGGCGGATCGATCGCGCTGCGGCCCACGAGCCCGCCACCGCGCTCCATGCTGCGGCCCGCGCGCCCGCCGCGGCGCCCGCCCCGCCTCCCGCTCCTCCAACAACGGCCCCCTCCACCAACACCAGCGGCCAACGCGGCCGCAAGCGCCGCAAGGGCGGCAACGGAGGCAACGGCGGCTCCGGTGGCAACGCTGGCTACGGCACTCCTGCCGGCCACGGCAGACCTAGCGGCTCCGCCCCTGCCATCTTCCCCAACTCCGGCGCGCCCCAGCGCCCCCAACCCAAGAGAGAGAGAGAGAGAGAGAGAGAGAGAGGGGTACCTGCCGGCGGAGGGAAGGTGGCGCGACGGAGACGGCCCGGCGACCTCAACCTAGCGGACGGGGAGGGGCGGCGGCGCCGATGGGAGGGCCGGCGCGGGGAGGAGGGGGCGGCGCGGGGAGGAGGGGCGGCGGCGCCGATGGGAGGGGGCGGCGCGGGGAGGAGGGGGCGGCGGCGCCGATGGGAGGGGGCGGCGCGGGGAGGAGGGGGAGGCGGCGGGGATGGGAGGGGGCGGCGCGGGGAGGAGGGGGCGGCACGGGGAGGAGTGGCGGCGCGGCGCGGGGAGGAGAGGGCGGCTCGGGGAGGAGGGGGCGGCGCGGGGAGGAGATGGGGCCGGCGCGAAGCTGCGGGGAAGAAACAGGGGGCGCGGCTCGGTTTTGGGGGAAAATTTCTTTGGCGGTCGATTTTCGCTACGCGCGTCTATTTCGTTATGCGACAGTGAGAGAGGGGAGGAGATAGCTCCACCTCTTTGCCATCAGCCAGCGGATGGCAAAGCCCCACCTCTTTGCCATCAGCCAGCGGATGGCAAATCCTCACCTCTTTGCCGTCTGTTGGCAGATGGCAAAGAGGTGGGGCTAGTGGGCCGTTACAGCGCCGTCGTCCACTGGACCCCACCCACCTCTTTGCCGTCTGCCAGCAGACGGAAAAGATTCTTTGCCATCTGCTGGCAGATGGCAAAGAGGTGGGGTTGATAGGTCGTTACAGCACCGGCGTCCACTGGACCCCACCCACCTCTTTGCCGTCTGCCAGCGGACGGCAAAGATTCTTTGCCATGTGCTGGCAGATGGCAAAGAATTGGCTGATGGCAACCAGATTATTTGCCGTCTGTCAGTTCTTTGCCGTCTGTTTTTTCTAAGCTGATGGCAAAGACGTTCTTTGCCATCCGCTGGCAGACGGCAAATATCTGACTGATGGCAAATTCCCTGTTTCCAGTAGTGAATATAGAACTGACGTGTGGTACCCAAACAGCAATCCTGGTAATTGGTTCCCATTTGACTAGTGGGTCCTACTTTAAAATGGAAAAGAAACAAAAGAGAACTGACAAGTGGACTAGAAAAAGGCTAAGGCCCAAAAAAATATGGACGGTAAAAGGCTGTGGTCCAAAATATAAAAGGCTGTTGGGCTTGGCCCATATAGACACCGAAATGGACCGGGCTGATTCTTATCAACGACCAATTCAATTGGTCGCAATTTTGCCACATCAGCTTGTCACGTAGGATCTGACGTGGCCTGGGCAGACTGCGAGTGACCAATACAATTGGTCGTAGAACCAACGACCTTTTACATATTACAAAGAAGGTCGTTAAGTTTCATTAAAGACGGTCAGCTTTTGACCAACTGTTTTTGGTCACAAAAAGGTCAAAAATGAAAAACAAATACCATTCAACGACCAATATTGATGGTCGCAAGTTAGCATATTTCTTGTAGTGTATGTACCCACACATGTATTTGAGTTTCCAATCAATACAATTCTAGCATGGATAATAAACAATTATCATGAACAAAGAAATATGATAATAACCAATTTATTATTTCCTCTAGGGCATATTTCCAACAGTCTCCCACTTGCACTAGAGTCAATAATCTAGCTCACATCACTATGTGATTTACATTGTAAGGAATCTAACACCCATACAGTTCTGGTGCTGATCATGTTTCGCTCGTGGATGAGGCTTAGTCAACGGGTCTGCAACATTCAGATCCGTGTGTACTTTGCAAATATTTATGTGCTCCTCCTTGATGTAATCGCAGATGGAATTGAAGCGTCGCTTTATGTGTCTGGTCCTCTTGTGAAACCTTGGTTCCTTGGCCAGAGCAATGGCACCAGTGTTGTCCCAGAACAGAGTCATTGGGTCCAATGCACTGGGCACAACCCCAAGATCTGTCATGAACTGCTTCATCCAGACACCTTCCTTTGCCGCCTCCGAGGCAGCTATGTACTCCGCTTCGCATGTAGAATCAGCTACCACGCTTTGCCTGGAACTGCACCAGCTTACCGCTCCCCCATTGAGAATATACACGTATCCGGTTTGAGACTTAGAGTCATCCGGATCAGTGTCAAAGCTTGCATCGACGTAACCCTTTACGACGAGCTCTTGATCACCTCCATAAACGAGAAACATTTCCTTAGTCCTTTTCAGGTACTTAAGGATATTCTTGACCGCCGTCCAGTGTTCCATTCCTGGATCACTTTGAGACCTTCTGGCCATACTTATGGCAAGGCTGACATCTGGTCTTGTGCTCAGCATTGCATACATGATAGAGCCTATGGCAGAATCATAGGGGATGACACTCATCTTTTCTCTATCCTCTGTAGTCAATGGGCATTGAGTCTTACTCAACTTCACACCTTGTAATACAGGCAAGAACCCCTTCTTGGACTGATCCATTTTGAACTTCTTCAAAACTTTATCAAGGTATGTGCTTTGTGAAAGTCCTATTAAGTGTCTTGATCTATCTATATAGATCTTGATGCCTAATATGAAAGTAGCTTCTCCTAGGTCCTTCATTGAAAAACTCTTGTTCAAATATTCCTTCACGCTTTACAAAAATTCTATATTGTTTCCAATTAGCAATATGTCATCCACATATAATATTAGAAACGCTATAGAGCTCCAACTCACTTTATTGTAAATACAAGCTTCTCTGTAAACTTATATAAACCCAAACACTTTGATCACCTCATCAAAGCGAAGATTCCAACTCCGAGATGCTTGCACCAGCCCATAAATGGACCGCTGGAGTTTGCAAACTTTGACAACATTCTCTGGATCGACAAAACCTTCTGGTTGCATCATATACAACTCTTCCTTAAGGAAACAGTTAAGGAACGCTGTTTTGACATCCATCTACCAAATTTCATAATCGAAAAATGCGGCTATTGCTAACATGATTCTGACGGACTTAAGCATCGCTACGGGTGAGAAGGTCTCATCGTAGTCCACTCCTTGAACTTGTGAAAAACCCTTTGCCACAAGTCGAGCTTTATAGACGGTGACATTACCGTCCGCGTCCGTCTTCCTCTTAAAGATCCATTTGTTCTGAATGGCCTTTCGCCCTTCAGGTAATACTTCCAAAGCCCATACTTTGTTTTCATACATGGATCCCATCTCGGATTTCATAGCCTCTAACCATTTCTCGGAATCCGGTCCCATCATCGCTTCTCCATAGCTCGTAGGTTCATCGTTGTCCAACAACATGACCTCTAAGACAGGGTTACCGTACCATTCAGGAGCAGTACGTGTCCTTGTCGACCTACGAGGTTCGATAGTAACTTGATCCGAAGCTTCATGATCACCATCATTAGCTTCCTCTTCAACTAACGTAGGCTCCACATAAACATCTTTCTGCGCTGCGCTGCTCTGTGGTTGAAGCAAAGGTTCAACAACCTCATCAAGTTCTATCTTCCTCCCACTCAATTCTTTCGAGAGAAACTCTTTCTCGAGAAATGATCCGTTCTTAGCGACAAACACTTTGCCTTCGGATCTGAGATAGAAGGAACACCCAATCGTCTCTTTTGGGTATCCTATGAAGTCGCATTTGTCCGCTTTGGGTTCGAGATTTTCTGGCTGAAGCCTTTTGACATAAGCATCACATCCCCAAACTTTAAGAAACAACAACTTTGGTTTCTTGCCAAACCACAGTTCATACGGCGTCATCCCAACGGATTTAGATGGTGCCCTATTTAAAGTGAATGCAGCTGTCTCTAACGCATAACCCCAAAATGATAGTGACAAATCGGCAAGAGACATCATAGAACGCAACATATCCAATAAGGTCTGATTATGACGTTTGGACACACCATTACGCTGTGGTAGGTGGCGTCAACTGTGAAACAATTCCACATTGTCTTAAGTGATTGCCAAACTCATAACTCAGATATTCTTCTCCTCGATCAGATCGTAGGAATTTAATCTTCTTGTTACGATGATTCTCAACTTCACTCTAAAATTGCTTGAACTTTTCAAACGTTTTAGACTTGTGTTTCATTAAGTAAACATATCCATATCTACTTAAGTCATCGGTGAAGGTGAGAAAGTAACGATATCCATCGTGCGCCTCAATGCTCATCGGACCGCACACATCAGTATGTATGATTTCCAACAAGTCACTTGCCCGTTCCATTGTTCCAGAGAATGGGGTCTTAGTCATCTTGCCCATGAGGCATGGTTCACATGTGTCAAGTGATTCAAAATCAAGTGACTCGAAAAGTCCATCAGCATGGAGCTTCTTCATGCGTTTTACACCAATATGACCTAAGCGGCAGTGCCACAAGAAAGTGATACTATCATAATTAACTCTACATCTTTTGGCATCAATGTTATGAACATGTGTATCATCACTATCAAGATTCAATAAGAATAAACCCCTCACATTGGGTGCATGACCATAAAAGATATTACCCATATAAATAGAACAACCATTATTCTTTGATTTAAATGAGTAACCGTCTCGCATTAAACAAGATCCAGATATAATGTTCATGCTTAACGCATGCACTAAATAACAATTATTCAGGTTCATCACTAATCCCGTTGGTAATCGAAGAGCGAGCGTGCCGTCGGCGATCACATCAACCTTGGAACCATTTCCTACGCGCATCATCACTTCGTCCTTTGCCAGCCTCCGTCTATTCCGTAGTGCCTGCTTTGAGTTGCAAATGTGAGCAACCGAACCGGTATCAAATACCCAGGCACTATAACGAGAGTTGGTAAGGTACACATCAATAACATGTATATCATATGTACCTTGTTTGGTGTTGGCCGCCTTCTTGTCGGCCAGATACTTGGGGCAATTCTGCTTCCAGTGGCCAGTTCCCTTGCAATGAAAGCACTCAGTTTCCGGCTTGGGTCCAGCCTTGGGTTTCTTCACGGGAGGAGCAACTGCTTTTCCGCTCTTCTTGGAGTTACCCTTCTTGCCCTTGCCATTCTTCTTGAAACTAGTGGTTTTATTGACCATCAACACTTGATGCTCCTTCTGGATTTCTGACTGAGCGACTTTCAGCATTGCAAACAGCTCGGCGAATGATTTGTTCATCCCTTGCATGTTATAGTTCAACACAAAGCATTTGTAGCTAGGTGGCAGTGATTGAAGAACTCTGTCAGTGATCGCCTCTGACGGGAGCGTAATTCCCAACTCAGCCAGGCGGTTGGAATACCCAGACATTCTGAGTATTGATACCTCTCCGTCGTATTTATAATTTTTGATTGTTTCATGCCAATATTATACAACTTTCACATATTTTTAGCAACATTTTATATGATTTATTGGACTAACATATTGATCTAGTGCCCAGTGCCAATTCCTGTTTGTTGCATGTTTTTTGTTTCGCAGAATATCCATATCAAACGAAGTCGAAACGCGATAAAAATTTACGGATATTTTTTTGGAATATTTGTGAATTTTCAGAAGTGGAATCAACGCAAACAGAGGCCCACAGCCCCCACAAGACACCAGGGCGCGACCATGGGGCCCAGGCGCGCCCTGGTGGGTTGTGCCCACCTCGTACGTCGATTGGAGCTCTCCTTCGGGCGCAATGAAGCTAATTTTTGGATGAAAATCCCCTAAAAATTTCAACCTGATCGGAGTTACGGATCTCCAAGAATAGAAGAAACAGTTTTCGGCCAGAAAATAGGAACATGAAACAGAAGAGAACAGAGAGGGAGATCCAATCTAGGAGGGGCTCCTACCCCTCCGCCGCCATGGCGGCAATGGACCAGAGGGGGAACTCTCCTCCCATCTAGGGGGGAGGCCAAGGAAGAAGAAGGAGGAGGGGGGCTCTCTCCCCCTCTCCCCCGGTGGCGCCGGAACGCCGCTAGGGCAATCATCGTGACGGCGATCTACACCAACAACTTCGCCGCCATCAACACCAACTCTCTCCCCCTCTATGCAGCGGTGTACCACCTCTTTTCCCCGCTGTAATCTCTACTTAAACATGGTGCTCAACTTTATATATTATTTCCCAATGATATTCGGCTATCCTATGATGTTTGAGTATATCCGTTTTGTCCTATGGGCTAATTGATGATCGTGGTTGGTATGAGTGTATATTTTATTATGGTGATGTCCTACCGTGCCCTCCGTCTCGCGCAAGCGTGAGGGATCCCCGCTGTAGGGTGTTGCAATATGTTCATGATTTGCCTATGGTGGGTTGCGTGAGTGACAGAAGCACAAACCCGAGTAGGTGGGTTGTTGCGTATGGGAGTAAATGGGACTTGATACTTAATTCTATGGTTGGGTTTTACCTTAATGATCTTTGGTAGTCGCGGATGCTTGCTAGAGATCCAATCATAAGTGCATATGATCCAAGTACAGAAAGTATGTTGGCTCATGCCTCTCCCTCATATAAAATTGCAAGAATGATTACCGGTCTAGTTATCAATTGCCTAGGCACAAATAACCTTCTTGTTTGACAAAAGCTTTCTACTAAACAACTAACTTTCATTATCTTGCATTTTACTCATAGTTTTATTCCCGCTAAGTACTTCTAGTTTTATTCGTGCAAACTATCCTATCACCTACAAATAGTTTCATTCTTGTTCTAGGTAAAGCAAATGTTAATGTGTGCGTAGAGTTGTGTCGGTGGTCGATAGAACTTGAGGGAATATTTGTTCTTCCTTTAGCTCCTCGTTTGGTTCGACACACTTGTGGGTTATCAAGACCTTTTTCTGGCGCTGTTGCCAGGGAGCAATAGCGTGGGGTGAATATTCTCGTGTGTGCTTGTTTGCTTTATCACTCAGTAGTTTTTATTTTGTGCTCTTGTTTTCTATCTTTACATATGGGTAGGAAACAAAAAATACCAAAAAAATAGATGTACTTGCTGCTCCAAAAGTTGAGGAACCACTAGTGTTCCGTACTACCGAAGAATATTACTTGGATCATCTTCGATCCATTTGTGCTCGTGCTGAAAACCCAACTAGATTAGTGGAGGGAAAATCATTAAATGAGCATGCTTATTATGTGCGACACCGCATATCTCAAAAAGGGAAACTCTTGTGGCATCAAATTAATACTTTGTGTTGCTATGCTTGGAATCTATGTGAAATTCATGATTTTACTTGTTGTTCTGAAGAAACTAAAAAACACCTGCCCTACCAATGTGTGTTTAATGATAATGAAATACTATCTTCTTATGCCAAGGAAGCCTATTGTTATTTTGATGTTGAACAAATTGAAGAATTTGTTGCTTTTAAGGGTGCATATGAAATTGCTTCTTTGATTGAAAAGTATGATGCTACTCATTACGAATCTGGAAATTTTGCCATACTTAAATATTGCTATGAAAACTATGGTTCTAATGCTTATGTTAAAGAATTTATTGAAGGAATGACCGCTGACTTGGAAGAGACTAATATTTTGCAGGAATCTATGGAAGAAGAAATTGCTGAAACTATGAGCTCATTAGATGAAAAAGATGAGGAGGAGAGCGAAGAACAAAAGGAGGAAGAGCGGATTGATCACCCGTGCCCACCTTCTAATGAGAGGAATTCTTCAACTCATACATTGTTTAATTACCCTTCGTTCTTACCAAAGGATGAATGCTATGATAATTGCTATGATCCCATGGATTCATTTGAAATATCCCTTTTTGATGAACTTGATACTTGCTATGCTTGTGGCCATGATGCCAATATGAATTATGATTATGAAGATGAACTTGCTATAGTTCCTTATGTTAAGCATGAAATTGTTGCTATTGCACCCACACATGATAGTCCTATTATCTTTTTGAATTCTCCCAACTACACTATATCGGAGAAGTTTGCTCTTATTAAGGATTATTTGATGGGTTGCGTTTTACTATTACACATGATGATTTTAATGAATATAATATGCATGTGCTTGCTGCTCCTACTTGCAATTATTATGAGAGAGTAAGCAAATCTTCACCTCTCTATGTTTCCAATACTATAAAATTGCAAGAAACTACTTATGCTATGTATTGGCCTTTACTTAATGTGCATCAATTGTTCTTGTATGACATGCCGATGCATAGGAAGAGAGTTAGACTTCGTTGTCACATGATATATATCACTTTGTGCTCACTACTAAATTACAAATCATTGTTAATTAAAATTGGCTTTGATATACCTTGGGATCCGGGTGGATCCATTACTTGAGCACTTTATGCCTAGCTTAATGGCTTTAAAGAAAGCGCTGCCAGGGAGACAACCCGAAAGTTTTAGAGAGTCATTTTATTCTGTTGAGTTCTTTTATAAAGTTTAAAAACAAAAAATATATAGAGGGGAACTTAAAACTTCACAAAAGGAAAGGTGAAAGTGAGAGAGATGATGAGCATCGTTGAAGTGGGGGCTAGCCTTGAACTTTTGTTCATGCCCATGGAAACTTTGTGAATCTTGAATCATGGAAACTTTTCCAACAAAAATAATTATCCCCTTGTACAAATCCATTGTATTATAAAAATAATGTGCTAAGATTTGCCTTTAGGATGTTTGAATTGCTTGTTTGATGTGTGCTGTGCAAAAACATAAACTTTTGCCGTAGTGTTTGAATTTTAATATTTTACTGGAGCCTGCAAAAATTCTGAAATTTTAACACAGTACTGTTTTGAAATCATTTATCATGTCCTAGTTGTTCAGAATTTTTTGAGCTACAGAAGTATACGTGTCTACAAATCTTTACAGACTATCCTGTTTTTCACAGATTGTTGTTATAGCTGCTTTGTGTGCTTATGTTCGAATTCTTGTTGAGCCCCATTTACTGGGGAGCCATAGAATTGTGATAGCATACAGTGGTTAATGTTAGATTATAATTATGCAATAATGATATGGCAAGAAATGATGGGATTTGGTGTTATGTGTATTAACGGATCTCACGAATTTTCTGTTAAGTTTTGTGTGGTTGAAGTTTTCAAGTTTTGGGTGTTATCACGATGAGAAGAAATAAGGAGCAGCAAGAGCCTAAGGTTGGGGATGCCCAAGGCACCCAAGGTAATATTCTAGGAAGACTCAAGCATCTAAGCTTGGGGATGCCCCGGGAAGGCATTCCCTCTTTTATAACAAATCATCGGTATGTCACTTGGAGCTATATTTTTATTCATCACATGATATGCGTAAATCTGGGAGCGTCTTTTGTGTTTAGTTTTCACTTGTCTTGTATGCACCATGCTGGTATGAGACAGTCGATGGTTGATTTATAGAATGCTCATTGCACTTCACTTATATCTTTTGAGTATGGCTTTATAGAATGCTTCATGTGCTTCACTTATATCATTTGAAGTTTGGATTGCCTGTTTCTCTTCACATAGAAAACCGTTATTCGTAGAATGATCTTTTGCTTCACTTATATTTATTAGAGGATGGTCTTTTGTAGAAAGAATTAAACTCTCTTGCTTCACTTATATCTATTTAGAGAGTCAACAGGAATTGGTCATTCACATGGTTAGTCATAAAATCGTACATAAAACTTAGGGATCACTGAATATGATATGTTTGATTCCTTGCAATAGTTTTGCGATATAGAGATGATAATATGTGGGAGGTACTATTGGATGATCGTGTTTAGTAAGATATTGGTGTTAAGGTTTGTGATTCCCGAAGGATGCACGTATAGTCTCCCGTTATGCTAGGAAGTTGGAGCACAATTTATTCTTGATTGTCTATCTTTGTGTGAAGGTCGGGGTCGCGCGATGGTTAACTCCTACCAACCTCCCCCCTAGGAGCATGCGTAGTAATACTTTGCTTCGAGAGAGATAATAAAACTTTTACAATAAGTATGTGAGTTCTTTATGACTAATGTGAGTCCATGGATTATACACACTCTTACCTTTCCGCAATTTGCTAGCCTCTACCGTACCGTGCATTGCCCTTTCTCACCTCGAGAGTCGGTGCAAACTTCGCCGGTGCATCCAAACCCCATGATATGATACGCTCTATCACACATAAGCCTTATTATATCTTCCTCAAAACAGCCACCATACCTACCTATTATGGCATTTCCATAGCCATTCCGAGATATATTGCCATGCAACTTCCACCGCTTCCGTTTTGATGACTTGAGCATTCATTGTCATATTGCATTACATGATCATAAGATAGCTAGCATGATGTTTTCATGGCTTGTCCGTTTTTTTTATATCTTTGCTACGCTAGATTATTGCATTCATATAGAGTCATAGTTTGTTCTACTATCGTTGTAATATTGAGTTGTAAGTAAATAGAAGTGTGATCATCATCATTATTCATTATTAGAGCATGCCCCAGTGATGAAAGGATGATGGAAACTATGATTCCCCCACATGTCGGGATGAGGCTCCGGACAAAGAAAAAAAATAGAAAAAGAAAAAAAATAGAAAAAAAGAAAAAGAAAAAAAGAAGAAAAAAGGGAAAGAAAAAAAAGGAAAGAAAAAGGGGCATAGTAATTCCACACTTGTGCTTCAAAGTAGCACCATGTTTTTCATATAGAGAGTCTCCTATGTTGTCACTTTCATATACTAGTGAGAATTTTTCATTATAGAGTTAGATGCATACCCACTTAGTTTTTATATTGAACTTTCATACACTTATAGCTCTTAGTGCATCCGTTGCATGGCAATCCCTACTCCTCGCATTGATATCTATTGATGGGCATCTCCATAGCCCGTTGATACGTTGAGTTGATGCAAGACTTTCTTCTCCACTTTTACCCCTTTGAAACCTACCACCATATTCTATTCCACCCATAGTGCTATATCCATGGCTTGCGCTCATGTATTGCGTGAGAGTTGAAAATGCTGAAGCACGTTAAAAAGTATGAACCAATTGCTTGGCTGACACCGGGGTAGTACATGATTTATACTTTGTGTTAAGAAGACAGAGCATGACAAGGCTATATGATCTTGTAGGGATAGCGTTCTTTAGCCTTGATATTTGAAAGACATGATTGTTTGTTGGGATGCCTGAGTATTAATGTCTTTATGTGAAAACTAGACTATTGCTTTGAATCACTTGTGTCTTAATATTCATGCCATGATTAGATATATGATCAAGATTATGCTATGTAGGATTCCACATGAAAAAATATCTTTTTTATCATTTACCTACTCGAGGACGGGCAGTAATTAAGCTTGGGGATGCTGATACGTCTCCATCGAATCTATAATTTTTGATTGTTTCATGCCAATATTATACAACTTTCACATATTTTTGGCAACATTTTATATGATTTATTGGACTAACATATTGATCCAGTGCCCAGTGCCAATTCCTATTTGTTGCATGTTTTTTGTTTCGCAGAATACCCATATCAAACGAAGTGCAAACGCGATAAAAATATATGGAGATTTGTTTTGGAATATTTGTGAATTTTCAGAAGTGGAATCAATGCAAACGGAGGCCCACAGCCCCCACAAGACACCTGGGCGCGACCAGGGGGCCCAGGCGCGCCCTGGTGGGTTGTGCCCACGTCGTACGTCGATTGGAGCTCTCCTTCGGGCGCAAGGAAGCTAATTTTTGGATGAAAATCCCCTAAAACTTTCAACCCGATCGGAGTTACAGATCTCCGAGAATAGAAGAAACGGTTTTCGGCCAGAAAACAGGAACGTGAAACAGAGGAGAACAGAGAGGGAGATCCAATCTAGAAGGGGCTCCTGCCCCTCCGCCGCCATGGTGGCCATGGACCAGAGGGGGAACTCTCCTCCCATCTAGGGGAAGGTCAAGGAAGAAGAAGGAGGAGGGGGGCTCTCTCCCCCTCTCTCCCAGTGGCACCGGAACGCCGCCGGGGCAATCATCGTGACGGCGATCTACACCAACAACTTCGCCGTCGTCAACACTAACTCTCTCCCCCTCTATGCAGCGGTGTAACACCTCTTTTCCCCGCTGTAATCTCTACTTAAACATGGTGCTCAACTCCATATATTATTTCCCAATGATATTTGGCTATCCTATGATGTTTGAGTAGATCCGTTTTGTCCTATGGGCTAATTGATGACCGTGGTTGGTATGAGTGTATATTTTATTATGGTGCTGTCCTACCATGCCCTCTGTCTCGCGCAAACGTGAGGGATCCCTACTGTAGGGTGTTGCAATATGTTCATGATTTGCCTATGGTGGGTTGCGTGAGTGACAGAAGCACAAACCCGAGTAGGTGGGTTGTTGCGTATGGGAGTAAAGGGGACTTGATACTTAATGCTATGGTTGGGTTTTACCTTAATGTTCTTTGGTAGTCGCAGATGCTTGCTAGAGTTCCAATCATAAGTGCATATGATCCAAGTACGGAAAGTATGTTAGCTCATGCCTCTCCCTCATATAAAATTGCAAGAATGATTACCGGTCTAGTTATCAATTGCCTAGGGACAAATAACCTTCTTGTTTGACAAAAGCTTTCTACTAAACAACTAACTTTCATTATCTTGCATTTTACTCGTTGTTTTATTCCTGCTAAGTACTTCTAGTTTTATTCGTGCAAACTATCCTATCACCTACAAATAGTTTCATTCTTGTTCTAGGTAAAGCAAACGTTAAAGTGTGCGTAGAGTTGTGTCGGTGGTCGATAGAACTTGAGGGAATATTTGTTCTGCCTTTAGCTCCTCGTTGGGTTTGACACTCTTACTTATCGAAAAAGGCTACAAACGACCCCCTACACTTGTGGGTTATCAAGTATGTGCTCACTGACAGACCCATTCTCCTCCATCTTGCAAGCATAGAACTTATCGGAGGTCTCATACCTCTCGCTCCGGGCATTTTTCTCAAAAATAATCTTCAACTCCTGGAACATCTCATATGCTCCATGACGTTCAAAACGTCTTTGAAGTCCCGATTCTAAGTCATACAACATAGCACACTGAACTATTGAGTAGTCATCAGAACGCGCCTGCCAGGCGTTCGCAACCTCTGCAGACAACACTGGAGGGGGTGGCGCACCGAGCGGTGCATCAAGGACATAAGCCTTTTGGGAAACCGTGAGGATAATCCTCAGATTACGGGTGCAGTCTACAAAGTTACTTCCATCATCTTTCAGCTTGGTTTTCTCGAACACATTGAAATTCAGGGGAGCTACTGCGCGAGCCATTGATCTGCAACATAAATTTGCAAAGATTACTTAGACTATTGTTCAAGATAATTTGTTTAGTTAATCATATTACTAAAAACTCCCACTCAAAATGACATCCCTCCTGTCATCCGAGTGCTACATGATCCAAATTCACCAACCCAAGTCTGATCATCACGTGATATGAGGTGGTTTCAGTGGTGAACATCTCCATGTTGATCATATCTACTATATGACTCATGTTCAACCTTTAGGTCTCTTGTGTTCCGAGGCCATGTCTGTACATGCTAGGCTCGTCAAGTTTAACCCGAGTGTTCCGCATGTGCAAAACTTGCTTGCACCCATTGTATGCGAACGTAGAGTTGATAACCCACAAGTATAGGGGATCGCAACGGTTTTCGAGGGTAGAGTATTCAACCTAAATTTATAGATTCGACGCAAGGGGAGCCAAAGAATATTTGGGAGTATTAGCAGCTGAGTTGTCAATTCAACCACACCTGCAGATTAAATATCTGCAGCAGAGTGATCAGTAGCACAGTAGTATGACAGTTTTGATAGCAGTGGTAGCAGTAACGGTAACAGTAGCAGCAGCAGTAGTAACTTAGCAAGAGCAATATGTGGAAAACTCGTAGGCACTGGATCGGTGAACTCGTTGGAAGATATTCATCATATAACAGTCATAACCTAGGGCGACACAGAACTAGCTCCAGTTCATAAATGTAATGTAGGCATGTATTCCATAAGTAGTCATACGTGCTTATGGAAAAGAACTTGCATGACATCTTTTGTCCTACCCTCTCGTGGCAGCGGGGTCCATAAGGAAACTAAGGGATATTAAGGCCTCCTTTTATTAGAGAACCGGAACAAAGCACTAACACATGGTGAATACATGAACTCCTCAAACTACGGTCATCACCGGAAAGTATCCCGACTATTGTCACTCCGGGGTTTACGGATCATAACACGTAATAGGTGCGTATGACTAGCAAAATCGGATCAAGAACATAGATATAATGGTGATAACATAAACGGTTCAGATCTGAAATCATGGCACTCGGGCCCTAGTGACAAGCATTAAGCATGGCAAAGTCATAGCAACATCAATGTCACAACATAGTGGATACTAGGGATCAAGCCCTAACAAAACTAACTCGATTACATGATGAATCTCATCCAACTCCTCACCGACCAGCAAGCCTACAAAGGAATTACTCACTCCCGGTGGGGAGCATCATGGAATTGGCGATGGAGAAGGGTTGATGATGACGAAGACCGAAGATTCCCCTCTGCGGAGCCCCAAACGGGCTCCAGATCTAGCCTCCCGATGAAGAACAGGAGGTGGCGGCGGCTCCGTATCGTAAAACGTGATGAAAATTTCTCTCTGGTTTTTTTCTCCTAAAATAGGATTTTATAGCGTCGGAATTAGGGTCAGTGGGGCCCCGAGGTGGGCACAACTCACCAGGGCGCGCCTGGGGGGGGGGGGGGGGGGGGGGGCTGGCGCGCCCTGGTGTATCGTGCCCAGCCAGAGCTCCCCCTCCGGTGGTTCTTGGCTCCAGTATTTTTTATTTATTGTAAAATAAATCTCCAAAAAGTTTCATCCAGTTCCGAGAACTTTTATTTCTGCACAAAAAACAACATCATGGTAGGTCTCCTGAAAGCAGCGTAAGTCCGGGTTAGTTTCATTCAAATCATGCAAATTAGAGTCCAAAACAAGGGCAAAAGTGTGAGGAAAAGTAGATACGACGGAGACGTATCAACTCCCCCAAGCTTAACCCATTGCTTGTCCTCAAGCAATTCAGTTGACAAACTGAAAGTGATAAATAAAAACTTTTATGAACTCTTTTGTTCTTGTTTACATATATATGCTTAAGTAGTACCCTGGTTTTCAGCAAATATTATGACTAACCATGCGAGCAATAACTTAGAAATTATATTAACTCATATCAATGACATAAGCAACTAGCGAGCAATAATAAAATATCTCAAGCGTCAACACTTTGTCAAAACAATCATGATATAATATGACAACAGTGGTATCTCGCTAGCCCTTTCTGAGACTACAAAACATAAATGCAGAGCACCTTCAAAGTTCAAGCATCGACTAAACATTGTAATTCGTGGTAGAAAAGATCCAGTCATGCTGCACCCAACATTAACTATACACAATGCATGAGGATGATAATAGTGCTCTCAAGTCTGGCGCTTATTTGAGAAGGTGATGACTCAACATAAAAGTAAATAGATAGTCCCTTTCCACAGGGAAGTAGGGATTTGCAGAGGTGCCAGAGCTCAAAGCTTAAAACAGAGATAAATATAATTTTGGGAGGTACACCCTTCCTGTCAACGTTATGACCAAGAGTTATCAATATCTTCCATGCTAAACACATTAGCGGCGGTTCCCAAGCGGTAAAAGTAAAGGTTTACTCCCCCTCCACCAACAATCACACTCCACGGCTAGCCGAATCCGCGGGTACCGTCCATACCAACAACATTCCTGGGACAATTTTGTTTAATTATTTGTAATTTTTGATTTCGGGACTGGGAATCCCTATTACCGCCCTCCTCGTGTAAGGACGAGTGAATGAACACTCATCATGAGATTAACCCGCTTAACATGGAAGATACTAACCGCCCCCTGTCGCTCCATGAGCGGTCCAGGCACACAAAACATATGTTCATTTGAATTTTTAGAGGTGGCACATGCAAATTTACTTGGAACGGCAGGGTAATACCACATATAGGTAGATATAGTGGACTCGTCAAGAATAACTTTGGTTTAAGGATTTTGATGCACAAGCAGTATTCCCGCTTAGAATGGGCGAAGGCTAGCAAATAGATTGAGAAGCGGCTAGCTAGAGGGCGAAAACGGTCATGAACATGCATTACGAATAATCAACATTGAATACTAGCATGAGTAGGATATGGACACCATGAACATAAATATCATGAAGGCTATGTTGGTTTTGATTCAACTACATGCGTGAACATGTGCCAAGTAAAGCCACTTGAAACATTCAGAGGAGGATACCATATCATCATACCACATCACAATCATTTTAATGCATGTTGACATCTAAGATAAATCATTATCCACTCCTAGCTACTTAAGCATGGCATAAACAACTATAATCTCTAATTGTCATTGTAAACACGTTTGATCATAATATGCTGAATCAAGGATACTAGGCTAAACATATTTACAAAAACAAAAATAAGTTGAGTTCATACCCGCTTTTCTCTACCACAGTAACTTCATCAAATATAGCCATTATTGCCTTTCACTTGCACGACCGAATGATATGAAAGTAATAATAGTGCAAGAGTGTCGTGACTAAGCTGGAATCCACAACATTTCATTCAGGCGGAGAAGACAGAGTAACATGGGCTCTTTGTTAGATTAACAATAGTGCATATGAGAGCCACTCAACATTTTCATCATGGTCTTTTCCTTGGTATGACTCAAATGAGAAGGAAAAGAATTTCAGAGAAACACACTGAAATATTTTTGAAGTTTTTGATTTTTCTTGAAGAAAGCAAATTAAAGAGGGAAAAACAAAAACGAGAAAAACTATTTACACGGGAGAGCTCCCAACAAGTAACAGAAGAAACGAGAAATCTTTCTGGGTTTTCTTTTGATACTACAATTAATTTAAGCTAGAAAGAAAAGCTGAAAGGAAGTTGGAAATATTTTTGGGTTTTCTCAAAGTTTTTCAAACACGCAAGAAGAAAGCGAGAAAATAAATCTAGCATGGATAATACAATGAAAAAGTATGAACACTGACAACTGGAATGAAATGTGTGAACATGAATGTAATGTTGGTGGAAATACGTACTCCCCCAAGCTTAGGCTTTTGGCCTAGCTTCGTAATCACCATCCGTAGTAGCCATCCGGTCCCAAGTCGAAGTGAGGTGGAGGTGGCACCTGAGCGTCCCGCTCCTGGGGCTCCTCCTCGGCAGCTGCTAGGTCGTTCCGATAGGTTAGCTCTACCGTTCTCGGAGTGTGGAGGTCATTGTCCGATGGTTCCCCAATGACTCCCTTGGCATTTTTCTTGGGGGAAAACTTCCCAAAGAAATCCATCTTATTCCTATAATAAAAATTCTGATTTTTTTTGTCAACAATACTTTGTAAGATTGATAGCAACCACTCCTGAGGATGCATAGAGGCCATATTAAGCATTCAAACTACTTAGAACTCTAAGAATTCAACATGCAAGCTCATCTACACTAGCACCAAGAGTATCTAATTATTCTAAAAATAACCCACTAAATCAAAAAATAATTGGAGCAATGGAGGAGTTACATACCAAGTAGCAATCCCACCAAACAGTTTCGGAAATGGAGCTTCGAGCAAAGAGATCAAAATCCGCGGGTTTGAGAGCAAGAACACGGGAATGGGAGCTATGGTGATTTTTTTTCTAGAGGTAGGGGATGCCATGGGCTAAAGGAATAAGTGAGGGGGGCCACGTGGGGGCCACAACCCACCAGGGCGCGGTTGGGGTTGCTGGCGCGCCCTATTGTCTTGTGGGCACGAGGTGCACCCCCCCTCATGTTATTTGCACGAAAAATTCAGAAATATCGTATCAAATTTTCAGGACATTCAGAGGACTTTTATTTTTGGGTCATTTTTTATTGCACAGAGAAAACAGAAAACAGGGTAAACATGGCATTTTATTTTATTTGACTAAGTTGAACAAAAAATAAAAGGTGGGAGCAGAAGACTATGCCTACTAGATTCATCAACTTCATACCTCTCAAAAATGATCCATTAATAAGGTTGATCAAGTCTTGTTAACAACCACTTTCGATTAGCATGAAACCAAAGAACTTTCGTAAAACACTAAGTTACCTCAATGGGGATATGCATATCCCCAACAATAAGTATGTCATATTTCTTTTTGGCAATAGGTAGAGGTAATTGAAAACTTCCAATAGTGAGTGTAGGAGATTCTTCAATAACATTTATACCATTCACTTGGAATTGTTTCTTCAGAAAGTGCACCGTATGCTCATTACCATTGATATGAAAAGTGACTTTGCTTTTATTGATATCAATAACAGCTCCTGCAGTATTCAAAAAGGGTCTACCAAGGATAATCAACATGTTGTCGTCCTTGGGCATCTCAAGAATAACAAAGTCCGTTAAGATAGTAACATTTGCAACAACAACGGGCACATCCTCACAAATACCGATAGGTATGGCAGTTGATTTGTCAGCCATTTGCAATGATATTTCAGTAGGCGTGAGTTTATTCAAATCAAGTCTTTTATATAAGGAGAAAGGCATAACACTAACACCAGCTCCCAAATCACACAAAGCTGTTTTGACATAGTTTCTTTTAATGGAGCAAGGTATAGTTGGTATTCCAAGGTCTCCAAGTTTTTTAGGTACTCCATCCTTAAAAGAATAATTAGCAAGCATGGTGGAGATTTCAGCTTCAGGTATCTTTCTTTTATTAGTGATGATGTCTTTCATGTATTTTGCATAAGGGGCCATCTTTAAGATATCAATTAAGCGGGTACGCAAAAAGACTGGCCTAATCATTTCAGCAAAGCGTTCAAATTATTCACCATCCTTTTTCTTAGGTGGTTTAGGTGGAAAGGGCACGGGTTTCTGAACCCATGGCTCTCTTTCTTTACCAAGTTTTCTAGCCACAATGTCTCTTTTATCATCGCGTTTATTTTTAGGTTGTGGGTTATCAAGATCAACGACAGGCTCTATTTCAACATCATTATCTGGTTCTTTATCATTGTTCGGTTGGGTATCCTCATGAACATCATCATTATCACTAGGTGAAAGTTCATTACCAGATTGAGTTTCAGCATCATAAATAGAGACATCATTATTATCAGGAGGTTTTTGTGTCTCGGGTTCACTAGAGGTATGCGGAGTCCTATCATTTTTCTTTTTTCCTTTTCTTTTTCTTTTTAGAAGGACTAGGTGCATCATTGTTAATTTTTTGAGAGTCTTGTTCAATTCTTTTAGGATGACCTTCAGGATAAATAGGTTCTTGGGTCATTCTACCTCCTCTAGTAACTACTCTAGCAGCAAAATCATTCATATTATTATTCATTTCATCAAGCAACTCTTTTTGAGATTTAGCAACTTGTTCTAGCTGGGTTTGAACCATAGAGGCATGCTTTCCTACACCTCTAACATCATTACTGATTCTAAATAGCAAGTCACTCAAGCGGGCAATCATATCAGAATTATCTTTCAATTGTTTCAGAACATGTGCATTGAAATGATCTTGCTTCATAATGTAGTTATCAAACTCATATAAGCATTGACTAGGATGTTTATTGTAAGGGATATCACTTTCATCAAACTTTAATAAAGAATTTACCTCAACCACCTGTGGAGGTGGTGGTGTGTCAAGGCCATGTATTTCTTCAATAGGTGGTAAATTCTTAACATCCTCAGCTTTAATACCTTTTTCCTTCTTACATTTCTTTGCCTCTTGCATATCTTCAGGTCTGAGAAATAAGATACCCCTCTTCTTCGGAGTGCGTTTAGGCGGTCTTTAAGGGAGAGTCCAATCATCATAATTCTTCAATATACTATTCAATAGTTCCTAAGCTTGTTCAATAGTTTGTTCCCTAAAAACACAACCAGCACAACTATCTAGGAAGTCCCTAGAAGCTTCAGTTACTCCATTATAGAAGATATCAAGTATTTCATTTTTCTTAAGAGGATGATCGGGCAAAGCATTAAGCAATTGGAGAAGCCTCCCCCAAGCTTGTGGGATACTCTCTTCTTCAATTTGCACAAAGTTAAATATTTCCTGTAAGGCAGCTTGTTTCTTATGAGTAGGAAAATATTTTTCAGAGAAGTAGTAAATCATATCCTGGGGACTATGCACACAACCAGGAGCAAGACTATTGTACCATATCTTAGCATCGCCCTTTAATGAGAACGGAAATAATTTGAGGATATAATAATAGCGATTCTTCTCATCATGAGCAAAGTGGGTGGCTATATCATTCACCTTAGTAAGATGTGCCACTACAATTTTAGTTTCATAGCCATGGAAAGGATCAGATTCAACCAAAGTAATTAACTCTAGGTTGACAGAGAATTCATAATCCTTATCGGTAACAAAGGTAGGTGAAGTGGCAAACTTAGGATCACATTTGATTCTAACATTCAAAGTCTTTTCCTTATACTTGCGTAGCAATTTCTTAAGATCATTTCTATCCTTGCAAGAAAGGATTTCCCTAGTTGTCTCCTCATCCATAACATGACCTTCAGGTATCTTAGGCATTTTAAATCTAGGAGAGCTAGGTCTAATAGGTGTTTCATAATCATCATTTTCACCATTGTCATCAGTTTCAATAATTTCATTTTCTTTAGCTCTCGCAATTTGCTCATCCAGAAATTCACCTAGTGGCACATTATCATCAAGCATGGTACTAGCATCATCATAAGCATCATTCATAGCAGAAGTAGCATCATCAATAACTTGTGACATATCAGGATTAATAGCATGTGGTGGTGTTGCAAGCTTACTCATAACTGAAGGTGAATCAAGTGCAGAGCTAGAGGGCAGTTCCTTACCTCCCCTCGTCTTAGAGGGAAAAATCTTGGTTTTTGGATCCTTCAGATTCTTCATAGTGATCAATTGATATAAATCCCAAGTGACTCAACAAATATAGCTATGCTCCCCGACAACGGCGCCAGAAAAATGTCTTGATAACCCACAAGTATAGGGGATCGCACCAGTTTTCGAGGGTAGAGTATTCAACCCAAATTTATAGATTCGACACAACGGGAGCCAAAGAATATTTGTGATTATTAGCAGCTGAGTTGTCAATTCAACCACACCTAGAGATTAAATATCTGTAGCAGAGTGATTAGTAGCACAGTAGTATGATAGTTTTGATAGCAGTGGTAGCAGTAATGGTAACAGTAGCAACAACAGTAGTAACTTAGCAAGAGCAATATGTGGAAAACTCATAGGCACTGGATCGGTGAACTCGTTGGATGATATTTATCATATAACAGTCATAACCTAGGGCAACATAGAACTAGCTCCAGTTCATAAATGTAATTTAGGCATGTATTCCGTAAATAGTCATACGTGCTTATGGAAAAGAACTTGCATGACATCTTTTGTCCTACCCTCCCGTGGCAGTGGGGTCCATAAGGAAACTAAGGGATATTAAGGCCTCCTTTTAGTAGAGAACCGGAACAAAGCATTAACACACGGTGAATACATGAACTCCTCAAACTACGGTCATCACCCGAAAGTATCCCGACTATTGTCACTCCGGGGTTTACAGATCATAACACGTAATATGTGCGTATGACTAGCAAGATCGGATCAAGAACATAGATATAATGGTGATAACATCAATGATTCAGATCTGAAATCATGGCACTCGGGCCCTAGTGACAAGCATTAAGCATGGCAAAGTCATAGCAACATCAATGTCACAACATAGTGGATACTAGGGATCAAGCCCTAACAAAACTAACTCGATTACATGATGAATCTCATTCAACTCCTCACCGACCAGCAAGCCTACGAAGGAATTACTCACTACCGGTGGGGAGCATCGTGGAATTGGAGATGGAGAAGGGTTGACGATGACGAAGACCGAAGATTTCCCTCTCCGGAGCCGCAAACGGGCTCCAGATCTGGCCTCCCGATGAAGAATGGGAGGTGGCGGCGGCTCCGTATCGTAAAACGAGATGAAAATTTCTCTCTGATTGTTTTCTCCTAAAATAGGATTTTATAGCGTCGGAATTAGGGTCAGTGGGACCCTGAGGTGGGCACAACCCACCAGGGTGCGCCTGGGGGGGGGGGGGGGGGCTGGCGCACCCTGGTGTATCGTGCCCAGCCAGGGCTCCCCTCCGGTGGTTCTTGGCTCCAGTATTTTTTATTTATTGTAAAATAAATCTCCAAAAAGTTTCGTCCAGCTCCGAGAACTTTTATTTCTGCACAAAAAACAACACCATGGTAGTTTTGCTGAAAACAGCGTCAGTTCGGGTTAGTTTCATTCAAATCATGCAAATTAGAGTCCAAAACAAGGGCAAAAGTGTGAGGAAAAGTAGATACGATGGAGACATATCAAGAGTCTATCACACCCGATCATCAAGTGGTGCTTCGAAACGACGAACTTTCGCAACGGTGCACACTCGGGGAGAACACTATTTTTATCTTGAAATTTTAGTGAGGGATCACCTTATAATGCTACCGTCGTACTAAGCAAAATAAGATGCATAAAAGGACTAACATCACATGCAAATCATAAGCGACATGATATGGCCATGAACTTGTGCATTTGATCTCCATCTCCAAAGCACCGGCATGATCTCCATTGTCACCGGCATGACGCCATGATCTCCATCATCATGATCTCCATCATCGGGTTGCCATCGGGGTAGTCGCACCAACCATGCTTCTACTACTATTGCTACCACTTAGCGATAAAGTAAAGCATTACATAGTGCTCAATGAGTGACACGCAGACCACATAATAATTAAAGAAAACCCTATGGCTCCTGCCGGTTGCCGTATGCATCAACATGCAAGTCGATATAAACTATTACAAAACATGATCATCTCATACATCAAATATATATCATCATGTCTTTGGCCATATCATATCACAACATACCCTGCAAAAACAAGTTAGACGTCCTCTAATTTTTGGTTGCATGTTTTACGTGGCTGCTATGGGTATCTAGCAAGAACGATTCTTACCTACGCAAAACCACAATGGTGATATACAAGTTGCTATTTAACCTTCTACAAGGACCGCCTTTGTCGAATCCGATTCAACTAAGGTGGGAGAGACAGACACCCACCAGCCATCTTATGCAAGAAAGTTACCTGTCAGTCGATGGAACCGGTCTCATGTACGTGGACATGTAAAGTTGGTCCGGGCCGCTTCATCCCACAATACCGCTGAATCAAGAAAAGACCAAGGAAGGAAGCAATCTGAATATCAATGCCCACAAACTCCTTTGTGTTCTACTCGTGATGTCATCTACGCAAAGACCTGGCTCATGATGCCACTGTTGGGGAACGTTGCATCTACATACCCTTGTAGATCTCTAAGTGGAAGCGTTAAGAAAAGCGGTTGATGTAGTCGAACGTCTTCGCGATCCAATCACGATCCGTCCTGCGAACTCCCGATCAAGTGCCGAACGGACAGCACCTCCGCGTTCAACACACGTACAACTTGATGACGCCTTCACCTCCTCAATCCAGCGAGCGACGGTGAAGTAGTAGCCCGAGTCCTCCGGTAGCACGATGGCGTGGTGAGGTGGTGGTGGTGAAATCTCAGCAGGGCTTCGCCGTGCGTTATGGAGAGGAGAAGAACTACGAGGGAAGGAGGGGCAGCATCGTGGCACGTTGTGGTGCGGCTGCCCTCTCTCTCCCTCTCTATATATAGGGGAAGGGAGGAGGGGAGGGCGCCCTAGGGTTTCCCCTAGGGGCCGGCGGCCAAGGGGGTGGTGGCCAGGGTTTGGGTGCCCCCCCCAAAGGTGCCTTGCCACCCAAGTTTAGGGTGGCTGACGGCCCTAGGGGGTGTGGCCCCCTTCCAGCCGAGTGGGCTGGTTTTTGGGCGGCGCCCAGCCCCTTGTGGGCTGGTGTGCCCCCTCTCCTTGGCCCATGAGCCCCCCAACACTTGCCCCCCCAAAACCCCTTTCGGTACTCCGTCGAATCCCTGGTATGCCCCGGAACACTTCCGGACTCTGATACCCTTTACCCTATTATCAATCTTCACCTCCGGACCATTCAGGAGTTCCTCGTCACGTTCGGGATCTCATCCGGGACTCCGAACAACCTTCGGTCACCAACATAATAACTCGACTAACTTGTATCGTCACCAAACGTTAAGTGTGTAGACCCTACGGGTTCGAGAACTATGCAAACATGACCGAGACTCCTCCATGGACAATAACCAATAGCGGGACGTGGATGCCCATATTGGTTCCTACATATTCTACGAAGATCTGTATCGGTCGAACCACGATGTCAAGGATTCAGTTAATCCCGTACACAGTTCCCATTGCTCATCGGCATGTTACTTGCTCGAGAGTCGATCGTCGGTATCTTAATACCTAGTTCAATCTCGTTACCGGCAAGTCTCTTTACTCATTCCGTAATACAAGATCCTGTGGCTAACTCTTTAGTCACTTTGCTTGCAAGCTCATTATGATGTTGTATTACTGAGTGGGCCCTGAGATGCCTCTCCGTCACACGGAGTAACAAATCCCAGTCTTGATCCATGCCAACTCAACAGACACCCTTGGAGATACCTGTAGAGCATCTTTATAGTCACCCAGTTACGTTGCAATGTTTGATGCACACAAGGTACTTGTTGGGGATATAACCCCACGGTATGACCCGCCCAGAAGGGGCCGGGTTAGGAAGTTGGCGACTTAACAATAAAGCCTTAAACAGGCCTGGAGGGAACTTACCAGACGGGCCAGGCGGAGGCCCAGAGCCGGAAGACGGTGTGTGACCCGGAGGCGTAAGCCGTCTGGAGATAGCTTGCCAAAGAAGGCAAGGCGACTTAGAGATAAGGTTGGTTACAAGGTGTAACCCGGCCTAGACTCTTGTAAGCCCAGGGCCTCGACCTGTGTATATAAAGGCGAGTCCTTGCGGCGGCTTAGGGTACGAAACAATTGATCGAGAGCTAGGTCAAGAGAATCCGCTCCCTTGTAATCGATACCCTATCAATACAAATACAAAGCAGGACGTAGGCTTTTACCTCTTTCGTGAGGGGCCGAACCTGGGTAAACCCGGGTCTTTCGTCCCGATTAACCCCTTCGAGTTAATCACCGTAGCGATGGCTTCACCCCTAAGTCCTTTCACTAGGACATCTGCCGTGATAAAACCACGACTGTTGGCGCCCACCGTGGGGCAGATGCATGTTGGTTTAGAGTACTCAAAGGGCTCGCTCCCAGGGATCGAGGGATACATCGTTGGTAGGATGACTAAGAGTCGCCGCGGCAAGCTCTACATTGATGACACTGGCTGGGGCCCGAGGCTGACTCAATCGAGTACGGGTATCGGGTCCCCTTCGGCGGAATTCACGTTTTCATCGGGAAGATCGGCGGATCTAAGCCCGGGCCGGACATCTGCACCAACCTCGTCGAGTCGGCTCGGCACGCGCAACCCGCCCGGATTCAACCCGGCCAGAAGCATGTTTTTGTCGGCTTCACTCAAGGCGCGGAACTCGCGGAAGATTCTGTGTCAGTAGGAGAAACCCTCGTCTGCTTGGAGGATGGATCCTCGAGCGGAGAGACGGAATCAATTTACCAGCTTCACGATGGCGGGCTTGGGGGTGATTCTGATGGTAACAGTATTCCAGAGCCCTATGAGCCGCCGAGCCAAGCCGCCATCTTCATGACAGGCATGGCGCCGGCTGTCAATAGCACCGTGGCTGGGGCGGCGGCGGCTGCCAGTGCGACATGATCTGGATCAGTCATGCCGCCGGCTCAAGTTTTGTTGGACTTGATGAATGAGCTTACGACCCTGATGGGAACCCAGGTCACAACTGAGAATCAAGCAGGCCGCAATGCAGATATTGCGAGGCTGAAAGACCAGATGACCAGGGCCCAGGAGGATATCAATGCAATGCAGGTTCAGATGGATGCTGAGTCGGAGCGTCTGAAGGCCGAGGCTTTTCGCCTCAATCTGGATCAACAAGCCTCGGAAGCAGTTTTTCGGATGAGGCATCAGACCCACCTGCCTGAGCAGTATGAGCCCAGAAACCTCCTCAACACCCCGGGAGTAGAACCGAACGCACCGCTGACTGTGGCCCGAACGGCGGAAGTGCCTTGGAATAGGGCGGCGACTCAGCATCGGCAGCCAGACTCGCCCCGCAGAAATCAGACCCCGCCGCAGCGCTTTCTGACACCACCTGGTCATTATTCTAACCCGGTGGAGAACATGATAGCAGCAGATGCCAGGCTCAATGCGCTACCTCTCGTCGATGGGATACCCTTCGCCGAAGAGGCACGGAATGCCATTGAGTTATTGGAGACAGCGGTGGATCAACAGGAGAAGTATACGTACAACCGAAGTCGTGTGCACTCAACCCCCCTTCCAAGTCGCAGTTATAGCCGGCGCATGGAATCGCCAGTGGTCTCCAGCAGCGAGCGACGTCAGAACCCGCCCTATGATAGCCCACCCGTCGTCAATGCTCAGGCTATTGTGGATAATGCCAGAGCTCAGCGTGAGGCGGCGGCCGCGGCGGTTCACCAGGAGCCGCCCCCGGTAACCCCTTCAACTTCGGTGGGAGCCGGAGTCACTTCCAGGGCTGTTGGAGTGCCGTGTTTAATACCGGCTCTACGGAACGAGCGCCTGCCAATGGATTTTAAGGGTCTGCGCAAGGTGCCTAATTACACAGCGGATCTACCTCCAGAAGCATGGATCGAAAGTTATGAGTTAGCCATGGAGATGTTGGACGTCAGTGATGCAGTCTGTGCAAAGTATTTTATCATGATGTTGGAAGGACCGGCTCGCACATGGTTAAAGGGACTGCCCCCCAATGCCATTAACTCCTAGGCCGAGTTGAAAGAACGATTCATCAAGAATTTTCAAGGAACATGCAAACAGCCCATGACGATTGTAGATTTAGATCATTGTGTGCAGCGCGAGGATGAGTCGGCCCACCATTGGGTCCGGCGGGTTTCAACCATTATCCACTCGTCCGATAATATCACGGCGGCTCAGGCAGTTTTGATTCTGGAGAAGAATTGTCATTTTTTGCCCCTTAAGCAGAAGCTTGGACGGCTCAAGCGTTATTGCCAGGACATGGGTGAGCTCATGGCGGCTCTCACTAAATATGCAGATTCTGATAGCACGAAAGATCCTGGTTCTGATGATGAGAAATCTGCTAAGGGTAAGAAGAATGGCAATGGTAAGGGTCAGCAACAGAATGTGACAGGAAATAACAACCCAGGCAATGGTTGTAAACGGAAGCACCCAGACGGCGGGTCAAATCTAGTGGCCAACACCAACACCGGGAACAACCGCGCCAAGGGAAACGGTAAACCGCCTTTTGGCAAGGGCAAGCCTTTCAACATGGAAGCAATGCTAAACAACCCCTGCCCAAAGCACAGTCTTCCCAACAAGCCGTCCACCCACGCTTGGAAGGATTGTTATATCATGTGGGAGTTCCGGAATTACAGCCTTAACCAGCATCATGGTAACGGCAATGGACCGCATGGCGGGTCAGGATCCGGCTCTCATGGGTCAGGTTTCGGAGCGGGCGGCTCAGGCTCGGGTTATCAGGGTCAAGGCAACCATGGTGGCCACAATCAATAGTCCGGTAATAGTGGTCAGCAGCAAAACAACCAGTCAGGGTATCAGAGTAACCCGAAGCAGCTTAACGGAGGCCAGTATCACGTCTTCACCATGAGTATGGACAAACGTGATCAGAGGGTGCGCAAGAGTGCGGTTCATGTAGCAACACCAATTATTCCGCAGTATTTGAAGTGGTCTGAGCACACGATATCGTGGAGCAGGGAGGATCACCTGCCATGAGTTGATAACCCGGGGCACTTGGCCCTTGTGGTAGCCCCTCAGGTAGGAGGCTACAAGTTCACCAATCTGCTGATGGACGGTGGCAGCAGCATCAACATCCTGTACTACGACACTTTTCGCCGGATGAATCTAACTGACAAGGATCTCAAGCCGTCGTCCACAGTATTTCACGACGTAGTACCTGGCAAATCGGCTTATCCAGTAGGAAAAATTGCTCTGAAAGTGGCTTTTGGTGATGAGTACAATTACAGGGTAGAGACCTTGTGGTTTGAAGTGGTCAAGATCAAGAGCCCATATCATGCTTTATTTGGGCGTCCGGTTTATGCTAAATTCATGGCTCGGCCCTGTTATGTTTACTTGCAGCTCAAGATGCTAGGTCTGAAGGGAATGATTACGGTGCATGGTGATCGGAAAATTGCTCTTGAGTGTGAGGAAGGTGATGCTGCGTATGCGGAGTCAAGCTGTGTTGAGGCGGAGCTCAAGTTTTATAAAGATAATGTTGACCCGACGGATATGTCCCCGTTGAAAAAGCCCAGCACCGAGTCTGACCCGCCCCTAAAATTTGTGGCAGAGGATACCAAGTTGGTGGACTTTGTCCCTGGCGACTCATTGCAGCAGTTCACTATAGGGGCTAATATGGACCCCAAATAGGAAAGCGCGCTCATCGAATTCATCCGTGAGAATCGGGACATCTTCGCATGGAAACCTTCTGACATGCTGGGTGTACCGAGAGAATTCGCTGAAGACCATCTTAATGTGGATCCTAAATTTAAGCCGGTTGAATAGTTCCTTCGTCGTTTCAATGAGGAGCGACGTAAAGCTATTGGAGAAGAGGTAGCCCGGCTCTTAGCGGCTGGGTTTATCGTGGAGGTTTTTCACCCGGAGTGGTTGGCTAACCCCGTGCCCATACTTAAAAAGAACGGTACGTGGCGCATGTGTGTGGACTACACAAACCTTAACAAGGCTTGTGTTGGGGATATAACCCCGTGGTATGACCCGCCCAAGGAGAGGGCGTGTTAGGAAGTTGGCGACTCTTATAGTGAGGCCTTAAGAAGGCCGGAAGATCAAGACACGGCTTGGAAGTAACTTGCGAGATGGGCCGGGCGGAGGCCCAGAGCCGGAAGGCAACGTATGACCCAGAGGTGTAAGCCGCCGGGAGACAGCTTGCCAGACAAGGCAAGGTGATTTAGAGATAAGGTCGGTTACTAGATGTAACCCGGCCCAGACTCTTGTAAGCCCAGGGCCTCGACCTGTGTATATAAAGGCGGGTTCCCTGGGCGGCTTAGGACATGAAACCTTTGATCGAGGGCTAGGTCAAGCGTATTCCGCTCCCTTGTAATCGATACCCAATCAATACAACTCAAAGCAGGACGTGGGCTATTACCTCCTTCGAGAGGGGCCGAACGTGGGTAAACCTGTGTCCTTCGTCCCGATCAACCCCTTCGAGTTAACTGCCGTAGCGATGGCTTCACCCTTAAGTCCTTGCACTAGGACATCTGCCGTGATAAAACCACGACAGCTTGTCCGGTTGATCTATTTGCTCTCCCCCGTATCAACCAGATCATTGACGCAGCGGCGGGTTGTGAGAGTTTATGCTTCCTCGATGCTTATTCGAGTTATCATCAGATCAAGATGGCAGTTAAAGATCAAGAGAAGACGTCTTTCATAACACCTTTTGGAGCTTTCTACTACGTGTCCATGCCTTTTGGACTTAAAAGTGCTCAGGCCACTTACCAGCGCTGTGTACATAATTGTCTTCATGGTCAGATCGGACGCAACGTTCATGCTTATGTGGACGATATTGTGGTCAAGTCAAGGAAGAAGGAGACTCTCCTTGATGATTTGAAGGAAACTTTTGATGACTTGCGGGTCTACAAGATGATGCTTAATCCGGCTAAGTGTGTTTTTGGTGTGCCTGCAGGCAAGCTCCTGGAATTTTTGGTCTGAGAGCAGGACATTGAAGCAAACCCGGATAAAATAAAGGCCATCACCTCATTATCTAAACCGGCGTGTATTAATGATGTTCAGCGCTTGGCGGGTCGTATTGCCGCTTTAAGCCGATTCATAAGCCGCCTGGGAGAGAAGGCCATCCCTTTATATCAGATGATGAAGAAGACATATGATTTTGTCTGGAGTGATGATGCCAGTGATGCATTTGAGGGGCTCAAAAAACAGTTAGTTGAGCCACTTGTCCTGGCCGCTCCCGTGGAAAAAAGAGCCATTGCTCCTATATGTGGCGGCTAATAACAAGGCTGTCAGCGCGGCGGTTGTTGTGGAGCGCAAGGAGGCAGGCAAAGAGTACCCGGCGCGGCAGGATCCGGGTGAGCCAAGCCCCCGGCTCAAATTTTGCTGGATCTGATTAACGAGCTGACGACTCTGATGGGAACCGAGGTCACAACGGAAAACCAAGCAAATCGTAACGCGGAGATCGCTAGGCTGAAGGACCAGATGTCCAGGGCCCAGGAAGATATCAACGCATTGCAGGCTCAGATGGATGCTGAGTCAGAGCATCTCAGGGCTGAAGCTTTTCGCCTTAGTCTGGATGAACAAGCCTTGGAGGCAGTTTTTCGGATGAGGCATGAGACCCGTCTGCCTGATCAGTATGAGCCCAGGAATCTTTTTAACATGTCGGGGGCTGGACCGAACGCGCCTTTGACCATGACCCGGACGGTGGAAGTGCCTAGGAATAGGGCGGCGACTCAGCATCGGCAGCCAGACCCGCCCCGCAGGAATCAGACCCCGCCGCAGTGTTTTCTGACACCACCTGTTCATTACTCTAACCCGGTGGAGAACATGATAGCGGCGGCTGCCAGGCTCAATGCACTCCCCCTTGCTGAAGGAACACCTTTCGCCGAAGAGGCAAGGAATGCCATTGGGTACTTGCAGATAGCAGTGCTTCAACAGGAGAAGTATACTTACAGCCGGAGTCGTGTGCACTCAACCCCCATCCCAAGCCGCAGTTATAGCCGGCGTTTGGAGTCACCGGCGGTCTCTAGCAGTGAGCGACGCCAAAACCCGCTCGGTGACGACCCGCCCGTTGTCGATGCCCAGGCGATTGTGGATAATGTTAGAGCTCAGCGGGAGGCGACGGCCACGGCGGCTTACCAGGAGCCACCCCCGATGCCCCCCTCAGCTTCGGTGGGAGCCGGAGTCATCTCCAGAGCTATGGGAGTGCCATGTTTAGCACCGGCTCTGCGTGACGAGCACCTGCCGAATGACTTTATGGGTCCACACAAAGTGCCTAATTATAAAGCTGATCTGCCTCCAGAAGCCTGGATCGAGAGGTATGAGCTAGCCATGGAGATATTAGACGTCAGTGATGCAGTCTGTGCTAAGTACTTCATCATGATGTTGGAAGGACTGGCTCGTACATGGTTAAAGGGTTTGCCACCCAATACCATTAATTCCTGGGCTGTCGTGGTTTTGTCACGGCAGATGTCCGAAGACTTAGGTTCGAGGCCATCGCTAAGATGGTGGACTCAAAGGGGTTGGTCGAGACGAGACATACGAGTTTACCCAGGTTCGGCCCCTCGAGAAGAGGTAAAAGCCTACGTCCTGCTTGTGCTGTATTGATTGGAGTATCGATTACAAGGGAGCAGATTCGCTTGACCTAGTTCTTGATTGATTGGTTTCTTGTCTAAACTGCCCCAGAGTCTCACCTTTATATAGGAGGTCGAGGCTCTGGGTTATACGAGTCCTGAACCGACTCATACATCGTAGTTGATCCTGTCTCTAAGCCTCCTTGCCGTCTTGGGCAAGCCGTCTCCGGGTGGCTTAACCGCCCGGGTCTTCACACCATCTTCTGTCTCTGGGCCTTCGTCTTGGCCCGTCAGGTAAGCCGCCATGCGGCCTGGCCTTCATCTTCCGGCCCACCTTATAGGTCTTGGCTACGAGCCGTCAGGTATGACCCGGCCCCTCCTGGGCGGGTCTCACCACGTGGTCATATCCCCAACATTAGGCCCTAGGTTGATTTGAGCCTGCTCATGTCAATCTTCAAACTTATTCGGCGGCGCGTCTTACATTTTATCACCTGAAAAAGAAAACTCATAACCCGCCGTGACATCACGTCGAATATGCTAAAAAGATTCTATGACGTCTGCAACGGATCCTCTCATTGAAGGGTCAGCCCGAAAATCGAGGCGCCCTCTTCGGTCAATCATCACCGTGCTTCCTCAATTTTCGCGCGCACGGTTTGCCATCCCACCTCTTAAATAGGGATACGAAGGGGCCCCCTTTTTCCTTCTCCGCCGCCACGTCTTCTTCTTCCTCCTTCCAGCAGCCGCACCTCCGGAGCTCCGCCGCACCTAACCGGACTTCGCCGTCGTCCCCAACACCGGCCGCTGCATCGTCCTGATTCGGACCAGAACTCCGCCAGCCCGTCCGCATCCATGAGGTACCCTTCTCAGCTCTCATTAAATCTGGAGTCATCTCCATTAGGGTCCCCCGAGCTCATCGTTTTTCCCTGCTGTTCATCAAGGTGTTCTTTGTAGTGCAAACCCCCCAAGCATCTGCTTGAATCATGTACTGTTGCTTATCCGTCGCGACCATCCTTTTATTGTCAATGCCCGCTTACTTTAGATCTACATACCAATCTCCACTGCACGCTGTCTGCCTATTCTTCCTCTGTCTTTTTAGGTTTTTGAATATTTTCATTTTACCTTCGCCCGTAGATCTTGCAGCTATAGAAGCAATATGAGAAACCTGTTTATCTACACTTAACTGTATTTTCCAACATCGCCTTGTCCATCTAACCCGCCATTACATTGGCGGCTCTCTGATAAAAACACTTCGGCGGCTTAACACCTCACCACTATGTTGACCACAGCTGCCCTGACTAGTTAATATTTTTCTAACCCGTCATATTCTGCGCCTTCTCACAGTTTGATCCGCCATTATGTCGAGAGTTCCCTCATCCTGTGATTGGGTCGGCTCCGGAGTCACCGAGCAACTTCTACTCGACTTTGTAGAATCGGGTATCCTGCCGGCTCAGGAAGTTATACATTGGCGGGTTCCCGGGCCAGAGATAAGACCTACTCCCAAGGAAGGAGAAGTTGTCGTATTCACTGATCACCTCCTTCGTGGGTTTAGCCTGCCCGGGTCAAAATTCTTCCGGGACGTTCTTCACTTTTTCAAACTTCACCCTCAAGACATAGGCCCAAACTCTGTCACCAATATGTGTCAGTTTCAAGTCTTATGTGAAGTTTACCTGCAAGAAGAGCCGTCTGTTGACCTCTTCCGTGATTATTACTACGTCAACCGCCAAACTGAAGTGGCGGCTGGACCAAGTTTGGAGCTTGGCGGCGTCTCTATCCAGAGACGGAGAGATTTGCCTTACCCAACAGCTATCTTGCCAAGTCACCCCAAGGATTGGAACAAGACTTGGTTTTACTGCAAGGACACTTCTCCCAAAGAAGAAAATCCGCTGCCGGGTTATCGTCCTACCCGGCTTTGCAACACTGGAGATCTCCCAGACCGGATGTCCGCCGCAGAGCGAGCGAAATATGCTCCAGCTTTCGCAAAGATCGGGGCCTTAATGGCCAACGACTTAACTGGCGTCGACTTAACCCGCTGCTGGGTTAGCTGGAAGATCTTGCCACTGAGCCGGCGTGACCGACTCATGCACCAATTCACGGGTGAGCCCAATGATACTCTCTGCTTCAATACCACCCCTCTGACAGAACAAGACATCAAGTCCTCTGTCAAAACACTTCTTGGCAAAAAGCAAGCAGTTTTGACGGGGATATTACCCCGCGATATGACCCGAGGAACAGTACTGACCCGGCAGATATGCTGACCCGGCAAACAGTACTGACCCGGTTACAGTTCTAACCCGGCTGCTACAGTGCCAGGGTTCTAACCCGGCGCTACAGTGCCAGGGTTCTAACCCGGCGCTACAGTACCAGGGTGATAACCCGGTTGCTACAGTGTCAGGAGGCTAACCCGGCTACAGTGTCAGGAGGTGAACAGTGTTATCAGACAGTCCCGAAGACGGGTCTCTGAAGATAAGCCCTGGTTGCAACCCGCCCGATGTAAGCCGCCCGGGATGGGGAAGAAGCCCAGGACTCGGAAGCCCATGAAGAGAAGCCCACGATGGGAAGTCATCAATCCGACTTAGACTCTACATGTAAACTGCCCCTTCAGCCTTTATAAGGAGGGGCGGGTCACCCCAAGAGGGTCAGGTTAGACGTCTCGATAGACAGGTCTTAGAGACAGGTTTTAGAGACAGGTCAGAAAAGATAGTCAGATAAGAGGGTCTCGAGATTAAGAGGTAGCGACTCCGCACCCTTGTAACCGAGATCGTCATCGTCATCAATATAAGACACAAAGCAGGACGTAGGCTTTTACCTCCATCGGAGGGGCCGAACCTGGGTAAACTCTCGCGTCTCTCGTCCCGCTCAACCCCTCTCAAGCTACCAGTTACGTGCGCTGGACCTCACGACTAAGTCCTTACAACTAGGACATCTGCCGTGACAAATCCACGACAGTTGGCGCCCACCGTGGGGCGACGCACGGTGGTGTTGAGTTCTTAGAGGGATCTTTCACAGGGATCGAGAAGTTTATTCAACAAAGGGGAGCCAGTTTGGAAGGATCTATGTCAGTTTCAATTTCATCATCCTGAATTTGCGATCTTTGAGATCCGAGGTTCAAGAGAAATTAGGGTTGTGATATTTTTTGCTGCTTCGAGTCGCCAAGGTCTACAGAAGTTCTTTCCCGAAGATAACGTATGGTCTATCAAAACCATCGGGGTTTCTGTTACAGATTCAGTGTCCGGGTTACAATTGTGCGCTGCCCACAGTCAGATCCAATTGCTACGGTATCTACCGGTGATCTGATCCGCCGTGTTCCGGTGGTTATCATCCACTATGTTTCAAATCTCGGTGAATTTCAAAATGGTGGGAGCAGACAAAACGGACGCGATCAACTGCACTATTATTGGAATATTTCAAGGGAAGGTTCCAGGGTGTACTGGTGGAGTTGAGTCAGAATAAAGGAGAAGAAGAAAAGGTCATAGCAATTACGACCCGGGAAGAACGTGGAAGGAGATTTGGATTCAGACTCTGCTGCTTGCGGCCTTGTGAGCCGCCCCGTCGCCGTGCTTCCGGCCATCACCTCATCGACCCGTTACCTACTGCCGGAGAGCCACCGACTCCATGGCCCGTCCAAGTCGCCGCCGTGGCTTTAAATTCACCTCTGCGGTGAGCCGCCGTGGTTCACCTCTGCCTCTCCCGCGCGACGAGCCGCCGGATCGCTGCCGCAGCCGTCCACGACCGCCTCCCCTCGCCCGGCCGCGGACGAGCCGCCGCCTCTCCAGCCGCCGAGCCACCCCGCGCCTGCGGTCTCACACACCAGTGCTGCCTCCAAGCCATCGCTGCGGCCCAATCTCGCCGGAGCGGCCTAGGAGCCGCCGCCTCCGAGCAGTTCGGTCTTTGTCCGCCTGCGCCATGGATCACCTTGCCGCGGCCGCCGTCCGCGCTCTACTCCACCTCGCCGAGCCGCCCGACCCAGAGACGGAATCGGCCTCGCGCCGCCATGCCGTCCACACCGCCGCATGACCCGCCCGTCTCCTGCCGCGCTACACCGCCGGATCGCTACCGTGGCTCGTCACCGAGCTGCCCGCCCCGCCGAGTCGCCCTGGCTGCTGCGGGCCTCCTCCCCCGCGACCGCGTAGAGCCGCCGGTTTTTCTGGGCCGCCTCCGCCTCCGCCTCGGATAGCCGGCCCTGTTCCATGCCGGCCGCTCCGCTTCTCCTCCGCGTTGCGCCGTCTCTGCCGCGCCGCGCCTCACCATCCTGCCGCACTCCAAGCCGCCACGGCCTAGACCCGCCGCCGCTGCCGTTGGCTTCGCATGGCCTCCGCCCCCTGCTTCACCCTCATCTCCACTGCTCGCTTCCACGCCGAGCCGCCTGCGCCGAGCCGCCTGCGCCGAGCCAGGCGTATTCAACCTGCCGGTCTCGAGCTGCCGCGTCCGCACTTGACCCGGCCCCGAGCCACTACACCCTCGCTCCGCCCCTGCCAGGCGCGGCCTCGAGCCGCCACGGTTTTGTAAGCCGCCCCAGCTGGTACAGCATCAAGCTGGCCGCGGTCTTGTACAGCCTCGGCTGTGACCCGCCGTTGTCGCCCGTTTCTGCTCCGCTCCGCCTCACGAGTCGCCGGCCACCATCTTCCACTACAAGTCGCCGTGACGAAAGCTCCCGCTTTCGAGCCTCCGAGGCACTGCCTCGCCTTCAGAGCCGCCGCTGTCGTGAGCTGCTACCTCGTCAACCCGTCATCGCCGTTTCCGCCGTGGCTTTGAGTGACCACCTCCGCCATGAACGACCGCGAGCTGCCACTTCTGCTCCCCCGCGTGCCTCTGTCCTGCGCCCCTCGCCGTGACCTCACCTTGAGTCGCCGCCGGGTCTCCACTGCGGTTGAGCCGCCGTTGTCTTCGCCGGCTTTATCTCTGCCTTGAGTCGCCGCATATTAAGCTGTCAAATCGTCGTGGCTCACCCTGCCTCCGGCCCCTGGCCGCGTCAAAACAGCCGGCCAAACCGCCGTCGTCACACTCATCCACCGTGGACGCGCGAGGCGCCGCCTCGACCTCCGTGCTTGTAGGTTCGCGGTACCCTGCCTCCGAGCCGCCCAACTTCGCGGCCGAGTCGCCACGCCGTTACCCGCCTCTGCCAAGTTGCCGTCGTCGCCTCCGCGTTAACCGCCCCGGTTTCCATCTCTGAATTGCCACCGCGGCGTGCCTCCACCGGCTTACCTCGCCGCCGTAACCCGCCTCTGCCGCCTCTGCAGTTGCGGCCTCAAGCCGCTGTTGCCACGGTTTCCACCTCGGGCCGCCCGTGCCTCATCGCCCCTCGGTCTCCGCCTATGCTGACTCGCTGCGCCGGGCCACTTTCGCTGCGTTGAGCCGCCACCGCCGTCGCGGGTTCGTCTTGAGCTGCGCCTCGAGTTGTCCATGCGGCTTTGTCGCGTGTAGAGTCGCCTCCTTTCGCGCGCACGTGCCGCTGTGGCTCCGCCGCGTCACCTCTCGCTGTAGACCGGAGTTGCCCCCACGGCCTCCGAGTCACCGCCCGCCTCGTCGAGCGGCTTCACCTCCCTTCATGCGCCGGCCTCACTTCTGAGCCGCCGCCGGCTCTCCCGCGCTTGCGAGCCGCCCTGCTCCACGCCTTCAAGCCGCCGTGCTTTGACCGCCTCACCTCCCCGTCGCCCGCCGGTTGCCTTGCCTCGCCCTGACCCAGCCGGCAGCCGCCGTGCTCGCTGCCGTGTTTGGTTTCTCCCCGTATACTACTGTCGGTGGGAAGATAAGGCAAAGGAGTGAGGTGGAGGCCGGTTGGATAAGGCTTAAAAAAAAAAGAAAAGAAGAAGTCAACATGACCCGGAGGGTCCGTGCTGAGCCGCCCGTTTCCAGGCTCCGCTACGGTCGCGCTTCAAGACGCCGCCTCCGCACACCGTCCCGCCGCGTGTTCATCTCGCCTCCAGCTGCTGCTGCGCCCCGTGGCAAGCTCTGCCTTGCCCTCGCTCTGCTCCCATCGCCGCCCAGTTTCTGCCTCCGCGCCTCGCCGGCTGGCCTCGCCGCCTTGCTGGTTCTGCTTACAAAGCACCGGCGCCCCGTCGGGAGCTCTTGAGCCGGCCCCGCGTCGGTTGCCTCCTCCCCCGCAGCGCCACCGCAGTGATCATCAATTCCGCGGTGGATAATTTCCAGCCAAACATATCAGGTGAAATCCATCCAGTCAATTTTTATTGATACATTCTTATTCTTTCGAGAATAGTTACTCTCGCCTGCAGTATCTTTTATGCAGAACAATTACTCAAGTGGCATCATACCGCGGAGATGGAGCGCATGACAGCGTCGTGATGTACTGGTGTTCGTCTGCGGTGCGTTGCTAAATATACACGCTCAAGCCGCCGCTGCCGTGGCCCGGTTTACATCAACACATCGGTACCGTGCACTCTCACCCGCCAGTATGAGCCGCCCAATGAGTGCGGCGAGCCGCCGTAGCCGCGGCATGGTTTTCATCAACAACGCCCGCGGCCGACTCTCCCGACCGTACCGGCTTACAACACCCACGGCCGGCTCTCCCGTCCGCGCCGGCTTACAACGCCCGCGGCCGACTCTCCCGACCGTACCGGCTTACAACGCGGCGGCCGTCTCTCGCAACCGCGCCGTCTTCAAACGCGCGGCTGACTCCTACATCTACACCAACATACTGGTGTTGTGCTTGCCTGTACGAGCCGCCCAACGGACGTGCGCAAGACGCCGCCCACAGTCAGATTTACATCAACATATCGGTGCGGTGCTCGCCTGTACGAGCCGCCCAATGGACGCACGCAAGACGCCGCCCACAGTGATTGACATCAGCATATCGGTGCAGTGTTCGTTTATACGAGCCGCCCAAATGGACAGGCACGCAAGTCGCCGCCTCTGCAGTTCGGTTAAACTTCAACAACCAGCCGGGACGAACCATCGACCGGATTATTGAAGCAATTCATGCGGGATCATCTATAACCCGTCACGGCCAACCTCAACCTTCAGTGGCGATTCTCAAGTCACCTCTTTGAAGTTGACTCAAGACTCAGGGGCTACAGACGTAGCTCGACACACTTGGCTGTTTTCAACGAGAGCCCCAAATCATAGCAAGAAAGTTAACCCGATCTCGGGGGATACTACATTACTGGCGGAAGGATTAAAAGTTACCCAAGAAGACGAGTCGCCATGATGCACCGTTCAACTTGGGGGCTTCTGCTATTTCTTCATACAAGATGGCGGTTTACAAGATGCTGCCACAATGTTGATACTTCAACAAGGTCGTTTGGGGGCTTTCAATCCGCCGGGTTAAGCTTCAACCCTCTCTGTCAGGCTCTTCAGCCAATATAAGGCGGGTCGTGGACCCAAAGGTTGACTCCGTCAACAAAGATCACTAGGGGTGCAGTGAGTTCTAAAACTTACCTCCTTTTCTGATCTGCAAAACCGGGTTATGCCTGCCTGTAAGTAGTTGCGCTTTGTCAGGGGTGCAGCGAGTTCTAAAACTTACCCCCTGCAAGGGCCTCTTACAGCGGCAAGGCTAACTCTCTCATCTGTAAGGCCGGGTTATGTCTGCCTGTAAATAGCTGCGCTTTGTCAGGGGTGCAGCGAGTTCTAAAACTTACCCCCTGCAAGGGCCTCTTACAGCGGCAAGGCAAACCCTTACATCTGCAAGGTCGGGTTATACCTGCCTATGAGTAGCTGCCGCTTTGCCAGGGGTGCAGCAAGTTCTAAAACTTACCCCCTGCAAGGGCCTCTTACAGCGGCGAGGCAAACTCTCCCATCTGCTGCGTACTCTCCGCTAAGTGGCCTGTCGTAGCCTGGAGGTTCAAACGATGGATTTACGTCACGTGCGAAGTAGCTTCTGGGTTCGAAGGGTATTCACCCCCTGCTGCGCTTCTTTCTGGTTTGCTACGCTCTTGTCAGTTATTAAGAGTTCAAAGTAGTGAGACTACCCAGAAGAGCCGGCTTATGCGTTTGGAAAGAAAGGCAAGGTTATGAGATTTCACGTCTCCGGGTTAGGCTTTTTCAAAGCCGCCCTTACAACAATACAGAACATACTCTGTTTTGTTTATTTTTGCAGGTCTTATCTCCTAAGATAAGCTGCCAGAACAAATAGATCTTTAATAGCCAACATGGCTGGATCTTCATCATGGATTTCTCAGACGTATATTTGCCGGGTTGCACCGCAACCACGAGCAGGGATTTTCATCTTCAAGGGTAAAGGCATTATTCCAGGATATTCGACAAAATACCGGGTTACAACCACGGTCAAGGATTCATTCAAGTTGTGGTGAGTCATATTGCTTTCACGTAGTCCCGAGTCGCCGCAGGCAGACGACCCGGTACTTGGGGGCTACATTATTCAAATCCAGTTTATATCAAGTATACAAAGTCCCGAGTCGCCGCAGGCAGACAACCCGGCACTTGGGGGTTAATGCAAGCTGGTTTTCAAAGCATTACATTGTCAACAAGACCCTGTTATCTCAATGAGATGAGCAAGCCTTTCAATATTTTTCTAAGTCCCAGCCCAGTACTTCTTACTGACCTGGCACTTGGGGGCTACAGTATTCAGATGTTCAAACAGATTATAAGGTACAAATTGAAGACCCGGCGCATCACATATTGATGAGCCGGCCCTTGGGGGCTACACAATCAAAGATAGTGTTGCAAAGCGCCAAGTCATCATGGATCAACTTGGAGCTTGGGGGCTACAGGTAATATGAATATATCAAAAAATTGAAGAGAGAGTTTCAAGATGTCAGTTTCAGCTGGAGTCCAGTTATTTGACCCGGTGTCACCAACAATCATAACCCGGCACCATCAATGATTATAACCCGGCGGAGGAGACCCGCCAAGAGCATTGAAGGCCGACTCAACGGCATATGGGTGTTGTATTCCCAATATTTTATTTCAAAGGACATATACCTGCAAGACGATGGAGCTTACCATGAATAAATTCAAGCTAACCTGGGGGCTAATGACGGGGATATTACCCTGCGATATGACCCGGGGAACAGTACTGACCCGGCAGACATGCTGACCCGACAAACAGTACTGACCCGGTTACAGTTCTAACCCGGCTGCTACAGTGCCAGGGTTCTAACCCGGCGCTACAGTGCCAGGGTTCTAACCCGGCGCTACAGTGCCAGGGTTCTAACCCGGCGCTACAGTACCAGGGTGATAAACCGGCTGCTACAGTGTCAGGAGGCTAACCCGGCTACAGTGTCAGGAGGTGAACAGTGTTATCAGACAGTCCCGAAGACGGGTCTCTGAAGATAAGCCCTGGTTGCAACCCGCCCAGTGTAAGCCGCCCGGGATGGGGAAGAAGCCCAGGACTCGGAAGCCCATGAAGAGAAGCCCACGATGGGAAGTCATCAATCCGACTTAGACTCTACATGTAAACTGCCCCTTCAGCCTTTATAAGGAGGGGCGGGTCACCCCAAGAGGGTCAGGTTAGACGTCTCGATAGACAGGTCTTAGAGACAGGTTTTAGAGACAGGTCAGAAAAGATAGTCAGATAAGAGGGTCTCGAGATTAAGAGGTAGCGACTCCGCACCCTTGTAACCGAGATCGTCATCGTCATCAATATAAGACACAAAGCAGGACGTAGGCTTTTACCTCCATCGTTGGGGCCGAACCTGGGTAAACTCTCGCGTCTCTCGTCCCGCTCAACCCCTCTCAAGCTACCAGTTACGTGCGCTGGACCTCACGACTAAGTCCTTACAACTAGGACATCTGCCGTGACAAATCCACGACAAGTTTGCAACAAGGTTGGGCTGAAACCTTTCTATGTCAAGAACCCAGCTCCAGCTGTAAGAAATCTTTTTCCATAAAATTGGCCATTATTGTCTTAACCTTTTACCTTGCTCCCTTTAACCTTTTCGGCGGCTTAAGCACAGGCCGGTTCTTCTTTCTGGAAGAAGAAGTATAACCCTCCTGTGAGGAAACGTAAGGTGGGTAAAACCCGCGTCCAGAAGAAGAAAACTGCCGCTCAGGAACCGCCTGAGCTTGACGACTCATAGGTAAAACTTGACTCCCTTGGCCGTCTCTTTATGCAACTTATTGACAACAATTATTCACAGGAAGAAACGGAAACAAGCCATGCAGACGCCCCTGAGGTAACCTACATTTCCTCTGACTCAGAAAACTTTCCACCAGAGAAAATACGGCGGGTCATCCGGAAAGTCCCATTTTCTTATCCTCTTGCTTATTTAGACCCCAATTTTCTTTTGAAAAAGCAACAGCACAACTCCCGACGTCTGACCCGGAGCGCCGGCTCTGAAGAGCTTTTGGTCGGCTTATCAAATTCTCCGGCTCCGCGAAAGCGGCCGACTGAGGTACTCTTTTAACTAAGTCAAGTTTCTTAGTTCGTTCATTATAACCTTACTCAGCTTTCATCGTCTTAACCTTCTTTTAGGAGACGCCTCCTTCATCTGGCGACTCTACTGCAACTAAGCTGCCTCCTCTGAAGATCAACCCAGAGTGCGTACCTTTGTATTTGCACCATACCTTTTTACCATCCTTGTCCTCTATGTGACACTCTTTTTGTTTTCCAAGGCTCAAGAAAAACGAAGGAAGACTAGCGGGTCTACCGCTGCTCCTACTACCCAAGAGCCGGAGATTGCTAAGCCGGACTCCCTTTCAACTCATGCTGAGCCCACTGACGTTATGAAAGATGTGCCTGAAGATACACATCAGCCCTCTGAGCCGGCTGATCATGACATGGCAACTGAAAATCCTCCAAGGGCCGATCCTAAGCGGCCCAGTCCTTCAACAGCCGTCGAAGACACAGTTCTTCCAGACGTTATCATCACTGGGACGGGTTATCAATCTCTCGAGCCTCATGTACTGACAAAACACACCAGCAAGGCTGAAGCTTCCTCGCCTGAGAAGCTTGATTTTGAATTCCCCGTGTTGGAGAAGCTAACTGCAGATGAGTTACATGCGGGTTATCTGAACCACCTCTCCACAAGCCGGAACATGGAGCTCAAACTTGTTGGTCTGATGAAGAAAAAATATGAGGTACTCCTCCTGCTTTTCCTTTTTCTTTGTACCCTTATGTAGCCCCCAAGAACTGGTTTAATATTGCAAATAGTAGACCGGATCTTCCAATCCTTGTCATAACTCAAATTGCCTAGCTTGTAGCCCCCAAGTATCGGGTAAATATATATATTAAGCCGGTACTTAGTTGAAGAGTAGATCAAGGGTAGCCCCCAAGTCCGGGTCAGTATAAAAATGATGAGCCGGAACTTCCCTGTAAACTTGGAAAGCGCCGTGTGTAGCCCCCAAGTGCCGGCTTAACTTTACGAAGATGAGCCGGAACTTCATTGTAGACTTGGAGAGAAAACACAGACATTAGCCCCCAAGTGTCAAGTATATTGCTTGCAATCTGCTTGAGACTTGTAGCATACCAGCTTCATCAATGATCTATGAATATCTTATCCTGGCGACTTAAACCTCCTGAACTGTTTTGTTTTTTGTGCAATACAGGAAGCCTTGGAGGCAGCCGAATCTGATCTGACTAGCTTAAAGGAAAACCTTGCTTCGCAACAAACCGCCCGGTCTGAGGCGGAAGAAAAATGGCGGGTTGCCGTTAAGGAGCTTGAGAAGGTACAAGCTGATTTTGCGGCTTTCAAAAAGAGCGCTGAGTCTACCCAAGCCGCCCTGACCAAGCGTGCAGACGATGCTGACCAGCAACTCAAGCGTGTGTCAGATGATCTGCAAACCCTCAAGCGCCATATCTCTAGGATGACGTCTGCTATCTTTGGTAAGCACTGAATACGTAGCAAATTTCCTTGCCTTGTTTAAAAACTTGTGCGGGCGGCTTATAACACCAAAATCTTTCCTTGCAGGTCAAAGAAGCCGCCAACTATCTTCAGACAGCTTGTTGAAGTTAAAAGCAGTATATTCCTTGGCAGAACAGCTATACTGTGGGACCCTTTGTACCATCAAAGAAATGCTGAACGAAGAAAGCATCCCCAAATTCATGAAGGGAGTGATAGAACTCTTATCAACTCTGCCTAAGCAAATCGAAGAGCTCAAACGATTAGCCGCCAGGAAGGGAGCAATGTCCGCGCTAAGCCGGTCTTTGGCCTTTGCCCCTGAACTGACTGCAGAAGAGATGATGGATGGCTTTCCGTCCAAGAAAGACGACGGCTCAGATTTCACAGAAGCTGACTATGCCAAGTGTATGAAGGCCTCCAGGGTACTCGCATCAACACTGGCGGACGAAGTTGATCTGACTACATACCAGGCGGCTTACGGTGTGGACAGCAAACGAGTGCGCTGCCCAACCTTCAAAGCCAGGGACTTGACACCTGCACGCCGTAAGCAACTCTTTGCTCCTGAAATTGACCCGTCCCCCCTCTTTGACGAGGCTCAGTTTGAAGCTTTAACAAACTGCAACTGGGATGTGGACAATCTTCAGATCGAAGAGGTCGAAGACCCGGCGCAGGATGACCCGCCATCAAGCTGAAATCTTTCTTCTGAAATTGATAACCCGGCTTCTTGACCCGCCATGCTAGCAGTGTACAAAAACTTTAAGTCCGTGGTATTTTGGGCTCCCTGTGGAATTTGTAATAGGCATAGAAAAAACTTGTTTGCCTGAGCCGTGCCATCACGTACATATGAATCTTTGCACAACTTGATGCATGCTTATCTGTCTTGTGTTCTGCTCATGCCAGATTGCACAGCGGCTCATCTTAAGAGATAAACCCTGCAAAAGAAACAAGACATAATATGCTCTGTATTGCTGTAAGGGCGGCTTGAAAAAGCACAACCCGGAGATGTTAAATCTCGTATAATCTTGCTTTCTTTTTGTGAAAACTCATATGCCGGTTCTTCTGGGTGGATTCGCAACTTGAACTCTCAACAGTACAGGGTCTCTAGTGAGAGTGACCGTCAATTGCTTTGAGCGGCTCAGGGTCCCTAGGCAAGATTAACTGATAAGAGCGTAACGAACCAGAGAGAGACGCAGCAGGGAATGAGTATCCCCAGGGCCCATAAGCTACCTCTCACGTGACATAAATCCGTCGTTTGAACCTTAAACAGTGCAGGGTCTTTTAAAAGAGTAACTGTTTAAGAGTACGAACGGGCCACATAGCGGAGAGTCGGCAGCACATGGGTGAGTTTATCCTCGCTTTCCATAAGCCGGCCCTCACGTGACAAGAGCCACCGGTTTAACCTCGACCAGTACAGGGTCTCTAGCGAGAGTGACTGGTAAGAGTTCGGCGGGTCACCTAGCGGAGCAGCAGCAGCATACAAGCAGGTTTAACTCAAACTTGCGGTGGCTGAAGAACCGATCAAGAGGGTGTGTAAGCTAAACCCGGTGGGTTAGAAGCCCCCAAATGACCTTGTTGATGGAGTCAACTTTTTGGGTATATAACCCGGCCTTACGGTGGCTGAAGAGCCGATCAAGAGGGTGTGTAAGCTGAACCCGGCGGGTTAGAAGCCCCCAAGTGACCTTATGGTTGTATCCACTTTTGCTCAATCTGAGATATAGAAAACGGCAGAGGCCCCGGCTTGCAGGGATGCCAACTTTATTATATATATGTATAAGTGATATATACAATGATGATGTACAATGGTGGGATTCGATGACTCAGGTATAATAAGGCCGCAGATGAGCAATATTCCACGGCCGGTGGGTCGCCTGCCCAAAAGTGCGTGACTCGTCTCGTGTGTCAATGAGATAGTATGACCCATTGTTGAGATTTCTGCTGATCACAAAGGGTCCTTCCCATGGGGGAGATAGCTTGTGCGCATCCGTCTGATCTTGAATCAGACGCAACACCAAGTCGCCTTCCTGAAACGTCCAGGTCTTAACGCTGCGGCTATGATAACGACACAGGTCTTGCTGATAAATCACCGATCGAGCCGCCGCCAGATCACGCTCTTCATCCAAAGCATCTAACGCGTCCTGACGCGCTGTCTCATTAGCTGCCTCAACGTAAGCTGCCACCCTCGGCGAGTCATGACGTATATCACTTGGTAACACGACTTCTGCACCATAAACCATGAAGAAAGGCGTATAGCCTGTTGACCTGTTGGGAGTAGTTCTGATGCTCCATAAAACTGATGGTAACTCTTCTACCCAAAAACCCGGCGTTCGCTGTAGAGGAACCATAAGCCGGGGCTTGATGCCTCTCAAGATCTCCTGGTTAGCACGCTCCGCCTGACCATTGGATTGTGGATGAGCAACAGCAGAGACGTCAAGCCGGATGTGCTCGCTTTCACAGAACGCCTGCATAGCCCCCTTGGATAGGTTTGTGCCATTGTCCGTGATGATACTGTGAGGGTAACCAAAACGGTAGATCAATTTTTTGACAAATTGAACTGCCGTAGCCGCGTCACACTTGCCGACCGGCTCAGCCTCAACCCACTTAGTAAACTTATCCACCGCCACCAAAAGGTGGGTCTTCTTGTCTTTAGATCTCTTGAAGGGCCCGACCATATCAAGCCCCCAAACTGCAAACGGCCAGGTAATTTGTATCATCCGCAATTCCTGAGCCGGAACGTGAGCACGTCGCCCAAACTTCTGACATCCATCACACTTGATGACCAAGTTTTCTGCGTCCTTATGAGCCGTCAGCCAGAAGACACCATGCCGGAAAGCCTTAGCCACGAAAGATTTTGAACCGGCATGATGACCACAATCGCCGGCGTGAATTTCATTTAAGATCTCCTTACCCTCTTCAGGAGAAACGCAACGCTGGAAAACACCAGTGACATTGCGCTTGTGTAACTCGCCATTGATGATAGTCATGGATTTAGATCGCCTGCTGATTTGTCTTGCCAAGGTCTCGTCCTCGGGTAACTCGCCGCGAGTCAAGTACGCTAAGTAAGGGATAGCATGCAGAGCCGCCACCAGCTGCCTCTCCGGGTCAGGTAGGGCCAGATCCTCCTCTGAAGGTAGCTTAACAGACGGATGATACAACACATCCAAGAAAACGTTAGGCGGCACCGGCTTACGCTGAGAGCCCAACCTTGACAAGGCATCAGCCGCCTCGTTCTTGCGACGGTCAATATGATCCACCTGATAACCCTTGAAGTGTCCAGCAATGATGTGCACCGCCTGACGATAAGCCGTCAACCGTGGGTCTTTGGAATCCCACGTACCTGAAACTTGCTGAGCCACGAGGTCTGAGTCGCCAAGACATCTAACCCGGCTCAGGTTCATCTCCATACCCACGCGGAGGCCATGAAGTAAAGCCTCATACTCAGCTGCATTGTTAGTACAGGGAAACATCAACCTTAACAAATAACAAAACTTATCACCTCTAGGGGAAGTTAAGACAACTCCAACCCCTGACCCTTCCAATTGCCTGGATCCATCAAAGTGAATTGTCCAGTATGTGTTATCCGGCTTCTCCTCGGGCAACTGACACTCTATCCAATCATTTATAAAGTCCACCAAGGATTGAGACTTGACAGCCGTGCGAGGCATATATTTCAGATTAAGAGGCCCGAGCTCCAATGCCCACTTAGCAATCCTGCCAGTGGCGTCTCTATTTTGAATTATGTCACCCAACGGGGCAGAACTAACCACAGTGATCTGGTGTCCCAGGAAGTAATGCTTCAACTTACGATTTGCCATGAACACCCCATATATCTGTTTCTGCCAATGCGGGTACCTTTGCTTGGACTCGATCAGGACTTCACTGACGTAGTAAACCGGCCTCTGAACCGGGTATTCCTTTCCTGCCACCTTACGCTCCAGAACAATCGTGGCGCTGACTGCCCTGTTGTTAGCTGCCACAGAGAGGAGTAAAGGTTCCTTCTCTGCCAGAGCGGCCAAGACCGGCGGCTCAACCAGCTGCTTCTTGAGCGCCTCAAACGCTTCACCCGCCGCCTTACTCCAGACAAAATTGTCTATTTCTTCATCATTTGATACTGAGGAATAGCCTTCTCACCTAGGCGGCTTATGAACCGACTTAACGCAGCGATTCGACCCGCCAGGCGCTGAACGTCGTTGATGCACGCCGGCTCAGACAGGAAAGTGATAGCCTTTATCTTGTCCGGATTAGCTTCAATGCCACGCTCAGAGACTAGAAATCCCAAAAGTTTGCCTGCAGGTACACCGAAAACACACTTTGCCGGGTTAAGCATCATCTTGTAAACCCGCAAATTATCGAATGTTTCCTTCAGGTCGTCAAGTAGATTCTCCTTCTTCCTTGACTTAACCACAATATCATCCACATAAGCATGAACATTGCGCCCAATTTGACCATGAAGACAATTCTGCACACAATGCTGGTAAGTCGCCTGGGCACTCTTGAGCCCGAAAGGCATAGACACATAGCAAAAAGCACCAAAAGGCGTAATGAAAGCCATCTTCTCTTGGTCTTTAACTGCCATCTTGATCTGATGATATCCTGAATAAGCGTCCAGGAAGCATAAACTCTCACAACCCGCCGCTGCATCAATAATCTGGTCGATACGGGGGAGAGCAAACGGGTCAACTCGACATGCCTTGTTAAGGTCCGTGTAATCCACACACATACGCCACGTGTCGTTCTTCTTAAGCACTAGCACCGGGTTAGCTAACCACTCCGGGTGAAAAACCTCCACGATGAACCCTGCTGCCAAGAGCCGGGCCACCTCTTCTCCAATAGCCTTACGCCTCTCCTCATTGAACCGCCGGAGGAACTGTTTGACCGGCTTAAACTTAGGATCCACAATAAGGTGGTGCTCAGCCAACTCTCTCGGTACACCCGGCATGTCAGAAGGCTTCCATGCAAAAATGTCCCGATTCTCACGGATGAATTCGATGAGCGCACTTTCCTATGCGTGGTCCATGTTAGCCCCGATGGTGAACTGCTGTGATGAGTCGCCCGGCGTATAGTCCACCAACTTGGTATCTTCCGCCACGAACTTGAGTGGCGGCTCAGATTCCGTGTTAGGCTTCTTCAATGGAGTCATATCTTCTGGGTCAACATTTTCCTTATAAAACTTGAGCTCTGCCTCAGCACAACTTGACTCTGCATAAGCTGCGTCACCTTCCTCACACTCAAGAGCCGTCTTCCGATCACCATGCACGGTAATCGTCCCGTTGAACCCGGGCATCTTCAGCTATAAGTAAACATAGCAAGGCCTAGCCATGAACTTGGCGTAAGCCGGCCGTCCAAACAGAGCGTGATATGGGCTCTTGATTTTGACCACTTCAAACCACAAAGACTCCACTCTGTAGTTGAATTCGTCACCAAAAGCTACCTCCAAAGAAATCTTTCCTACTAGATAAGCCGATTTTCCGGGTACCACACCGTGAAAAACTGTTGAAGAGGGCTTAAGATCCTTATCAAGCAAACCCACCCGGCTGAAAGGGTCATAATACAGGATGTTGATGCTGTTGCCACCATCCATAAGCACTTTAGTGAACACATACCCTCCAACCTAGGGGGCAACTACTAAAGCCTGGGTTATCAACATGCGGCGGGTGATCCTCCCTGCTCCAAGTTATGTCATACTCGGACCACTTCAAATAGTGCGAGAGAGCCGACATGACTGCATTAACCGCCCGCTTGTGCACCTTCCGGTCTCGCTTGTCGAGGCTGGTTGTAAAAACATGATACTGACCCCCACTGAGCTGTTTCGGGTTAGTCTGGTACCCCAATTGGTTATTCTGCTGCTGGCCTCCACCGCCAGACTGCTGATGATGACCTCCTTGATTGCCTTGACCCTGGTACCCGGATCCTGAGCCGCCAGCACCAAAGCCGGCGCCTGATCCGCCCGGCCCTGAACCGCCTGATGGCCCATTACCGTTATTCCGATGCCGTTGAAGGCTGTAATCCCGAAACTGCCGCATAATACTGCAATCCCTCCATGTATGGCCTGCCGGCTTATCAGGCCGGCTGTGCTCCGGACAAGGTTTGTTGAGCATCTCTTCCAGGTTGAAAGGAGCTTTGCCCTTGCTAAAGGGTGGCCTGAAATTCCCATTGCCCTTAGCACGATTGTTCCCAGTGCTGGTGTTCGCCACCAATTCTGACCCGCCGTCCGGGTTCTTCCGCTTGCCCGGGTTGCTATTTCCGGCCGCGTTTTGTTGTTGACCCTTGCCATTGTTGTTTTGCTTACCCTGACCCGATTTCTCATCATCGGAGCCAGGATCCTTCGTGTTATCGGAGTCTGCATACTTGGTGAGAGCCGGCATGAGGTCCCCCATATCCTGGCACGTGCGATTGAGCCGGCCAAGCTTCTGCTTCAGTGGTGTAAAATGGCAATTCTTCTCCAGAATCAAACCTGCTTGAGCCGCCGTAATCTGTTCAGAAGAGTGGATGATGGTTGAGACCCGCCGGACCTAGTGATGAGCCGACTCGTCATCACGCTGCACGCAATAGTCTGGATCCACAATCGTCATGGGCTGCTTGCACGTTCCTTGGAAATTTTTGATGAATTTCGCCTTTAATTTAGACCAGGAATTAATGGTGTTGGGTGGCAAGCCTTTCAACGACATGCGAGCCGGCCCTTCCAGCATCATGATGAAATATTTGGCACATACTGCATCACTGACATCTAACATCTCCATGGCCAGCTCATAGCTTTCGATCCAAGCCTCTGGAGGTAGGTCAGCAGTATAATTGGGCACCTTGCGAGGACCTTTGAAATCCTTCGGGAGACGCTCGTTCCGTAGAGCCGGTGCTAGACACGGCACTCCCACAGCCCTGGAGGTTAATCCTGCCCCTACTGAGACAGAAGGTGCAACTGTGGGTTCCTGATGAGCCGTCGTCGCCGCCAGAGCCGCCGCTTCTCACTGTGCTCTTGCCCGATCCACCAACGCCTGAGCTTCCAGAGCCGCCCGATCGACTCGCGGCGGGTTCCGATGTCGTTCAGTGCTAGAAACCACCGGCGACTCATAACGCCGGCTGTAGCTACGGCTGGGGATGGGAGTTGAATGCACGCGGCTCCGGCTGTAAGTATACTTCTCCTGCTGGGCCACCGCCGTCCGCAGGCATCCAATAGCGTTCCGCACCTCCTCTGCAAAAGGCGCCTCGTCGGGGATGGGAATTGTATCAAGCCTGGTGGCCGCCGCCACCATGTTCTCCGCCGGGTTAGAATAATGACCCGATGGCGTCGGAAAAAACTGTGGCAGGTTTTGGTTCCGTCGGGGCGGGTCTGGCTGCTGATGCTGAACTGCTGCCCGGCTTCCAGGTACTTCCGCCGTCCGAGTTACGGTCAAAGGCACATTCCGTCCCGTCCCTGGCGTGTTAAAAAGATTTCTGGCTTCATATTGATCCGGCAGGCGGGATTGATGCCTCATCCGATGAACCACCGCTGCAGACTGCTGCTCTAGCTCAAGGCGGAAAGCATCCGCCCTAAGGCGCTCCGCCTCAGCATCCATCTGGGCCTTCAGCGCTTGATTTCCTGTTGGACTCCGGCCATCTGGTTCTTCAACCTCGTGATCTCCGCATTGCGGGCCGCTTAGTTTTCAGCAGTGACCTTGGTCTCCATCAGGGTTGTAAGCTCATTCATCAGATCCAAGAGAACCTGAGCCGGCGGCCTGCCAGCTCCTGACCCGGTCGCGCTGGCGGCTATGCTACTGGGGGCCGGTGCTGAACCCGCCATGAAGACGGCAGCGCGGTTCGGCGGCTCATATTCCTCCGGCTCATGATATTCTGACTCGGGGTAATGCTCGATGCAGCCCCCAAGCCCACCATTGTGAAGCTGATAGATTGACTCCGTCTCTCCGCTCGAGGATCCATCCTCTGAGCAGATGAGGGTATCTTCCCGTGACATAGAACCTTCAAGCTCCATGCCCTGGGTGAAGCCGACGAAGACATGCTTCCTGCCCGGGTCAGCACGGGCGGATTGCACGCGTCGGGAGGGTGGCTCGCGCCGGGCCGGCTCGACGATGTCGGTGCAGATGTCCGGCCCGGGTTTAGATCCGCCGATCTTGCCGATGAAGACGTGGATTCTGCCGAAGGGGACCTGGAACCCATACTCGATGGAGTCGGCCTCAGGGCCCCAGCCGGCGTCGTTGATGTAGAGCCGGCCGCGGTGATTCTTGGTCATCCTGCCAACAGCGTACCCCTCGATCCCTGGGAGAGAGTCCTTTGAGAACTCAACACCACCGCGCGCTGGCCCCATGGTGGGCGCCAACTGTCGTGGCTTTGTCACGGCAGATGTCCGAAGACTTAGGTTCGAGGCCATCACTAAGACGGTGGACTCAAAGGGGTTTGTCGAGACGAGAGATACGAGTTTACCCAGGTTCGGCCCCTCGAGAAGAGGTAAAAGCCTATGTCTTGCTTGTGCTGTATTGATTGGAGTATCGATTACAAGGGAGCGGATTCGCTTGACCTAGTTCTTGATTGATTGGTTTCTTGTCTAAACCGCCCCAGAGTCTCACCTTTATATAGGAGGTCGAGGCTCTGGGTTATACGAGTCCTAAACCGACTCATACATCGTAGTTGATCCTGTCTCTAAGCCGCCTTGCCGTCTTGGGCAAGCCGTCTCCGGGCGGCTTAACCGCCCGGGTGTTCACACCATCTTCTGTCTCTGGGCCTTCGTCTTGGCCCGTCAGGTAAGCCGCCATGCAACCTCGCCTTCATCTTCCGGCCCACCTTATAGGTCTTGGCTATGAGCCGTTAGGTATGACCCGGCCCCTCCTGGGCGGGTCTCACCACGGGGTTATATCCCCAACATGGGCCGAGTTGAAAGCAAAGTTTATCAAGAGTTTTCAAGGGACGTGCAAGCAGCCTATGACGATCGTTGATTTGGATCATTGTGTGTAGCGTGAGGATGAGTCGGCCCATCATTGGGTCCGGTGGGTCTCAACCATTATTCACTCATCTGACAATATCACGGCGGCTCAGGCAGTTCTAATTCTGCAACAGAATTGTCATTTTTTGCCCCTTAAGCAGGAACTTAGGCGGCTCAAGCGTTCTTGCCAGGACATGGGAGAGCTCATGGCGGCTCTCACCAAATATGCAGATTCGGACAGCACGAAGGATCCTGGGTCTGATGATGAGAAATCGGCTAAGGGTAAGAAGAATGGCAATGGCAAGGGTCAGTAGCAAAATGGGTCAGGAAACAACAACCCAGGCAATGGCGGTAAACGGAAGCATCCAGACGGTGGGTCAGATCTGGTAGCCAATACCAACACTGGGAACAACTGTGGCAAGGGCAACGGCAAACCGCCTTTCAGCAAAAATAAGCCTTTCAACATGGAAGCAATGCTTAATGACCCCTGCCCGAAGCATAGTCTGCCCAACAAGCCATCCACTCATGCTTGGAAGGATTGCTATATCATGCGGGAGTTCCGGAACTACAGCCTTAACCAGCATCACGGTAATGGCAATGGACCGCCCGGCGGGTCAGTATCTGGCTCCCATGGGTCAGGTTTTGGTGCAGGCGGCTCAAACTCTGGTTATCAGGGTCAAGGTAACCACGGAGGTTATAATCAGCAGCCTAACAATGGTGGTCAGCAGCACAATAATCAGTCAGGGTATCAGAGTAACCCAAAGCAGCTTAATGGAGGCCAGTATCACGTCTTCACAACAAGCCTTGATAAGCGTGATCAGAAGGTGCGCAAGCGGGCGGTTAACGCAGCCATGCCGACTCTTCAGCAACACTTAAAGTGGTATGAGCACATGATATCATGGAGCAGGGAGGATCACCCGCCGCGAGTTGATAACCCGGGGCACTTGGCCCTTGTGGTAGCCCCTCAAGTAGGAGGCTACATGTTCACCAAGGTGCTGATGGATGGTGGCAGCAGCATCAACATCCTTTACTATGACACTTTCCGTCGGATGAACATAGTTGACAAAGATCTCAAACCATCATCTACAGTTTTTCACGGTGTGGTACCAGGAAAATCGGCTTATCCAGTTGGAAAAATTGCCCTTGAGGTAGCTTTTGGTGATGAATTCAACTACAAAGTGGAGACCTTATGGTTTGAGGTGGTTAAAATCAAGAGCCCATATCATGCTCAAGATGCCTGCTCTGAAAGGAACGATTACGGTACATGGTGATCGGAAGATCGCTGTTGAGTGCGAGGAAGGCGATGCAGCGTATGCAGAGTCAAGTTGTGCTGAGGCGGAGCTCAAGTTTTATAAAGACAATGTTGACCCGGCGAATATGACCCCGCGAAGAAGCCCAACACAGAATCTGACCCGCCCCTGAAATTTGTGGCAGAGGATACCAAGTTGGTGGACTTTGTTCCTAGCGACTCATCGCAACAGTTCACTATCGGGGCCAATATGGACCCTAAATAGGAAAGCACGGTCATTGAATTCATCCGTGAGAATCAGGACATCTTTGCATGGAAGCCTTCTGACATGCCGGGTGTACCGAGAGAATTCACTGAGCACCACCTTAATGTGGATCCTAAGTTCAAGCCAGTCAAACAATTCCTCCGTCGTTTCAATGAAGAGCGGCGTAAAGCTATTGGGGAAGAGGTAGCCCGGCTCTTAGCAGCTGGGTTTATTGTGGAGGTTTTTCACCCGGAGTGGTTGGCCAACCCCGTGCTCGTACTTAAGAAGAACGGCACGTGGCGCATGTGTGTAGATTACACAGATCTCAACAAGGCATGTCCGGTTGATCCGTTTGCTCTCCCCCGTATCGACCAGATCATTGATGCAACAACAGGTTGTGAGAGTTTATGTTTCCTGGACGCTTATTTGGGTTATCATCAGATCAAGATGGCAGTCAAATACCAACAGAAGACGTCTTTCATCACGCCTTTTGGAGCTTTCTGCTACGTGTCCATGCCTTTTGGACTCAAAAGTGCACAGGCGACTTATCAACGCTGTGTGCAGAACTGTCTTCATAGTCAAATTGGATGCAATGTTCATGCTTATGTGGATGATATTGTGGTCAAGTCAAGTAAGAAGGAGACTCTTCTTGACGACTTGATGGAAACTTTTGATAACCTGCGGGTTTACAAGATGATGCTTAATCCAGCTAAGTGTGTTTTTGGTGTACCTGCAGGCAAGCTTCTGGGTTTTTTGGTTTCAGAGCGTCCCATTGAAGCTAACCCGGATAAAATAAAGGCCATCACCTCATTCTCTAAGCCATCATGCATTAATGATGTCCATCGCTTGGCGGGTCGTGTTGCCGCTTTAAGCCGGTTCATAAGCCACCTGGGCGAGAAGGCTATTCCTTTGTATCAGATGATGAAGAAGACAGATGATTTTGTCTGGAGTGATGCTGCCAATGATGCGTTTTAGGCGCTCAAAAAATAGTTGGTTGAGCCGCCTGTCTTGGCTGCTCCCGTGGAAAAAGAGCCTTTGCTCCTGTACGATGCGGCTAATAATAAAGCTGTTAGTGCTGTAGTAGTGGTGGAGCGCAAGGAGGCAGGCAAAGAGTACCTAGTCCAGCGGCCGGTTTATTATGTTAGCGAGGTTTTAACAGAGTCCAAGCAAAGGTACCCGCATTGGCAAAAGCTGGTGTTTGGAGTGTTCATGGCAAACCGCAAGTTGAAGCATTATTTCCTTGGACATCCAATCACGGTGGTCAGCTCTGCTCCTTTGGGAGATATCATTCAAAATAGAGAAGCCACCGGCAGGATTGCTAAGTGGACAATTGAGCTTGGGCCTCTTAATCTGAAGTATGTGCCTCGAACGGCTGTCAAGTGTCAAGCCCTGGTGGATTTTATCAATGACTGGACGGAGTGTCAAGCACCTGAGGAGAAGCCGGACAACACATATTGGACAATTCATTTTGATGGATCCAGGCAATTGGAAGGCTCGGGGGTTGGAGTTGTTTTAACTTCCCCTAGAGGTGACAAATTTTGTTATGTATAAAGGCTAATGTTTCCTTGTACTAACAATGCAGTTGAGTATGAAGCCTTACTTCATGGGCTCCGTGTGGCCAAGGAGATGAATTTGAGCCGGGTCGGATGTCTCGGTGACTCAGACCTTGTGGCCCAACAAGTCTCAGGCACGTGGGATTCTAAGGACCCTCGTATGGCGGCTTACCGCCAGGCGGTTGATGTCATTGCTGGTCACTTTAAGTGCTATCAGGTGGACCATATTGATCGTCGGAAGAATGAGGCGGCTGGTGCATTATCAGGTTTGGGGTCTCAACGTAAGACGGTGCCGCCTAATGTGTTTTTGGATGTCCTGCATCACCCGTCCGTCAAATTGCCTTCTGAGGAGGATCTTGCTATACCTGACCCGAAAGGACACTTGGTGGCGGCTCTTCATGCCATTCCTGATTGGACGTTGCCTTATCTGGCGTATCTGAGGACGAGACTTTGGCACGGAAAATTATAAGGCGATCTAAGTCTATGACTATTATCAATGGTGAGTTGCACAGATGCAGCGTGACTGGTGTTTTTCAACGCTGTGTTTATCTTGAGGAGGGCCGTGAAATCTTGCAAGAGCTACATGCCGGCGATTGTGGTCATCTCGCTAGGTCAAAATCCTTGGTGGCCAAAGCCTTTTGGCACGGTTTTTTCTGGATGACCGCTCGTGCAGATGCAGAGTATTTGGTCAGTAGATGTGATGGGTGTCAGAAATTATGACGACGTGCCCATGTGCCGGCTCAAGAATTGCGGATGATTCCAATCACCTGGCCGTTCGCGGTCTAGGGGCTTGATATGGTTGGACCGTTTAAGAGGTCTAAATATAAGAAGACCCACCTCTTGGTGGCGGTTGATAAATTTACTACGTGGGTTGAGGCAGAGCCGGTCAGTAAGTGTGACGCAGCAGCAACAGTTCAGTTCGTCAAAAAGCTGATTTTTCGGTTTGGTTACCCTCACAGTATCATTACTGACAATGGTACAAATCTGTCCAAGGGGGCTATGAAAGAGTTCTGTGACAGTGAACACATCCGCCTTGATGTCTCCTCCGTGGCTCATCCACAGTCTTAGGTCAAGCAGAGCGTGCTAACCAGGAAATTCTGAGAGGGATAAAACCCCGGCTTATGGTTCCTTTGGAACGAACACTGGGTTGTTGGGTGGAGGAATTACCTTATGTTCTTTTGAGCATCAGAACCACCCCCAACAGATCAACAGGCTACATGCGTTTCTTCATGGTTTATGGCGCAGAAGCTGTTCTCCCCAGTGATATCCGTCATGACTCGCCCAGAGTGGCGGCTTACGTTGAAACTGATAATGAGACGGCGCGTCAGGACACACTGGACGCCTTGGATGAAGAACGGGATCTTGCAGCCGCACGTTCGGCAATTTATCACCAAGATCTACGCCGCTATCATAGCCGCAGAGTCAAGACCCGAACATTCCAAGAAGGCGACTTAGTGCTTCGTCTGATTCAAGACCAGACAGATATGCATAACTTATCACCTCCCTAGGAAGGACCTTTTGTGATCAGCAGAAATCTCAACAATGGTTTCTATTATCTCATTGATATACGGGAGAGCGACAAGTCACGCACTTCTGGGGAGGAAACTGCTAGGCCGTGGAACATTGCTCATCTTCGGCCTTACTACACTTGAGCCACCGGCTCTCATCAATGTACATACTTCTGTCATTGTATATACTAGTTTTTATAATATAATAAAGCCGGCATCCCCGTAATTCGGGGCCTCTGCCGTTTTCATGCAACAGTTCATGGTGCAAAGAATTGATTATTCATATGGTCACTTGGGGGCTTCCAACCCACTGGGTTTAGCTTTCATACCCTATTGACCGGCTTAAAAGCCATATTTGAGTTAAACCTGCCTGTTTGCACCTTGCTACTCTGCCAGGTGACCCGCCGAATGTTTGTCAGTCAATCTTTTTCAAGACCCAGAACTCGTCGAAGTTAAAACGGCGGTGTATGTCACGAGAGAGCCGGCTTACAGAGAGCTAGGATAAACTCACCTATCTGCTGTAGTCTCTCCGCTATGTGGCCCGTTTGTACTCTTAACAGTCAATCTTTTTTAAAGACCCTGAACTGGTTAAGGTTAAAACGACGGATTTATGTCACGTGAGAGCCGGCTTATGGGATTTTGGGCACTCATGCCTAGCTTCTTTGAAGCAAAAAAACTTGAGTTTTCTCAAAAATACATATAAAGGGTTGATCTCTTTTGGGTTGTGCCTTCAAAAATACATATTTTTTGCTTGTTTTTTTGCAGGAGTTTTTTCATGATAAGATTCTAAGTATTTGGTAATCCCGGCTTAGTATTGCTCATGGATTATAACCCGCCAGTGGGAATTGATGAATTAATGCTGAGGCATATGATCGTGTCAAGACATTCACACTGTGGAAAATTTTTGAAGCGCCAAAGCTGCCAGAATATGAGCTGATAAAGTTCGAAACATGCACAAAGGCACGGCACAGGCAATCTAGTTTTTACTACGACTATTACAAGGCTTCAGGGAGCCCAAAATTTGTGGACTCAATAAAGTTCTTCACAAAAGTAATAACCCGGCCGCTCATCTAAGGACTTCTCCTCGTTTAACTCACTGACGGGTCATCCTGCGCTGGGTCTTCTGTCCCTGGATCTGAAGGTTGTCCACATCCCAGTTGCAATTGATTAAGGCCTCAAATTCGGCTTCGTCATGCAAGATTGGAGACGGGTCAACATCAGGGAAAAAGATGTGCTTACGGTGTTGAGGAGTCAGATCCACCGGCTCAAACGTGGACGCCCGGACTCGCACATTGTTATCATCGTAAGCCGCCTGATATACTGTCAGATCAGCTTCGGCGGCCAGCCGGCTGGCCAATGCTCGAGACGCTCTGAAGCAACGAGCGTAGTTGTCTTGCGTGAATTCTGACCCTTCGGCCTTTAGCTGTGGAAAACTTCCCACCATCTCCTCCGGGTTAAGCTCCGGCGCATATGCCAAAGCCCGGCTCAAGGCAGATATTGCGCCTTTGCGGGCAGCTGATTTCTTCATTTCTTCAAAATGCTTGGGGATGGTGGAGAGGCAGTTTAGTACGTCTTTGATCAACTTTGGAGTCCCCTTTTCACCAAAAACAGTCCTGGTGGTGAAGAGGCTTCCAGCGTATAGCTGCTCAGTAAATGAATACAAAGCTTTCAGCTTAAGCAAGCTGTCATCTGGAAGGTTACGAGTTCGACGGCTTGTAAACAATTCAATTGTATAAGTCGCCAGGCGAGTCTTATAACACTGTTTGAAACGAAAGCTCATAACATAATCAGCAATGCTTACCAAAGACAGCTTCAGTCATCCAAGATACATGGCGTTCGAGACTGGTCAGCTCTTCAGCAATGGGTTTCAGTCGGCTCTCGGCGTCTTCGGCACGTTTGGTCAAGGCGGCTTGATTAGCTTCAGCAGATTGCTTGTACGCCTCAAAATCCGTTTTGATCTTTTCCAGTTCTTTTGTCGAGAGCTGCCACTTTGCATCAGCTTCAGTTCGGGCGTCTTGTTGTAACGCCAGGTTCTTTCTAAGGCCGGCCAAGCTAGACTCGGCCACGTATAAAGCTTCCTGCGCAATATAATTGTCAAAGTATAAGTTTATCAATTTTAAGCCGCCAGTCCGGTTTATAATAGCACTTGGAGGCAATACAGAAGTGTAAGAGCACATTTATCCATGTGTGGTTTTGGTAATTGATGACAATCCCTATGGACTAATGGTTGCCTTGAGTTATATTCGAAGGATTTGTCCGTAGGTACTTCTTGAAGTCCATCTGTTGGTTTCAAGGAGTTTATATGGTGACCAAGGTGGTATTCAAGGTTTATCCAAAGATTGGTCATGTGGGAGTTGAGCTTATTGCAAGCATGTCTTGAAGAAGAAGATTGTGTGAGCATTCATGTTTACCTTCAAGACATCATCTTTATCAAGAGAGAAGATAAGACACAAGGTTGATCAAGATTAAGGCAAAGAATGATTCAAGTTGATCAACACACAAAGCGTAGAAGATGTACCAAGTGGGATCAAGTGATCCCATGGTATGGTAAGCATTGTCCATTACGCTTTGTGTACTAACCCATGGTCTACGTGAGAGTTCGTTGTGGGGTTAGGTATATTTCCATGGGTTTGCGTCAAGAGGAAGATCTCATACAACCCATGGAGGATGACATCAAGTGGTGATCGTCATCAAGGTTGCGGTGTGCAAGTTCAAGTGAAGCATCACGGAGAGATCATGCTTGAAGCTTGCCGTCCATTGTGGTGACAATGGACTTGTGAAGATGTGCTAAAGAGTGGCTCACCCATAGTGGAGTATGGGGGAGCAATCATCTAGTCTTCATTGAGCCAACGCAATCAAGAAAGGTGGTCCATCTTGAGGAAGTCAAGATCGTCATCATCTAGCTCAAGTGGACTATGCGCAAGGCTAAGGTTTGACCTTGATAGGGTTTTCGATTTTACCGGTCTCATGGTGGTAGTTGGGAGAGCGGGTTATAGGATCGATAGCCGTACTATCAAGGGGGGCTCTCAAGTGAGTAGCTTGATCGTATCGTTCGTTGAGAGCTCAAACCATTGCATTCTTGGCATCATCATCTTTCTTGGTTCTTGGTTGGCTTTTCTCTATGTGGGTTCTTGAGCTTATGGTCAGCTTCATGACAAGCTCAAGTTCATCGAAAATGGAGTCCATATGCATCTTCTATGATGTTTTCGATGTTGGAGTTTTTGCCGGTTCTTCATTGATAGAGGTTTCACATCTCTATATCATTGGCATTTTCATCCTGCCTCTTCTTAAGATAACCATTTTGGATAGCCCTTGTCGTCCTGAATCCAACAAGCTTGAGTTTGCTCAATTCGGAGCTCATTTGCAGAAGTTATGGCAGTTCAGGTTTTACTGGTTCCATCTGGCTGCTCTGGTTCTTTGTTACCCTCCCGGGGGCGGTAGTACCGCTGTCCACAGCGGTAGTACCGCTTTCCACAGCGGTAGTACCGCTGGGGGGTTCCGGCTCCTTGCGCAGGGCATCAGACACTGCTTTGCCTGGTGTCTGGTGACCTGCACCACCCGAGCGGTAGTAGGGGCGGTAGTACTAAGCGGTACTACCGCTAGCCCTTCTACTACTGTGTTTTGCGTGTGGGCGGTACTACCGCTTGAGCGGGGGCTGTGGGGGTAACGGTTGGATTTTCGTGTCTGGTGACCAGTGCCGCCCGAGCGGTAGTAGGAGCGGTAGTACTAAGCAGTACTACCGCTGCCCCTTCTACTACTGAGTTTTGCCTGTGGGCAGTACTACCGCTCCCATGGGCGGTACTACCGCTTGTGTGCGGGCTGGGGGGTAACGGTTGGATTTTCTCCCACCTATAAAAGGGGTTCTTCGTCCCCAATGGATCAAATCCTTTGAGCTCGAGTTTACCCCCCATTGTTGACCTTCTTCGAGCTTGCTAACTCTCAATCCCTCCAATGATCCTTGCTAGTTCTTGAGGGAAAAGGGAGAGGAGATCTAGATCCACATTTCCACCAATCACTTTCTCCTCTATGTGAGGGGAACCCCTTGGATCTAGATCTTGGAGTTCTTCGTGTTCTTCTTTGTTCTTCCTCTCATTTTCCTCCCTAGCATTAGTTGCTTTGGTGGGATTTGGGAGAGAAGGACTTGGGCACTTCGTGTGCCCTTGCCATTGCATTTGGTGCATAGGTTTGAGTTCTCCACGGTGATACGTGGAAGTGAGAAGTTGAGAAGCTTATTACTCTTGGGTGTTTGAGCACCTTAGAGCTTGTTCCTCTTGGGTGCCTTGGCGCCCTAGACGGTTGGTGGTGCCTCGGAGCTCAATCATTGTGGTGTAAAGCTCCGGGCAAGCGTCGGGGTCTCCAATTAGGTTGTGGAGATTGCCCCGAGCAATTTGTACGGGTACTGGTGAACCGCCCCCAAGGGTTGCCAAAGTGTACGGGTACCGGTGACCGCCCCCAAGGGTCACCATTTGTACGAGTTCGGTGACTGCCCTCAAGGGTCCCTTAGTGGAATCACGGCATCTTGCATTGTGCGAGGGCGTGAGGAGATTACGGTGGCCCTAGTGGCTTCTTGGGGAGCATTGTGCCTTCACACCGCTCCGAACAGAGATTAGCATCCGCAAGGGTGTGAACTTCGGGATACATCGTCGTCTCCGCGTGCCTCGATTATCTCTTACCCGAGCCCTTTACTTATGCACTTTACTTTGTGATAGCCATATTGTTTCTTGTTATATATCTTGCTATCACTTAGTTGTCTATCTTGCTTAGCATAAGTTGTTGGTGCACATAGGTGAGCCTAGTTGTTTTAGGTTTTTTGCTTGACTAATTAAACGTTAGTTTTATTCCGCATTTGTTCAAGCCTAAACCGTAATTATTTTAAAGCGCCTATTCACCCCGCCTCTAGGCGACATCCACGTCCTTTCAAGAAGGTTGTTACAAGTCTCAATCAGATTGCAAGCAATATACTTGACACTTGGGGGCTAATGTGTATCAGTTCTTTCAAAGTCTATAATACAAACAAGACCTGGATCATCTTCACGAAGATAACCCGACCCTTGGGGGCTACACATTGCTCCTCAAGTTTATATGATCAGATCTACAAGAAGTTCCACCTCATTAATTACATAATGACCCGGCCCTTGGGGGCTACACTTGGCATTTTGCTTCTATCAATGCAGTAAGTGCTGGTCATTATTTGCATAATAACCCGACCCTTGGGGGCGACATGTTGGTCTATTGAAATTTACATATTACTGAAGACCCGGCTTATCATCGAGAAAATAAGCTGGCTCTTGGGGGCTATGTGAGGGTATCTGGAAGACAAGGAAGGTTGAATACCTCGTATTTCTTCTTCATCATGCCAACTAAGTTGGCCTCCATGTCCCGGCTTGCGGCGAGGCGGCTCAGAATCCTGAATGCAGTTCATCAGTAGTAAGCTTCTCCAGGTTAGGAAGATCAAGTTTAGCCTTCTCCTTCTCAGGCGAAGGTGCCTCATCCTTGCTAATGTGCTTAGTCAGCACATTGGAAGGGGCTGGAGTTGTATAGACTGTACCGGTGATAGTAACCTCTTCTTCATGAGCAGTCACATCTTGAGCTGTCGGCAGAGGGCTGGCCAGCTTCGGATCAGCCTCCAGGTTAGCCTCAGGAATTATAATATCAACATCCGCTGGCTCAGTAGGCTGGGGAGTCTCATCGTGAGTGCCTTGATCAGCTTCAGAGGGCTCTACTTGAATATCAGGAGTGCCAAGCTTTGGATTCTCCGGCTCTGGGACATCCGGACGGGAAGATGACCCGTTTAACTTCCTCTTCTTAGCTTGGGCTCTGTGAACAAGGATTTCATTATAAGTCATATGCAAGGGCAACATATTAGTAAGCAGTAAGGGGATGCAAAGAAATTTACCCTAGGTTGATAACAAGAGGAGGCAGTTTGGAGGCGGTTGAGTCGCCACACGAAGGAGGCGTTTCCTGAAAAGTTAAAATTGAGCAATATGAGCAAGTTACAGCACGAGATTAATGTGCAGAAGAAATACAAACAAAGTTATGAGTTACCTCATTACGGCGCTTTCGCGGAGCCGGAGTGTCACGTAAGCCGGCCACTAGATCCTCAGAGCCGCCGCTCCGGGTCTAATGCCTGGAGTCGTGTTGCTGCTTCTTCAAAAGAAAGTTGGGGTCCAAGTGAGCAAGGAGGTGTGAAAATTTTACTTTCCGGATGACCCGCCGTATTTTTCTCTTGGCAAGGGTTCTGAGTCGGAGGAGATGGTAGTTACCTCTGCTGCGCCGGCTTGGCTTGTCTCCGCATCACCCTGAGAGGAGTCAGCGTCAATAAGTTGCATGAAAAGAAGGCCAAGAGAGTCAAGTTCTACCTCCGATTCATCCAGCTCGAGCAGGTCCTGAGCAGATGGCTTCTTCTTACGAGCCGGAGCCTGGGTCATAGTCGCCTTTGACTTTTTTTTGGAAGTGGAGGCTGTGTTTAGTCTCTTTTTCCAGAAAGAAGAACCAGCCTGCATATAATAAATGGATTTGCAGAAAGATTAAATATGGCATATGAAATGCAGTATCTAAAGGAAGAAAGGTGAAGGTTGAAATACAAAGTTTCACCTCAGGAGCCGGGTTAAGAGCATAGAAGGGACTTAACCCCGTCTTGTTGCAAACTTCTTGAGGCTCTCCCAGCAGTGAATTGACGATTACATTGAGGTCCTGATCTATTAGTGGTGTCTGGTTGAAGCGCTAAGGGTCATTCACCTCACCAGTGTATTCACACATTAAGCCGTTGCGCCGTCTTAATGGTAAGATTCTCCATGAAACCCAGCAGCGGGTTAGATCAACACCAGTCAGCCCGTTAGCCAACAAGGCTCTAATCTTTGAAAACGTTGAAGCGTATTGGGCGCGCTCTACGGCAGACAGCCGGTCTGGGAGCTCGGTGGTGGTGCGAAGCCGGTAGGGACGATCACCCGGCAATGGATTTTCTCCTTCTGGGGAAGTATCTTTACAATAGAACCAAGTATGATTCTAGTCCTTGGGGTGGCTAGGCAGAGTCGCCAAGGGAAAGGAAACATCTCTCCGTCTATGAATGGAAACACCACCAAGTGCCAGGCTTGGCCCATCAACAATCTCTGTCTGGCGGTTGATGTAGAAGAAATCTCTGAAGAGGTCGACGGACGGCTCTTCTTGCAGATATGCTTCCCAAAATATTTGGAACTGGCATAGGTTGGTGACTGAGTTGGGGCCAATGTCTTGAGGGTGCAACTTGTAGAAATGCAGGGCGTCCCGAAAAAACATTGATCCGGGCGGTGCGAAGCCACGGAGAAGGTGATCTGTGAAGACGATATCCTCCCCTTCTTTAGGTTCAGGGGTGATCTCATCACCGGGGACCCACCACTGGATGACGTCCTGAGCCGGTAAAACTCCCATGACTACGAAGTCATTGAGAATCTCCTCGGTGACCCCGGAGCCTACCCAATCGCAAGAGGCGGGGGCTTTAGCCATAACGGCGGGTTAAACGATGTGGAAAGGCATGGAGACACGGCGGGCTAAGAACGCTGCATGACCAAGACAGCTATGACTCTAGAACGACGACGCTACTTGGCGGGTCATTACTAAACTATGAGCCGCCGCTGACTAGAGGAATGAGGCGGATTACATCGCTACAAGGAGAGACGGCAGCATGATGGCGGGTCAAATAGACAGTACAAGTTGAAAATATTGCTAAGTGTGGACAAACAGGTTCCAATGACTACAGCTAAGTGTGGACAAATAGTACGGGAAATATTTTCTAACGCTAAAAGTTCGTGTATGAGTTCCCGTGAAGGGATGATCTACGATGGATATGGAAAAATGCATTAAGCAAAGCGCCGCGGATTTTGGCTAGCGGTTGAAGGCCTAAAGGTGTTTCCTTTCTCATCTACGGCAAGAACTTCGATGAACAGCGGCGGACTCGGAAGAACACCGGCGAGCTAATGCGGATATAGGAGAAGAAATGAATGGTACCTGAGAGGTACAGGAGATGCGAGAGCGCGCCGGTGAGCTCTGTGTAGGAGATATGCCCTAGAGGCAATAATAAATGTTATTGATTATCTCCCTGTTCATAATTAGGTTTATGTTCCATGCTATAACTGCTATGGTTCTCGAGTCTGCAATAACCACGAGGCTCGGAGGAAGACTCATATGCACGTGTGGAATAATAAACGGTAAAATGTATTCCTAGTCTGGCCTCTAAGACTAGCTCAAGTGTTGCATGATGGTTCTGTTTTCCTGATCATGGGCATGCCTATGCCAGCAACTTTGAGGGCACAATGTTGGAAGAACATTTGTGTTGAATCGACCCGTATTGATGTTATGCTATGAGATACATTCGTCATAAGTTAATGGTTAATAACATAGAGATGGTTAATGTTTGCATGATTCCTTAGACCATGGGAGTATCGAGTTTCTTCATGCTTGCTTCATGAACTTTGGGGTTTGTTAAACGTCATCCGTAAATGGGTGGCTATTACGGCGGCATACGGGTTCATGGAAAAGTATGTCAAGTAACTTGATAGCTCGAGATTGGGATTTGCTCCTCCTACGATGGAGAGATATCTCTGGGCCCTCTCGGTGTTACGGTATCCATCATCGTCTGGCCAGACACTTTGTGATTTGATCACGGGGATGCCGGAACACTAATACGAGAAAAGAGAACAAAATCGGTAACGAGGTAACTTGCATAGTGGACAAGTTGTTGATCCACGGGGATGGAGAAAATCTCACCTCGGGTAATTGTAACATATCGCGAAGCAACAGGAATAGCACACGGCAACTGGAGGTTCACTCGAATATTCATTCGTGTGGGTATAGGGGTCAATATGGGTGTCCACGGCTCCGATGTTGATCATTGATCGGAAGGGGTTCCGAGTCATGTCTATACTTCACCGAACCTATAGGGTCACACGCTTAAGGGTCATCTATCTGCTGAATACTAGACAGGGAGTCTGAGAGAAAATCACCGAAAAAGTTTCGGACACCGGAAAAGTTTCGGACAGCGGAAAAGTTCCGCAGAGAGAACACCGGAACAGTTTCGGTAAAACTGAAAAGTTGTTTCAGGGGATACCATTAAGTCCAATTGGTTTCGGCACATGCCTGATAATTCTTGGAGGGTGCCAGAATCATTCTGGAAACTTCTGGGAATTTTCCGGAAGAAAAACCGGAAATGTTCTGGAGCTGCCGGAACCGCTTCGGATGCTTTTCGCAGATGAAAATCACTAATCCGGAATTGTTTCGGATCGCAGTGAAAATTATTTTAGTGGGTACTGGAAATGTTCTAAGCCCACATAAATATTTTCAGTTCGAACAGACGCTAAAAAATGTCATCGTGAATAGTGAAAGTGCTTTTTGGGATATTTTTGGAAAGTCACCTTTTGGGATATTTTCCCAAAAGGCTTCTAGAAGGGATGGATGGATGAGGACCACCTTTGGGGGGCCCCACAAGGGTTGTGGCCGGCCAAGAAGAGGGCTCCACCTTGCAGGCCCACTTGCCCACTTGATTTCCCCTTTTACCCTTGGAAAGTGTTTCCTTCATGGGCATTTTTGGTATTTTGAAATACCCATCCTACCCCTTGGTTTTCCTATAAATAGGAGGTGAGGGGGCTGCCCAAACCTCATTCCTTCTCACATACAAGTGCCATGCATGATCTGGCTTTCTCTCTCCCTCCCAGCGAAATAGTTTCGTAGAGCCGAAAGGTTGTCTGGGTTCCGGTGGGAACTAGTTCTGGACGGCGAAGCCCTGCCGGATAGATGACACCGTATGTGTGCAACTCTGTAGAGAGATCGTAGTTTTGGTCTTAGTTCGAGAGTGCCTCCCGAAGGGCTGTCCGAGTGACTGTCCGAGTTTCGAGGGTCCTCCCGAAGGGCTGTCCGAGTGACTGTCAGAGTTTCATTGGTCCCCCCGAAGGGCTGTCCGTGACACCGTCCGGGGGACTGTCCGACCGCCTCCCGGAGGGCTGTCCGAGGGGAAGATGAGGGTATACATCCTCGCAGTTGGGAGGTTGTAAATCCTAGCTGCGGGGATCTGCACCGCCGATCGTCATCGACTCTACTTCCGCTGCGCCACGAGTCGGTAACGAAAATGATCAAACCTTGTATGCAGTCTCCATAGTGGTCCTGGGCTGGTGCATAGGTCGGAAAATTTTTGTTTTCCGCTGCGTTACCCAATAGTGGCATCAAGAGCCATGCTATGCGTCGATGCAGGTTGCGATCTAGAATACATAGAGATGTATGGGTGTTGCACAATATAATTAGGTAGTAGATGAGATCTATTACTGAAAATTGTTTGTGCGGGTAGCAGATGAAATATGTTACCCGATGTTCCTGTTGCTTCCCCTAAATTTGCGTAGTCCTGATCTTGATGGCATGGTGGAATCTCACAAAGTTCTGGCAATCCGCGATCCTTTCACGCTGCTCCTGAGTATGCTGATTGACAGATCAACGAAGTGCTAACAGTTCTTTGGGTTCCACCATAGTTAAAGAAAGATGGATGTTTCGCAGACGAAAGGGCAATGCAGATGTGATCTGCACGGGGGTCACGCGTATGACGAAGTTTAGTATGGGGCTCGAGATTTTATTATCTCATGTTTCATACACCCCGCAATGTTAATCTAGCGACCTGGATTATCATGCTTGATGATAGACGTTGGTAGCTTCGGTTTGTTTCGAAACCTTAGAAGCCACGAAAAATAAAATTTTGCATGAACCGATTAGAGGCGTCTAACTTAGTTTTGCAGGATGGTTTGCATGTGCATATGATGTGGTATAGCAGTGCTCATAATAATTTGATTATGTATGAGATGACTATATGATGTAATTTGATTGACATGACCTGCGTGTCATGATTCGACATGATGGCTGGAGCCATATGATTGCACTTTAATGACCTGTGTGTCAACCTTAAGTAATGCACTTATTTTATTAGCTATAGAGATAGCAATATTATCTGGTGCATCGACAAGGTGGTGGCAATCTTCGCGAAGGTGAACACCGACGCGAATGCCGAAGACGAAGAAATGAAAGACTTCTCCGTCAGAAAGGGCTATACCATATCATGCTATTATGAATTGCCTGAGATGTTTATCCCTTATGATGCACCCTTCTTGATTGCGCGGTAGTCGCTTTTATTAGGGTGATCTCTCACAAAAATATCAAGTAGTTAGTGTTCTCCCAAGTGTAGCACCGTCACGGCACCTATCTTTTCAGGGTGCGCCGTGTCACACGGGTACGAACGATTAGAGAAGTGTGAGGCGGGTGAGTTGAGACCTCGCAGCAAGATCACTTGGTTGTCTTGACGTTCAGGCATGACCATCATGAGCTCGGAACACATGCATCGAAAGATGAACAAGAGTCACATAGAGATGTGATTGGCAAGTTGGCCTACCGGTTGAGATTTTCGTCATCAGTGGTGTTACACCAATGGCGAACAATTTAAATGCGGGTCTTGTATCACTCACAATCAATTATGAGAGATATTGATTTGAGTCGGAGCGCACTTTAGAATTAATTCTTTTAATTCTTAGTGCAATTAATTTTGAACACTGTCTAAGTGTGATTTGCATAATAATTGTAGAATAATGGCTTGTGTTTCCACCTTCCCTGTTAAAATTGAATAGCTGTTAAATATCTGGTTAAAAATTTACGATTGGTAACGTAATGTGAGGATTGTCCTCTAGAGTGCCGAGAAGGACTTTGTCCTATCACATACTTTTGGTATTCTGCCGCTAATGCTATGGATCATGTGACTCATCTGGTCCTTCGATCCAAAAGCTAGAATTCCTTTTCAGCCAGGTGCAATATGTTTGCTTCCATGAGACCCGAACTTAGAAAGTTTGGATAGTTATGTGATATTCATGGAATCTGAAAATCATTTTCAGAGACAGACAAAGGCTAAAAGATATGAGATATCCAAAGCAATGTTTGTTTGCAAACTATTAGTAAAGGAGTTTACTATGCATTAGACTGATAAGAGAGGGATCCAGGAGAACGCCTGTCATATGATGAAAGGTGAATAAAACAACAACTTAAAGAGAAAGGAAGTGTCCGAAGGGTGTTAGTAAGACTTTCACGCCTAGGAAGTCCGGGGCTAACGCCACTCTTAAGTTGGATGCTTCTTCTGAGAGTAGGAGCAATACTAAAAGTTAAACTGTTAGAAGTATAAAGGCAGAAGGAAAGAAGACTGGAATATCCAGCTCATGTATGAATGTCATACAAGTTTTTGATGTATAGAAGGCTGGTCAGAGATATAGTTCTTGGGAATTATGGTTAAACATGTTAATCACTAATTCTTGGGTATTGTGAGTTAATCACAAAGATACCCGCTCGATTGCATTCTGTTGCAACTCGATGTAAGAACTACTATGGCCTGAAAGACTAGCCAAGAATGAGGTTTAGATACACGCAGGGACATAGTAAATGTTACTATGCCTTCCATCGGTGTATTCCCTATGTATTTACTTTCATAATTCATTTTAGAGTATCACACTCTAGCCCTTTGCATAAGGTATCTTGCAAGAAGGTTGTTCACAAGAGAACTTTTAATGTTCGGTGTTATGAATAACATAAGGGCCATACTTTCATTATGAATGAGACGTATGTTATGAATATTGATAATAATACATTACCTCTGGATTTACTTTCATAATTCATTTTAGAGTTTCATACACTCTAGTCCATTGCACAATGTTTGTTGCAAAAGAGTTGTTCATAAAAACAACAATTGTTGCTCAGTATTATGAATAACCTGAAGGGCCATGCTTCCATCCTAGATGGGATGTATGTTATGAATATTGATGGAAATATGATACATCCATAACACTGACGCTAAATGTCGCAAGACTAAAAGAATACCACACAATTGTGGCACTGCATTTGGTCACATTGGAGAAACCCGCATGGAAAATTCCATTATGATGGATTTTGATGTCATTTGATTTTGAATCATCTGACACTTGCAACTTTCCTCTGAAAGGTGAAGTGACTGAAATACCGTTCACAGGCCATAAGGAATGAGCAAAGAACATATTGGTGATCATACATTATGATGTGTGTACTCCAATAAATGTTGTTGCAAGTAGTGGATTTATCTATCTTCAGAAATGACTCAAGTAGATATATGGATATTTACTTGTTGAGACGTAAGTCTGGATCTTTTGAATTCATTCAGAAGGTTTTCAAAAATGAAGTTATTGTAACAAGAAAATTATGTTTCTACAATTCGATTGCAGAAAGGAATATTTGAGTTACAAGTTTAGCGAATGTCTGATGAGTTATGAAAGGGGTTTCATAACTTGCACCTCCCGGAACACCACTGCAAGTGGAAAGTCCGTGAAGATGTAATCAAACCATTTATGACATGGTAAGATCAAAGATGACATAAATAAATTTGCCATTACCCCTTTAAAAGAGTGATGCTTTAGGGACTGCGGCTTTTACACTGAAAAGAGATCCATCAGGTCGGTAGAAATGACGCCATGGTATGGTACGCCCAACCATGTTACATCTTTTCTTAACATTTGGAATATGGGGCTTGTGTTAAAGGTTACAAACCTATTCCAAATCAGACAAGTGCTACTTTGTAGGTTATCCCAAGTCATTGGGTATTCCCCCACCACTATACCGAGGCAAAGGATTTTGCCACAAAACGGTATGCTTTTAAAGAGAATAGTTCTTACAAAAGGTGAGTGGGAGGACAGTGCAACTCGACGAGATAACCAGTATCTTCGTCATCCGATCAAAGGAAAGAAACCTTGGAAGTGATTCCGGAGTTTCCTACTGCGACTGATACGGAAGTCTCTGCAATAAAATGTATGGACTTCGGTCGAACTTGTAGCTAAACCACGTAGGCAAAGCTCGTGCAAACCTATCAGGTGCGCAAATGAGATATTGTTGTTAGAGAACAGTATACCTACAATACACAAGGAAGCGTTGATGGGCCCTGACTCTGGAATTGGCTAAATGCCAATACAATCCGAGATAGTTTCCATATAAGTGATTCGAGATTAAAATCTTGATACACCTTTCGAAAGACTTAGAGTCTAACGAATATTTATGGAACTAAAAACTGATACGAATAAAATGTTTTATCCATAAAGCTCGACTTGTTGCAATAACAAGTTCAAGGAGTTCACTACGATGAGATTGTCTCACCGTAGCGATGCTTGAAGTCGGTTCGGGTTGAACTAGCAATTAATACATATTTCAATCATGAGATATGAAACATGGATGACAAAGGGATTTCCATCTGATGGAAATGAAACCTAGGACTTGTATGTGATACAGTCCAAAGTAATTTGTCGATCCAGAGGATGCTAGTAAGTATGCAAACTTCAGAGTTCCAGCGATGGACAGAAGAGAGCAAAGTGGAGTTGGAATCTTCGTTTTTGATGGAATGGTCAAAGGGGTTTGACTTCATCAAATGGGTAACGAAGATGCTTGTGATTCAAGAAAGTAAGTGGGAGCATAATAATATTTCTAAAAACCTTGTGTGCTTGACACATTGTTAATTGGAAATAAAATTTCTTGACACGAATTATTACTTCATTTGAAAATAGTTTTTTGATGAAGTACTTAGGCTAAATAGCCTCAATATTAGGAATGATGATCTATGGAGATAGATTTACCTAATGGGGCTAAGCAATGAATACATATTGACAGGGTGCTAAAACCTTTTAGCATTTAAAACGCCAAGGACTGATTCTTGCCGAAGTCATATGGAAAGAGTTTTGCAAGACTCGGTGTCTCAAAACACTGATGAGTAAAATACATGATGGAGATTCCACACACTCTTGTGTTTGGATTAATCATGTATTCCATGGTATGTAAAACAACCAGATATGTCCGATACTCCAAAGTTGTTTGCGAGTATAGATACCAAAGTGATCAAAAGCACTGATCATGGGACAACAGTGAAAAAGGGTCATTGAGTACTAAAGTAGCACTGATGACATGTTTTCTCGCAAGCAGAGATCATGAAGAGTTCGTTGTAAAAGGTTACACCGATACTGTCTTCACCATTTCTCCATGCGATTTTTGATTTAATTTGAGGGTTTTGTGTAACACACAATATGGTGGCACAGTAAGTTGGAATTGTTCTTAACAGGTTACTGTGGCGAATTCTATAACAAAGGCTAAGTATGTTGACGCTTTAGAAGCGACAAAGAAGTTGTTGAATCATATAGTTCATTCATGAACTTAGTATGGTTCCAAGATGGCTTTGGTCTATAGGACACTATTGCAGATAGTTGCTCCATAGCTTAGTCTGAGGAATCAAGTTTTGACCAATGATTCACACGTATGCAAAGCCAATATGAATTTTGTGAAAGCATAAAAATGCAAGGACATGCAAAGTTACACACGGAGCTGAAGTTGTCAGATCCGTTGGACATCAGGCTATACCACAAGTCAAGCATATTTTACACCAGTATGCCATAGGTGTAAAGTGCATTAGCATTGACTAGATTATTGACTCTAGTGCAAGTGGGAGTCTGTACGAGATATGCCCTAGAGGCAATAATAAATGTTATTGATTATCTCCCTGTTCATAATTAGGTTTATGTTCCATGCTATAACTGCTATGGTTCTCGAGTCTGCAATAACCACGAGGCTCGGAGGAAGACTCATATGCACGTGTGGAATAATAAACGGTAAAATGTATTCCTAGTCTGGCCTCTAAGACTAGCTCAAGTGTTGCATGATGGTTCTGTTTTCCTGATCATGGGCATGCCTATGCCATCAACTTTGAGGGCACAATGTTGGAAGAACATTTGTGTTGAATCGACCCGTATTGATGTTATGCTATGAGATACATTCGTCATAAGTTAATGGTTAAGAACACATAGATGGTTAATGTTTGCATGATTCCTTAGACCATGAGAGTATCGAGTTTCTTCATGCTTGCTTCATGAACTTTGGGGTTTCTTAAACGTCATCCGTAAATGGGTGGCTATTACGGCGGCTTACGGGTTCATGGAAAAGTATGTCAAGTAACTTGATAGCTCGAGATTGGGATTTGCTCCTCCGACGATGGAGAGATATCTCTGGGCCCTATCGGTGTTACGGTATCCATCATCGTCTGGCCAGACACTTTGTGATTTGATCACGGGGATGCCGGAACACGAATACGAGAAAAGAGAACAAAACCGGTAACGAGGTAACTTGCATAGTGGACAAGTTGTTGATCCAAGGGGATGCAGAAAATCTCACCTCGGGTAATTGTAACATATCGCGAAGCAATAGGAATAGCACACAGCAACTGGAGGTTCACTCGAATATTCATTCGTGTGGGTATAGGGGTCAATATGGGTGTCCACGGCTCCGATGTTGATCATTGATCGGAAGGGGTTCCGAGTCATGTCTATACTTCACCGAACCTATAGGGTCACACGCTTAAGGGTCATCTATCTGCTGAATACTAGACAGGGAGTCTGAGAGAAAATCACCGAAAAAGTTTCGGACACCGGAAAAGTTTCGGACAGCGGAAAAGTTCCGCAGAGAGAACACCGGAACAGTTTCGGTAAAACTGAAAAGTTGTTTCAGGGGATACCATTAAGTCAAATTGGTTTCGGCACATGCCTGATAATTCTTGGAGGGTGCCAGAATCATTCTGGAAACTTCTGGGAATTTTCCGGAAGAAAAACCGGAAATGTTCCGGAGCTACCGGAACCGCTTCGGATGCTTTTCGCAGATGAAAATCACTAATCCGGAATTGTTCCGGATCGCATTGAAAATTATTTTAGTGGGTACTGGAAATGTTCTAAGCCCACATAAATATTTTCAGTTCGAACAGACGCTGAAAATTGTCGTTGTGAATAGTGAAAGTGCTTTTTGGGATATTTTTGGAAAGTCACCTTTTGGGATATTTTCCCAAAAGGCTTCTAGAAGGGATGGATGGATGAGGACCACCTTTGGGGGGGGCCACAAGGGTTGTGGACGGCCAAGAAGAGGGATCCACCTTGGAGCCCCACTTGCCCACTTGCTTTCGCCTTTTACCCTTGGAAAGTGTTTCCTTCATGGGCATTTTTGTTATTTTGAAATACCCATCCTACCCCTTGGTTTTCCTATAAATAGGAGGTGAGGGGCTTCCCAAACCTCATTCCTTCTCACATACAAGTGCCATGCATGATCTGGCTTTCTCTCCCCCTCCCAGCGAAATAGTTTCGTAGAGCCGAAAGGCTGTCGGGGTTCCGGTGGGAACTAGTTATGGACGGCGAAGCCCTGCCGGATAGATGACACCGTATGTGTGCAACTCTGTAGAGAGGTCGTAGTTTCAGTCTTAGTTCGAGAGTGCCTCTCGAAGGGCTGTCCGAGTGATTGTCCGAGTTTCGAGGGTCCTCCCGAAGGGCTGTCCGAGTGACTGTCTGAGTTTCGTTGGTCCTCCCGAAGGGCTGTCCGTGACACCGTCCGAGGGATTGTCCGACCGCCTCCTGGAGGGCTGTCCGAGGGGAAGATGAGGGTATACATCCTCGCGGTTGGGAGGTTGTAAATCCTAGCTATGGGGATCTACACCGCCGATCGTCATCGACTCTACTTCCGCTGCGCCACGAGTCGGTAACGAAAATGATCATACCTTGTATGCAGTCTCCATAGTGGTCCTGGGCTGGTGCGTAGGTCGGAAATTTTTTGTTTTCTGCTGCATTACCCAACACTCTGGACACAGTCAGGGTGATGCAGCGGCCTTTGTTGAGGACGACGGCGCGGTTCGGACGTCGCGGTGGAGCTTCGGCTCCGCGAGCGTCTGGAGGAGGAAGAAGAGAGAGGCGGCGACGGGGGAAAGTGAAAGATATGGGACCCCCCCCCCCCCCCCCCGCGCGCCTATTTATAAGGGGGATGGAACCACACGAGTCCGGCACGGGAATCGAGGAGACAAAATGATGATTGACCACGAAAACGCCTCGATTCTCGGGTTGACTAGTTAATGCAAAGATCCATTGTGATGTCATTAAGATCTTTCGGATTTACCAGAGATGACATCATCCATTTCACATGGCGGGTCATGAAGATCTATTTCAGGTCAAGTGGTTATGAAGAATGCAAGACTCGCCAACCAGAAGACTCGAAGATTGACATGAACAGGTTCAAATCAATTTGGGGCCTAATGTTGGGGATATAACCACGTGGTATGACCCTCCCAAGGAGAGCGCGTGTTAGGAAGTTGGTGACTCTTACAGTGAGGCCTTAAGCAGGCCGGAAGATCAAGACACTGCTTGGAAGTAACTTGCCAGATAGGCCGGGCAGAGGCCCAGAGCCGGAAGGTAACGTATGACCCGGAGGTGTAAGCCGCCGGGAGACAGCTTGCCAGACAAGGCAAGGTGATTTAGAGATAAGGTCGGTTACTAGATGTAACCCGGCCTGGACTCTTGTAAGGCCAGGGCCTCGACCTGTGTATATAAAGGCGGGTTCCCTGGGCGGCTTAGGACACGAAAACTTTGATCGAGGGCTAGGTCAAGTGTATTCCGCTCCCTTGTAAACGATACCCAATCAATACAACTCAAAGCAGGACATAGGCTATTACCTCCTTCGAGAGGGGCTGAACGTGGGTAAACATGTGTCCTTCGTCCCGATCAACCCCTTCGAGTTAACCGCCGTAGCGATGGCTTCGCCCTTAAGTCCTTGCACTAGGACATCTGCCGTGATAAAACCATGACAGCTTGTCCGGTTGATCCATTTGCTCTCCCCCGTATCGACGAGATCATTGACACAACGGCGGGTTGTGAGAGTTTATGCTTCCTGGATGCTTATTCGAGTAATCATCAGATCAAGATGGCAGTTAAAGATCAAGATAAGACGTCTTTGATAACACCTTTTGGAGCTTTCTGCTACGTGTCCATGCCTTTTGGACTTAAAAGTGCTCAGGCCACTTACCGGTGTTGTGTATAGAATTGTCTTCATGGTCAGATCGGACGCAACATTCATGCTTATGTGGACGATATTGTGGTCAAGTCAAGGAAGAAGGAGACTCTTCTTGATGATTTGAAGGAAACTTTTGATAACTTGCGGGTCTAAAAGATGATGCTTAATCCGGCTAAGTGTGTTTTTGGTGTGCATGCAGGCAAGCTCCTGGGATTTTTGGCCTTAGGGCGGGGCATTGAAGCAAACCCAGATAAAATAAAGGCCGTCACCTCATTATCTAAACCGGCGTGTATTAATGATGTTCATCGCTTGGCGGGTCGTATTGCCGCTTTAAGCCGATTCATAAGCCGTCTGGGAGAGAAGGCCATCCCTTTATATCAGATGATGAAGAAGACATATGATTTTGTCTGGAGTGATGCTGCCAATGATGCGTTTGAGGGGCTCAACAAACAGTTAGTTGAGCCGCTTGTCCTGGCCGCTCCCGTGGAAAAAGAGCCATTGCTCCTATATGTGGCGGCTAATAACAAGGCTGTCAGCGCGACGGTTGTTGTGGAGCGCAAGGAGGCAGGCAAAGAGTACCCAGTCCAGCGGACAGTTTATTACGTCAGTGAGGTTTTGACAGAGTCCAAGCAAAGATACCCGCATTGGCAAAAGCTGGTGTTTGGAGTGTTCATGGCGAATCGCAGGCTGAAGCATTATTTCCTTGGGCATCCAATCACGGTGGTTAGCTCTGCTCCTTTGGGAGATATCATTCAAAACAGAGAGGCCACCGGCAGGATTGCTAAGTGGGCAATTGAGCTTGGACCTCTTAATTTGAGGTATGTGCCTCGAACAGCTGTGAAGTCTCAAGCCCTGGTGGATTTTATCAATGACTGGACGGAGTGTCAAGCACCGGAGGAGAAGCCGGACAATACATATTGGACAATTCACTTTGATGGATCCAGACAGTTAGAAGGCTCAGGGGCTGGAGTTGTTTAAACTTCCCTACGAGGTGATAAATTTTGTTATGTATTAAGGTTATTGTTTCCTTGTACTAACAATGTAGCTGAATATGAAGCCTTGCTCCACGGGCTCTGTGTGGCCAAGGAGATGAACTTAAGCCGGGTCAGATGTCTAGGCGACTCAGACCTTGTGTCCCAACAAGTCTCAGGCACGTGGGATTCTAAAGACCCTCGTATGGCGGCTTATCGCCAGGCGGTTGATATCATTGCTGGTCACTTTAAGGGTTATCAGGTGGATCACATTGATCGTCGAAAGAATGAGGCGGCTGATGCATTGTCATGGCTGGGGTCTTAGCGTAAACCAGTGCCGCCTAATGTGTTTCTGGATGTATTGCATCACCCGTCAGTCAAGTTACCTTCTGAGGAGGATCTTGCCATACCTGACCCGGAAGGACAGTTGGTGGTGGCTCTTCGCGCGATTCCAGATTGGACGCTGCCTTATCTTACATATTTGACCTGTGGCGACTTACCTGAAGATGAAACCTTGGCGCGGCAAATCATGAGGCGTTCTAAGTCCATGACTATCGTCAATGGCGAGTTGCACAGGTGCAGCGTGACTGGTGTTTTTCAACGCTGTGTTTCTCCTAAGGAAGGCCGTGAAATCTTGCAAGAGATACATGCCGGCGATTGCGGCCATCATGCCGGGTCAAAATCCTTGGTGGCCAAAGCTTTTTGGCATGGTTTTTACTGGCTAACAGCTCATGCAGATGCAGAGGTCTTGGTTAGCAAATGTGATGGGTGTCAGAAATTTGGACGACGAGCCCATGTGGCGGCTCAAGGGTAGCGGATGATTCCGATCACCTGGCCGTTTGCGGTCTGGGGGCTTGATATGGTTGGACCGTTTAAGAGATCTAAAGATAAGAAGACCCACCTTTTGGTGGCGGTTGATAAGTTTACAAGTGGGTTGAGGCAGAGCCGGTCAGCAAGTGCGACGCAGCAACGACAGTTCAGTTGGTCAAGAAGCTGATTTTTCGTTTTGGTTACCCCCACAGTATCATTACTGACAATGGTACAAATCTGTCCAAGGGGGCTATGAATGAGTTTTGTCAAAGTGAACACATCCGCCTTGATGTCTCATCGATGGCTCATCCGCAGTCTAATGGTCAAGCAGAACGTGCTAACCAGGAAATTTTGAGAGGTATCAAACCCCGGCTTATGGTTCCTTTTGAACGAACGCCGGGCTGTTGGGTTGAGGAGTTACCTTCATGGTTCTTTGGAGCATCAGAACCACTCCCAACAGATCAACATGCTACATGCCTTTCTTCATGGTTTATGGCGCAGAAGTCGTTCTCCCCAGTGATATTCATCATGACTCGCCCAGGGTGGTGGCTTACGTGGAAGCTGAAAATGAGGCCATGCGTCAGGACGCGCTAGACGCTTTGGACGAAGATCGGGATCTTGCACCAGGACGATCGGCAATTTATCAACAAGATCTGCGTCGCTATCATAGCCGCAGAGTAAAAACCCAGACGTTCCAAGAAGGGGACTTAGTGCTACGTTTGATTCAAGATCAGACAGATATGCATAAGTTATCACCCCCTTGGGAAGGACCTTTTGTGGTCAGCAAGAATCTCAACAATGGGTCATATTACCTCATTGATATGCGGGAGAGCGACAAGTCACGCACTTCCGGAGAAGAGACCAGCAGGCCGTGGAATATTGCTCATCTTCGGCCTTACTATACTTGAGTCATTGGCTCTCATCAATGTACATATCTCTGTCATTGTATATACCTTTTTCAATATAATAAAGCCGGCATCCCCATAATTCGGGGCCCCTGCCGTTTTCATGCAGCAATTTTGTGTGCAAAGAGTTGATTATTCATAAGGTCACTTGGGGGCTTCCAACTCACTAAGTTTAGCTTTCATACCCTCTTGACCGGCTTAAAAGCCATATTTGAGTTAAACCTGCCTGTTTGCTACTTGCTACTCCGCCAGGTGTCCCGTCGTATGCTTGACAGTCAATCTTTTTTAAGACCCTAAACTAGTCAAAGTTGAAACGGCGGCTTATGTCATGAGAGAGCCGGCTTACAGAGAGCTAGGATAAACTCACATGTCCGTTGTAGTCTCTCCGCTATGTGGCCCGTTCGTACTCTTACCAGTCAATATTTTTTAAGACCCTGAACTTGTTAAGGTTAAAACGACGGATTTATGTCACGTGAGAGCCGGCTTACAGGATTTTAGGCGTTCATGCCTAGCTTCTTTGAAGCAAAAACCTTGAGTTTTCTCAAAAATATAAATAAGAGTTCATCTCTTTTGGTTGTGCCTTCAGAGCCGCCTTACAACAAAAATTGAAGATATACATGTATATATTTTTTGTTTGTTGTCTTGCAGGGATTTTTTTCCTGAGGAAATTCTAAGTCTTCGGATGACAGCTGATCCGGCTTAGCGGGATTCATTGATCAAATTTACAGCTGTCATAACCCGCCAGCGGGTTTTTGTCTTTTCAAGATTATGGGGTACTGAGTTATTAACTCGCCCAGGAGTGTGGCCATAAGTCACCAGCACAGGAGTTGGTGAATTGATACTGATTCTACTCTGATGAAGCATCAAGAAATATGATCACATCAAGCATACACATGATGGATAAAGATTGCAGCGGTTAAGCATCCAGGATATAAGTTGGTAAAGCTTAAAACGTGAACGAAGGCACGACACAGGCAATCCGTTTTTAGCTAAGGCTATTACAAGGCTGCATGGAGCCCAAAATCTTGGACCAAAGTTTTTCACAAAGTCATAACCCGGCAGTTAGTTTATCCGGGTTAACTTCATCCGGGTACCCCGGGACCAACTTTTCACCTAAAGCGCTATCGAGTCATCTTGTGCTGGGTCTTCTATCTCCTGGATCTGAAGGTTGTCCACATCCCAGTTGTAATTGGTTAAGGCCTAGAATTCAGCTTTGTCATGCAAGATGGGAGACGGGTCAACATCAGGGGCAAAGATATGCTTACTCGTTGAGGAGTCAGATCCACCGTATCAAAAGTGGGCGGCCGAACTCGCACATTGTTGTCGTCATAAGCCACCCGATTTGCCTTCAGATCCGCCTCCGCGGCTAGTTGGCTAGCCAATGCTCGAGACGCCTTGACGCAACGAGCATAGTCTTCTTGTGTGAATTCTGACTCATCGTCTTTAAGCTGTGGAAACCCTCCGACCATCTCTTCCAGGCTAAGCTCTGGTGCATAAGCCAAAGCCCGGCTCAAAGAAGCTATTGCGCCTTTACGAGCGGCTGATCTTTTCAATTCTTCAATCTGCTTGGGAATCGTTGAGAGGCGTCTCAGCACGTCTTTGATGAACTTTGGCATGTCTTTTTCACCCATAACAGCCCTGATGGTGAAAAGACTTCCAGCGTACAACTGTTCAGTGAACGAATATAGAGCTTTCAGCTTAAATAAGTTGTCGTCTGGAAGATTGCGAGTTTGACGGCCTGTAAACAGTTCAAGTGCATAAGTCACCGGGCAAGTCTTTTTATAAGACTGTTTGGACAGAATTCTCATAAGTTAGTCAACAATACTTACCAAAGACAGCTTCGGTCATCCGAGCTACATGCCGTTTAAGGCTGGTCAGTTCTTCATTAATGGGTTTCAATTGACCCTCGACGTCTTCCGCACGTTTGATCAAGGCGGCTTGTTCAGCTTCAACAGATTTTTTGTAGGCTTCAAAATCCGCCTTGGTTTTTTCCAGCTCTTTTGAGGAGATCTGCAATTTTGCGTCAGCTTCAGCTCGGGCCTCTTGTTGCAAAGCCAGGTTTTTCCTCAAGTCGGTCAATCTTGACTCGGCCACATTTAAAGTTTCCTGCACAATAAAATTGTCAACTGGAAGTTTGCCAATCCCACGCCGTTAGCACGATGCATAATGACACTTGGGGCGGTGAAGAAATTTGTTACAAGTCTCAAGCAGATTGCAAGCAATATACTTGACACTTGGGGGCTAATGTATGTTAGTTTTTTCAAGCATATAATACAAGCAGACCCGGATCATCTTCAAGAAGATAAACCGGCCCTTGGGGGCTACAGGCTCTAAAATTTGGAGAACAGATGACTAGTTTCTCGTTACAAAATTACAAGACCCGGCTATCTCAAGAGATAAGCCGGCCCTTGGGGGCTGCAGCTGGAATTTTTTCATATCAGCAAAATAAGTGCCGGCTCATTATTTACATAATGACCCGGCCCTTGGGGGCTACATGTTGATGTATTAAAATTTACATGTTGTTGAAGACCCGACTTATCTTCAAGAAAATAAGCCGACTCTTGGGGGCTACGTAAGGATATATGGAATGCGAGATAAGTTGAGTATACCTCATATTTTTTCCTCATCATACCAACCAAGTTGGCTTCCATGTCCCGGCTTGTGGAGAGGCGGCTCAAGTATCCAGAATGCAGTTCTTCAACAGTGAGCTTTTCAAGGTTGGGAAGATTAATTTTAACCTTCTCCTTCTCAGGCGAAGGCGCCTCATCCTTGCTAATATGCTTGGTCAGTACATTGGAAGGGGTTGGAGTTGTATAACCCGTCCCGGTAATGATAACCCCCTCTTCATGAGAAGCAATATCTTCAGCTGTTTTCTGAGGACTGGGCGGTTTAGGATCGGCTTCCTGGTTAGTTCCAGTGGTCACAACATCAGCATCTGTTGGATCAGTAGGCTCGATTGTTTCATCATGGGTACCTTGATGAGCTTCAGAGAGCTCAACATGAGTTTCAGGAGTGTCAAGTTTCGGATTCTCTGGCTCGGGGGCATCAGGGTTGGCAGATGACCCGCTTATTTTCCTCTTCTTGGCTTGGGCCCTGTGAACAAAGATTTCATGATAAGTTGTATGCTAGGATAAAAGGTTAGTAAGCAACATTGGATATAAAGAAGAAAGTTACCCTGGGTTTATAACAAGAGGTGACAGTTTTGAAGCGGTTGAGTCGCCAGAGGAAGGAGGTGTTTCCTGAAAAATTAAAGTTGAACAATATAAGCAGGTTGCTGCATGAGACTAATGCACAGAAGAGATGAAAACAAAGCTATGAAATACCTCATTGCGACGTTTCCGAGGAGCTGGTGTGTTGGATAAGCCAGCCACCAGATCTTCAGAGTCGCAGCTCCGGGTCTGACGCCTGGAGTCATGTTGCTGCTTCTTCAAAAGAAAGTTGGGATCCAAGTGAGCAAGAGGGTGTGAAAACTTTACTTTCCGGATGACCCGCCGTATTTTCTCTCTTGGCAAAGGTTCTGAGTCGGAGGAGATGATACTTACTTCTGCTGCGCCGGCTTGGCTCGTCTCCACTTCACCCTGAGAGGAGCCAGCGTCAATAAGTTGCATGAAAAAAAGGCCAAGGGAGTCAAGTTCTACCTCCGAGTCATCCAGTTCGAGCAGTTCTTGAGCTGTCTGCTTCTTTCGACGAGCCGGAGCCCGGGTCTTAGTTGCTTTGGTTTTCTTTTCGAAGTAGAGGCTGCAGTTATTCTCTTCTTCCAGAAGGGAGAGTCGGCCTACATACATACATATATTTGCGGAAAAGTTAAAAGAGGTGTGAAGTGCAAAATCTAAAGGGAAAGGGTGAAGGTTAAAGTTAAAGGTCTTACTACAGGAGCTGGGTTAAGAGCATAGAAGGGGTTTAACCCCGTCTTATTGCAAACCTCCTGAGGTTCTCCCAGCAGTGATTTGACAATTAAGATGATACCTTTCTTGGGCAAAGGTATGAACTCCGATGAACGGCGATGAACTTTGAAGAATTCCGGCGATTGTAATTGGTTAAGGCCTAGAATTCAGCTTTGTCCACATCAACTGTCACCAAAGTTGGGATCCAAGTGAGCAAGAGGGTGTGAAAACTTTACTTTCCGGATGACCCGCCGTATTTTCTCTCTTGGCAAAGGTTCTGAGTCGGAGGAGATGATACTTACTTCTGCTGCGCCGGCTTGGCTCGTCTCCACTTCACCCTGAGAGGAGCCAGCGTCAATAAGTTGCATGAAAAAAAGGCCAAGGGAGTCAAGTTCTACCTCCGAGTCATCCAGTTCGAGCAGTTCTTGAGCTGTCTGCTTCTTTCGACGAGCCGGAGCCCGGGTCTTAGTTGCTTTGGTTTTCTTTTCGAAGTAGAGGCTGCAGTTATTCTCTTCTTCCAGAAGGGAGAGTCGGCCTACATACATACATATATTTGCGGAAAAGTTAAAAGAGGTGTGAAGTGCAAAATCTAAAGGGAAAGGGTGAAGGTTAAAGTTAAAGGTCTTACTACAGGAGCTGGGTTAAGAGCATAGAAGGGGTTTAACCCCGTCTTATTGCAAACCTCCTGAGGTTCTCCCAGCAGTGATTTGACAATTAAGATGATACCTTTCTTGGGCAAAGGTATGAACTCCGAAGATTATACCTTTCTACAGCTTTTAACCCGGTCAATCATGACTAAGGCTCCCTCTTCTTGCGATTGGGTAGCCTCCGGGCTCACTGAACTTATGCTCAACGAGTATGTAGCCATGGGGGTTTTACCGGCTCAAGAATTCATCCATTGGCGGGTTCCTGGTCCCGAAACTATCCCTGAGGGGAAGTGGTTATCTTTACGGATCATCTTCTCTGTGGCTTCTCACCGCCTGGGTAAAAAAAATTCCGGGATGCCCTGAATGTTTATAAACTTCATCCTCAAGACATTGGCCCCAACTCCGTCACCAACTCGTGCCCATTTCGAGTTTTTTGCGAAGCGTATCTGCAAGAAGAGCCCACTGTTGATCTCTTCAGAGACTTCTTTTACATCAACCGCCAGACTGAGATAGCAGACGGACCAAGTCTTGAACTCGGAGGTGTCTCCATCCAGAGGTGGAGAGATGTATCTTTTCCCTCTACTGTTTTGCCCGGGGCAGTGTCTCTGCAATAAGATGATACCTTTCTTGGGCAAAGGTATGAACTCCGATGAACGGCGATGAACTTTGAAGAATTCCGGCGACCTAATGCAGATATGGAAGGGGTGAAGAATAGAACCTAAGAAGACGCAGAGAGCGCGGACGCGTGCCGGCAAGTTCTGGACACAACAGGTTGATGCAGCAGCCTTGTTGAGGTGAACGGCGCGGTTCGGCAGGTGCGGCGGAGCTTCGGTCACGCAGATCAAGAAGAAGAAGAGGGAACAGCAGCGGGGGAGAGTGAAAGGAATGCCCCTCCCCCCCCCCGCGCCTATTTATAAGGAAAAGGTGGAACAACAACAGTCCAACACGAGAATCGAGGAGAAATGATAATGATTGACGAGGACGACGCCTAGATTTTTGGGTTGACCAGTTAATGCAAAGATCTATTGTGACATCATGAAGATTTTCTGGATTTCCCAGAGATGACGTCTTCCATTTTATATGGCGGGTCATAAAGATTTATTTTAGGTTAAGTGATTATGAGGAACACAAGACTCGCCAACCAGAAGAATAGAAGATTGACATGAGCAGGTTCAAATCAATCTGGGGCCTAATGTTGGGGATATAACCCCACGGTATGACCCGCCCAGAAGGGGCCGGGTTAGGAAGTTGGCAATTTAACAATAAAGCCTTAAACAGGCCTGGAGGTAACTTACCAGACGGGCTTGGCGGAGGCCCAGAGCCGGAATACGGTGCGTGACCCGGAGGCGTAAGCCGCCCGGAGATAGCTTGCCAGAGAAGGCAAGGTGACTTAGAGATAAGGTCGGTTATGAGGTGTAACCCGGCCTGGACTCTTGTAAGCCCAGGGCCTCGACCTGTGTATATAAAGGCGAGTCCCTGTGGCGGCTTAGGGTACGAAACAATTGATCGAGAGCTAGGTCAAGCGAATCCGCTCCCTTGTAATCGATACCCTATCAATACAAACACAAAGCAGGACGTAGGCTTTTACCTCTTTCATGAGGGGCCGAACCTGGGTAAACCTGTCAGGGATATACCCCGCGGTATGACCCGGCAGACAGTTATGACCCGGAATGGTCATGACCCGGCAGACAGTTATGACCCGGAATGGTCATGACCCGGCAGACAGTTATGACCCGGAATGGTTATGACCCGGCAGACAGTTATGACCCAGAATGGTTATGACCCGGCAGACAGTTATGACCCGGAATGGTTATGACCCGGCCGACAGTTATGACCCAGAATGGTTATGACCCGGCACATAGTTATGACCCGGCAGACAGTTATGACTGACAGACAGTTAAGTCCCGGAGACGAGTCCCTGAAGATGAGTCCCTGAAGATGACTCTTGAAGATAAGCCCGGTTGTAAGCCGCCCGGTTGTAAGCAACCCGGGACTCAGAAGCCCACGAAGAGAAGCCCGTGATGGAGAGTCATAATAGGTTAAGTCATAATCCGACTTGGACTCTACATGTAAACCACCCCTTCAACTTACATAAGGAGGCGCAGGTCACCCCAAGAGGGTCAAGTTTTTAGACGTCTCCATAGACAGGTCTTAGACAGACAAGTCATTAGAGATAGACAGATTAGAGGCTCTCAAGACTAGAGGTAGCGATTCCGCACCCTTGTAACCGAGATCATCCTCATCATCAATATACACAAAGCTGGACGTAGGCTTTTACCTCCATCGGAGGGGCCGAACCTGGGTAAACTCGCGTCTCTCGATTCCGACCAACCCCTCTCAAGCCGCCACATAGTTGCGATGGCCTCACACCTAAGTTCTCTCACGAGGACATCTTGCCGTGACAAAACCACGACAAAACCCGTGTATTTCGTCCCGATTAACCCCTTCGAGTTAATCACCGTAGCGATGGCTTCACCCCTAACTCCTTTCACTAGGACATCTGCCGTGATAAAACCACGACAGTACTCCTCCGGTGTCAGTGAGTTGCATGATCTCATGGTCATAGGAACAGATACTTGGCATGCAGAAAACAATAGCAATAAACTTGACACGATCATATGCTACATTCATAGTTTGGGTCTTGTCCATCACATCATTCTCCTAATGATGTGATCCCGTTATAAAATGACAACTCATGTCAATGGCCAGGAAACCTCGACCATCTTTGATCAACAAGCTAGTCTATTAGAGGCTCACTAGGGACACAGTGTTGTCTATGTACCCACACATGTATTTGAGTTTCTAATCAATACAATTCTAGCATGGATAATAAACAATTATCATGAACAAGGAAATATGATAATAACCAATTTATTATTGCCTCTAGGGCATATTTCCAACAGTCGTGGGAGGCCACCGGCGAGGTCGCTGTTCGCCGCCTCGAACGGCGTCGAGTACCTATTCTTCCACGTCGCCCGCGCCGTCCGTCCCTGCCTCCAAGTTTGTCGGCGTCGCCGTGCAATGCTACCTCGAACTACTTCCCCGTGACCGTCGCCCGTGCCTTCCTCCTCATCCAACGTCGCCCTTGTCCATCGACGCCTCCGCCATCGACCACTAGTGCAGAAAAGCATAGCTATGGCGTGGAAAAAATGGTCCTGCTGGCATAGACACCCGACGCCACCAATATGCGCCACTGCTAAAATATAGTGGTGGCATTGGAGACGACGCCAGCAGTATTTTGAATACCTGCTGGCATTGGATAGAGTTGCACACCGGCACTGTCATATTTAGCTAATAAAAAAATACCAGCTTCACAAAATATACTAAACAATTCATTCAGAAAAGATACCAAACATTTCAATCACAAAAGATACCAAATTCACAAAAGGAAAGTACTAATTACTTCTCACAATGTATAGATCGATCTTCCCCTCTCTTGATCGACACTACCTAGGTAGTTTTTCCTAAGGACTATTTTAAGCTCACGAAGCTTATTCCTATTCGTCTGCTCCTCCTTGATGTAATGCGCTTTCTCCGTCTTCAGTTGAGTCCTCTGGGCCTTCAGGACTTCTATGTCCTTATTGATCTCAGTTATCTTGAGGTTCAGCGTCGTGATCTGACCTTCGAGACTGAAAATCTTATCGTAGACAATAGCATTGTCATCGATAATTTTGTCCTTCTCCTTCGTCACGGAGTCATTCAACTCCTGCAGGGCCTTGAGGGTACTCTCACGTGACGCGATCAGCTCGTGACTGAGAACGTCCACGTCACCTAAAGACTGCACAACGATAGCTGGCAAAGACGGACCTCCTACGTATGCCTGCCAAGGGTTTCAAATCATGAACAACTAATTAGTGGTTTGATTCGTGTTTGCAATGCTAATGCATGTTTTTGTAACCTTAATTACCTGGTTGGTGCTCATGTTGCATTTATCTTCAGAAAACCCCGACCAATGATCAGAGGAGCCTACCCAGAGGCTAGAGTCAGCCATGGTATTTGGCTAAAGAATGAAAAGAGTATTTAATGCAAAAAGAATGAAATGAATGAGACTACCAAAATGGAAACAGGTTGTGTCATACATAATAAATTACTTTGGCTGTGTTTGATAGAAACAAGTTCCATACATAATAAATTACTCAGCCTGTGTTTAATAAATGGAAAAATTGAAAGTTCATGCCTTTTGGCAATGACTAATAGAGACCAAAAGTTTAAGCACTTATGCTGAATGTAGCCTTATATGGCACTCGACTATTGTAAAGAAGATGTAGTTATAAACTTATAGAATGGTATGGCATATATGATAAACGCAAGCTTACCTATGCATTAGAACAATAATAATAAGGCTCCAAGCACCAAATTTAACAATACATGAACCACATAAAAAATGAATGAGATATGCAGTGTAATGGGTTAGTGCTCTTATAAAAACTGCAGCAATTGCGTTCTCATTAGGACCAACACAGAGGTGCGACCTACGGCTGATGTTTAAGAACACAGTGTCCTGGTTTAGAACAATGATTTTTACTAAGACGACATGAAATCTACAGCATGTACAACATGAAATCTACATCATGTACTAAGATTCAAACAGCAAAATACCCAATACCCAATAATTAACATCCAGAGATAGCAATACCCAATACAGTTACTTTCTAGCATTGTAGCATTCTTGTTTTTTCTTTGCATAAAAAACGGAGATAGCAAAATACCAGTGACGGAGACGCGGAGGTGCTCGGCGGCGAGGAGGGTCTGCGGGCGTCATCGGGCGGGGCGGCGTCGGGTCGTGCGGCGTCGGGCGCCACGGTGACGGGCTGCGTCGGGCACGGGGTCGGGCGGGGCAGCGGACGGGACGGTGACGGGCGGCGTCGGACGGGGCGGCAACAGGCGGCGGCGGGGATCGAGAGGAGGATGAGGGAGTTGGGGCTCGAGAGAGTGAGGAGTAGGGCGCTGGGCGGGGATTAGATAGATTAGTGCTGGCATGGGCCTAATGGGCCTAATGTGCAACGTCGGGGCTAATGTGCAATGCCAACACTAATCGAATAGCTATGGAGTTTCAATTTAGCCAATGTCAACACTATTTGAAAATATTAGTGTTGGCGTTGGTGAGAAATGGCGTGCCACGAACAAGAGTTGTGGCTAGCCATTTCTGCACTAGTGGAGCTGCGCCTCGTCGAGCTCGCCGTCCGACTCCGGCCTGGTAAGCACACCTCCCTTCTCTCTATTAATGTTACTTGCAGTATGGGCTTATTAGTGTAGTTAAAATGTACAACATATGGATAAAACACTAGTACACCATTTTATTAGTGTAGCTAAAATTTGTTGCGAGTGCCAATGTCTATAAGTGCATATGTATACAAATATTCATACAACATTTTATTAGTGTAGTTAAAATATACCATTAAATCTTCATAAGTGAATGCCTAAAATATGGATGAGCATATGGTACATTAGTTTTTTCAGGATGCAGGTGTATTCATAGTGAGTGCCAATGTTTTTGCGATGCGTGGATTAAGTTCGGTTTCGCTTAATTTCTGGCATTCAATATGTCCAATTTCTATCAAAGATCATGTTGTTCTTTCTAAATGTTACATCTAACTGTCAAATTGTTTATGCGATTTAGATGAAGAAGCCAAGACGCCTCGTTAGGACTCCTACAGCCATAAACGGAATTCCTACTGCCTAGATCGTGCTCGTCTATGTCGAGAGTGCTTGAGCAGCCACCAAGAGCGCTCGGTCATATTCCGAGAGCGCTAGAGCAGTCGTTGCGAGCGCTAGAGCAGCCGCGGAGAGTGCGCGAGCAGCCGTCGAAGCTGTGATGGAGCTAAACAACTAGCACTGCTTTCATGTGATCTATATGATCGATGCTTGTGAACTAAATTTCTAAGTTGCTATGATGGAGCTAAACTTGTGCTTCTGAACTACTGATGAATTGTGCAACATGGTGACTTGTATCGTCTATGATGCTATGAAGATTATGATGTGACTTTGCTCTATGTGATTGGATAACTATGAAAATGACTTGTTGGCTTCTTTATTTATTTACGTAGATGAAGTGGAACTGGTATGTGATGTACACCGGGAGGAATCTTGGAATTTATGATTCATGGAAGATATGCAAGGAGCAAGTGAAAGGTTACAAAAACAACTGCTACAAAGGATATAAGACTAAAAAAGAAGACGAGGGTTATTATGCCAACTACGTTCGCAGAGAAGCTGAGGATCATTATGCCAACTACGTCCGCACAGAAGTTGAGGGTCATTATGTCAATTTCGTCCGCAAAGAGAAAATCAACTATGAATTATGCAAGACCGTGTGAACAAGTGGACGAGTAACGAACTTGATTATCTTTATCCTACTCATTGTCATTATGGTATTGTTGTTATCATGAGGTATTATATGCATGTGTACGTAATAATGATGCGACATGAGTTGTTGTACAGTAATGCGTACATCTATTTGTATGAAGTTAAGATTATTGCTATGTTAAATGTAATGTGTATGATCGCTTACGTTAGTTGTATGCTGTAATGTGATTATTTGTATCCTGTAATGTGTATCAGGTGCTGGTATGGCTGCAGGCCGAAGAGGTAGTTGTGGCGGGTGACATGTATCGCTCGCCACAACTATTAACATACACCAATGGCGGACAGGTAGCAGCGCCCGCCACTGGATAAGCTCTAACAGTGGCAGGCACCCGCCCGCCACTGATGGCATTATAGCAGTGGCAGAAGGTCAATGGCGGGCGCCCCTCGGTGCCTCGCTTGCCACTGCTGGCCATTTGGCGCCCGCCAGTACTAGGTATACCTATAGTAGTGGCCCGTCGCACATGACAAACTCAATAGACTACATACACGCGCACGCCCCTCTCCCTTGCCCCACTTCACTCTCACTCTCACACCCCCATTTCGTCGCCGTCGGCTCATCGACGTTGCCGCCGTCGCCGTCGGCCTCGGTGTCCGTTGCCGCCGTCATCGTCCGCTGCCTTCGTCACCCTCCGCCCGCTGCCTCCATCGCCGTCCGCTACCTTCATCACGCTCGCCGACGATCCGCCCCGTCGCCGTCCACTCGGTAATACATCGCCATCCCCGCCGTCCCCGCCTCTCTCTTTGACTTTCCTCCTTGCCACCCGCTGTCGCGTCGCCACGCACACGGACAGCCGCGGCAGCAGCCACGCACACGCACACGGACGTTCGACTAGGGTTAGGGTATACCTCTGTGATATAAGTTTAAGTTATGATGATGTCTCAGCTTGATTCACTCCAGGAACAATAGCTTTTACCATCAAGCATCAATCAAACAATTTGTGAACAAGTACCAAAGAATAAGTGTAACACATACTAGACATATTCATTTATGTTGCTCGATTTAACATCATTGCAGAGCAACAATACAATAATAACTCAGGTTATGAGTTTGAGCCTCACTGAATAAACATATTAGAATATCATCTTCTAAGCACCATATAAAATAATATGGTCAGGTAGAAAAGTAACATGGAAAAGTAACTGTACTTAGAGAGTTGAATTTAATTTCTATACCCATAGGGTGACAAGGTGAAGGCTAATGATTTAACTACTGAAAGTAGAGGAACATGCATCAGAGTTAAAAGCATCTCAAATTCACCTACACCTTTTTGTGTTAGCACTTCCAATAGAGATGAAGTTGCAAAAGGGGACATTTTTGGTGCGTGCACCTCGATGGCTGAATGTCATACAGTTCTCTGTATAGTTGCAATAGATGCAAAAATGCTCTTTGGAGGACGAGCTCCATGGCTCTCTTTTTTTGAAAAATTCGAAAATCATATTTTTAAGTTTCAAAAAATTCTGAAAAAATCATACACGTTCATACGGATGTATAATACATGTGTGTGAACTCTGACGATGAAATACATTAGGGTGAGAGCTACACAAAAAAGACAAAATCGTGTTTTTTGAAAGGGTGAACAGTACATTCACTGTTCACTGAAAAAATGGAGGAATTTGTCTTTTTTGTGTAGCCCACACCATAATGTATTTCATCGTCAGATTTAACACACATGTAAAACACATCCATATGAACGTGTATGTTTTTTTTCAGAATTTTTTGAAACTTAAAAATATGATTTTTGAATTTTTCAAAAAAACGAGCTCCATGGAGCTCGTCCTCCAAAACGCCCCACTCCAGTAGATGCCTTCAGTTAATTACATCACTAGTAGAAAACAGGCCTTATGTCGGGGATATACCCCGCGGTATGACCCGGAATGGTTATGACCCGGTTACAGTTATGACCCGGAATGGTTATGACCCGGTTACAGTTATGATCCGGAATGGTTATGACCCGGTTACAGTTATGACCTGGAATGGTTATGACCCGGTTACAGTTATGATCTGGAATGGTTATGACCCGGTTACAGTTATGACCCGGAATGGTTATGACCCGGCAGACAGTTATGACCCGGCAGACAGTTATGACCTGGCAGACAGTTATGACCCGGCAGACAGATATGACCCGTCAGACAGTTATGACTGGCCGACAGTTAAGTCCCGGAGACGAGTCCGTGAAGATGTGTCCCTGAAGATGAGTCTTGAAGATAAGCCCGGTTGTAAGCCGCCCGGGACTCAGAAGCCCACGAAGAGAAGCCCGTGATGGAGAGTCATAATAGGTTAAGTCATAATCCGACTTGGACTCTACATGCAAACCGCCCCTTCAACTTATATAAGGAGGGGCAGGTCACCCCAAGAGGGTCAAGTTTTTAGACGTCTCCATAGACAGGTCTTAGACAGACAAGTCATTAGAGATAGACAGATTAGAGGCTCTCGAGATTAGAGGTAGCGATTCCGCACCCTTGTAATCGAGATCGTCATCATCATCAATATAGACACAAAGCAGGACGTGGGCTTTTACCTCCATCGGAGGGGCCGAACCTGGGTAAACTCACGTCTCTCAATTCTGACCAACCCCTCTCCAGCCGCCACATAGTTGCGATGGCCTCACACCTAAGTTCTCTCACGAGGACATCATGCCCTGACAAAACCACGACAGTTGGCGCCCACCGTGGGGCAACGCCCGGTGGTGTTATGTTCTTGAAGGGAATTCTTCAGGGATCGAGAAGATAGCGATCCGCCGGATGAAAAAAGAGCCGGCGAGCAAGGATCGACGTCGTCGGCGAGTAGTCTGAACGGCATACCGAGATTGAGATCGAGACAGGTTAGGGTTACATTCCTGCACTACTACATCTTGCGATCTGCCGAGACAGACAAAAGACCGAGCAGTTTCCCTCAACCGAAGGACGCGGTCAAATCAGTCCGCATCCAGATCAATTCAACCCAGCATAATCTACGAGTCGCCGTACTGCACCATGTAGTACTATTCCACGAGAAGCAACTACACGTCTAGTTTCAATCTCAAAACCCGAGGCTGCTCACGATCTGACTAACCACCACGTTGAAGACCAAAGCAACTCAAAGCTAACCATCAAAAACAAATCAGAGGAGATGGGTGCTACCACCGGATTATTATTACATAACCCGATTGGTCAAATCTCCACGGCTGGGAGAAGGACTCCATGACGTGGGAGAAGTTATGACACGGACTCGCTACCGCACGCGTCGAAGTTGTCCCGAATCCGCCTCTGCTTCGGCAACACCTCCATTCGCCAGCGCACGCCGAGCCGGCCCGCTGCGGCCGCAACCCGTTGCCCTGCTGTTGTGACTCCGCTCCACCTCGCTTCGCTCGCTGAGCTGGCCCGCCTCTGCCGCGGGCCAGCGCAGCTGAGCCACCGCCGGCTCTCAGCGTATCCGTCGAGCCGCCGCACTCCGTCGAGCCGCCGTTCCGCGCCGCTCCAAACCACCCCTGCCAGAGTGGACTCCAAGCCGCCGCCTCCGCTGAGTCGCCGTGACAACCGTGGCTCGCCCGCTGCCGTTCTGCTCCGGGTCACCGTGGGCGGCAGCGCCCGTCTCACCTCAGCGGAGAGCCGCCGCGCTGGGCTACCTCCGCCTTGGCCTTGCGCGCGCCTGCGCCCGGCCAGCTCCGCCTCGCTCCCACAAGCCGTCGCCTTTAAGGTCAACCTCTGCCACCAACGGCGCCAGCTCACCTCCGGCATCGCGGATTCGCCCCGCCAAGCCGTCTTCCGGCGCCTTGTGTCCGAGCTGCCGTGGTCCGCCGCTGCTGCGCCATGGCTGCCTCTCCTCGCCTCCCCGTCGCTCCGCTGTGGGCGGCTCCACCTTGCCCTGTCGCTGCGCCGTGGCCGGCCGGCTGCTCCGCGCGCCAGCCACCTCACCTCGCCCCGTTGCATTGGAGTCGCCGCAGCCACCGTGGCCTCACTGAGCCGAGCCGCCCGGTCACCGTGGGCCGGCGCCCCCCGCGGCCCCCGGCTCTCCCGCGCACGGCCGGCTCTCCCGCGCACGGCCGGCTCTCCCGCACACGACCGGCTCTCACGTTCCCCCCGGCTGCCGCGTCTTCAGGCCTTGCCTTCAAAGCCGCCGTTGCTGCCCGCCCTCGCCGGTACGGATTTGAACCGCCGCGGCGTCGCCTCGCCGCCGCTGCCGCGCCCCGCTGCCGCTGTTTCCGGCTCGCCCCCTGGCCTGCTGCAGAGAGCTGCCTCACTCCTACGAGGCCACCCTCAGCGCCACTGCGCCGCGGTCCTCCATCCCGCGCTGCGCCTCCTTGCCGGCCTGCACCCGCACTGGCTCCGCCCTGTTGCGCCGCTCGGCCCCGCCGTGCCCACCTTCACCGCGAGCCGCGGCCCCGGCCGCCGGCTTCGCCCAGGCCTCTCCCCGCCGCGGTGTAGGACTGAAAGTATGTCTAGGGGGGGTGATTAGACTACTTGACCAAATAAAATTTCTACATTTTCCCAATTTTAGTGTTGGCAGATTTTAGCATATATGGCAAGTCAAGTACACCCTACACATGCATGTCTAAGAGTATAGCAGCGGAAAGTATCAACAAGCATGAGTAGAAAGGAAGGGTAAGAGGATCAAATGCAATTGTAGACACGATGATTTTTCCCGTGGTTCCGATAGGTGGTGCTATCGTACGTCCACGTTTATGGAGTCTTCAACCCACGGAGGGTAACGGTCGCGAGAGTCCACGGAGGGCTCCACCCATAAGGGTCCACGAAGTAGCAACCTTGACTATTCCATAACAGCTTCCGTCCATGAAGGACTAGCCTCACTATGGGTAGATCTTCACGAAGTAGGCGATCTCCTTGCCCTTACAAACTTCTTGGTTCAACTCCACAACACGAAGTAGGAGGCTCCCAAGCGACACCTAACCAATCTAGGAGGCACCACCCTCCAAAAGGTAATAGGCTCGGCAATGACGATGAACTCCTTTCTCTTGTGCGTCAAGATGATAGACTCCTGTCGGGGGGATGACCCCCGGGTACCCCAAAGACGGCAAGTCGGACGGGGTGCCCGCCTGCCCGGGCCGGCTGCTCCACTCGGCCGGCTGCCGACTGCTCCCGCCAGCCGGCTGCCCGGAGTCAACCACGACGTACCGTCGGACACGCGCAGACAAGACGGCCAGACCCCGCACTATTGGCGAACAGTCGGACGCAGTGCTGGCGACACCATCTACAGTGTACTCGTCTCTGGACACTATTGCATAAAGTGTCCAGGGGCCACCTAGTTGGCTTTGTTTGTAAGCTACCAAGTAGCTTACAAACCAAGCACACGCCCATGCCCACCTAGCTTAGAAAGTAAGCTACCCCTTGCACTATATAAAGGGAGCCACCCATCCATCCAGAGGGGCGGACGGACAGGGAGCACAAGCTCCACGCCACACTCCCTCACTAGCTAGCTCTCTGCTACTGCTACTTCTAATACAGCTCTAGGAGCAACCCTGTACTGATATACCACATACATACAGACATGCAGGAGTAGGGGTATTATCTCTCCGGAGAGCCCCGAACCTGGGTAAACCTCCGCGTGCTATTCGCATACCCGTCCCGGATCTCCACTGCAGCCTTGCTCTCACCTCGATAAGCCACCCCCTGGCATCTACCGTGATGCGGTACCCCCTCTGTCAGGACCGGTTTTCCAGGATATTAATTTCCCAGTAAATGGTCCTTGTGCTCACCAGCCCCAGGATTACTGTTAGCTGATGAGACACAATCTTGATACAGAAATTCCAAGCAAAATACAAAATCTGAAGTACAAGACCATTGTGGTCTATGAGTACAACAAAAGTTTCTAGTGGTTGATGGCGGAAGCGGTTTGCGGATCATCAGCGTCTATGGGACTCCATTTCCCACAGGAACAGCTGACCTGGATAATTCCTATCTTCGCGTGGCTGCGGTGTCCGTTGCCTAGGTTCTGGGGCTGTCATCATTGCACTCCTCTCCAAGCATGCAATCTGGCCAAGATAATAGCCAGGGACAAGCCAGTGAGTACTTTGAATGTACTCGCAAACATCATGAACACAGGTATAATATAGCAGGTGATAATCATGCACTGAAATAATCCACGATTACTTAGTTAGTCACAAAATACAATCCATGACACAGGGATTATATGGAAAATGAATAACAAGCATGCCACAGTCGGGTGTCTGAGCGACACCACATAAAGGGCTTATAAGGAAACTAAATAGCAAACATGCCACAGTCGGGCGTCTCAGCGACACCACATAAAGGGCTTATAAAGGAAAGTAAATAACAAGCAGGCCACAGTCGGGCGTCTGAGCGACACCACATAAAGGGCTTATAAGGAAAATAAATAGCAAACATGCCACAGTCGGGCGTCTCAGCGACACCACATAAAGGGCTTTTAGAGGAAAGTAAATAGCAAGCATGCCACAGTCGGGCGTCTCAGCGACACCACAAAAAGGGCTTATATAATCATAATCATAATGAGTATCCAGGAGGTAGAACCATCCCAAGTGATACTCAGCAAAGCAAATAAATAACATGGTTAGTCCATAATAATAATAATAATAAAATTCATTTGACACACGGCATGCTTAATTTTCCGGTTTAGAAGTTTGCCTCCGAAGACCGACACTAAGACCGACACTTGACCCATCCCAGACTGTAGTCCTTAACCGCGGACACGGCTATTCGAATAGATGGAGACTCTGCAGAGGGTGTACTCTTTACCCACGAGTAACGGATTCCTTCAGTCCACCGGGACTAATTCCGCTTACGGTCTTTGAATTGAAAACACACCTGAGCTGCACACACCAGCTTAACTTACCGGTGCCTGGAATCACCCATGACACCCGTCAAGCAAAACTCTAAGTGGGGAGGCTACAACCTCGACTAGCATGGGATCAAATTTATATCGCGCGCTCTAAGGGGTGCCCCCCTCTCGGTCCCAACCGGAAACACCCATGCCCCCGGACCAGGTGGCATGCCTACCGGATGCAGCCGGTATCTTCCACCATGGCCTCTCTGTACGGTGTGTGCGAAGAAAGGGGTTGACAACTTACTGAACCGTACCCTACCTGTAGCAGGGACCAGTGGTAGCACGAAACAAGTATGGGGGTTACTGGAACAAGACTCGATCTACGGTCGACTCAGGAGGTTTATGTATTCCCTGCATGGTTAGCACAACAATGCTTTGCACAGTATTACTGACAGGGCCACCACCCCTCATGCTCCATCATGCCTCACTGCACATCCTCGCCACAACGAGATGTCAGTCACGTGGTTGTATCCACCGGAACACAACCCTCTTTCGGACTTCATCCGAACTACCACTAGGCATATATGGCATGAGAAGTGGCTGCTGTCATCAATATCACATGTATATCAGAAAGGATTTTCACCATATGCTTATATGCATGAGTATGCTTTCCACATGAAATAATGGTACTCCACTTTAGCCTAATGGTGGAGTTCAAATGTTCTAGCAAACAACACACGACTTGTATCATATCGGAGTTCAAGATGCTTACCTTTAGTGTGTGGAGAGGTAGGGTGCATCACAAAACTTTTGAAAGTTTTTCTCCTCTCTCCAATTCCTATTTTGAAAAATATTTAAATTAACACGCAATACAAAAACAGTACAAAAAGTTGTCTTGGAAAATTTTCAAATAAATATGAAAATAAACTAGATGAAACTGAGAGAGGTAGGAAAAGAATCAAATCAATCGGAGTTTTATTTTAAAAGTTATAGCCAGTCAAAGTTCAGGTCAAAATTCTGTTTTTAAATAAAACAGAAAAAAAAAGAAAATGTATCGGACCGAATACGCTTTAGGGAAGAAGGAAACGTACTTCGGGGACAATACGCGTACCTTAAGCGAAAGCGTATTCTACGGAGTACGCCTTCCCCGTGGGAACACGCAAGCGAGGGCCTGCGCCACTGGGGCGTCTGGCTGGGTCACCGACAGGTGGTCCCCATCTGTCGGGTTCGTCCCTCACCTCTCGCGCGCGCCTGGGACAGAGGCAGTGCCGGACTCCGGCGACGATTGCCGGCGCTACAGGCCACCAATCGTGGTGCTCTGCATATGGGGATGCTCGGGAGAGAATTCCGCGTCCGTTGGAGACGGCTAGGGGCGCGGTAGAGCTCGAGGGTGCACAGCCCTTCCTCCATGGCGGAAGAGGCTTCGGCCATGAGAGGGAGCTTTGCACACCGAGACTCTCGGACGAAATTGGCAGAGGGGATGGGTTCTAGGGGTGATGGTGGAGCTAGTGGTGAAGAGCTTGGAGAAGGGGAGGCCTTAGTTTGGTCGGAATCGACCGGAGGGCGGCGGCGGTGGTTCGGCCGGAGACGGGGAAGATGGGTTCCCCCGGTCGTCAGGCTGCTTTGGGGGCTTCACTACGGGACCAGGGAGGGCGATGGAGTGGCTAGTCGTGCTCGGGGCTCCTTTTTATAGTGCGACGAGGTCGGTTCCCGCGGCGGCCATGGATAAGAACGACGACGAACCGCCGTTCTGTTGCTAGGGGAGACGTGGCGGCGACGGGCGCTATCGGACGAGCTCGCGGATAAGAACGGCATGGTCCAGGGGGCAGTTGGCGCGCTGGGGAGGCTCGGGCGGCGCCGGCCATGGCAGGGGCTCGCTGCGGCCGCAGGCTTGCCGCCAAGGGGCCACTGCTGCCACTCTGGGAGGAGTAGAACGCGACGGGCAGAACCAGGGGGCAGGGGGGATGAATGGAACGACCGGGGGAGGCGACATCTGGTCGCGACGGCTCGGGAGCAGCACGAGCAAAACGTGCGCTCTGGCCGCGCTCTGGCCGTGCCCAGAGCACGCACGCCAAGCGCTCGACGAAATGCCCGCGCTAGCTATAGGGCTTGGACGGAGCTGCAATTTACCAGGATGGATGGGTGGTTTGATAAATCTCTAGTGGACATGCTGGTTTGGTCTGGGAAACTAGTTCATAATGCAAACCTAGAAGCATGCCAAATCTGGCCATGCTCCTAACCTGCTTGATGAAATGCCAAAGGCATCTAGTCATCTCTTCTGGTGGCCAAAATCTCCAGGTTAGTGTCTCTTTAGGTGCAGCTGATGATGGAAAAGTTAGTGTGGCCAAAGCAAAAACTTGTTAATGCAAGTTTTGGTGAAAAACAATTCTGGACAGAAAAAGAAAGGGGCAATTTGGTCAACTTAAACATGCCTATGGGTCTGATCTCTTGGACTTAAGGTTTTGATAGGGTGGACTAAAAGTAGGAAAAATCCCAAGGGCAATAGGGCAAGATAAAATGAGGTTGCAGTACAAACTGCCAAACTGGACTAGAATGCAAATGAGGATGGTTTGCTCAAAATTTTCAAAGAACCCAAATGGATTTGTGCATAAACATGAGTTATATACATCTACTGACATCCCAAATTTTTATGGAATTTTTAAAGAGATATTTAAATAGGTTGCAGTGCAAACTACAAACTGAACCAGATTTGAAAGCTTGAAGTGGAGCTCAAAATTTACAAAACACATGGCTGGGTTTTTGCATAAAAGTGATCCAGGGATATCACGTGCTATCCACAAATTTTTGTGGAATTTATAGATGAAGTTATAAAATAGTTGTAGTGCAAATGAGGCTCTTAAAAGGGGTAAAATGCTATTAAATTAATTAAATCTTGACCAATTTTATTTTAAAAATTATTCCACTGGTTTTAATGAATGCAATAAAATGATTAAATAAACACTCAAGCCACACAACAATATTCAAAAGTTTTCAGATAGAACAGAAGAACTTTTGAAATCCAGACAAAAGGAGTGGCTCTGAGATCACAAGAAAATCCAGAAAGAAAAATTTTAATTTCCTGGTAAAATTTTAATTAACAAAACATGGTTAATTTTTTGGGGTGTTACACCCTCGCTACCGATCGACAAAACAACGACAACTCCTCAACACACAATCACTCTCTCACAGATTTGGCTTGGTGGAAGAGATGGGATTGGTGGAAAGCAACTTGGGGAGGCTAGAGATCAAGATTCATATAGTTGGAATGGAATGGCATGATCTCAACACATGAGTAGGTGGCTCTCTCTCAGAAAACTGGATGGGGCAAGTATGGAATAGTTCTGAGTGCTTCTCTTTCGAGTAGGTGGGGTGAAGGGGTATATATAGGCATCCCCAAAAATCCAACCGTTACACACAAAATGACCAACTCGGTGACACCGATGTGTTAATCTCGATGGTACCGAAGTGATCAAAAGGTGACAACTTTTGAATCTCGGTGAGACCGATATAGGAAACTCGGTTGCACCGATAAGGTGACCAACGGTCAGATTGCCCAATCTCGGTGACGCCGATTAAACAAACTCGGTGGTACCGATATTGTGAAACTGCGTAACAGAAAGTTGGCAACCCAAACTCGGTGGCACCAAAGCAGAATCGGTTGCACCGAAAGGCTAGGGTTTGGCTAATGTCTGTCTGAGTATGGGAATCGGTGGCACCGAGTGGAAAGTGTTGGTCGCACCGATTTTGGATATTTGACTTTGGACAGACTTTTGTGGAAGAGCTTGTGGGTGTTTTTGGTGACTATCACTTGTGCACGTATGAGCATTTTGTTCACCAACAGTACCTTACCCCCTTTTAATAGTATTGGCTTTCCTATGGACTCAAAGTGATTTCTCACAAAGTAAAATGTAGAGTCCTCTTGCTTGAAGCTTTGCCAATCCATTTCCTTGCATCTTGGGGTATTTCCACAATCTCCACAAACCTTTTGCCAATCCTATCATTGAACTTTTCTTGAAATACACTTAGGGAAACATTAGTCCAATGACTTATATGTTGTTATTAATTACAGAAACCACCAAGGGAGCAAATGTGCTTTCAATCTCCCCCTTTTTGGTAATTGATGACAACATATAGATCAAAGCTTCAACAGATGATATAATCAATGAATATAATCATCGCTTTGAGAAGTATGTGATAAGCAAGAGCTCCCCCTAACTTTGTGCATTATTTTAAATTTGCGTTTGAATGCAAATGCACAATCGATTAGGTACATGGGGCACTTCTTCCATGTCACACATATCTTGGTGGTGTGCGAGAGTAATTAGAATGAACATCATAGCACAACACAATCAAGCAAAGATGAAAGATCATCTCATAAGTAGCATAATGATAGGAAATAGTAGCACAACACACATTAAGCGTATGATCAAAACACCACATAGTTCGACACAAGCAACCAAAAGACCAAATGTTTTTGAAAAAGCGATAAAAACCAAACGCTCTCTCACTCGAAGCCTAAAGATCTATATACACTTCTCCCCCTTTGGCAACAAGTTACCAAAAAGCTCAAAGAGATATAGCTAAGCGTTCTTGGGCTGATCTCCTCCAGTTGTTGATGAAGGAGTCGAGAGAACTACGTCGGCGAAGATCTCAGCTGATGTCGTGGATGGAGTTGGAGTGGCAACTGGAGGAACTGGAGCTGATGGAGCTGAGGTGACAGTAGCAGGAGCTGATGAAGAGGGCCTCAAATCTGGAGCTGGCACAGTGGCTGATCTGGCCTGAGTAGTGAAGTGTGTGCCTGGCCTGAGAGGTGAGTCATCCTCATCATCATCATCATCATCTGAAGAGGGAGGAAGAGGCACAAAGTTAACTTCCTTCTTAAGCTCATTTACTGTCTTGGTCAGCCCATCCACCTTGTCATTAAGGGTCTTGATCCTATTCTCGAAGATCCTGACAAGACTGTTTTGGTTGTTCAGGATGTCCTTAATGTCCTTCTGCATACCCTGAACTGATGAGATCAATAGGTCCATTTGCTCGTTCCTGGATCTAGGGACTTGAGCACTAGTGGCTCTAGCTGCCTCTGCCTCTGCCTGTGCTTGAGCTGCAGCCGATGTTGGATGTTCTGGATCCATCACCACAATGTTGTCCTCTAAATCTGGCTGTAGGGGCAAGTGGGGTTTGTCCAGAGCAAAGATGTGCTTCTCTAGCTTGGAGTTGATGAGCATCTGGATATAGGGTGCATAGCAGCATGAGCGCTTCTGATCAGCAGCAACCCTCTTCACTATCTCTACAATCAAATCCATGACTCTAATCCTGGTGTGTCTGTCAAGATGGATCAGCATGTTGATGGAGTAGCCTCGGATCATCTTCTCATCTCCTGACTTGGGCATCAAAGTATGCCTCAAAATGGTGTTCACGGTACGGAGGCCAGCCTGGAGGAAGTAGATAGAGCCTAACTTGTGAGATTTCAAGTTAGCAGCAGGGATAGCATTGTACATGTCCTTCATAGCATCATGGCTCTCCTTAGATTCAGAGTAGACATCCAAGTCACCATCCTGTACCTCTGGGACTCCTAAGATGGCAGCCCAATCATCAACAGTGGACTCATATCTAGCTCCTTCAGTCATCCATACAATCCTACCATCTCCATAGAAGTGAGCAGTGGAGTAGAATTGCATGATCATCTCATCATTCCATGATGTAAACTCTTTGCCAACAAACTCATCCAAGCCAATGCAGTGAAAGTTGTCTTGAACATTTGGAAAGAAATCTTCATTCTCCTTGATGTACTTCCAGTCAACATATCTCATGTCACTCATAGCTGGACTCTTGTCAAGCAGCACAGTCTCATAGAAATCCCGTTGCTCCTTGGTGTAGAATCTGTAGTCCATAGCTGTCTTTCTCCTTTGGGTATATGGATCAACAGCTCTCCATGCCCTCAAACCAGAATCCTTCCTCTTCTTCATATCTTCAGCAAGTGGATGGCTGGCATTATGTTCTGGAAGGTGTGGTCTAAGCTTCATCAAAGCAGACATGCCATCCTCATCCTCAACTCTGGAGGTAGTACCCTTGTTCTTCTCAGAAGCTGGAATCTGTCTGGATGTCCTCTTGGGCTTTTTAGCAGCAGCCTTCTTGGGGGCAGACTTGGTGCTCTTGGATGTGCCAGTCTTTGGCATAGCATCTGCCATAAGCTTCTTTTGCTTCTTCTTGGGAGGGGCCTTGACAACCTGCTCTTCCTCCTCCTCATCAGCAGCACCAGCAGCCTCCTCAGGGTCCTCATACATGGAAGTTTGCCTACCAGTGACATAGACAATCCTGTTTCTGGCATGCTTCTTCTCACCTGCCTTCTTAGACATTGACTTCCTTGGGGGCCCAATGGTCATGGAAGCCCTAGCACTCTCAGGTCCTCTCATAGCCTCAGAGCTAGCATATACCTTGATGACAGTCCTCCTTGAAGAGGTGGCTTCATTAGCAGACTTCTTAGCAGCTTTCTCTTGCTTCTTGGCAAGAATTTCCTCTGGCACAAAATCTGAATCCTCCTCATCTGAATTCAGCTTCTTCTTGGCCCTAGTAGCAGCCTTGGGCAACCCATGAGAACTGGGGGTGCCTGGATCTGAAGAGGAACTAGACTCAGGACTAGTGCCAGAACTCATGACAATATTCTGCTCTTGGAAGTTGTTCTCACTGTCCTCAGCACTAGACATACTGACCCTGTGAATAGAATATAGAGGAGTAGAAGAAGATGAGTCATCACAAAATGCAGCAGTTTTTGAAAGTTTGAACTAAGATTTCTCAAAATTTTGCATTCTGCCAAATGTATGTCGGTACAGCCGAGACAAAATTTTCAGATCCACCGAGACAAACAACCTGCTTTCCAGAAACTTGGCACTATTCTCGGTCACACCGAGAAATAGTACTCGGTTCCACCGAGGTGTTCTCAGCTGGCCAGAAAATAAAATCGGTGCTACCGATTATTTTGCATCGGTTCTACCGAGATTCATGTGGCGGACGGCAAAACCTAAAAAATCAATCGTTCGCTAATCTACAGGAACTTTTAGAGGATAGGGGGGTTTGCAATCTGTGGCTTATAGATAAAATCAACTACATTGCGCAAGAATCGGACGGGAAGCGCAAGAAGAATCGAATCCGTACCCTAACTTGGCAACGGATCCGCTACGGCGGCGACGGCGGCGAAGATGCCCTTCGACGGCGAGGATCCCAGCGGCGGAGACGCACGGGGAAGCAAAGGCGACGACCAGGGGTCACGAATCAGCAGCGTAGGGTTTTGGGGCGCGACGGTTTGAAGATTGATTTTCAAAGCGTCGGGTCCACAGCATATATACCCTTTGCTGTCGGTGACACCGATTCTAAATTTTCGGTGTCACCGAGTTCCTCAACTGTCAGTTGACAGGGAAACTCAGTGTAACCGAGAATATGGAATCGGTATTACCGAGATTGAAAACCAGATCAACCCTAGGCATTCGGTGAGACCGAGAATTTAGGGTAGGTTCCACCGAGATGCACTTGGGAGGTTTTAATGGTCAGTCCTTTGTCGATACGGAACTCCGAGTGCTCCACACACAGAGGGATCGAAAAGTACTTGTTCAAATTTTGTGATGCAGCATGAATGGAATATAAGGTGACAAAGCATAGATAGCTAGAGAGTGGTCCTAGGCATTCTTGTCCATCCAATTGGCAAAAGATAAATCAAAAACCAAATAGCAACAATTGGATGTCCTCGAATGGGTAGATAAATGCAGACCAACATACTCACACGATAAGATGTCAAATGAAATCATGACAAACATGCACATACATACTAGCATCTAACAAGCACTTTGGCGATGACGAAGTCATCTATATATGAGTATATTGACTTAGGAGCCAAGTAAGAATACTTGATCATAGGTCATACTCATCGTTTAAGCACAAGTGGGGTTACCACTCTTACATAAGGCATTTAATGTTGTCACATTCTAAGAGATGCTTTAACTCAAGTCTTAGAGTAAAGCTCCCCATTGATGTGACATCCCCCCATAGGAGGGATAAACTAACCTTGGGTTTTGTCGATGAAGACTTCATGTTGGTGAGGTAGTGGTGGATGCTCAAGGTTGATGAAGATCACCAAGAGTTGGGAGCATCCTTGTTGTTTCCTTACTCTTCTCACCTACATGGGTTAGTCCCAACATACAAGAGACAAATACAAGGATATCTATGGACATGGAGTGCAAAGCTTGTGTAATGATGTCCATTGATTTGTTGATTACCTTGTCCCTTGCTTACCTTTGAGGGAATGTGTGACTCCTTGAACTATCGCATAGAGTTGATGTTGTTTGCAAATAGTTCTTGCCAATAATGAATGTGAGTGAATTTCATTGGCGGAGTCACCCCTCAAGAACTCTCTAGTTCTTCTTCTTGGGGACCCACATCAAGTTGATGGGGATCCTTGGTGTTGAAGTAGCCTTTGTAGAAGTTGAGCTTGAAGTAGCCTTCGGAACCCACTCCACCAAAGCTAGGGATTCATCTTCATATGAGTCAATGTCATCTTGAAGCTTGTTCTTGCCCTTGAGCTTGTGGTCTTGTGGTGGAAAGTCATCTTGAGTGTTTGTTCCCTTGGGAAGAGTACTTTCATACTTCTCCTTTTGAGGAACAAACTTGGGCTTGGGGTATTGACCTTCTTCCCATTCAACTCCATTAGCGTTGAAGTAGCCAACACCATGGTTCTTTCGGTATCCTCCGTGCTTGTGTACAATTTCCTCAAATTTCTTACACCCGGCAAGACTCTTGTAGATACCTTTCTCTATAATTCCTTTCAATAAAGCATTTTCTTGCTCAAGTGTAACTTGGCTAAGAGAATCATCATTAGTGGAATCCATAGAACTACTAGAAACAACATCATTAGGTTTAGCATTTTTATTGTTGCTACTAGAAGAAGAACCTTTCTTGCCTTTGTTACTAGTTTGTTTAGTTTTAACTTGTGGCATGAATGTAGACAAGAGTAGTCATTTGGCTAGATAAGATGAAGTCTTCTTTCGGAGATCATCATTGATAGCTTTAAGAAACTCATGCTCTTGCTCCAACTTGAGCTTCTCGAAGCGTAGCTTCTCATGAGTTCTTACAAGATGTCTATGATCTTCAAGAGTAGATTCATGAGCTAACTTAAGAGTGTTTAGTTCTTTAGTTAGTTGTTCTATTTTCATCTTATCATCATCAATTGACTTATCTTGACTAGCATGAGAATTATCAAGTTCATTTTGACTAACATTACTAGTTTTATCAAAGAGCAAGTCATCATCACAAAGCAAATCATATTCATCACTATCGAAATCAAGATACTCGGGGTGTGATACCTTGGGGCCTTTAGCCATGAAGCAACTTCCACTCCCTTCATTTGGTGAATCAAATAGATCATAGGAGTTGGTAGTCACTAGTGCAATTCCGGCAACACCATCATCTTGACTATAGTCGGAGTCGGAGTGATAGCTTCTCTCGGAGTTGTTGTCGGAGTCGGAGCCAGAAACCCATTCACCAACATGAGCTTGATGTTTTCTTCTTGTATAGATCTTCGTGTACTTGTCCTTCTTCTCCGAATCTCTACTTCTCCTTGAGGGTCTTCGTTCATAACGATCATGTCTACTCCTTCTCTCTCTTTGAGGTGATTCATTCCTTGAGCTTCGTCTTCTAGGTGACTCTTCTATTCGTTTGTAGGGAGCCATGCACTCATTGGAGTAGTGTCCGGGCTTCCCACAATTGTAGCAATTGCGGTCACGACTTGACGAACGCTTCTCATCATATATTGAGTTGGAGCTTCTTTCTTTGCCTCTATTCTTGTAGAACTTGTTGAATTTCTTGACCATGAGGCTTATCTCTTCATTGGTGACAAGGTTGTCGCTTGAAGTTGCGGGAGCATCACTTGTGGCTTTGTAAGCACCGCTAGACTTGTTGTGAAGCTCTTCTTTATCTTTGAGTGTCATCTCATGAGCAACAATCCTTCCAATTACTTCCGTAGGCTTGAGATCTTTGTAGTTGGGCATCATTTGGATCAATGTGCACACGGTGTCGTATCTCTCATCCAAAGCTCTAAGTATCTTCTTGATGATGAATTTGTCGGTCATTTCTTCGCTTCCTAAGCCGGCAATCTCATTGGTGATGAGAGCTAGCCTAGAGTACATCTCTGTGACTCCTTCACCATCCTTCATCTTGAACTTGTCAAGCTGACTTTGAAGAACATCTAACTTGGATTCTCTCACGGACTCGGTTCCTTCGTGCATATCAACCAAAGTATCCCAAATCTCTTTTGCATTCTCAAGACGACTGATTTTTTTGAATTCTTTGGGGCATAGGCAGTTGAAGAGAATGTCGCATGCTTGAGCGTTGTATTGCAACATCTTCAATTCTTCCGCGGTCGCTTCACGATCCGGTTCCTTTCCATCGCCAAAGAATTCACCTTGCAAGCCAACACGAACAACAGCCCAAATGGCGGGGTTATGACCAAGAATATGCATTTTCATTTTGTGCTTCCAACTAGCAAAATTAGTTCCATCAAAGTACAGACCTCTACGGTGATAATTTCCCTCACTAGACGCCATACTCTCCTAGGTTGTGAGACCAATGCAATGGAGACCAAAGCTCTGATACCACTTGTAGGACCGAAAGTATGTCTAGAGGGGGGGGTGATTAGACTACTTGACCAAATAAAATTTCTACCTTTTCCCAATTTTAGTGTTGGCAGATTTTAGCATATATGGCCAGTCAAGTACACCCTACACATGCATGTCTAAGAGTATAGCAGAGGAAAGTAACAACAAGCATGAGTAGAAAGGAAGGGTAAGAGGATCAAACGCAATTGTAGACACGATGATTTTTCCCGTGGTTCCGATAGGTGGTCCTATCGTACGTACACGTTTATGGAGTCTTCAACCCACGGAGGGTAACGGTCGCGAGAGTCCACGGAGGGCTCCACCCATAAGGGTCCACGAAGTAGCAACCTTGACTATTCCATAACGGCTTCCGTCCACGAAGGACTAGCCTCACTATGGGTAGATCTTCACGAAGTAGGCGATCTCCTTGCCCTTACAAACTTCTTGGTTCAACTCCACAACACGAAGTAGGAGGCTCCCAAGTGACACATAACCAATCTAGGAGGCACCACCCTCCAAAAGGTAATAGGCTCGGCAATGACGATGAACTCCTTGCTCTTGTGCTTCAAGATGATAGACTCCTCAACACACAATCACTCTCTCACAGATTTGGCTTGGTGGAAGAGATGGGATTGGTGGAAAGCAACTTGGGGAGGCTAGAGATCAAGATTCATATAGTTGGAATGGAATGGCATGATCTCAACACATGAGTAGGAGGCTCTCTCTCAGAAAACTGGATGGGGCAAGTATGGAATAGTTCTGAGTGCTTCTCTTTCGAGTAGGTGGTGGTGAAGGGGTATATATAGGCATCCCCAAAAATCCAACCGTTACACACAAAATGACCAACTCGGTGACACCGATGTGTTAATCTCGATGGTACCGAAGTGATCAATAGGTGGCAACTTTTGAATCTCGGTGAGACCGATATAAGAAACTCGGTTGCACCGATAAGGTGACCAACGGTCAGATTGCCCAATCTCGGTGACGCCGATTAAACAAACTCGGTGGTACCGATATTGTGAAACTGCGTAACAGAAAGTTGGCAACCCAAACTCGGTGGCACCGAAGCAGAATCGGTTGCACCGAAAGGCTAGGGTTTGGCTAATGTCTGTCTGAGTATGGGAATCGGTGGCACCGAGTGGAAAGTGTTGGTCGCACCGATTTTGGATATTTGACTTTGGACAGACTTTTGTGGAAGAGCTTGTGGGTGTTTTTGGTGACTATCACTTGTGCACGTATGAGCATTTTGTTCACCAACAGTACCTTACCCCCTTTTAATAGTATTGGCTTTCCTATGGATTCAAAGTGATTTCTCACAAAGTAAAATGTAGAGTCCTCTTCCTTGAAGCTTTGCCAATCCATTTCCTTGCATCTTGGGGTATTTCCACAATCTCCACAAACCTTTTGCCAATCCTATCATTGAACTTTTCCTGAAATACACTTGCTGGAAACATTAGTCCAATGACTTATATGTTGTTATTAATTACCAAAACCACCAAGGGAGCAAATGTGCTTTCATGCGGGCTCATCCCGCGCCTCCACTGAGCCGCCGGGGGCCTCTCCAAGCTGCCGCCGCGGGCTACTCATGCGCCTCCGAGCCGCCCCTGGCCCCGAGCCGGCCCGCCTCGCCTTGCTCGTTGGGCCAGCCGTCGCTGTGGTGGCCGCCCGCCGGCTCGCGGCCCCCGCGTCGGCCGCTCCCCTCGCACGGGGAAGGAAGAGAAGTGGGAGGAGTTTGGATAAGAGAGAAGTACGAGCCGGTAAAAAAATGAGGAAGAAATATGAAGGAAGGCCACGTGGGTGCTACTATTGTTTTCAAAGTGCATCCAGGAGGTCATGTGATTACATCCACTATTATCCAACGCGGGCATCCGCATTCATCCGACAAAAATACCAGGTGATATTTATCCTATCAATTTCTCAGTATATTTTTCATCTCAGAACAATTACTCTGTCTTTGTAATATTTTTTACACAGGACAATTATTCATTGCCAAAGTGGCATTATACCGCAGAGATCGAGGCGTGCCAACATCATTCTGCACAGGTGGTCGTCCGTGTTGCGTTACTCAACGGACTCGCGCACCGGCTTAGAACACCGCAGCTACCTCAAGCGTCTGCACCGGCTTACAACGCCGCGCCCGTTTCTCATGATTGCACCGGTTTACAACACCGCGGCCGTCTCTTGCGACCGCACCATCTTACAAGGCCGCGGCCGTCTCTCACAACCGCACCGTCTTCAAACGCGCGGCTGACTTCTACATCTACATTGACATGCTGGTGCTGTGCTTGCTCGTTCAAGCCGCCCAACGGACGCTCATGAGTCGCCGCACCGCGGTCCGGTCTACATCGGCATGCTGGTGTTGTGCTTGCTCGTTCAAGCCGCCCAACGGACGCTCATGAGTCGCCGCCCTGTGATCTGGTTCATTCCAATGACTCTGAAGCAAGTCATGATATATTATCAGCCTCTGCCTCCACTGGATGGCTCAATGGATAGGCATGCAAGTCGCCGCCACTGCGGTTCGGTTAACTTCAACAACCAGCAGGGATGAACCGCCGGCCGGATAACTGACGAAAATCATATGGGATCATTTATAACCCGCCATCTCAACCTCCCGCGGGTTCATGTTGCGTTATCAATGCCAAGGACATACAATGAGTGTTGCAAAGATCATCAACTCGCCATACGCTTTTTACTTCAATAAAATTCAGTTATCAGTCATCAACCATATGCCGGTTTATATCACGGCCAAGTGTGGAGATTCTCAAGCCGCCTCCTCGAGTAGACTTATGACTCGGGGGCTACACAGACATGACTCGGCAGATACAACCGGGCTCAAATATTCTGGAACCCCGGGTCATTGTAGGGAAGATAACCTGGTCCCGGGGGCTACTGCATTTTTGGTGGAAGATTTAAAGTCGCCCAAGAGGACGAGCCGTCATGATGCGACCGTTCAAACATGGGTGCACTACCTTATTGGTGGAAGATTTAAAGTCGCCCAAGAGGACGAGCCGCGATGTTGCGACCGTTCAAACATGGGTGCCCGGATTTATTGGATCATCATATGGTCACTTGGGGGCTTCCAACTCTATGAGTTTAGCTTTCATACCCTCTTGGCCAGGCTTTATATGCCATGTTCGAGTTAAACCTGCCTGTTTGCAACTTGCTACTCCGCCGTGTGACCCGCCGAACTCTTGACAGTTATTCTTGATAAGAGACCCTGAACTTTTATAAGTTATTCTCACACAAAGACCCTGAACTTGTCAAGGTTTAAACGGCGGCTTTTATCACGAGAGAGCCGGCTTGCAGTGAGCTAGGATAAACTCGTCTTGTCTGCCGTAACCCCTCCGCTATGTGGCTCGTTCGTACTTTTAGCAATGTCAATCTTTTAAAGACCCTGAACTTGCTAAAGTTTAAACGATGGATTTATGTCACGTGAGACCCGGTTTACAAGTTTTCTTTAGGCTTTCCGCCTAGTTTCTTTGGAAACAACACAAAGTTTTTCATAAAAACAAGAGTTATCTTGTCCTACCGCGCCTTTAAAGTCGGTTTATAGGACGAGACATGCATCAGCATACATTGCATCATCATATCATGCATCATATATGCATGGATATCCTGGTTTATACTGCAGGAACCGGTTTTCAAACCGGGTTACATATTCCAATCCTTAATAGCCAACATGGCTGGATTTTCATTATGGTTGTTATAACCAGTATTGAGTAATTGAAGATTTCAAACCGGGTTATATTATTCAAATCTTAAATAGCCAATGTGGCTGGATTTTTATTATGGTTTTCATAACCTATATTGGATGATTGAGGTTTTCAAAGCCCCTTCAGAGTAATGGTTGTTTTCTCCCTCATCCAAAAATACCAGCTCACAGCAGAGAGCATGGTTCAACATTGATATGCCAAGCATTCAGCAATATCATCCATATAATGGATATGATTTATTCTACAATGGAAAGAATAGTCCCGAGTCGCTGCAGGCTTACAACCCGGCACTTGGGGGCTACACCACTCAGATCAAATTTTCTAAAGTCCCAAGTCGCTGCAGGCATGCGACTCGGCACTTGGGGGGCTACAGTATTCAGCTGCTGAAACAGATTATAAAGGTCCAAATTGAAGACCCGGCCCAGTATTTTCTTACTGAGCCAGCCCTTGGGGGCTACACATGTGAAATACAAGACACTCGGTTTATATCTGGCGACTCAGATGACAACCCAGATTTTTCTACATTCAACACCAAGTTCAAAGTCTCATGTCGCTGCAAGCATGCACCACGGCACTTGGGGGCTAATGAAAGTTGTTACATTGTCAACAGATCCCGGTTATCTCAAGGAGATGAACCGGCCTTTCTATCTTTTTCTAAGTCCCAGCCCAGTATTGTCTTACTGAACTGGCCCTTGGGGGCTACACATTGCTCCTCAAGTCTATATGATCAGATCTATAAAAAGTTCCTCCTCATTATTGCATAATGACCCGGCCCTTGGGGGCTACACTGGCTGAAGTTTTATGAGCATAAGATACTTACAAGTCCCAGGTTGCTGCAGGCAAGACAACCCGATACTTGGGGGCTACATATGTGGAACATTCAACTTATGACTGGTGACTCAGATGAACAATCCGGATTTCTCTAGGGTTGCAATATTTATATTGAAGCAAGTCTTAAAACTATCACTGTGTTCCCCTCTTAAGACTTGGGGGCTATAGGTAATATGGATATAAGGAAGTCTGAAATATTGAAAGTTGGCACAACATCAGACGAATTTTGATCAAGACAAGGCAGTGGACAATAAGGATTATTTTTTCTCCAAAGAGCCAGCGTCAGTATATTGATATGACAGAGTTTCAGAATTTTCAGGAGCTGATCAACTGGTCTTTTTGAGTGGGCCGGTTCTTTTACATATTCTTATTTCAGGAGCTTACCATGAATAAATTCAAGCTAACCTGGGGGCTAATGTCGGGGATATACCCCGCGGTATGACCCGGAATGGTTATGACCCGGTTACAGTTATGACCCGGAATGGTTATGACCCGGTTACAGTTATGACCCGGAATGGTTATGACCCGGTTACAGTTATGACCCGGAATGGTTATGACCCGGCAGACAGTTATGACCCGGCAGACAGTTATGACTGACAAACAGTTAAGTCCCGGAGACGAGTCCCTGAAGATGAGTCTTGAAGATAAGCCCGGTTGTAAGCCGCCCGGGACTCAGAAGCCCACGAAGAGAAGGCCGTGATGGAGAGTCATAATAGGTTAAGTCATAATCCGACTTGGACTCTACATGTAAACCGCCCCTTCAACTTATATAAGGAGGGGCAGGTCACCCCAAGAGGGTCAAGTTTTTAGACGTCTCCATAGACAGGTCTTAGACAGACAAGTCATTAGAGATAGACATATTAGAGGCTCTCAAGATTAGAGGTAGCGATTCCACACCCTTGTAATCGAGATCGTCATCATCATCAATATAGACACAAAGCAGGACGTAGGCTTTTACCTCCATCGGAGGGGCCGAACCTGGGTAAACTCGCGTCTCTCGATTCCGACCAACCCCTCTCCAGCCGCCACATAGTTGTGATGGTCTCACGCCTAAGTTCTCTCACGAGGACATCATGCCGTGACAAAACCACAACACCTTCCGTTTAACCCTTTAGTCCTGGTTTGGCTTTGGTCCGGGACTAATGTGACCATTAGTCCCGGTTCCAACGGCTAGGAGCGGTCGGGGGGCACGGGCACCATTAGTCCCGGTTCATTTGGAACCTATAGTTTCAGTTTGTATCACAAACCGGGACTAAAGGGGTGGTGGCAGGCTGGTGTCAGCCTGGGGCCCCCACGAGCCCTTTTAGTCCCGGTTTGTGATACAAACCGGGACTATAGGTGGACCTTTAGTCCCAGTTTGTATAACCAACCGGGACTAAAGCTTTCCCTATATAAACCCTTCGTGCAGCCTGACTCCATTTCTCTGTTTTCTCCATTCGAATTCCCCTCTCTGTTCTTCCCCTAGCTCGAGCTCCTCCCTCCATTTTTGCCAAGATTTGTCAAGATTTGAGGCACCCCAATCCATCCAAGTGTCCACAAAGGTTAGCAACTTTGTCATTTCATCTCTTATTGCTAGATCAGCTCGTGCAATGCTTTATAAGTATAGTGATTTGTGGGTTTTAGTTTGGGTGTAATTATGTGGTAGTTTTTTTTGATTTATATGAAATTTGAGCTCAAATTAACTCCTTAGTTTGCATATGTGTAGGTGTGGTTTACTTAGTGTGCCTTCCCGTCCCTGTCCTAACCACCATTGATCGCCCGCACCGTCCCGTCGCCAGCACCACCTTGGTGAGCCTCTTCTTGTGTTCTTATCAGAAAATCGTATTGGTATGATTTAGATAGTTACTTGCATAATTTTCTTACTTGTATGATTGTTGTTATATATGGTGCCATGGTTTACGATTCGGATGTGGTATATTCTCTTTTATAACTATTTGTTGCATTTCATGTTAATGACAATTATGCCCATCAAGTTGACATAGATATTTTTATCTAGGAGGTAGTTGAACCGGAAATGCCAACCGACCCTATTGTCGAGAAGTTAAATTTAGTTGAAAAAAAATGAGGATTTGAAAGGAAAATTGAAAAGAGTTGAAGAAGAGAAGATGAAATTGGAGTTGTACGTTGCCGATGTCATCAATGATCACAAGATCAAGATGGATGCAATGCGCTTGAAGATTAGAAATATTAGAAAATATGCCATTAATAAAGAGGCTTGGTATCATTATGCTATTGGATCAATTGCTACCTTAGTTGCGATTTTGATCGCATTTGTTGTTGCATTTAAATGTTTTATCTAGATAGTCGTATGTTGTTTTATGAGAAAATAAGTGTGTATGAAATTTATGTATGAACTTGTATTAATTTGGTCTTTTTGGTGTTGTGTAATGAAGATGAACCGGCAATGGATCTACGATGACCGACGCTCTCCCCAGTTCATTAATGGCGTGCAAAGTTTTTTGCGTGTGGCTGAGGCAAACAAGCGGGATGGTTTTATGTGTTGTCCATGTGGTGTGTGTAAGAATGATAAGACTTACTCTAGCTCAAAACAGATTCACGTCCACCTATTTACGTCCGGTTTCATGTCCGGCTATAATTGTTGGACCAAGCACGGAGAAAGAGGGGTTCTAATGGAAGAGAATGAAGAAGAAGAGGATGACGAAAACTATCTTGGGTGTCCTAAATATGATGGTACATCATACGATGAGCCAAAGCGCCACATAGTTCTTTCTGGGAAAAGAAACATCGTGGGAGTGGAGGACAAGACAGACATGTCATAAGATTATGAAAATTTTGATGAAATTCCTCCCTTCGCAGTGAAGACTGACCCAAGCATCCTGTTAAATGATGAAGATTGTCCATGGTTACGGCGCAATAATCAAGGGACACATGCGAAGAAAAAGTTTTATACCCCAAGATCCCACTCTAGGATGTGATTGGCTGCACCGTCATCACTTTTCTTCTCTAGTGAGTAGCCGGGATGGTCCAGTTTTGTACACGAAGTGCATCTAGTTTTTTTTGTAACCCTCTCAACTTTTTAGCACATGCTATGTGGGTGAAATGATGATACCATACCAAGTTTCAACCTTTTCAGAGTTCATTTGTAGTGCTTTTAAATTTCAGGATCATTTAGCTCAAAACAATTCCTTAAATGGATGACAAATAGCAAATCAAGTTAGAAAGGGTTGAAATTTGAGGATGTGGCTTAGAATGGTGCACATTGAATGCACAAAAAGTCTGGAGTTGAAATAAGTTAAAAAAATGAAATGCCTTTGTAACAGATGAGTTTTTGTCCGAAACCCTCATACTTCGAAGCAGATGGTCCAGTTTGTACACGAAGTGCGTCCAGTTTTTTCCGTAACCCTCTCAACTTTCAGCACATGCTATGTGGGTGAAATGATGATACCATGCCAAGTTTCAACCTTTTCAGAGTTCATTTGTGGTGCTTTTAAATTTCATGGTCATTTAGCTCAAAACAATTCATTAAATGGATGAAAAATAGCAAATGAAGTTAGAAAGGGTTGAAATTTGAGGATGTGGCTTAGAATGGTTCATATTGAATGCACAAAAAGTCTGGAGTTGAAATAAGTTAAAAAAATGAAATGCCTTTGTAACAGATGAGTTTTCGTCCGAAACCCTGATACTTCGAAGGAGATGGTCCAGTTTGTACATGAAGTGCATCCAGTTTTTTCCGTAACCCTCTCAACTTTTTAGCATATGCTATGTGGGTGAAATGATGATACCATGCCAAGTTTCAACCTTTTCAGAGTTCATTTGTGGTGCTTTTAAATTTCAGGGTCATTCAGCTCAAAACAATTCATTAAATGGATGAAAAATAGCAAATGAAGTTAGAAAGGGTTGAAATTTGAGGATGTGGCTTAGAATGGTTCATATTGAATGCACAAAAAGTCTGGAGTTAAAATAAGTTTAAAAAATGAAATTCCTTTGTAATAGACGTGTTTTCGTCCGATCAAAGTTATTTAACTTAATATTATATAAAATTTATGCAACTAAAATTATCAAAGTTATTTTTGTTAAAAACTTTAATAGCACAAAGAATATTCATAAAGTATTTTCTGTTAAGAACTTTTAATATGCAAAAAAATAACATAAAAAATGGGTGGGCTGGAGCACGAGTTGGAGATCTTTATAGAGCGGAGTAGCTGAGATAGGGGCGGCAGTACGTAACAAGCTCACCTGCTCGGTTGCTCCCAATAAATTAGTCCTGAGAGAGAAATTAATCGCTGGATCGAGTGGATCAGTGTAGATGAGATGGAGAGCAGAGCAGAAGAGTGACACGTACACTGGTGGTCGCCGCCGTGAGAAGAGGTCAGAGGGAAATTAATCACACCGGAGGTGTTGTCATGTCGCGAGCACTCAGAAGCCTCGAGAGGGTGGGCTTGCGCAGGAAATGGGCTGGCCACCCCAGCTATCGTGGGCTACGTGGCGATTTCATGCTGTGTTGTCACGCTCTTCTATCTCGTTGCGTGCATCTGTGCTCGGCACCGCTGATGCCTGACCGTAGACAGTCGATGGACGTGGACATGCTCGATCGGCGGGTTGCATGCAAAGCTTTACGTGGCGAACATCAGCTTAACACTTTTTAACATTAAAAAATAGCAAAAATGAAAATAGATGCGCTTATAGAGAAAATTCAACCTAAATTCAAAGTGCTAGTTAACTTTGAATTTACTAGCACTTTGAATTGAGGTTGAATTTTCTGTATTAGAGCATCTATTTTCACTTTAGTAACAGCGACATAGTAGGCACATGTTCGGTTTGAGAGAGGCTCGTGCTGCCTCTCTCACAGCGGGGCTTATAAGCTGGTCGTCGTGCTCCTCAACTAGCGAGGTGGGACTAAACTCCCACCACAGCCGGGACTAAATATAAAAAAAAAGAGAAAATAGACCTTTAGTACCGGTTGGTATCACCAACCGGGACTAAAGGTCCCTTCCCGTGCGAATTTGGGCCGCCGAAAAGGCCTCTTTAGGCCCGGTTGGTATCACCAACCGGGACTAAAGGGAGGACCTTTAGTCCCGGTTGGTATCACCAACCGGGACTAAAGGGGCTTTAGTCCCGCTTGGAGCCACCAACCGGGACTAAAGGTCCCGGGCTATTTAAGCCCTCCTTCTTCCTCCCCAAATCACTATGTCTTCACGCCCGATCGACGACGACACCAGGCTGCCCCGCGCGCACCCTCGACGCCACCGTCCGGCCGCTTTGCTCACAAGCGCCACCCGAGCCCGCGCCGGCGCCGCCACGCTGCCCGCCGCCGCCGCGTCCTCCTCCGTCCCCGAGCCCGCGCTCGTGCCCTCGACGTCGCCGTCTCCGGCCGGTGAGCGCCTCTCCTCCTCCGTCCCCGAGCCCGCGCCGGCGTCGCTCCTCCCCATCTCCGGCGTCCTCCTCCGTCCCCGAGCCTGCGCCCGTGCCCTCGACGTTGCCGGCTCCGGCCGGTGAGCCTCTCCTCCTCCGTCCCCGTCTCCTACAAAAAATTTTGCAAGATTTTTTTATATATGACATATACTACGTACATGTACTAAATGTGTTGTAGTTTGTGCAATAAACACATTTTAATTTTTCTGCAAGTAAAGGATGATAACATCACGCCTTGTTCAAAATCCAAGTTCAAAAGGATGATAACATCACGCCTGGAGGGTAGGACGACTACTAGCTTTGTGCTTCTATGAGTTTTTGTTGCGACCTGTTCAAACTTAGGATAATTTCAAACATGTTCCAACTTAGGATAATTTCCAACTTAGGATAATTTCAAACATGTTCAAACTTAGGATAATTTCAGACCCGCAAATCTGACTATTTCAAACTTAGGATAATTTCAAACATGTTCAAACTACGAAACGCTTCGGTGGTTACTGATTAAGTTCCAGCAGTCATTCTAATTATAAAATCATGAAATTGTTTATAAGTTCTCGACATCGACGATGCCCATCCCACAGGAAATGTCGTCGTCTGATGACGACGATAGGATCCAAGCGTGTGAACTCTGCGGCGAAGATAAGGGTCTTTGCGACCAGCCTGGGCTGCGAGACGACAGGTTCTTCACCATCAAGCTTGACGAGACCTTCGATGTTTCTACGGTACGCAACGATGACAAGTGTTTTTTCGTAATTAAGCATGACTTCTGTTTCTTTGCTTCAACGTGTAATTTCTGTTTTATACAATTCGACTAGTTCATCCCCTGTCATGCAAGACGGTATTTCTTGGAGAGGCTCGGTTTCGAAGAGCACGAGAGTTTCGAGACGAGGAGAGCCAACCTGAGGACTAAACATGGTCACACATTTATGGTCAAAGTAATGAATGCAGTTAATAACACGGAATTAGGGTGCTCAAATTGGGAAGCTCTTTGCAAGGCATATGGATTTCAGGAGGATATGGAAATAACCTTCGATCTTCGTCCTGAAGATCATATTGAAGGTAACATCGACATTTGGGTGGATGTCGATAGGCTTCCTGTTTTACCTCCATGTGAGTTTATCAACCATGCATATTTGTCAAGTAATTTGCATTCTATATTTAAAAATAGTTTGTGTTCATTCATACTAAATTTGTTAATTTATAATTTACAGCTTATTTCGTTTCTTCGAGTGAAACACAGAAAATAATTGACACGACACACTACACCTATGGATCACATCTAACTTGGGAGGAGAAGGATGATCTTATCAACTTTGTTATTGGTGTCCTAGTTGGTAGGGAGATCTTCCCGTATAATTTGGGAACTAGCCCAAATTATACATTGTATCGGACACTAGTGCATAGGTTGAGGGCAGATGACATTCGCCGAAATATCTTGGTAAGAGTTGCTAATTAAGTACACTACTATTGTGTAAATGGTATTGATTACATTGCTAACTAGGCTACTATTATGTTCTTCAACAGAAACTGACAAATGAAGTTGTGCCTCCGTTGATGCAAGCCGAAGGTAATATGACAATTAAAAGCCCCTTCCAGCCCGAGTTCTCTTTTGCATACTCGACTGAGCGCAAACCACCAAGACGGCTCCAAATTGAAGCATGGGGACAAATAAGGAAGGATCGCAAGCCACAAGTTGGAGACCGTTGGATCTCTTTGCTTCATCATGGAGACATAGGTGTTATTCTGTTTTATGTCATTTTACCTAGGAGGGAGGACTAGGTCCTATGACAGAGAAGTTTTTCTGGTTTATATTAAGTTGCATGACCGATTAGGATGATTATTATTACGATGTTTTTTTTGTTTTATGAAATTTTAACTTGGTATGATTAAGATGATGATGAGTTGTTAGATGAGTAAGATGATGATGAGTTATATGACATATATTTGATTAAAGTGGATGGATGCAAGTGATCATGTTGAATTAGAGGAAAAAATTAAATGGAGAACACAAAATGAAAAGGAAAAAATAAACAATGACCCCTAAACCCCTAAACCTTTAGTCCCGGTTGGTGTTACCAACCGGGACCAAAGGTCCCCGTGCCCTGGCGCGCGCTGCCGATCACGTGGCCAGGGTTTAGTCCCGGTTCGTAGCCAACCGGAACTAAAGGCTTGGACCCTTTAGTCTCTATACTTTAGTCCCGGTTGGGGAACCGGGACTAAAGGCCCTTCCCAACCGGGACTAATGGCCTGTTTTCTACTAGTGCATGTATACATGCTATAAGTGCTAAAGTTTTGGCGAAGCGTTGATTCATTTCTGTTTCACGAAATTTCTAGCACTTAATGTGTCCATTTTTACGAAGAGGTCATGCCAAATTTCCTTGTTTATTTTTTATTGATATTGTGTTGTAGTAGATGTCTTCATTTCTTTACAGGGATTCATACTATAAACGCTAAACTTTTGGCGAAACGTTGATTTATTTCCGTTTTGCCAAATTTCTAGCTCTTAATGTGCCCATTTTTATGCAGAGGTCATGCCAAAAAAAATTGTTTATTTTTAATTCAGATTGTGTTTTTGAAGATTTCTTCGGTCCTTTTGCCAAATTTGTTTATCTTCATGTTTTAGGTCATTTTTTCCCGAAATGGCGGACAAAGGCAGGTACCATGGTGTTGTCCAGAGGCCCTGGGGAAGTGGGGCGCCCAAATCCAAAATCCCGGCACTGGCAAGAAACAATGGCTCGGCACGTTCGACTTCGCCGAGGAAGCAGCGCGCGCTTACGATGCTAAGACGCTCGAGTACCATGGGCGAAGCAGGGCCCAGCTCAACATTCCTCGGGATGCTTGCCGCGTGAGTGAGATAGCGCCTCCTAACATGAGGATAGTCTCCAAGGCCAAGGAGCAGGAGCACCTGAAGGCTGAGGCGCTCATCAGGGCCGTGAACGTTAGAGCACCGATCCCTTGGTCGAACGGTATCTTCGGGAGGATCCGCATCTGTACGCCATTAACGAGGCATGGCTGGTCACCGCACGCAACAACAGTCCGATGAGGATTAGATTTGGAGTTGATCTCTCCACCGTGCCTAGTTGTATAACTTCGTGCTTTAGATGTTTGAACATTTAATGTAGTACTTATGAATCTTGCTATGGCGTACTATATATGTCCGTGACTTCGTGATAAGTCTGCTTATATATATATATATATATATATATATATATACACACACATACACACACCTACCTGGTAGCCGTGACTAACAAACCGTGCTGATTAGTAAAATGTTCTAACTAACTCCTTTGCATGCATAGCCAGTCCCTACAAGGTAGGAACCGCTCATACGTTATCCAAAGGTTTAGCAAGTTGAGTAGAGTTGACGTGCTCATTTGTTTTTTCGTGTTATGAATGCCGTACTGACCATACGTGGTAGTATAGATGCTACTAGCTTAGAGTATATGTACTGTTGTTTTGAAATTTGAATTACGTATGTTTTGCAACTACGTCAATATACTCTACTTTTTGGCCAGGCAACTAGAACTGGAGTGAGTATATACTCTTTTTCCCCGCAAAAAAAAAAGAGTATATACCCCTTTCCAATCAAAAGGTTGATATACTACTTTTAGAATAGATTGGGAAGTATATACTACCTCGAAATAAAAGAGTATATACTACTTTATTGATAAAATAGATATACAAATATCAACCTTGGGTGTATACCTTTTTCTTTAACACATGTGTACATTTTTTTAGCCAGGCGGTCGGAACGGTCGAGTATGTATTTTTTCTTTATTGGCGGAAGTACAAATTCTCTCCTTTTATACCAAGTTCATAGGTATATCCAATTATTTAAAGAAGAAAAAAATATGTCCATCTAAGATCCATGTGAAATAATACATGGTATATACCAATGTTTCTTGGAGTACGTCAAGTGAAATGACGGATGGTATATGCTGATGTTTTTTTATGGAGTACATACTTCATCTAAATGAAGTAGTATATACCGTGCAATTTACAAATTATAGGCTTCCCAAAAAAGTAGCAGTATGGGCATGTGGATCACTAGCCATGCATGCATGAAGTATCAACAGCCCGCCGGAGCTTCATGTCGAAACCTTGGCCGCCAGCCCATCTGCCCATGCACTACACTGATTGACATGAGAGTTCTAATGGAAACACGTCCAGAGCGTCGGTGTGCTGCTTCATGCGTCTTGTCGTCTAACCATCCTCGGCTCGTCCCCAGCATGCCGTCTCCGTCGTCCACCACTGGTCGCATGGCATCTCTCGTGTGGAGCCTTCTCTCGTGAGTAGCCCGGCTGCACGGTTTCTTGACTGCGATCTGTAACAAGTTGGACAAGACGGATATGAATTCAAAGAATTAGCAAGAGGACCACGACTACTAGTCCACGTAACGTAACGACATGCAAGAAACGAATCAACTCACTAGGCTGTTTGAGATGGATCCCTGGACATGCCGCCGGTCGAGGCACATGTTGCCGAGTCTCGTCGATGCCATCGGAGATCATGCTGGCGAGTACCATGGATGAGTAGCGCGCCGCCGGTCGCCGAATGAGGCGCACGCTGCCGGGTCTCGTCGATGCCGTCGGAGATGGTGTTGGTGAGCACCATGGACGAGTTGTCGTCGGCCGTCGGCTGCCGGATGATGTGCACCCTTCCAGCTCTTCTCGATGCCATCGTAGATCGTGTTTGTTTGTAGCCGCCGGCCGGATTAATTAATAGTTGGGTAAATAATGGGCAGCAAGAATCCCTATTTTCACGTAACTAATTTTCAAAGTCGACCTTATCCTCACGCAAAAAAAAAGTCAACATTGTCCATTCAAAGGGACTTAGGCGGTACTTAATTATGTAATTTAATTTAAATTGAAAGGAACTAATTTAGTGGTGGGAGTATGTACTCCTAGGAGTACTAACCCATTTTCCTATATATATTCATGTCATAGCACCAATGATAACATCGTTTAACTTTTTAAAGGAGGGGATTATGGTGCTTAAGGTCTGCAATGTGTGCAAATGATACTTTATCCCATGCTGTAGAAATTCGGGCTCTTCTTAAGGGATGGATTCGAAAAATTGATGGTAACAATGTTCTCTTCATCATTCAATTCTAACCACTCGCTGACTTGTTGTACTGTGCATACCATTAATTATTAACTGCATTATTATGAATTGTTACATAGTGTATCCCATGCAATGTAAGGGTCCAATTCAATAATTTAATTGGTGACAATGTCAACTTTTCGGATGGTCAAGGGCAATCGGACAAAATTGACGTTTGTAAACAAAAGGATAAAACCATCATAGGAGGCGACGGATGGAACAAGTACATTTCAAATAATAAGCTCACCGGGGGAGGTTACATAGGCTTTTACTTGAAGAAAGCGGTCAACATGTTAAGGATTAAGTATTTCTCCGACCAAGATGATGAGCTTGACGAGGATGATGCTGAGAATTCCCAGGATGATGATGCTAGCGAGGATGACGATGGAAAGCAGGAGCATGAGGATGAGGATGAGGATGAGGAAGATGATGAGAGTAGCGGAGATGATGACGATGATGATCCATACAATTATGCAATTTCCTCTCAAAGAATGAAATAGCTTAATGAGGATAAGAAGACCAAACTCATGGCGATCCTACCAACAAGTGTGCACTACTTGGGGGGGGGGGGGCATTTGTGCATCGTTTTACCAAGACCAACATCATGAAACACACCATGGTAAGTTTTGTATCTTTTCTTTTTTTTCTGTTCATAACACTATATGGCAAGATGTCTAACATTGCGTGCTCTATTTTGTTTTTAATCACGGGGATCATAGAAATTACCTATGAAAATGATTTGGGCCGAGGACATCCTTGCCGCCGGCATGGCCGGAGTAAGCCTTGGACAAGAAGGTCCTGTCACCGGCGTTCGATACAAGACGGAAACAGACGGCCGCATACCATTCTATGAGGTCGGCTAGCGGGAATTCCTGAAGGGAAAGAGACGACGACTAACGGTTGACACAACGGTGGTCATCACGATAAGGAACAACTGGAACAACAACTTCCAGATGATGGTTGTTGTAGATCTTATTTAGAAATAAGGTCCAGTCAAATATCTCCTAGCCGATGAACTCTTAGTTACTTAGTTAAGATGCATGTCATACTTTGATGTTGGTTTGTTAACTCGAACAAACTTGAAATGTTACTAGTTGTTATGAAGAGTACTAATTACCTAGTGAACTTGCATGCCTAAGCGTACAATGCGTGCTTCATTTGCTTTCTATATTAGATTTATGCAAAATGCATCCATGGCAGCACAATCGGTGCAAATTGTGATTCCCATGAATAAGCCCGCAGTGGCGGGCGAGCCACTATATCCGCCATTGCAACATGTATAAGTAGTGGCAGGCAGGAAAGCATCGCCCGCCAAGTTCGCGCGCCCGCCACTGCAGTGATCGACCAGTGGCGGGCCGCCCACCCACCACTAATGCCATAATAGCAGTGGCAGGAGGTTAGTGGCGGGCGGCCCTGAGAGCCTAGCCCGCCACTACTAGACTTTTTGCGCCCGCCACTACTAGGAATTCCTGCAGTAGTGAACCCGGATGCAGGCGGAGCTGGCTGCCCAGGCGGAGCAGGACGAGCAGGCGGCATGGATGGCCGCGTCTGGCCAGTGATCCGACAAGCAACCCTTCTCGCTCGGACATTGGTTTCATTTTGACATGTCCGGTTTGTTGAATTATGATTTTATTTGCTTTGTTTTGAACTGTTAAATTCGGATAATTTGTATCAGATGATCGACGTGCATGGATTGCATGGATTTGAGGATTGACATTTGAGGTATGTGGATGTGTGGCGCAACATATGAGGGGCCGGTGGGCACTGTCCGTGGACGCGTCCGGACGCGCCCACGGGCATATAGGGCTTCAGATTTGTCAAGTCCGGTTGTAGATGCTCTTACATATAACAAAAGTGATACTAGCGAACCAACCTGTGGTTGGATGGTTAGAGGGACAGTGGTATCCCCAGCCCACCAGGGTTCAAGTCCTGGTGCTCGCATTATTCCTAGATTTATTTCAGGATTTCCGGCGATGTGCATTCAGTGCGAGGAGACGTTTTCGTCGTGACGAGGCACCCACAGTGACTTCGTAAAACTCAATATGATATGTCGGCTCAGTCTCTCGGAGATGCTCATAGGGATAGAGTGTGCGTATGTACGTTCATAGATGTAAATGTATGTGCGTATATATGCGCACTCGCGTCTGTACTGTGTTAAAAAACAAAAGTGATGCTATAAATCAGTCTAGCCCGTTCACGTTCCTGGGTTGATGGCTTTAATAATTCAGTGTAGCCCCTGTATTTTGAGGCCAACAATGTTCAAAAGGTGTAACTTCATGATTACGCTGACCTTCCTCGTGGTTCAAACTTGTCTCTGCTTGCCTCCGCCCTTGTTCACTGCACTGCTCATCTCTCCTCCTCCTCATCCTCGTTGTCCTCCTTCCCATTCTCATCCTTGATTGCTTGGGTTTTTTATTTATTTTATTTTTTGCAGTTTAGCTACATGTTAGACAACTGAATTTCGATTTCAGGCCAGTCGATCTGGAATGAAGGAAGGAGAAGGAAGGGCCTCGTCGGAGAGAAGGACGGGGCTCGCCGTCATCACCCCCTTATTTATCTTAGGGTTCAGGGTGGGGGCAGTGGTGGACGGCGGTGGTGGGGAGCGGTGGTGGGGCTTTGTCGGAGAAAAAATGAACGTTGGCGGGGCTAGAGGGATGGCCGGGGGCGGCGGCAAGCATGGCGGTGGGGGGGAGGTCAAGGGGAGGGCAGGGCGGCGAGGCGGTTGCGGGAGCGCCGCCGGCCGCGGGCGGAGGAGGCAGGCGGTCCGGCTGGTTCAGATCGAGATCGGAGAGGAAGACGATGAACAGTGTTTTTTTACCACAGTACATACGCAAACGCTCATATACACACGCATACACTCATCTCTATGAACGCACACACACCCTACCCCTATGACCACCTCCGAGAGACTGAGTCGGCATATCATCTTGAGATTTACGAAGTCACCGTAGACGTCTCGTCGTCGACGGGACCGTCTCCTCCCACTGAATGCGCATCGCTGGAAATTCTGAAATAAATCCAGAAATAATGCAAGCACCAGGACTTGAATCCTGATGGGACGGGGATATCATTGTCCCTCTAACCATCCAACCACATTGTTTTCAGAGGTAGAACAAGAAGATCTGGCCATTCCTTTTGCATCCAACGGCAGGGAACAAACCGACTGACCCCAAAAACAAATTCAGTCGACTGCTCCCTAGTCATTCCCATTATTTTGCGTAAAAGTAATCCGTCCGAAAACTGCAAGAGTTACATTGCCAAGTAAAAGGAAGTGGGTGATGCATCATGCAAGTTGATAAGAACAGACTTGTAGATATAACCTTTTGCCTCATCTAAATATTGGGCGTGTTTGGTTTCATGCACAGCCTCACGCTGCATCGTATCCACCATCCTGGGCGAGTCTAGCCAGGCTAAGCTGATGCAAAAACGGGTAGAGATGTATGTTTGGTTGTCTGCATGCTGTTGGGCAGGCCAATGTGAGATGGTGTTTGGAAGTCTGTATGAGAAATCGATGAGCTTCTGCACCACGAGCGCCCCATGGCGCCGCCGCGGCCACAGGCGTGACTCCCGCTCCGACGCAGCTCCTGCAAGCACACACATCCAGGCACCGGCGAGCGCAGGGGCATGGACGTTCACGGCAGGGGCGTAGCGGATGTTGGAGCTCGGACAGGCGGCACAAGAGGGAGCTAGGATGGCAAGGTTGAGACGGACAAGGGAGCTCTAACCAGTTGCAGACGTGGTAGCTCGGGCCGGCGGCACAAGAAGGAGCGCTGGACGACGACGGCGGCGATTGATTTGTGTTCTCGATCCGATCTGAGAGGAGAGAAAAGAGAGTTGCGGTGGCACTTTTGATGTAATTCTGGACAATATGAGGGCCATTCCTGTGTACCGGTTCGCTTTAAGTGGAAGTGCGGGTGCAGGCATGAGAGCATCTCCAATAGCCTTCCTATAATGGATTGCTAAAAACTGGTTATACCAGGAGGAGAGAGAAGGTATAGCAATCCACAACAAAATTTGCTTTTGCAGCATTCCTATAACTGGATTGCTAAATTTGTCAACACACACATTGACATGTGGGGACAAGACACATAGCACACATGCACAACAAACCGGACCCACATGTCAATGGCACACCGGAGACTTTGTAAAATTATAGCAAGTGGCCTCTCCACTTTGCAAATATGCAAAGTGTGGGTGAAAATATAGCAAGCTTTGTAAAATTTTTGGGTGGGGGACCACTTATACAAAGGCTGCTGGAGGAGGTTTTTTGGCCAAAGTTTGTATAATAGCAATTGGGTGCAAATATACAAAGGCTGTTGGAGATGCTCTGAGGCTGCATCACAGGAACGCTCGATCCCATAAACCTTAGACTCGAGTGAAGAGATAGAAGGACGTGCTACGGAAACCCTTATCCTCCGGCCGCCGCCGCCGGAGTCCACCCTTTCCTCCGGCCCCCGCCGCCGGAGTCCACCCTTTCCTCCGGCCCCGCCGCCGGAGTCCATCTTATCCTCCGGCCGCCGACGCCGGAGTCCCCCCTTTATCCTTCGGCTCCCGCCGCCGGAGTCCTCCGGCCGTCGCCGCAGGAGTCCACCGTATCCTCTGGCGAACTTCCGCTCGAGCTCTCCTTTTTACAATCTAAGTCCACCTTTTCCTCTGTTTCGACCGGATTTGCCGGCGGATCAGACTGGTCGAGGTGGCATGGCGGGCAGAGGGGGACGTTTTGGCAGGGGGAGGGGTATCCCAGGAGACCCGAACCCTGAGGAGGAACAAGATATGGAACTTGATGTTAGCCTGATTGGACAGGATGGATCGATAAATGCTCAGGGAGGTAGTGCCAATGCAAGTCTGATGGCTGGTACTTCACCGCCACCGGGCTATGTCACTGATCAGAGATTAAGAGCAACAGAAGGGGAGACTAGTGCCCAAATTGACATATCGGCGACACCCCTCGAGGGTGATCGCCGGGAGCAATGAAACTCTTGTGCTGGAATTGTCGCGGTATGGCCAGTGCCGCGGCAAAGAGGGCGCTTCTGGATGTCCAGAAGCAATGGGGGCCGGATGTGCTTTTTCTGTCTGAGACACATCTGAACACAGTTAAGGCAGAGAAACTTAGGAAGAAACTGAAAATGGACAGGGTGGAAGTTCAGGAGAGTGAGGGAGCAAGTGGAGGATTGCTTTTATTTTGGCGCAGCCCGGTGATCATTCAGGTCCGGGATAAGAGTAAAAACTTCATTGATGCAGTAGTGGGTAACTTACCGGACGAGACATGGAGATTCACAGGGTTTTATGGTGAGCCCAAGTGGGAGGAGAAGCATCTGTCATGGGGATATTTGCGCGCTCTTCATCAGCAATGTCGGTTACCATGGATGGTGGTGGGCGATTTCAATGAGATTCTCTACTCTCATGAGAAGGAAGGGGGTGCCCCACGTCCAATGAACATGATGGAAAATTTTAGGGATGCTCTGGTGGTTTGTGAATTAGAAGATATGGGATACTCCGGGGATCAGTTTACTTGGCGTAGAAGGAGGCTGCGTGAGCGCCTGGACAGGGTTGTATGTAATGGGCAATTCCATGGTATTTTTCCATTTGCAAAAGTCACAAACGCGGCTCACACAAAATCTGACCATCGGCCAATCTTTGTGGACACGGAGGGGGACGTCGAGGGCGACCAGCAGCGCGTGCATGTAAAACAGTTTGAGGCGAGGTGGTTACAGGAGGAAAATATCATGCAGATGTTGAATGAAGCTTGGGATCATACAGACCCTTCAGCGTCCCTAGCTGCACGCACAGCTGCAGTGCATGCGGCCATGCATGAGTGGGATCGTGAGGTCTTGAAGGCGCCGCATCGTCGCCTAAAAGAACTTAAGGCGGAGCTGGAACAGCTGCGATCGGGCCCTCTCTCTGATGAGGCGGCAGATCGGCAGCGGCAAGTGTTACTTGAGATAGAGGAAAATCTGGAAAAAGAGGAGATATACTGGGTTCAGAGGAGTCGCGCGAACTGGTTGAAGTTTGGCGACAGGAACACAAATTTTTTCAACAATTTTGCTACTGCAAGAAAAAAGAGAAATCATATCAAGAGACTACTAGATGAAGACGGGGTATGGAGAGAGGATAATGAGTCAATGAGAAGTTTGATCGGTAAATATTTTCAGAATTTGTTTACTTCTGAAGTTGCTGTACCAAACATGGATGTGTTGAATAAAGTTAAAAGAGGTGTTACAAATTATATGAATGAGTCCCTTCTTGCTCCGTACACGGAGGAGGAGGTCAAAAAAGCTTTATTCAGCATAGGTGATCTAAAGGCGCCGGGGCCGGACGGCCTTCACGCCATTTTCTACAAAAAAAATTGGCCGGTCCTTGGTGCTGACTTGGTGAAAGAAGTTCTTGAGGCAGTAAATAGTGGAGTAATTCCTGAAGGCTGGAACTCTACAACAATTGTTCTTATTCCCAAGGTTGAGAATCCAGAGAAGATTTCTCAATTTAGGCCCATCAGCTTGTGTAACGTGGTGTACAAAGTCATATCAAAAATGTTGGCATCAAGACTAAAGGTACTACTCCCTGACATTCAGAGGCGGAGGACGAAAAAAAATTAAGGTGTGGCGAAGTCTTAAGCAAAGAATTTTTTTGATGCAAATCGAAAGTCAATACACACTACAAACGAAAAAACAAATACATTGAAAATGTAGACATGTTTCAATAGAAAAAAACCTAAAACATACCGATAAAGAAGCTTTCAATGGCGTCTAGAAGACCCAGGCAATGGCAGTGCCCTACCCTCCTTCTGAAAATCTTCCTTAATTTTAGCAAGATCAAGGTCTGGCGATATAATGGCTCTGACTGGCCAATTCATTCAGAGTGAACAAGGTCCGGCGATAAAATGGCTTTCTACAGGCATTGCAACTACAAGATGACCATGGGACTCTTCACTCTAGTGTTTTATTTAATGATGTCTCTGCCTACACAATTTTTTCAAGACCATTCTGTTTTCTCTCATCTCTTTTGCCATCTACCAGCACAACTGAGCACATGTGCTCTTACAATCTGAATTACAGTGTTGCTTTTAGACTAAATGGCTCCAAGTCAGCACCACGTTTCTGGTTCTAACTTACAGTACAACTGAATGGCTGTGCAACTGAACACTGATTCTGAAATCTGAAAGGAGTACAAAATTTCAGAAAAAAATGAGAAATTACCTCTTCCCTTCCCCTTTCTTTCCATCTTCTGGTGGCCGGACCTTTGCCGGACTGCACCGCCGTCGGCCATCGCTCGCTGCTTAGCTACTGTCTCCTGCTGCCGTCGCCCGCTAGGCGCCTAGGCCCCGGCTGGAGCCGCCGCTCGCGCTGCTATCGCTTGCTGCCGCCGCCCTCTAAGGCCCCACCGCCCCAGCCTGCCGCCGCCGTCGGCTGCCCCGTCGCCGGTCGCCCGCCTGGTCCTGGCCAGCCGCCGCCGCCGCGCTAGCTTAGGGTTGCATCACGTCGGGAGCCAGGAGGAGTGGTTGGTCGCGTGCGTGCGTGTGCGTCTCTATCGAGTCGTGCGTGGTTGACCTGGCTCGACCGGTTTCGTGCGTGGGCGCTCGATCGATTCCTGCGTGGTCGACCTCGAGCGATTCCTGGCCCATCAGCACTCGGCCCATCAACTAGGCCTCTCTCTGATTAGCGTTAAACTGCCGGTGGTCAAAACGATCGACCGAGGCAGCCGAAAGAATCATACGTATAAAAAAAATTTCCCTCAAAATCAAGGTATGGCGGCTGCCATACCTTGCCCACCGGAGGCCTCCGCCAGTGCTGACATTATTAGCGAGACACAAAGTGCATTTGTCCCTGGACGTATCATCACTGACAATGTTATAGTAGCTTATGAATGCCTGCACACTATGAAAAAAAGAAAGAAAGGAAAGTTTGGGACATGTGCGGTCAAACTGGATATGCATAAAGCTTATGACCGGGTTGAATGGGTCTTTCTGGAGGCTATACTCGGCAAGCTGGGATTTGATAACAGATGGATCCAGTTGGTGATGTCATGTGTGAGATCGGTGGAATATAAGGTTCGATTTAATTCAAATGAAACACATCCTTTTATACCAACCAGAGGTTTGAGGCAAGGGGATCCGTTGTCCCCTTATTTATTTCTTCTATGTGCGGAAGGGTTATCTGCCTTGATTGCCCATGGGGAGGCCGCGGGTACTCTACATGGTGTTCAGGTGTGTCGGGATTCCCCCACAATTTCCCACTTATTATTCGCTGACGACTCTCTTGTCCTTATGAGAGAAAATGCGGAAAATGCTGCTACCCTGAAGCAAATTCTTGATAATTATTGTGCGGCCTCTGGGCAGTTGGTGAGTGAGCCCAAGTGCTCAGTTTATTTCAGTCCAAACACAAACGTGGAGACGAAGGCCGAAATCTGTCAAATTTTGAACATAATGACTGAATCTTTATCAGATAAGTACCTGGGACTCCCATCTATGATTGGTGTTGACAGGGTAGGTTGCTTCAAGCTTATTATTGAAAGGATCCTAGCCATGGTAAATGGATGGAAGGAGAGAACCCTCTCGTACGGGGGGAAGGAGGCATTGCTGAAAGCGGTGGCCCAAGCCATTCCAACATATGCGATGAGTGTGTTCAAATTCCCAAAGAAAATTTGCAAGGGGATCACTGGCGCGATGTCGCAATTTTGGTGGGGTGACGAGGAGAACCAAAAGAGGATGCATTGGTTTGCGTGGTGGAAACTGTGTGTGCCACAAGAGAGAGGTGGAATGGGCTTCCGAGATGTTCACAGTTTTAACTTGGCGTTGCTAGCGAAGCAATGTTGGAGGTTGATTGAGAACTATGGATCTCTTTGTGCACGTGTGTTGAGAGCGAGGTATTACCCCAGTGGAGACATTCTGAATTGTGAATTGAAAAAGGGGTCCTCTTATATGTGGCAAAGTATTTGGGCTGGTATCCAAACCTTCAAGAAAGGATGTATCTGGAGAGTGGGAGATGGTTCAAAGATTAATATATGGAATGACTGTTGGATACCAAGCAGTGCTTCAAGGAAAATCATTACCGTTCGGGGTAGTCAAGTTCTTACAAAAGTTGGTGAGTTGATTGACCCAATCTCTGGACAATGGGACGAGATGCTCATAAGAGAAAATTTCTGGCATATTGATGCAAAACGCATCCTTCAAATCCCTTTATTCCAACAGGAGACGGAGGATTTTGTTGCATGGCAATTAACAAAGAGTGGCATATTTTCTGTGAGATCCGCCTACTACAAGCAGTGGGAAGAATATATTGATGCTGATAATCATGGCGTAAGTCGCCATAGTTCATCCTTCCATCCTGTGTGGCGCAAACTTTGGAAGTTGAAGCTGCCGGGAAAGATTAAAATATTTGTTTGGAGATGCCTACACAATGCTATACCGAGCTACTGTGTCTTGCATAATCGCCATATCGGAACAATATCACAGTGTCCTATTTGCGAGGCCGATGCGGAGGATGTTGCACATGCACTGTTTAATTGTGTGAGAGCCAGAGCTATTTGGAGCTCTCTTGGTATTGAAAGGGAGATTGAATTGGCATCTCAGTTGGACCGATCGGGAGCAGCCATACTGGAGTTTTTACTCTGTGATGAGTCGCTACAACGGACATTCATGGAGGCCATAGAACTTCCAGAATTAATTGCAGCGGCTTGCTGGTACTTGTGGTGGCAGAGACGGCAGATAGTTCGAGGGGAAGATGTTCAAACACCAGGCAGGACAGGCCCAGCGATTGTGGCCCTGACCTTGAACTACGCTCGAGCAGCAGGGAAACCTTCTACTACTCCAAGACTGAATAAATGGCCAGTTGCCTTGGCGGGACAGCAGGTTGTGAACGTTGATGCATCTTTTTCTGCTGGTGAGTTTTCTGGTTCATGCGGCATGATCATTCGTGATAATCGAGGGAGTTTTATTTCTGCGGGCACGGCAACGCTTGAACATGTTGCGGATGTGGTAGCCGCGGAGGCTGCAGCCCTCCTTGAGGGATTAAAATTGTGCCTGGCCGCTGGATGCTCTAATATCATGGTGAGAATGGATAACCTCACAGTGGTAGAAGCTCTGAAGCTTAATGAAGGACACGCTATGGTGGCAGCTCCTGTACTTGAAGATTGCAGGAATACTCTGAAAGAGTTCGGGAAGGTGACTATTGAGCATTGTAATAGGGAGTCGAATGTAGTTGCTCATGAGCTAGCTAGATGGGGTCGTGTTAATCCCCCTTCGGTTTGGGTGGATGATCCCCCTGATTTCCTAGTTAAATTCTTAGCGGATGATGTAAGCGTTATTTGATTTTATAAAGCTAGCCAGTAGGCCTTCCCGTCAAAAAAAAAAAACAGGAACGCTCGATCCCTGCGTTCCTCTCAGCCCCGGCTGAGGGGCCTGCTTTTGCATCAGCTGGGCCAGGCTGAGGAGGCCGCACAAGACACCAAACATGCCAGATTTTGCATGCCTAGTGCGATGCAGATGCGAGCAGAGGAACCAAACACGCCCTATACTAGCGCTAAAGAAGCGCGGCGCACGCCGCGCCGCCCGTAGGAGCGCCCATGTGATTTATGGTGTTTGTGTTGTTAAGGAATTGGTATATGAAGTGTAGTGAAAGGGTTGGTGTAGTATTTGCTGGTATGAATTTTTTTTCTTTCTTTGGTTGCTCTCTTGCATTTTTGGTAAACTGTCTGTTCATTTATTTTGCCCAGATATATCAAGTGTAAAGGGAACAAATCATGTCATAATTTCTTTCAGAAACTTTCCATAAGTTCAGACATCAGATGTAAACTTGTTCCGTCAGGTGGACTGAAATAAATCATATATAAAAGACCACTATTTTATCCCTGAACTACAGAGAAAAGAAAAAAGTTGGCCATGTACAGCCACCAGTTCATGACAATACAAAGAATGAAAAACAGATCCTTGCATAGGGTGTTTTGCACACTGGCTTAAGAATACAACAAATCATAATTTGTAAAATTAGAAAAAAGCAATACAATATGTACAGAATACAATGGTTTTGGTACAGATAATAAGAAAACAAACTACAAACAAATGAAGAGGGGTAGTCTGGAAAGCAGAATGGATATAGCACAACAACAACAACAACAACAACAACAACAACAACAACAACAACAACAACAACAACAACAACAACAACAAACAGACATCTATTATCATTTATTAAGAAGATGCAGCATGCCTTCGTTTTCATAACTAATCATCACTAAGCAACAATATTATAGGATGCAGTGCATTAAACCTATATATTGTTGTTTTCATAGTGAACAAACATCAAGTAGAAAAGTAAGCCATCATAACTGTAAGATCCTCATATTACAGGTTTGGAGCTACATCGAACTATCAAACCAGGACCTTCACCGAATACCCGAATGATTGGAATTTTATGTCATTGCAAGTATTTTTGTTTTAAAATTTGACAAAAGCAATATAGTGCAATGCATAACAAAATAGCTATGCTATGAGACAGAGGCTGTTGTAAAGCAGGATGTACTTCTTCTGCATGCTTTGAAATGCCACCAAGCATCTCGCATGAAGGTACCTTTTCTTTTTCAATGAAATCAGGTCAGCAAGGAGAAAGGGGGAAAATGGGTTATGTCGGACATACTGCATACCATAGTTCAACTCATAAGAAAGAAATCAAGGAGAAAGCAAAATATATTTCGATGTAGAAAACAACATAAAAATGAAAGACAAAAGCACAATATTTACCTTCGGTTTTGTCTGCAAGAGCTGAAGTATGGTAATGGTAATCAGCTTTCTTATATTCAGGCAGTCCCTAGGTTTACACTGCAAATACTGAGAGAAAGAACCTATAGAAGATGATGCCTCTCATTTTCAGCAGTGTCCCTCCAAATATGAATCCATCAGTACATGGATACATTTTCTATTAACACCTAAACTGAAACAAAGCTAATTATAATAAATCAGAAAACACAATTCAATAGTTTTCAGTGATGTTACCAAAGAATTATAAAATGTTAAGACAGTGTACATCATACCTTCACTCGATTGATATTCATAACTATTTTAGTGAGCAACTGAGCTTTATTTACAGTTTATATATTTTATCTTTCACCAAAACCTAAAATGGTATAACCTCGGCAAGAGGTATCCCTAAACCTGCACAACCTCGGTTTGTAGTTCTGCCAGGTGAATCTCCTACAACACCCATAGCAGACCCAAAACCCGTAAACGAAGTGATGTATTTAGACCAGGGATAATTCTCAGGATTTTATTATTTTTCCATAAGAATATGAGGTAACATAATTGGACCTCTTACTTCTGCACGAAAATCTAATCTAAACTGGCCAATTTAGAATCGCCTTGCACCTGCTCGCATGATGGAGTTGTTTGAAGCTAGTAAAAGTACCTGTTGGGAAGCAGAATATGTAAACTCTTCTAGCTGGGATCTTTTCAGTTCATGAATAAGAAATAGGAATCGGTGTGGGTTTAGATCCAAACCTTGGACAACTGTAATAAATATGTAACAGCAGCAGTGTTTACTCCGTTGCTCGGAAGAATAAACTATGTTTACTCGGATATATTTATCAAAGAAAAGAAATCAGGTCCATAAATGGTATATAAAAGATAATTAAACGTTCCGAGGAAGATATAAATATGAGCATGTGCGAGAAAAATCCTTATGAACAATCCAAAATTAGTGCTGGGCAAAACAACAGAGAACGAATCAGTGAAATAACCAAATCAGTGAAGTAACTTATATTAGATGCAATAGCATACATAATACACGGATTGAATTGAACGGATAGGAAATCTCTCGCCACACTGTTGTCCGTGAAAACTTAAGCCAAGATACATTCGCTCCTCCAGCGACCAAGTGAGCTAGGTGAATGTGTATACGGTGGAAGTTCGCCATCTTATTATTCTTCAGAGGTAGCCGGCGCGGGCGGGCCGCGCTTAGTTCTGTCCAGGCAGCTTGTCCTTGATCTTCTCCATGAGGCTCTTCTTCTCGCCCGTGCCGTCGGTGCCGTGTGTGCCAGTGCCAGTCGTGCCGGTGTGTGCCTGCTGCCCGTGGGTGCCGCCGGTGGCCGTGGTGCCATGCGTCTCCTTGCCGGTCACTCCAGTGTGTCCATGCTGTCCGTAGGTGTCAGTGGTGTGCTGGTGGTCAGTGTGGCCACCGGGGAGCTTCTCCTTGACGTTGTCCACGACACCCTTCTTCTCACCGGTGCCGTGAGTCCCAGTGCCGGTCACTCCGGTGTGTCCGTGCTGCCCGTAGGTGCCGCCGGTGGCCGGCGTGTCATGCGTCCCCGTGCCGACGTGTGCCTGCTGCCCGTAGGTGCCACCTGTCTGCTGGTGGTCCCCGTGGCCACCGGGGAGCTTCTCCTTGACGTTCTCCATGACGCCCTTCTTCTCCCCGGTGCCGTACGTTCCGGTGCCGGTCGCTCCGGTGTGTTCATGCTGGCCGTAGGCGCCGCCAGTGGCCGGGGTGCCATGCGTCCCCGTGCCGACGTGTCCCTGCTGCCCGTAGGTGCCACCTGTCTGATGGTGGTCAGTATGGCCACCGGGGAGCTTCTCCGTGGTGTTCTCCATCACACCCTTCTTCTCGCCGGTGCCGTGTGTCCCTGTGCCGGTCTCTCCGGTGTGTGCATGCTGCCCATAGGAGCCGCCGGTGGCCGGGGTGCTATGCCTCCCCATGCCAGTCAGCTCGGGGTCTTCCTGGTGCCCGTAGGTGCCACCAGTCTTCTGGTGGTCACCGTGGCCACCAGGGAGCTTCTCCTTGATGTTCTCCGTGACGCCCTTCTTCTCGCCGGTGCCGTGCGTCCCCATGCCGGTCTCTCCGGTGTGTGCGTGCTGCCCGTAGGCGCCGCCGGTGGCGTGGGTGTCGTGCGTCCCCATGCCGGTCATCCCGGTGTGTCCCTGCTGGTCATAGGTGCCGCCGCCGGCCGGGGTGCCATGCGTCGCCGTGCCGGTGTGCCCCTGCTGCCCATAGGTGCCACCGGTCTGCTGGTGGTCACCGTGGCCGCTGGGGAGCTTGTCCTTGATGTTCTCCACGACGCCCTTCTTCTCGCCGGCGTCGGCGCCATGCAACCCCGTGCCCGTGGTTCCGGTGTGACCCTGCTGCCCGTAGGCGCCACCAGTGGCCGGGGCAGCATGCGTCCCCGTGCCGGCGTGCCCGTGGGTGCCAGCGGTCTGCTTGTGCTCACCGTGGCTGCCGGCGTCGGCGCCATGCAACCCCGTGCCAGTGGTTCCGGTGTGACCCTGCTGCCCGTAGGCGCCACCAGTGGCCGGGGCAGCATGCGTCCCCGTGCCGGCATGCTCGTGGGTGCCAGCGGTCTGCTTGTGCTCACCGTGGCTGCCGGCGTCGGCGCCATGCAACCCCGTGCCAGTGGTTCCGGTGTGACCCTGCTGCCCGTAGGCGCCACCAGTGGCCGGGGCAGCATGCGTCCCCGTGCCGGCGTGCCCGTGGGTGCCAGCGGTCTGCTTGTGCTCACCGTGGCTGCCGGGGAGCTTGTCCTTGATCTTCTCCATGAGGCCCTTCTTCTCGCCGTTGCCGTGTGCTTGGTGCTCCATCTTGCGCTGAGCTTCTCACTCGGGAAATCTACTAGTGCTGCTGTGTGCTTGCCTTGGTTGTGTGAAGCAGGTGGTTGCGTAAAGTATCTGCAGCACGCGGCAGTATTTATAGGCCGTTCGAGGGTAGACGAGGCACGATGTGTGGTCTCGTGAGTGGACGGGCAGGTGACTGCCGACTAGCCCATAAAGAGGGTGGTCAGATGGACGAATCGCCGCGGCAAAGCGCTACGTGTGGTCGTATCACTGGGTCGGCAGGTGGCTGCCGACTAGGGGAGCCGGGCCTCCGAAGGCAGCGGGCGCGTCCCGGTCACCACGTCCCAGCTCACTCGTCCTCGTCCAGGAAAAAGATGATTCCCCAAAAACATCTGATCCTTCTTTTCGCTTGCAAAAACGATCTTGTTTGCTTATAAGAAGATAAAATAGATCGAAGGTGTCCGCACGTAAGGACAACGGACAACGAAAGTAACTAGACGAAGCATAGAAGAGATCTTTTTTTTTCGCTTAAGAAGACGAAGCATAGGAGAGGTTAACCGCTCATTTGATCCAGAAGAATTTTAGAGGATTTAGATCCTAGGATTATTATTTTTAAGTAAGTTGTTTGATTCATTGGATTGAAATCCTCAGAAGTTTTCTTTATAATCAATCTACACTTTTTTCGGAGGGAAAAATGTCCATTCACTAAAGTCTCTTTGTAGAATTGCTTTGCTTTTATAGTAATATCAAACACTTTTATCCAAATTCATGTAGGTCCTAAATCGGTAGGATCCAAGAGAACATGTCACTACATAATCATTTTATTCCTGCATTTTTGAGAATCAGAGAAGCCCTAATTTACCGCCACAACCTAGCAACTAAACCGCCACACCGTCTCGTTGCCGTTGTAGGACACCGTAAGGCAAAACCCATGTGATGGTAGGTTTTCTTCACCGACTGGCATGCGGGTTGTGGTAGAACTCTAGCGTGGTGGCCGTTGGTGTTGCGGGGTACTTCCCCGGTGACGTAGTAGCTCGAATCCCATGTGAGGCGGGGACAGCGCGGAGGTAAGCACCAGAGTGCGTGCTCATTGGAGCAAACTGCATGAGGCGGGCGACCAACGGCCAACGTCGGTCGTGGACAACGCGACTGCTCCAGGTCTTCCAACTGTCAAAATTTTGACATTCCGAATTTGAGCTTTTGAAAATCAATTTTTGGATATTTTGTCTTTCGAAATTTGATATTTAGAATACTTTGATTTTTTTAGCTTTTATAATCCTGATAAAAAATTTAACATACGAAAAATTGGAATTCTTTATGAAAAAAATAAAAAAAATGCCTCCTACGTGGGGCCTGCCACGTGACAGACATGTTCACTACTACATAGACGAATAGCATTGACGGGGAAAATCATATATCATGTGGCCCGTTAGATGCCTAGAGTACCCCAATGTCACCACATGCATCCGCAACTTATACTAGACATGCATCATGTATCTAAAAAGCAAAATATCCAATCCAACATAAAGAAAGTTCAAAAGCAAGACTCAATTCACAACAGAAGAATAGAGGGGAAGAAACATTACAAGATCCAACTTTATTTATGAAGCCCATGACACAATCAAGATTGAAAACTTTCAAGACATTGGAGATAGATTGAATACATAGCTACTAGTTCATACCCTCAACCCTGAGGATCAACTACTCACACATTACCATAAGAAGGAAGATAGAGTTGTTGGTGATGGTGATGGAGATGGCGGAGATGTCCCCGACGATGTTTTGGCGCCATCAGAGAACAGGGGGGAGCCTCCCTCCTCCTTCTTCCTTAGCTTCGGAGGAAGAGGGAGCCTCTCCCCTTAGATTGGAATTTTGTTTTCTGCCTCCTATTTTTGCTACTTTTCTTACGTAGATCACCATTTCTTAAATATCCAGAGATCCGTAACTCCGACTGTTCTGAACTTTTAAGGGGATTCTTATTATTTTAGGACCTTTCTTGTTCTTCATCTGAAGCATGTCGGTAGTTGGGAGGAACCGACGAGCAAGCCTTCATATAAATACCCTAGTAGTCGAAGGAACGGAGAAATTCCGTAGTGGAGTCCAGGTTTTCTCCTCTCTCGAATTGTCTGACGACCCACTCTTGCCTTCAAGCTTGTTCTCCCTCCAAATCTTAGTTTTGACCATTTACATCTAAGCCGAACTAACAGAGCATCGACCCTTACCGTCCGCCCGCCATTCCCAAAAATCAGTAATGTTTCTTGTACAAACATGAATCTTGAGTATCTTGTCTGCATCAATGGCTAGAAAAACAATGCGACCATACTCTTCATTCCATGATGTTGTTGCGGGAATTAACAAGTTTGAGTCCTTAGCTAGCGGATCTGCAACAAGAGATATTTTTTTTGTTTGTTTATTAAAGAAACTGTTCAAATCATTTCGATACTAATTTATCCATCGACCCTATTACCTTATCCTGGTGTCTTCTGTGTGGCATGTGGCAGAGAGGAAACCCTCCACCATCGTTTCTAGGCATGTATGCATTCGACGCTATTTTGGAAGTTTCTGAGTGAAGAAAAGGGGCTACCAGTGGCGATCCCGCCGGTGGCAGTCGAGCCCCCGATCGCTTTGTCAAACTAGCTATTACAGTGGATGGCGAAAGCGGGTGAGGAAGAAAAGGAGATGATGATGCAGGGGGTCTATGGATTGTGGTTAGCTAGAAATGAATCACGCGACGGAAAAAGAATCAAGGATGCACGTGATGTTGCAAAAATGGTCTTCAAATTGGTGCAGTAATTGAACCTAGTGCACGAGAAGGTCCGGAAGACACCAGCTCCAGCACTGGCTGAGAGATGGACAGTCCTGGATGAAGGCTGGCTAAAGATCAATTCTGATGGTGCGACATCCAAACACAATGTGCGTGCTGGCGGAGGGGCAGTTGCTCGTGATAATAACGATGCTTTTAGAGGAGGGGCTTGCTTTGTTTTCCAGGGGGTTTCAGACCTAGAACTCGCCGAGATATTGGCATTCAGAGAAGCGATCAAGATGACGATTCAGCTGGAAGCACAAACAGTGCGTGTAGAAGTCGATAGCAAGGGGTTGGCGGCTATGCTGAACCGGAAAGAAAAGAACCTGACAACTGCCTGGCAGATCGTCGAGGAGATGAAGGAGTTGCTCCAAACTAGGCAGGATGCCAAGGTAACGTGGGTCAGAAGAAACGGCAATAAGGCTGCCCATGAGCCAGCTAGAGAGGGTGTGTGTTTAGAGTTAAATAAGTCTTGGTTTATATCTCAAAAAAAGTCTTGGTTTGCAGGGCCTCCATACTGCATTCTGTAAATTGTAGCTGATGAAATCTCGAACTTGTTTAAGTAATAAAGGTCGTATGTGTTGGAAATATGCCCTAGAGGCAATAATAAATTAGTCATTATCATATTTCCTTGTTAATGATAATCGTTTATTATCCATGCTAGAATTGTAGTGATCGGAAACTCACATACATGTGTGGATACATAGACAACACTATGTCCCTAGTGAGCCTCTACTAGACTAGCTCGTTGATCGAAGATGGTCAAGGTTTCCTGGCCATAGACATGAGTTGTCATTTGATAACGGGATCACATCATTAGGAGAATGATGTGCTGGAAAAGACCCAAACTATGAACGTAGCATATGATCGTGTCAAGTTTATTGCTATTGTTTTCTACGTGTCAAGTATATGTTCCTATGACCATGAGATCACGCAACTCACTGACACCGGAGGAGTACCTTGTGTGTATCAAACGTCGCAACGTAACTGGGTGACTATAAAGGTGATCTACAGGTATCTCCGAGGGTGTCTGTTGGGTTGGCGTGGATCGAGACTGGGATTTGTCACTCCGTATGACGGAGAGGTATCTCAGGGCCCACTCGATAATGCAACATCACAATAAGGCTTGCAAGCAAAGTGACTAAAGAGTTAGCCACATGATCTTGTATTACGGAATGAGTAAAGAGACTTACCGGTAACGAGATTGAACTAGGTATGGAGATACCAACGATCGAATCTCGGGCAAGTAACATACCGATGGACAAAGGGAACTGCATACGGGATTGTCTGAATCCTTGACATCATGGTTCGACCGATAAAGATCTTCGTAGAATATGTAGGAACCAATACGGGCATCCAGGTCCCTCTATTGGTTATTGACCGTAGAGGTGTCTCGGTCATGTCTACATAGTTCTCGAACCCGCAGGGTCTGCACACTTAACGTTCGGTGACGATTTGGTATTGTTGAGTTATGTATGTTGGTTACTGAAAGTTGTTCGGAGTCCCGGATGAGATCCCGGACGTCACGAGGAGCTCCAGAATAGTCTGGAGGTATATATTTATATATGGGAAGTCATATTTTGGCTACCGGGTTTTTCCGGTATTATACCGGGAAGCTTCCGGAAGGTTCCAGAGGAGTCCGGAAGGGCCCATCCAGCCTCTAGGACGTGCATGGGCTGTAAGGGGCGTCCAAGCCTTGTTGGGCCAGCCCCCAAGGGCCCATGCGGCTAGGGGGTAGGAAACCCTAAAGGGGAAGGCACCTAGGAGGTGCCTTGGGGAGGGAGGACTCCTCCCTCCTGGCCGCTGCCCCCTTCCTTGGAGGAAGGGCTAGGGCTGCGCCCCATCTACCCCCTCCTCCTATATATAGAGAGGGAGAGGGAGGGAAGCGGCACCCCAAGGCATAGGTGCAGCCCTCCCTCTCTCCCTAGATCTGTTTCTCCACCGAAAACGCATCTGCGGCAGCGCTTGGCAAAGCCCTACTGAGATTGCTCCAGCACCACCACCACCACGCCGTTGTGCTGTCGGAGAACTCATCTACCTCTCCGCCCTCGCTTGCTGGATCAAGGAGGCGGATACATCATCTAGCTGTATGTGTGCTGAACGCGGAGGTGCCATCCGGTCGGCGCTAGATCGGAACGGATCAAGATTGGATCGCGGGATGGATCGTGATTGGACCGCGAAGACGTTCGACTACACCAACTGCGTTTCTTAACGCTTCCCGCTTAGTGATCTACAAGGGTATGCAGATGCAATCTCTCCTCTCGTAGATGGTCATCTCCTAGATTGATCTTGGTGAAGTGTAGGAAATTTTTTGTTTCCCATGCAACGTTCCCCAACAGTGGCATCATGAGCTAGGTCTATGCGTAGATGACATCACGAGTAGAACACAAAGGAGTTTGTGGGCGTTGATATTCAGATTGCTTCCTTCCTTAGTCTTATTTTGATTCAGCGGTATTGTGGGATGAAGCAGCCCGGACCAACTTTACATGTCCTCGTACATGAGACCGGTTCCATCGACTGACATGTAACTTTTTTGCATAAGATGGCTGGCGGGTGTCTGTCTCTCCCACCTTAGTTGAATCGGATTCGACAAAGGCGGTCCTTGTAGAAAGTTAAATAGCAACTTGTATATCACCGTTGTAGTTTTGCGTAGGTAAGAATCGTTCTTGCTAGATACCCATAGCAGCCACGTAAAACATGCAACAACAAATTAGAGGACGTCTAACTTGTTTTGCAGGTATGTTGTGATATGATATGGCCAAAGACATGATGATATATATTTGATGTATGAGATGATCATGTTTTTGTAATAGTTTATATCAACTTGCATGTTGATACGGCAACCGGCAGGAGCCATAGGGTTGTCTTTAATTATTATGTGGCCTGCGTGTCACTTATTAAGCGCTATGCAATGCTTTACTTTATTGCTAAGCGGTAGCAATAGTAGTAGAAGCATGGTTGGCGCGACAACCCCGATGGCAACACGATGATGGAGATAATGATGATGGAGATCATGGTGTCATGCCGGTGACGATAGAGATCATGCCGGTGCTTTGGAGATCGAGATAAAAGCACAAGTTCATGGCCATATCATGTCACTTATGATTTGCATTTGATGTTAATCCTTTTATGCATCTTATTTTGCTTAGGACGACGGTAGCATTATAAGGTGATCCCTCACTAAAATTTCAAGATAAAATTGTGTGCTCCCCGAGTGTGCACCGTTGCGAAAGTTCGTCATTTCGAAGCACCACGTGATGATCGGGTGTGATAGACTCTACGTTCACATACAACGGGTGTAAGCCAGTTTTGCACATGCGGAACACTCGGGTTAAACTTGACGAGCCTATTATGTACAGACATGGCCTCGGAACACAAGAGACTGAAAGGTCAAACATGAGTCATATAGTAGATATGATCAACATGGAGGTGTTCACCACTGAAACCACGTCATCTCACGTGATGATCGGACTTGGGTTGGTGAATTTGGATCATGTAGCACTCGGATGATCGGAGGGATGTCAATTTGAGTGGGAGGTCTTTAGTAATATGATTAATTGAACTCATTATCATGAACATAGTCTAAAGTTGTATTTGCAAAATCATATTGTAGATCGATAGCTTGCGATGTAGCTGCCTTAAATTTTGATACGTTCCTAAGGAAAAACTAAGTTGAAATATGGTAGTAGCAATTATGCGGACTAGGTCCGTGATGTGAGGATTGTCCTCAGTTGCTGCAGAGAAGGCTTATGTCCTTGATGCACCGCTCGGTGCGCCACCCCCTCAAGCGTCGTCTATGGATGTTGAGAACATCAGACAGGCACATTTTTGATGACTACTTGATAGTTCAGTGTGTCATGCTTTACGGCTTAGAATTGAGGCTCCAAAGATGTTTTGAACGTCACGGATCATATGAGATGTTCCAAGAGCTGAAATTGGGATTTCAGGCTCGTGCCCGTGTTGAGAGGTATGAGACCTCCAACAAGATTCCTTGCCTACAAGATGAAGGAGAATAGCTCAATCGGTGAGCATGTGCTCAGATTGTCTGGGTGCTACAATCGCTTGAATCAAGTGGGAGTTGATCTTCCAGGTAAGATAGTGATTCACATAGTTCTCCAAGTCACTGTCACCAAGCTACTAGAGCTTCATGATGAATAACATGCTAGGGGTGGAGAAGATGATCCCTGAGCGGTGATGTTTGACACCGCAAAGGTAGAAATCAAGAAGGAGCATCAAGTGTTGATGGTTAGTAAAACCACTAGTTTCGAGAAGGGCAAGGGCAAGAAGGGAAACTTCATGAATGGCAAGCCAGATGCCGATCCAGTGAAGAAACCTGAGGTTGAACCCAAACCCGAGACTAAGTGCTTCTATAATAAGGGGAACGGTCACTGGTAGCGGAACTACCCCAGATACTTGGCAGATAAGAAGGCTGGCAACGTCAACAGAAGTATATTTGATATACTTGTTATTGATGTGTACCTTACTAGTACTCCTAGTAGCACCTGGTTATTAGATACCGGTTCAGTTGCTCGAAGTAAAAGCTACGGAATAAATGGAGACTAGCTAAGGGTGAGGTGACGATGTGTGTTGGAAGTGTTTCCAAGGTTGATGTGATCACCATCGCACGCTCCCTCTACCTTCGGGATTAGTGTTGAACCTAAATAAATGTTATTTGGTGTTTGCGTTGAGCATGAACATAATTAGATCGTGTTTATTGCAATACGGTTATTCATTTAAGTCAGAATAATAGTTATTCTGTTTACATGAATAATACCTTCAATGGTCATGCACCCAATGTGAATGGTTTATTGAATCTCGATTGTAGTAATACACATGTTCATAATATTGATGCCAAAAGATGCAAAGTTGATAATGATAGTACCACATACTTGTGGCACTGCCGCTAAAGGTCATATTGGTGTAAAGCGCATGCAGAAACTCCATGTTGATGGATCTTTGGACTCACTCGATTTCGAATCGGTTGAGACATGCGGACCATGTTGTCGGTGTCAAAACCGGCGGATCTCGGGTAGGGGGTCCCGAACTATGATGCTTGGATCGATGGTAACAGGAGACGAAGGGGACAAGGTTTTACCCAGGTTCGGGCCCTCCTATGGAGGTAATACCCTACGTCCTGCTTGGTTGTATTGATTGTATAGAGGTTACAGAGTGATCTACCACGAGATCGTATGACTAAAACCCTAGATGAGTTCTCTCTCTTCATGATCTAAAACCCTCCGGCTTATATAGACGCCGGGGGTGCCTAGGGTTTACACATGGTCGGTTACACGTCGAGGGGATAAACATGCATATTCTACTTTAAACGTGGAGCACACGCCTTGCTTCTAGAAACTTCCCTTCTGGAGTCCGGTCCTTCGAGCGATCCAGTGTCCGGCGAACGGCCCATATAGTCCGGCCCATATTAGATAGGCCGGCCTCCCGAGGACCCCCTAGTCCAGGACTCCCTCAGTAGCCCCCAAACTAGCCTCCAACGCCAAGGGTCCAAGCTCCAGCTGCTTCAAATGATCAGAGTCTTCGGCTTGCGAGGCGAGTTCCTTTCTCCGGATAGTAATCGGCAGTTCCTTTAGTCCGGCTTCCATCGACGCGTAGTTTTCCCGATCATAGTTCATCCGAACATCATGTGTAACCCGGCCGATAAGGCCAAATGTCAGGGAGCCAATAGCGCTCTTCTGACAACCTTTCAGACGAAAGGCCGCGGCTCATCATGACCGCTGAGCCAGTTGTACAGACTCATTTAGCGGCTCGAGGCCGTATTTATCGGCACGATCCATCAATACACAGATCGTGCCCCATTCCATATGGGACATGGTTAATCATGCGCGTGTAACGCCGCGCACGCCTCGGGAAGTGGAGAGATTCACGGCGTGGTGGAGGGAGGCTAACCGGTAGCGGCCCTTAATAAAAAGGGAAAAACCCCAAGGCTTATCCACATTCCTCCTTTCGCATCCTCGCCTCCCTAGACTCCCGAGCCCAGATCTAAGTTTCACATTCTTCTCCTTCCGAGGTCAGCCATGGCCAACGGCAAGTGGGAGGTCTCCACAGTCACAGACAAGGATATCCGGGAGCTCAAGGACGCCGGATACATCCCTGCCAACGTCTTCCACCGCGCCGCCAAGGAGGGTCATGCGATTCCCACCCCTAAACAAGGGGAAAGGGTGGTTTTCGTCCCCCATTTCATCCGGGGATTAAGCTTCCCACTTCACCCCTTTGTGAGGGGTCTGATGTTCTTTTACGGGCTCGATTTCCACGACCTTCCACCGAACTCCTTCATGCATATATCTGCATTCATCACTGTCTGCGAGGCTTTTCTACGGGTGGAGCCACACTTCGGATTATTGTAGGAGATATGCCCTAGAGGCAATAATAAATGTTATTGATTATCTCCCTGTTCATAATTATGTTTATGTTCCGTGCTATAACTGCAATGATTCTCGAGTCTACAAATAAAACGAGGCTCGGAGGAAGACTCATTTGCACGTGTGGAATAATAAACGGTAAAATGTATTCCTAGTCTGGCCTCTAAGACTAGCTCAAGTATTGCATGATGATCCTGTTTTCCTGATCATGGGCATGGCTATGCCGGCAATTTTGAGGGCACAATTGTTGGTAGAACACTTGTGTTGAATCGACCCGATTGATGTTATGCTAAGAGATATATTCGTCATAAGTTAATGGTTAATAACACAGAGATGGTTAACGTTTGCATGATTCCTCAGACCATGAGAGTATCGAGTTTCTTCATGCTTGCTTCATGAACTTTGGGGTTTGTTAAACGTCATCCGTAAATGGGTGGCTATTACGGCGGCTTACGGGTTCATGGAAAAGTATGTCAAGTAACTTGATAGCTCAAGATTGGGATTTGCTCCTCCGACGATGGAGAGATATCTCTGGGCCCTCTCGGTGTTACGGTATCCATCATCGTCTGGCCAGACACAGGGTGATTTGATCACAGGGATGCCGGAACACGGGAACGAGAAAAGAGAACAATACCGGCAACGAGGTAACTGGCATAGTGGACAAGGTGTTGATCCACGGGGATGCCAACATGTCTCACCTCGGGTATTTGTAACATATCACGAAGCAACAGGAATAGCACACGACAACTGGAGGTTCACTCGAATATTCATTCGTGTGGGTATAGGGATCAATATGGGTGTCCACGGCTCCGATGTTGATCATTGATCGGAAGGGGTTCCGGGTCATGTCTATGCTTCACCGAACCTATAGGGTCACATGCTTAAGGGTCATCTATCTGCTGAATACTAGACAGGGAGTCTGAGAGAAAATCACCGAAAAGTTTCGGACGCCGGAAAAGTTTCGGTCAACGGAAAAGTTCCGAAGAGAGAGGTCACCGGATGAGTTCCGGTGAAACTGAAAAGTTGTTTCAGAGGATACCATAAAGTCAAATTGGTTTTGGCACATGCCTGATAATTCTTGGAAGATGCCAGAATCGTTCTGGAAACTTTTTGGAATTTTCCGGGATAAAAACCGGAAATGTTCCGGAGCTGCCGAAACCGCTTCAGATGCTTTTCGCAGATGAAAATCACTAAACCGGAATTGTTCCGTCTCACGTTAAAAATTATTTTGGTGGGTACTAGAATTGTTCTAAGCCCACATGAATATTTTCAGTTCGATCAGACGCTGAAAAATGTCGTCGTGAATAGTGAAAGTGCTTTTTGGATATTTTTGGAAAAGTGCCTTTTGGGATATTTTCCCAAAAGGTTTCTAGAAGGCTTGGGGGCTAAGAAACCCCCTTGGGGGCCCCCCAAGAGATGGTGGCCGGCCACAATGGGGCTCCTCCATGGAGCCCCCACTTGTTCCTTGGTTTCACCATTAGGTCCTTGGGAAGGACTCCTTTCCATGTGGGTTTTGGGTTTTCTTGTAAAACCACCCTACCCCTTGGGTTTCCTATAAATAGGAGGTGAGTGGGCTGCCATCTCACACATCCTTACTCTCATACACAAGCCATGCATGATCTGGCATTCTCTCTCCCTCCCAGCGAAATAGTTTCGTAGAGCCGAAAGGCTGTCTGGGTTCCGGCAGGAACTAGTTCTGGACGGCGAAGCCCTGCCGGATAGATGACACCATATGTGTGCAACTCTGTAGAGAGATCGTAGTTTCGGTCTTAGTTCGAGAGTGCCTCCCGAAGGGCTGTCCGTGTGACCGTCCGAGTTTTGGAGGTCGTCCCGAAGGGCTGTCCGAGTGACAGTCCGAGTTTCGGAGGTCCTCCCGAAGGGCTGTCCGCGACACCGTCCGGGGGACTGTGCGACCACCTCCCAGAGGGCTGTCCGCGGGGCAGATGAGGGTATACATCCTCGCGGTTGGGAGGTTGTAAAATCCTAGCTGCGGGGATCTGCACCGCCGTTCGTCATCGACTCTACTTCCGCTGCGCTACGAGTCGGTAACGAAAATGATCAAACCTTGTATGCAGTCTCCATAGTGGTCCTGGGCTGGTGCGTAGGTCGGAAAATTTTTGTTTTCTGCTGCGTTACCTTACAATTATGGCTTAAGACTTTCAACATTAAGCCGAAGTGTGTTGCCGGCGCGCACGCGGACTGCGGCGGGGCAGTCATCGGCAAACTCCCACGCGCAGTGTGGCCATCTGGCACCTTCATCGACACCATTAAGACCTGGCAGAAGGAGTGGTTCTATATCACTGAGCCAAAGGAGGAAGAGGGCGGAACTGTTCCTGCTGAATGCGGAGCTGTTCCTGCCGAATTCAGGTCCGGCCCCCCAACCAGACTAACCTCGTGGGTCAGAAAGGGCCTGGATTGGGGGTCGGCTACCGAAGTAGAGGACCTGCAGAGGTGCACTGCCTCCCTAATCAGGGAAGGCGTTGGCCTGACCAATGTGGTCCAGGTAATGCTTCGGCGACATGTCCTGCCCTGCCAGCGCCGGAGTTCTCCTATGTGGGATTACCGGACCGGCGACGCCCCTACAGTTCGTCGACTTTTCCGCACCACGCAGGAGAAACTATGGAAGGCGCTGTTTAAGGCGCGGAAGGACTGGCCGGGCGAGGAGGAAGACCAGGGCTTGAATGCTGCCAAGCCTCCTTCCAAGGTATGTTATGATTTTGATAGATCAGCTTTATTCTTCCGTAGGTCACCTAAGGATTGTCCGATCACTTCTGCAGGAATGGCTGAAAAAAGCCAAGGACTTCAAGAGTCCGGCTCCACAGCCCGAGGATCCCCGATCCCCGCTGCTGTTGGAGATGCTCGTCGTGGCGCCCTACAAGGCGCCAGAGAAGAAAGAAAAGAAGAAGAAGACAGGACGAGCTGGCCTGCGCACCAAGGACCAGCTAGAGGCTGAGTCCGAAGAGACCCACGCCTCCTCGAATCAAGAGGAGGAAGAGGAGGAGGAGCACGAGGTCGAGGGGGGAGGCGATTCCCCCCTTACAAGAAAGAGGGCGACGTCACCGGACGCCTTGGAGGATGAACTCCCTCCAGCCCAGAAGAAAGCACGCCGGTCACAGGCGATCCTGTCCGACGATAGTTCGGCCTCGGACACTGAGTCCGAGGGGTTCAAGAGGGTTCCGCGAAGGACCCTCAGGGTTAAGCCCCCACCTCGAAGGTATAGATCCGAAGACCTTGCAAATACCAAGTTTCGTTAATATATTTAACATGCGGGCGTCAATTGACTTGCAGCCCACCCCGCATCCTTCCCACCGACCAAAGCTCGGACGGGGAGACCCCGCCCGCCGATCTAGCGGAGAGCGGAAACGCGTCGCACCCTTCCCCTCCAGATGCCAATAAGGAAGGCACGGAGGTGTCATCCCAACAGGCTCCCCTGGAGCCGAACACTGGAGGCGGGGGCGACGAGATAATGGCCGAGGTTAATACCTCGGCCACCGAAGACCCGGGGGAGAAGACCCTCCCGGATACCGAGGAGACCGGTCAGGGAACTGTCCAGTCACCTCCACAACTGTCTCCGGAGTACACCATGTGTCCGGAGACACAACTTCAATCCCCGACTAGGGATCGGTCTAACCGACCCCCACCAGTGCCTACGACCACTGAGTGGCCGGCCATGGGGGAGGCTCTATCCAGCGCCTCCATCTCCGAGGAGCACTGCACCCTTATGGGTATGGTGCTGCAGAGCATTCGGTCCGTGGATACCGGACTGAAAGCGGCTTTCAACGGCCTCCTAACGGGTTTTCAGGTAAACAACGTAATGCCCCATTTTTTGTAAGTCATTGATGTGTTTAAGCAGTTGTTTATATACATAGCAGCCCCCGAGCCATAGGTAAGTTTGAAAAACTTACCTGGGGGTCAAGACAAAAAACCCTTATCCGAACTAGACATATGCTCAGATTGTTCGGTCATTCTTTTAAGGAGACCAGGCACAGGATTATGATAATTCGGAGGTCTGTGAACTCATATAATATGAGATTTTCGCATTTTTTGCAGGCATCGACGGCGTCCGATAACGCCGCTGAAATAGAGGAGCTGAATCGGAAGCTTAAGAACTCCGATGACGAGCTTAACGCTCTAAACCGAAGATTCGACGAGGCTCAAGGTAAGCGGAGTGAAGTATCTAAACTTCATGTTTCCGTTCTATCAACACGGATGCTTAATATAAGTCAATGCTTACGCAGCCTCGGCGAAAGAGATGGAGAAGCTCAAGGCCGAACTCAAGAAGGCAAAGCAGGAAACTGCCGTAGAAAAGGCGGCGGCCCAAGAGGCCGTAGCCGCACTATCTTCCTTGAGAGCAACCAGCGACAAGCACCAGGCTCGAGTGGAGGAGGTCCAACAGGAGCTTAAGGACGCCAGCAAGAAGTGCGAGGCCCTGGAGCTGAAAGCAAAAGAGCAGGCTGCCGAACTATCCACCCTAAAAACCGATCTTCAAAAGGAGCGGGTGGATAGGCGGACCTTTGAAGAGGAAATCAGCCAGGCCCAGGCTATACTGAGTGGTAAGCCATATTTACTGCAGTGTGTCTTCAGAGATGATAGGTTCAAAGCTCTTACCCAAGTATGGCGTTCCGTAGGCGCCGGCTTGGACCTCCAGAAGAGCGCAGCGGACGCGAAGCAGTTCTATGCTTCGCGGGGAGAAGGAGATGAAGCCCGTGTTTTCTGGGCTCAATTCGAAGCCCACGAGCGAACTCCTCTCCTGAATGAGCAACTGAAGCAGCTGTTGGAGCTGCACAAGGTGGCGGAACCGGCCATGAAGGATCTCTGTATCCGGCTGTGGCCCGATGAGCCAATTCCCGGCAGTTACTTCGGCCTGGTGCAGAAGCTGAGCGACGCCACTCCTCGGATCGACGCATTGAGGAGGTCTTCTTGCATCGAGGGGGCAAGGATGACCTTTGCGAAGGCCAAGGTACACTGACCGGGGCTGGATCCGATGAAGGTGGCCACTGCTCCTCCGCCGCCTGGAAAAGAGTATAGGTGCCCCGAGCGGTACTTCTCCGGAGTTATGGAGGGTGCTCGGGCCATAGAGTCACAGTGTCGAAGAGATACTGTGTATGAGTAAACGGTTATGTAATATGTCCGAAGACTTTTTGGAACGCGTTTTTATGTATATAAATTTTGCATGGTTTATCATGTCTTGTATGTTTTGCATCCTTTATAACTTCTTTTGTGGCCGGTTAAATCTGAAGGCTGCGAGTCGTCGGCTTCAGCCCCCAGGTAGATACTACGTGGGGTGTCGCTTCCAAAACGCACTATAACCCTTAGCCGAACTATCGGTACCCGAAGGCGGTAGTGCGGGGTGGACTAGGCAATCGGACCAGAATGCTTTATTACCTTCACTTAGCCATAGGAGCGCGAGAAAGGAGTGCCGGAGGCCGATAAATAGCCCCCAGGAGTTTGTGATGTTCGAACGAGCCGTGGCCAAAGCCTATATCACATGGTTCGGACTAATGCCGAACCCATCGCATTACGCGGAGTAACCTCTGACGAGATTAAGTTAAGCTCGGAATCGCAGACGCGGAGTAATCCACTGAGGCGCTTGACCAGACTAGCCGGAAGCACAATCGCAGCGGTGCTCTCTTTGCCCCTTTACCCGAACGAGCGGAACATAAAGGGGCAAGCACAGGAGCCGGGCAACCCAACATTTGACCCAAGACGCAGTTCGGAACCAATGCATATAAAGCGGAAATCCAAGACGCCGAATACAAAATCAATTGTGCACAGGGCGATTTTAAGAGCGAGCCCCCTGTCTATTAGCCGGTTGCTTCGCGAAAGTATACCAAACAGGCTCGCAAGAAAAGAAGGAGAAAAATAGAGAATATGCTTTAAAAGACGTCAAACGAGCGTGCATAATATATCTATATTATACTAAACCATTCTTTTCATTCAAAGTGCTGATACAACTGTGTACATGTATAGAAGATAAAATATAAATCTTACAGGAGGGTGCTGCGCTAAGGGTCTTCGATTTGTGGCCTGATGTCCGTGATATGCCTTGCAGCGTATCCTCTCCTGCGACCACCAGGACGGTGTATACCTTGATAGGTGTGCTGTTCGGCGAACGGACTATTGTAGAAGAGTCTTGAGAAGTCGCCGAAATTTGAACAAGCTTGACGCCTTAGTGGGTACTTGACGGTACCTGCCATGTGTCCGAAGACATGTTTGAGGGTGATAGTTCGGTCTAACCGAAGACTTACCCTACATCAATGTTCCCCCACCGTTGCCCATGGAATTTCAAGCGCGAAGTTATGCACCCTCGGCACGTATTGTGCGGGAAATGGGGCCATGTGGTGGGGGGCGAATCCCTATTTATTGGGAGGGGAAGCTTCTGGAATTTCGGTTTGAGACCGAGCTCGCTTCCCAGCCTTGGATGCCTTGACGGCGGACGTCGGCGTCTGCCGGTCATCGGTGTAATGGAATTCGGCCGCCAGGGCCAACGCATGTTCCTCAGTTCGGAGTGACCGCTCTGTATTGCCATTGACAGTGATGACCCCTCGGGGGCCAGGCATTTTGAGCTTGAGGTATGCGTAGTGCGGAACGGCGTTAAACGGGCGAACGCCGTACGGCCGAGCAGGGCGTGATAGCCGCTGCGGAATGGTACTATGTCGAAGATCAAGTCCTCACTTCGGAAGTTGTTGGGCGAGCCGAACGGCTTATAGAGCCTATACACCGGGCTTCAACGCCTGGGATCCCTCCTTTAAAGGTAGTGTTACTGGGCTTGATCCTTGATGGATCGATGCCCATCTTTTTCACCGTATCTGAGTAAATCAGATTGAGGCTACTTCCACCATCCATTAGGACTTTGGTTAGGTGGTACCCGTCTATGATCGGGTCGAGGACAAGTGCGGCCGAACCCCCATGACGGATACTGGTCAGATGGTCACGTCGATCAAAAGTGATCGGATGTGCCGACCAGGGGTTATACTTCGGGGCTACAGGCTCTATGGCGTAGACATCCCGAAGGGCGCGTTTCCTTTCCTTTTTGGGTATATGAGTGGCGTAAATCATGTTTACTGTCTTCACTTCTGAGGGGAATTTCTTTTGACCGCCACAGATCGGACCCCGAGGTTCATCCTCGTCCTCGCTGCGTGGGCTCTTGCCTTGGTCCTTGGTAGCGAGCTTGCCGGCCTGTTTGAAAACCCAACAGTTACGATTGGTGTGATTGGCGGGCTTCTCCTGAGTGCCATGTATCTGGCAAGGCCTCTCCAGAATCTTGTCCAACGGGGTAGGTCCGTCGTGTTTGCCTTTAGGAGGCTTTTTCCGCTGCCCAGAGCGGTTGTTGCGAAATCCGGCGTTTACAGCCGTGTCATCGGCATCACTGTTATTATGCCGGCGCTTGTTTTTGTTGTGCTTTGGTTTCCCGTTTCCATCCCGTACTTCGGAGGTTCGGGGGTTTTCAGGGTTGTGGCTGCGTCTGGCCAGCCAATTATCCTCGCCCGCGCAAAAACGGGTCATGAGTGATGTGAGGGCGGACATTGTCCTGGGTTTGTCTTGGCCGAGCTATCGAGCTAGCCATTCATCCCGAATATTATGCCTGAAAGAGGCTATGGCTTCGGCGTCTGGGCAGTCTACGATTTGGTTTTTCTTGGTCAGGAAACGATTCCAGAATAGCCTCGCGGACTCTCCGGGTTTCTGAACGACGTTACTTAGATCGGAGGAGTCCGGTGGCCGGACATAAGTGCCCTGGAAATTAGATCGGAATGCCTCTTCTAGGTCCTCCCAACATCCAATGGAGTTTTCGGGGAGGCTATTTAGCCAGTGCAGAGCTGGCCCCTTGAGCTTTAGGGGCAGGTATTTGATGGCGTGGAGGTCATCTCCTCGTGCCATGTGGATGTGGAGGAGGAAATCCTCAATCCATACGGTTGGGTCAGTTGTCCCATCGTATTGTTCTATGTTTACGGGTTTAAACCCTTTTGGGAACTGATGCTGCATTACCTCATCTGTAAAGCACAGTGGGTGTGCGGCGCCTCTAACCCGAGCTATAGTGTGCCGATGATCGGCGGCTACCCTAGCTCGGTTTTGTTCCCGATTTTCATTGTGGTCGAACCGAGACCGGTACCCTTCCCGTCTTCCGGGTGAGTATCTTCTGGAGCCGTAGATGGATCGTGTACGGCCTGCTCTATGGTCCAGGTCGTGGCGCAGGTCGAACCTGTCATCAGGCTCTAGTGGCTCCTTTCCATGTGTACGGGGTATCGTCAGCCTATAGCCGGTATCATCGGCCGTCCGATCTCGTCCTCGAGGAGGGCGATCTAGTTTGTCGTATGGAGTATGTTCGGGAGACGGCGTATTGGAGAGCTCGTCATCGAACTGTGGCAGCAGCCGTCGGCGCGGGTAGCTCTTTGGTTGGTCCGATAGGCCAGCGCCGAACTCCTCCTCCGCTGAAAGGACTCGTGTCCATCGGTGATTGAGGTCGTCTTGTTCGGCTTTGAGCTATCGCTCCTTTGCTCTCAGGCTGCGAGCTGTGGATATCAGCTGTTGTCTGAACAATTCCTGATCTGCAGGATCGTTGGGGATGGCCAAGTCATCGGCATCCGCATTATCCTCCCCCTCGATAGAGCGGAGGTAGTCGTCGGCCAGAGGATCATCTGGGTCATCGGGGTTGTGGTGGTCTTCGGGATCCTCCTGACCCTCCAACGGGTTACCGGGGATTTCAGGGCGGCCGATGTCCTCTGGAGTATCATCGTTCACCGTGCCCTCAATAGACTTGCGCCCCTTTTTCCCTTTGGACCGTTTATGCGGTTTCCGGCGCCTTGACGGCGCTTCATCCGATTTATCGCCATTGCTTTTTGGAGTGTCCACCATGTACACGTCGTATGTGGAGGTGGCCGTCCACTGTCCGGTCTTGGCAGGGGCGGGGGAGTGATCTTCCTCGTCCATGTACCCTGCCTCCACGGAAGCGTAGTCTAGCATGTCGGTTAAATCCTCGACAGTGGCTATCAAGTGGGTGGTGGGTGGGAGGAAAAATCCATCCTGACCCGTCTGAAGACCGATCTGAGAGCAGATCGGGATTGGGTCGTCCTTGATTTTCATCGACGAGATCCGATCTAGAGCTTCGTCGAGTATCGAGAGCTCGATCGGACCGGTCTTCCCAGAGCTTCCGGAGTCAACCTCCGATGCATCCGTGCAGGGGGTATGTTTGGCAAGAACGGGTGTTCGGCTGTCGGGCGCTATGACCTGATCCGAACTTAAGATCGGGCCTCCACCAGGGCAGATCCCATAGGCGTAGCCGGGAAGTGGGTCCGAGGTTAAAGCCTCAGGGTCTTCGGGCATGGCAGGCGAGACTGCAAGCCCGGTTAGTAATAGATCGCCGCGGGGGTCTACGGAGAACTCTAAGTTCCCGAATCTAACCTCCTGATCAGGGGCAAAACTTTCGACACAGCCAAGCCAGCCGGTCGGGTCGGCGTGCAGCACTATGCTGCCGAAAGCGAAGATCTGTCCAGGGACAAAAGTCCCTATGTTGCGGACCTCTTCGTTAACGACTAGGCGAACCATCGATTCCTTCGGGCGATCACAGTGGAACTCTCAATGAAAGCACCAATGTCAGTGTCAAAACCGGCGGATCTCGGGTAGGGGGTCCCGAACTATGATGCTTGGATCGATGGTAACAGGAGACGAAGGGGACAAGGTTTTACCCAGGTTCGGGCCCTCCTATGGAGGTAATACCCTACGTCCTACTTGGTTGTATTGATTGTATAGAGGTTACAGAGTGATCTACCACGAGATCGTATGACTAAAACCCTAGATGAGTTCTCTCTCTTCATGATCTAAAACCCTCCGGCTTATATAGACGTCGGGGGTGCCTAGGGTTTACACATGGTCGGTTACACGTCGAGGGGATAAACATGCCTATTCTACTTTAAACGTGGAGCACACGCCATGCTTCTAGAAACTTCCCTTCTGGAGTCTGGTCCTTCGAGCGATCCAGTGTACGGCGAACGGCCCATATAGTCCAGCCCATATTAGATAGGCCGGCCTCCCGAGGACCCCCTAGTCCAGGACTCCCTCACATGTCTCATGGGCAAGATGACTAAAACCCCGTTTTCTGGTTGATGGAGCGGGCAAGTGACATATTGGAAATGATACATCTTGATGTATGCGGTCCAATGAGTGTTGAAGTGTGCGGTGGATATCGTTATTTTCTTACCTTCACTAATGATTTGAGTAGATATATGTACATTTACTAAATGAAACACAAGTCTGAAACGTTTGAAAAGTTCAAGCAATTTCAAAGTGAAGTTGAAGATCATCGTGACAAGAAGATAAAATGTCTATGATATGATCATGGAGGTGAATATCTGAGTTACGAGCTTGGTATGCAACTTAAGACAATGTGGAATTTGTTTCACAAGTCACGCCGCCTAAAACACCATAGTGTGATGGTGTGTCCGTACGTTATAGCCGTGCTCTATTGGATATAGTACGTACTATGATGTCTCTTACCGATTTGCCACTATCATTTTTGGGTTATGCATTAGAGACAACTACATTCACTTTAATAGGGCACCATCTAAGTCCGTTGAGATGACACCATATAAATTATGGTTTAGCAGAAACCTAAGTTGTCGTTTCTTAGAGTTTGGGAATGCGATGCTTATGTGAAAAGACTTCAACCTGATAAGCTCGAACCCAAAGCGGACAAATGCGTCTTCATAGGATACCCGAAGGAAACAGTTGGGTATACCTTCTATCTCAGATCTGAGGGCAAAGTGTTTGTTGCTAAAACGGGTCCTTTCTCGAGAAAGAGTTTCTCTCGAAAGAATTGAGTGGGAGAAAAAGTAGAACTTGATGAGGTTATTGAACCGTCACTTCAGTTGGATGGTAGAACGACGCAGAAAGATGTTTTCTGTGGCGTCTACACCGAATGAAGAGGAAGTTAATGATGATGATTATGACATTTCAGATCAAATTACTACCGAGCCTCGTAGGTCGACAAGGAATCGTACCGCCCCTGAGTGGTACGGCAATCCTGTCTTGGAGGTCATGTTGTTAGACAACAGTGAACCTACGAGCTATGAAGAAGCGATGGTGGGCCCGAATTCCAACAAATGGCTAGGAGCCATGAAATCCGAGATAGGATCCATGTATGAAAACCAAGTATGGACTTTGGTAGACTTGCCCGATGAACGGCAGGCCGTTAAGTACAAATTGATCTTTAAGAAGAAGACAGACGCTGATGGTAAATGTCACCATTTATAAAGCTCGACTCATCGCAAAGTAGTTTCCGACAAGTTCAAGGAGTTGACTACGATGAGACTTTCTCACCCGTAGCGATGCTAAAGTCTGTTGGAATTATATTAGCAGTTGCTGCATTTTTCGATTATGAAATCTGGCAGATGGATGTCAAAACAGAGTTTCCTTAACAGTTTCTGTGAGGAAAGGTTGTATGTGATACAACCAGAAGGTTTTGTCGGTCCTAAGGATGCTAAAAGGTATGCAAGCTCCAGTGATCCTTCTATGGACTGGAGCAACCATCTCGGAGTTGGAATATATGTTTTGATGAGGTGATCAAAGCTTTTGGGTTTATAGAAAGTTTATAAGAAAATTGTATTTACAAGAAAGTGAGTGGGAGCACTATAGAATTTCTGATAAGTATATGTGGATGACATATTGTTGATCGGGAATGATGTAGAAATTTCCGGAAGGCATAAAAGGTTGTTTGAAAGGTGTTTTTCAAAGGAAGACCTGGATAAAAAGCTACTTAAATATTGGGCATCAAGATCTATAGAGATAGATCAAAACGCCTGATAAGACTTTCAATGAGTGCATACCTTGACAAGATTTTGAAGGAGTTCAAAATGGATCAGTCAAAGAAGGAGTTCTTGCCTGATTTGTAAGGTGTGAAGTTGAGTGAGACTCAAAACTCGACCACGGCAGAAGAGAGAAAAAGGACGAAGGTCGTCCCCTATGCCTTAGCCGTAGGCTCTATATAGTATGCCATGCTGTGTACCGCACCTGGTGTGTGCCTTCCATGAGTTTGTCAAGGGGTACATGAGTGATCCAGGAGTGGATCAATGGACAACGGTCAAAATTATCCTTAGTAACTTGAGGACTGAGGAAATATTTCTCGATTATGGAGGTGATAAAGAGTTCGTCGTAAAGAGTTACGTCGATGCAAGCTTTGACACCAATCCGGATAACTCTGAGTAGCAATCCGGATACGTATAGTGGAACACCATTTGGAATAGCTCCAAGTGGAGCATGGTAGCAGCATCTATAGTATGACATAATATTTGCAAAGTGCACACGGATCTGAATGTTGCAGACCCGTTGACTAAAACCTCTCTCACAAGCAAAACATGATAAAACCCCAGAACTCATTGGGTGTTAATCACATGGTGATGTGAACTAGATTATTGACTCTAGTGAAAGTGGGAGACTGTTGGAAATATGCCCTAGAGACAATAATAAATTAGTTATTATCATATTTCCTTGTTCATGATAATCGTTTATTATCCATGCTAGAATTGTATTGATCGGAAACTCAGATACATGTGTGGAAACATAGACAACACTATGTCCCTAGTGAGCCTCTACTAGACTAACTCGTTGATCGAAGATGGTCAAGGTTTCCTGGCCATAGACATGAGTTGTCATTTGATAACGGGATCACATCATTAGGAGAATGATGTGATGGACAAGACCCAAACTATGAACGTAGCATATGATCATGTCAAGTTTATTGCTATTGTTTTCTGCGTGTCAAGTATCTGTTCCTATGACCATGAGATCATGCAACTCACTGACACCGGAGGAGTACCTTGTGTGTATCAAACATCGCAACGTAACTGGGTGATTATAAAGGTGCTCTACAGGTATCTCCAAGGGTGTCTGTTGAGTTGGCGTGGATCGAGACTGGGATTTGTCACTCCGTATGACGGAGAGGTATCTCAGGGCCCACTCGGTAATACAACATCATATTGAGCTTGCAAGCAAAGTGACTAAAGAGTTAGCCACAGGATTGATGACGGGAAAATGGCTGGCGTGAGAACACGCGTCCACGTCATTGATACAGAGTGAATAAATATAAGCGCATAATATAAATGCATACAATAAAAGGAGGACCAAACATTGTAGGTTCTTTATTTCCAGAACTCTTATATTTACATAAAAGATCTGTTAATTACATCTCCGTGGAGAAAACCCCTGATTAAGAATTGCAACATATATCTATTACATAGCATCACAACACATGAGTACTACAAAATGTAGAAATACAAGAAAACTACAAAATGTAGAAATAAAATCCTCCTCGCTGTCGTTGATGTCGGCGTACTCGGGAAGCCTTGAACTTCGTCCATGCTAACATGTGTGTTGCATAGCATTCATAAGTTGACAATGCTCATTCATATAGCACATGCATGCCTAGCTTTTTAACCATCGCGAATTTTAATATGTAATGGTTGTCCTTTTTAGTCATATGAAGATCTATTTAATGGTTAACTAGCCTGGCTGGCATGTGTGCAATATAGGGGATAACTCTCTTTATGAGTTAATCTGACGTGCATGTGATTTCTATATGCATGCATGACATGAAATTGTCGGGTAGCAACGTACATAGTGTTGCATCAGGCCAACATATGATGAGGCTAGCTGGAATTCGATGATGCACTATGTTATGTTTAGTGCGAGTAACATAGGATATAACCCTAGTTATCCTTTAACTTTGTAGATGCATGCACCTATATGAAGGGGATGCACGGTTTAATTATAATCTATATGAAAGATTATCTTAAGACATGTGGGTTACGCATATGTACTAGTTTTACCATAGTCTCAAACGTATCATATATGGACATGCGACTAAGTGAATCAAGTCAAATATTTATGTGAGTTTGGATCTCACGTTCATGATAATATTTTTATGAAGTGTCACTCCACTTGTATTAGTACTAGCATCATGTAGCAGCATCGTGCCCATGCGTAGCATAACCAAATGATGTATGGTGATTTCTTCTTGCTTCTATTATCACTATCATAGCATAGACTGTATGCTTGTAATGTAACCAAACAGAAGTATATATCAACTTATATTTTGGATGGACATAATGGGGCATCTCTGTCCTGAATCATCATGCATTCTGTTTGAAAGGAGGAGAGGAGAACATAGATTACATATATGGGGCCATTTATTGCTCCCTCGGTGAATATGAGGTTTCAGATTCATTGTTGAGGTCGCTACTGGAAAGATGGGATCCAGAAACAAATACTTTTCTTTTTTCATCTGGTGAACGCACCGTGACCCTGCTTGACATGCTTCTAATGTCGGGTCTTCCTTTAGTGGGAGATCCATACGAGGAATATGTTCCCTCTATAGATGACCTAGAACCTTCAAAGCTTATGTTCCCAAATTTCTTATCTTGTCTTTTAGAGAAATTCTATCGGCTCAGTCGTGAAAATGGAAGTGTGACTTTTCAAGCTTGGTGTGACCATTTCCATAACAAACGCGAACGCACTTCATCTTTCACCTCCCTTCGGGAACAACACATGTACGTTGCGGCTTTTATAGCCCATTGGCTTTGCTCTTACGTGGTCATTGGTGGGGGGCTTATATTCGTCCCGGTGTCCTTCTTATGGCCTCTTGGATCATTTCTGGTCGTAAGATCTATTTGGCTCCTTCAGCTCTTTGTTCATTATATTATTCTCTTCGAAGGATCAGTATGCACCCCGTTGCTCCCTCTTATGAGAAGAGAATTTGGCGAGTGCATTATATTGCGGGGTGGATAGGTCTTTATCTGAAAAAACCATTTAAGGACAAAGTGAAAGGGAAACATCTTCCAGACGTTAAGCAGTTGCCAATGCAACCAACCATGGTTAAAACTATGTTTCGGGTTCCCACAACTTTCAGTCCTGCTAAGGCACGTACTTTCCTTGATGACCGAGCCAATATTTTTTGGAATCCTTATACTCCAAACAACTTAGTCGGAGTAGATCAGTTGCAAAGGGCCTTTTCCATTTCTTCCCATCGGGGTATGCTTCCATGGTGGCGTCCCACTGATGTTGATGATCTTTGCATAGCGGAGCCATACCATCCTGATCGAGTTGCACGACAGCTCACTTTGAGACAACAAGTGCCCTATGCTACGTTAGTCAGTGTGTACACAAGGGAGGATACTGGAGTTGCATATGCTTATTGGTCTCATTTGTTGCGCTCGAACCAAGGAGAGTTCCAGTACCTTCTTAATGATGCACGTGAAGCATTTGCTTCTGTGGCCTGGAACAACTGGTGGGTGGGTTTTATGAGACCATTTAGCAACATATTCAATACTCTCCGCCCGGGCATTTCAAATGGTCAGAATTATAATCCACGGAAAATGTAATTTTCTGGCACACGGAGAGAAGTACATAGTTCCTCGCAAGCTTTCAGAAAAGGATTTCGTTGTTATCAAGGAAGTCTCCGCTAGGGGTAAAGAAGGGCATATTGCAGCCATCAGTGCGCGAGAGAAAACAATTATGGACCGTTGGACTCCAATTCTATCCGGTTTTGAATCGAACGATGAACCTATTATGAGCTCTAACAAGGTAATCTACATAAATTTGCTAGCATAGTCACCTACTCATCCAGTCATTGTTTTAACTTAGATATCTCCTTTTGATAGAAGCGAAAGGCAAGAGCTGCTGATGTATGCTCTTCCTTTGTCAACGAGGCTTCAACTAGTGGACCAGAGGAAACTCACATAACTGAAAATAGCGCTTTGGAAGAGGACTCAAGGCCTTCCACCAAAAGTAAACTTGATGCTCTGGATATTGAGAATGATTTTGGCCCAATAGGATTGGACGGACCTCTTCACGTGGGTGACATCAATGGTGCGGTACTAGATGGTGTACTTAATGGAGACATAGATCATGGTCTGGGTGATTTGGATAATTTAAACATAGATGATTATGGTGGGACAGAATCTTTGGATGTTCCATCATTTTTCTCAGGCTTGAGCGCAAACGTGTCTCCTATAGCCGACGATTCCACTATTTCACCTGCCTCTGCGCATGGTAGTTTACTCAATTAATTCTACTATGCAACATATATTTAGCCTTATTCCTTCATTTCACATGCTTATTTATTTTGATCATTTTTTAGGTACTGAAGACTTTCCTGTGCTTGACAAGGGAGCTCCAGTCCAAACTGCGGCGCCAAACATGGATGCTTTGACTGAACTTTTTGTGGAACCTCAAAGCCAAGAAATTCTACGAGGGTTAATTTCGATGCTCCCATCCATACCTCAAGTCGCTTTTGTCCGTGAGGCTTTAGAAAAGCTTATTTCCGTTTCCACTGAGGTGCAAGAGGCTAGCGGGGGAACCAGCGCTGCGTCCGCTAAACAATCTGAAGTTGTTGCCAAAGCAGAGAGCGAGGTTGCATCACATGACAATGCCTTAAAGGACTTGTATAATAAGCTACTATCCTCGATAGATATAAATGATGAGAGGAAAAAGCTTGTGGCATCCCTCAATATTAAGCTGAATGAAGCTAGTTCTGCATTACTTAGGAGTGATGCGGAGGTTACACGGCTGAATTTAGAGCACTCGGAGAAGCAAGCTGAGGCCGAGAGACTCCGTAGTAGTTTGCATGCGGCTAAATGCAAAGCTACTGAAGAAGTAAAGGCTCTAAAACAGAAAACATCAGCGTTGGAGCGTGAAGCCGGTTCGATTTTAGAGACACTGAAGAGCTGGCGTCCAATGCCAAATTAAGAAGCCTTCTTGCTTCACTTGAGCACTTATTTATTTTGTTTCCTTCGTAAACCAACTTTGATCAGTTTGTAATAATGAATGTTTATATACCGGCTATCACTATCAGAACAACAAATTATGCTTATTCAGGTACATCCATATGACGTGTCATGCAAACTTCTTTTTTTGTGTGTGTGTGCTCCCGATGGGGAGCTTTATTGGGTGATGCATTTTTTCAGCATTCACGTTAGTTTACCCATTCGACGGGCTATTATGAACCATTTATTTCTACATTAATTTTCATATTTATTCCTTAGGCTATAAACATGGTGTGCATGTTTCCAGTACTCCATGTTTTATGCGCATTAAGGTAGATTTATTCACATCAGAGTGATTTTTCTTTCTTACGTCAGTTACCACATATTTATGATTTGTGCCCCAGTTTATATTTATGGGTGTATATATAGAGTGATTTTTTTTCCACAATTTAGACTCATAGGTTTATTGGCGTAATTATTTTCTATGGCACAGTTTGGACTCGTAAGTTATTGGAGTTTTTTTTTGCTCCCGTTTATACTCATGAGTATTTATATTATTCCGGTAAAATTTTGGAGCCTTTTTTTTGCGCCCCAGTTTATACTCTTGAGTGTGTGGAGTGTAATTGTTTTTATGTTTGCCCCAGTTTATACTCTTGAGGGTGTGGAGTATAATTGTTTTTATGTTTGCCCCAGTTTATACTCTTGAGGGTGTGGAGTATAATTGTTTCTATGTTTGCCCCAGTTTATACTCTTGAGGGTGTGGAGTAATTTTCTTTTAATATGAAGCTAGCAGTTTATACTCTTGCAGCTTGGATCATAATGTACTTTTCGCTTTTAAGCATAGTACCGCTTAAGAAATTTTCCATTTACCGGCGACGGTGAGTATTTGCCGTCCGGCGAAATAATTTTATATGCGCCGCTAGAATAAACGTCCTTTATGACGTATGGACCTTCCCATTTAGGTTCAAATTTCCCTTTCATCCGCCGTGTTATATTCATGGGGCGAATGACGGCCATCACTAGATCTCCTTGTTTAAATGACCTACGTTTAACACGTTTGTCAAATGCTCGAGACATCCTGGCTTGATATGCCTTGAGGTTTTGCAAGGCTTGGAGTCGTTTTACTTCAAGTTTTTCTAATTCGTCAAGACGTAGTTGCGTTGATTCTTCGTCTGACAATTTTTTATGAGTAGCGACCCTTAGTGAAGTAATTTGCACTTCCAAAGGTAAAACCGCCTCTCCTCCGAAGACAAGTGAATAAGGCGTCATTCCCGTCGGGGTGCGCATCGTGGTTCTATTAGCCCACAACGCTTCGAGAAGCTTTTCATGCCACTCTCGCTTATTGCCTGATACAACTTTCTTTAGCAGTTTACAGAGAGTTTTATTAAACGCCTCCGCTTGTCCGTTAGCGGCCGGATTATATGCCGTAGAGTAGTAATGATTTATCTTAAACTTTGAGCATAGTTTATCCATATGTTTATTTTAAAATGGAGTTCCATTGTCAGACATAATCCGAGAAGGAATGCCAAAGCGATATATGAGTTGTGTTCTTATAAAATGTTCCACATTCTCCGCTTTATCTTCTTTTAGTGGCGTGAGTTCGGCCCACTTAGAGAAATAGTCGGTCGCGGCTAGAATAAATTTGTGACCTTTGGACGACGGAGGGTGAATTGGACCCACTATATCCATCCCCCACATTTCAAAAGGCCAAGACATATTTGTCGCATGGAGTGGTTCGTGCGGCTGATGTATAAAGTCAGCATGCACTTGGCATTCATGACATTTCTTTGCAAATTTTGTGGCGTTTTCAAACATTGTGGGCCAATAGTAACCTATACGCCTTAATTGGTAGTGCAATTTAGGGCTTGATTGGTGTGAGCCACATATTCCAGCGTGCACCTCGTTTAAGGCCTCCATAATTTCATTTCTTGCAAGACAACGCAATAATATGCCATCATGGGAACGCCTATAAAGTACGTCGTTGATGCATGTGTAATGGATTGATCTTTTGCGGATTCTAGATCTTTCGCTAGCATTGAGGGGTAGGTATCCATGAAGTAGATATTCTTGAAATGGAGCTCGCCAATCCCCTATCTCAATTTCACAAATGTCGGCTGTCATTGCAGAAGATATTCAAATATTGGCAGTACTCTTCGCTCCTCCACATGTACGTTCATCATTTCATGTGAGCTTAGTGCCATACTAGCAGCTAAACCAGCTAAGGCGTCAGCCTTTTCGTTTTGATTTCTAACTATGTGCTGAATATTTAGATCTGCGAACATAGCTATGAGCTCTTTTGCCCTTTTGAAATATGGCAACAATTCTTGTTTCTTTACCATATAGGTCCCCTTCAATTGATTAATCACTAATTGTGAGTCCCCATAAACGGAGAGCATATCAAGTCCCATGTTTATGGCTATCTCGAGCCCGATGATAAGAGCTTCATATTCAGATGAATTATTTGATATTGCTGACGTCAGGGTAAATGAATATGGGATCACTCCTTCATTAGGCGTAATGAAAACAACTCCGGCGCCTGCCCCAGATTGCCGACAAGCACCATCGAAGTACATTATCCATCTTGATTTGGTAACCGTCGTGGCGAATACATCCTCATCTGGCAAATCATCGTCTATAGGAAAATCGTATGGGATTGGATGGGCTGCTAGAAAGTTAGCCAAAGCTTGACCTTTTATGGCCTTTTGCGGAATGTATGTGATGTCTAATTGTGACAGAAACATCGCCCATTTAGTTAATCTCCCTGAGAGTACCATTTTACTCAATATATATCTGAGCGGGTCTGCTCTCGAGACTAAATGTACAGTGTGTTCTAACATGTAGTGTCGCAACTTTTGCGCGGAGAACACCAATGCGAGACATATCTTTTCCATGTCTGGATAGTTGCACTCAGCCCCTACCATGGTGCGACTAAGATAATATAAGGACGTTTCATTTCCTGCATCATTATTTTGTGCTAGGAGTGCACCTAGTGAAGTTGGCATAGCAGCCGTATAAAGAACTAGCGGTCCGTCTTTAACCGGTGCGCCTAGGACAGGAGGATTTATCAAATATTTTTTAATTTCTAAGAATGCATTTTGGCATGCTTGATCCCATTCAAAAGGGACTCCTTTTTTCATGAGTCGCGAGAAAGGTTTGTACCTCCCTGACAAATTTGAAATAAACCTCCTAATATATGCTAGGTGGTCCTGGAAACTCTTTAGTTCATGTAGGTTTTTGGGTGGTGGCATCTTAACAATCGCCTTTATTTTATTTGGATCGATCTGAATACCGTTCTTTGTAACAACAAAGCCGAGAAATTTTCCGGAGGAAACTCCAAAAGCGCACTTCATGGGGTTCATTTTTAGATTGTGTTGCCTGAGACGCTTGAAAACCATTTCAAGGTGTTTCAAGTGGTCTTGTTCATGCTTTGATTTCACAACTATGTCGTCTATATAACATTCGACAATCACATATAGCAAGCCATCTAAGATGACCGTCATTGCTCGTTGATATGTTGCCCCAGCATTTTTTAATCCGAAAGGCATTACTTTATAACAATATATGCCTTTCGGTGTGCGGAATGTTGTTAACTCTTCATCTTCGGGCGCCATTTTAATTTGATTATAGCCGGAATAACCATCCATGAAAGAAAATATTTCATGCCCCATAGTAGCATCGACTAGCATTTTAGAGATAGGTATTGGGAAATCATCTTTGGGACATGCTTTATTCATATCTCTGAAATCTACACATATACGTGTTTGACCATTCTTCTTTTTAACGGGTACAATACTAGAGACCCATGTGGGATATTTGACTTCTCTAATTAACCCTGCGGTTATCAGTTTGTCGACCTCGGCTTCTATTTGTGGAAGTATTTCAGGACGGTACTTTCTTTGGGCTTGTTTCACCGGTGCGGCATCATCTCGCACGGCGAGGCGATGGACAACTATGTTTGGGTCCAACCCAGGCATTTCTTCGTAAGTCCAAGCAAACACATCTTTATTGGCACGCAAGAACTCATGGTTTTTTTGTTTATTTTCCACGGAAAGATGTTTACTAATAAAAACTGGACAAGGATCATCGGCCGTACCAATATTTATTTCTTCCAGGTCATCCACGGTACATTGGTTGCCATCCTCCATTTGCGGAGATGCTTCTATCATGTCCGTGTACTCAGCCGAAGCCATACAAACTTCATATCCTAACCCATTCTTCTTTTCTTTTAAAACATGGTCTTTGTGCAGAGCTTCGAGTTGTTCTTGGGATAGCGCCTTTTCAAATGGTGCCAGCTGTCCACGGCCATCGCATAGGGACGGGCCAGCCGCGATGTCATAACCCATTTGCTGCATTATGTACAAGACTCTGTTATCATACAAAGAAATGGGTAAAGATTCATCATCTTTATTATACACAGATATTTGTGTGATATTTTTATTTTTATTTTCGCTGGTGTTCGAATGACGCAGCCCTTTCTGGGATTGTTTTATTTTATATTGTACCAATGGAGGCAAAGGTGTAGGAAAATTAGCACCTCTCGTGTCACGTGATTTATCTATGACACGAAATATTGGGTCACCCTTCTTCCTTTGACTGCTTGGTATGTACTCGTACGTCTTTTTCTTTGACGATGGCTCTGCAATCCCTTTTTCCGCAACAATTTGCTCAGGTATTTTCAAGGATTTTGGTTTCTGCACCTTATCAACAGGCTCGAAGTAGAACTTTGCATCGGCATAGAAAGATTCAGCTATAGTGAATGGTTTCTTATCAGCAAATATTCTGACTGTATCACCTGCCTGATCTATATATTTGATACACTGATGTAAAGTTGATGGCACAACTTGATTCTCATGTAACCATGGGCGTCCAAGCAATGCATTATATGATGTGGCCGCATCAATTACGTGAAACTTCACATATGTGGATAGTGTATCCAATTTTAAAGCCAACGAAATGGTACCCATAGCTTCTTGTCCTGGTTGGTTAAATCCATGTATAACCACGTTAGATCTGCTCAAATCTTCCTTGGAATATCCAATCCTTTTGAGTGTACGCAACGGTAGCAGATTTATAGCGGAACCGCCATCCACCATTATGCGATTTATCGGCAATACATCAATTTCGCCGAACATGAGAAGAGGTCTATTATGCTTCTTGGGGCCTAACAACCTATCCACATCTGTGAACGTCACGTTTAGGACTTCAGATTCTTCTACCTCAGTTTGAGATACTTCTACTCTGTAGTCTTCAGGAAACGTGAGTGCCGTGACAAGAGCTTTACGCATATCAGACGAAAGACACAAAGCATCATACACAGAAAGCATAGCTGGTATTTTTTTTCAAATGTGCGATTACATCATACTTGACTGGCACCCTACATGCAGGGTCCGCTGAATCACTTGGAACTGCATCCTTGCTTTTTTGTTCCTTTCTAGGTGGAGGATGAGGGTCTACTAATTAGCGACCTGATCTAAGATGAACCTGATCAACTTCTAATGGTTCTTCTTCTTCAGGGAAGCATAGAGACTCGTCGTCATCCTCGAGCACATCAATAGTGAGAACATTGAATTCTTCACTTCGTACTTTCATGCGCTTCGTGGTGTGCTGATATATCCTTGGTGCGAAGCGCAGAGGAGGGGCTTCTTCCATCACTGAAGGTAGTGCACGGCGTTTTGACCGCCATTGCCCCCAACCTTGCGATACGCCATTGCTGCAGGGAACGTAAGCCTCTCCTTTATGCTGATCTTGCGATTTGGCAAGGCCTGGAATTGTCATAAGGGAAAATCCATATTTGGGACTCAGTACTGCATTGTCATAAGTTGCTCTCATATTTGAAGATTCACAACTTACCGAATCATCTTGAAGGGTGGCGACATTTGCTGAAGCCTTTTTCTTTCCCTTTGACATGCTTTTGAGGAGATCGGCATCAATAGTCCCCTCGTCGATCATTTTCTGGATGATGTTCTTGACGACAAAGCAATCTTTGAGTGTATGGCCCAAAATGCGATGGTATTGACAGAAATTTGGGTCATCGAATTTTGAATCTTCTTCTGGCCTTTTGGGCATAGGAAGTTCTATGAGACTCAACTCTCTTAAACCAGTAAAGAGATCATCAATTTGTTCTACAGGAAAGGAATACTCTCTGTTTTCTCGTTCGCTGAGAGTTGGCCTCCTACTAACCTGTGCATCTTTCTGTCCTTGGTTCCTTATAGGTGCTCTTCCAGTCTGAAACTGGGGTTTTGCCGTTGTTGTCTCCATGGCTTGCGCAGACTTGGGCTTCATTGCCAATTTCTCTCGCTCACCACCTTTGTCTGTAGGCTTGTTGAACGTTGTTTTTGTTCGACGAGCAACAAGATGCATAAAATTTTCTATGTCTGTGGCTTTTGAAGCTAACCCTTCAAATGTGAGGGGTCTCACTCCTTGTAGCTAGATAGCCACTTCCGAGCGGAGATTATTCATGCACATGCGCACTGCATGTGGCTCGGTGATTGGCTATGGGCAATGAAGACTTAGGTTTGTCCATCTGTTTATGAAATCAGCCGCCTTCTCATTAAACCCTTGTTCTGTTTTGGTTAACTCAGTGATGCCCACAGTCCTCTGCATGCTATAAAATCGCTCGAGAAATGAATTTTGCATTTTCTCCCACGTTTTTATGGAACTTGGAGCTAGCTTGATGTACCAAGTGAAGGCAGGCCCGGACAATGTTTGTACAAACTGCCTAAGGAGGAGTGCTCCACTGTTAGCTGTATCCTGACAAGCTGTGAGGAAGTGTGCTATGTGCTCATGGGGAGATCCACTCCCGTTGAACTTACTAAATTGTGGCTGCCTGTAATTTGTTGGGAAAGGAACTAGGTCCACATCAGGTGGGTACGGTTTAACATACCCTGGTCGCATCGAGTACTGAGTTTGCATTAGCTGGGTGTTTACCCCTTCAGCGATCATTCTTTGGATCGCCTCAAGGTTAAGCCCCGCTCCTCCATGGTGGCTGCTAGCACTCGCGCCACCATCCCCTTCATTGCCTTTGTTCTGGTTATTGCTCATCTGAATTCAAAGGGCTGCTAGCTCGTCTTCCTTTTGCTGAAGTGCGGCCGTAAAGTTGGCTAATTGCTCCTCAACCGAGCGAGTTTCATTCGCCGTTAGGACTTGCTCTGTGTACTCTGCACCATGATGAAGTTCCATCTCGTTTTCAGAAGGACAAGGGGTACCGTCCGATAGGGGATTATAAGACCCTCCATAGCTTGACCCAAGTTCTTCATTATCGGAGCCCCTTTGGCTACGTGTCTTACGGCGAGGACCTTCTACAACCGTCTTACGTTGCTTCTTCCTCTTGAAATGTGTTGATGTGGATGACGTTTCACTAGTCTTGTCCGACGCCACCCTGACACCAACAGGCATTGCTTGAAACACCTCAAATGAATTATTCCTGGTCTTCATGTGAGAGGGCCATGGGGACAAACTCGTGGCCACCTCATTTGATGGATTTGATAGCCACTTGTTCACTTTAGTCCGGTTATCCTCCCTTGATGAGGCATGTTTTACCCCTTGTATTTTGCTTGACCCAGATCTTGTTCTTACTGCTCTTTCTCTTTCTTTGTATGCCGCTCTTCTTGAATGGACGCGAGCAGCTTGGTTCACATACTCTCGACGCTCAGGATGTTCCTGAATGAATTCCTCATACTCGGGTCGTTTGGCGAGGGCCTCTGCCAGTCGCATGATGGCACCACCCTCATCATTTTGTGATGTGGATGCACCGAAGAGTTGAGACCTTATTGCCTGACATATGCATTTGATAACATATGAGTCATCTGGATTCTGAGCTTGCATCTTGGGACAAGTGTTTTTCCATCTCCCTTTAACAGATTTGCTCACATGTGAACGATGTTGTCTCGCCGCATCTTCATCTACTGCAGCTGGAAGATCAACCCAAGAACGACGAGCCTTTCTTCGTCATTGCTGATGTCGCACTAGATCGAACGAGCCTTCAAAGGATTCTCGTATGATGGGTGCTTCTTCCAACACAGGAACTGATAGTGCAGATATTGGATTTACGTGCCCTGTTTGGAGGTCGTGAGATGTAAGGTACACACCTTTCCACTCAAGTGAACGTTTTTGCATTGTTCCTGAGCACTCCCCACTAGGTTTATGGGCCAGTGAGGGAACAAACTCAGGAGCATCGGCTCGGAGTATGTCGTGGGAAACGAACACCTATGGGATCGCTGTCGAGCAGATCCCTTTACGGTTCGGCAAAGGGGAGAGGATTGCACAAAGAGCAGAACTAGCGATCAGCACACGGGGATTTTACCCAGGTTCGGGCCGCACGGATGCGTAAAACCCTACTCCTGCTTTGTTTGTATTGGGTGTGTTTAGACTGAGTTCTTGGAGCGCTACAGTAATCAGCAGTGACACTTGCAAAACGAGCAAGGTCCCTCCTTCGGTCTGAAGTGCCACCCCCCCGTAGCTATGCCTTGGGCCTCCTTTTTATATGAGTCAAAGGGGCTACCACAGTGGCGTAAGGGATAAGGCATGAGGTGGAAAGTAGCTACAGGGTTGTTACAGCGTTATCATACCTAACCCTGACGGCTTAGGACAAGCTCATTAAATGCACCGTGAGGTGTCCGTCGAGGTGTCCCTCGGCGTCTTGGGCTTGGAAAAGCTTTGCAGGGGATGGGCAAAAGCAGCCATCCCATCAGCACCGCTTAAGCATCTCGTGGCCAGCATCGCGCCACGTCACCATGAGGACAAACCCTAAACGACAAGGCTGGCCGCTGCGCAGGAGCGATAGCGCTACACTGTGCAGAGCCTTGCCGGGGCCGAATCCTTGCCATTCCCGGGGCTTGCCGGGACCGGGGCTTGCCGGGCCCGATGCTTGCCGGGTGCAGGTCTTGCCGGGCCCGGTATCTTGCCGGGGCCGGGTCTCGCCGGGCGCGAGGCCTTGCCGGCAAGGGTCTTGCCGGGCCTTCGCACCCCTTTGGCCTTCCGTCTTCTGGTCTGGTCGTTGACTTGAATGTCTTTCCCCGGCAGGCCTTGCCGGGGACGGAGCTTGCCGGACCCTTGGCTTGCCGGCTCGCGCCTTGCCGGCAAGCGCTGTCTTCGTCTTGGCGATGACTCGCCTGGAGGTTTTCTCCCAGGAAGGCTTGCTTCCCGGAATCTCTATCTTGCTCTTGCCGGCCTTGAGCTTGCCGGTAATGCTGGGTCTTGGATGCTTCGTCTAAATGGATTTCTCCACTAGCCATGCCCTTCCTGCCTGGAGGCTACAACTTACCGGTGCATGTCCAGGGGTAATAGACACCCCCTGTTCATTACCCCGACAGGAGCCCCCGGGCCTGGGCCGGGCAAGCATGCACAGTGCTGTCTGGGCTAGGCCCAAAAACATGCACCGGTACACGCGCGGCGAGAAGTAATCGACACTCATAACTTTTAGCCGCGCACTGATGAATGGCGCATGAAATCTTGCGGTTAAAGCTTCCTTGTCGGAGCGCATGGCTCCAACGACAAGGTTGAGAGCCCCCTTGTCGGAGCGCATGGCTCGACGACAAGGCTGAGAGCCCCCTTGTCGGAGCGCATGGCTCGACGACAAGGTTTGCTAAGCTTGCGACTTCAGCGGAGAACTTTGACGTTCTCGACGCCGGCTTCCGGCAAGGATGTTGCCGGGAAGACTTATGACTTCAGCGGAGACTTTGACGTTCTCGACGCCGGCTTCTGGTTTGCCGGGCCTTGGGCTTGCCGGCAGCGTGGGCAAACAGAGCAGGACAGCAGCAGGAATCGTGTGCCCGAAAGGGAACGCCACACACTGCGCGACGAAGAGCCAGCCCCCGAGCTTCCCCCAAGAAGGGTACTGTGGGGGCAGCGCTCTATTCATACGCTCATCTCTGCTGTCGCCGCCGTCTACTGCGAGTGCCTCACTGCCATCTTGCCGGCCTTCTGCACGGCGCCCTTGGCTTTCTCGGCTGCCAAGGAAATAATTTATCTTGGTTAGATCAATCTTTTCGCATGTAAGACATGCATGTCTTTATGCTAAATAAATGTTGCCCCCCTCTTGATTAATTCTGTCCTTGCACATATCTTGTCCTACGCTGTCTGGTAACCTTGCCGGAGCATAACCTTGCCGCGAGTGCTGGATTCGGGTCGTCAGCAGCCTGCTGGCGGTGCTGCTCACGGCAAGGCGACTTGCCGGGCCAGAACGCAGCTGCTAAGTTTGCCGAGCGGACTCGAGGCGAAACTAGGCGCGGGCTGACCATGACAAAGCCCCTTTGCGTGCAGATTGATGTACAAGGACGAGGAATTAATCAAGACGGCCCATGCTTGCCGGAGAGCTTCCCGGTGCGCACGTTCCTGCCGGCAGCGCTTGAGGAACGGGTCCTTAGCGGCTTGCCGGAAACACCGCCTTCCGGAAAGGTTCACCTTCCCGGTGATAGCGCAGCTGCACACATCGCCGAGCGAACTCGAGGCGACATGGAGCGCAACTAGCCCTGGGAAGGCTCCTTCGCATGTAGGTGTAAGGGGTAAATAAAGACAGCAAGGGAAAAGTAATTGATACAAGTCTCTGTGACTTATCTCTTCTTGCTGTTCGTCTCGCATGGTGAGGCCGTGCTCGCGGTGACGACCGGCGGCTCTCTAGGGCGCCGCCAGCCCCCGAGCTCGCCTTCCATGCGAATACCTGCAACGCCGATTGGGCATGAAATGCCACAACAGCGTTTAAGCACAACAGGTTGATTAGCTTCTGATCTTATAATTAATCTGCTGCAATCTCGACTTCTGTCGAATACTCCCTTGCTTGCCGGAACACCTTCCCGGTTTTAGTGCAGCTGCACACATCGCTGAGCGGACTCGAAGCGATATGGAGCGCAACTAGCCCCGGAAAGGTTTACCTTTCCAGCCTTAGCGCAGCTGCACACATCGCTGAGCGGACTCGAGGCGACATGGAGCGCAACTAGCGCATCTGCACACATCGCTGAGCGGGCTCGAAGCGATTAGGAGCGCGGCTAGTGCTGGGAAGGCTCCTCAGCATACGGGTTCATGCAGAGATCTCAAAATAAAACTCATATCTAAATAGCAGAAAGCAATCAAAGTTTAAGAACTTAGCTTCTGCGAAGATCGTGGTGCCCTTCTCTTTGGACGCCGTGCCGATGAAGATGATGAAGAACTGGCGCACTGATCGCTAGATCGGGTTCGCACAACCTCCCACCCCCTACCTGGCGCGCCAAAGATGTCGTGGGAAACGAACACCTATGGGATCGCTGTCGAGCAGATCCCTTTACGGTTCGGCAAAGGGGAGAGGATTGCACAAAGAGCAGAACTAGCGATCAGCACACGAGGATTTTACCCAGGTTCGGGCCGCACGGATGCGTAAAACCCTACTCCTGCTTTGTTTGTATTGGGTGTGTTTAGACTGAGTTCTTGGAGCGCTACAGTAATCAGCAGTGACACTTGCAAAACGAGCAAGGTCCCTCCTTCGGTCTGAAGTGCCACCCCCCCCCCCCCCCCGTAGCTATGCCTTGGGCCTCCTTTTTATATGAGTCAAAGGGGCTACCACAGTGGCGTAAGGGATAAGGCATGAGGTGGAAAGTAGCTACAGGGTTGTTACAGCGTTATCATACCTAACCCTGACGGCTTAGGACAAGCTCATTAAATGCACCGTGAGGTGTCCGTCGAGGTGTCCCTCAGCGTCTTGGGCTTGGAAAAGCTTTGCAGGGGATGGGCAAAGGCAGCCATCCCATCAGCACCGCTTAAGCATCTCGTGGCCAGCATCGCGCCACGTCACCATGAGGACAAACCCTAAACGACAAGGCTGGCCGCTGCGCAGGAGCGATAGCGCTACACTGTGCAGAGCCTTGCCGGGGCCGAATCCTTGCCGTTCCCGGGGCTTGCCGGGACCGGGGCTTGCCGGGCCCGATGCTTGCCGGGTGCAGGTCTTGCCGGGCCCGGTATCTTGCCGGGGCCGGGTCTCGCCGGGCGCGAGGCCTTGCCGGCAAGGGTCTTGCCGGGCCTTCGCACCCCTTTGGCCTTCCGTCTTCTGGTCTGGTCGTTGACTTGAATGTCTTTCCCCGGCAGGCCTTGCCGGGGATGGAGCTTGCCGGACCCTTGGCTTGCCGGCTCGCGCCTTGCCGGCAAGCGCTGTCTTCGTCTTGGCGATGACTCGCCTGGAGGTTTTCTCCCAGGAAGGCTTGCTTCCCGGAATCTCTATCTTGCTCTTGCCGGCCTTGAGCTTGCCGGTAATGCTGGGTCTTGGATGCTTCGTCTAAATGGATTTCTCCTCTAGCCATGCCCTTCCTGCCTGGAGGCTACAACTTACCGGTGCATGTCCAGGGGTAATAGACACCCCCTGTTCATTACCCCGACAGAGTATATTCCGAGCGTTGGTGGGCCTTCCTGTTGAAGACGACGTTGACGGCAATATGACCGTAACACCGCTTCTTTTCCCAGGTAGCTTGGAGTTGGGTGTCTCCGCCACCTTCTCTTTTCCCTTGTAAATAAGTGGCGGAAACTCAGATTTCTCAAACACTATTTTCTTTCCCTTGTCCTTGGACTGCTGGCAGTTGGATAGTCCTGGCTCAACTGTCTTTCCTTTCACAACTGACACTGGAGTTGAATTGTCATCAGCATGAGCAACCCCTCTTGTAGAACTCTGAGCAACCTTGTTTCTAGCAGCCCTCGTTCTCCTCTCTGCAGACTTTGACAAAACAGGTGTGAACCCTTCCATTGCTGGAGAAGTGACCTCTTCTTGATCTGGTACAACTGGAGATGCAGCAGTAGTCTTCCAACTTTCACTCAGTGAGGTCATGATAGGACCAATTGGCACATCAAGCCAAAGGTCACCAAAGCGAAGCGTCACAAACTGTTGGACTTGGCCTTCCATACCTTGAGAAAATGGAGGAACCGTATATTAGTCCTCGAGAATTTGATGTATTTGGAAAATATATTATGGGAACTCATATGTCATATGCTATGTTGGAATTTCAAAGATGAGGCAAGAAATAGGTCCCACTGGGCGTGCCAGAATCTGATGACGGGAAAATGGCTAGGCATGAGAACACGCGTCCACGTCATTGATACAGAGTGAATAAATTTAAACGCATAATATAAATGCATACAAATAAAAGAGGATCAAACATTGTAGGTTCTTTATTTCCAGAACTCTTACATTTACATAAAAGAACTGTTCATTACATCTCCGTGGAGAAAACCCTTGATTAAGAATTCCAACGTATATCTATTACATAGCATCACAACACATGAGTACTACAAAATGTAGAAATAAAAGAAAACTACAAAATGTAGAAATGAAATCCTCCTCGCTGTCGTCGTTGTCGGCGTACTCGAGAAGCCTTGAACTTCGTCCATGCTAACATGTGTGTCGCATAGCATTCATAATTTGACAATGTTCATTCATATAGTACATGCATGCCTAGCTCTTTAACCATCGCGATTTTAATATGTAACGGTTATCTTTTTAGTCATATGAAGATCTATTTAATGGTTAACTAGCCTGGCTGATTGCCATGTGTGCAATATAGGGGACAACTATTTTTATGAGTTAATTTGACATGCATTTGATTTCTATATGCATGAGTACGCAATATAGGGGACAACTCTTTTTATGAGTTAATTTGACATGCATTTGATGTCTATATGCATGCGTACATACTGTTGCATCAAGCCAACATGTGAGGAGGCTAGCTGGAATTTGATGACGCACTATGTTATGTTTGGTGCGAGTAACATAGGATATAACCCTAGTCATCTTTTTAATCTTGTAGATGCATGCACCTATATGAAAGGAATGCATGGTTTAATTTTAATCTATATGAGAGATTATCTTACGACATGTGGGTTATGCCTATGTACTAGTTTTACCATAGTTTCAAACATATCATATATGGACATGCGACTATGTGAATCTAGTCAAATATTTATGTGAGTTTGGATTTCACGTTTGTGATAATATTTTTATAAAGTTTCACTTCACTTGTATTAGTACTAGCATCATGTAGCAACATCGTGCCCATGTCTAGCCTAACCAAATGAAGTGTGGTGATTCCTTCTTGCTTGTATTATCACTATCATAGCATAGACTGTATGCTTGTAGTGTAACCAAACAGAAGTATATATCAATTTATATGGGGCATATGACAATTCTCATTTTAAGTCTATATATATGACTCTAAACTATGCAGAGCGAAGTCATGTGTGATATATTCTAGATGTCATGTGTGTATGGCTTTGTTTTATATGGGTTCTCACTAGTATCAAATCTGAGCGCATGATGCTACTTCTTGAGACTAATGAATATTTTAAGCATACATGGCCGCATGCACTCGGTTTGATTTTTTTACCAAGTTTACATCTTATGCTGATCAAGGTAGTTAACTAGGCGGATGTGTTGGGGAGCGTTGCATGGGAAACAAAAAAAATTCCTACGCACACGCAAGATCTATCCATGATGATGAGCATCTACGAGAGGGAGAGTGGATCTACATACCCTTGTAGATCGCTAAGAGGGAAGCGTTGAGAAACGCGGTTGATGTAGTCGAACGTCTTCGCGATCCAAATCGCTAGCCGTCCGGCGATCCGATCACGATCCGTCCCGCGATCCAATTATGAACCGTCCCGTGATCCAATCACGGTCCTTCCGATCTAGCGCCGAACGGACGGCACCTCCGCGTTCAGCACACGTACAGCTCGATGACGATCTCCGCCTTCTTGATCCAGCAAGAGGGAGCGGAGAGGTAGATGAGTTCTCCGGCAGCACAACAACGTGGTGGAGGTGGTGGTGAACTAATCCGGCAGGGCTTCGCCGAGCTCCACCGAACTAATCTAGAGGAGAAACGATTTAGAGGAAGAAGTGGGCAGCACGTGGCAACTAGGGTTGGGGCTGCCCTCAAATCCTCTAGTATATATAGGAGGAAGGGAGGGGAGGAGGCACCCTCAAACCCTCCACAAGGAGGATTCGGCCGAACCACCTCAAGGATTCGTTTTAGGAAGGTGTCCTACTCCTTCCAACCTTCACCTTTTTCCTCTTGGGCGCATGGCCCCCCATGGGGTCGGCTGCCCAGCCCACCAGGGGCTGGTGCGCCACCTCTTGGGCCCATGTGGCCCCCAGGGTGGGTGGGCCCCACCTGTCGTGGGAACGATTCCGACAATAGAGAGGGGTAGTGTAAAGGAGCATGATCTATCGAGATACAAATGGGTGACACGGTGGTTTTAGCGAGTTCAGGCCTCTCACGGCGGAGATAACAGCCCTACGTCTCGTGCTCCGGAGAGGCTTTACTTATCCGTCGAGTGGAATGTGTGAGTTACAGGGGGTGCGAACCCCTGTGCCAGAGGGGAGGGTGGCTTATATAGAGTGCGCTGCCCCTCATGAATGCCCGGCAACCAAGGGTTCGATCGTGGTAATGAAGATGAACGTTACTGATAACGTATGTAATAAATGCTACTTATGGTGTCTAGTCGAACGCCTGCCCGTTGGCCTCCCTGGAGCGGCTTCTGGTCTTCTGCGGTCGAGTGACTTCTGGCTCTTCCGAGTGTAAGGCAACTGTCGAGTGGAAGGAGAAACCTCCGAGTGGATGTATTGTCGAGTGACTCATGTGCCCTGGTGATTTCAGTCGGAGTCTTCTTTGTAATCTTTAGGTTCTCCAATGTAGTGTCCTTAGGCAGGGTATGTAGGTCACGCCTATGACCCTACCCTAGGTACATATCCCCAACATTAGCCCCCGAATGGATCGGGTTTCGAGTGAAAAAGGGGTCGATGCAGGTTCTGATAAGACACACAAATTCCGAATGCATTTTAGGGCTTCACAGAAGTCTGCGTCGATCGGAGTCTTCGTCATTCACCCTGATCGATTCTGTCTTGATATGCGTTTTCTTTCGGCGCATACTTGCTTGTTTTCCCCTCGAGTAGATCAGGTCTTAGTCGAGTGGTTTCTGGTCCAGTGGGGGCACGCTGAGTGCACCCACTGGGTGTAGTCCCCGAGACCGCTGTCGAATGACGGTGACATCGGCAGGGGTCTTAGATTTGTTTTGATAGTCGCTTGTCACTCGACAGGCCGGACCTGGTCGAGTGATAGTAGGTCCAGTGGGGGCACGCTGAGTGCACCCACTGGGTGTAGTCCCCGAGACCGCCGTCGAGTGCTTGCATCGGCGGGGGTCTGATAGAGACAATGTTTGCATGTTCGCTTTCCAATCCTTTGCTTGGCTAAGTTTGTTTGGTTTCTGAGTGAGATGGATGCTCATTACTCGGAAGAATTTTGAACTTAGGCGAAAACTGGTTCGCAACTAAGTTTCCGAGTGAAAGTGTTGCCTTTCACTCGGAACAACCTTTAACATAAGCGAGGTCTGACTCGCAGCTAAGTCCCTGAGTGAGAGGAGTGCTCGTCACTCGGGAGAGTTTTCTAACTTAGACGAAGACTGGTTCGCAGCTAAGTTTCCGAGTGAATGGGATGCTATTCACTCGGCAGGGTTTTTAACTTAGGCGAAAACTTATTCGTGGCTAAGCCTCCGAGTGAGAGGAGCGCTCGTCACTCGGAAGAGTTTTCAACTTAGGTGATACGGAATCACAGCTAAGCCCCCGAGTGTGGATGATGTCCTTACTCGGAGTAGTTTTTAACTTAGGCGATACGGAATCGCAGCTAAGCCCCCGAGTGTAGATGATGTCCTCACTCGGAGTGGTTTTTAACTTAGGTGATACGGAATCACGGCTAAGCTCCCGAGTGTGGATGATGTCCTCACTCGGAGTGGTTTTTAACTTAGGTGATACGGAATCACAGCTAAGCCCCAGAGTGTGGATGATGTCCTCACTCGGAGTAGTTTTTAACTTAGGCGATGCGGAATCGCAGCTAAGCCCTCGAGTGTGGATGATGTCCTCACTCGGAGTGGTTTTTAACTTAGGCGATACGGAATCGCAGCTAAGCCCTCGAGTGTGGATGATGTCCTCACTCGGAGTGGTTTTTAACTTAGGCGATACAGAATCGCAGCTAAGCCGAGCGATGGCACGCGGGGCGGCCGAGTGATGAACACGTGCCACACGGAGTGGCGATGCGCGGGGCATCCGAATGAGGTAGACGAGTCCGGCTGAGTGGCGACGCGCGGGACGGCCAAGTCATGTATGTCGAGGAGGCGTCCGACCCAGTGACGGCACGCGGGGCGGCCGTGTCCAGTACGTCATCGAGGGGGCGTCCGAACACGTGATGACGTGCAGGGCGACCGAGTCGAGCATGTCGTCGCGGAGGCATCCGAACAAGTGGAAACACACGAATGATCGTTGCGGCGACTGAACCTGAGTGGCGACGAAGATGGCGCACAGATGCATCGAGTGATCGCGTAACCTGTGTATGAAAAATAGCACAAGCCAACATAAAAATTTATCAAAGTAATTTGATCTTTGCTGAAATAATTTGTGAAAATAATACCCATAGACACCCACTGGGTGTGCCAGGTGCTTGTTGGTTCGGAACCAGCAAGGGTCTAAAAGAGTGAAGGATCCGACTGTACTTGCGCAAGTGAAGGATCCGACTGAACTCGTTTGAGTACTGGACCCAAAAGAAGCGGAAGTGAAGTGTTCCGACATAAAAATAAACAACCGAACGCAGAGGTACACTCGGTGGCGTGGCTTCCGAGTGAACGTCATGTACGACTTCCTCGACACTCGGTAATGCGGAAATAACTATTTAATTGAATGCAGAGTATGAAGAATGACTTAGCTGTCCGATGGCGCGCGGAGCGGCCGAGTGTCGAAGGAGCGTCCAGCTGAGTGACGGCGCGCAGAGCGACCGAGTGTCGAAGGAGCGTCCAACTGAGTGACGGTGTGCGGAGCAACCGGGTGATGAAGACGGGCCGCACGGAGTGGTGATACGAGGGGCATCCGAGTGAAATACACGCGTCTGGCTGAGTGGCGACGCGCGGGGCGGCCACGTGATGTAGACGCGTCCAGCACAACGGCGATGCGCGGAGCTGCCGTGTGATGACGACGCGTCCAGTAGAGCGACGGCGCGTGGGGCGGCCGAGTGACGATGGAGCGTCCGGCTGAGTGGCGATGCGCGGAGCTGCCGAGTGACGAAGACGTGTCTCGCCGAGTGGCGATGCGTGGAGCTGCCGAGTGATGACGACGCGTCCAGTCGAGTGACGGCGCGCGAGGCGGCCGAGTGACGATGGAGCGTCCGGCTGAGTGGCGATGCGCGGAGCTGCCGAGTGACGAAGACGTGTCTCGCCGAGTGGCGATGCGCGGAGCTGCCGAGTGATGACGACGCGTCCAGTAGAGTGATGGCGCTCGGGCGGCCGAGTGACGATGAAGCGTCCGGCTGAGTGGCGATGCGCGGAGCTGCCGAGTGACGAAGACGTGTCTCGCCGAGTGGCGATGCGCGGAGCTGCTGAGTGATGACGACGCGTCCAGTAGAGTGATGGCGCTCGGGCGGCCGAGTGATGAAGACGCATCCGTCGGAATGGTGACGCGCGGGGCGGTCGAGTGATGAAGACGCATCCGTCGGAGTGGCGACGCGCGGGGCGGCTGAGTGACGAAGACGCATCCAACGGAGTGGCGACGCGCGAGGCGGTCGAGTGATGAAGACGCATCCGTCGGAGTGGCGACGCGCGAGGCGGTCGAGTGATGAAGACGCATCCGTCGGAATGGCGACGCGCGGGGCATCGAGTGACCGTGTAACCTGTGTATGAAAAATAGCACAAGCCAACATAAAAAAATCTCGAAGTAATTTGATGTTTGTTGAAATGATTTGTGTAAATTACACCCCTAGACACCCACTGGGTGTGCCAGGTTCTTGCTGGTCTGGAACCAGCAGTAGTCTAAAAGAGTGAAGGATCCGACTGAACTTGTGAAAGTGAAGGATCCGACTGAACTTGTTTTGAGTATTAGACCCATATGAAACGGAAGTGTAGTGTTTCGACATGAAAATAAACAACCGAGCGCAGAGGTATACACGGTGGCGTGACCTCCGAGTGGACATCATGGGCGACTTACGTGCCACTCGATAATGCGGAAATAACTATTTAATTGAATGCAGTCTGTGAAGAATGACTTAGCTGTCTAACGACACGCGGGGCGGTCGAGCGAAGCAGACACGTCCGGCTGAGTGGCGATGCACGGAGCTGCCGAATGACGAAGACGTGTCTCGCCGAGTGGCGATGCGCGGAGCTGCCGAGTGATGACGACGCGTCCAGTAAAGCAACGGCGCGCGGGGCGGCCGAGTGACGATGGAGCGTCCGGCTGAGTGGCGATGCGCGGAGCTGCCGAATGACGAAGACGTGTCTCGCCGAGTGGTGATGCGCGGAGCTGCCGAGTGAAATAGACGCGTCTGGCTGAGTGGCGACGCGCGGGGCGGCCAAGTGATGTAGACGCGTCCAGCACAGCGGTGATGCGCAGAGCTGCCGAGTGACGAAGACGTGTCTCGCCGAGTGGCGATGCGCGGAGCTGCCGAGTGATGATGACGCGTCCAGTAGAGTGACGGCGCACGGGGCGGTCGAGTGACGATGGAGCGTCCGGCTGAGTGGCGATGCGCGGAGCTGCCGAGTGACGAAGACGTGTCTCGCCGAGTGGCGATGCGCGGAGCTGCCGAGTGATGACGACGCGTCCAGTAGAGTGATGGCGCTCGGGCGGCCGAGTCACTGCATGTTGATCATCAGTACGCAAATTTCACCCGTGTGTCATCGTATTAGTAGCTCGAACGGAATGTCCGTCCGAGTGAACTGCTGTTCGGAAACGATGACAGACGAGTGGCCTGCAAGTTAGTAAAGCTACGGATATATTTTGATGGACTAAGTGTCCGTGCACGGATGCTATTTTGTACGTATTAAATACCACGGATGGTTATGTACGCATGCATGCATGATTAATTGGTTCAGGAAACGCTCACCTGATGAGACGCTTAACGGGGCAATTACCTCAGGAAAACGGTTAGCCCACATTTCTTCAGTTTCTCCGTTGCGGAAGCGGCAGCTAGGTCAGGTCTGCGAGTCACCGCGCGTGGACACCACGACAGGAGGAGCCGGACCGCCTGTCGGGGCCACAAAGCATACAAAAACTGAAGAATACGTTATGACGTATTGATGGATTGCCCACGTCCGAATATGCATGCATGAGGCGTTAGCACTAATTAAGCAAGACTTAAAGCTGGCTAAGTACCTGTCTTGGCGGTTGCAGGGCTTCGAGCTTTGTTCAAGATGGACTGTGACCTTGCAACGGCGGTGGAAGACGCTCTGCTGCTGCATGGAGGCGAGGGCGCGGCGGAGACGACACCTGCGGCCGGCGAGGCCGGGCTGGAGTAGACTGGAGCTCCACGTTGAGTTTGTCGACGTAACTAGTTTCCTATGTTAGTCAAAATCATCTATGTACTAGGCCTGTTTGTAGCTGCTATTGCTGGCTACCACCCCAATGTGCCCTGGCAAGGCTATTTGTGCTATGTGTTGAACGACACTATGGATCACCTGATGTTGTCTAGCTTACTCAATGACTAGTCTTAATTTAAGTGTCCTTAACTGGAATGTACGCGGTCTGAACTGCCCCAATAGAAGAACCACCGTCAATGCCACCATTGCAGCTTCAACATGTCACTTGGCTTGCCTCCAGGAATCAAAACTTGAAGATGTAGATGCCTACACTGCTGCTTTTCTCGGTGGATATAGATTGAAAGGCTTTGCTCAGCGCCCTGCTGTTGGAACGCGGGGTGGAATCCTACTTCTCTGGAACGAAGACCATGTCCGCGTTGAAAGCGTCCAATATGGCGACTACACCCTCTCGGCCACTGTCACTATCATCAGCTCCAATGTTTCTTTCAAGCTAACCACCGTCTACGGCCCAACTAGAAGCAACTTAAAAGATGCATTCTTCCAGGAAATGAAGGACCAAAAGCCAGCAAATAATGTGAGGTGGCTCGTCACGGGCGATTTTAACCAAATCTACAGGGCTAGAGATAAGAATCGTCCAAATGCTAACCGTGGCCGAATTGTGCGATTCCGAAACACCCTCAATTTCTGCGAGCTTAAGGAAATCCACATCCAGAATAGAAAATTCACCTGGAGTAATGAACAAAGCAACCTGACAATGTCCAAACTGGATGGGTTCTTCTGCAATGAGGAATGGGATATCGCTTTCGATAAACACATCCTTCATGCCTTGTCGTCCTCTCTTTCGGATCACTGCCCTCTGCTCCTCGCCAATGAAGATGGACCTCGGCGGCCGCGGACTTTCAGATTTGAAAACTTTTGGACCAACATGCCGGGCTTCCAGCAGGTCGTCCAAGAGGCTTGGAACGAGACCTCCGCACACACTGAGCCGTATCAAAGACTGTTCCACAAGCTAAAAAAGACAAGCCTGAAGCTTCGCTCCTGGAGCAAAAACCTTTTCTCTAATGCCAAAGTCCAACTGCATATGGCTCTGGAGGTCATCCTAAGACTTGATGAGGCCCAGGACCTTCGAGCTCTTAGTCCAGCGGAGTCGGATCTTCGGAAACGACTCAAGAAAAAGGTGGTGGGCCTTGCGGTGATGGAGCGTGCACGAAAAAGGCAAACCTCGAGGATCACCAACATAAAAGAGGGAGACGCGAATACTCGCTATTTCCACCTTAGAGTCAATGGCCGGAGGAGGAAAAACCTTATTCACCGCCTAAAGCATGGCCAGGGTTGGGTTACGGATCATGACCACAAGAAATCTATTGTCCACTCTCATTTCAATGCGATTATGAAAAAGGGCGCTCCACGTTCGAAGACCATTAACTGGGCATCCATCCCACCTACTGATCTGGACCTTTCCGCGCTTGGTGATCCCATTTCGGAAGAAGAAGTCAGAGCTGCTGTCTTTTCTCTTCCTTCTGACAAAGCGCCGGGCCCGGATGGATTCACCGGAAAATTCTTCAAGAGTTGTTGGAATATTATTAAGGATGATATCATGCTTGTGATCAGCAGCTTCTCCAACCTAAATGCCGGGAATCTGCACTGGCTCAACTCGGCGAATATCGCCCTCATTCCCAAGAAGGATGGTGCCGAGGACATCTCTGACTTCAGACCCATTAGCCTGATTCATGCCGTGGCCAAGCTCATTGCCAAAATTCTTGCCACTAGACTGGCCCCTCATATGAATGCCATCGTCTCCACTGCGCAAAGTGCCTTCATAAAAAAAAGAAGTATTCACGACAACTTTATGTATGTCCGGAATCTGTCCAGAAAGTTTCACCGCACGAAAAAGCCTATGCTTCTGTTCAAATTAGACATCAAGAAGGCTTTCGACTCGGTGAGATGGGACTACTTGATGGAGGTGTTAAACCATCATGGCTTTCCTACCCGCTTTCGTGACTGGGTCTCGGCACTTCTTTCCTCTGCGTCCTCGAGAGTGTTGCTAAATGGTATTGCTGGTGACCCAATCAAGCACGGTCAGGGTCTCAGACAGGGGGATCCGCTTTCACCGCTCCTTTTCGTGCTTGCCATAGACCCACTACATCATATCCTCAGCAAAGCCACAGCCCAAGGAAAGCTACACCCCTTGCCCGGGAGACAAACGGGGAGAATTCGTGCCTCGCTCTATGCTGACGACGCCGCCATTTTCTGTGCCCCCATTAAGGAGGACGTCCAATACCTTACCAGCATGCTTTCCTCCTTTAGTGAATCTACTGGCCTCTCCACAAACTGCGCTAAGAGTACCGTGGCCCCCATCAGATGTGCCAATGTGGACCTAGATGATGTTCTCCAGTCATTCCCGGCTTGTCGCTCCTCCTTCCCGATCCGCTACCTTGGGCTCCCCCTCGCGGTTAAAAGATTAAGGAGGGTACATCTCCAGCTACTGGAAGACAAGGCTGCGGGCAAATTGGCGCCTTGGAAAGGAAGGCACGTTGCTATTGCGGGTCGTATGACCTTGGTGAAGGCAGTCCTTACGGCCGTGGCCATTTATCACATCACGCCGCTCGACATCCCGGTGGAGGTTCTCAAAGCGATTGACAAGTTGCGGCGTGCCTATCTCTGGGCAGGATCGGACACGGTTAGTGGTGGCAAGTGCAAGATTAACTGGGAGCACGTCTGCAAGCCAAAGGAATATGGGGGCCTTGGCATTTTGCACCTTCGCAAGTTTGCCGCCGCCCTCCGGTTGAGGTGGCTATGGCTTGAGTGGGAGGACCCACCCCGTGCGTGGTGTGGATTGGGGACGCCTTGCACGGCATCTGACCGTGACCTTTTCGCGGACTTGACTGAGGTCACGATCGGCGATGGACAGAAGGCTTCCTTCTGGGAATCTTCTTGGCTTCAGGGCGTTCGGCCCAAAGACATTGCGCCAAAGATTTTTGATATTTCACGCAAGAAAGGTGCTACGGTCGCCATGGCCTTAAGGGATGGGCACTGGATGGAGCAAATCAATATTGACACTGGCCTCACTCTAGAACATCTTCAACAATTCTTGGTCCTTTGGGAGAAGCTAGCGACCATGACCATTCAGCCGGGTGTCCAGGACTCTATCGTGTGGAAGTCAACCAATGACGGGCAGTACTCAGCAAAGTCTGCTTACTTGGCGCAGTTTCATGACCTCCCGCACTCAAGTTTGGCTGCTACGGTCTGGAAGGCGTGGGCTCCCCCCAAATGCAAATTTTTCGCCTGGCTTGTTATCCAAAACAGAGTTTGGACGGCTGATAGGCTTCAGAGGAGAGGATGGCCAAATTGCGACAAATGCCCACTCTGCAGTCACGTGCAAGAATCTGCAGCACACCTGCTCTTCAAGTGCCGCTTCTCTGTTCGGATTTGGAACACGGTCTTCTCATGGCTTGGGCTTGCTATCCCCACGGCCCCGTGGCTCCTGTTTGATTCGGTGAAATCTTGGTGGGATGCGGTCCTCTCTGATAACGCACACCCGACGAAGGCCCTGTCTTCTCTGTTACTGCTTGTGGGATGGGAGATCTGGAATGAAAGGAATGCTCGTGTCTTCAGGAACAAAGCGGCGCCGGTGGCGACTGTCATGCGACGCATCAAAGAGGAAGCTTCTATTTGGGCCACTGCGGGCGCTAAGCATTTGCGTAATGTAATGCCGCGAGAGTAATTGTTTTGTTTTCCCGCCGCTTGGCGACGTCTGTTCTGAAACCTCTTCTTAATCAATGAAAATGGCAAGTCTTTTGCCTTGTTTCAAAAAAAAAAAAAAAGCTGGCTAAGAAGTTTCATGCATCGGACGGGTCGCATGCAGTTTTATTGTCGTGCCGTTGGGCTTGCCGGCCCCATCTTGCGGCGACGAACTTGATAAGGACGAGGCCGACGGGACGCCGGAGCAGCAAAGCAGCTCGCAGAGCTGTATGTGCACCACACCTGCGTTGCGACCGCCGAGGGTGTGCTTCGGCACGGAGCAGCACGCGGACGGACCTGGCGGTGCTGGCGGACATGGTGAATCTCCATGGACGAGAGGAGGTTCACGCCCTTGAGGTTCTTCAGCACCTCCGTCGCGGAAGCTGGCGCCAAGCAGCCACTCACCCGCTGGAGGGTGAAGCAGCGCGGCGTCGGCTACGTTGCTACATCGCTCGTGGAGCTGCGCCATCGGCCGAGGGAAGAATTTGTTCCGGCGGTCGCCGATGCGTCTCATTGACGCGGAGATGGAGCGCTTGTTTCCATGGCGCTCGTCCGAACGGTGCGAGGTGACGCAGCAGCCGCGCTGCTCGCGCTCTCTGGTCGATGTGAAGAAGATGACGCGGCCGTCCTCCTCGCTTGTATCTTCTTTTCCTTTCATATGATCGGCACACGCGTGAGTGTGTGTACATACAGAAGGAAAACAAGCATTGTTAGATTAAAGATCGATTGTAAAGAAATAGATAGGATGGAATGGAACTTCCTGATCCCTCTGTACGAAGAGTATCATGTGATGTCTCTCCTGTGAACGGAGTGGTGTCCGGAACACCTTGGATCGAATTCTTCGTCGATGATTGTTGCTCGGCAGACGAAGATCAAAGAAAGAAAACCATTTGCATCATGGCTTGATAGACGCTATGCCCCACGGTGGGCGTCAACTGTCGTGGGAACGATTCCGACAATAGAGAGGGGTAGTGTAAAGGAGCATGATCTATCGAGATACAAATGGGTGACACGGTGGTTTTAGCGAGTTCAGGCCTCTCACGGCGGAGATAACAGCCCTACGTCTCGTGCTCCGGAGAGGCTTTACTTATCCGTCGAGTGGAATGTGTGAGTTATAGGGGGTGCGAACCCCTGTGCCAGAGGGGAGGGGTGGCTTATATAGAGTGCGCTGCCCCTCATGAATGCCCGGCAACCAAGGGTTCGATCGTGGTAATAAAGATGATAGTTACTCATAACGTATGTAATAAATGCTACTTATGGTGTCTAGTCGAACGCCTGCCCATTGGCCTCCCTGGAGCGGCTTCTGGTCTTCTGCGGTCGAGTGACTTCTGGCTCTTCCGAGTGTAAGGCAACTGTCGAGTGGAAGGAGAAACCTCCGAGTGGATGTATTGTCGAGTGACTCATGTGCCCTGGTGATTTCAGTCGGAGTCTTCTTTGTAATCTTTAGGTTCTCCACTGTAGTGTCCTTAGGCAGGGTATGTAGGTCAGGCCTATGACCCTACCCTAGGTACATATCCCCAACACCACCCGGTGGACCCCCAGAACCCATTCGTCACTCCCGGTACACTACCGAAAGTATCCGAAACTTTTCCGGAACCCAAATACCACTTTCCTATATATCAATCTTTACCTCCGGACCATTCCGGAGCTCCTCATGACGTCCGGGATCTCATCTGGGACTCCGGACAACCTTCGGTCACCACCATACATAACTCAATACTACCGAAATGTCACCGAACGTTAAGTGTGCAGACCCTGCGGGTTCAAGAACTATGTAGACATGACCGAGACACCTCTACGGTCAATAACCAATAGCGGGACCTGGATGCCCATATTGGTTCCTACATATTCTACGAAGATCTTTATCGGTTGAACCTCTATGTCAAGGATTCAGTTAATCCCGTATGATGTTCCCTTTGTTCTTCGGTATGTTACTTGCCCGAGATTCGATCGTCGGTATCTCTATACCTAGTTCAATCTCGTTACCGGCAAGTCTCTTTACTCGTTCCGTAATACAAGATCGTGTGGCTAACACTTTAGTCACTTTGCTTTCAAGGCTTATTGTGATGTTGTATTACCGAGTGGGCCCTGAGATACCTCTCCATCACACGGAGTAACAAATCCCAGTCTTGATCCATGCCCACTCAACGGACACCCTCGGAGATACCTGTAGAGCATCTTTATAGTCACCCAGTTACGTTGTGACATTTGATACACACAAGGTATTCCTCCGGTGTCAGTGATTTGCATGATCTCATGGTCATAGGAACAGATACTTGACATGCAGAAAACTATAGCAATAAACTGACACGATCATATGCTACGTTCATAATTTGGGTCTTGTCCATCACATTATTCTCCTAATGATGTGATCCCGTTATCAAATGACATCTCATGTCTATGGCTAGGAAACCTTGACCATCTTTGATCAACGAGCTAGTCTATTACAGGCATTCTAGGGACACGGTGTTGTCTATGTACCCACACATGTATTTGAGTTTCCAATCAATAAAATTATAGCATGGATAATAAACGATTATCATGAACAAGGAAATATGATAATAACTAAATTATTATTGCCTCTAGGGCATATTTCCAACAGTCTCCCACTTGCACTAGAGTCAATAATCTAGCTCACATCACCATGGGATTAACATTGTAATGAATCTAACACCCAATGAGTTCTGGGGTTTGATCATGTTTTGCATGTGAGAGAGGTTCTAGTCAACGGTTTGCAACATTCAGATCTGTGTGTTCTTCGCAAATCTATTTGTTATACTGCAGATGCTACCACGCTCCACTTGGAGCGCTATTCCAAATGGCTGCTCCACTATACGTATCTGGATTGCTACTCAGAGTCATCCGGATAGGTGTCAAAGCTAGCATCGACGTAACCCTTTACGACGAACTCTTTATCACCTCCATAATCGAGAAACATTTCCTTAGTCCTCTAGTTACTAAGGATAATCTTGACCGCTGTCCAGTGATCCACTCCTGGACCACTCTTGTACCCCTTGACAGACTCATGGCAAGGCACACACCAGGTGCGGTACACAGCATGGCATACTATATAGAGCCTATGGATAAGGCATAGGGGACGACCTTCGTCCTCGCTCTTTCTTCTGCCGTGGTCGAGCTTTGAGTCTCACTCAACTCCACACCTTACAAATCAGGCAAGAACTCTTTCTTTGACTGATCCATTTTGAACTCTTTCAAAATCTTGTCAAGGTATGTACTCATTGAAAGTCTCATCAGACGTCTTGATCTATCTCTATAGATACTGATGCCCAACATTTAAGTAGCTTCATTTCAGGTCTTCCTTTGAAAAACTCCTTTCAAACGACCCATTATGCTTTCTAGAAATTCTACATCATTTCCGATCAACAATATGTCATCCACATATACTCATCAGAAATTCTATAGTGCTCCCACTCACTTTCTTGTATATACAAGTTTCTCATAAACTTTGTATAGACCCAGAAACTTTGATCATCTCATCAAAGCATATATTCCAACTCCGAGATGCTTGCTCCTATCCATAGAAGGATTGCTGGAGCTTCCATACATTTTAGCATCCTTAGGACTGACAAAACCTTCCGGTTGTATCACATAGTACCTTTCCTCACGGATGCTGTTAAGGAAATGATGTTTTGACATCCATATGCCAGATTTCATAATCGAAAAATGCAGCAACTGCTAACATAATTCCAACAGACTTTAGCATCGCTACGGGTGAGAAAGTCTCATCGTAGTCAACTCCTTGAACTTGTCGAAAACTTCTTTGTGACAAGTCGAGCTTTATAAATGGTGACATTTACCATCAGCGTATGTCTTCTTCTTCAAGGTCCATTTGTACTCAACGGCCTGCCGTTCAACGGGCAAGTCTACCAAAGTCCATACTTGGTTTTCATACATGGATCCTTTCTCGGATTTCATGGCTCCTAGCCATTCATTGGAATCCAGGCCCACCATCGCTTCTTCATAGCTCGTAGGTTCACTGTTGTCTAACAACATGACCTGCAAGACAGGATTGACGTACCACTCAGAGGCGGTACAATTTCTTGTCGGCCTACGAGGTTCGGTAGTAACTTGATCCGAAGTTTCATGATCATCATCATTAGCTTCCTCTTCAATTTGGTGTAGGCGCCGCAGAAACATCTTTCTGCGCCGTGCCACTATCCAACTGAAGTTACGGTTCAATAACCTCATCAAGTTCTACTTCTCCTCCCACTCAATTCTTTCGAGAGAAACTCTTTCTCGAGAAAGGACCCGTTTTAAGCAACAAACACTTTGCCCTTGGATCTGAGATAGAAGGTATACCCAACTGTTTCCTTAGGGTATCTTATGAAGATGCACTTTTCCGCTTTGGGTTCGGGCTTATTAGTCATAAGCGTTGCATTCCCAAACTCTGAGAAATGACAGCTTAGGTTTCTGCCAAACCAAATTTCATACGGTGTCATCTCAACGGACTTAGATGGTGCCCTTATTTTAAAGTGAATGTATTTGTCTCTAATGCATAACCCCAAAACGATAGTGGCAAAACGATAAGAGACATCATAGTACACACCATATCCAATAGAGCACGACTACAACGTTCGGACACACCATCACACTATGGTGTTCAGGTGGCGAGAGTTGTGAAACAATTTCCACATTGTCTTAACTTGCATACCAAACTCGTAACTCAGATATTTACCCTCACGATCATATCGTAGACATTTTATCATCTTGTCACGATGATCTCAAACTTCACTCTGAATTTGTTTGAACTTTTCAAACGTTTCAGACTTGTGTTTCATTAAGTAAATATCCCCATATCTACTCAAATCATCAGTGAAGGTAAGAAAATAGCGATATCCACCGCACGCTTCAACACTCATTGGACCGCATACATCAACATGTATCAATTCCAATAAGTCACTTGCCCGCTCCATCATACCGGAAAACGGGGTCTTAGTCATCTTGCCCATGAGGCATGGTCCGCATGTCTCAACCGATTCGAAATCGAGTGAGTCAAAAAGATCCATCAGCATGGAGTTTGTTCATGCGCTTTACACCAATATGACCTTGGCGGTAATGCCACAAGTATATGGTACTATCATTATTAACTTTGCATCTTCTGGCATCAATATTATGAACATGTGTATTACTACGACCGAGATTCAATAAACCATCATCATTGGGTGACCTTTGAAGGTATTATTCATGTAAACAGAATAACCATTATTCTCTAACTTAAATGAATAATAGTATTGCAATAAACACGATCTAATCACGTTCATGCTCAACGCAAACACCAAATAACATTTATTTAGGTTCATCACTAATCCCGAAGGTAGAGAGAGCGTGCGATGGTGATCACATCAACCTTGGAAACATTTCCAACACACATCGTCACCTCGCCCTTAGCTAGTCTCTGTTCATTCCGTAGCTTATATTTCGATTTACCAACATTTAACAACTGAACCGGTATCTAATACCCAGGTGCTACTAGGAGTACTAGCAAGGTACACATGAATAAAATGTATATCAAATATACTTCTGTTGACGTTGCCAGCCTTCTTATCTACCAAGTATCTAGGGTTGTTCCGCTTCAGCGACCGTTCTCCTCATAATAGAAGCACTCAGTCTCGGGTTTGGGTTCAACCTTGGGTTTCTTTACTGGAGCAGCAACTGGCTTGCCATCCATGAAGTTTCCCTCCTAGCCCTTGCCCTTCTCGAAACTAGTGGTTTTACTAACCATCAACACTTGATGCTCCTTCTTGATTTCTACCTTCGTGGTGTCAAACATCGCGAATATCTCGGGGATCATTATTTCCATTCCTGGCATTTCATAGTTCATCACGAAGCTCTAGCAGCTTTGTGGCAGTGACTTGGAGAACTATACCAACCACTATCTTATCCGGAAGATCAACTCCCACTCGATTCAAGCGATTGTAACACCTAGACAATCTGAGCACATGCTCGCCAATTGAGCTATTCTCCTTCATCTTGCTGGCAAAGAATCTTGTTGGAGGTCTCATACCTCTCAACACGGGCACGAGCCTGAGATCCCAATTTTAGCTCTTAGAACATCTCATATGTTCTGTGACGTTCAAAACGTTTTGGAGCCTCAATTCTAAGTCGTAATGCATGACGCACTGAACTATCAAGTAGTCATCAGAACGTGCCTGTCAGATGTTCATAACATCTACAGACGACGCTTGAGGGGGTGGCGCACCGAGCGGTGCATTAAGGACATAAGCCTTCTGTGCAGCAATGAGGACAATCCTCTGATCACGGACCCAGTCCGCATTATTGCTACGATCATCTTTCAACTCTATTTCTCTAGGAACATATAAAATTTCAAGGGAGCTACAGCGCGAGCTAGTAATCTACAACATAATTTGCAAAGACATTTTGACTATGTTCATGATAATGAGTTTAGTTAATCATATTACGTTTAAAACTCCCACTCAAATTGACATCCCTCTGGTCATTCGAGTGTCACATGATCCAAATTCACCAACCCAAGTCCGATCATCACGTGAGATGAGTTGGTTTCAATGGTGAACATCTTCATGTTGATCATATCTACTATATGACTCATGTTTGACCTTTCAGTCTCTTTATTCCGAGGCCATGTCTGTACATGCTAGGCTTGTCAAGTTTAACCCGAGTGTTCCGCATGTGCAACACTGGCTTGCACCCGTTGTATGCGAACGTAAAGTCTATCACACCCGATCATCACGTGGTGTCTCGAAACGACGAACTTTCGCAACGGTGCACACTCGGGGAGAACACAGTTTTATCTTGAAATTTTAGTGAGGGATCACCTTATAATGCTACCGTCGTCCTAAGCATAATATGATGCATAAAAGGATTAACATCACATGCAAATCATAAGTGACATGATATGGCCATGATCTTGTGCTTTTGATCTCCATCTCCAAAGCACCGGCATGATCTCCATCGTCACCGGCATGACACCATGATCTCCATCATCTTGATCTCCATCAACGTGTCGCCATCAGGTTGTCGCGCCAACTATTGCTTCTACAACTATTGCTAACTCATAGCAATAAAGTAATGCAAAACGGCGAAAATAAATTAAAGACAACCCTATGGCTCCTGCCGGTTGCCGTACTCATCAACATGCAAGTCGTGATATTCTATACAAAACATGATCATCTCATACATCACATATATCTCATCATGTAATTGGCCATATCACATCACAACATACCCTGCAAAAACAAGTTAGACGTCCTCTAATTGTTGTTGCATGTTTTACGTGGCTGCTACGGGTATCTAGCAAGAACGATTCTTACCTACGCAAAAACCACAACGGTGATACACAAATTGCTATTCAACCTTCTCAAGGACCTCCTTTGTCGAATCTGATCCAACTAAAGTGGGAGAAACAGACACCCGCCAGCCATCTTTATGCAACAAAATCACATGTCAGTTGATGGAACCGGTCTCGTAAGCGTACGAGTAAGGTTGGTCTGGGCCGCTTCATCCCACAATACCGCTGAATCAAGAAAAGACCAAGGGAGGAAGCAATCTGAGCATCAACGCCCATAAACTCCTTTGTGTTCTACCCGTGATCTCATCTACGCATAGACCTAGCTCTGATACCACTGTTGGGGAACGTTGCATGGGAAACAAAAATTTTCCTACGCACACGCAAGATCTATCCATGGTGATGAGCATCTACGAGAGGGAGAGTGGATCTACATACCCTTGTAGATCGCTAAGCGGGAAGCGTTGAGAAACGCGGTTGATGTAGTCGAACGTCTTCGCGATCCAAATCGCTAGCCGTCCCGCGATCCGATCACGATCCGTCCCGCGATCCTAGTACGAACCGTCCCGTGATCCAATCACGGTCCTTCCGATCTAGCGCCGAACGGACGGCACCTCCGCGTTCAGCACAGGTACAGCTCGATGACGATCTCCGCCTTCTTGATCCAGCAAGAGGGAGCGGAGAGGTAGATGAGTTCTCCGGCAGCACAATGGCGTGGTGGCGGTGGTGGTGAACTAATCCGGCAGGGCTTCGCCGAGCTCCGCCGAACTAATCTAGAGGAGAAACGATCTAGAGGAAGAAGTGGGCAACACGTGCAATTAGGGTTGGGGCTGCCCAAAAATCCTCTAGTATATATAGGAGGAAGGGAGGGGAGGAGGCATCCTCAAACCCTCCACAAGGAGGATTCGTCCAAACCACCTCAAGGAGGTGGAATCCACCTCCTACTAGGAGGTGCATTCGTTTTAGGAAGGTGTCCTACTCCTTCCAACCTCCACCTTTTTCCTCTTGGGCGCATGGGCCCCCATGGGGTCGGCTACCCAGCCCACCAGGGGCTGGTGCACCACCTCTTGGGCCCATGTGGCCCCCGGGGTGGGTGGGCCCCACCCGGTGGACCCCCGGAACCCATTCGTCACTCCCGGTACACTACCGAAAGTACCCGAAACTTTTCCGGAACCCAAATACCACTTTCCTATATATCAATCTTTACCTCTGGACCATTCCGGAGCTCCTCGTGACGTCCGGGATCTCATCCGGGACTCCGAACAACCTTCGGTCACCAACATACATAACTCAATACTACCGAAACGTCACCGAACCTTAACTGTGCAGACCCTGCGGGTTCGAGGACTATGTAGACATGACCGAGACACCTCTACGGTCAATAACCAATAGCGGGACCTGGATGCCCATATTGGTTCCTACATATTCTACGAAGATCTTTATCGGTTGAACCTCTATGTCAAGGATTCAGTTAATCCCGTATGATGTTCCCTTTGTTCTTCGGTATGTTACTTGCCTGAGATTCGATCGTCGGTATCTCTATACCTAGTTCAATCTCGTTACCGGCAAGCCTCTTTACTCGTTCTGTAATACAAGATCCTGTGGCTAACACTTTAGTCACTTTGCTTGCACGGCTTATTGTGATGTTGTATTACCGAGTGGGCCCTGAGATACCTCTCCGTCACACGGAGTAACAAATCTCAGTCTTGATCCATGCCCACTCAACGGACACCCTCGGAGATACCTGTAGAGCATCTTTATAGTCACCCAGTTACGTTGTGACGTTTGATACACACAAGGTATTTCTCTGGTGTCAGTGAGTTGCATGATTTCATGGTCATAGGAACAGATACTTGACATGCAGAAAACTATAGCAATAAACTGACACGATCATATGCTACGTTCATAATTTGGGCCTTGTCCATCACATTATTCTCCTAATGATGTGATCCCGTTATCAAATGACATCTCATGTCTATGGCTAGGAAACCTTGACCATCTTTGATCAACGAGCTAGTCTATTAGAGGCATACTAGAGACACAGTGTTGTCTATGTACCCACAAATGTATTTGAGTTTCCAATCAATACAATTATAGCATGGATAATAAACGATTATCATGAACAAGGAAATATGATAATAACTAAATTAGTATTGCCTCTAGGGCATATTTCCAACAGGACGGTATGCAAATATTATTTGATTTGATCTTTGCTTCATGTATACATAACTAGCACCAAATGATGGAACAATGACTCATGCATTTAGGAGTCTAGCTATACTATAATCTTATATGGAAGAAATGAGTCTCAATTTCTATCAGCATGGGTAATTATGAAACCTTTTATTTCTATTTCCTTCCTTGATTTGTATCAACATGGAATCGGAATTATCATGTGACCGAACCAAGTAAGGTTTGTTTTGTTCTTGAAATGCATCAACATGGGATGCGAGATCGCCATGAGACCAAAACAAGATGGATATGATTTGTCCTTAAGTTGTATCAACATGGGGATGCAAGATCACCATGAGACCAAACAAGATGGACAATATGATTTGTCCTTAAGTTGTATCAACATGGGGATGCAAGATCACCATGAGACCAAACAAGATGGACATGGTTTTGATTCTTGAGTTGTATCAACATGGAGATACGAGATCGCCATGAGACCGAAACAAGATGGATGCCGTTTATTCTTGAGTTGTATGAACATGGAGGTATGAGATCACCATGAGACCAAACAAGAAGAATTTGCTTGCACATGTGCACGTAGTTTGCATAAGTATACGATTGAAGATCAGTATAGGACCAGACTAAGCATTTAGCGTTCCATTTAATATCTTGATTTGTATCAACATGGAATCAAGATCACCATGAGACCGAATCAAGGGCAGATTAATTGTGTAGCACCGAACGTATATGAGATGCAACGGCGGAGCTATGTGCACTTTTGCCCCCCCCCCCCCCCCCCCCCCCCCAGCCATTCTCTGCTAGCTCCGCCACTGATGAGATGAACGGTACAACTAAAACATCGTCGACGGATATATCTTAGTCTTGAATTGTATCAACATGGGATGCTAGATCCCATGAGACCAAAGAAGATTTGCTATATGGAGCGACGTAGAACACCCATACTATTTGAGATACATGATGCAACTTCAATACATCAAGAAGGGAGTAGGGAGGTTGCCATGATTTCTCACCTTGACTTTGATTTCTTCCCGTACGTGGGAGAAGGGATGCGGATGAGCAGCCGCCGGCGTGTAGTAGCTAGTGGGCGGTGTAGATGATGAGCAAACGGCAACGACGCCGGTGAGTGGCGTAGACGACGAGCGGCCGGCGACGTGTGCGGCCGACGGGGAGCGACGCGACCGGCGACGCCGATGACGAGCGGCCGGCGGTGATGACGACGACGAGACGAACGGCCAGCGACGACGGCGGCAAGCGAACAGCCGGCGGCGACGACGAGCGGATGGCCGGCGGCGACAAAGCTACCGGCGTTGCGACGTATGTATGTGCGTGAGTGTTGGGCAGGTGACTATGAACGGGCGAGGGATCGATGAGCAGCCGGGGATGGATGGATCAATGAGCGAGCAGCCAAAATACGTTGGCCGGGATGGTATATATAGGAGTGGGGCAGCGGCGGGAGGCCTCCGGCTGGACGCGCTCACGTCGTGCGATCGTGGGATCGTGGGAATTTTTGCCCACGTCCTTCTGATCGTGTGTGGGAACTGGACAGAGCTGACTTTTTACGCGATCAACTTCTCATCTGATCTCTCTATTGGGCTTTAAAAGTTTAGTTGGATGGGCCCTAGCTGACTATAAGAAGTTAACGTATGCAAGTCATACATGTCGTGGCCATGGGCTGGCTAATTACTCAATTAGCTCTTAATCTTGCCGTATAATTAATCCATGCATAATACATGCATGCACGTAGCTCGTGTACTTGCACCATACATGTACGTAGCCGTTTGGGCTAGCTGCACTAAATTAATTGTCTGTGACACGGGGAGAGCATTTTTTCTACATATGACGGCTTGACATTTTCTTTATACATCATCGTATGTTATATTATTTTATACGGACATTAAACATGATGTAATATTTGGGTAATATTAGTGTTGTCTATGAAACTTTGCATTTGGGTCAACATCGGAATTTCGCCGTTGATGACGGCCACTAGTAGAAAACAGGGCTTTGGTTGAGGCCAGGATAAGGGCATTAATCCCGGTTCACTTACGAACCGGGACTAATGTGAGCATCAGTCCCGGTTCGTGAGGCTGGGGCGCCGGCCGGGCCTCGGGGGCCATCAGTCCCGGTTCAGATGGGACTTTTAGTCCCGGTTTGAGCCACGAACCGGGACTAAAGGGGTGGTGGCAACCGTTCGCCTGGCGCGTGCCCTTTTAGTCCCGGCTCGTGGCTCGAACCGGGACTAAAGGTCCAAACCGTTCGATTCCCGGGCCTTGGAAGTTGTTCCACGCGAGATCAAACGCTACAGTAAACGCGACCAGCGCCTCCATTCTGTTCGTCTCCCTCTCCTCTCTTCTTCCCCATCCTCCACCATGAATCCAATCACTCGCTACGGGAAGGTGCTCGCACATGGCACGACCAATCTCCATGTTGTCTACACGAACGACAGCGCCAAAGTGAAGGTTTTTCTTTCCATGTTCGAGGAATGGCTTCAAGAGGAGAAACACAAGTTCATGGGCCTCGATCTCGAGTACACGGCCGATGGTCGCGATGTTGCCGTCGTCCAACTTTGTTTCAAGTAATGTGTCATGGTCTTTCAGTGGGCAAGGTATATAATACGAAACTTGTCATAGTTTTAATTGGGGCTTTTCTTTGATTCATAGGATAGGAAAATTGCATAGGAATAGGAGGATTGGGAATAATGTCGAGAACATGTCATAGTTTCATTGATTCATAGGAAAAATGCATAGAAAAATTGGGGCTTTTTCTTTGATTCATAGGAAAATTGGGGCTTTTCTTTGATTCATAGGAAAATTGCATAGGAATAGAAAATTAAATAGGAATAGGAGGATTAGGAAAATTGCATAGGAATAGGAATAGGAGGATAGGAATAGGATAGGAAAATTGCATAAGAATTTTTCTTGTAGTTGCATATTGGCCATCGTGGGAGAACATGTCATAGTTTAGGGGCTTCTTTTGATTCATAAGATAGGAAATGCATAGGAAATACGAAAATTGCTATGATTCTTATTATACTTGTTATGATTCTTATTATACTTGTTCTAAAATATACTTGTTATGATTCTTATTATACTTGTTCTAAAATATACTTGTTGCAGCAGTATTTAACACATCTGTTCCATTTTGCTGTTGCAGTAGTGACAAGCACTGTCCAAAACTCATGGAGTTCCTTCGCAGTGGCATATATTTTGCTAGTGTTGATATAACGAATGACAAGATCAAGATGAGGCGCACCTGGGGTATTGAGATACCAGCTGAATGCCACATTGATCTTCAGGGCAGGTTTAGGCTTGAGCATGACAAGACTTCAATGGCTGATATGGCAGCCGCCCTGATCGACGAGGACTACGCTGATATGAAGACAAAATTCCCCAAGTCAGGGCACCAACATTGGGAGAAGACCCCACTTGACCCTATCAACATTGAGTATGCAGCAATAGATGGGTACGTTGCATACGAGTTGTACCGCAGGATTGGAATCTGCAATTATGGGCAGCGTCACCTCGTACCGCTAGTATCTCCTGCTTGGGGGTATTCTGATCCGGACGACGAGTAGTGTTTGCAATGGCGAACACTTTTATCTCTATTATGTAGTGCTTGGGGGTCTCCTGATTCGGACGAGTAGGTTTGCAATCCGGAAGAGTAGGATTGGTATATTCAATTATGCAGTACTTTCTGTAATGGATATCTGAACTATTATTTCTATTATGTCCCTGTTTAAGTACGGTTTGTGTGTAAGAATATATAGGATGATGTTAGCAAGCTTTCTGAAGCATTGTGATGTATGTGATGAAGATTGTCCATGGTTACGGCGCAATAAGCAAGGGACACACGCGAAGAAAAAGTGAAGACTTTCTCTCCACAACTATTCTGATGATGGCTTTGATCTACAATATCACTGCAGTTAAATATAATATTAACTAAAATTATCAAAATATTTATTTGTTAAAAAGAATGAACTAAACAGAATCAACTAAAATATTAACTAAAAAGAATGAACTAAAAAGAATCAACTAAAACATTAACTAAAAAGAATGAACTAAAAAGAATCAAAATAATATTAACTAAAATTATCAAAGTATTTATTTTTTTAAAAGAATCAACTAAAATATTAACTAAAATTATCAAAGTATTTATTTCTTATAAAGAATGAATTAAAAAGAATCAACTAAAATATTAACTAAAAAGAATGAACTAAAATGAATCAACTAAAACATTAACTAAAAAGAATCAAAATAATATTAACTAAAATTATCAAAGTATTTATTTGTTAAAAAGAATGAACTAAAAATTTGAAATCCTTTTGTAACAGAAGAGTTTTCGTCCAAAACCCTGACACTTCGAAAGAGATTGTCCAGTTCGTACACGAAGTGCATACAGTTTTTGCCGTAACCCTCTCAACTTTTTAGCACATGCTACGTGGGTGAAATTACAATACCAAGCCAATTTTAAACCATTTCAGAGTTCATTTGCAGTGCTTTTCAATCTCAGGGTCATCTTAGCTCAAAATAAATCATGAAATGCATGAAAAATAGCAAATGAAGTCTGAAAAGGGTTGAAAAGTGATGATGTGGCTTTGAATGGTGCATATTGAATGCAGAAAAAGTCTTGAGTTCAAATATGTTTAAAAAATTGAAATTCTTTTGTAACAGAAGAGTTTTCGTCCAAAACCCTAACACTTCGAAAGAGATTGTCCAGTTCGTACACGAAGTGCATCCAGTTTTTGCCGTAACCCTCTCAACTTTTTAGCACATGCTACGTGGGTGAAATTATGATACCATGCCAATTTTCAACCATTTCAGAGTTCATTTGCAGTGATTTTCAATCTCAGGGTCATCTTAGCTCAAAATAAATCATGAAATGCATGAAAAATAGCAAATGAAGTCCGAAAAGGGTTGAAAAGTGATGATGTGGCTTTGAATGGTGCATATTGAATGCAGAAAAAGTCTTGAGTTCAAATATGTTTAAAAATTGAAATCCTTTTGTAACAGAAGAGTTTTCGTCCAAAACCCTGACACTTCGAAAGAGATTGTCCAGTTCGTACACGAAGTGCATCCGGTTTTTGCCGTAACCCTCTCAACTTTTTAGCACATGCTACGTGGGTGAAATTATGATACCATGCCAATTTTCAACCATTTCAGAGTTCATTTGCAGTGATTTTCAATCTCAGGGTCATCTTAGCTCAAAATAAATCATGAAATGCATGAAAAATAGCAAATGAAGTCCGAAAAGGGTTGAAAAGTGATGATGTGGCTTTGAATGGTGCATATTGAATGCAGAAAAAGTCTTGAGTTCAAATATGTTTAAAAAATTGAAATCCTTTTGTAACAGAAGAGTTTTCATCCAAAACCCTGACACTTCGAAAGAGATTGTCCAATTCGTACACGAAGTGCATCCAGTTTTTGCCGTAACCCTCTCAACTTTTTAGCACATGCTACGTGGGTGAAATTATGATACCATGCCAATTTTCAACCATTTCAGAGTTCATTTGCTGTGATTTTCAATCTCAGGGTCATCTTAGCTCAAAATAAATCATGAAATGCATGAAAAATAGCAAATGAAGTCAGAAAAGGGTTGAAAAGTGATGATGTGGCTTTGAATGGTGCATATTGAATGCAAAAAAAGTCTTGAGTTCAAAACTTTAATAGTAAAATGAATTTTCATAAAGTATATTTTGTTACAAGCTTTAATAGCAAAAGGAATCAACTAAAAAGAACCAATAAAAAATAAAACTTATGAAACTAAAATTATATAAAATTTATGCAACTAAAATTATATAACTAAAAATAACATATGCAAAAAATAACAATAAAATCATAATATATGCAAAAAGGGCCCGCAAAAAATAACAATAAAATCATAATATATGCAAAAAAAGGCCCGCCTACTAGGCACAACGGCCTGCATACGACTAGAATCCCTACAAAATGGGCCATGACGCAGACTCGCGGTGCTAGCAGGCCCAACAGGGCGTCAAACAGGCATGTGCTGCCCGAATTAGAGAGGAGCTTGAGATAGCACCGGCCGCAGCACTTATAAACCACTCCGAGCCCCTCTCGACTAGCGAGGTGGGACTAAACTTTTGGTACGGCAGCACAGCCCTTTAGTCCCGGTTGACGCCACCAACCGGGACTAATGCCCCCCGTTTAGTCCCGGTTGGTGCCACCACCCGGGACTAAAGGTCCCTGCTTCCCGCCCTTTGGGCTGCTGAAAATTGACCTTTAGTCCCGGTTGGTGGCACCACCCGGGACTAAAGGAAGGCATTAGTCCCGGTTGGATCCACCAACCGGGACTAAAGGGTGGGCTATATAAGCCGGACTTATCAATTTTTCCAATCCATTGCAGTTTCTTCTCTCCTCGGCGCCGACGACGACATCGATGCCGCCAGGCTGCCGGATTTTGCCGTCGCCCTGCCGTCCCCGAGCCCGCTGACCGTCGCCGGCGCCGGACCTCCTCGCGCGCCCTCCTCCCCGTCGCCGTCGCCGCGCCCTGCCCCGCCGTTGCCGTCGCCTCGCCCTGCCCCGTCGTCGTCGTCGCCGTCGCCGCGCCCTGCCCCTACGTCACCATCGCCGTCGCCTCGCCCGCCGTGGCCGTCGTCGTCGCCTGGCCCGCTGTCGCCGTCGCCTAGCCCGCCGTCGCCGTCGCCTCGCCCTGCCCCGCCGTCGTCGCGCCCCTACCCCTACGTCGTCGTCGCCGTCGTCGCGCCCCTGCCCCTACGTCGTCGTCGCCGTCACCGCGCCCTGCCCCTACGTCGCCGTCGCCTCGCCCTGCCGCACCGTCGCCCTTCCCCGTCGCCGCCTCCCCCTGCCCCGTCGCCGTCGCCGCGCCCCTGCCGGCCTCGACGTCGCCGCGCCGGCCCCTGCCCCCACAGTGAGCCCATTGAACATGGCTTGCATGCATGTTGATGCATGCTGATGGCTTGTTGCTTTTTGAGAGTTCTTGTGTATTAATTGCCGTATCCCGTATCGCCATATCGCCTTATTGCTTATATATGTTTACCGTATATGTTTACCGTATCAATGTCCAGTCCATGTCATTTTATTATTACTTACATGTGTTTACTATGCCGTATCCCCCACAGTGAGATTTTAAAATGAGACAGTCCATGTCATTTTATTATTACTTATATATGTTTACCGTATCGCCTTATTGCTGTTTTTAGAAATTGCCGTATCCCGTATCGCCGTACCCGTATCACTTGGTCGTGCTCCGTTGTGGCACTTGCATGCACCGTGTTGTCACCCTTCGCGTGTGCCGTCCTGGTCGTGCTCCGTTGTGGCACTTGAAGCTGCCCTGATGCCCGACGGCGGATGGTCGATGCGCCCACCTGTCGAACGCGTAGCTTGGTCGGCAGCTAGAAATGGTCGATTTTGATATAAAAATCGTCTAAATCCGAGGTCATATGCAATTTGTGTGGTCAAAACAAGAGTAAGGACAAAAGGGGGGAGGAGTCCTCGACGATCGTCTGAAACTGACTGTTATAAAACTTGTGAACTTTGCATGATGTTTCCCACTAATCCATCTCTCATGGTTGTATATTGCCATGTTGTAATATTTGCAGAAACTATGGCGGACAGAGACTTAGAAAAAGAACAGTTGTTGGGGGATATAATACGAGAGGGTGATATCGATCTCACCTGCTTGTCGTTTCTCAACGAGACCGATGGTGAGGAAAGAGAGGATGGCGGCTCCGGTGAGGAGGAAGGAGATCATGACTACTCCGGTGATCGAACTGGGGACGAAGGAGATCATGACGGCTCCGGTGATCGAACTGGGGACGAAGGAGCCATAACTGCTTCAAAGTCCGGCGAGGTCTATATTAATTAATCCTCTGCTGACTAGATGCATTAATTTTTTTGTATGTACATATATTAACGCTTCTTTCTTCTTTTAATTAGCCATCCGGATCGAGCTCCACTTCGGTAAGGAGACGAGGCCCGATGAGAAGGTTGGAGGCGCAAGAAAGGTTCACGATCGAAGAAGTCTCACCAGAAGGCCAACCGATTGCTCCCTACCGGACCAAGAACAAATTTATACATCAGTGTGGAGTGGTTGTTAGGGACCTCGTCCCGATCAGCTGCCAAGAATGGAATAAGAAGAAGGACCCTCAAGTTCCTTATGTCAACGATAGACTGAAAGATGATCTTTGGACCAATCTGATTAGAAATTTCAGTCTACCGCCAGAGGAGGGTCCGAATAACCCAGTTATATAGCGAAAGGTCAGGGCGTTTGCTCTTAAGAAGATGGCAAAACTATTCAAGAACTGGAAGAAAGTATTGAACAGGAAGTTTGTCGAGAAAGACAAGACTCCAGAATTCAGAGGTCAATATGAGAAGATAAGAGATCACTGGCCCACATTTGTGGCCTACAAGAAATCGGAGAAGGCTAAGAACATGTCACTTAGAAATAAGAAAAATGCCGCAAGGAAGGAGTATCACCATGTTACGGGGTCAGGTGGCTATAGAAAAGCCCGGCCTACGTGGGACAAAGCTGATCAAGACATGCTTGCTAAAGATGTCCAACCAGAGACATTGCACTGGCCAGATTGGGCAAGGACTTAGTTCTTCGGGGTTGGGGGAACATTGGACCCAGAAACAGGGAAGTGTGTATGGACGAAAGCTCAACTTGCAATACCATTCAAAAAGCTTGAGGAAACAATCAAGAAATCGCTGGAAGTGACGTTTGTTCCCGACAAAGAGAAGGACGAGCTGTCATTTGCCCTCGGGAATCCTGAACACCCTGGACGAACACGAGGCACATCAGGCTCCGTTCCGTGGAAGGTTGGGTTTCCCGACAGTGCTGGTTACAGAAGCCGACAGAGAAAGAAGAAAGAGGAAGCAAGCGAAATGCAGAAGTTGAATGAAAGATTAGCGAAACTAGAGGCACTTGAGAGCCAGCGAGCTACCGGCCAACCATCTCAACGGCATGAAGATCTTTCATTGGAGACTACCCACGATGCTACCCCACCATCTCAGCGGAGAAGCAGCGTGGCTTCCACTGAGCTCGTTCATCCTGATAGCACGGCTCCTCGCTACCCCGTGGATGCTATCACGCAAGATGAACATTGTGTGCTAATGACGAAATGTCATAACCTGACCTTGAAGGTGGCGGTCGGCCATGTCTTACCTCCTCGTCCTGATGCAACTTTCCATTGCACTCCGGTTCCAGCTGGCTTTGCTATTGTCTGGGTGGATGAAATAATGAATGGATTTGATGGGCTGGAGCTTGAGTACGCTACAGGTGAAGGGGAGCTTCTTCCTCGATATGCCTTAAGGACTACCTGTCTATGGAGAAAGGAACACATCGTGCTTCCATACTGGACGCCGCCTCAGCAGACTCAGGCGGAGGAGCCCCCGGTGCCTGAGTCGTCTCCGGTGCGTCAGCCGTCTCCGGTGCGTCAACCGTCTCCGCTGCCTGAGTCGTCTCCGGCGTGTCAGCCGTCTCCGCCGCCTCAGCGGACTCCGATGGAGGAGGCCCATCAGCAGAATCCTACTCCGCCTCAGCTGTCTCCGCCGCGTCATCGAACTCCGCCTCCTCCGCCGCCTAAGCAACAGCAGAAGAGAGGCGCCGCCGCTCCGGCGGCTAGCAGTTGTACGAAACAGAGGAGATTCAAATACGGCCCAAGCCTCAAGCCTCCTCCCAAGTTACCCTACGAGAGGTATGAGGAGGAACTCGACGAGATCGTGGATGCCGAAGTGAAACGTCAGCTTGCACCGAAACGCCCACCTGAAGAGGAGAAAATAGATCCGGTGAAAGCGAAGCGAACTCTGGATGCCCTTAGGCGACCACCACCGCCTCCGCCGCCATCAAACTATGACCGATGTATTCAAAAGAAACATGATGAAGCGAGGTGGTCGGGAAGCGTAAGTAGAAGTGGCTCAAGAAGTGGGAAAACAATTCCCTAGCTCGGCGAACAAGAACTGCAATCGTGTCCTCCGCTCAAGGTGGTTACCGATATCGCTAATGATCTAGAGAAAGCGGACATTGGTCTTGCTATCACTGCTGATGATTACTTACCCGACTCGGTACAGTTTGAAGCGGCTGAGATAGTACAAACCTTAAAATATGCGAACGGGAAGCCTCTCGTCACACGTGAGGAGCTCGACCGTCTACCAACGATGATGCGACGATTGCATGAATGGCACTTGAAAGCCTGCAAGGACGGGGCCGACAATATCTTTGTGGCAATTAAAGATGAGCACTTCTTCAATGGAGAGCAGGTGTTGTTCGTTGAATTTGAAGAAATATTTCAGTTATACAATCAAGCTGCCCTCGACAAAACTATCGTCAGTTCCTATTGTCTGTAAGTACTTTTTTTCTGTAATTAAGTCTCTAGCTCAGCTCGTTCATTGCATGTATTAATCATCCTCACACTATATTATGCAGATTGAAGATCCTCGAATGCAAACAACAACAAATCTATGACATTGGGTTCATTGAGCCAAATTTCATAAATGAACATACGTTAGAAGAATTTCCCGTTGATACAGAGAACAACTTGCTAAAGGCGTTACTTGGACAAAAAACCAGAAAGGAAATACTATTTCCTTACAACTTCAAGTGAGTGTTACTATCTTGTGCACATTCTGTTTCGCTTACTCGAGGTTAAGTGCAATTAACGAGTTATGCGTGCGCAGTTTCCACTTTATTCTGCTAGACATTCAGCTTGAAGAGGGAAAAGTAACTGTCTTGGACTCGATGCGTAAAGACCCTAAGGAGTGGACGAACATGAGGCAAATGCTTCAGAAGTAAGTTCAATCATTATCGCACCATATCGGCAACTTTCGTTCATTTTTTGATATCAAGTAATCATTTTCTTTGCCGGGCAGGGTTTGGAAAAAGTTCACCAAAAAGGTTAAGGGTGTCAGCTGGAAACCGGAGCTGCAATTTGTACAGCCCAAAGTAAGTACTACTCTAGTACCGCACATCTCTCATTGATGCTAGTTTCAATACCATTATCATGCTTGGTTATCATTTTGATTCAACTCTATTCTCGTAAAGTGCTTGTTGCAGGCAACCGGAACTAATTTATGTGCCTACTACGTTTGCGAGTTCATTCGCCACTCGACCTCTGAGCGGGGCCGGGGCATATCTTTACAACAATTTGAAGTACGTAAACAATATTCACATTTTTATTTTATTACCATCAATTGTGTTGAGTTTCATTCATATATTGACCCCCTTCTTTAAATTAGATCTGGCGGAAGCGGGACGAACTCCTACCAACTGATCGCATCCGAGCAATTCAAGAGGAATTGGCGGGATTCTTTGTTGAGCATGTCATACCTAAAGACGGAGAATACCATAAGGATGTCGAATGCGATGTTGGTAATAGACGACGTTAGGATCATCATAGATGTTATATTGTATATATGCATGAAAGTGTACTATATGTAATAGCGTCGAATAGATTTACGAAAACTTGTTGCATATTGTTCGACCAAGCACGGAGAAAGAGAGGTCACTTCTCTCTATATATTGATCACGACGATGTTGTGTAATGGTTCCTTCATTGCTATATGTAGTAGCTAGCGTCAAGTCGAATGAAAAGCGTAAAATAAAAATGGTAAACACAAAAATAAAAGGGGGAAACACAATAGGAAAACCACTAAACCCCCCCCCCCTTAAAAAAAACAAAAAACAAAAACCCCAGCTCCTGGCAGGTGCTGACGCGTGGCTGCCTTTTAGTCCCGGTCGGTGTTACCAACCGGGACTAAAGGTCCTCCTGCCTGGGCGCCCCGCAGAGGCCACGTGGAGCCCCTTTGGTCCCGGTTCGTAAGCAAATCGGGACTAAAGGTTTTGGGCATTAGTCCCGATCGGTTTGTCCCGGTTCCAGAACCGGGACTAAAGGCCCTCTGGAACCGGGACTAGTGCCCTGTTTTCTACTAGTGGGCATATGTATATGAGAGTCATATGTTCTCAAATTTATGCGACGATAAGGCTCATTTTATTCTTTTTTTATTTTCGGCTCTGTTATTTTATATTGAGACGCGCGGCAGAAATTCATCATGGTATTTTTTTCATGTATTCGGCGATTCACTATTTTGTTTGATCATTTTATGTAAATGATTTTATTTGCATAATATCTAAGCGCCATGTTTCACTTCGGCCGAAATCGGTGTCAACAAGGATCTTGTATTACGGAACGAGTAAAAAGACTTGCCGGTAACGAGATTGAACTAGGCATGGAGATACCGACGATCGAATCTCGGGCAAGGAACATACCGGTGGACAAAGGGAACTGCATACGGGATTGTCCGAATCCTTGACATCGTGGTTCGACCGATAAAGATCTTCGTAGAATATGTAGGAACCAATATGGGCATCTAGGTCCCGCTATTGGTTATTGGCCGTAGAGGTGTCTCGGTCATGTCTACATAGTTCTCGAACCCGCAGGGTCTGCACACTTAACATTCGGTGACGATTTGGTATTGTTGAGTTATGTATGTTGGTGACTGAAAGTTGTTCGGAGTCCTGGATGAGATCCCGGACGTCACGAGGAGCTCCGGAATAGTCCGGAGGTAAATATTTATATATGGGAAGTCATATTTTGGCTACCGGATTTTTCCGGTATTGTACCGGGAAGCTTCCGGAAGGTTCCAGAGGGTTCCGGAGGAGTCCGGAAGGGTCCCTCCAGCCTCTAGGACATGCATGGGCTGTAAGGGGGCGTCCAAGCCTTGTTGGGCCAGCCCCCAAGGGCCCATGCGGCTAGGGGGTAGGAAACCCTAAAGGGGAAGGCACCTAGGAGGTGCCTTGCGGAGGGAGGACTCCTCCCTCCTGGCCGCCGCCCCCTTCCTTGGAGGAAGGGCTAGGGCTGCGCCCCATCTACCCCCTCCTCCTATATATAGAGAGGGAGAGGGAGGGCAGTGGCACCCCAAGGCATAGGTGCAGCCCTCCCTCTCTCCCTAGATATGTTTCTCCACCGAAAACGCATCTACGGCAGCGCTTGGCAAAGCCCTACTGAGATTGCTCCACCACCACTGCCACCACGATGTTGTGTTGTCGGAGAACTCATCTGCCTCTCCGCCCTCGCTTGCTGGATCAAGGAGGTAGAGACATCATCGAGTTGTACGTGTGCTGAACGCGGAGGTGTCGTCCGTTCGGCGCTAGATCGGAACGGATCAAGATTGGATCGCGGGACGGATCGTGATTGGATCGCGAAGACGTTTAACTACACCAACCGCGTTTCTTAATGCTTCCCGCTTAGCGATCTACAAGGGTATGTAGATGCAACCTCTCCTCTCGTAGATGGTCATCTCCTAGATTGATCTTGGTGAAGTGTAGGAAATTTTTTGTTTCCCATGCAACGTTCCCCAACAGTATGATTCTCAAAAATAAATAAAAGAAGACCCAGACACGATCATTCAGATATTGAAAATTGTCCATAAAAAATTGAAAATTGCAGAGACAAAAAGGAGCGAGCGGATCTGCTTTCTTATGTGGGCCAAGCGTGCACGTTGAGGCCCATTTTGGAGGCAGCACCACAGCCGCGTGCTAACTACCCCCCACTATGAGGGTCAGTTTGGTTGGCTTCCACAGCTCATTGCGCCTGACCTGGCCTGTGCCTGGAACCGGCCTCGTAGGTGTTTGGTTGGTGCCTGAAACAAAAAATGGTTGCCTGGCCTAGACTGCTCATTAGCCTGGCCCAATTAAAAAATTCAAATAAAATAAGGTACTTAGCCCAGGCAGGATGATCAGCCTGGCCCAGGCGTCCTTTTCTCCTTGCCTGGCTAGTGTGCCTGGATAAAATACATAGATTAATTGCACTGTGTGTGAGGCTAGCACATATTTCTATGTAGCACATTCTCCAGGCCAGTTACTCAAACCAAACACCATGGTCGCATGTGTGCCTGGCCAAGCAGAAACTAGCAAATTCTCAGGCTATTTCCACGCATTACTTTTTCCCAGGCGCAGCCCCCGGGACAAGAACCAAACTAGCCCTGAATCCGCTCCGCGCCTCTCAACGCCGGCGAGTGGCTCTTCGATGGACTCGCTGCTGATTCTCGACGAGCTCCTGGCGGATATCTTCCTCCGCCTCCCCAACCTAGCCGACCTCATCCGCGCCCACACCGCTTGCGCCTCCTTCCGACGCGTCGTCGCCGACCGCTCCTTCCTCCGGCGGTTCCGCAGGATCTACCCCCGCCCCTCCTTGGCCTTCTCGACAAAAACCAGATCTTCCACCCCGTCGCCCCGCCTCACCCCTCCGCACCTGCAGCCATCGCCTTCGCCCTTGCCGTCGACTTCTCCTTCTCCTTCCTCCCCGATCCCACTCGTGACTGGGTCGTCCAGGACATCCGCGACGGCCGTGTCATCCTCGACAGCGTGCCCCAGGATCACATTAACAGATCCATCTTCACGGAGTTGGTGGTGTGCGACCCCTTGCACCGGCGGTACCTCCTGCTTCCCCCTGTCCCTGAAGACCTAGCCTCTTCAGTGGAGGACCCCTTCCCGCTAGAATCACAGTTCTGGCCCGAAGCCTTGATCGTCCCTCCCGGCAACGAAAAGGAGGCGGCGGCTGCGGATGAGACGTCATTCAAAGTCATCTTCATGGCGCAGTGCAAATTCAAGATGTTTGCATTTGTCTTCTCTTCCAGCACCAGAGAATAGCGAGCTATTCCATCCCACAAGTGGAGTGATTTTACTGTTCGCTGGTTCAAGTCAACAAGGACGAGACACTTCAACTCGCGCCAGTATGCCTATGGATGCTTTCACTGGATGACATATTTTTATAGAAAAGACTGGATGGCAAATTGTAAAGAAGAAATAAAAATGCTGGTGCTGGACACCGCAAAATTGGAATTCTCCATTGCTAAACCCCCACCTGAAGCAACCAAAGATACATACATTCTTGGTATAACCATTGTGGAGACAGGGGAAGGCAGGCTTGGGATGTTTGTGCTTCGACATGGCAGATTGGAGCTCAGTTATACCATTAGGCGGTACAATGGTGGGAGTTCCAACCAGTGGCAGACTCAGAAAACAATCGCATTGCATACTATGTCCTGGTTAAAAGGTTCATGGGGGAGGAGGTACTTGTTCCTGTATCAGTGCGGATACTCATTGCTCGAGCCATTCTATTTCACGCTGGACATCAAAACATTCCAAATTAAAAAGATATGCGCTTCTGACGTCCCTTATCCACAATTATATGGCAACTTCCCACCATCGTTGTTGTCATCACCAACAATATCAAGTGGTAAACTTTCTGTCGGCTCCAAGTTACTCCTATTTATTGTTATCACATAGCTTGTCTCATCCTTTATAGTTCATTATTGTCATTGGTGATCTTGTATACAGTTTGGTTGTTGCTACTTTTGCTGTGTTTCTGTCAAAGCTAACCAAGCAAGATAATCTTGTGATTGGATCCCCTTTTGGATACACATGCCAAGGAGTATGCTCTGCAGGGCTGACTAGGTATGATCCTCCCCCTCCCCCTATTGCGCCGCCGGCCACTCCGTCCGCGGCGGCCACGCCGCATCCCGCCGCCTGCCGCCCCGGTCGCGGCGGCCACGCCACACTCTCGCCGATGGCCGCTCCGGCCTCGGCGCCCACCCTGCTCTCCAGCTCAGGAGAGCTTGCGCCCTCCACCTTCCACGTGTGCCTCGGCAGCCTCTTGCTGCTATCGGGGCTGGGGGCCTTGCCGCTCTCCCTCCAATGGCGCGTCCCTCGTTCGCCGGCGGCTGTTGACTCCAGAAGCACCGGCTACTCATCTGCCAAGCCTGTCTCCCGCAACGACGATGGGGATGCTCTGCTGCGGGGTCTTTGGCTCGGCATGCCCGGCCGCGTCGTCTTCCGAAAGCCAGGTGCAGCGTTCCTCGACTCTGTCTTGCTCAATTTCCACTCCATGGTGGCCTCGCCCTTTACCCGCCCTCTCCCTGCCGCTGCCCGCCGTTTCTGGATTACCCTCCTCATTTCCGCAACCAGGATCAACGTGTTTTTCGTCAAGAACGCCTTGAATTTCTTGCTCACGGACTCGCCGGACACGTTCTCTTTCGTGCATGTTGCCGCCGACGTATTTTGCGCCCTTGCCGCGTCGCCGGATGTGGCGAACTTCATCGTCGCGTCCGCCTCCCTGCGCCTAGGCAGGACCATGCTTGCCCTCCACAACTCCAAGGAGGCTGCCGTTGCCACTGCTGCCTTGGCGCACGAGCACACTCGCGCTCGCCCAACTGCATGTTGCATGCAGCCTCCCGATCCCACGTTACTCAGAGCATGGCCGGTTTGCCGCCGCGGATCCCTCTGATTTGCAGACCCCCGATCCGCTCGGAATCCTCCCCTAGGCCCCCCCCCCCCCCCGCGCACGTGCCCCCTTTTCCGCCTGCCCCCCCCCCCCCCCCCCCCCCCCCCCGCGCGCGCGCGCATGCTCGACTCAGCGTGCATTCCCATGCAGGGCCCAACCCCCCCTGTCCCCGTGATGCGACGCTAGCGGCGCCACCATCCCTCCCCTCCTTGCCCAGTCTTCTCCTACCTACGCCTGACCCCTCTCTCTCCCTCCCTCTTCTCTCTGTTGCGAGGAGGACGTCGGGATTCCTGCCTCTCCCCCCGCTGCTTCCGCGTGAATCCTGCCGTCGATGGACGCACCGCTCGGCACCGCTCCGCCTCGCCCTGTCCCGTCGAGCTCTGCTCCGGACGACACGCCCATCCCTCCCAAGTCCTATAAGGAGGCCTTGCTCTCTCCTTCTCCTCCTCAGGTCTCCCGTCGTCGGCTTCGTGCTTTCCTCCCATCTCCTCTCAAGCAGTTCTGTCACAAGTTCCACTCTTCGGTGCACCTCGTCCGCGATTGCCGCGACCCCGTCCGCTGCCGGGACTGCGGCCGCTCCGGCCACATCAGCTCGACATGTACATTCGAGCCCCTCCTCCTCATTCCCTCCTGTGCCTCCTCCCCTCCCGTTCCTCACTCCCCCGTCGTCTCATCTCCCTCTTCTTCTTCTCACGTGTTTTCGGATGCAATCCTCCGCTCCCCCTCGCGCTCCCGCTCGACCTCGCCCGTCCATGGCTCCCCCATGCGCACCCCCCTAGGGAGCACTGGCTGGGTCGTTTCTGCCATGAGGTCGAGGCAGAACAGGCCCGGGGCTTCCCGGTGCCCCCCCCCACTCCTTTTCCCCGTGGCCAGCCGCCCTCGTGCGGCTCATGCTCCTCGGGCATGCCGGCGGGCGGCGGCCTCGTCGGCCGTGCCCCGGGAGGAGGCGCCTGCTCCGCCTTCCGCTCGGGTTAGGGACGGAGGTCGCCGCCCGGAGTACGCCGAGGTCTTCATGCCTCTGGTGCCTGACATGGCGCACTCCCGTCGCTTCGCCTACGCTCTCATCGACCCCACCTCCTCCAGCCCCGGCGACCTTCTCCGTCGTGTCTTCGAGGACCTCCCCAGCAACCCCTCCATGGGCCTCGCCGCCTCCCACTACGGCGCTATGATGGTCGTCTTCTCCTCGGAGAACGAGCTTGAGGTCTGCATGCGCTACTTCCCCCTCCCATTCGCCGGCCATACCATCTCCTTGGAGCGGCCGGAGAACGGTGAGAACTGCTTCGGGTGGGAGTACACCAGCTTCGCGCAGCTCTCGGCCACGGGGTTCCCTCTTGAGCATTGGCACGAGGGTGGGATCTGCAACGCCTTCCGCTCCGTCGGCAACGTCTGCTGCATCGACCCACTCTGCCTCAACGATCTTGACTTCTCCGCGGTCCGGCTCGTCATCCGCCTGGAGCACGAGGACGATGTACCCCACGCGCTTCTCGTCCGCAACTTCAACGACGACCTCTCCACGGAGGTGGGCATCCGCCGCGTCCGCTGCTGGTCCGTCGACAAGGATAGCTCTTCCGTCTCCTCCCTTCACTTCGACGGCAGCGGCCTCTCCTCTCTGCGTGCGCCGTGGGGGCCTCGCCCCTCGGCCATGGATGACATCGACACGGAGAGCCTCCGTGGCTTCGGTTCCCTCTCCATCGAGCCCAGCTTCCCCGCCTTGGCTCCCATCGGCGACGCCCCCGGCGCGCTCCAGTGCTCTGCCCTGGCGGCCCTCCGCCGGGAGATTGGCCGCTGCATGTCCTCGCTGCTCTCTGAGCCCTTCCCCCCAGGTGGAGCGCTATCTTCCCTCCGACGACCCCTGGTGTCGGAGGACGACACCTCAGGCCTCTCCGACCTCTCCTCCGGCAGCCACACCCTTCTCCTCCCCTCCTCGGTGATGATGCCGTCTGAGCTGGCTGACGACGAGCACGAGCACGCCATCCTAAAGAGGCGCGGCCAGCGCAAGCAGGCGGTGGACTCGGTCCACACCAGCCGTCGCAGCGATTGCCTCGCCGGAAAGGAGCCGGCCAACTACATCAAGATGATGGACCGTGCCCAGGCGGTCAAGGCGGCTCACTTCGACTGTTCCAAGGGGTCGCCGCCCCTTCGTGCGGCGGTGCGTGCTGTTGGCATCGGCGTCGACGATGGCGCGCCGGCCTCCCTCTCCCTTCGCGATCTGCATGCACTTGGAGAGCCGTGTGGCGTTGACCTGGACGCTCTGGCTGCTGGGGCCTGTGCTGAGTTGTCCCATGGCTCGAAATGATCTGCTTGCATGGGATCTGTATGTGTGTTCGGGTTGTTCCATGCCCGACGCGTAGTTTGTTCCCCCTTGACTCCTTCTCCCTCTCGTAGATTGCCAGGAATGTTTAGGCACTCCCGTCCGTGGGCCTTCTTTGGCTGTCGGAGTGCCTTATCCTTTTTTCGTTTATCTTTTCCCCCCAAGGAGTATGTAATGGCCTTAGGCCCGCATGTGTTTCTAAACATTCATGTTGCCCTTTATCTGTTCCTTTATGTTTGGTGTCTCACGGATCCCCCATGAGCTCTATTTTTCTCTATGTACTTGGAATGTTCGTGGCCTCGGTGAGGAACGCAAGTGTCAGGACGTCCGAGCCAATTTCGAGGCCATGAAGCCCTCCTTTCTCGCGATCTAGGAAACCAAGCTTGATCGCCCTTCTCTGGCCAAAATCCACTCTTTCTTGCCCCCCTCCCTTCACCATTTCCTTTGCGTTGATTCAGTCGGCGCCTCAAGCGGGCTTTTCTCCGCATGGAACGCTAATGCGTTCTCTCTTGCTTAGCATTTTGCTTCCGCGCATGCTCTCTCGACGGACCTTACTCTCTGCCATGACAACTTTATCGTCCGGATCACTAATGTTTACGCTCCCTGTGTCCGCGCCGACAAAGAGGCGTTCCTTGCGGAGCTTGCCGACCACGCCCCTCTCAACCTCATCGTCTGGGCAGTTCTGGGGGATTTCAACCTCATCCGGTCCCCGGAGGAGCGCAACAACGATAACTTCTCCCGCTTCGAGGCTATTTGGCTCAATGATTTCATCAATGATCTTGCCCTCATTGACCTCCCACTGCGGGATCGTCAATTCACATGGTCCAACAAGCAGGCTTCCCTGGTTCTTGCTCGGCTTGACCGTGTGCTTATTAACGTGGCTTGGGATTCCAAATTCCCACCTCTACTCTCGCCTCCTTCACTCGGTCCACTTCAGACCATGTCCCTCTTGTCGCGTCTATCTCCTCTACGGCTCCTAAAACCCGGGTTTTTCGGTTCGAGAGGTCATGGACGCTTCACCCGTCATTCTGTTCTGCTATGCGATCTGCCTAGACGTCGACGTATAGGTCTGACGCGACTGCCCGCTTGGTGGCTAGGCTCCGGCAGTGTCGTCTTAGTTGCAAACGTTGGGCTAGACGTGTTGCCCCGGCCGCCCAACATGAGAAAGACTGTCGCGTTCTCATTGACATCCTTGATCGTCTCGAAGAGCTCAATCGTCTCTCCGGTCTCGAAAGCATCCTCCGTTCCCTCACCATCGACGCTCTTCATGCCTCGATTAAAGAGAGAGTCATCTATTGGAAGCTTCGGGCTAAGTTCCGTTACGCCATTGATGGCGACAAAAATATTGGTTTCTTCCATGCCTGCGCCTCCGCCCGTTTCCGTCGAAACTGCATCCCGGTCCTCTCTGTTGGCAAGCGGGAGGTCACCTCACATACAGACAAGGCTTTGGTGCTCCGTGAGTACTACAAGGGCCTCCTTGGTTCTACGACCCCCTGCAAATGGGCGTTCTCCCTTTCTGAGTTGTACCCAGACTCGACCCCCCTCCCGGGCTCTCTCTCGGCCCCTTTCTCCGTGGAAGAGGTTCGGAAGGCTTTTTTCGACATGAACCGTCTTTCAAGTCCTGGTCCTGACGGATTTGGACCCTCGTTCTATGCCTCGTTCTGGGACATCGTCTTCGCTGACACTTTCGCGGTTTTTCGGGACTTCTACGAAGGTACTATTGACCTCTCCAGGATTAACCGGGGCTTCTTGGTCCTTCTACCTAAAACTGAAGCATCCCTCTCCCCCTCTGATTTCTGACCCATCTCGCTCCAAAACTGCATCATGAAAGCCATCACCCGGGCTCTTTGTACCCGTCTTCAGCTGCACATCCACTCCCTTGTTGACCCTGACCAAACGGGGTTCCTCCCTGGTAGGCGTATCCCAGAAAACATCGTGTATGCCGCTGACCTTCTTCGTGCTTGCCACTTGCGCAAGGCCCCCACTGTGGTCTTTAAGATTGACTTTCGCAAAGCCTTTTACTTTGTTAACTGGGCGAGCCTTCTTGAAATCTTGTATGTTCGGGGTTTCGACTCGCGCTAGTGTGGGTGGATTCACGCCATCCTCTCGACCGGTCACACCTCGGTGCTTCTTAACAATGTTCCCGGGGACTGGATTCTCTTCCGTAACGGTCTCCGCCAGGGGAATGCCCTCTCCCCTTACCTTTTTATTATTGTTGCCGACGTCCTCCAACGCCTGGCTCGCAAGGCTAGTAGCGAGGGGCGCTTGTGTCACCCCATCGATCCTTCCCTCCCCTGCCCTGTTCTCCAATACGCCGATGACACCTTGATTCTTTTTCGTGCCGACATCCCCTTTGTCACTCGCCTTACATGCATCTGTGATGATTTTGCCCGGGCCACGGGGCTTGCTATTAACTTTCATAAATCTTGTTTCATCCCCATGCACTGTGGCGCGGAGCTGTCATCTGAAATGTCCTCGATTCTCGGGTGCCCAATCTCGACCTTCCCTCAGCCATATCTGGGGCTCCCCCTCTCTCCGCTTAAACTTCCCATCTCTGCTCCAATCCTTTGACCGCTACTTGTCGGGGTGGCGTGCTCTTATCCTCTCGTCGGGCGGTAGGCTTGTTCTCTGCAACACGGTCCTTAATAACCTTTCTTCTTATTATATGTGCTCCTATTTTCTACCACCTAGAGTTATTGAGCAGATTGATCGTAGGCGTCGTTCCTTCTTTTGGACCGGCAAAGATTCCTGCTCCGGGGCTCGCTGTTTAATTGCTTGGGACAAGGTTTGTGTTGATGTGCAGGAAGGTGGCTTCGGCGTCCACGGCCTACGACGGCAGAACATGTGCCTCCTTCTCCAATTCGTCGACGTTCTTCATCGCCCCAAGTGCCCTCCGTGGAAGCGCTGGTTCCTTCGGAGCCTCCGGGGCGATGTTGGCAACCCCTGCCCGTCTCCTTCCTTCCTCCAGGCGATCGTGCAGGCTGCGCTCCCCACCTACAGGTCCATCACACGAGTGCAGCTGCGGGATGGGCGCTCCACTTCCTTCTAGCAGGATCGCTGGTGCCTAGGCGTCGCGCTCTGCTTCACCTTTGAGGCGATGTTCTCCCACTCGACGCGCCCGAATGCGTCTGTCGCCATGGTGATGGAGGATGGACTCGCTCTCCAGCCGCGCCTGTCTGCGGTTGCTGCGCCCAGCTTTGCGCAGTTCGTGCGCTCCTCGGCGGGGTTCATCTCGTCTGGGGGCACGACCGCCGCTTCATGGCTTGGGGGATGACGTGGCCTTCAGCTCGTGGGCCTCTTTCCGCGTGATGTCGCTGCATGGCGTTGTGGACCAGGCCTCCATCGACATCTGGAGGTCCCGCCTACCAAAAAAATCAACATCTTCGCCCGGTTGTTGGTCGGCGACAGGCTTAGCACTCGGGCTAACTTGTTCGCTAAGAACTGTGCTCCCTCGCCAACCTGCGCCTCCTGCCAGGACCACGAGACGGTGGACCACCTCTTTGCCGTCTGCTGTCGTGCTGCGCCGGTCTGGGCACGGCTTGGCATGGGACCCTTCCTCTCCGTCGCCGACGTCGTCTCCGCGCCTCCTCGTGCGCAGCTCTCCTTGGACGCGTGGAGAGATGGCATCTTCATTCTTCTCTGGCATGTGTGGAAAGCGCGGAATGATGTGGTGTTCAAGTCCATCACCTGCAGGATTGTTGACATTCTACGATGCGCGGCTGATGACACCATGCTCTGGGCCCATCGATACGAGGGCGGACCGTGCGAACAGCTGCGCTTGTTTCGATCCTTCCTTCTCTCGGCCACCTAGCTTCCCTCCGCCTTCCTACCTCCCCCCTATGTAGCTCTTCTCTTATCTTGTTGTTTTTTATCTCCTCGATGGAAAACACTGTATGACGACATCATCGTTTTCGGGTAATATAACAACCGGTGGGGCTTTGCCCCCCCCCCCAGTCATTCTCAAAAAAAAAATCTTGTGATTGGAAGATAGATGTGACTTTCTTCTTTTGTCTAATATTGAATACAGTTTTGAAGTAACCAGACAAGTAAAAGAAAGGACCCGACACAATATGAGTACCATTCTGGAATTGTGAAAAATGCAAAGCCACAACTATTTTTGAGAACTGGTTGTTATGGTCAAGCTAATGGAAAAATAATGCAAGTTTAAATCAGGACAATGCTACCAGTCACCTTTGGAATGTTTTACCTTGAAATTTTTATTCCAATCGAGTAAGACTTGTCCAAAGTTCTTTTGATAGATATATGGAAGCAGGAAATTCTTAGGGCTCCTTTGATTCAAAGGAATTCTATAGAGTTTTTGGAGGATTGAGATCCTTAGGAATTTTTCCTACATTGGTCCTTTGATTCATAGGATTGGATCCCGTAGGATTTTTTTCCTATAGAATCTTTTGTACTACATTTCATAGGAAATCTAACATCCACTCCAACCTCTTTTTATAATTCCTTTGTTTTTCCTGTGGCACCAAACACTCCTTGCTAATCCTATAGGGTTCCAATGGACATGCCACTCCAACCCTATACTTTTCCTATTCCTGTGTTTTCAAAATCCTACGAATCAAAGAGGCCCTTATTTGGTAATAGTTACACCCATAAAGATATCATTATATTGATTATTGATAGTTATCAGGATGCACAACTTGTATGGTTGCAAATAATGTCCTGAGCCATTGCTGCCACTATGGCCCCGTTTGGAGACCATGTAGACTCTCCACCTGTAATAAGATCACCTTGTATATCCATACCAATGGTTACAAGGGAAAAATTCCTAGTATAAACACCTTTTGATTTCTGTTTGGGTAGGAGGGTAGTAGAAACATGTAACCGTACCATATGAATTAGAAGAGCACTAATGGGATTCGCATTGTCGAGTCAAAGTAAGATTCACACAAACTCCTAAAATCTTAGTCCTTCCCTTTATGTTTTTCTACATACAACTGATCAACGAATATATATCTCACAATTATGAGAGGAGCTACGATTCCATTTCTTTTTGCACATGAAAAAAAATCTGAACCATGTAAAATGCAATGTATATTTATACACGGTAGAAATCAGAATTCATGTGAATACATGCAGTATACTAAAAATTGTTTCCCCCTGATTTCGCAGTAAAGAATCACAACCACAATGAGATCAAAACTGTGACAGTAGGCAATTTTGCGAAGACAATAGCAGAGAGCAACGTGCTCAGGATTTCTGCATCAAACAAACTTGATTTGCTAGGCTAGAAGGCACTACTGTTGATGGAGGCAGCCTTTTAAGTTTTCTATGGAGAGCAGGTCGTTGAGATCGATTTCCCCCCCTCTTTTGGGTGATCTGTTCTTACTTAGGCTCACTAGCATCCATCTAATGTGAATGCCCAACCTGCATTTAAATACTGCACTGAATACATAGATATAACTTTAAGATAAAAGATAGATTCATCTGTTTATGCAATAATCTCAGAGCAGAGCAGCATATGATTTGCTTTCTAAATAAATAAAAAAACAAAAAAAAAACTGAAGCAATTTATAGACACTTTTTCCATCCTAGTCTCGCATTGACCTCTGGTGATTTCAGTTATCATCAGAGGTGGTATGATTCAAGAGAGAATTCCTTATTTAACACCGTGTCCAATTTGTATGTCCTATTTGACATCGGCAAATGATTTCTTCCCTATTTAACAACGAGTCTAAATTTTATGCCTTATATGACACTTTTGTCCATTTTGAGCCTAAATGACACGTGAAAAGACCCCTTTACCCCTCATGTGATATGTTGTGCTCTCGAATGCGTGCTGCTATGTGTGTGTGTGTGTGCGTGCACGCGTGTGCTATCGATGTTGCATGTGCGTGTGTGCTGCTGCGTGCCTACGTGTTTGTGTGCGTGCGTGCGTGCGTGCGTGTTGCTACGCGTGCTGCTGTGTGGGTGTGTGCTGCTGCGTGCGTGTGTGCTGTTGTGTCTGTGCGCATGTGTGTGTTGTTGCATGCTGCGTGCGTGTGGGTTGCTGTGCGTGTGTGTTGCTGCATGCGTATGTGCTGATGCGAGTATATGTGTTGCCACTACGTATGTGTGTGCTACTGCCCCGTACTGATGTTGTTTGTGCGCTACTGTCCCGCACACACACACATATCACATAAGGGGTAAGAGAGTCTTTTCAAGTCTTATTTAGGCTTAAAATGGACGAAAGTGTCATAAAGGGCATAAATTTTAGACTCGTTGTTAGATAAGGAAGAAAAAGTTTTTCAGTGTCAAATAAGGAAACGATATTTAAGATAGTGTTATATAAGGAATTGTTTCATGATTCAATCGCGACGCAACCGACCCTATCTACTTCTCCTAGCTCCTATCCACCCACGGAGACGGCTCCTCTGACTTGCAAGAGCAAAGGCAGGGAAGCTACAATGGTTCTTTGGGTAAAGCAGCGGAGGGAAGTCAGAGAGTAAAGCAAGCACTGTAGACAAAATAATGTAAGTGTTTACTGTAGCGAGTTAGTGCAGATAAGCATGTGTTTGAATCACTGTTCATGTGTGCGTAGTGAAGCAATGTCAGAGAACTGTAGTTCTATCTGACTTCTTTTGGAATGTTAGAGGATCTCGTTCCTCCACCCACTGACCCACAAGAGCATTAACCACATGAGCCATTGTAGGCTGGCCATAGTGGGGATAACTTAGGTGGTATCATGCACTTGGGAATAGCAAACATGCTGATGTGGCAGAGAATTAAAGAAGAGAGAGAGGGTTAGAGTAACATAGGTAGATATCGTATCATGTTAAATGCTATACTATTTTGTGTCATGCATGACAATAAATATGATCATACATGATACTACTACTCCCTCCGTCCAGGTTTATAGGGCATGCGTGTGGTTCTAGATCATCGATTTGACTAACTAAATATGTGTTATATGTCACGAAAAATATATCATTAGATTCTTAAGCGGGTGTAGTTTCTAAACATATATTTTTCATCACATATAATAAATATTTAGCTAGTTAAATTGTCAACCTATAACTACGCGCATGCCCTATATACCGGGACGGAGGGAGTATATGATACTATGCACTATGAAGATAGTATCATATGTATGATACTAGTATATGATACTCCCCATTATGAATAGCCGTAGGCTGTTAAATTTCAGCGGCGTCTAGGAAACAGTGGGATTAATGCACATTTAGGGAGTGTGTGAACTGTGTACTCTCAGATTCCCGCAACACTAGGAAAGTCCTGCAACACGAAGCTACCATTTCTTTTACCACTCCAAAGTTCTTACATGATTTATTTTTCAACGTTTACATGCCTGTTTGGCCATGTCTTGCAAGGACAACGGGTAAAAAGAGTGAGGATTGGAAGGATGATTTTGCATTGTGTGTGCTTTGTGCTAAGCCCTACTAGTATTTTATCCCAGCCATTTTGCTTCTTCCAAAGATATTTTTCATGAGCAATTTTACCGTGTCGCCTGATACTACCGTGTGTTCCTCTCTGCTGGCCAGCTCATGAATTTTCTTTCTGTCCACAACTTGAACACACGTAATTTTGAGATGATGGTGCAGGTTTTCCGGAAGGCGCTGAGAAGACGGCACTGTAAAAAGACGCCGACGTGCTGCAAGCTGAAGCACTGCTGGTTGAGGTTGTGTTGCGACTCGTAGTTTTTTTTTTTTGAGGCCTCTCTTGAGCGTACAAGTTGTAGCATCTGATCCGACACATAGGACGCACACCGCACGCACACACACACACCATCTATGTGTCTAAACAAGACCTACACCCTTATCATCCTTACTACGTCCTGAGAGACTTAGCCAAAGACCAATGCTTCGGTGACCGACCGGCACGTCGACCTCACCTGTGGCACATAGACGTCGAGAGGCAATCTGCGAATTATTACTGTTTATAATGAACAGTGTCACTACAGTGTTCGTGGTGAACAGTGCAGCCAGCGAGCCACCCGACATTCGTCCCTGCGGGGATCGAACTCGTAGTTGACCACAGGTTGGTCTACGGAATGTTTTTGTGTGTGTGGTGTGTGTGTGTGTGTGTGTGGGGGGGGGGGTGGGGGGGGGGGGTGGGGGGGGGGGGGGGGGGCTGTTTATCAGCAGTGTGCCTCGATCTGACAATGGTCGCTGCGTACCCTACGATTCAGAATGATGGGTGCCTAGCGATGACTAGCGGAGGTGGAGATACTTCAGGTCTTCTCGGGTGAAATCTTCATTTTCTACGGAACCAGTTGATGAAATATTTATTTCTAGTTCAAAAAAAGAAGTATTTATTTCTACTAATGCCGTTTTACCTTGGTTCTTATTTACTACTCGTATTCCGTACTTCTGTTTGGAGTAGCATTTTGGAGGGAAATACCAAAAAATAACACGCGCCAACACACCCCCCGTGCTCAGACTACCTTCAGTAAATCCAATAATTCAAATGGTGCCCAGGCTCACCTGCTCGTGGTGAAGAGTAAATTCGAAAAAATAGCAAAAAAACTGAAATTTTTGCATATGAAAGTTGAGAGAAACTTCTAGGTGCGTTCAAAATTTCAAGGTGTTAGGACATTGTGGAGCTCACAAAATCCGGTCTACACAGTGCACTTTTTTAAGGTTTCTTTGACAAGTCAAATTTGTTATTTTTTCCACGGGCTCCTCAAGAGGCCAAACACCTTGAAATTTGACACGCACCTAGAATATTCTCTCAACTTTAATGTGTAAAAAATTCAGTTTTCTTTGAATTATTATGCTACTCCCTCCATAAAGAAATATAAGAGCGTTTATATCGTTACTTTAGTGTGATCTAAACGCTCTTATATTACCTTACAGAGGGAGTATTTGTTTTGAATTTACTGTTCATCGGCGGGTGCATCTGAACTTGGGTGCAGAAACGCGACACCCGACATTCTCGCGGGTTCGGTAAATCGTTTTCTTAGGCTGAACACTTGCAAGTTGTCACACTCTTGTAACACCAGTGGTGGCATATCGGAGTATGGCACTACTGATCATTGCCAACATGAATTGCAAAACGGTACGAAGTGGAATACCAAGAACGAGGGAGGGGAAGAATTAGGGTTTAGGGGGAGGGGAAGAACAAACATTCAGATATTTCTACTTAATAAGCACTTACTTCCATTGCACACGCTTGAAAATAATGGTTGCATTACACAACACAGAACGCTACAATCTTGTCCGAACATTCAGAATGACGCTATATGTCTTATCAACAAGCAAATAGGCAACTCTAAACCACAAGGAAATACGTACACAATTCTACATTTAAAAGAAGGTCGCGAACGAACCAAACAAGAAAAAATGACCAATCTGCACAGAAGCCTCTAACTTCTAACACTACGACTCAGAACCAAGGGAGATCAGAATCAGCGCCTGTTTGCAATGCTGAAGGAGCTGACTTTCATCGGGGTGGCGACCACCAGGGGAGCTTCAGGGGAGTCGGATCCCGCGAAGTTCTCGTGCATGAACCGGCTGTCGACGATGGACTCTTCCTTGAGGACAACCTTGTAGCAATAGCAGCTCTTGAGGCCCTCCTGGTCGCGATAGCAGTGATGGTTGCTGTCCTTGACTTTTTGGAAGTTCCATATGAGACTGAACTTGCCAACTGTCGCGACAAGATGCTTTTCTTGCTTCCCGTTCTCCGTTACCTGTGGGCAAAATCACAGAGGAACACGGATCAGAGGATATGCTTATATCAGTAATGAAGAATTAAGCAAGCTGTAAGAAGCCATTTGCATACAAATGAACATAACAGAGATATAACATCTGAAACGAGCAATGGCATGAGAAACAGAGTATTGCATTCAAGTGTCATTTGGGAACAACACTAATTCGTATACTGCAGAAATTGTTATTCCCAAACACTATACCCTATTTCCAATTGAAGAAACATGTTTATAATCCATGAAGATATGGAACCACAGAAAGTATGGAGAAATTTGTACTTCCATTGGCCAAAGTATTATATCTAGTGGCGTTGAAGTCACAAGTTAGTTTCATGTAAAAACAGAGAGGAGATTTCAGAAATGGTTCAATTGGTGTTTGTTCTGAATTGACATATGTACTATGAACTGACCTTAGTTCTACTCATTAGTACCAAAAATAGTGCAGTCTAAACTGAGAGTATCACAAAACTCTGGCTACTGATTACCCTAGAAGTCATCACACTACCATGTCGAGATGGATATTATGCTAATTAGTACCGCATATTCATAGCTAATAATAGATGACGTGCATGAATTTTTCCTGTAAACTGGTATTTAATCAGTACAGATTTCCCATTAGAGCTATAACAAGTTAGTAAGTTAGAGAACTGCCATAATGGATAGCGAACATTTTGCATTAACTGATTACTAGCATAGTACCTTCACTGAATTCACATATAACCTACATAAGTCTAGATGAACAGCTAATCTTGCACATTCCAGATAAAATTTGGTTAAGACTAAAAAGTGCATTGCCAAATAGCAGCAGGAACAGTTAATGTTATGTGCCTGAACAGATAATATGACACTTACCCATGAAAATTGTCCACCATGGAATTTGTTGTCATTCCCAGCCAGGATTGAATCAAGCGGACTTAGCTTCAACAACCTTGGTGCCGCAATCCTGTTTCCCATACGCCCACTGAACCCTGTCTTCTCCTTCCCATCCTTGTCCTTAAAGATGGTGCAGATCAAAACCAAGTATGTGTCTGTGGTGCCCAGAATCCACTTCCCATCGTAAGTAACATCCACATGCGTGATTGGTGATCCAAGTCCTGGGAACACCGTCTTGGCCATCCGCATTGAACTCTTGGAGTAGAGCCTGATCTTGCCATCGACAGAGCCAACAACAATGGAGCCATCCCCGGTGCTTGCGAAGCACTGGAAGTTGGTGCCACGCGAGAACTGATGGCCCTGTGACCAGTGCAGCACCGGCGAGTCGGAGGAGTTGCCGATCGTCTGCACCCTGCCCCTTGCATCACGCATGTCCCACCTGCACAGCCGGTTGTCGTCCAACCCCAAGAAGGTTGAACCGGAGGGTTCGAGCTGCGCGCTCTTGCTGTCGTTGGCAATGTCTCGCATGGTGATGTCAGTGCCATCCTTCTCAAACCGCCACTCGGTGACAACCTTGCCGGTCTCGATGTCGACATGGTGGACGCCGTTGGAATGGGGCGCGCCGGTGTCCCCGGGCCTCATCAGCAGCATGTTGGTCTCGCCGCGCATGAGCAGGGCCTTCTTGGGCGTCGAGTAGCTGGTGGTGGTGCTGCCACCGCGGCCGCCCGAGATCCTGACTGACACGCCCTTGCCGTGCACGCCGTGCCGGAAGTTTTTGACCACCTGAATCCCGGCGCCGCCGACCAGGAAGCTGTTGTCGAGCGCGCCGAGCGCGAGGCTCTGGATGCTGCTTCCGTCCCCGGCCTCCTCCTCGAACTCCTCGAGCAGGTCCCTGGCGGCGGGGGGAGGGGCGAGGTCGTCCTCCGCGTCGGCCCAGACGGCGTCGTCGGCCTCGGCGGGGCGCGCCCAGGCGGCGAAGTCGGCGCCGAAGACCTCCCGGCGGCCCTCGTCCGTGGCCTCGACCCCGTAGGTGTTCTCGAAGAGGCACCGGTCGTACTCCTCCCGGAAGCGGCGGAAGGCGGCGTCGTTGGGGAACCGCAGCGCCCACACGGAGCCGGCCGCGGCGAAGTCCGCCCGCCGCTGCCCCGGGAGGGCCTTGAGCTGCAGCTCCTGCCCCACGGGCGCCGACACCCGCCGGCCCGGGCCCACCTCGAGGACCCACCTGGGCGACGAGGAGGAGGAGGAGCGACGGCCCCGGTCGCGGTCGCGGTCGTCGTCGTCGTGCTCCGCCGCGGCGGCCGCCCTGTCGACGAAGGCGTAGGTGGCGCGGCGCTCGGCGGGGACCCAGCGGGCGTCGGCGGAGGCGCCGCCGACGTGGAGGTAGAGGCGGGCGGCGTTGTCCGGCTGCTTGTACTTGAGATCGAGGGCCCGGAGCTTGGCGTCGAGGAACTCGATGGAGGAGGGGGTGGTGGCCCGCAGCGGGTCGTCCTTCCGCGGCCCGGACCCGGACTCGGGCTCGTACTCCTGGTCGTCGTCCTCCTCCTCCTCGCCGGAGGAGGAGGTGAGGTCGAGGTCCTCGCGGCTGTTGGCAGCGCCCATGGCCGTCGGTGGTGGTTGGTTGGCTGAGTGAGACGAGGACGAGGGGAATTCGGCGGTGATCGGGAGGGCGGATGGAGCGGGTGTGTGTGGGAGAGGAAAGCGATCAGGTCGGTCGGTGGGCCTCGGGGGAGCGGGATCATATAAGCGGATGCGATCGTGTGGCGTTAGACGTGGCGGAGGAGGGAGGTCGGTGCGTGGGACTGACGCGACGCGCTCCACGTACGCGGCCGGGGGCGGACGAGGAATGATTGATCCGCCTGTCTGTCATCATCGGTTGCTTCGCCCACTGGTGATGGGCCCGGATTTAGCCGGCGATCGTGCCGACTAGCTACGTGCTCCACAATATAATTCTCAACAAAACAAACAACTCCAACCCGGTTTTTTCTTTAAAAATTAATTAAAGTAGTACTTTGTCTTTCGTCCAAAATTGTTTTTGATCCTTGTATACTTGCATTTTTGTTAGATTTTTTTAAACAGAGAAAGTTTGAATTTTGAATTTTTCAAAAATAAAGGGTTTCATGGAATCCGGTCACCAAAACGCCCCACTCGTCTTTCGGGGCTTATATCCGTTAAATTTTAAGACATTTTGACAAAAAAAAATTGAGGGGTAGGCCGTTAATTTACTCGGGTTTGATATTTCTAAGGAATACCTATTTTTTCTTTTAGCAAAAAAGAAATAACTATTTCCAAACGGTCATATTATGTCTACCTATCAAACACATCAAGACTTATAAAACAATCTATACCTCTATACCTTTTTTTTACTAACAAAGAAAATAGTAATTCTTGATCCTTCATTCTATTTTACAAAAAAAACTCATGACATCCCATATGTCTTGCCACTTATCTTCCTTCTCACTCTCGTTGGCCGTGGCCTCGATGCTTACACAATCACGATGCATTTGATCCTAGGACGCCTCTCTCTCTCTCTCTCTCTCTCTCTCTCTCTCTCTCTCTCTCTCTCTCTCTCTCTCCATAACATGGGAAATCTGGTTTTTCTTCTGGTGAGGTTTTGGCGAGGTGTGCATGTGTGACTATAGATGGTTTCCTTCATCTCTTATCCTGGTTTTACTGAGGTGTTCATTTCCAATCCGGATCGGCACCGGTATAAAAAAAGACGGATCTTGCACTATTGATTAAGTTTGCACCCTAAATTTAAAAAATTTAATGGTTAACATGTTAAATAACATTATAATCCGATTCTATATATTTTTTAATCAAATTTCATATATAACATGTTAAATTTGGAATTAGGGTTTAAAAGATATGATATTTTCAAAAATCATCTGATATGTGTAAGTGCATCTAGTGCCCCTTAGTGATTTTGGTGTATTGAAGACTTATAGGTTAAGGGACTAATATGTTTGTGAGTGTACACAGGCTCTATAAGTCGATGAGGAGTTTGGTATATTCGAAGAATATCGACCCCTGAAAATGAATGTCTTCAGCTGAAGACTTTGGTATTTCCCTGAAGACTTTGAAGCTGAAGAATTCGGTATGACCTTGAAGATATTAACGAGGACTATGAAGCGTGAAGACTTTTGTTTTTATTGTTTCATTTCGTTCCTTGAGTCATAGGAAACACCGTACTGTTAAAGAGGGTCGAGGTAATACTAAGGAAAATTTCCATCTGATGCTCAACTCAAAAGCCTCAACATAACCAATCCTTCGAGTGAAGCCTTTGGAAATCTCATACAGTTCAGTCAAGTTCGTCAGTGACAGAGACGATGTTCTTCTGGTCACTGAGGAAATTGGTCTGGCTGAGGAGTTAGGATTTCGCCAGTGCGAATTGCCTACCGTGAGGAATATGATAAGCCCTGAGGAATTTGACAGTTCAAATTCCGACCGTTGATGTGCTTTACGCCAGCTGTCCAGATATTTCATCCACCTAACGGTCATATCATTGGGGGGCATTTATGTCTTATCATGTCGGGTTGCACCCTGGCTATAAATAGCCGCCCCCACAACCAATAGATGGTTGGCTGCTCCGAGAGAGAACTTGACACTTGTCGTTTGAGAGCAACCCATTCCTCGAGGACTTTGTGAGAAAATCATCAGTGAGGAAAAACCCCAAAACCCAAACCACCAAAACCCAAAGTGATTGAGCATCACTGAAAAGATTGTTCCTGTGTGGAACCGACGCTTTTTACCTTTGAAGACTGTGCATCTTCCAGACGGTTAGGCGTCATGGTCTAGAGCATCCAGCAGTAAATTGTGGATCGCCGGGTGACCGAGTTTGTGAGGGTTTGGAAGTCTACCCTGAAGACTTACCACGAGTGTTGGGCGAGGTCTGTGTGACCTTAGCTCAAGGAGAATACGGTAAGGACTGTGTGTCCTTTGGTTTAAATACCAAGCCGCTCCGAACCAGATGTACGACTGTCACAGCAGTTGGAACTGGGTCATCAAATCACTGTCTTCACCGAGCGCCTGGTTCTATTTTCTCAACCCCTTATTTCCTCGAAGTATTTGTTGATGAATCTGATCGTTACTGTTTGAAGTATTTGACTGAAGACTTTTTCAATTTCCTCATCTCAAATTCTTCAGTCACTTTATCTTCAGCCTGCTTATCCTGTTCACGCTACTTATGCTCTGTGTATGTTTCATTTCATCATGATGACTATGCTACTGCTATGTTTCGCATGCACTTGAGTACTTATTCCGCTGCTAGTAGTTCGTCACTTAGCAAATTCCTCAACTAGTAATTCCTCAGTGACGAATTTATAAAAATCGCCTATTCACCCCCACTCTAGTCAGCAACAACGACTATGCTCCCACCTATTGCTTCATGGCAAAAGGTGCCAAGGATGAAACTCCCAAAACAACTGAGTGGGTCCTCGATAGTGGATGCACCAACCACATGACTGGTGACAACCTATTGATGAACATTCCACTGGCCCCCTCTCATCTGAAGCATATCACCTACGCTGACAAAGAAAAAAACAAGGTACTAGGTCTAGGTAAGGTTGCAACCTCGAAGGATCGACACATGGATAAGGTGATGCTTGTCGAGTCCCTTGGATTCAACCTCATGTCTGTCTCAATGCTTTGTGATCTTGATATGGTTGTCATCTTTGGCAAATACCGTTGTGTTGTCATCATGGAATCTGACAAATCCAAAGTCTTCGAAGGCTTTAGGAGAGGAGACTTGTATATTGTTGATTTCTCTACAGGTCCACAGCCGGCCACATGTCTACTTGCAAAAGCTTCAGAAGGATGGCTATGGCATCGACGACTTGGACACGCTGGCATGAGGAACTTGCACACGCTCGCGAAGAAAAAGCACGTTATTGGTATTGAGGGTGTCAAATTCCTCAAGGATCACTTGTGTGGGGCTTGTGAGTCTGGAAAGATGATCGGATCCAAGCATCCATCCAAGACTATCATGACTACCACTCGTCCTTTTGAATTGCTTCATATGGATCTCTTTGGTCCCACTCACTATGCCACACTAACCAATACTCCATGCTTATATGGCTTTGTCATTGTTGATGATTTCTCTCGCTATACTTGGGTGCACATTATCCTGTACAAATCTGAAGTGCAGAATGTCTTCAAACGATTTTCTTCAAGGGCCTTGACGAATTTCGACGTCAAAATCAAGCATATCAGGAGTGATAATGGGACTGAGTTCAAGAACACTGGTCTTGATGATTATCTTGATGAACTTGGTATTACTCATGAGTATCTGCCCCTTATACTCCTCAGCAGAATGGCGTTGTGGAGCGCAAGAATAGGACTCTTGTTGAGATGGCTCGCACCATGCTTGATGAATACAAGACCCCTCGTCGCTTCTGGCCTGAGGCAATCAATACTGCTTGCCACATCATCAACAGGGTATATCTTCACAAATTCCTCAAGAAGACTTCATATGAACTCCTCACTGATAAGAAACCCAATGTGAGTTATTTCAAAGTCTTCGGTGCAAAATGCTGGATTAGAGATCCTCACCACAGTTCTAAATTTGCACCAAAAGCACATGAAGGTTTTATGCTTGGTTACGGAAAGGACTCGCACACCTACAGAGTCTTCAACACCTATCACAATAAGGTCGTTGAAACTGTAGATGTGCGGTTCGATGAAACTAACGGCTCGCAAAGAGAGCACCTACCTCATGTGCTAGATGAAATGCCTCCTGAGGAATCCATTAGGTTCAAGGCCACTGAAGATGTGATCCCTACTGAAGAACAACTACTCTCTGAAGAAGTTGTACCCAACGCAGAAGACATTCATGCTGATACACCTAAAGACAATGGCGCTGAAGAAAATGCTCAGCCCCAACAAAGTCTTCAGCATGCTCATCCACGACTTGCAAATGAAGTGCAGATCGAGAAAATCCTCGACGATATCAATGCACCAGGTCCTCTCATTCGCTCAAGAGCCTCTCATCTGTCTAACTTTTGTGGGCACTTTGCTTTTGTCTCTATCACAGAGCCCACCAAAGTTGATGAAGCATTCTTGGAGCCTGAGTGGATTCAAGCCATGCAAGAGGAATTGCATCAATTCAAGCTCAACAACGTGTGGGAACTCGTCAAACGCCCAGATCCTCGCAAGCACAATATCATAGGTACCAAGTGGATCTACCGCAACAAACAAGATGAACTTGGTCAGGTAGTGAGGAATAAGGCCCGTCTTGTGGCACAGGGCTACACACAGGTTGAGGGAATTGACTTTGATGAAACTTTTGCACCTGTTGCTAGACTTGAAGCTATTCGCATATTGCTTGCTTATGCTAACCATCACAATATCATCTTATACCAAATGGATGTGAAAAGTGCATTCCTCAATGGTAAGCTTGAGGAAGAAGTATATGTTGCTCAACCCCCAGGTTTTGAATATCCTAAGTATCCGGACAAAGTCTTCAGACTCAACAAGGCTCTCTATGGCCTAAAGAAGCCCCTCGGGCGTGGTATGACACACTGAAGGAATTCCTCATGAAGAAAGGCTTCAAACCCGGTTCACTTGACCTAACTCTTTTCACAAACTCATATGATGATGAATTATTTGTGTGCCAAATATATGTGGACGATATCATCTTTGGATGTACTGACAAACGTTACAGCGACGAATTTGCCTATATGATGAGTGAAGAATATCAAATGTCTATGATGGGAGAGCTCAAATTCTTCTTAGGGCTTCAAATTCGTCAACAACGCAATGGCATCTTCATCTCTCAAGAGAAATGCCTGAAGGATGTCCTGAAGAAATTCGGCATGCAGGATTGCAAATGCGTCAAGATTCCTATGCCCACATCGGCTCAACTCTGCACTGACGAAAGTGGTAAAGATTTCGATCAGAAGGTATATCGCTCCATGATTGGTTCTTTATTGTATCTATGTGCATCTAGGCAAGATATTATGCTTAGTGTTTGCATGTGTGCCCGATTTCAAGCAAAACCGAAGGAATCACACCACAAGGCTGTGAAACATATTCTTCGATATCTAGCTCACACACCAACACTAGGATTATGGTACCCCAAGGGCTCAGATCTTGACCTCATTGGATATTCTGATTCTGATTATGCTGGTGATCGTGTGGACCGCAAGTCAACGTCAGGCACTTGTCATTTCCTCGGACGATCCTTAGTCTGTTGGTCCTCGAAGAAGCAGAACTGCGTATCACTATCTACTGCTGAAGCTGAGTACATTGCTGCTAGTTCTTGTTGTGCTCAATTGCTATGGATGAAGCAAACCCTCAAGGACTACGGCATCAACGTGAAGAATGTCCCTCTCTACTGCGACAACGAGAGTGCCATCAAGATTGCTCACAACCCAGTTCAGCACTCAAAGACCAAGCACATCCAGATTCGTCATCATTTTCTTCATGACCATGTGATGAAGGGCGATATCTTCCTCGACCACGTGAAGACTGAAGAACAACTGGCTGATATCTTCACAAAGCCCTTGGATGAGAAGAGATTTTGCAAGTTGCGGTGTGAGCTAAATATCTTGGAATCTTTGAATGTTCTTTGAAAGGACACACATCCTAACACTTATGCAAAATTGATGACTTTGATGTGTAACACACGAAGTAACGTTTTTCTTCAATCAATAAAGACTAACTCTCTAAGTGTGAAGAAATTAATGAAGAATTTGATTCTCAGAACCCTACGACAATTGTACGCGGTGTCTCAAATCATCATTCTTATACGGTGGGTAACGCCACCAACAACAGTTGAAATTCTTGAAGTTTGAGTTTTTCATCATTTTGCAAATTCTTCAAATTTGCAAATTCCTCAAAATTTCAAATTCTTAAAAAACTTTTCAACTGATGTTTCTCACATGAGTTTTTCTTCATTGACTATATATATATGTATTGAGTTTTTGAATGTCCTCAACGGCATTCACTTATTGCTAATTCTTCAAGTTGATTTTCTTCTAAGTGAATGTGATAGGACCCGTTCTTCCTCTATGCTAAACCCAACCCAGTCTGTTCACAAATTCTTCATATGCGTTCTACTTTGAAACCCGTTCAAAGTCATCACTGTGTCCTTGACAGCTGAAGAATTTGCGAACGAAACTTTAAAATTTTCGATTTCAATTTTTGGCGGTTGCCGCTCAAACCGTTCCGATTCCCACGACTGGATAACCCACGATCCCCCACTATCTCCACTACACAGTACGTGGGTGACACATGTCGCGTGGATAGCAAGGGTCAGGGGTATACTGGTCCAAAATCTTCGGACCAGTTGGTTTTTACTGCCGCTATAAATACCCCCTCCCTTCCTCCAGCTCGGGTTACTCCTCACTCCCATCTCTCCCGAGCTCCAGACCTAGCGCCGCCGCTATCCTCATCGTCTCCGGAGAGGAAGAGCTTCGCTGCCTCGACCTCGCCGTCGTCGTACTCGCATCGGCCGCGAAAGTCTTCACTTCACCGCCGCTGTAGCTGTCTTCCTCTGCCAAGCTAGGGTGTGGGAGATCTGGACTGACGAACTCCTTCACTTCACTTCTCTGTTCGTCGTGTTCATCGCATACGGTAAATAAAATCTAGTTTTATTGCAAGTTTTGATCCCGATGATTTTCACAAAATCCTCAAAAGGTGTTTATTCTTCAGCAATCCATCTCATAAACGCCAAACAAACCCCTACTCTTGATTTATTTCGCTAAGTTATAATTTTCTTCAAGATTCCTTAATTGTGTGGATCCACAAATCTACACAACTCTGGAACCTAAGTCAAGAACACTTAGTGAAATTCTTCAAGTCATATATGGTCAAATTCCTCAAACTTGATACTTTTGCAAAAAATTCTGAGAACACATATGACCTCTTCAAATTCTTCGCACATATACTCTATTCACAGGTACAAATGTCAGCTGATGAATCTCTAGGTTCTGATCAACTTAACTCATTTGCAGTGTTCCTTGAAGAAAAGTTGCATACTTCCTCAGAATCCTCAAAAGTTCAAATTCATCAGTCGAAGAAAATGCCAGATGGGAAAAGGCCTCAGAAAGGAGGAAAGAAACCTGAAGTGCAAACTGCGTTTGAGATACCTGATGATTTGTATGAGGAATATTGCACACCTGATGAAGAAACTCATGGCAAGGAAACTCAAAAGCAGCGAAAGATCCGTATACAGAAAATTGAGAGGAGATAGGCACGAGAATGGAGAGAATATCGATATGTCACTCCCAAATATATGAAGAAATTTGCTGTTAAACCTCCGTGTAACAGGCCACCTTTGGCTCAAGGCTAACGTGCTGATCCCACCAGTCTCAAAACTGGTGAAGACTTTCCTCATGAATGGGAAAGGCATCAAGCCAAGCTGGCGAAAAAGGCAAAAGAGGATGTGAAGAAATTTAATGAAGACTCTGCTGCTGCTGCTACCGAAGCCTCTGCTAGTGCACCTGCTCCGAAGAAATCCGTGGTGAAGAAATCTGCTGTGAAGCAAAAATCCTCAGCACCAAAGTCCTCAGCTCCAAGTTCCTCACAGCAAATGCCTCAGGCAAAATCTCCAAGGGCTCCTGCAATGCCCTCAATGGCTGCACAATCTTTAGCTGCCGCTGCCAAGTCCTCAACTCCGGTGCACCTTGCAACATGTCAGAGGACTAATGGTTTTTCAATTGCTTCAGGGGCATCTGCAACTTCATCAGCCCAAGCACATTCATCAAGCAGTCCCACATTACTGAAAATGAAAGCTACTGCTGGACGAGGCAGGAGGCCAAGTCCTCATCAGAAGAAAGTGATCTTCCCAGTCCCCTCAGACACTGAGGATGATGAAGCTAATGACGATGAACTTGCTGCAATCGTCAGAAACAAGCAAGAAAGAGTGGCTCAAGCAAAGGGCACTCAAATTCCTATCTTGTTGGACCCAAAGACAGTGCTCAATTGCATCGACATTTGGCACCAGGACCCAAACACTCCAATTGATGATTTGAATCTGCCTCCTGGTCCAAGCCATGTTCTCACAACTTTTATTGGTGAAGAGAAATGGAAGTATGAAAAAGCCAGACAGGCCAAAAAGGCTCAATACAGGAAAGAGCGCTTCATGAAGAACAATGTTCTTAATATGACGCCTGACCAATTTGTCTATGTACAGACACAAATCAAAGGCCTCAGTGATGAATTTGACAGGTACTATGCTTATTGGAAAGGTGCCAAGGTACGATTTGTCAACATTGCTGACAAAGTCATCAAAGACCACAACTCAAGGGTTGCAACACGATCGCAACCACAAATTCCTCAGGCTGAAACATCTGCTCAGCCTGCTGAAGAAACTGCAAGTGCAGCTGAAGAAATTCATGCTGCTGAAGAAATTCCCAGGAAACTCCCAATGTTGCGCCTGAAGAAATTAACAGGCCAGCTGAAGAAACTACTGCGTCTGAAGAAACTGCTAGGGCGACTGCATCAGTCGTGCGTGAAGAAACTGCTCCATCTTCACCCCATGCTCCCCTAGCAAAATCATCAAGGGTGAAGAAAGTCACACTTCCTTCTGCATCAGAAGCGAAGAAAACCAAGGCTGCGGAAAAGGCAGCTGCTCTAAAAAGGAAAGCATCACCATCTGCAGATTCCTCAGCTGCAAAGAAATTGAAGACTTTGTCAAGTTCTTCAAATGAACCAATTGATGCTATTCCCATCTCATCAGTCCCAGCCTATGAAATTGTTCCATTTGGTGAAGACTATGTCATCCCAAATGAAGAAGATGAAGAAAATCACTCTGCTGCTTCCTCAGAGCAGATTGATGAAGAAATAGAGGTGGAAGAAAATACTTCAACCCCTCAGGTATCATCACCACAGCCTCAGTTAACTGCTGAAGAGGCTGGTGTTGAAGAAATGGATGCGGATGTGGACATTGGATCAACTACTCCAGTCATCAATGATGAATATTGGGAAACTGCTCACCCAAATTCACCAATGGCCACTCCTCTCACTTAGATTCCTCAGTCACCTGCCCAGACTGAAGAAATTCAAACAGGGTCTGATGGTCTGTCCACTCTCCTCATGACTGTTCCTGAAGAAATTCCAACTGCATCAGCTGAAGAAATTCATACCCAGACTGTGTCTGAAGAAATTGCTGCACATGTTCCTCAAACTGAAGAAGCTGTTGTTATGCCTAAGGAAATTGTGGGTCGCTTCAAGCCAAATCTTCAGCCTAAGCCAAAGCTGCCATTCAAAGGGTCAAAGCGCCCATGAGCACATATTCTTCACTGGACCAAATCCTTATGACTCAGCAAGAGTTGGTCGCTCACGGTTCTAGACTCCTTCTCAGATGAACTTCTATGTTGCAGTGCTGTTTGACAAGGACAAAGTCTTCCAGCATCATCAAATTCCTCATGTGGATATGGAATCCATCCCATGCTTCACTCCAGTGCTCACAGTTCTTCATGACGTTGGACTTCTTCCATTCTGTGCTGATGTCTGCGATTGGAATGAAGAGCTAATTCTTCAATTTTATGCAACTCTGCACATTTCTGGTGAAGCTTCTGATGTCAACACATGGATACTGGATTGGATGTCTGGCAACACCCACTACACTGCTCCAGCGACCGAATTGCTTCACTGTGTCCCAATTCCAATTCCTTCAGAAGGAGCAAGATGCATCTATCATGAACCTGAACTGCCAAATCACATGATGTAAGTGCTAATGAAGCCTTTGGCGCCAGGAAAACCTCCAAGGACCACCTTCTTAGTGAGGATTTGTTGTATGTGCTCAGGACAATCTATAGAATATTGACCAAAACCCTTTGTCCTATCAAAGGCCTCAACTCTGAAGAAGAAGAAGTTGTTGGCATCATGAAGAATTTGCTGTTCAACATCATTCATGGGATTCCCATCAATTATCACGATTTCTTCATGAGGACTTTGGCCAATATAGCTGTGTCACCATTCGAGTTGAAGCCTTATGCTCCCTGGATCATGAAATTCATCAGATCAAAGTCTTCAATTCCCTTCAAGGCTAACTTTCAGAATCACTTCAGTTTCCTGCCTCCAATTGAAGTTCTCAAGAAGACATTTTCTTCAGTTGAAGGAAAAGGCAAAGCTGTAATTGATGAAGGCACTCGTCCATTGGATGGTCAATTTTGTAAGGCTGCATCTTACTCCACCAATGATGACTCTGCCACACAAGATTCTACTGCAAAAGCCTCAGCTCAAAATCCTCGAGCTTCTGCCCCTCGTGTGATGACCGATCGTGAGCTTCTTCTAAGTCTTCATCAGAAGGTTGATCATAATCACAAGTGGGTCAAGCGTCAGTTCAAATCAATTCTTCAGAACATGACTGTGACGCAGAACTCAGTGAGGAAAAATCATTACTATGTGCATGAAATCTTCGACCGCACTTGGGCTATTCTATCTCATCTCAAAACACCTGAAGAACTTGTAGAGATGGGATTTCAGCAAGACTTTGACTGGTCGATTCCTCCAAAGAAGAAGTGGAAGAAAGTTCAAGTTCCTCAGCTGGTGACAAGTTCATATTCTTCATCACGTGAGACGGATGAAGCTGAGGATATTGAAGATACTGCTGAAGGCCCTACCCCACCAACCAACCCCGACAACGCTGGCGCTCCTCCACCACCTTCAAGATGAAATTCTTCAGGGGCGTTACTCCTCAATTTCGTCCCTTTTTGGTCACTTGATGGCATAGGGGGAGAAATTTGAGTTAGTCTTCAAGCGGGTCTATATATGGGCTGTTTTTTGTTTAAGTTACAACTCTTGCTCTTCTGAGGTGTTTGTTTGATGAGTTGTAAACTTAAGTCCGATGGTGGTCTGATACTTTTGAACTGCTCTCTGCATGCTTATTTCGTCAAGTATCTTAATGCACGCATACTGAATTTCCTCAAGCCCCATTTTCCATTATGCATTTCAATTTCCTCATGATATATATTAAATGTGTGTATGGATTGCAAGATATAGGGGGAGATCTCCGAGATTTTATCCTGCCATATGCATTTACAGTCCAAAGCAAAATTCCTCAAATATGCACATCTTCAGGGGGAGTTCCTCTATATCTTGCAATAAAATTCCTCAAACTCAGTACTTACACTTCATATGTTTATCCCCGTTGAAAACTTAACCTATTTGTCATCAATCACCAAAAAGGGGGAGATTGTTAGTGCATCTAGTGCCCCTTAGTGATTTTTGTGTATTGAAGACTTATAGGTTAAGGGACTAATATGTTTGTGAGTGTACATAGGCTCTATAAGTCGATGAGGAGTTTGGTATATTCGAAGAATATTGACCCCTAAAAATGAATGTTTTCAGCTGAAGACTTTGGTGAAGACTTTGGTATTTCCCTGAAGACTTTGAAGCTGAAGAATTCGATCTGACCTTGGAGATATTAACGAGGACTATGAAGCGTGAAGACTTTTGTTTTTATTGTTTCATTTCCTTCCTTGAGTCATAGGAAACACCGTACTGTTAAAGGGGGTTGAGGTAATACTAAGGAAAAATTTCCATCTGATGCTCAACTCAAAAGCCTCAACATAACCAATCCTTCGAGTGAAGCCTTTGGAATTCTCTTACAGTTCAGTCAAGTTCGTCAGTGACAGAGACGATGTTCTTCTGGTCACTGAGGAAATGGGTCTGACTGAGGAGTTAGGATTTCGCCAGTGCGAATTGCCTACCGTGAGGAATATGATAAGCCCTGAGGAATTTGACAGTTCAAATTCCGACCGTTGTTGTGCTTTACGCCAGCCGTCCAGATATTTTATCCACCTAACGGTCATATCATTGGGGGGCATTTATGTCTTATCATGTCGGGTTGCACCCTGGCTATAAATAGCCGCCCCCCACAACCAATAGATGGTTGGCTGCTCCGAGAGAGAACTTGACACTTGTCATTTGAGAGCAACCCATTCCTCGAGGACTTTGTGAGAAAATCATCAGTGAGGAAAAACCCCAAAACCCAAACCACCAAAACCCAAAGTGATTGGGCATCACTGAAAAGATTGTTCCTGTGTGGAACCGACGCTTTTTACCTTTGAAGACTGTGCATCTTCCAGACGGTTAGGCGTCATGGTCTAGAGCATCCAGCAGTAAATTGTGGATCGCCGAGTAACCGAGTTTGTGAGGGTTTGGAAGTCTACCCTGAAGACTTACCACGAGTGTTGGGCGAGGTCTGTGTGACCTTAGCTCAAGGAGAATACGGTAAGGACTGTGTATCCTTTGGTTTAAATACCAAGCCGCTCCAAACCAGATGTACGACTGTCACAGCAGTTGGAACTGGGTCATCAAATCACAGTCTTCACCGAGCACCTGGTTCTATTTCCTCAACCCCTTATTTCCTCGAAGTATTTGTTGATGAATCTGATCGTTACTTTTTGAAGTATTTGACTGAAGACTTTTTCAATTTCCTCATCTCAAATTCTTCAGTCACTTTATCTTCAGCCTGCTTATCCTGTTCACGCTACTTATGCTCTGTGTATGTTTCATTTCATCATGATGACTATGCTACTGCTATGTTTCGCATGCACTTGAGTACTTATTCTGCTGCTAGTAGTTCGTCACTTAGAAAATTCCTCAACTAGTAATTCCTCAGTGACGAATTTATAAAAATCGCCTATTCACCCCCCTCTAGTCGATATAACGCACTTTCAATATATACTGCGGGCTGATTAACTCAAATATCAAGGGGTTTACTGCAAAAGAGAAAATTTGACTGAAAATTGGGTCACGAGTTGATTACCAAAAATATCAGGTGGTTTTATGTGAAAGTGAAAATCAAACTTAAAAATGGAGTACGGGTTGATTACCAGAACCATCTAGGCGTTTCTGTAAAATAACAAGACGGACTAAGAATACCTATTTTATGTATTAGTAGAATACAAATATATTAGATGTGTGTGCGGAGAAGAGACATACACACGTATAGGTAGGCTACATAATATGATCGCTATGCCTATAACTACATCATACATTCATCTGTCAAATAATCTGAGCCATTATAAAAGGAGTCGTTGAAGTTGTCGACTCAGGTTTTTATTGGTTTTTATTGGTCGGATTGTTGGCTCATTTGCAACATTTTTTTAGCTAAGTTTGTTATTAGGTCCATAGCATGCCTCACACATAATGTTGATGTTTTCTTCCGGTGCAATGCACGTGTATATGTGCTAGTGTACTATAAGACTCGTCAAGAAACGAATTCAACATACTCCAGAACCAACACTCGTCAAGCACCCGTCAATGCTCCAAGAGCACCAACCAAACCAAGACATCCAAGAAAGTACTTCGGGACTAAGTTTATTGATTCAAACCCATAAATAAGACTCCGATGACTCCATGTTAAAGGGACACATATTGTAGTAATGATTTTGACCCACGTGGTTCCACCCTCTATCCCATATGGCACTCCACATACATAGTTGACAAAATTCAAGGACATTCAACTCAAGTCAAGGAAGTTAGTAAAGTCCAACCAAGCTCTTACAGGTCTAAGCAAGTTGTCTCAGTCAACGAAAGTTCAAGCAAACTAGTGTACTATAAAAATGTACAAAATTTCCTCCTAAAAACAAATTCAACATACTCCACAACCAAGACTCGTCAAGCACCCATCAAGGCTCCAAGAGCACCGACCAAACCATGACATCCAAGGAAATACTTCAGGACTGAGTTTATTGACCCGAACCCATAAAGAAGACTGTGATGACTCTGGGTCAAAGGGACACATGTTGTAGTAATGATTTCGGCCCTTGTGGTTCCACCCTCTATCCCACATGGCCCTCTACATAGATAGGCGACAAAAGTCAAGGACATGTGTGACGCCCCCAATTTCGACCGTACGCTAATCATACACGCAAATGCATACGACCAAGATTAGGGACTCACTAATCAATATCATAACACAACTCTAGACACAAATTAAAGTCATACAGCTTCATATTACAAGCCAGGGGCCTCGAGGGCTCGAATACAAAGCTCAACAAGCACGAGTCAGCGGAAGCAAATAATATCTGAGTACAGACATAAGTTAAACAAGTTTTGCCTTAAGAAGGCTAGCACAAACATAACAACGGATCGAACGAGGCGAGGCCTCCTGCCTAGGAACCTCCTATCCTACTGCTGGTCGGGGGCAGCCTCCACGTAGTAGTAAGCTCTAGCGGTGGTGTAGTAGTCGTCTCCGGCGTACTCCATCTCCTGGGCTCCATCGTCTGAACTCATAATCGTATCGAGGGGGAAAGAGAAAGCAAAGCAGCGGTGAGTACTCATCCAAAGTACTCGCAAGACTGACATCAAAACTATGCTAAGTATGCATCAATATCAAGGAATGGGGTTATATCTGGGCAGACTGCAGAAAGCAAGAATAGGGGGAAGGCCTAGTCCTATCGAAGACTAGCATCTTCAGCATCTTGCAGCATTAGAAGAGAGTAGACTGGTATCTCATATATAGCAATATTATTGTAGCAATTTTATTAAGTAACCACGCCCAGAGATTCTTCCTCGACTCCCTGCGAGAAAGCAATCTCGGAGCCAACATTCATTTCAATTTTAAGTCACAATTTTAGTTGTAGTAGATCAAGGTACAACTCCAAGTCGTCCTGTTACCGTGGACAAGGCTATTCGAATAGTTGAATTCATCCCTGCAGGGGTGCACCACATTTCCACACACATCTGATAACCTTTGGTCGGACACACTTTCCTGGGTCATGCCCGGCCTCAAGACATCAACACGTCATTGCCCTACCTAGGCACAACAGAGAAGCCAACCCGCCGGTCTAAATCCTAAGCGCGTAGGGGTCATAGGCACACTCACCCTTTGCACTCCTGCACGATGTGTACGCGGCCAATGCCAGTCCTAGCACACTCTAATACAAGATCAATGCCGTTGCGGACCACTCGCGCGCGCGCCGGTCCACTGCTGACGTCCAAAGAGCTTCGGCTGATACAACGACGCCGAGTACCCATAACTTTTCCCTCGTGAGGGCTGGTGCGAAAAAGGTCAAACGACCAACTCACATCAAATACCCAACCCATTAGCATTTTATTAATGTGGGGCAAGCGCAATCCATGATGTGCGGTCCCGTCGCCCCGTCTCGAGGATGTGTGGCAAGGGCCTCACCTGCCCGGCCACGCCTCGTCATCATCAAACCATGGGTACCCTTCAGGGCCGACCCATCACCAACATCTTTCTTTATCCAAGTCATAGTAACCGTGTGTATAAAACATCAAGGTGGGAACTGAGGAATCACCCTCAAAGGTTCTCGCTCAATGTAACCGTCAAGGTGGGCTTAGAGGAATCATCCTCGGGGGTCCCACACTTGAGGGGGTTGCACGACAGAGTCGATATCGGGAGTGGCAGAGAGGTATCACCCTCAAATTACCACGACCGACTAGCTACACTACAGAGCTAACATCACGAGTACTTCACGAGGTGTCACCCTCGGTACTCGATGGTAGTTCCGCAGAGTCGTACAACTAAAGGGGTGTGCGGTGATGTGAGGGGCCTGGCTCGTCGATCATGATGACCGAGTAACTGATATTAAAAGCGGGGCAACTGGGACTAAGGTGTCACTTGGGATTCACTGATCAACCTGTACTAAGTAGTTGATATGACAGCAGGTACCGTAGCAGTTCATCAAAAACAGGCTATGCATCAGAATAGGAGCTATCTATAACAGTAGCAAAATCTAATGCAAGAATGAGAGGGAAAGAATTGGGCGATATCGGAATGATCAAGGGGGGGGGGGTTGCTTGCCTTGCTGCTCTGCGGCAAAGGCCTGATCGTCAACGGTGTAGTCGTACCCGACAGCACCGTCAGTCTCGGGGTCTACCGGTAAGAAGAGGGGGGGAGAAACAATAAATATAAAGCACAGATGCATCACGATGCATGACATGGCAATTAACAGAGCTAGGCACGCGCTAACGCAGTAATAAACGTCGCAGACGGATCGGAAGAATATCTGACGATATTTCCCGGGTCTCAGGCTACTACCGGATAGACGAAAACGATGGAAAAGTTCCATTTCGTTATGATAGAAGCGCGTGACAGACGAACGGACTGCGTATTCGGATTCGTGGGATTTTTCTGAGCAACTTTCATATATAAAATATTTTTACCTGAGTTACGGATTATTTATTATTAATTTTTAAAGTTTTATTAATATTCTGAAATTAACATATTTAAATTAATTCAATAAATGTAATTATGACATCAGCATGATGTCATGCTGACATCAGCAGTCAACAGGGGGTTGACTGGTCAAACTGACCAGTGGGCCCTTGTTGTCAGTGACACAGGTTTAATTAAGGTTTAATTATTATTAAACAGAATTAATTAGGGGGTGGGACCCACCTGTAAGTGACACATTAAAATATATTAATTAACAGTTTTACATTAACAGGTTTAATTAGTGTTAATGGCGCTGGGCCCACATGTCATACTGATTAAACTTAACAGAGTAATTATTAACCTAATTAAGTTTAATTAGGTTAATTAACTAATTAAATAAATAAATAAATAAATAATTTAATTATCTATTTATTTATCATTTTATTAAAACGTTTAGGGGGCGTGGGCCCCCATGTCATTCTCACATGGAGAGAGGTTAGTGGGTGGTCAAACCCCACTAACCAGATCGTGTTAGTGGGGGGTCGAGCCCCGAACGAAATGGTGAGGCGCGGCGGCGGCCTATCGAGGCGGGGGCCTCGCGGCGGTCGGCGGCGGCGGCGCAAGGCACGCACACCTGGCCGCGGGCGCGAGCAGCAACAGGGGGGTACGAGGCACGGCGGCGACGGGGCCGGAGCGGGGACGGTGAGAGGGGGGCGGCCAGCTGCGGCGCACGGGCGCAGTTGGGCACGCGCGAGGGCGAGGCCGCGGCGGGGCGACGCGGGGCCACGGTGGGCGGCGCCGGTGGCCAGACCCGACCGGAGTGGAAGGGGGGAAGAAGAGGGTAGAGGAGGGAGGAGCCCATAGGAGGGCTCACCGGCGATTCGTGGGAAGAGGGGCGGCGAGGCGTGGTGAGGTCCGGTGAGGGAGGCGGGCGTTGCGGTGACGAGGCGGCACCGGTTGGGGAGGGCGCCGGCGTCGGGGAGGAGGCGAAGAGGCCTGGTGCGACTGGGAGGCGACCAGGCGCCGACGAGGGGCACGGTCCGGCGGGGTGGGGCGGCGCGGAGGCGCCGGGCGCGGGCGGCGGCGGCCCCGGTCCGTTCTGGATCAGGAGCGGGGGGAGAGGAACGCGGGGTGGGGGGAGCGAGTGGGGTGGGGGTTAGGGTTTGGTGGGGATGCGGGGTGTTGTAGTGGCCGGGGGTGGGCCGGTTGGGCCGCATGGGGGGGTTCCCTTTTTTTTGCTTTTGTTTTTTTGTTATTTATAATCTTCTGTTTTATTGGTTATTTTAATTAGTGAACTTAATTATTTTCAAAAATGTTGATTCCTACAACACAATTACCTATGCATTATGTGTCGCATCTCGAACACTTTTGTTTTGGCATTTGGAAACTTTAATTTTCAACTCTAACTTAAATTTGAATTTCATCGTGATTCGAAACAAAGTGGGTTTAGCAACAGTGGAAGCGATGACAAGGCATCATAAGCGTGGGATTACTGTAGCTTAATTATCCGGGCATTACAATTCTCTCCTACTAAAAAGAATTCTCGTCCCGAGAATTAAGAAGTAGAAGGAAAGAGTCCGGGGTATTCTGCACGAAGATGATCTTCGCGTTCCCAAGTGGCTACATCTTCAGAGTGGTTTGACCACTGCACCTTGAAGAATTTGGTAACCTTCTGACGAGTCCGACATTCAGTTTCATCAAGAATGCGGACCAGTTGCTCTTTATAAGAAAGGTCTTGTTGTAGCTCAAGCATATCATGGTCCACTGCTCGGATAGGATCCCTGAAGCAGCGATGAAGCTGTGACACATGGAACACATAGTGGACCTGAGAAAGGTTTGGCGGTAGTTCCAGTTGATATGCCACTTTACCACGCCCTTTGAGAATAGTGAATGGACCAATATATCGAGGAGCCAGCTTGCCCTTGATCCCAAAACGGTGTGCACCTCTCATTGGCGTGACTCGAAGATAAGCCTTTTCCCCAGGTTGATAGACCATATCTTTGTGATGACGGTCATACTGACTCTTTTGACGAGACTGAGCCGCCTTCAGATTTGCATGAATAATGCAGACTTGATCTTCGGCATGTTGGATAATATCCGGACCGATAAGTGAACGTTCCCCAGTTTTTGACCAATTTATCAGAGGAGTCCGACACTTACGTCCATATAACACTTCAAAGGGAGCCATCTTCAAACTAGCTTGATAGCTATTGTTGTAGGAGAACTCAGCATACGGGAGAGATTCCTCCCATTTCTTGCCGAAAGAAATGACACAAGCTCGAAGCATGTCTTCGCGAATCTGGTTGGCTCTTTCAACTTTTCCTTGGGATTGAGGGTGAAAAGCCGTGCTAAAGGACAAATGAGTTCCCATAGCTTCCTGGAAACTTGCCCAGAATCTTGAAGTGAATAAACTGCCACGGTCCGAACTAATCACCAATGGAATACCATGGAGTGAAACAACTCTGGACATGTATAGATCTGCTAGCTGACTAGCAGTAATAGTTTCCTTGACAGCCAGAAAATGTGCAACTTTGGACAGCCGGTCAATGACGACAAGAATAGCATCATTACCTTTCTGCGACCTGGGAAAACCAGTGACGAAGTCCATTTCAACATGATCCCACTTCCATTCAGGAATAGAAATAGATTGCAGAGTTCCAGCAAGCTTTTGATGTTCTGCTTTGATCCGACGGCAAATGTCACATTCTCAAACATAGCCTGCAATGTCTTGTTTCATGTTTGACCACCAGAATCTTTGACGGATGTCTTGGTACATCTTGGTACTACCCGGATGAATAGACAGAGGTGTATCATGAGCTTCTTTCAGTATTCTCCCAGTCATATCCAGGTTTTCCTTCCTAGTTGGAACGAATAGACGACCCTTGAAATATATTGCGCCATCATCAGCAACAGTGAAACAAGAAAGTCTTCCTTCCGCCAGATGGTGTTTAATCCTTCCGACTTCATCGTCACAACGTTGCATAGTTTTGATACCGCCCACGAGATCTGGTTCAACAACCAGGTTACTCAAAGAACCCTGGTTAACAACACGAAGGTTCATCTTGCGAAACTCCGGTGGAGGGGGAACGAGATAACCCTGAGGAACAATATGGAGGTTCAGCTTGCGGAATTCTTCTTGAAGAAGGGGGTGAACCTTGTGAACCTGAAGGTGGTTGCAGTATGACTTGCATCCCAAAGCATCACCCATTACATTAGGCTTGCCTGGTGTATAAGAAATACCCACATTGTAATCTACGATGCGCTCCATCCATCTCTGTTGACGGCTGTTCAGATCTAGCTGAGTAAACAGGTACTTCAGACTTTGGTGATTGGTGTAGATCTCGCAACGATTACCAATGAGGTACTGCCACCACTCTTTCAGTGCATGAATTACTGCAGCAAGTTCAAGGTCATGAACTGGGTAGTTCCCTTCAAGAGGACGCAATTGACGAGATGCATAAGCAACCACTCTGCGCTCTTGCATTAGGACAAAGCCTATTCCCTGACGCGAAGTGTTGGGGATATAACCCCGTGGTGAGACCCGCCCAAGTGGGGCCTGGTCATGAGGTTGGTGGCTTAACGGTAAGGTTTGGAAGAAGCTTGCTCAATGGGCCTGGAGGCCCAGAGCCAGAAGACAATGTGTGACTCGGTGGCGTTAGCCGCCGGTGGCGGCTTGCCAAACAAGGTAGGAGTAGTTAGAGGCAAGGTCGGTTATCAAGTGTGACCCGACCCGGACTCTTGTAAACCTAGGGGCTCGACCTGTGTATATAAAGGCGGGTTACCCGGGCGGCTTAGACCACGAAACCTTTGATCGAGTACTAGGTCAAGCGAATCCGCTCCCTTGTAATCGATATCCAATCAATACAACTCAAAGCAGGACGTAGGCTATTACCTCCTTCGAGAGGGGTCGAACCTGGGTAAAACATGTGTCTTTCGTCCCGACAAACCCCTTCGAGTTAACCGCCGTAGCGATGGCTTCACACCTAAGTCTTGACACTAGGACATCTGCCGTGACAAAACCACGACAGTTGGCCCCCACCGTGGGGCAGATGCTCGGTGGTTTGGAGTACTCGAAGGGCTCTCTCCCAGGGATCGAGGGATACGCCGTTAGCAGGAAGACCAAGAGTCGCCGCGGCAAGCTCTACATCGACGACGCTGGCTTGGGCCCCGAGGCCGATTCAATCGAGTACGGGTAACGGGTCCCCTTCGGCGGAATTCACGTCTTCATTGGCAGGATCAGTGGATCTAAACCCGGGCCGGACATCAGCACCGACCTCGTCGAGCCGGCTCGGCGCGCACATGATACGTCTCCAACGTATCTATAATTTTTGATTGTTCCATGCTATTATATTATCTGTTTTGGATGTTTTATATGCATTAATATGCTATTTTATATTATTTTTGGGACTAACCTATTAATCTAGAGCCTAGTGCCAGTTTCTGTTTTTTCCTTGTTTTTGAGTATTGCAGATAAGGAATATTAAACGGAGTCCAAACGGAATAAAATCTTCGGAATGATTTTTCTTGGACCAGAAGAAACCCAGAAGACTTGGAGATGAAGGCAGGAGACCTGCCGTGGAGTCACAAGCCACCAGGGCGCGCCCTAGGGGGGGGGGGGGCTCCCTGGCTTGTGGCCCCACGGCAGCCCTCCTAACCCTATTCTTCGGCCTATAAATTCCCAAATATTCCCTGGATACCAAAAAGAGCCACAAAAATACTTTTCCGCCGCCGGAAGCCTCTGTTCCCGTGAGATCCAATCTTGGAGCCTTTTCCGGTAATCTGCCGGAGGGGGATTCGATCACGGAGGGCATCTACATCAACTCCATTGCCCCTCCGATGATGTGTGAGTAGTTTACCACAGACCTTCTGGTCCATAGCTAGTAGCTAGATGGCTTCTTCTCTCTCTTTGTTCTTCATGATCTTCATGGAGATCTATCCGATGTAATACTCTTTTGCGGTGTGTTTGTCAAGATCCGATGAATTGTGGGTTTATGATCAGCTTATCTATGAATATTATTTGAATCTTCTCTGAATTCTTATATGCATGATTTCATATCTTTGCAAGTCTCTTCGAGTTATTGGTTTGGTTTGGCCAACTAGATTGGTAATTCTTGCAATGGGAGAAGTGCTTAGTTTTGGGTTCAATCTTGCAGTGTCCTTACCCAGTGACAAAGTAGGGGTAGCGAGGCACGTATTTGTATTGTTGCCATCGAGGATAAAAAGATGGGGTTTTCATCATATTGCTTGAGTTTATCCCTCTACATCATGTCATCTTACCTAATGCGTTACTCTGTTCTTCATGAACTTAATACTCTAGATGCAGGCAGGAGTCGGTCGATGTGTGGAGTAATAGTAGTAGATGCAGAATCGTTTCGGTCTACTTGACACGGACGTGATGCCTATATGCATAATCATTGCCTTGGATATCGTCATAACTATGCGCTTTTCTATCAATTGCTCGACAGTAATTTGTTCACCCACCGTATTATTTTCCTTCATGAGAGAAGCCTCTAGTGAAACCTATGGCCCCCGGGTCTATTTTCCATATTATATTTTCAGATCTATAAACCAAAAATACAAAAAATATCTCGCTGCATTATTTTTACTTTTGTTTTACTTTACGTTCTAGCAATCTTTTATATCTATCTCTATCAGATCTCATCCTTGCAAATAACCGTGAAGGGATTGACAACCCCTTTTAGCGTTGGGTGCAAGAGTTTGATTGTTTGTGTAGGTGCGAAGATTGGGGACTTGCTTGTATCTCCTATTGGATTGATACCTTGGTTCTCAACAACTTAGGGAAATACTTATCTACTTTGCTGCATCACCCTTTCCTTTTCAAGGGAAAACCAACGCAAGCTCAAGAAGTAGCAAGAAGGATTTCTGGCGCCGTTGCCGGGGAGATCTACATCAAGCCTACCAAGTACCCATCACAAACTCATCTCTTGCATTTACATTATTTTCCATTTGCCTCTCGTTTTCCTCTCCCCCACTTCACCAATTTGTCGTTTTCTTCGCCCTCTTCTTTGTTTGCCCTTTTCCTCGCCGGATCTCTTTGTTTGCTTGTGTTGCCATGTGCCTTCTATATGCTTGCATCTTCGCTTGCTAAAAATCTATTGATATGGATCCCCATCCACTTGCTAATCTTTTTAAAATACCAAATTATGATGAACCAATTGCTAGTGAGTCGAGTGCACTTGATTATCTCTATGAAGTTTTGCTTGAAAATCATGAATCTAAAAATTTTGATGAAGTGTTGAAAGAAGAAATCTATAAGGTGATTCATGATAGCTCCTTGATTGAAAAGCATGATTGAAATTATGCTACTATAAATTCTATTAATGTCAATTACGCTAATGATATGCAAAGCCACAAGCTTGGGGATGCTATGTTTGATAAAGATGATATTTTTTGTCCCCCAAGTTTTGATGAGAAAATTCATTATGATGATTGCATGCTCGTGCATCATGAAAAGAATGATTTATGTGATAGTTATATTGTTGAATTACTTCATGATGCTACTGAAATTCATTATGAGGGGGGAACATATGCTTGTAGGAATTGCAATAATATCAAGTTTCCTCTCTATGTGTTCAAAGTTTTGAAGATATGCTTGTTTTGCCTTCCTATGCTAGTTGATTCTTGTTCCCATAAATTGTTTGCTCACAAAATCCCTATGCATAGGAAGTGGGTTAGACTTAAATGTGTTAATCATGATATTCATAATGCTCATTTGCATATTTCAATTACTACTTTTTATGTGAGCATCATTGCAATCATTATGCCTAGCTAGGTGCGTTAAACAATAGCGCTTGTTGGGAGGCAACCCAATTTTATTTATTTTGCTTTTGTTTTTGCTTCTGTTTTTTAGTGCTTTACACATTATTACCTCTGTAGTAATTGTGTTTTCTTGTTTTAATTAGTGTTTGAGCCAAGTAAGATCTTTGGGATGGTCTACGGTGTTTGTGATTTGATTTTGCTGAAAAACAGAAACTTTTGCTCTCAGTCCAGGAATTTTGTAAATTCACTAGAACGTGATTTTGATCTGAAATTTTTACACAAGATTGATATACAAATTTCCCTGATTGTCCTAATTTTTCAGAATTTTTGGAGTTACAGAAGTATTCGAAGTCTATAGATTACTACAGACTGTTCTGTTTTAGACAGATTCTGTTTTCTTTGTGTTGTTTGCTTATTTTGATGTATCTATGGGTTGTATCGGGGGGTATAAACCATGGAGAAGTTGGAATACAGTAGATATTACACCAATATAAATAAATAATGAGTTCACAACAGTACCTAAAGTGGTGATTTATTTTTCTTATACTAACGGATCTCATGAGTTTTCTGTTGAGTTTTGTGTTGTGAAGTTTTCAAGTTTTGGGTAAAGATTTGATGGACTATGGAATAAGGAGTGGCAAGAGCCTAAGCTTGGGGATGCCCAAGGCACCCCAAGCCATATTCAAGGATACAAAAAAGCCTAAGCTTGGGGATGCCCCGGAAGGCATCCCCTCTTTCGTCTTCAATCCATCGGTAAATTTACTTGAGGCTATATTTTTATTCACCACATGATATGTGTTTTTCTTGGAGCGTCTTGTATGATATGAGTCTTTGCTTTTTAGTTTGCCACAATCATCCTTGCTGAACACATATTTTGAGGGGGACACGCATTAATCGTGAATTTATTAGAATACTCTATGTGCTTCGCTTATATCTTTTGAGCTAGGCAATGTTGCTCTAGTGCTTCACTTATATCTTTTTAGAGCACGGTGGTGTTTTGTTTTATAGAAATAATTGAACTCTCGTACCTCACTTATATTATTTTGAGAGTCTTTAAACAGCATGGTAATTGGTTTAGGTTATGAATTTAGTCCTAATATAATGGGCATCCAAGAGGGATATAATAAAAACTTTCATATTAAGTGCATTGAATACTATGAGAAGTTTGATTCCTTGCATATAGTTTTGAGATATGAAGATGGTAATATGAGAGTCATGCTAGTGAGTAATTGTGAATTGGAAGAAATACTTGTGTTAAAGTTTGTGATTCCCGTAGCATGCACGTATGGTGAACCATTATGTAACGAAGTCGGAGCATGATTTGTTTAATGATTGTCAACCTTTGTGTGAGGGTCGGGAGCGCGCGATGGTTAACTCCTACCAACCTCTCCCCTAGGAGCATGCGTCTAATACTTTGCTTCGATAACTAATAGACTTTTGCAATAAGTATGTGAGTTCTTTATGACTAATGTTGAGTCCATGGATTATACGCACTCTCACCCTTCCACCTTTGCTAGCCTCTCTAGTACCGCGCAACTTTCGCCGGTGCATTAAACCCACCTTCCTCAAAACAGCCACCATATACTTTCCTAAAAACAGCCACCATACCTACCTATTATGGCATTTCCATAGCCATTCCGAGATATATTGCCATGCAACTTCCACCGTTCCGTTTTTCATGACACGCACCATCACTTTCATATTGCATATAGAGTCATATTTTGTTCTAGGTATCGAGTTGTAATTTTTGAGTTGTAAGTAAATAAAAGTGTGATGATCTTCATTATTAGAGCATTGTCACGTGAGAGAAAAGGATGATGGAAGCTATGACTCCCTCACAAGTTGGGATGAGTCTCCGGACTTTACAAATAATAAAAGAGGCCAGCGAAGCCCAAATAAAAAAAATAGGCCAAAGATGCCCACCAAAATAAAAATAAAAAATGAGAGAAAGAGAGAAGGGACAATGCTACTATCTTTTTCCACACTTGTGCTTCAAAGTAGCACCATGATCTTCATGATAGAGAGTCTCCTATTTTGTCACTTTCATATAACTAGTGGAATTTTTCATCTTATGCACAACCACTTAGTTTTCTTTTTGAGCTTTCATACACTTATAGCTCTAGTGCATTCGTTGCATGGCAATCCCTACTCACTCACATTGATATCTATTGATGGGCATCTCCATAGCCCGTTGATACGCCTAGTTGATGTGAGACTATCTTCTCCTTTTTCCTCACAACCTCCACCATATTCTATTCCACCTATAGTGCTATATCCATGGCTCACGCTCATGTATTGCGTGAGAGTTGAAAAGGTTTGAGAACATAAAAGGTGTGAAACAATTGCTTGACTTGTCATCGGGGTTGTGCATGATTTAGATACTTTGTGTGGGGAAGATGGAGCATAGCCAGACCATATGATTTTGTAGGGATAACTTTCTAAGGCCATGTTATTTCGAAAGGACGCAATTGCCTTGTTAGTATGCTTGAAGTATTACTGTTTTTATGTCAATATTAGACTTTTGTTTTGAATCTTATGGATCTGAATATTCATGCCACAATAAAGAATATTACATGGATAAATATTTTAGGTAGCATTTCACATCAAAAATTCTGTTTTTATCATTTACCTACTCGAGGACGAGCAGGAATTAAGCTTGGGGATGCTTGATACGTCTCCAACGTATCTATAATTTTTGATTGTTCCATGCTATTATATTATCTGTTTTGGATGTTTTATATGCATTAATATGCTATTTTATATTATTTTTGGGACTAACCTATTAATCTAGAGCCTAGTGCTAGTTTCTGTTTTTTCCTTGTTTTTGAGTATTGCAGATAAGGAATATTAAACGGAGTCCAAACGGAATAAAATCTTCGAAATGATTTTTCTTGGACCAGAAGAAACCCAGAAGACTTGGAGATGAAGGCAGGAGACCTGCCGTGGAGTCACAAGCCACCAGGGCGCGCCTAGGGGGGGGGCCTGGCTTGTGGCCCCACGGCAGCCCTCCTAACCCTATTCTTCGGCCTATAAATTCCCAAATATTCCCTGGATACCAAAAAGAGCCACAAATATACTTTTCCGCCGCCGGAAGCCTCTGTTCCCGTGAGATCCAATCTTGGAGCCTTTTCCGGTAATCTGCCGGAGGGGGATTCAATCACGGAGGGCATCTACATCAACTCCATTGCCCCTCCGATGATGCGTGAGTAGTTTACCACAGACCTTCGGGTCCATAGCTAGTAGCTAGATGGCTTCTTCTCTCTCTTTGTTCTTCAATACCATGTTCTTCATGATCTTCATGGAGATCTATTCGATGTAATACTCTTTTGCGGTGTGTTTGTCGAGATCCGATGAATTGTGGGTTTATGATCAGCTTATCTATGAATATTATTTGAATCTTCTCTGAATTCTTATATGCATGATTTCATATCTTTGCAAGTCTCTTCGAGTTATTGGTTTGGTTTGGCCAACTAGATTGGTAATTCTTGCAATGGGAGAAGTGCTTAGTTTTGGGTTCAATCTTGCGGTGTCCTTACCCAGTGACAAAGTAGGGGTAGCGAGGCACGTATTTGTATTGTTGCCATCGAGGATAAAAAGATGGGGTTTTCATCATATTGCTTGAGTTTATCCCTCTACATCATGTCATCTTACCTAATGCGTTACTCTGTTCTTCATGAACTTAATACTCTAGATGCAGGCAGGAGTCGGTCGATGTGTGGAGTAATAGTAGTAGATGCAGAATCGTTTCGGTCTACTTGACACGGACGTGATGCCTATATGCATAATCATTGCCTTGGATATCGTCATAACTATGCGCTTTTCTATCAATTGCTCGACAGTAATTTGTTCACCCACCGTATTATTTTCCTTCATGAGAGAAGCCTCTAGTGAAACCTATGGCCCCCGGGTCTATTTTCCATATTATATTTTCAGATCTATAAACCAAAAATACCAAAAATATCTCGCTGCATTATTTTTACTTTTGTTTTACTTTACGTTCTAGCAATCTTTTATATCTATCTCTATCAGATCTCATCCTTGCAAATAACCGTGAAGGGATTGACAACCCCTTTTAGCGTTGGGTGCAAGAGTTTGATTGTTTGTGTAGGTGCAAAGATTGGGGACTTGCTTGTATCTCCTACTGGATTGATACCTTGGTTCTCAACAACTGAGGGAAATACTTATCTACTTTGCTGCATCACCCTTTCCTCTTCAAGGGAAAACCAACGCAAGCTCAAGAAGTAGCAGCGCAACCCGCCCGGCTTAACCCGGGCCGGAAGCATGTCTTCGTCGGCTTCACCCAAGGCGCGGAGTTTGAGGAAGGCCCTATGTCGCAGGAGGAAACCCTCGTCTGCTCAGAGGATGGATCCTCGAGCGGGGAGGCAGAATCAATCTACCAGCTTCACAACGGCGGACTTGGGGGCTACTTCGAGGATTACCATGACCCGGAATACTATGAGCCGCCGAGTCGAGCCACTGTCTTCATGGCTGGATCGGCACCGGCTCCTGGTAGCACGACCGCCGGTGTGACGGGATCTGGGTCAGGCAGGCCGCCGGCTCAAGTTTTGCTGGATCTGATGAACGAACTTACGACTCTGATGGGAACTGAGGTCACGGCCAAAAACCAAGCAGCCCGTAACACGGAGATCGCGAGGTTGAAGGACCAGATGGCTAGTGCCCAAGAGGAAATCAATGCGCTGAAAGCTCAGATGGAAGCTGAGTCGGAGCGCCTCAGGGCGGAAGCTCTTCGCCTTGACCTGGATCAACAGACCGCAGATGCAGTCCATCGGATGAGGCACCAGACCCGCCTGCCAGATTAGTATGAGCCTAGGAATCTTTTCAGCATGCCAGGGACAGGACGGAACGCGCCTCTGACCATAACCCGGACGGCGGAAATACCTGGGAGTAGGGCGGCGGTTCAGCATCGGCAGCCGGACCCGCCCCGCAGGAACCAGACCCCACCGCAGCACTTTCCCACACCACCCGGTCATTATTCTAACCCGGTGGAGAACATGGTGGCAGCGGCAATCAGGCTCGGCGCGCTCCCCATCCCTGATGGAACGCCTTTTGCAGAGGAAGCGCGGAATGCCATTGGATATTTGCAGACGGCTGTGGCGCAACAAGAGAAGTATGCCTATAGCCGGAGTCGCGTGCACTCGACCCCTATCCCGAGCCGCAGTTACAGCCGGCGCATAGAGTCGCCTGCGATTTCTAACAGCGAGCGACATCGGAACCCGGTGCGAGATGACCCGCCTGCTCTTGATGCCCAGGCGCTGCCGCGGCGGCTTACCAAGAATCACCCACAGTAGCGCCGTCTGTTTCGGTAGGAGCCGGAGTAACTTCCAGGGCTGTGGGAGTGCCGTGCTTAGTACCGGCTCTACGAAACGAACGCCTGCCGAAGGACTTCAAGGGTCCGCGTAAAGTACCAAATTATACTGCCGATCTGCCTCTGGAAGCTTGGATCGAGAGTTATGAGCTAGCCATGGAGATGTTAGACGTCACTGATGCAGTCTGCGCCAAATATTTCATCATGATGCTGGAAGGGCCGGCTCGCATGTGGTTGAAGGGTTTGCCACCCAACACCATTAATTCCTGGGCCGAGTTGAAGGCGAAGTTCATCAAGAATTTTCAAGGAACGTGCAAGCAGCCCATGACAATCGTGGATTTGGATCATTGTGTGCAGCGTGAGGATGAGTCGGCCCATCATTGGGTCCGGCGGGTCTCAACCATTATCCACTCCTCTAATAATATCACGGCGGCTCAGGCAGTTCTAATCCTGGAGAAGAATTGCCACTTTTTGCCCCTTAAGCAGAAGCTTGGACGGCTCAAGCGTTCATGCCAGGATATGGGGGAGCTCATGGCGGCTCTCACCAAGTATGCAGACTCTGACAGCACGAAGGACCCTGGTTCTGATGATGAGAAATTGGCTAAGGGTAAGAAGAACAGCAATGGCAAGGGTCAACAGCAGAATGGGGGAGGAAATAATAACACCGGCAATGGCGGTAAACGGAAGCACCCGGACGGCGGGTCAGATCTAGTAGCCAACAGTAATGCTGGGAGCAACCGTGGCAAGGGCAATGGTAAGCCGCCTTTCGGCAAGTCCAAGCCTTTCAATATGGAGGCAATGTTGAATGCTCCTTGCCCAAAACATAGTGTTCCCGATAAACCGTCCACTCATCCCTGGAAGGATTGTTGGGTCATGCGGGAATTCCGGAACTACAACATTAACCAGCATCAGGGTGGTGGCAGCGGACCGTCCGGCGGGTCAGGATCCGGCTCTCCTGGGTCCGGCTTTGGTGGAGGCGGCTCGGGTTCTGGCTATCAAGGTCAGGGAAGCCATGGAGGTCATAATCAACGGTCTGGTAATGGAGATCAGCAACAAAACAACCAGTCCGGGTATCAGAGTAACCCAAAACAGCTTAATGGAGGTCAATATCACGTCTTTACGACAAGCCTTGACAAGCGGGATCAGAAGGTGCACAAGCGGGCGGTTAATGCGGTCATGCCGGCTCTCCCGCGGTACTTAAAGTGGTCTGAGTATGATATAACTTGGAGCAGGGAGGATCACCCGCCGCGTGTGGATAACCCGGGGCAGTTGGCCCTGGTAGTAGCCCCCTAAGTAGGAGGCTACGTATTCACCAAGGTGCTTATGGATGGTGGCAGCAGCATCAACATCCTGTACTATGACACGTTTCGCCGGATGAACTTGCTTGATAAAGATCTCAAGCCGTCTTCAACAGTCTTTCACAGGGTAGTGCCTGGTAAATCAGCTTATCCAGTTGGAAAGATTGCCCTGGAAGTAGCCTTTTGTGATGAATTCAACTATAGGGTGGAGACCTTATGGTTCGAGGTGGTTAAAATCAAGAGCCCGTACCACGCCTTGTTTGGACGGCCGGCTTATGCCAAGTTCATGGCTAGGCCTTGTTATGTCTACTTGCAACTCAAGATGCCCGGATTAAACGAAACGATTACAGTGCATGGTGATCGGAAGATTGCTCTTGAGTGCGGGGAAGGCGACGCGGCGTATGCAGAATCAAGTTGTGCTGAGGCAGAGCTCAAGTTTTACAAGGAGAATGTTGACCCGGCAGATATGACCCCACTGAAGAAGCCTAGCACGGAATCTGAGCCGCCCCTGAAGTTTGTGGCAGAAGATACCAAGCTGGTGGATTTTACTCCTGGCGACTCATCACAGCAGTTCACTATTGGGGCCAATATGGATCCCAAATAGGAAAGCGCGCTCATCGAATTCATCCGTGAGAATCGGGACATCTTTGCATGGAAGCCTTCTGACATGCCGGGTGTACCGAGAGAATTCGCTGAGCACCACCTTAATGTGGATCCTAAGTTTAAGCCGGTCAAACAGTTCCTTCATCGTTTCAATGAGGAGAGGCGTAAGGCTATTGGAGAAGAGGTAGCCCGGCTCTTAGCAGCAGGGTTTATCGTCGAAGTTTTTCACCCGGAGTGGTTAGCTAACCCGGTGTTGGTACTCAAGAAGAATGGCACATGGCGCATGTGTGTAGATTACACTGATCTCAACAAGGTGTGTCCGGTTGATCCATTTGCTCTCCCCCGTATCGACCAGATCATTGATGCAACGGCGGGTTGTGAGAGTTTATGTTTCCTGGATGCTTATTCGGGTTATCATCATATCAAGATGGCAGTCAAAGACCAAGAGAAGACGTCTTTCATTACGCCTTTTGGAGCTTTCTGCTATATGTCTATGCCCTTTGGGCTCAAGAGCGCTTAGGCGACTTATCAGCGTTGTGTGCAGAACTGTCTTCATGGTCAAATTGGGCGCAATGTTCATGCTTATGTGGATGATATTGTGGTCAAGTCAAGGAAGAAGGAGACCCTGTTGGCTGATTTGAAGGAAACTTTTGATAATCTGCGGGTTTACAAGATGATGCTTAACCCGGCAAAGTGTGTGTTTGGTGTGCCTGCAGGCAAGCTTTTGGGATTCTTGGTCTCCGAGCGGGGCATTGAGGCTAACCCGGACAAGATAAAGGCCATCACTTCTTTGTCTAAGCTGGCGTGTAATAATGATGTTCAGCGCTTGGCGGGTCGTATTGCCGCTCTGAGCCGGTTCATAAGCCGCCTGGGTGAGAAAGCTATTCCTCTGTATCAGATGATGAAGAAAACAGACGACTTCGTCTAGAGTGATGCGGCTAATGAGGCATTTGAGGCGCTCAAGAAGCAGTTGGCTGAGCCGCCCGTTTTGCCTGCTCCGGTGGAAAAGGAGCCTTTGCTCTTGTACGTTGCGGCTAACAACAGAGCTGTCAGTGCTGCAGTTGTGGTGGAGCGCAAGGAGGCGGGTAAGGAGTACCCAGTCCAGCGGCCGGTTTACTATGTCAGTGAGGTCTTGACGGAGTCCAAGCAAAGATATCCGCATTGGCAAAAGCTGGTGTTTGGGGTATTCATGGCCAATCGCAAGCTGAAACACTATTTCCTTGGGCATCCAATCACAGTGGTCAGCTCTGCTCCTTTGGGAGATATCATTCAAAACAGAGAAGCTACTGGCAGGATTCCTAAGTGGGCAATTGAGCTTGGGCCTCTCAATTTGAAATATGTGCCCCGGATGGCTGTAAAATCTCAAGCCCAGGTGGACTTTATCAATGACTGGACAGAGTGTCAAGCACCCGAGGAGAAGCTGGACAATACATATTGGACGATTCATTTTGATGGTTCCAGGCAATTGGAAGGCTCGGGGGCTGGAGTTGTTCTAACTTCCCCACGAGGTGACAAATTCTGTTATGTTTTGAGGTTAATGTTTCCTTGTACTAACAATGCAGCTGAATATGAGGCTTTGCTTCACGGGCTCCGTGTGGCCAAGGAGATGAATATGAGCCGGGTCAGATGTCTTGGCGACTCAGACTTGGTGGCTCAGCAAGTCTCGGGCACGTGGGACTCTAAGGATCCTCGCATGGCGGCTTATCGCCAGGCGGTTGATGTTATTGATGGCCACTTCAAGGGCTATCAGGTGGATCATATTGATCAGCGGAAGAATGAGGCGGCTGACGCGTTGTCAAGGTTGGGATCTCAGCGTAAGCCGGTGCCGCCTAATGTGTTCCTGGACGTATTGCATCACCCGTCGGTTAAGTTGCCGTCGGAAGAGGATTTGTCTATACCTGACCCAGAAGGACAATTGGTGGCAGCTCTCTGCACAATCCCTGATTGGACGCTGCCTTATCTGGCGTATCTGACCCACGGCGAGTTACCTCAAGACGAGACTCTGGCGCAGTAGATTATAAGGTGGTCTAAATCTATGACTATTGTCAATGACGAGTTACACAGGTGCAGCGTGACTGGCGTCTTTCAGCGATGTGTTTCTCCTGACGAGGGTCGTGAAATCCTGCAAGAGATACATGCCGGCGATTGTGGTCATCACGCCGGGTCAAAATCTTTGGTGGCCAAGGCTTTTTGACACGGTTTTTACTGGTTAACAGCTCATAAAGATGCAGAGTACTTGGTCAATAAATGTGACGGGTGCCAAAAATTTGGACGACGTGCCCATGTGCCGGCTCAAGAGTTACGGATGATTCCAATCACCTGGCCGTTTGCAGTCTGGGGGCTTGATATGGTGGGACCTTTTAAGAGGTCTAAAGACAAGAAGACCCACCTCTTGGTGGCGGTTGACAAGTTTACTAAGTGGGTTGAGGTTGAGCCGGTCAGCAAGTGTGACGCAGCAACAGCAGTTTAGTTCGTCAAGAAGCTGATCTATCGGTTTGGTTATCCTCATAGTATCATTAGTGACAATGGCACAAACCTGTCCAAGGGGGCTATGAAGGAGTTTTGTGATGGTGAGCATATCTGCCTCGATGTATCTTCTGTGGCTCACCCACAGTCTAATGGTCAAGAAGAGCGTGCTAACCAGGAAATTTTGAGAGGGATAAAACCCCGGCTTATGGTTCCTTTGGAGCGCACGCCGGGTTGTTGGGTGGAGGAGTTACCTTCAGTTCTTTGGAGCATAAGAACCACCCCCAACAGGTCAACAGGCTATACGCCTTTCTTCATGGTTTATGGCGCAGAAGTTGTTCTCCCCAGTGATATTCGTCATGACTCACCCAGAGTGGCTGCTTATGTAGAAGCTGATAATGAGACGGCGCGTCAGGATGCTTTGGATGCCTTAGACGAAGAACGGGATCTTGCAGCAGCACGGTCCGCGATTTACCAGCAAGACCTGCGTCGCTATCATAGCCGCAGGGTCAAGACCCGGACGTTCCAAGAAGGCGACTTAGTACTCCGTTTGATTCAAGACCAGTCAGATATGCATAAGTTGTCACCTCCTTGGGAAGGACCGTTTGTCATCAGCAGAAATCTCAACAATGGTTCCTACTATCTCATCGATATACGGGAGAGCGACAAGTCACGCACTTCTGGTGAAGAGACTGCAAGGCCATGGAATATTGCTCACCTTCGGCCATACTATACTTGAGCCGCCGGTCCGGCTCTCATCAATGTACATACCCCTGTCATTGTATATACCACCTTTTATGATATAATAAAGTTGGCATCCCCATAATTCGGGGCCTCTGCCGTTTTCTTGCACCAAGTTTAGTGCAAAAAGTTGATTCTTCATCAGGTCACTTTGGGGCTTCCAACCCTCTGGGTTTAGCTTTCATACCCTCTTGGCCAGGCTTTATATGCCATGTTCGAGTTAAACCTGCCTGTTTGCAACTTGCTACTCCACCATGTGACCCGCCAAACTCTTGACAGTCAATCTTGCTCAGAGACCCTGAACTTTCATAGTCAATCTCGCACAAAGACCCTGAACTTGTCAAGGTTTAAACGGCGGCTTTTGTCACGAGAGAGCCGGCTTACAGTGAGCTAGGATAAACTCGCCTTGTCTGCTGTAGTCTCTCCGCTATGTGGCCCGTTCGTACTCTTAGCAACGTCAATCTTTTAAAGACCCTGAACTTGCTAAGGTTTAAACGACGGATTTATGTCACGTGAGAGCCGGCTTACGAGGTTCCAGGCTTTTATGCCTAGCTTCTTTGGAGGCAGTACAAAAATGTTTTACAAAAATAAGAACTATCTGTCTTGCTGTGCCTTTAAAGCCGGCTTATAAGGCAAGATATATGCAAATTACTTGTTTTTTGCAGGTATTTTTCATGATAAGATTCTAAGTTTTTGGGAAACCCCGACTTGGCATCGCTCATGGAATATAACCCGCCGGGGGAGTCAATGCAATCAGATGAGTGTATCAAGACATTAATGCTAAATCGCCGGCATATGGGCAGAAGGAGTTTTAAAAATGCACAAAGGCACATGGGCAGGCAATCAAGTTTTTCTACTACTATTACAAGGCCTCGCAGGGCCCAAAACATGGTGCTCAAGTTTTTTCACAAGGTATAACCCGGCGGCTCAGTTTCACCCAGGTTAGCATCTTTGAAGGCCGGCTCTTCACCTAGCTTGTCGACGGGTCACCGTGCGCCGGGTCTTCGGGCTCCTGGATCTGAAGGTTATCCACATCCCAGTTACAGTTGAGTAGAGCTTCAAATTGGGCTTCATCATTCAAGATTGGAGACGGGTCAACGTTAGGAGCGAAGATATGCTTACGCCGTTGGGGAGTTAGATCCTTTGGTTCAAAGGTAGGCGCCCGGATTCGTGTGTTGTTGGCGTCGTAAGCCGCCTGATATGTCTTCAGATCAGCTTCGGCGGCTAGCTGGCTACCCAACACCCGGGACGTTTTGTGGCAGCGGGCGTAGTCGGCTTGGGTGAATTCCGACCCGTTGTATTTCAGTTGTGGAAAACCCCCCATCATCTCCTTCGGGTTAAGTTCTGGTGCATATGCCAACGCCTGGCTCAGCGCAGATATGGCGCCCTTGCGGGCGGCTGATTTCTTTATTTCTTCGAAGTGTTGGGGGACGGTGGGGAGGCACTTTAGCACATCTTTGATCAGCTTTGGCACACCTTTCTCACCAAAGACTGCCCTGGCGGTAAAGAGGCTTCCAGGGTACAGCTGTTCAGTGAAAGCGTATAAGGCCTTTAGCTTCAACAGACTGTCATCCGGAAGTTGGCGAGTTCGTTGGCCTGCAAAAGGGATTGAGATTGTAAGTCGCCGAGCGAGTCTCCGTAGGATCATTTCAAGCATAATTACAAGTATAGTTAACAATGCTTACCAAAGACGGCTTCGGTCATCCGGCTTATGTGCCGCTTCAGGCTGGTCAGCTCTTCATTCACCGTTTTCAGACGGCCCTCGGCGTCTTCTGCACGCTTGGTCAGGGCGGCTTGGCTCGTTTCGGCAGACTCTTTGTATGACTCAAGCTCAGTTTTGATTTTTTCCAGCTCAGTCAAGGTGATCTGCCACTTTGCGTTGGCTTCCGCTCGGCCCTCTTGTTGTAGTGCCAGACTCTTCTGAAGGTCTGTCACATTAGCTTCAACAACATTTAAGGATTCCTGCACAAGACAAGTCATAACGAGGCAAGATTATCAGTTTCAAGCCGCCAGTCCGGCTCATACTGGTCTTTAGAAGTTTGGCAGAGAATCATTACAAGTCCCAAGCAGATTGCAAGCAATATACTTGGCACTTGGGGGCTAATGTGTATCAGTTCTTTCATATGTTTGCAATACAAATAAGACCCGGGTCATCTTCATGAAGATAACCCGGCCCTTGGGGGCTACACGTTGTTCTATAAATCTGGGATCAGGTCTACAAAAAGTGCCGGCTCATTATGGGTATAATGACCCGGCCCTTGGGGGCTACACCATTGGTCTATTCAAGTTTATATATTATTTCAAGACCCGGCTTATTTTCGAGAATATAAGCCGGCCCTTGGGGGCTACGTAAGGGTATACAGAAAGCAGAGAAGTGGAATACCTCATATTTTCTCTTCATCATATCTACTAATCTGGCTTCCATGTCCCGGCTGGCGGCTAGGCGGCTCAAGTAGCCCGAGTGCAATTCATCAGCGGTCAGTTTCTCCAAATTTGGCAGGTCAATTTTGTTTTTATCCTTCTCAGGAGAAGATGTTTCAGCCTTGTTGATATGCTTGGTTAGCACGTTGGAGGGGGATGGAGCGGCATAGGCTGAGCCGGTAATGGTGACCTCTTCTTCCTAAGCCGGAACCTCTTGAGTTGGTGGCAAGGGGCTGGGCGGCTTAGGGCCCATTTCCAGAGAAGCTTCAGCGATAACAATGTCAGCATCCACCGGCTCGTTGGGCTGGGGAGTGTCATCATGAGCACCCTGGCCAGCATCGGATGGCTCCACTTGAGTTTCAGGAGTGTCAAGCTTCGGATCTTCCGGCTCTGCGGCATCCGGACGGGAAGATGACCCGGTCAGTTTTCTTTTCTTGGCCATAGCCCTGCAAAACATGGATCTCATGGTCAGTTATATGCAAGGACAGTATAGTAGTAAACAGGGAAAGGAAGTTTACCCCGGATTGATAACAAGGGGAGGCAGCTTGGTGGCGGTTGAGTCGCCAGACGAAGGAGGAGTCTCCTGATACAATTTGATGGAACAATATGAGTAAGGGGCAGCACAAGGTTAATATGTAGAAATACAAACATAAGCCGGAAGTACCTCGTTGCGACGTTTTCGGCGAGCCGGAGTGTCAGGCAAGCCAGCAACCAAGTCTTCAGAGCCGCCGCTCCGGGTCTGACGTCTGGCATCATATTGCTGTTTCTTCAAAAGAAAGTCGGGGTCCAAGTGAGCAAGAGGATGTGAAAACTTAACTTTCCGGATGACCCGCCGGATTCTCTCTGTTGGTAGAGGTTCTGAGTCGGAGGAGATGATAGTTACCTCTGCAGCCCTGGCTTCACTGGCCTCCGCCTCTTCCTGAGAAGAGTCAGTGTCAATAAGTTGTATAAAAAGACGGCCAAGGGAATCAAGTTCTACCTCTGAGTCGTCCAGACTGAATAGTTCTTCGGTTGATTGTTTCCTTCTACGAGCCGGAGCTTTGGCCTTGGTTGCCTTGTTTGCTTTGCTTTTCTTTTTGGAGGTAATGGTTAACCTCTTGTTCCAGAAGGAAGAGCCGGACTACGTATAAGTATATGCATTGGCAGAATGGTTAAAATAGAATACAGGAAGTAAGGCATTTAAGGAAAGGGTGAATATTAGGGTGAAAAGATTCACCTCTGGAGCCGGATTAAGAGCATAAAAGGGACTTAACCCTGTCTTGTTGCAGACTGCTTGAGGCTCTCCCAGCAAAGATTTGACGATGGCATTGAGATCCTGGTCTACCAAGGGGGTCTGGTTGAAGCGTTGAGGATCGTTCACCTCGCCAGTATACTGGCACATTAAGGCATCATGGCGGCTCAGCAGCAGAATCCTCGAGGAGACCCAGCAGCGGGTCAGATCAACGCCTCTTAACCCGTTGTCTAACAAGGCCCTTATTTTTGAAAAGGTTGGACCGTATTGGATGCGCTCTGCGGCATACATCCGGTCTGGGAGCTCGGTGTCGGTGCTGAGCCGGTAAGGACGGTAACCCGGGAGTGGATTCTCTCCTTCTGGGGAGGTGTCTTTGTAATAAAACCAGGTCTTGTTCCAGTCCTTAGGATGACTCGGCAGAACTGCTGCTGGAAAGAGCACATCCCTCCGTCTCTAAAGAGTGACACCTCAAAGCTCAAGACCAAATCTTGCAAAGAGACCCTGAACTTGGCAGTTAATCTCGCAATAAGACCCTGAACTTATCAAGGTTAAAACGGCGGCTCTTGTCACGAGAGAGCCGGCTTACAGTGAGCTAGGATAAACTCACCTGTCCGTTGTAGTCTCTCTGCTATGTGGCCCGTTCGTACTCTTAACAGTCAATCTTTTTTAAGACCCTGAACTTGTTAAGGTTTAAATGACGGATTTATGTCACGTGAGAGCCAGCCTACGGGATTAAAAGGCTTTCATGCCAAAGCTTCTTGAAAGCAAATCTTGAGTTTTTCAAAAAAAAATAAGAACAAGAGTTAATCTCTTGTGATTGTGCCTTCAAAGCATAATCTCTGTTAGTTATTTTTATCATATGCATACATCATCATGCATTGCATCATGCGTCATACATACATATCATGCCTGTCTTCAAACCGGGTCAAAGCATAAACTTCTGCAGGAGCAAATAGATCTTTGATAGCCAAAATGGCTGGATCTTCATCATGGTTTATCATAACCAGTATTAAATGATTGGGGTTTTTTCAAGCCAGCTCGGAAGAAATTACTATTCTTGAAGAGCCGCCCTATCACATATAATGTCGTGTCATCTAATTGACCGGCTCTTGGATTTTTTCCAACTTGTGTTCTGTAGTAAACTACAACACTTATGGATTTCTCAAACATATATTTGCCGGGTTGCACCGCAACCACGAGCAGGGATTTTCATTTCAAGGACAAAGGCATTATTCCGGGATATTCGACAAAATACCGGGTTACAACCACGGTCAAGGAGTCATTCAACAAATTATGATGAGTTATATTATTCTCACACAGTTCCAAGTCGCTGCAGGCATATGACCCGGCACTTGGGGGCTACATCATATGATGTTTTTCTTTTCAAAGGAGAAGTGCATGTAAGTCCCGAGTCGCTGCAGGCATACGACCCGGCACTTGGGGGATACAGTATTCAGCTGCTGAAACAGATTGTAAAGGTCCAAATTGAAGACCCGGCCCATCACATACTAATGAGCCGGCCCTTGGGGGCTACACATGTGAAATACAAGACACTCAATCTATATCTGGCGACTCAGATGACAACCCAGATTTCTCAACATTCAACACCAAGTTGAAAGTCCCATGTCGCTGTAAGCATGCACCACGGCACTTGGGGGCTAATGAAAGTTGTTTTTTCAAATCATTACATTGTCAACAGGTCTTGTTATCTCAAGGAGATGAGCCGGCCTTTTCTATCTTTTTCTAAGTCCCAGCCCAGTATTTTCTTACTGAGCCGGCCCTTGGGGGCTACACATTGCTCCTCGAGTCCATATGATCAGATCTACAAAAAGTTCCTGCTCATTATTGCATAATGACCCGGCCCTTGGGGGCTACACTAGCTGAAGTTTTATGAGCATAAGACATTTACAAGTCCCAGGTTGCTGCAGGCAAGACAACCCGACACTTGGGGGCTACAGGTAATATGGATATAAAAAAATATAGAAGAACACTTTCAAGATGTCAATTGTGAGCGAGACTGGTCTCATTTCTTCATGGAGCTGAAAGCATTGAAAGACCGGCTCAACATCACACGGATTTCTTTACTCCCAATAATTTTATCAAGTCAGCTGGAGTCTAGTTGTTTGACCCGGCGTCACCAACAATCGTGACCCGGCATTATCAAAAGATCATAACCCGACAGAGTCTATATAAGCAACCCGGCTTCACAAATTGAAAGTGATTTAACAATGGACGAATTTCTATTCCCAATCAAAGCAATGGAAAGCCGGCTCAACTTCATATGATTTTCTTATCTCCGATATTTTCATCGAAGCCAAAGCATTGGAGGATGACTCAACGGCATATGGGTGTTCTATTCCCAATATTTTATTGCAAAGGACGAGGACCTGCAAGATGATTATGAAGACGGCTCGTTCACATGAAGAAGAAACCCGGATTTTCATGGAGCCACTTCATTAAATTAAGCTGGCCAGTGGAGCAAACCAGTCCCTTAACATATTTGTTATTCTTATTTCAGGAGCTTACCATGAATAAATTCAAGCTAAGTTGGGGTCTAATGTCAGGGATATTACCCCGCGGTATAACCCGGCAGGAAGTATGACCCGGCCGGGACTTGGCGGCTCACTGGTGCCCCGGCCGAGCTTGACGATTCATTGGTGACCCGGCAGGAGGTATGACCCGGCCCATCATATGGCGGCTTATAGGTCACCTCTATTACCGGGTCGCAGGACGACCAGGCCCAAGGCCCAGCATGCAAGCCGGCGCAAGGCGGCTCATGGACGGGCCTGGAGGGCTGGCTCACAGAGAAGGCCCAAGATGAGGAAGGATTGCCTCACAAAGGAAACAAGACCCGGATTAGGATTCAAGAGAGACTAGTCCTAATCCTACTCCTAGTAGGACTCTACATGTAAACCTACCCCTTCAACCTATATAAGGAGGGGTAAGGCGCCCCAAGAGTTAGAACTTCAAGTCATTAGAGATAGATAGATTAGAGGCTCTTGAGATTAGAGGTAGCGACTCCGCACCCTTGTAATCGAGATCGTCATCATCATCAATATAGACACAAAGCAGGACGTAGGCTTTTACCTCCATCGGAGGGGCCGAACCTGGGTAAACTCGCGTCTCTCGATTCCGACCAACCCCTCTTAAGCCGCCACATAATTGTGATGGCCTCACACCTAAGTTCTCTCACGAGGACATCATGCCGTGAAAAATTCACGACACGAAGCGTCACAATAAATGACGAAGTCTTTACGAGTATCCGGAGGAGCAAGCACTGGAGCAGATGTCAGCTTGTCTTTAAGTGCCTGAAAGCTCTCCTGACATTTTTCTGTCCACTCATATTTAACGCCTCTGTGAAGCAGATTGGTTAAGGGCTTTGCAATCTTGGAGAAGTTCTCGACGAATCGACGGCAATAGCTGGTGAGTCCGAGAAAACTTCTGACTTGCTTGACATTCTTCGGGGGAGTCCAGTCAAGAATAGCCTGAACTCGTTCAGGGTTAACCGCAATACCATCCTTGGAGATCACATGACCAAGGTAGGTTACTTCGTCCATCCAGAACTCACACTTGGAATACTAGGCATAAATTTGATGTTCCCGAAATCTTTCCAGCACAAGGCGCAGATGTTCAGCATGCTCTTCTTTATTCTTGGAGAATACCAGAATAACATCCAAATAAACCACGACAAATTTGTCGAGGTAGTCCATGAAGATATAATTCATCAACCGAGAGAAGGTTGCTGGAGCATTGGTTAAACTGAAAGACGTGACAGTGTACTCGTATGAACCAAAACGAGTAACAAATGCGGTCTTGGGGATGTCTTCTTCTTGAACACGGATCTGATGGTAACCCAACCTCAAGTCGATTTTAGAGAATATCGAGGAACCAGCAAGTTGATCATATAAATCATTGATCCGAGGAAGGGAATATTTGTTCTGAATTGTTGCCTGGTTGATTGGACGGTAATCTTGAACTAAATGATTTGTCCCATCCTTCTTCTTAACAAAGAGAGAAGGTGCTCCCCAAGCAGAGGAACTTGGACGAATGAACCATTGACGAAGCGAATCATCAATTTCTTGTTTTAGCTCAAGGAGTTCATGAGGAGGCATCTTATATGGCCGCTTAGCAATAGGGGTGGTGCCTGGCACTAAGTCAATGACAATCTCGACAGCTCTTACAGGGGAATCCCTAGAAGTTCTTCTGGAAAGACATCTTGAAAATCACGGACCACTGGGATTTTTTAAATTCCCTCAAGAGGTGACGTGTTTAATGCATTCAGGGCATATAGGCGGGCTTCAGCATTTAACAGCTTGGAATGACATGATCGAGTACAATTCATAACCAAAGAAGATTACTAAGAGTTGTTGAATCGCAATGCGTAATCGATTCAGATATCAATATCCTTAATTGTCCAACAACTCAGAACACGAGGAAACTGGAATCAGTGAAATATCATAGTTGATGAGGAGCTCATAAGAAGTTATAAAGCTCCATTATATTTATCAAGATACCAGGGATAATACTCGGAGGTAGATCAGAATAGAGGTTATACTAGCGTATTGATCTGTGGAGGACAAGCACTTTAACTTGTCTAGGAACGAAAACAAAGTAGAGCATCATGGTCAGAGCCACGATTGTAAAGGACAAGATCACAGATACCGGATCAAATTATACCAAGAGAAATTTATCGTTACGAGAAGCTTCTATGATAAGATCAACATTGCTTCCATGGGCATGAGCACAAAGTTCAAGGTCGACTCCCACTTCATCAATGCATCACCTTCCATTTACTCCTCGCCTTTGATAAAGTTGTAGTTTTGAAAGTCTAACTCGCAAAACACCAGGAGAGTAAGACGCGTGAAAACTGTCGGGTTCACACGAATTAAGGAAGTCATAGGTCCAACCCATCGGGGCATGTTAGGAACATATATCACAAGCTTCAAGAGAATTAACACATGCTTGACAAAAGAGCATGGCTGACAAAAGCATAGGATACAACTTATCAGAGGGAGAAGGCACAATTTACCAATGTCATCATGTAACAGGGGAAGAACATCGCAATAATTTTGAATGTGAAGGATGCTATCGGATAATAACCCAACAATGGGTCTGGCGGTCCAAAAAGGACCTGATGTGAGTATCGGTACTCAATCAGAGGGAGAAGAATGCAAGGCATCAGATTATAGAACATCCAATAATTTGATGCTTAAATAACCAAAGGAATTAAGATTCCCAATTTGGTGTATCAGAATCAGATGCTCCGATCAATAAAAATAAGTTGAAAGGACTTAGATGGACAATCAACCAAGGTTGATTTAACGAGAACCATCTCCTGATTGGAAAGACGACTGAGTCGGATAGATAATTCATGAGTATCAAGTGAGGATTGTGTGCATTCACACACAAGTTGAATCAATAAGGTCAAATGATAATCACAGAGGATTTTAATGGTTATTGCTAGACATATGGAATTAACCACAATGTAAGCAGGTGAGAAAGGTCAAGAGCAATAGGCTACTGAGGATTTCGGAAGATCGAATAGCATTTCAAAGAATTTTGTGAGACACATGAACAACTGGGGATGAACGAATCCTCGATGAGGGTGAGGAGTTATCTGTAGGGGTTGGCGGTGGAAGGAAAATCGCAAAAGCAATGGGCACAAGTTCTCGGAAGAACATCAGAGAGTCGCTTCGAAGTCTTCTGATGAATCAAGCCATCGTCTGGATTGGGGGGACTCTCCGGGGGAAGTAGTTACGAGAACCTAGAGTTAGAGTTAGCAAAATCTTTAACCCAAAAGAGAAGAGAGATCAGAACCCAGAGTATAGACGAGGAATAAAAGATCCTAATACCACCCGATTGAGATGTGGGCCCGTAAGCCACACAACTATGTTAGTAAATGTTTTTCAATGACTAGACTCAACTTCGGCCAAGGAGTTGGAAAGGGGGCTACCTACAGGCAGTCGGCTCTGATACCAACTTGTGACGCCCCCAATTTCAACCGTATGCTAATCATACACGCAAATGCGTACGACCAAGATTAGGGACTCACTAATCAATATCACAACACAACTCTAGACACAAATTAAAGTCATACAGCTTCATATTACAAGCCAGGGGCCTCGAGGGCTCGAATACAAAGCTCGACAAGCACGAGTCAGCAGAAGCAAATAATATCTGAGTACAGACATAAGTTAAACAAGTTTTGCCTTAAGAAGGCTAGCACAAACATAACAACAGATCGAACGAGGCGAGGCCTCCTGCCTGGGAACCTCCTATCCTACTGTTGGTCGGGGGCAGCCTCCACGTAGTAGTAAGCTCCAGCGGTGGTGTAGTAGTCGTCTCCGGTGTACTCCATCTCCTGGGCTCCATCGTCTGAACTCAGAATCGTATCGAGGGGGAAAGAGAAAGCAAAGCAGCGGTGAGTACTCATCCAAAGTACTCGCAAGACTGACATCAGAACTATGCTAAGTATGCATCACTATCAAGGAATGGGGTTATATCTGGGTTGACTGCGGAAAGCAAGAATAGGGGGAAGGCCTAGTCCTATCGAAGACTAGCATCGTCAGCATCTTGCAGCATTAGAAGAGAGTAGACTGGTATCTCATATATAGCAATATTATTGTAGCAATTTTATTAAGTAACCACGCCCAGAGATTCTTCCTCGACTCCCTGCGAGAAAGCAATCTCGGAGCCAACATTCATTTCAATTTTAAGTCACAATTTTAGTTGTAGTAGATCAAGGTACAACTCCAAGTCCTCCTGTTACCGTGGACACGGCTATTCGAATAGTTGAATTCATCCCTGCAGGGGTGCACCACATTTCCACACACGTCTGATAACCTTTGGCCGGACACACTTTCCTGGGTCATGCCCAGCCTCAAGACATCAACACGTCATTGCCCTACCTAGGCTCAACAGAGAGGCCAACCCGCCGGTCTAAATCCTAAGCGCGCAGGGGTCATGGGCCCACTCACCCTTTGCACTCATGCACGATGCGTACGCAGCCGATGTCAGTCCTAGCACACTCTAATACAAGATCAATGTCGTTGCGGACCACTCGGGCGCGCGCCGCTCCACTGCTGACGTCCGAAGAGCTTCGGCTGATACAACGACGCCGAGTACCCATAACTTTTCCCTCGTGAGGGCTGTTGCGAAAAAGATCAAACGACCAACTCAGATCAAATACCCAACCCATTAGCATTTTATTAATGCGGGGCAAGCGCGACCCATGATGTGCGGTCCCGTCGCCCCGTCTCGAGGATGTGTGGCAAGGGCCTTACCTGCCCGGCCACGCCTCGTCATCATCAAACCGTGGGTACCCTTCAGGGTCGACCCATCACCAACATCTTTCTTTATCCAAGTCATAGTAACCGTGTGTATAAAACATCAAGGTGGGAACTGAGGAATCACCCTCAAAGGCTCTCGCTCAATGTAACCGTCAAGGTGGGCTTAGAGGAATCACCCTCGGGGGTCCCACACTTGAGGGGGTTGCACGACAGAGTCGATATCGGGAGTGGTAGAGAGGTATCACCCTCTGATTACCACGACCGACTAGCTACACTACAGGGCTAACATCATGAGTACATCACGAGGTGTCACCCTCGGTACTCGATGGTAGTTCCGCAGAGTCGTACAACTAAAGGGGTGTGCGGTGATGTGAGGGGTCTGGCTCGTCGGTCATGATGACCGAGTAAACTGATATTAAAAGCGGGGAAACTGGGACTAAGGGGTCACTGGGGATTCATTGATCAACCTATACTAAGCAGTTGATATGACAGCAGGTACCGTAGCAGTTCATCAAAAACAGGCTATGCGTCAGAATAGGAGCTATCTATAACAGTAGCAAAATCTAATGTAAGAATGAGAGGGAAAGAATTGGGCGATATCGGAATGATCAAGGGGGGGTTGCTTGCCTTGCTGCTCTGCGGCAAAGGCCTGATCGTCAACGGCGTAGTCATACCCGGCAGCACCGTCAGTCTCGGGGTCTACCGGTAAGAAGAGGGGGAGAAACAATAAATATAAAGCACAGATGCATCACAATGCATGACATGGAAATTAACAAAGCTAGGCATGTGCTAACGCAGTAATACACGTCGCAGACAGATCGGAAGAATATCTGACGATATTTCCCGGATCTCAGGCTACTACCGGACAGACGAAAACGATGGAAATGTTCCACGTTCGTTATGATAGAAGCGCGTGAAAGACGAACGGACTGCGTATACGGATTCGTGGGATTTTTCTAAGCAACTTTCATATATAAAATATTTTTACCCGAGTTACGGATTATTTATTATTAATTTTTAAAGTTTTATTAATATTCTGAAATTAACAGATTTAAATTAATTCAATAAATGTAATTATGACATCAGCATGATGTCATGCTGACATCAGGAGTCAACAGGGGGTTAACTGGTCAAACTAACCAGGGGGCCCCTATTGTGAGTGACACAGGTTTAATTAAGGTTTAATTATTATTAAACAGAATTAATTAGGGGGTGAGACCCGTCGGCGGCGGCGGCGCAAGGCACGCACACCTGGCCGCGGGCGCGAGCAGCGACGAGGGGTATGAGGCACGGCGGCGACGGGGCCGGAGCGGGGCCGGTGAGAGGGGGCGGCCAGCTGCGGCGCACGGGCGTAGTTGGGCACGCGCGGGGGCGAGGCCACGACGGGGCGACGCGGGGCCGCGGTGGGCGGCGCCGGCGGCCGGACCCGACCGGAGTGGAAGGGGGAAGGAGGGGGTAGAGGAGGGAGGAGCCCATGGGAGGGCTCACCGGCGATTCATGGGAAGAGGGGCGGCGAGGCGTGGTGAGGTCCGGTGAGGGAGGCGGGCGTTGCGGTGACGAGGCGGCGCCGGTTGGGGAGGGCGCCGGCGTCGGGGAGGAGGCGAAGAGGCCTCGTGCGACAGGGAGGCGACCAGGCGCCGGCGAGGGGCACGGTCCGGCGGGGTGGGGCGGCGCGGAGGCGCCGGGCGCGGGCGGCGGCGGCCCCGATCCGTTCTGGATCGGGAGCGGGGGGAGGAACGCGGGGTGGGGGAGCGAGTGGGGTGTGGGGGGTTAGGGTTTGGTGGGGGTGCGGGGTGTTGTAGTGGCCGGGGGTGGGCCAGTTGGGCCGCATGGGGGGAGGCTGGGCCACGGCCCGGTTGGGGCCGGCCCAGTGGGGAGGGGGGGTTTCCCTTTTTTTTGCTTTTGTTTTTTTGTTATTTATAATCTTCTGTTTCATTGTTTATTTCAATTAGTGAACTTAATTATTTTCAAAAATGTTGATTTCTACAACACAATTACCTATGCATTATTTTTCGCATCTCGAACACTTTTGTTTTGGCATTTGGAAACTTTAATTTTCAACTCTAACTTAAATTTGAATTTCATCGTGATTCGAAACAAAGTGGGTTTAGCAACAGTGGAAGCGATGACAAGGCATCATTAGCGTGGGATTACTGTAGCTTAATTATCCGGGTGTTACAACATGCAACTCAATTAAAGGAGGTTAGTAAAGTCCAATAAAGCTCTCATGGGTCCAAGCAAGTCATCTGGGTCAACGAAACTCCAAGTAAACTAGTGTACTATAAGATGTCCAATCTCTCCGCCAAAAAGAAAATTCAACTTACTCCAGGACAAAGACTCATCAAGAACCCGCCAAGGACCCTAGATCACCGACCAAACAAAGACATCCAAGGAAGTACTTCAGGACTAAGTTTATTGATCTGAATCCATAAAAGAAGACTCTGATGACTCCGGCCCAAGGGGACACCTGTTGTAGTACTGATTTCAACCCTCGAGGTTCCACCCTTTATCGCACATGGTACTCTACATAGAAATTCGACAAAAGTTAAGGACATTCAACTCAAGTCAGGGAGGTTAGTAAAGTCCAATCAATATCTCATGGGTCCAAGCAAATCATCCCGGTCAACGGAAGTCCAAGAAAAATTTTGTGGTCAATATGTGAGGACCACGTAAAAGAATAACTCAAATGAAGTCAAAGGATCAAAGAAGCTCAACCCTAAGCAAAGAAGACTCCAAATAACGTACACATTCTCCCTTAATGGTCTACAAGCCTACAATCCACCTCATAGCTCAACTAGAGGCATATATGAGGCAAAGGACGGAAAATTACCTAGTTCTACACTCTCACCTCCTTATTTCAAGGGTAGTTTTGGTCATTTGTCAAGGACCCACATGGACATGTAAATCACTCACTCCTTAGTCCTTACTTGAATAAACTTAAGAGGATAGTCACTTTCCCCTACTAACTCTCTCGGGAGAGTTAGCAAGTTCGAGATTCGGAGTCCGAGGGACTGAGCCAGGCTTGGACTAGTCGGGGTAGAGGGACTCAAAAATCAAAGAGATTCCAAGTGTCCCGTGCATCGGGCACTACTCTCGACGATCCTCCATAGGAGTAGGTCATGCTCTGATGAGGCAGCTGAACCTATTTTAAAAAGATAATTGTGTCACTTTGTTGAGTGTACGTTAACCTTCTCTATATGGTCATTGTACGCACCCCCGCCTAGTTATCACTAAAACCGTAGCTAAGGACATCCCTAATCAAAAGTTGATTCTTGAACGTCAATATAAAGAAACCAGCTAGCCCGGATAGCATGGCCACATCAAACTTGTGTAAGATTGGCTTCTCTTCTTTGCGAAGAAACTACTTATAGAGTGCCCATGCACTATACTATACAGTGTATTATGTTGTTTAACACAAAATTAAGCAGCTCTAGTCATTGAGTTGTCGATGTATCGATATATGCTTAATAAGATAATTCTTGAAGATGTTGTGGCTCAGTTTCATTGGATTAGTCTTGCCACTTGGTATCGATTCTTCAATAACGCTTTCGCTGACCTATGGCGGATAGTGTGGTACTGCAAAACTCTACAATGTTTCGTGATGTGCATATATCAAATTGTTAAAAAAATATTCTTTTTAGTTGATGCCCTTACCAGGTTATTAGATTTTACATCGTTGGATGAACTCCTCTATATAGGCGACAATGACCAAGTCAAGCATCCCGCTGAAAAGAGTTTCAAAAAAGCTTTGAGGTGGGAACGACAACTCAGGGCACTCACATTGAATGGTCTGGCATCAACCTAAACTTTATCATTGTACATGTATGATTTCTGGCGATGTGGCGGTCAGAGAAGATGGATTTTAGTTTCCGCAAATAAACTAATGGTAGAATGCTCGCCACTCTTGTCAACCTTTTGGCGAGAGAAAATTAAACAACCTTCAACCATCACTAGAGGATAACAAGCGGTTTGCTGCTCCGTTCTTCAGTTTTGGATTTAATTCTATTTTTTCTCAAAGTTCATTATGGCAATTCACATCCCGTGTATGAGGCGGTCGAGTAAACGCGAACCCCCGCACGCATATTGGGTTGTCGATGTAGGCTAGTCCTTCCGGTTTTAGGAAGGGTTTCGTTTGGTTATTTCCTTTTTTTTGTTTTTTTCGTGTTTGTTTTTATATATGTTTTATTTGATATTTTATTTTTGATTCATGCATATTTTCAAAGTTATGAATATTTCTTAAAATTCACGAACATAATTTAATTTTTAATCATTTTCCAGATTGTAAAATATTTTCTTAAAATTTGTAAAATATATTTTTTAAATCCCTGAATATTTTTTAGTATTCACAAACATTTTAAAAAATATGAATATTTTTCTGAATTTATGAATTCATGACCATTTTTTAACATGAAGAATTATGAAACACGTGAACCATTTGTAGAATTCTGAATATATTTTTCATATTCATGAAGTATTTTAAATTTACAAACATTGTTTAAATTCAACATGTTTTTTGAAATTTGTCAATATTTTTGGAAATACACCAAAAAATAAAATTCCTGATTTTTTAAGCATCTCAATGGAATGTTGGTTTATCATGCGGGGCCCATGACCCTACTAAGCCATTATAGGTGGGTTCCATTTTCAGGAAAAAAAAACTTTGAAGCATTTATATGCCTCTATTCCTAGGGAGCTTAGTAACATTTTATTATTATTCATGTATTGTTTATAGATTTATTAATTTTTTGAAAAATTCAGGAACATAATTTAAGTTCTTAAACACTTTTCCAAATTCAAAAATGTTTTGTTCAAAATTGTGAGATTTTTAAAAAATCCATGAATATTCTTCCAAACTTAATAAATCCTACTCTAGTTTATATGTGATAAGATTTAGCAAAACCCTCTTGCACAAAACTTTAACATGTGCTATTTCGTTATGATAAGATCAAGTATGCACAAATTACGGGGGAGCTCACATTCAGTCATATAAACAATTTGCTCTCGTGTGCTTAATATAGTATACATATAGAGGACTAATCATGTTTGTTGAGTATATCACAGGTTTTAGTCCCCGTGCAAACATGAATGTGTGTGTATCATGCACCCACTCGATTTGATAGTGCTCAAGGATGAAGAAACAAATATACGAAGCATAGGTTTTTCGGTTTGTTCTTGAGTATATGGATCCCGCGCTATTAGGAGGGGATCATCGGGGTATGATTTAGATTTGCTCAAAGCTCACATTGTCTTGCAAATTCACTTCACTCACATCATCACCGTCACATCATAATCATGTGATCTCCACATGCTCCTGCAAATGTCTATGATACACGAGTTCACAATATACACTCATACCACACTTAAGAAAATTACCATGATTTTACCGATTCACTGGATGTCCGGTATGTACCGGATGTTCGGTCCCATTTTCGGTACCAAATGTCCGGTACACGCGAGAAATCTGGTGGCGCACTACAGAAGGTTTTCGCACTAAAATACGGAAGTGTGGTAGCCACCAGATGTCTGGTGGCTCCCATGCCAGTATGCCACCGAATGCCCGGTAGATACCGGGCGTCAGGTAATCCTATACAGAGTCAATATTAACGGATGCCCGATGTCCACCGGAATTCCGGTACATCCGTCCATAGAAGAAATCAACGGATTTCGGGTACACTTTGGATGTCTGATGCTCCTTGAGGCACTGGATGTCCGGTACATATGGGACTTAGCCGTGTTCTAACCTTCGCTTCATCCTAGGCTCACTTTAGTCACCGGATGTCTGGTGTTTGCATCGGATGTCGGGTACTTCGTAAGCCATCGGATGTCCGGTACTTAACAACACAGATTTTCCCCTACGACCATATTCCTTGTGTTGCTATATATACCCCTCTCCCACTCTGGGAGAAGGTTGACCACTCCATTCAACATCCAAGAACCCTAAAAGTGCCCCCTCTCACTCTTTCACACCAAACCCTACATCCCTGAAGTGTTTGTGAGAGTTCTTGAGAGATTGTGCAATCAAGTGATAGATCCACTCCCTCTCCCTCTTGGGACCAAAACAATGCGTGATTTGAGCAAGTCTTAAGCATTTCTTCTTTGATCATTTTTACTCTTGGAGGTTGGAGAGTCCTAGGCGATAGGAGTTCTTTGGAGAGGAGCCGTTCATTGTGATTACCTCCAGAAAGTTTGTGAAGGTTTGAAGATCACTTCAAGGTTTGCCACTAGTAGTTGAGAAATGCCTTTGTGGTGTTGTCTCAAGGGAAGAATAATGTGAGCCTTCATGGTAGCATTCGTACCTCCAACAGTGACTAGCTTTCCTCCAAAAAAGTGAACATCGACATACATCCTTGTATCCGATTCGGTTATCCTTAACCCTAACTCTCTACTTCTGGTTACTTGTCTTTTAGTCTTTACTTACACCTTATTGTGCTTGTTTACATTGCTACTTGTAATTGTTGTATATATTGCTAGCACTAGATACACCCTTGCAATTGTTAGTCTTACTTTCGTATTTTACATATTAGCCTAAATTTGCTAAGTAATAATTCAAATTTATATTTGTACATATTCACTTTTTTTAGGTCCACATCGATCCTTTCACCAGCCATAACCACCAGCATCCATCCCCTGCGGCTAGCGGGCGTTACGCCGTCCTCGTCTTTGGCCTCAGGGGAAGCACAAAAGTGACCGACGATAGATTTTTTTCTTTATCAGAAACCTGAGATGCAGCAAACGCTATAAAATAAACGAGAGAAGGTACGCAACCATTGCATGCACGTGCCGTGGATCTTCCACCTTAAAAAAAATAGAGTTAAGCAGAGTACGTAGTATTTTTGTTTGACAATCAAGCAGAGTACGTAATATGTCTCTCATAAGTAAGTACAAGAACAATAGTGCAATTAGCTAAGCAGACGCTAATTGCAAAAGCAACATATCGACTGATGCGTACATATGTGCACATATGTAGATTTATTCATTCACTGGAGGGTGGTGGCGCACTGGGAACCCTGCACGACAACGGCCGTGAGCTGCGACGGCACGACGATAGCGACGCACTCGGCGGCGAGGGCGCGGCTGCCGGACACCCAGGCGGCCACCTTCCACCGGAGCTGCCCCTCGACGCGCACCCTCAGCAGCAGCGTCGACCGCCCGCCCTCTGCAGTCTCGGCCGCCGGCGCCGCCGCAGAAGACGCCGAGAGCGAGGCGGTGAGCACGGCGTCGCCCTGGGCCTGCTGGAACGGCGGGAGCGGCCCGGCGGCGGCGAGCTGGACCCCGGCGTAGGACGCGTGCGCCTGGAGCCGGTCGTAGAGCACGGCAGCGTGCGCGTTGGGGTTGTGCGCGACGAAGGCCGCGTCGAGCCGCACGATGCCGCCAGCGGTGGCGTTGGGGGCGGTAGCCGTGGCGGCCAGCAGCGTGAAGCGCGGGCTGGAAGGGCGGAGGGTGAGCCAGAGTATGATGGCCAGGGCCAGCAGCGAGGCCGCCGCCGACAGCGCCCCGATCAGCAGCCGGCGGCGCCCAGCCGAGTGGTGGTGGCGGTGCTTGGTGGCGCAGTCCCTCGGGGAGTGCTCGGGGTCATCCGTGATGCGGGACATGGTGGTACACAAGAGGAGAGAGGGAGAGAGAGGTGGTGCGTGTGAGCTGAGATAAGGTTTGTGAGTGGCACTACCGGTATATATCTTCTCTGGTTATAGTTAGTAGTAGTTGATATAACCACTAAAACACTTTGAGACTTTGTAAACATCTTTCTAGTTACATGGGTGATTATGAATTATGATGATCGAAAATGTATGGCTTCTTGCTTGCTGCTGCATCAACCATCATGTCGTCTTTCCTCTCCTTTTTTTCCTTTGGCCTGAGGAGAAGAAAAGCACCGGCCTGCCTGCCCTGATGGAGACGTCCATGGCTGGCTAGGCTACATCACAAGATGCTAAAGTTGCCAAGGAAGATGCATGTGTATATCCATGGCTGGTGAATTAGCTAGCAGTTAAGAGTTAAGACCAGACAAGAGGGAGCAAAGGTGATTAAGGAAGCTGGTAATCATCATGACCATCATATAATCTAGGAAAGTGGGAGAAGGAAAGCAACCTTTCCCCCTTTCTCTTCTTGCTTTTCACAAAGTAGGAAGCTAGCTATGTGATCTCCCTCTGCCCTCTGCTGGTGCTGGAAGGAAAGTGGGGGTGGATTCTTCATGTTTGTATGTGAAGCATGAATGAATTGCCATGAGGAACAAGGAAATGCAAAGATATACCAAAGTGGATTCTCGAACATTCAAGTCTGCTACCTCACTCATCCTCAGCCCCACTCAAATTATTCTTCTTGTCACAATAATCAATTCTTCCTAAGTGAATAGTAACTCTCAGCTTACTGTACTAAGCAAAAGAGCCTTTTACTCAACAAAATATATCAACTAAGATGTGAGAAAACTTTACTAGCACTGGTGCTAAGGGATGTGAGGGTAGGTGTTATGATAAAAAGAATCTTGGCAACATCATAACTAGCACCGAGCGAGTTACAGATCATTCCGGGACGTGTGTCTGATCTTCACGAATTGAAGGTGGAGGAGTGTAAGAACATAAGAGACACAAAGAACAAGAGGGGAAAAAACACACTAGTCAAACACATAGATACAAGTAGGATTCACTCAAGAAACATAAGATCCTCAAATCAACCATACATCGCACGACCAATTCTACTCAAAGAGGTTTGATTGATCCAACAACTCCGAGGAACAAAGGTAAAACGAGGAAACATAGTTCATCCCCACAATTTAAGAGATGGAAGTCTTGTGCTTCATAGAAGCCTTCACCCATGAAGGTATTGTGGTCGAATGGAGTCTTATCCCATGGGAGGTCTTGTACTCCTCACAGAGTCTTCTCCCTGGGAGGTCTTGATCCCCATTTGGGAAGTTAGATGAGCAAAGCTCTATCAAGCACTTAGTTTATATTTTTACTAACCCTAGATCTGACCAAAGGAAATGTCTTTATAGGCAAGGGATGAAGGGTGCTAGGTGGCATACATGGGCTTCAGCCTGTTTTCAGCATGCCGACATTCACCCGGCTCTCAAGGATCAACATGACCACCGGGTTGACGATCGACCACATTCTCCAGTTTTGCACCCTTTGGGAGAGGCTACATGCGGTTCTGTTGCACCATGACACTCCAGGCGCTATTGTTTGGAACTGCACGCCAAATGGCTCTTACTCCGCTGCTTCTGCCTACCTTGCACAATTTGAGGGCGCCGTCACCACGCGCATGAAGCCCGCAGTCTGGGATAATTGGGCGCCCCCCAAATGCAAGTTCTTCGCATGGCTCATCATTCAGGATAGGATCTGGACCGCAGACCGCCTACAGAGGAGGGGTTGGCCTAACTGTGGCCTCTGTCAGCTTTGTCGTAGGGAGCCGGAGTCCGCCGCGCATATCCTGTTCAAGTGTAGATACTCCATTTGGGTGTGGGAGTCCGTGAAGGGTTGGCTTGGTGCTTCGGAGTTGCGGCTTGACTCTTGGGGTGCTATGCCCTCGGTGCGCGCATGGTGGAATGCCGTGATCCTCACTCAGGGTCACCGGAGGAAGGCTATCGCCACCACCCTCATGCTCGTCACGTGGGCACTATGGAACGAGAGGAACGCGCGGGTTTTCCGTAACAAGTCAACGTTACCTTCCATTGTCTTCGCTAAGGTTAGGGTCGAGGCGGGTTTGTGGGTCACCGCCGGTGCGAAGCACTTGGGTTCTATTATGCCGCGAGAGTAGGCTTTTGTCGCATTTGTGGAGGAGTAATGCCCTCGCCTTGGAAAAAACAAAACCTCTGTCATCTCTCCTTCTTTATTAATGAGATGAGGCAATCCTTTTGCCTCCGTTTCAAAAAAAAAACATTCACCCGGATTGTCTCGATGAATCAGTCTGAACCTCCTATTCATCGACCTACACGTGTAAAACGAGCAAACGCGCATCCCCTCCCCCCATTTCTCACTCATGCTTTTAGGCTGGCCCATGTGCGGGGCGCCAGATTCCAACCCCTGTTTTTTTCCTATTGTTTGTCTTCTGTTTTTGTATTTTTAATTCATTAGAAAATGTTCAAGATTTCAAACAAAATCAAATTTTAAATTCTTCATAAAATTTAAAAACTCTCCCGAATGCAAAAAATGTTCGTGGGTTCAGGAAAAAAGTTCTCGAATTCGAAAATCTTTTGTGGATTCAAAAAATATTTTTGATTTGAAAAAAATGTTCGTGAATTAAAAAAAATCCCAAATCGAAAAAAGTTCATGAAGCTTATTAAAAACATGATCATGAATTTCTGACAAACTTTTCATGAGTTTGAAATAATGTTAGCGAATTTCAGAAAAAAATTGTGATTTCTAAAAAAAAAGAATGATCTTGACTTGTAAAAATGTTCACGAATTCAGAAAATATTCATGATTTCAAATATTGTTCGTGAATTCAAAAAAATGTTCATAGTTTCAAAACATATTCATGAATTTGTAAAACAATATTAACAATTTCGAATGACATGAATTTTTAAAACAAATGTTCATGAATTTGAAAATTGTTCACAATTACAAAAAATGTTCAGGATTTAAAAAAAGTGGTCACAGTTCAAACACTGTTTTCCAAGTCAAAAAATGTTCATGATTTCAAAACAAATGTTTGAGAATTTGAAAAGACATGCGCAAAATGAAAAACCAAAGGGAAAAATAAAAAGGGAAAAGGAAAGAAAAACATAAAGAAACAAAGGAAAGGGGAAAATGAAAAAAGAAAAGAAAAAATAAAATGAGAAAAAAATGAAAGAGGAGCCTACGCTACTGGGCCAGCCCAAATTCACGCAGCGAGGAGGGGGTGCACATTTGGTTTACAATGGTCGACTGGGAGCTCCTAATCAGCCGTTGTCTCTACTCCTAAAGGAGGAGTTGGTAGCTTCTTTTTCAGGGTTTTTTTTGTCTCCTCTCTCACCTTCGTTTGGTTTTTTTCGTCCGATTTTTTTCGTCCCTCCCCCATCATCATATATTTAGCAATGTATTTATGTGCAAAAATCAATCAAGATTAATTTCTAATGAATCTTTAAAGACCAAATCTGAATTAATTAACCTTACCATAAATCACTCAATCACATTAATTAATATTTCCATACATCACCAAATTACATTAATTAACATTCAGTTCCAAGTTTCTTTACCTCTCCTGGCCTATTTTCGTCTAGCTATTTTTCGTCCGGGTTTTTTCCTCTCACCTTCCACCACCCCTTTTCACTGTATTTTCTATTTCTCATTAAAAAAACCAAATCCCATTAAATAGGGAGATCTTGTTTCATGCTTTCTTTGTTAGGTGCTGCTTTAATTCGATCATGTAAATAATAGGTAATTAAGAATTCAGAAATCACACCATATATGTGAGATCACCTTCCTAAAAGACAGACATAAGATTTTCTCGATAACCTTCCAAAACAAATTAGATATTCCTCAATAACAAATCGCTAATCCCGTGCATTATCTCTACTATTAATTGACAATCACAGGTTCTCTAATACAATAAAAAACATGTCTTTTTTGTTATGAGCATACGCATCATCCGTGCGCCCCTGCGGAGAGACGTCGTGCACGACAACATGAAGGATGTTGTGGCCAGGCCTAATGTCAGCGCGATGCTCGACAAACCGTGGCAGAAGGTGGGTCGTCGTAATGCCACATACACACATTCGTGGACGAGGTCATATTATATTTCGTGTCAGTCATACACAGACCCAGAGAGAGGTTACATTTCTCAAATCAAGTGTATACATTCAAATGCCAAAAAAATCCATTAAAGAAATGTGTCCTACAATCGCTCGGCAAAGCCTATATTACGTCCGTGAGGCTTTTAAGGGCTACCTTCCACTCAACCGCTGCCAATTTTGGCCGGCCCATTTAATGCATGCATTAACTAAATCAAATCCACACTTTTCAAAAAAAACGCAATGCATTAACTCATTTAAATCAAATCACTGCTTGCCAAAAAAAATTGCGCAACACTTTTTTTCACACCACCTCCCACGGAACGAAAAAAAACTTCACGACGGCTCCCCTCGGTCCAGCTTACCCCATCGATCTATTTGCAAGGTCCTGATCCCGTAGAACGCTGACGCCGCGGCGCCGCCGTCATGGAGCCCTCCACGACCCAACACCTTGCCGTTGCTGACTTTCGATACCGCCGTCACCACGTCCATTGCAGAACTCCAGTCAAAGCAGGACGCACGAAACTCCAGGTCATCGTACTAGCACGCCACCACCACCACCAACGTCGAACTCCAGGGCAGGGCGCTAGGGTCCTTAGGGCAGGGCGGGCAGCGAGGAACGGTGCAAGGAGGCCGTGTCGGCCGTGCCCGCCACTAGCGTGGAATCCCGGATATTTACGTTTTGTGTCTTCCTCGCACTCTACGTTGATACACTAGCGAGGAGCCGACGGTCGAGATGCTACTCCTTCCCTCACTCTATGCCACTTGATTCGATCTCGTTGAGTGGAGCCATGGAGGTGGGCAAGGCGATCAAGTTTGCTCCTAGCACCGGCTTGGGCGATGGGTGGGACGAATACGAGCAGCAGCCAACGGCGGACATGGACTCAAGCCAACGTAGGTCCATGGCGGAGAAGCGCACCTTCTGGTCTTCACTTGGCAGGCGGCAGCCATTTCTGCACCAGGGTATGTCCTCTTTTTTTACATTCTTGTCCCATCTGTTTGAGAATCGTTGTATTGGCTCACGGGCGACTGTACCATCCGTCCAGGTCCAGCACATCTCGGTGTCTTCCAGATTTGATTCACGGTCAGCTCGGGCATTGTGGAGCACAGGGAAGGAGGAGAAGGAGGGGAGGTGTTTATAATTCAGCGCCAAGGGAGATGATCGAGATAATGGTGCATAATCAGAGGACGCCTGGAGACCAGGTAGAGGAGAGACACCGCCCATCGCCCATCAGCGCAGTGAGGAGTGTGGTGTTTTGGTCACTAATTTTGTGATATCAGGTGTTCTGGCCCAAGGTGGTGCTCAAGAAATGGATCAACCTCAGGAGCAAGGACGCCAATTTCAACGTCGACGAGTACGACGATGAAGGGGAACAAGGTACGCAGTAAGCTAATGCTCCTCCTTTTGGGCTCTATGATTTGAATTTTGGCCGCCAGGGATCGCAACCTCCTTCCTCCCCTTCTTACCTTTTTACTTGTTTCTATTTCGTGTATTGGCGAAGTGTGTCTGCGATAGCGCCTAGGCATAGAGGGAGCCCGACGGCATGGAGATCGCCGGTGAGCTTTTTTTCATCTCAGTTTTACCTCATTCCTACGTTTCCAAGGATGCGTGTGTGCTTCCGCGGGTCGATGCATGTAGTTTACTATAATGTTTTCTTGTTATAATGTTTTCTTCTACTCTTGATCTTTGTTTTCATTTTAGTATTGTTTGCCCTTCTGTTTGGTTATTGATCGCACTGCCATACATTTTCCATCTGGCGTTGATCTTTATTCCTAAAAACAATAAATGTTCATTGGATGGTTTGCCTTTTTTGGGTGAAAATAGATTGCTTTATATGTGCATAAACATGATTTTTTATCATATGTATCATGTCCATGTTGTACTGGTGACTTAGCATATTGTCTTTTTAGTCACACTCCCATCTATTTGTCTATTCCTGCAACCAACCATGCAGTAATTTACTATTTTTGAGATCTTTGGATATCATATATAGATGTACATTTTAGTGGCTTTATTCTTTTCTCGACTACACTACTTTTCAGGTTATCTGAATCTTTAGTACAAACATAGTCTGAGTCTATAGGGTGTTTCATAGGAGCATTGTTGCCGATCATTGAAAATATACCTCTCTGCTGCATGCATGCCATTGTCATAGTACTTAGGTTCAAGAACCGATGTTTTATTTAATGGTGGAAGAGTCCGGGAAGTAAAAAACTGAACCGTTTATGGTGAAGGACCATCGCGAAGAAGTTGAATTAACGCCTTAACTTTATCTGTAACTGTTTCTTAGCGTTGGTATTAAACCGCCAAGGAAGTTTCAACAAAAATGTGCTTTGAAGTACCATACTCCCTTCGTGCCTTTATATAAGGTGTATTTATTTTTTGATAAGATTATCCATTGTAAAGTGCATTTCTTCTAATTTCTCGTAATTCCGTTTTAGCCCTTAAAAAGGAAAGTATCTCTCTCCCGATTGTCTCTATCTCTCCTTGTAGCAAAAGAAGGAAAGTATATCTCTCTTGATTGCATGTACTTTTCGCGACTAACTGATTTACTTGCCACAAACCAACAAATTTGCCAAGGATAATTTCATCCTAACTTCTCTATAATTATGTACCTTGGTCATCGCGCCAAAAATAATACACCTTACATAAAGAAATGGAGGGAGTATTATGCAGTTAGCTAAGGGAGACAATGATACAGTCATCACCATCCTGAGATGTCCTCCTAACTACTATACTCATTCAAGGGTGTTTTTCTCTATGGCACACCTTGAACGGGAACGTTATTGTTTGATAGAGCCACCGCCAAATGAATTGGATTGGATTACACCTTATCGTGTGCTTTAACAGGAGTAGTGTAAGTACTAATTATGCCAATTTGCAAAAACACTCTAGATGGTTTCTCCACAAATGATGCCTCCTGGAGCTCGACTTATCTCCCGCCCCCAACACATGTATAGTATGAAAATCCTATTACTAAATAGCTTACTATTTGATGCTTATGTTTGTTGGTGTAGTAGTCCTTTTCAAAGGTCAATCCCTGGAGGATGTTACTAGAGGCTTCCGTATAGTCAAGTGATTTTGCTTAGCGAGCAAATAATACAATAGATGGATAAAATTAACACTTCTAAATAGTGCATATTTTTTGTCTCAATACCATAAATTCGATGTGAAGGTTTGCATTATTATTGTCGGATCTAAATTACATCAAAGACTTGAACAGGAATGATGCCTCTTCTTAACTCATTGGTGTGATTTTTTAACTGTCTTTAATGAGTAGATCGTAGTGTAGTTGCATCTTATATTCTGTTTGAGCACGTAGGTGTGTGCTTCCTCGCTTTTCCCTTCTTATAAGTTGTTCCCATTTTGTTGCTTCTGTTTAGGTTTGGATTTTCTTCTTCAACCCACAAGGCCCGTCCAGTTATGAGCTACAATGAATTTGTTAAGGGTTGGAGGAGACAACATTGCACATCAGAGCTACGCTGAATGTAGAGAGGCAACCACAAAATTGGGTCTGTTCACACGAGGGATGGGAGAGGAGAGGAACATTAACATTTTTCGTGCTTTGGTTGAAAATCTCAATTCGTAGTTTCTCTGTACGTGGAAACACACGAGCGGTACTGGTGGGCTCAGGATGAAAGTAGAGCTAGCAGAATCAGTAGGCACTGGATGGGAAGGCGGTTTTTGCCATTGTCCCTCGGTGCCAGCCTGTTGTGGCGGCATCACTCACTTGCTTACTATGACTATGAGTTCGTGGGGTCGTGAGTTGTTGTGTTTCCTCATTTGTAGTTGATACGTCTCCAACGTATCTATAATTTTTGCTTGTTCCATGCTGTTATATTATCATTCTTGGATGTTTTACAATCATTTTATAACAACTTTATATCATTTTTTGGGACTAACCTATTGAGATAGTGCCAAAGTGCCAGTTGCTGTTTTTGCTTTTTTTTTACTTCGCAGAATATGAGTACCAAACGGAGTCCAATCGCGACGAAACTTTTTGGAGATTTTTTCTGGACCAGAAGACACCCAGTGGGCCAGAGAAGTGCCAGAGAGGTGGGCTATGGAGGCCACAATTCACCAGGGCGCGCCAGGGGGCCCCCGGTGCGCCCTGATGGGTTGTGCCCTCCACGCCCCCCCCCCCCCCCCTCCACCGCCTCTGACGCCTATAAATTCTCAAATATTCAGAAAACCCTAGGGGAGTCGACGAAACACAATTCCAGCCGCCGCAAGTTCCAGAACCTCGATATCCAATCTAACACCATCACGGAGGGGTTCATCTTCTTCATAGGTGCCTCTCCGATGATGCGTGAGTAGTCCACCATAGACCTACGGGTCCGTAGGCAGTAGCTAGATGGCTTCCTCTCTCTCTTATGATTCTCAATACAATGGTCTCTTGGAGATCTATTTGATGTAAACTTTTGCGGTGTGTTTGTTGGGATCCGATGAATTTTGAGTTAATGATCAGTTTCTATCCATGAATATTATTTGAGTCTTCTTTGATCTCTTATATGCATGATTACTTATAGCCTCGTATTTCTTCTTCGAATCTTTGGTTTAGTTAGGCCGACTAGATCGATTTTTTCTTGCCATGGGAAGAGGTGCTTTGTGATGGGTTCGATCTTGCGGTGTCCTTTCCCAATGACACAAGGGGCAGCAAGGCACGCATGTATCGTTGCCATTAAGGATAACAAGATGGGGTCTATTCCTACATGAATAGATCTTGTCTACATCATGTCATCGTTCTTATTGCATTACTCTGTTTTTTCAATAACTTAATACACTAGATGCATGCTGGATAGCGGTCGATGTGTGGAGTAATAGTGGTAGATGCAGTCAGGAGTCGGTCTACATATCTTGGACATGATGCCTATATAATGATCATCGCCTTGGATATCGTCATGATTATTTGATTTTCTATCAATTGTCCAACAGTAATTTGTTCACCCACCGTGCGCTATACTCATGAGAGAAGCCACTAGTGAATCCTACGGCCCCCGGGTCTACTTTTCCAACATATTGCTTTCCGGTCTATCTTTTTGCTTCTTTGTTTTCAGATCTACAAAACAAAAAACCCAAAAATATATTGCTGCACTTTTTATTTGCACTTTCTATTTTGTGTTCTTGAGAGAACTATCTCTCCTATCTTTCACTACCTAATCTATCTTTTTATCATAGAGAGATTGACAACCTCTCTTTCGCGTCGGGTTGCAAGTATTTGTTATTTGTGTGCAGGTGCTGCTTATTGGGTGGTGGTGATCTTCCTACTGGTTCGATAACCTTGGTTTCATAACTGAGGGAAATACTTACCATCGCTGTGCTGCATCATCCCTTCCTCTTTGGGGAAATACCGACGCAGTCTCAAGCCACGTCAAAGGAATTTCTAGCGCCGTTGCCGGGGAGGAAGCGGTCTCTTCTACGTGACAATCTCAGGCGCCGAGGAGACTCCATCATCATCTACCAGGTTCCTAATCACAAATCTCATCTCCTTGCAATTACATTATTTGCCATTTGCCTCTCGTTTTCCTCTCCCCCACTTCACAAATTTGTCGTTTTATTCGCCCTCTTTTTCGTTTGCCTTTTTCTCACCGGATCTCTTCCTTGCTTGCAATCTTGTTTGCGTAGTCACGATGACTCAAGAAAACACCAAGTTGTGTGATTTTTCCAATACTAATAACAATGATTTTATTAGTACACCGATTGCTCCTCCTGCTACTAGTGCGGAGTCTTGTGATACTAATGCCGCTTTGTTGAATCTTGTCATGAAACATCAATTTGCCGGTAATCCTAATGAGGATGCTGTGTCCCATCTAAACACGTTCGTAGAATTGTGTGATATGCAAAAGAAAAAAGATGTGGACAATGATATAGTGAAGTTGAAATTATTTCCCTTTTCCTTGCAGGATCGTGCAAAAATTTGGTTTTCTTCTTTGCATGGTGGCAGCAGCAACCAGGCTTGATACAATCCCGATCCCTGATGAGGCGCCCTTCGCAGAGGAAGTGCGGAATGCCATCGGATACCTGCGGACGGCGGTGGCCCAGCAGGAGAATTACACTTATAGCCGGAGTCGCGTGCATTCAACCCCCATCCCCAGCCGCAGCTACAGCCGGCGCTATGAGTCACCGGCGGTTTCTAGCAGTGAACGACATCGGAACCCGCCGCGAGTTGATCGGGCGGCTCTGGATGCTCAGGCACTGGTGGATCGGGCAAGAGCACAGCGAGAAGCGGCGGCTCTGGCGGTGGCGGCGGCTTATCAGGAACCCACAGTTGCACCTTCCATCTCAGTAGGAGCAGGAGTAACCTCCAGGGTTGTGGGAGTGCCGTGCTTAGCGCCGGCTTTACGGAATGAACGTCTGCCGAAGGATTTCAAGGGTCCTCGCAAGGTGCCCAATTATACTGCTGACCTACCTCCAGAGGCTTGGATCGAAAGCTATGAATTAGCCATGGAGATGTTGGATGTCAGTGATGCAGTATGTGCCAAATATTTCATCATGATGCTGGAAGGGCCGGCTCGCACGTGGTTGAAGGGCTTGCCACCCAATACCATTAATTCCTGGTCCGAGTTGAAGGCGAAATTCATCAAAAAAATTCAAGGAACGTGCAAGCAGCCCATGACGATTGTGGATTTGGACCATTGTGTGCAGCGTGAAGACGAGTCGGCTCATCACTGGGTCCGGCGGGTCTCAACCATCATCCACTCTTCTGAACAGATTACGGTGGCTCAAGCGGTTTTGATTCTAGAGAAGAATTGTCACTTCACGCCTTTGAAGCAGAAGCTTGGCCGGCTCAAACGCTCATGCCAAGACATGGGGGAGCTCATGGCGGCTCTCACCATGTATGCTGACTCTGACAACACGAAGGACCCTGGCTCCGATGATGAGAAATCGGCCCAGGGTAAGAAAAATAACAATGGCAAGGGTCAGCAGCAAAACGCGGCTGGAAACAGCAACCTGGGCAAGAGGAAGAACCCGGACGGCGGGTCAGAATTGGTGGCAAACACCAGCGCCGGGAACAATCGTGCTAAGGGCAACGGGAACTTCAGGCCGCCCTTTAACAAGGGCAAAGCTCCTTTCAACCTGGAAGAGATGCTCAATAAACCTTGTCCAGAGCACAGCCGGCCTGATAAGCCGGCAGGCCATACATGGAGGGATTGCAGTATTATGCGGCAGTTCCGGGATTACAGCCTTCAACAGCATCGCAATAACGGTAATGGTCCGTCAGGCGGCTCAGGCCCGGGCGGTTCAGGAGCCGGCTTTGGCGCCGGCGGTTCAGGATCCGGTTACCAGGGTCAAGGCAATCACGGGGGTCATCATCAACCTGGTAATGGTGGTCAGCAGCAGAATAACCAGTCGGGGTACCAGAGTAACCCGAAGCAGCTCAGCGGAGGTCAGTATCATGTTTTTATAACCAGCCTTGATAAGCGAGACCGGAAGGTGCGCAAGCGGGCGGTTAATGCAGTCATGCCGGCTCTCCCGCAGTATTTGAAGTGGTCTGAATATGACATAACTTGGAGCAGGGAGGATCACCCGCCGCGTGTTGATAACCCGGGGCAGTTGGCTTTGGTAGTTGCCCCCCAAGTGGGAGGATACGTGTTTACTAAAGTACTTATGGATGGAGGCAGCAGCATCAACATCCTGTATTATGACACTTTCCGCCGGATGAATTTGCTTGACAAGGATCTTAAGCCCTCCTCAACAGTTTTTAACGGTGTGGTACCCGGAAAATCGGCTTATCCGGTGGGAAAGATTTCTTTGGAGGTAGTCTTTGGTGGTGAATTCAACTACAGGGTGGAGTCTTTGTGGTTTGAGGTGGTTAAAATCAAGAGCCCATACCACCCTCTGTTTGGACGGCCGGCTTATGCCAAGTTCATGGCTAGGCCTTGCTATGTTTACTTGCAACTCAAGATGCCCGGGTTGAATGGGACGATTACCGTGCATGGTGATCGGAAGACGGCTCTTGAGTGTGAGGAAGGTGATGCAGCTTATGCAGAGTCAAGTTGTGCTGAGGCAGAGCTCAAGTTTTATAAAGAAAATGTCGACCCGGAAGATATGACTCCATTGAAGAAGCCTAACACGGAATCTGAGCCGCCCCTCAAGTTTGTGGCGGAAGATACCAAGTTGGTGGATTTTACGCCGAGCGACTCATCACAGCAGTTCACTATTGGGGCCAATATGGATCCCAAATAGGAAAGCGCGCTCATCGAATTCATCCGTGAGAATCGGGACATCTTTGCATGGAAACCTTCTGACATGCCGGGTGTACCGAGAGAATTCGCTGAGCACCACCTTAATGTGGATCCCAAATTTAAGCCGGTCAAACAATTCCTCCGCCGGTTTAATGAGGAGAGGCGCAAGGCTATTGGGGAAGAGGTGGCCCGGCTCTTAGCAGCAGGGTTCATCATTGAAGTGTTTCACCCGGAGTGGCTTGCTAACCCGGTGTTGGTACTCAAGAAGAACAGCACGTGGCGTATGTGTGTGGATTACACGGATCTTAACAAGGCCTGTCCAGTTGACCCGTTTGCTCTCCCCCGTATCGACCAGATTATTGATGCAACGGCGGGTTGCGAGAGTTTATGCTTCCTGGACGCTTATTCAGGTTATCATCAGATCAAGATGGCAGTTAAAGACCAAGAGAAGACGGCTTTCATCACGCCTTTTGGTGCTTTCTGTTATGTGTCTATGCCTTTTGGGCTTAAGAGTGCCCAGGCGACTTACCAGCGTTGCATGCAGAACTGTCTTCATGGTCAAATTGGGCGCAATGTTCATGCTTATGTGGATGATATTGTGGTCAAATCAAGGAAGAAGGAGACTCTACTTGACGACTTGAAGGAAACGTTCGGTAATTTATGGGTCTACAAGATGATGCTTAACCCGGCCAAGTGTGTCTTTGGAGTTCCTGCAGGCAAGCTCTTGGGATTTCTAGTCTCTGAGCATGGTATTGAAGCTAATCCGGATAAGATAGAGGCTATTACTTCCCTGTCTGAGCTGGCATGCATCAATGACGTTCAGCGCCTGGCGGGTCGAATCGCTGCGTTAAGCCGGTTCATAAGCCGTCAGGGTGAGAAGGCTATTCCTCTGTATCAGATGATGAAGAAAACAGACAATTTTGTCTGGAGTAAGGCGGCGGGTGAGGCGCTTGAGGCGCTCAAGAAGCTACTGGTTGAGCCGCCGGTCTTGGCTGCTCCGGCTGAGAAGGAACCTTTGCTCCTCTACGTGGCGGCTAACAACAGGGTCGTCAGTGCCGCGATTGTTGTGGAGCGTAAGGAGGCAGGGAAAGAATACCCGGTTCATAGGCCGGTTTACTACGTCAGTGAAGTCCTGATAGAATCCAAGCAAAGGTACCCACATTGGCAAAAACTGATATATGGGGTGTTCATGGCAAATCGTAAGTTGAAGCATTATTTTCTAGGACACCAGATCACGGTGGTTAGCTCTGCCCCGTTGGGAGACATAATTCAAAACAGAGAAGCCACTGGCAGGATTGCTAAGTGGGCATTAAAGCTTGGGCCTCTTAATCTGAAATATGTGCCTCGCACGGCTGTCAAGTCTCAAGCCCTGGTGGACTTTATAAACAACTGGACAGAGTGTCAGTCGCCCGAGGAAAAGCCGGATAATACATACTGGACAATTCACTTTGATGGATCCAGGCAATTGGAAGGGTCAGGGGCTGGAGTTGTTTTAACTTCCCCTAGAGGTGACAAGTTTTGTTATGTGTTAAGGCTGATGTTTCCTTGTACTAATAATGCAGCTGAGTATGAGGCTTTACTTCATGGCCTCCGTGTGGCTAAGGAGATGAACCTGAGCCGGGTTAGATGCCTCGGCGACTCAGACCTCGTGGCTCGGCAAGTTTCAGGCACGTGGGATTCCAAAGACCCACGGATGGCGGCTTATCGTCAGGCGGTGGACGTCATCGCTGGTCATTTCAAAGGTTATCAGGTGGATCATATTGACCGTCGCAAGAACGAGGCGGCTGACGCGTTGTCAAGGCTGGGCTCTCAGCGTAAGCCGGTACCACCTAACGTTTTCTTGGATGTGTTGTATCACCCGTCTGTTAAGCTACCTTCAGAGGAGGATCTCGCTATACCTGACCCGGAGGGGCAGCTGGTGGCGGCTCTGCATACTATCCCTAACTGGTCGTTGCCTTACCTAGCGTACTTGACTCGCGGCGAGTTGCCCGAGGATGAGACCTTGGCAAGGCAAATCATAAGACGATCTAAGTCCATGACGATCGTCAATGGCGAGTTACATAAGCGCAGCGTTACTGGCGTTTTTCAGCGTTGTGTTTCTCCTGAAGAGGGTAAGGAAATCTTAAATGAGATTCACGCCGGTGATTGCGGTCATCACACCGGCTCAAAATCTTTGGTGGCCAAGGCTTTCCGGCACGGATTCTTCTGGCTGGCGGCTCATAAGGATGCAGAGGACTTGGTTACCAAGTGTGACGGATGTCAGAAGTTTGGGCGACGTGCTCACATACCGGCTCAGGAGTTGCGCATGATTCCAATTACCTGGCCGTTTGCGGTCTGGGGGCTTGATATGGTCGGGCCCTTCAAGAGATCTAAAGACAAGAAGACCCGCCTTTTGGTGGCGGTGGATAAGTTTACCAAGTGGGTTGAGGCTGAGCCGGTCAGCAAATGTGACGCCGCTACGGCGGTTCAGTTTGTCAAAAAATTGATCTACCGTTTTGGCTACCCTCATAGTATTATCACAGATAATGGTACAAACCTATCCAAGGGGGCTATGCAGGCATTCTGTGAAAGCGAGCACATCTGGCTTGACGTCTCTGCTGTTGCCCATCCACAGTCCAATGGTCAGGCAGAGCGTGCTAATCAGGAGATCTTGAGAGGCATCAAGCCCCGGCTTATGGTTCCTCTACTGCGAACGCCGGGTTATTGGGTAGAAGAGTTGCCATCAGTTCTATGGAGCATCAGAACTACCCCCAACAGGTCAACAGGCTATACGCCTTTCTTTATGGTTTACGGTGCAGAAGTTGTCTTGCCAAGTGATATACGTCATGACTCGCCGCGGGTGGCGGCTTACGTTGAGACAGATAATGAGACAGCGCGTCAGGACGCGTTAGATGCTTTGGATGAAGAGCGTGATCTGGCGGCGGCTCGATCGGCGATTTATCAACAAGACCTGCGTCGCTATCATAGCCGCAGAGTTAAGACTCGGACGTTTCAGGAAGGCGACTTGGTGTTGCGTCTGATTCAAGATCAGACGGATGCGCACAAGCTATCTCCTCCATGGGAAGGACCTTTTGTGGTCAGCAGGAATCTCAACAATGGGTCATATTATCTCATTGACGTACGAGACGAGTCACGTACTTCTGGGCAGGAGACCCACCGGCCGTGGAACATCGCTCATCTGCGGCCTTACTATACTTGAGTCATCGACTCCCATCATTGTACATCATCATTGTATATGCCGTTTATATATATATATATATATATATATATATATATATATATATTATAAAGTTAGCATCCCTGCAAGCCGGGGCCTCTGCCTGTTATACACTTCAGATTGTGCAAGAGTGAACACAACCACAAGGTCATTTGGGGGCTTCTAACCCGCCAGGGTTTAGCTTACACACCCTCTTGATCGGCTCTTCATCCACTGTAAGGCCGGGTTATATACCCAAAAAGTTGACTCCGTCAACAAGGTCATTTGGAGGCTTCCAACCCACCGGGTTTAGCTTACACACCCTCTTGATCGGCTCTTCAGCCACCGCAAGTTCGAGTTAAACCTGCCTGTATGCTGCTGCTGCTCCGCTAGGTGACCCGCCGAACTCTTACCAGTTAATCTCGCCTAGAGACCCTGAGCTGTTCAAAGTATTTGACAGTCACTCTCGCTAGAGACCCTGTACTGTTCAAGGTTAAACCGGCGGCTCTTGTCACGTGAGGGCCGGCTTACGGAAAGCGAGGATAAACTCACCCATCTACTGCATACTCTCCGCTATGTGGCCTGTTCGTACTCTTAAAACAGTTACTCTTTTAAAGACCCTGCACTGTTTAAGGTTCAAACGACGGATTTATGTCACGTGAGAAGTAGCTTATGGGCCCTAGGGGTACTCATGCCCTGTTGCGCCTCTTTATGGTTTGTTGTTGCTCTTACCAGTTAATCTCGCCTAGAGACCCTGAGCCGTTCAAAGGAGTTGACGGTCACTCTCACTAGAGACCCTGTACTGTTAAGAGTTCAAACAACAAGTTCATGCCATAAGAGCCGGCATATGAGTTTTCGAAAAAGCAAGGTCATGAAAGATTTAACATCTCCGGGTTATGCTTTTTCAAGCCGCCCTCAAAGCAATACAGAACATATTTTGTCTTGTTTGTTTTTTGCAGGTTTTATCTCCTAAGATGAGCCGCCGTGAAATATGATGACAAGATGTGAGCAGAACACAAGACAGATAAAAGTGCATCAAGTAGCACGGTTGAGGCAATCAAGTTTTTCTACGCCTATTACAAAGCTCTCCAGGGAGCCCAAAATGCAACGGACTTAAAGTTTTTTATACAATTCCAGTCTCGGCGGCTCAGAAAGTCGGGTCATCCCTAATCAGGAGCAATGTGTTCATCTTGACGGCGGGTCATCCTGCGTCTGGACTTCGACCTCTTCCATCTGAAGATTGTCCACATCCCAGTTGCAGTTTGTTAAAGCTTCAAACTGGGCCCCGTCAAAGAGGAGAGACGGGTCAATTTCAGGAGCAAAGAGTGGCTTACGGCGTGCAGGAGTTAAGTCCCTGGCTTCAAAAGTTGGGCAGCGCACTCGTTTGCTATCCTCGCCATAAGCCGCCTGGTATGAGGTCAGATCAATTTCATTGACAAGTGTTGATGCGAGTACTCGGGAGGCCTTCATACACTTGGCATAGTCAGCTTCGGTAAAGTCTGAACCGTCATCTTTCTTGGATGGAAAGCCATCCATCATCCCTTCTGCGGTCAGTTCAGGGGCAAAGGCCAGGGACCGGCTTAGCGCAGCCATTGCTCCCTTTCTGGCGGCTGATCGTTTGAGCTCATCAATTTGCTTGGGCAGAGTCGACAAGAGTTCTATCACTCCCTTCATGAATTTGGGGATGCTTTTTTCAGTCAACATCGCTTTGATGGTGCAAAGGGTCCCGCAGTATAGTTGTTCTGTCAAGGTGTATACTGCTTTCAGCTTCAGCAAGCTATCAGAAGATAATTGGCGGCTTCTTTGACCTGCAAGGAAGTGAGGCATTATAAGCCGCCCGTGCAGCCTTTCAACAAGGCAAGAAAATTTGCTAAATATTCAGTACTTACCAAAGATAGCAGAAGTCATCCTGGATATATGACGCTTGAGGGTTTGTAGCTCTTCTGACGCAAGCTTGAGCTGCTGGTCAGCATCGTTGGCACGCTTGGTCAGGGCGGCTTCTTTCGACTCAGCAGTCTTCTTGAAGGCAGTAAAGTCAGCTTGAACCTTCTCGAGCTCTTTAATGGCAACCCGCCATTTCTCTTCCGCCTCAGCCCGGGTGGTTTGTTGCGAAGCAACATTTTCCTTTAAGCCGGTCAGATCAGACTCAGCCGCATCCAAAGCTTCCTGTATTGTGCAAAAACAAAAAGTTCAGGAAGGTTTAAATCGCCAAGATGAGATATTAGTAGACAAGAGTGATGAAGCTGTTATGATACAAGTCTCAAGCAGATTGCAAGCAATATACTTGACACTTGGGGGCTAATGTCTGTGTTTTCTCTCACAAACTACAAACAAGTTCCGGCCCATCTTCGTAAAGTTAAGCCGTCACTTGGGGGCTACACGCAGCGCTTCTAAACAGTGCAGTCTTCTTCAGCTCATTTTTTAAGCCGGAGTTTGGGGGCTATGATTCGTGAGTTTGTTACCAGTGAAGCTCCGGTTCATCATTACTATAATGACCCGGACTTGGGGGCTACAATCGGATCTAGATTTCAAGTAAGTACCGGCTTATTATCTATATTAACCCGATACTTGGGGGCTACAACCTAAGATATTTGGAGTATGATAAAGATTGGAAGACCCGGTCTACTATTTGCAATACTAAACCAGCTCTTGGGGGCTACATAAGGGTATAAGGAAAGACAAGAGAAGAGGAGTACCTCATATTTTTTCTTCATCAGTCCAACAAGTTTCAACTCCATATTACGGCTTGTGGAGAGGCGATTCAGATAACCAGCATGTAGTTCATCTGCGGTCAGTTTTTCTAACACGGGGAATTCAAAGTCAAGTTTTTCTAATGAGCATGTTTCAGCTTTGCTGGTGTGTTTTGTTAACACATGGGGTTCAGGAGAATGATAACCCGCCCCAGTAACAACAACTTCTGGATGAGTTGTATCTTCGACGGCTGTTGAAGGGCTGGGCGGTTTAGGATCAGCCTTTGGAGGACTCTCAGGAGTGGCCATATCATCATCAGCCGGCTCAGAGGGCTGAGGAGCGTCGTCAGGCGCATCTTTTCTAGCCTCAGTAGGCTCAACATGAGGTGCAGGGGAGTCCGGCTTAGCAGTCTCCGGCTCTTGGGCAGTAGGAGCAGCGGTAGACCCACCGGTCTTCCTTCATTTTGCTTGAGCCCTGGAAAACAAAAAGATTGTCACATAGAGGACAAGGATGGTAAAAAGGTATGGTGCAAATACAAAGGTACGCACTCCGGGTTGATCTTCAGAGGAGGCAGCTTGGATGCAGTGGAATCACCAGACGAAGGGGGCGTCTCCTAAAAAAGTTAAGACGATAAAAAACAGAGTAAGGTTACAATGCAAGACTGTTAAAAATCAGACTTGGTTAAAAGAGTACCTCAGCAGGTCGTTTCCGAGGAGCCGGAGAGTTTGGTAAGCCGGTCAAAAGCTCTTCAAAGCCGGTGCTCCGGGTCTGACGTCTGGAGGTGTGCTGTTGCTTTTTCAAAAGAAAGTTGAGGTCTAAATAAGCAAGAGGATGAGAAAATGGAACTTTCCGGATGACCCGCCGTATTTTCGCTGGTGGAAAGTTTTATGAATCAGAGGAAATGTAAGTTACCTCAGAGGCATCAGCATGGCTTGTCTCCGTTTCCTCCTGTGAATAATTGTTGTCAATAAGTTGCATAAAGAGATGGCCAAGGGAGTCAAGTTCTACCTCCGAGTCGTCAAACTCAAGCAGTTCCTGAGCAGAAGTTTTCTTCTTCTTATGGGCGCGGGTTTTACCCGCTTTAGGCTTCCTCACAGGAGGGTTATATTTCTTCTTCCAGAAAGAAGAGCCGGCCTGTGCATAAGCCGCCAGAAAGGTTAAAGGGAGCAGGGCAAAAGATTAAGATAGGAATGAGCAGCTTTGTGGAAAAAGGTTTCTTACAGCTGGAGTTGGGTTCTTGATGCAAAAAGGCTTCAGACCAATCTTGTTGCAAATCTCTTGTCTTTCGCCGAGAAGTGACTTGCCAGAAGAATTGATGTCTTGTTCTATCAGAGGGGTGGCGTTGAAGCAGAGAGGGTCATTGGGTTCACCCGTAAATTCGTACATGAGTCGGTCACGCCAGCTCAGTGGCAAGATTTTCCAGGAAACCCAGCAACGGGTTAAATCAACTCCAGTTAAGCCGTTCGCCATTAAGGCCCTGATCTTCGCGAAGGCCGGAGCATATTTTGCTCGCTCTGCGGCGGACATCCGGTCTGGGAGTTCTCCGGTGTTGCAAAGCCGGGTAGGACGGTAACCCGGCAGCGGATTCTCTTCTTTGGGAGAAGTGTCCTTGCAATAAAACCAGGTCTTGTTCCAATCCTTTGGGTGACTTGGTAAGACGGCTGCTGGGTAGGGCAAATCTCTCCGTCTCTGGATAGAAACGCCGCCAAGCTCCAAACTTGGTCCAGCTGCCACTTCAGTTTGGCGGTTGACGTAAAAGTAGTCACGGAAGAGGTCAACAGACGGTTCTTCTTGCAGGTAAACTTCGCACAAGACTTGAAACTGACACATGTTGGTGACGGAATTTGGACCTATATCTTGAGAATGAAGCTTGAAGGAATGAAGGACGTCCCAGAAATTTTTTGACCCGGGCGGGCTAAAACCATAGAGGAGGTGATCCGTGAATACGACAACCTCTCCTTCCTTAGGAGTAGGTCTTATTTCTGGCCCTGGAACCCGCCAGTGTATAACGTCCTGAGCCGGCAGGATACCCGATTCTACGAAGTCAAGTAGAAGCTGCTCGGTGACTCCGGAGCCAACCCAATCGCAAGACGCGGGTGCTCTTGACATGGTGGCGGGTTAAACTGTGAGAAGATGCAGGATATGGCGGGTTAGGAAAACGTCAAATAATTAGGGCAGCTATGGTCAACATTATGATGAGGTGTTAAGCCGCCAACGTATTTCGTCAGAGAGCCGGCAATGCAATGGCGGGTTAAGTAGACAAGGTGATACTGGAAAATGTAGTTAAGTGTGGATAAACAGGTTTCACATGTTGCAACTATGGCTGCAAGATCTACAGGCGAAAATAAATGAAATATGTTCAAGACCTAAAAAGGCAGTGGAAGAACAGGCGGTCAGCACGCAGAGAAGAGCAAGGTACAGATCTAAGGTAAGCAGATATTGACATCGAGCGGACGGCCGCAGTGGATACACAGCAATATGAGATTCAAGGGGATACTTGGCAATCTACATCACGAAGAACGATATGACGAACAGCGAAGAACACAAAGAACTCCGATGAACTCGGGGATATCTTACTCGAGATGACTATAGATTCAACAAGGGTTGAGAATGGCACCTCCCGGATGCGGACGGGCTGGCGAAGTTCTGGTCCGAATCAGGTTGATGCAGCGGCCGGTGTTGGGGACGACGGTTAGGTCCGGTCAGGTGCGGCGGAGCTCCGAAGGCGTGACTGTCAGAAGGAGGAAGAAGAAGACGTGGCGGCAGAGAAAGGAAAAGGGGCCTCTCGTGTCCCTATTTATGAGATGGGATGGCAACAGTGCGCGTGAAACCTGGAGAGGCTCGATGATGATTGACCGGAGGGGACGCCTCGATCTTCGGGGCCGACCGTTTAATGAGGAGATCCGTTGCGAACGTCACTGAATCTTTTAGCATATTCGGTGTGACGTCACGGCGGGTTATGAGTTTTCTTTTCAGGTGATAAAAATGTGAGACTCGCCGCCAAGTGAATTTGAAGATTGACATGAACAGGCTCAAATCAATCTGGGGCCTAATGTTGGGGATATAACCCCGTGGTAAGACCCGCCCAGGAGAGGACGGGTCATACCTGGCGGCTCATAGCCAAAAAACCCTTAAGGTGGGCCGGAAGATGAAGGCCAGGCCACATGGCGGCTTACTGGACAGGTCAAGACGAAGGCCCAAGACAGAAGATGGCATGACACCCGGGCGGGTAAACCGCCCGGAGCCGGATTGCCCAAGGAGGCAAGGCGGCTTAGAGATAGGATTGAGTACGTTGTATGAGTCGGTTTGAGACTCATGTAACCCAGGGCCTCGACCTCCTATATAAAGGCGAGACCCTAGGGCGGCTTAGACAAGAAACCAATCAATCGAGAACTAGGTCGAGCGAATCCGCTCCCTTATAATCGATACACCAGTCAATACAATACAAGCAGGATGTAGGCTTTTACCTCTTCTTGAGGGGCTGAACCTGGGTAAACTCGTGTCCCTCGTCTCGACCAACCCCTTTGAGTCCACCGCCTCAGCGATGGCCTCGAACCTAAGTCTTCGGACATCTGCCGTGACAAAACCACGACACTCGCAATAGTATTGATTTTTGGAATAAGTGCAAGGATGCTTTTATGATGCTTTTATCACTAAGTATTTTCCGCCCGCGAAAATTATTTCCCTTAGGACACAAATCATGAATTTTAAGCAACTTGAGCATGAACATGTTGCACAATCTTGGGAAAGAATGAAGTTGATGCTAAGAAATTGTCCTACTCATGGTTTAAATCTTTGGATGATCATACAAATTTTTTATGCGGGGTTGAATTTTGTCTCTAGAAATCTTTTAGATTCCGCCGCGGGTGGTACTTTTATGGAGATTACTTTGGGTGAAGCTACTAAATTGCTAGATAATATCATGGCAAATTATTCACAATGGCATACCGAAAGAGCACCTACTAGTAAAAAAGTTAATTCGGTTGAAGAAATTAGTACTTTGAGTGATAAGGTTGATGCTTTGATGAAATTGGTTGCTAGTAAAAATGCTCCTATTGATCTTAATGATGTTCCTTTGTCTACCTTGATTGAGCAAAATAGTGATTCCATAGATGTGACTTTGTCTCGCGAAACAATTTCAATAACAATGCTTATAGAGGTAATTTTAATCCTAGGCCTTTTCCTAGAAATTGCTCTAATAATTATGGTAATTCCTATGGTAATTCTTATTACAATAATAATAGGAACACCTCTGATCTTGAGAGTAATATTAAAGAATATATCAATGCGCAAAAGGCTTTCAATACTACGATATAAGAAAAGTTGAATAAGATTGATGATATGTCTAGAAGCATTGATAGAATTTCTCATGATGTTGAAAATCTCAAGTTGAAAGCTTTTGTGCCTAAGACTGATGAATCAATTAAAGCTTTATATGTCTCCATGGATGAAAGTAAGAAAAGAACCGCTATGCTTAGAGCTAAAAGAGAAATCTTAGAAAAAAATTGTTTTCTAGTGATTGCCTTCATAAAAAATATGAAGATCTTAAAGTGATTGGTGTGTCTACTATTGATTCCTTGTTTAGTAATATTAAGATTTATGATAAAGGGACTGAAGTAGAGTCAACTTTAGCTAGAAGGCGTCCCAATAATTTGGAGGGTGAAAATCTTGATGAAAATTTTGATAAAAGTGGGTTTGAAGAGGTCAAAACTTTAACTAGTGATGTGCCCTCTATTTTGGATTGCAAAGACTTTAATTATGATAGTTGCTATTTGATTGAATGTACTTCTTTGCTGCAATCCATGTTGAATTCACCCCATGCTTATGAGCAAAATAAAGCTTTTACTAAACATATCGTTGATGCCATGATGAAATCTTTTGAAGAAAAGTTGGACTTGGAGATTTCTATTCCTAGAAAATTACATGATGAGTGGGAACCTACTATTAAAGTCAAGATCAAAAATTATGAGTGCTTTGCTTTGTGTGATTTTGGTGCTAGTGTTTCCACGATTCCGAAATCTCTATGTGATGTGCTTGGTCTTACCAATATTGAAGAATGTTCTCTTAATTTGCACTTGGCGTATTCTACTATTAAAAAGCCTTTGGGAAGAATTAATGATTTTCTTATTCTTTCTAATAGGAACTATGTGCCCATAGATTTTATTGTTCTTGATATTGATTGCAATCCGTCTTGTCCCATTATACTTGGTAGACCGTTTTTACGCAATATAGGTGCTGTGATTGATATGAAAGAAGGCAATATTCGTTTCAATTTCCCTTGAGAAATGGTATGGAACACTTCCCTAGAACAAGAATTAAGCCACCATATGAATCAATCATGATGGCATCCTATGGATCCAAAACCAAAGATGACAATACTTGAATCTATGCGTTATGCCTAGCTAGGGGCGTAAAACGATAGCGCTTGTTGGGAGGCAACCCAATGAATAAATAATTTTTTGCTTTTTCCTTTCTGTTTTTGAGTGTTGACACAATTATGCCTCTGTTATGATTGTGTTTTTATGGTTTATGTAATGTTTGTGCCAAGTAGAACCTTTAGAATGATTCATAAGATGAGTAGAAGCGATGCTGAATCTGAAACAGAAACTTTGCATCCAGTATATAAATTTTCATTTTTTACTGGAACGTGATCTTGATCTGAAACTTTTACACAGTGTTTCTCTACAAATTTCTTACGTTTTCCTAATTTTTTAGAATTTTTATAGTTACATAACTATGGTTAGAGTACAGATTACTACAGACTGTTCTGTTTAAGACAGATTCTGTTTTTGTTGCATTGTGTGCTTGTTTTGATGAATCTATGGGTTATATTGAAGGGTATGAGCCATGGTAAAGTTAAAATACAGTAGGTATAATTCAATAATAAAATATGAATAGGTTTGCAACAGCACCTAAAGTAGTGATTTGCTTTATTATAGTAACGGATCTCACGAAGATTTTGTTGAGTTTTGTGTGATTGAAGTTTTCAAGTTTTGGGTGAGATCACGATGGATGAAGGAATAAGGAGTGAAAATAGCCTAAGCTTGGGGATGCTACAGCACCCCCCAAGATATATCCAAAGAGAAACAAGCAACTAATCTTGGGGATGCCCCCGAGTGGCATCCCCTATTTCTTCTAACAACCATCGGTATTTTACTTGGAGCTATATTTTTATTCGTCACATATCATGAGTATTGCTTGGAGCATCTTGTATCATTTGAGTCTTTGCTTGGTTTGCTTGTTAGTTTGTCACTTGTATCCTTGCTGGAGACACCTATTTGAGAGAGCCTAAATTATGCTATGATTTGTTAGAAATTGCTCTATGTGCTTCACTTAAACTTTTTGACCTATAGAATTGCTCTAGTGCTTCACTTATAGCTTTTTGAGCACGGTGTGCTTGGAAATTTTTGTAGAAATACTCTCATGCTTCACTTAGATTAATTTGAGAGTTAGTAAATTTTGAAGAAATCCTCTCATGCTTCACTTATACTATTTTGAGAGATGAAATCTTTATGCTCATGTGCTTCACTTAAATTTGTTTGAGCTTGTAAAAAAAAGCAATGGCAATATATTAAACTAGTCCCAAAGTGATAGATATCCAAGGAGGATATAATAAAAACTTTCATGAAGATCATTGGACAAATTAAACTTGATTCTTTTTAATAGTTTTGAAACATGATGATAGTAATATGTGAGTCATGTTAGTGAGTAATTATGCTTTAGTAGGAATATTGGTGTTAAGGTTTGTGATTCCCTATGCATGCACGAAAGTCAATAGTTATGCAATGAAGTTACATCCTACTTATGGTGCATTATTCGGTGTTAGTTATGCTCAATGCTCGCTTATGTGAATTTTTGTTTCTTGGTTTGGTTGCTTCTCAATCTATTTGCTAGCCTCCATTTGTACAAAGTAGAAATACTACTTGTGCATCCAAAATCCTTAAACCAAGTTTTGCCTTATGAGTCCACCATACCTACCTATATGCGGTATTTCCATGCCATTCCAAGCAAATTTTTATGTGCCATCTCTAAATTTTCAAAATAAATTTTCTCTTTTGTGTGCTCGTACCGCTCATGAAACGGTGGGGAGTGTCCAATATTTTTCCATGCTAGATGTGTTATTCTCAAGATGAGTGTTTATTCACTTGTCATTGCACGAGAGTGTGGCAGTAATAGGGATGCCCATTCCCAAAATGAAAAAGAAAAAATATTTACTTTATGTTGTCAAATAATAAATTCCTTGGAAAGTGTTGGTATGGAAGGCAGCCGTGGATACGGCCCGCCATGAAAAGTGAAAGTTTGGTGGAAAAAGGAATAAACTTTATTTTCTGTTTGGGAACCGCCTATGATATATCTAGCATGGAAAGTATTGTGAGCTACTTTGTCGTTTTCGTTGACAGGAAAGGCATGCCACCCAAAATATTTTTCTCTCTCAATTTAAACCTTGAGCTCTGGCACCTTTACAAATCCCTACTTCCCTCTACGAAGGGCCTATCTATTTACTTTATGCATTTTTTATTTTTACTTTGAGTCTCCATCTTCTCTTACAAAGCACCAACTAGGGGGCACTATGATCGTACTTGAGCATTGGGCATAGCTAATATTTGAGTGTGTTTCATGAATGGATCAATGATTGAGCATGATGGGCTAGGGATAACTTTCTTTAGTGTTGATATTTTGAAAGACATGGTTGCTTGTTGGCATGCTTGAGTATTGAAGTCATTATGTTAAAACTAGACTATTGCTTTGAATCATTTACAAGTCCAAATGTCCATGCTATACAAAAGAAAAGAATATGAGATGAACATGTTAGGCAGCATTCCACATCAAAAATTCTGTTTTTATCATTTACCTACTCGAGGACGAGTAGGAATTAAGTTTGGGGATGTTGATACGTCTCCAACGTATCTATAATTTTTGCTTGTTCCATGCTGTTATATTATCATTCTTGGATGTTTTACAATCATTTTATAACAACTTTATATCATTTTTTGGGACTAACCTATTGACATAGTGCCAAAGTGCCAGTTGCTGTTTTTGCTTGTTTTTTTACTTCGCAGAATATCAGTACCAAACGGAATCCAATCGCGACGAAACTTTTTGGAGATTTTTTCTGGACCATAAGACACCCAGTGGGCCAAAGAAGTGCCAGAGAGGTGGGCTGTGAAGGCCACAGCCCACCAGGGCGTGCCAGGGGGGCCCCGACGCGCCCTGATGGGTTGTGCCCTCCACGGGGCCCCCCTCCACCGCCTCTGACGCCTATAAATTCCCAAATATTTAGAAAACCCTAGGGGAGTCGACGAAACACAATTCCAGCCGCCGCAAGTTCCAGAACCTCGAGATCCAATCTAACACCATCACGGAGGGGTTCATCTTCTTCATAGGTGCCTCTCCGATGATGCGTGAGTAGTCCACTATATACCTATGGGTCCGTAGGCAGTAGCTAGATGACTTCCTCTCTCTCTCTCTCTTATGATTCTCAATACAATGGTCTCTTGGAGATCTATTTGATGTAAACTTTTGCGGTGTGTTTGTTGGGATCCGATCAATTTTGAGTTCATGATCAGTTTCTATCCATGAATATTATTTGATTCTTCTTTGATCTCTTATATGCATGATTACTTATAGCCTCGTATTTCTTCTTCGAATCTTTGGTTTAGTTAGGCTGACTAGATCAATTTTTCTTGCCATGGGAAGAGGTGCTTTGTGATGGGTTCGATCTTGCGGTGTCCTTTCCCAGTGACAGAAGGGGCAGCAAGGCACGCATGTATCGTTGCCATTAAGGATAACAAGATGGGGTCTATTCCTACATGAATAGATCTTGTCTACATCATGTCATCGTTCTTATTGCATTACTCCGTTTTTCCATGAACTTAATACACTAGATGCATGCTGGATAGCGGTCGATGTGTGGAGTAATAGTGGTAGATGCAGGCAGGAGTCGGTCTACTTTTCTTGGACGTGATGCCTATATAATGATCATCGCCTTAGATATCGTCATGATTATTTGATCTTCTATCAATTGCCCAACAGTAATTTGTTCACCCACCGTGCGCTATACTCATGAGAGAATCCACTAGTGAATCCTACGGCCCCCGGGTCTACTTTTCCAACATATTGCTTTCCGATCTATCTTTTTGCTTCTTTGTTTTCAGATCTACAAAACCAAAAACCCAAAAAATATATTGCTGCACTTTTTATTTGCCCTTTCTATTTTGTATTCTTGAGAGATCTATCTCTCCTATCTATCACTACCTAATCTATCTTTTTACCGTAGAGAGATTGACAACCTCTCTTTCACGTCGGGTTGCAAGTATTTGTTATTTGTGTGCAGGTGTTGCTTATTGGGTGGTGGTGATCCTCCTACTGGTTCGATAACCTTGGTTTCATAACTGAGGGAAATACTTACCATCGCTGTGCTGCACCATCCCTTCCTCTTTGGGGAAATACCGATGCAGTCTCAAGCCACGTCAGTAGTTGATAGGTGATATGCGGAGCCAAAACAAAATTGGTCATGTTATTGTGGGGTTTGTTTGAACTCCAGCATAAGGAATTCTGGTGTAAGAAAAAGACTTTTGGTCTCTTTAGTTACAAATTGGTTGCAGCATCGTGTTAGTCATCCCTCTCCAAAAGGATGTGCTAATAACAACAGAATAATCAGTACCACCAGTAACCCTTCTATTTACCCACCCTCAAGATAATTATAGATGGCATTTGGTTATTCATGTATACCGTGAGTAGGACTCGGGATTTATGGATTGTCAATAGTCTCATCTGATTGCGTGATGTACTTATATCGCTTTCTTTTCAGTCTCCATTTCATTTGTGCAGGGCGATGAGGGAAAGAACTGGTCGTGTTGAAAGTCAGTTTAGTGCATAAAGGATCGAAGGTTCTGAGATTTGCGAGAGGTGAGAGATGATGGTTAGTTATTGTGGCTCATCATATAGTAGTGGAAGATGAGTACAAGCATAAGCTTATTCAATTTGCAGTTCTTGACTGCATGCGTGAGACATATATTTTGTAATTTTTTCATTTCCTTCTAAGAGGATCAAATATGTATTTTGTTCTTCCCAATGTTTCGAAGGATGATTTTGGCATTGATACACTATAACATACATTTACAGTTATGAATGCTTGATACTCGGTTCAAGACTTCTTGAGGAAAGATTAGTTCATGAACTTTGCATCTTTATCTCTCTAATTAAAACCATTGATGGTTATCGAGATCAATGTTTATCAAGAGTTTGGAAATTCCGAGTCGAGGAGAAGCAATTCAGGGGGTTGGTGGGTTCAACTATAGGGTGCAGGGGTCATCAAATCAGGCACCCTATACGTCTGCGGACGCGGACAGTGTGCACGCCCGCGGACAGTGACCGATCACCCCTCAAATCGCCGTGTCCATAGCCTCAATCCTCATATATGATACACTAAATCCATACTACGCATTCAACATGAAACAAACTACATAGATCATCAATGAAACAAGCAAACATATAAATCTACATAATCCGGACATAGATATCCACATAATCCGACATAGACCAAAAGAGCACCACAATTATCCGATGAACATAGTTCTAAAGAAATGTTACTAAAAATGGTAACAAAGTCGAAGTGAAGGACAAACTTCTTCGCCACTTCCTCGCCGGTGCAGATGTAGCCGTCCGTGTAAGCTTCCGCGGCAGGAGAGGAGGGGTCATCGAAGCCGTCGGTGATATCGAAGGAGTTGAACGGCGCTGTTTTGCTGCCTCGTGAGCTTCGCCGCTTTCACATCCGCCGCTGCCCTCTTCGCCACCTTGGTCACCGACTGCTCGAGGCCTGGGCGAGCTTCCGACGGATCCGATAGGCATCAATCCTTGTCATCGTCGCCTGGGAGCTGTCAGTAGATATCCATGAGAAGCTTCTCCTCATCTGGCATCGCGAGAATGCGTGACGACAGCGGCAAGACTATGTGACCGCCTCCTATGCCGCTGGCCTCTCCCTTTCCTGTTGCCTGTCGTGGCAGGCGACATCCATCTCTTATTCAAACATCCGTGTGCGCGTCGCTGGCAGTGCAAGAACGAGCACCCACTGATAACCTTTAGGAGCTATGGAGAGGAGGGTTGGGAAGGCGACGGTCTAGCGGCGCGGAGCGGGTCGAACCCGTGGAGCTTTGCACGGTGCAGGACGGGCGCTTGCTGGCGTCTGCACTGTCGTGGCGGACAACAGTGGACAGAGCTGAGCCGGAGTTGCCGCCCATCTCGACTCGTGATTGCCGCAACGCAATGCGGAGGGCCAACTCCTCCTCGTCACCCTCCGCCTCACGGACTAAGGTATCTCAGTCATCCTCTATGATGGATATGTCGGCTCTAAGAGCGTCGGTGCTCGACATTGGGATGGAGAGGGGGGATTGGATGTGGAGGGGAGGGGAATCAATGGTGTGTACATCGGAAGTGAAGTGGAGCTAGGTTTTGATCTGGGTGGGGACTTTAGTGGGACGGAGTGGGGTCGGTGTGGGCCAGCGTGGGCCGGGATGATGTGGCGGATGTGTCCAGGTGCGCCCAGGCCTCCCTATATCTGTCCGGGGTTTGGGTTGGATATGATACATGCGGGACAGCCTGGGCATATAGGGCTGTTATGAGGCATCGGCCTGCGTCGTTTTTTTTTTACTGGTTGGTGATCAAGACATCCAACCAAGCGTATAGGGACAGTTTGGGATGCCCGAATGTAGATGCTTTCAAGTGGGGTGTAGTGGAGGTGATTGTGATGAAGAAAGAAGACAAACATTTGGAGGAAGACTGATGACCCGCAAGTATAGGGGATCAATCATAGTCCTTTCGATAAGTAAGAGTGTCGAACCCAACGAGGAGCAGAAGGAAATGATAAGCAGTTTTCAGCAAGGTATTCTCTGCAAGTGCTATGAATAACAGTGGTAGATAGTTTTGTAGCAAGATAATTCGTAACAAGTGACAAGTAACAATAGTAACAATGGTGCAGCAAGGTAGCCCAATCCTTTTTTAGCAAAGGATAGGCCTGAAAGTACTCTTATATTAAGCAAGTGCTCCCGATGACACATGGGAATTTCTGTCTAGTCATATTCATCATGTTGAGTTGATTCACGTTCGCTACTTTGATAATTTGATATGTGGGTGGACCGGTGCTAAGGTGTTGTTCTTACTTGAACTAACAACCTACTTATGATTAACCCCTCCCGCAAGCATCCACAACTACAAAAGAAGAATTAAGATAAATCTAACCATAGCATGAAACATGTGGATCCAAATCAGCCCCTTATGAAGCAACGCATAAACTGGGGTTTAAGCTTCTGTCACTCTCGCAACCCATCATCTACTTGTTACTCCACAATGACTTCCCTTAGGCCCATAACATGGTGTCATGTAGTCGACGTTCATATGACACCACTAAGAGAAGTAACAACATACATATCATGAAAATATCGAACGCATACCAACTTCACAAGATTACTTATAACAAGACTTCTCCCATGTCCTCAGGAACAATAGTAACTACTCACACATCATCAACATGTTCAAGATCAGAGGAGTAATAATGATAATTAAGGATCTGAACATAATCTCTTCCACCAAGTAATCCAACAAGCATCAACTACGAGATGTAATCAACACAACTAGTAACCCACATGTACCAATCTGAGGTTTTGGGACAAAGATTGAATACAAGAGATGAACTAGGGTTGGAGATGAGATGATGCTCGTGAAGAGGTTGATGAAGATTGGTCCTCCCACGAAGGAGGAAGCGTTGGTGATGACGATAGCTTTGATCTCCCCCTCCCGGAGAGGGATTTCCCCGACAGAATCTGACTGGCGGAGAGCAAAAGGGCCTCTGCCCAGGTTTCCGCCTCGAGACGGCGGCGCTTCGTCCCGAAAGGTTGCTTATGATTATTTCTAGGGTAAAACACGCCATATAGGAGAAGAGGAGCATCGGAGGACCAGCAGGGGGCCTGTTGGCTGTGGCCTGCTGGCAGGCCCTCTCCGGTATATTTTTGCTCCAGAAATTCTTATAAATATTCCAAAAATATTCTCCGTAAATTTTCAGGTCATTCTGAGACTAGTGATTTTCTGCCTTTTTCTCGGTTTTCCGGTCCAAAATTCCAATTTCCAGATATTTTCCTCCTTGTGATGTACCTTGCATATTCAGAGAGAATAAACATAAGAATTGTATAATAATGTGGAATAATGGACAAAAATAAGGTAGATAGTGGTAAGAAATCATGATGCAAAATGGACGTATCAAAGACCAACGGCAAGCGAGTTCGACTAAGACAGAAATTACTTTTTAGTTAATCGCAAAGGCACTCCCTTCGAATTTCCATGCATTGTGACCATACTAATACATTTTATTTGCATTATTATTATATTCAAGATAATATTAATTTAGGAAATTGCAAAGATTTTGCTGGCTATTTTTATTCTTTATGCTAAGGTGGAATTGTAAAGAATTAGTTCACCCATTTTGTACGGTGAGTATTCTCTGTTATACATTTTAAGACCTTCGACGCGAAGTATTCGTGCTAAATGCATATATTTCTTCTGAATGATGTGTATGAGTTGAAGCAGACATTTTTATTATACCTGCTCAAACATCGTGCCAATGAAGCTAAACACAGCATTTTTTATATTGTGCGGGAATTTATTAAGCGCTTCAAATAGATCATAATCTGTAATCAATTTTTAATTGAATCATCGTTCTATGTGTATGCATCGTCAAATTGTCTTTTTATTATCAATTTACATTGCAAGTGAAGCGGGCTTAAATTATTATCTGGCTGTGGTTGAACCGTCATTTCTCTACATGTGAAATTGAACATGAATTATGTTTACGTAACTCCAATAAAATGTTTCAAAAGCTCGTGACAACGCACGGGCATTCTACTAGTAACGCTAGCTAGCGAGCTTTTTTTAACATAATACAAACACAAGCGTTCAAATATACGCGTATACACTCACCCCTATAAACGCATGCACGCATACCCTACCCCTCTGAGCACCTTCGAAAAACTGAGCCGGCATATCATCTTGAGATTTACGAAGTCACCGTAGACGCCTCGCCGTCGACACGAACGTCTCCTTCCACTGAATGCGTATCGCCGGAAATTTTGAAATAAATCCAGAAATAATGCGAGCATCAGGATTTGAACCCTGTCGGTTGGTGATACCACTGTCTCTCTAACCATCCAACCACAGGTTGGTTCGCACACTAGCTAGCGAATTGATGTCCCAACTAAACCGTCTGCACGTTAAGTTAAGGTGCAGACGCGCAGCTAAGTAAAAAATTAAAATTTGTTCATTTAACTGAGACCATTTATATGCATGATATTATACATTATAAGAAAATAAACCCCAAAAAAAAGCTAGGGTTTTTGCCTCTCGCCGGCGCCGCCGCCGGTCCGCCTCGTCTCCGGTGGCCCTAGGGCCATGGGGACGTGGTGGATCCTGGTAAGGGCCGGCGAGAGGGCTCCGTTTTTAGTCGTTCCTTTGAGTTTTGTTAGGGTTTGTGTCCTGCTCAGGAAGGCGAGACGGCGGCGGCTCCCTGAAGATGGAATAAAGGTCTCCCCGCCTAGCCCCCGTTCCGGTGGTGCGTCTAGCATCGTTGGTGGGCGTGTGGAGGTGTGTCTCCGGCGGATCTATCTTTGGTGGATTTGCTCGGATCTAGTCGTTGTTCGTCTACGTTCGTGTGTTTTCGGGTTGGATCCTTTCGATCTACGTTATTCTTCATCGGCGGCGGTTGCTGTTCTGGTGCGCTGGTCCTATGGTGCCTTAGCACGACGACTTCCCGACTGTCTACTACAACAAGTTGTGCCCGACTCCGGCGGTGGAGGGGCGATGATGGCGGCGCGCCTTCGGCTCGCTTCAGTGCTTGTAGTCGTCGCTGGGTGGTCTACGGATCTGGATGTAATTTTTATTATTTCTGGTGTTCGTTGTACTGCCATGATTGAAGATGAATAGATTGGAAGTTTTTCGCAAAAAAAAAAACCCAAATTACTTTGTATTCATTGCAATTCGTGCAGCCACAAGACTAAACTTCGGGCGGGGAGGATAAGGTAGTTATACTCGAGCAAGCCAAAGAGAAAGCAGTCGGCGCCACAACCTCGATAGTAGGTCTCGATGGTGATGTGAAAGTGCTCCACGCTAAGACTCGAGACAGATCTTCACACAATTCCACTGCTGGTCAATGACAATCCAACCGTGTCGGCACGTGTCAAAGAGAAGGAAATAAGAGCTGGCATACAAGAGCAAATGAGGATGCAGTCTCCAGCCCGCCACCATGCTCGTCCTCGTCGAGCCCACCAACAGCTGGTGTAGGCTCCATGGTGTCTCCTCCTCCCAACACCTTCCCTCTGCCAAGCTCCAGACATCATCCCTCCGGCTTCACCAATCCCCCTCCTAGTCCGCCCTAGTTTCACTAGTGGCATCTCTCTCGAAAGCGAGGTAGCGAATAGTAAACAAATTTATGTTGAGCAATTGGCAGAATTGCGCATAGTAGTTGTGATCATTAATGCCGTAATCATTACATAGGCATTACGTCCCTGATAAGTAGACCATTAAACTTACTGATGTATACTACTATTACTCCACCACAAGACCGCTACCCAGCATGCATCTCAAAGTATTAAGTTTATAACAAATAGAGTGACGTAATAAGAAAGATGACATAATATAGACAGAATAAGATCAATCAATATGACCAAACCCCGTTGTTTTATCCTTAATAGCAACAATACAAATACATGCCCTTATCCTTTCAGTCACTGGACAGGATCACCGCAAGATTGAATCTACTACAAAGCACCTCTCCCACTGGACAGGATCACCACAAGATTGATCATAAACCCACAATTCATCGAATCCCAACAAATACATTGCAAAATATTACATCGGATTGGTCTTAGAGAAGATCATTATTGAAGATCAAAACAAACAGAGAAAGCTAGATCACGCTACATCGCTCATGGGTGGACAGGGGCGACAGCTCCGGTTCTATTCCGTCCCCAGTCTTTTGTCGACGCGGCGTCGATGCCGGAGCCGTCCCGTCCCGCACCGTGCAGAGCTCCACACAGTGTGCACGCTCCGCGCCACCCTCCTACCCCCCCCCCCCCCGGTCCACTGCTCCGCAAGGGTAGCCGTGGGTTTTTGTGCCACATCGCGGCGCAGTGGACGCGCCCGCCCGAATCCGAGGTGTGCGCCTCTCGCCGTGAGAGACAACGTGCTAGGGAGAGGGCGGTGGCCTAGGATGCGGTCACACAGTCCATCCGCCGCCGCTCGCGTGGGTCTACCACCGCTCGCTTATGATGGCGAAGACGGACGCACGTCGAAAAAAAAGAGAAGGCGCTCCACCTAGGGCTGGACTAGTCTGCGTGCGAGGAGGCGGAGGCAACGACTAAAGAGGCAGCAGGACTCTGTCGTCCTGAGGATGAAGGGCTTCATCGTCTGCTCCTCCTCCTCCGACATCACCGGTGGCTCCGACGACCCACCTTGTGTCGCGGACGCTTAGTGTAGCCCACCCTCTCTAAGTGTTTGTCTCCGTTATTAGTAATCTAGTTTAGAACTTGTCCGTGATATTTTGGTGATCAGTCTATGGATTATGTGCATTTCTACGTACGTTTGATAATCTATATAGCTTAATTTAATGTTGCATGTTTTAATATAAATATAAAGATACTGAATTTGAGATACACGGCAGTGGGCGTGGCGAGTTGAAGTCCGGCTGTAGATGTTCTCACAGTCTCGCTCCACGTTTATTTTTATTTTTTTGAACACAATATAAACGTAAGCGCTCATATACACGCGCATACACTCACCCCTATGAACGCACACACGTACACCCTACCCCTATGAGCACCTTCAAGAGACTGAGCCGGCATATCATCTTGAAATCCTGAAATAAATTTAGAAATAAATGCAAGCACCAGGATTTAAACCCTGTTGGGCTGAGGATACTACAGTCCCTCTAACCATCTAACTATAGCTTGGTTCGCTCCACATTTATTTTTACGCGTAAAAGTCTAAGCAAATCGCGGGTGGTATGGACTATGGGCACCAACTGCGCAATCTACGTGCTTGCAAACGTCTGCGCACACGTAAGACGTGGAGATAGTGGCATCCGATCCCTCGGTCAACCGCCAAGTCTTCCCCCCGCTATCCTCCCCTCCCCTCCCCTCCTCGTCCGACTATCCGCGAAATCCCACGGCATACCACCGCGCCCCGGCGACGAGGACGAACGCGTGTGGGCCGACCTCGCCGCCGCCGATCCCCACAAAATAATCCCCGGCGACCGACCACCCCCGCCTCGACACGACCCCCCTCCCCCCTGACAGCGGGCCCCACAACACGAAAGGTATCCGACTTCCAGGTGGGGTCCGGCGGGGGGGAAGAAAAAGAGTGAACCGCGCCGCTCATCGCTCCGCTCCCCCTTTTAAACGCCGAGGGAAGGGGAGGGAGACACATTCAAGTCCAGTTCGTCGGTTGGTAGCGTGCGTCCGTGGGCGACTCCCTCCTTCGATCGCTACGCTCGCCGGGCTCGAGTAAGCGAGAATCCCTCCCTACATACGCTTCGATCTGTATCTTTTAGATCCTCTCGGGCGTTCGTGTTCGATCCGATTGGAATCTGACCGCGCACGCGCGAGGAGTTCTTGATTCGGTCGCCGTCCCGATCCTTGGACCGATCGGCTTCGCTCGATTGGATAGATCTCTGTATGTCTGGGCTAGGATTCAGGGGGTGTCTGTTCCTGCTCTCGTTTTCTTCGTCCATTCCTGGTTATTATCCATCGGATTCTTGAGCTTCGTTATTTTAGGTGATTCGTCGACCGGATTCACGAGTGGCTGGATTTATGCCCCGATAGTAGTAGGACTATGAGTCTATGACTATCTGTGGTTCACTTCCCCAAATGCGATTGTGTTTACAAAAGGAGAAGGGAAAGTCTCTTCAGTTACTCCTTTTCTGCTGAAGCCTTTTCTTTTCTTTTCTTTTGTTATTATATTGTTGCTATTGCAAAATGGCTTTGACAAGGTAGTCTAAAGTTTGGATCAAAGGTTTTGGTGTCTTTACCTATTTACATATATAATACTACTACTTTTAAGATGGTAGGGCTGGGTCCATGTGATGCAAAATCGTTATCGTTGTCGATTGTGCACAGATAATTGTAGAACGATGGATTGAGATTGACCACGCTGTTAAAAAAAATCAGGTTGGCTCTGGAGCTGAAGGGAGGTAAGGTGATTTTTAGCATCAGAGGTATATAGCATGAGTAATACCAGCGGTGCACGGCGTGCCGCGCGGAGGCAGTGGCAAGATGGATCTGCTGATAAAGTTGTTGTGGACTTGGATGCAAGCTCGCCGGTAGAGGGCAACCGTGGTGGGTTGTCGGTCTTCGCTGGCGCACGCACATCACCTATTGATGTGGAAGCTCTCGATGATGAAGTGCAGGTGCTATCGCCTTCACAAGTGCCTCCCACGGTAAATTGCTTATCCTTATGTTTTAAAGAAACATCATGTTGCTTCACTTTCAAGAATCAATGTTATGCCATTGGGTCCATGGTGAAAGCAGAGTCTACATATGCACCATTTACTAGTGTTTAGTGGACTGTCATACTTTTCGCTCAGATTTTTCCTGTTAGGAATATATCTGCAATCATGGATCAGTTATATCAAACTACCTTGCATTTTGCAGGCGGTGAATCGGAGAACTAGAGGGCAAACTGCGACACCATTTTATCTGGATGATGATGCTGCCCTGGAAGGTAAGTTCATTACTTAGTACATATTGTACTTGATGGAAATGCTTGGCTTCCAACATAAAAGAATTTGATTCTTCATCAGTTTTGTATGAGTTGTGTTGATAGATTCTTCTATAACTGTTGAAACCATGAACAACACGTTACATTGTTGGGATCTTATCCATAGCATGAGGACATCTATTTTGCAAATGATGAAACAACCATAATATAAGCTGCCCAAAATTAGACTCACCGTTTGACGTTTTCTTCTTCGAATTCCCCATTGCAGAGAACTGGAGAATTATAAGGCAGTGTGCGACACCATTTTATCTCGATGAAGATGCTCCCATGGAAGGTTAGTTCACACTTACTACATATATTGGACTTCATAAAAATGCTTGGCTTCCAACTTGAAAGAATTTGGGAATAATTCTTCATCAGTTTATTATGAGTTGTGTCGATAGATTCTTCTAGAACTGTCGAAATTGTGAACAATACCGAGTCAATTAGAGGTCCATTACGACTTTGTCGTCCTGCTTTATGATTTACTCAATCAGTATTGTTTTATGATGATAATGCAGCTATGCCTTCTCATAACACGTGGAACAAACGCCAAAGGGTTGCCCCTTTGATATGTCTCTCCCCAGAAAGGGGAGAAGGGTCCAGCCTGCAGGTAAAAATTGTAATTTTTGAAGGGAACAGTTTCACAGCTTTAAGACGCCGTTTGGTTGCTGCTTAGTTGGTATCTACTTTGTCCTCTATGTACATAGCAACTTCTTGGTACATGTTTGTCTTTATCCTTCCTGTAGAGTTCTGAGATATCCTGCCCTTTTAGTGAACTATGAATGTGAAGTTTCTTTGGTTTAAGTAGATAATATTTTTCTTGTTCTGTTACAAGCCATAAATAAATAATAAGACTCATACTTGTAATTTTGTGATGATGCCATATAGGTCTCTTCAAATTGTTCTTGGTAGCTGCAAACCGTTAAGATTCTAGTTTTGCGCCGACAAGTTGGCAACCGCTAAATTTCAGTGACCATCTTACCTTCTGTAGCATAGATGACATGCATTGATATGATTACCCAGTACGCTAGAGGATATGTTGGAACAAGGTAGAAGTTCCCCTCCATTTTTCTCCATGCATTTGAACCTTGTGCCCAGTTCTTGTTGGCCTTGCCGCCTTACAAATTTTGTTCAACTCTAACTGTATGTTTGTGTCTCGTAGTCGAATAATGCGGTGACAATTAGTCAAGAGCCTGCTAAGGTGGTGGTTCCAAAGGAACCGAATTTCACTTGCCCGGTGTGCCTTAACAAGCTGGTGGAGCCTTCGACAACAAAATGTGGTCATATCTTCTGCACCGAGTGCATCAAGCAAGCCATCCAGTTTCAGAAGAAATGCCCTACCTGCCGGAAGGCCCTGAGGAAGAACAACTTCCATCGTATTTACCTTCCGAATGCGGATGATTAAGGTGAGCCCTTCTGCCTACCCGTGAGTTTTTTTACCTGGGCAACTCATCAAATACAGAACCGTTGTACTAACATCCTCCTGTGAAATCTATTTTCAGGTCAGCTGCGGATCATTCAGCTGAAGAGTACAATCACCTAGATTATTGTCGCTGATGAAGCTGTAGCGAGTGCTCAGATGAACAATTGATTAAGTTGACTGATGTATGTATCATTAGATGGTTGGTCTATGTAACTGGGATTAGCTTGAAGCTGAGGTAAAACAGTGGATGGCATTTTTAGCACCTGTGTGCTCTTTTGAAGTGCACAGTGTGTCATGTTTTGAGTCTTGATCAATGATCTTCTCCTGGGCTACCACAATGTCATACGTGGCATGGCTGAAAGGCCAGCTCGCCCTCGAGTCCGGTGTGAGGTCACTGGCTGTCCTGCTGACAGGATTGCCGGGCTTTCTATCGCAGGCTCCTGGCAGGCGAACATGGTCAATGCTTGAGATGCCAGATTACATAACAGAAATGGTACTGGGTTAGATAAATGGAGTTACTTGAAGAACAACTCAACAAACAGCGCTCAGACTGAAACAACTCCACTTTGCGTTTTGTATGATACAGAAAGCTCAGGATACCAAGCATATTGCGGACTACCCACTATGTTGGGATCAACATCGCAAAAATAACTTGTGCCTAATCGATTGCCAAGTTGATGCCCTAAAGTCCCATGGCATTCCCTGAATCTCACGTTTGAAGATATTCAGGGTTTACGGGGTTACACACTCCAGACAACACGGTGTAAGGTGGTTAAACGGTCAGGTGTCAAATCGACCTTTAGGCCTTGGATGGTAACTTGTTCATCACTGGGATGATCTTGTCCTCCTGGAGACCCCTTTGAGGATCAATCTTGTAGGTGTCGTAGAAGTCCAGGATTTCCATCAAGATATTCTTAACCTGAGTGATGCAAACGAATGTTAATGGGTTAGCATTAGGACAGGATGAAATTACATACCCATGGGAAAGATACCAAGGGAACACTTACAATGTTCATGTCAACACGGAGTTCTTCAAACCATGAAGTAGTGTCCTTATCTTTAAGAACGCTTGCAATGTATATGCAGGCCAGTGCGATCATATAGGGAGGATATATGAGAATAAGATCCATCTTGTATGTATCATTGACAAGACCCCTGCAAGTGAGAATGTCTAATCAGCATAGATATAGGTCTAGTTGATGACTGAGCATACAATAAACCCATAAATCATAATAAAAAGCATTTCACTTATATTTGTTGTCCCCGCTATTCCGCATAAAAATATTTATCTCATCATACTACTTTTATATACTTAAGTGAGAAGGAAAACTCGGTAGAGGCATTTGTATTATCCCCACGGTCCTGCATTCCTACCAGGAATGTTCCATTAAGATCATATGGAATGTGAATGTTCTTCATTTAAATGAAATACATGTGCAGATAAATTCTGAAAAGGGGCACTGAAAGGGCAGTCCGTTTGCTCCGACTAAAAATCATTCAGAATAAAATGTTTTAAAAAAGGCTAATTTTAATAACCAACATCACCAAAGTATATCAAGGAACTTTTCTTGCATACAAGACATAATTCAGCTTCCATCCACAAAAAGAAAAACAGTACACCGTGTGACTAAAATTAGAAAGGCCTACAAGTTCCATAGCAGATTAGCAGCACGCGGTCCTCAATATTCTTATTCAAGAAGATATGCTTACCAGGCAAATTGTGTCAGATCTGTTATGCCAGCATCCTGCAATAACCTGTAAAGCAGAACATCTCTCAGTGCCATTGCAGAAAAGCGTCAATTCTAGTCATTCTTGTGGAAATGTCATTGCTATTGAGATGATAGGGGAAACAAAGCCATACTGTAGAAGAGGGCGGTATGGATGGTAAACAACCAAATAATAGTCGAGTGCTTCCAGGAGCTTCATTTCCATTTCAAGGATATCTTTGATTTCAAATCGGTACTTATCATCTGAACCTACAATTTAGGGGAAAGAGAATAAATGGATAGTAGGCTGTGCAGCTCTTCCAGCCTTGCAGGTAAGCATGGGTCTATCTATATGATCAGAAGGCTCACCACACATCTTCTTGATGTAAAATACAAGGAGCCTTGCTTGCACTGTGCTTTCCTCAACCTTTGATGCCAAATACAAACAAGCTGGTGCTACCAAACGAGGATCATACTCTGTCATGCTCTTCCTGTAAATAGAATTGGACGCAGTCCTGAATTATTATTATTTTAACCAGAAAAGTTATGAATACCTAAGTTCCATTAGAAAGAAATTAAATGTTCAAGGAATTATGTAGAAACAGGCAATAAATATGAACCTTCATGTCCAATATTTGTTGACAGAAAATATAGAAAACACGAGTTTGATGCTTGAAGTATACTGCTTGTAAATTAAATTTTAAAGATTTCTGGTTGAAGACAGCATACCAATTCTGATGGAAGCAAGTTCATAAGAACCTCACATCTACAATCACAGAAGTTCTGAATAAAGCTAGGTGAATTATGGAGTTCTGAATGAAGCACACAAGTTCTCACGGGAAATTTTGAGAAATACGTACAATCATAGTATACTGTTCTTACTTTTTTAAGGAAGTATACTGTTCTTAACGCGCTGTAAGTTGGCCATCTTACATCATAAGAATATACTTGCTAATTTCTTAGTACCACAACATCTTATTACAGACTAAAAGGTAATACCATGTTTTCATTTCTCTGGCTAGTAAAAACAGTCAAATTCAGACAGAAACCAGAGGGGCGTTCTTTCTCTCTGATGCATTACCATTAAATAGACAATCATACCTTGTGTAGACACGCCTGAAGTACGTGATTGCAGTAGCTATGACTCTGAGATAACAATGATTTAAGATTGTCAGCATCATGAGTTATTCCAGATAGGTCTAGTGGAGAATAGACAACATATCATAAACTGGAAAGATGAGCGATTTAGTAGCAGACATTAAAAAAACTGGAGTAACAGACATTCAGTAGCATCCATTAACAAAAATTGCAGCACCCTACATAGAAAGGAGATGGGAATGCTGCTGGTATTTTTATTTTTCTCTTAAAAGCAGTTAGCTTTCGGTATCACTATATCAGTCTTGAAGTTTAACCAAACTCCACAGAAAAGTTAGAAATAAGAACTGCATGAAGAAAATAATAAATAACACCAAGCAATTTAATGTGTTTCAGGTAGTAAACCAGCAATATATATGCCAATATGTTAAAAAAAATTAGATACAAAGGTAGCCAAAAATGTAACTGCACACACTACTGTAGAACAAAATCTTGCTAACTATGGTCTAAAGCAAAAATGGGTAAGTTTGTTTGATCATTGAAGTCTACAGATATCATACACAACTATAAACAAAGGTACAGTTAAGGAAATGGAAACAATGTCTCTAACCTTTGTCTAACTTTGACCTGCTGGGCCAACCGCCATATATCTGAAATAATCAAATGCATTCTGTGAGGAAAAGATACTGTAATGTGCCCATCCGGATTCCAGCAGACAGCAAGGTGGTTGATTAGTTCTTTAGTTGCTTTATGTAAGACTCACGTAGATTAGATAATGTTGTTATGGATTCCTATTATTTTGATTACATTATGTCGTTATGGGCTAACCTAGCTCATCTATATATGTGAGTTGCAAAGAAAGAATGAGTTCATCCCCATTTTTATTATCTTCTCTCGCCAAAGCAAAGCCGTGACTCCCTGCCATCATCACGACGGAATTACCCCGTGACTGCTACAACTCGAATGGAGTGGATTAAGTGCATCCTAAATTGCTACTTATTTTTACATTATTCTACATATATGCTAGATTACTACTTGTAATTATTAGCTAGGGTTGTGCTAGTTACTGAAAATAAGAAATAGCCAACTTGCGTCAGCGAAAATTGCTCTAGCAGAATAAGAAGGCTGTAAGATATTCTCCATTCAGTAAAAAAAAAAGGCTGAGATGTTTGTTTTAGCAGAAATGATAGGAAAATGTTCACCACACGTTACGGCGAATTTTATGCTACAAAGGCACGTGTCACGGTACGCCCATGGGTATGGGCGCATACCATACAATGGTCCATCCCAAACATTGGAGTTTCCAAACTTCAAAACAAACCACAGTTGCCACATTAAACGCTATAAAATCCACATCTATTACCGGGCGGGCTTATCGCCAATTCTATAATTCATCATAGGGGCACCCAATCGTCCTATGCTTCGCGACAACAGCACCCCATCCCAACCGCAGTTACACCGAAATGTGCACATTTTAAGGCTTGCTATAAACTAAACAGACTACTGCTAATCTGGACGGCCGAGATACTGGAGGGAGCAAAAGAAAGCAGGATGGGGTGGGGATGGCGGAGGAGGAGCTCACGGAAGGACATGTGGATCTTGACGAGGCGAAACTCCACGGGCGTGATGCCCCGCTCCCGGTCCGCCGCCGGCACCACGTCCACCTCCTCCGGGTCCAGCAGCTGCTTGCTGCTCGCACGGAGTCATCGCGCACCGAATTAGCAGCTCAAAATTCACGGAGCAACTTGGGGAGATACTAAATCGGTCGAGACCGGGTGGGGGTGCCGGCGTATTTACCTGTGCGACGACGCCCAGAAGTTGGCCGCCATTCTAGATCGGCGTTTCCCGGACAGGAGTCTCGCCGGCGGAAGCGGTGGGGTTCTCTGGGAGCGAGCTCGGGGTTCGGAGAGAGGAGGAGAGGGTAGGGGCATGTGACGTCCGATGAACCCTAGGGGATGGGGATCGGCCGCACGAGAGGTGAATTGGGTTAGGTGAGGGGAGAGCAGGAAGAAGAGAGACGAAGAGGGTGAGATCGGGATTCAGTCTTATCTCATTTCATAACCAGTTCAGTCATACACGGTAGGTTAAGTACTCACTTGACAGGCCACAGGCGGCCCAACACTCACGGGCTCTAGCCCACTCATTTACAGCCCGGTTCCTCTCTCCTCACCTATTCCATGTCCACTTATACACCAGTATCAGGTGTGACAGTTGCCCCGCCTTGAGAGGCTGCCTCCTCTGTCCAGCAGGGTGCCGTCGGGTAGCGATGCCGCAGTACATTGTAGTCCTCCCAAGTCGCCGACTCCAGGGAAAGAGATGTCCACTGAACGCGCACTTGGACGATTGAATTGTTGCCCTTCTTGACCATCCGTCGATCCAGAATGGCCACAGGTTGGAGTGGAGCTGCGGTGAGGTCTGGTGCTCGCGGCAGTTCAGAGAAGACCGGTGAATAATCTGGTGTGAAGGGCTTCAGCTGTGATACATGGAAGACCGGGTGGATGCGGCTGTTGGCTGGCAGCTGAAGCTTGTAGGCCATGGTGTCAATGCGTTGCAGGACTGGAAACAACCCAAAGAACTTGTAGGCCAGCTTGGGACAGGGGCGGTTGGCCACCGTTGACTGCGCATATGGCTGTAACTTGAGTAAGACTTGTTCACCCTCCTCGAATGTGCGCTCTGTCCGATGCTTGTCTGCTTTCTGCTTGAACCGATTCTGAGCGCGCGCCAGCTGCGCCCGAAGGGCGTCAGTACGCGTGGCCCAGTCCAGATCCACTCTTGCGTCCTCTGGTATATTGGCGGCGAGTGTTGGCAGTCCCCCGAGATTGGGCTCCTTCCCATACAGAGCTTGGAAGGGGGAAGTGTTCAGTGAGGAATGGTAGGTAGTATTGTACCAGAATTCCGCCGTAGGCAGCCACTTTCGCCACTTGGAGGGTGTGTCATGGACGGCGCAGCGCAAGTACATCTCCAGGCACTGGTTCACCCGCTCGCTCTGTCCGTCCGTCTGCGGGTGGTACGCCGTGGAGTAGTTCAGTTTGGTGCCGGCAGCGTCGAGGATGGCGCGCCACATGTTGCTGGTGAAGATGCGGTCGCGGTCGGAGACGATGGAGTGGGGAACACAGTGCAGCTTGATGATGTTATCCCAGAAGGCGCGTGCCACCGAGACGGCCGTGAAGGGGTGACGAAGAGGCACAAAGTGTGCGTACTTGGTGAAGCGGTCGACGACGACCATGATGACTTCGTAGCCCTCAGATGCCGGCAGTCCCTCGATGAAGTCCATGGTGAGGTCCTGCCATGGCTACGTGGGCACAGGAAGTGGCTGCAGCAGGCCCGGCGGCTTGATGTGTTCGTGCTTGGCGTGCTGGCAGACCTCGCACTGGCGCACGAACTCCTCCACCGCTTGCTTGATGCCCCGCCAGGCGAAGTGCTTCTTGACGCGCTGATAAGTTGCTGTGACGCCGGAATGGCCCCTCACGGCGCTTGCGTGGAAGGCGTTGATCAGCTTGGTTTGAAGAGCTGAATTGGCACCAATCCAGAGCTTGTCGTGGAAGCGGATGACTCCTTGCCGAAGCTCGTAGCCTTGCTCGTCGGGGCTGGAGATGGCTAGTCGTTGGAGGAGGTCTTGGGCGTCCGCATCAGTCTCGTAGGAGTTGGCCACCTCTTGCAGCCATTGTGGTTGGCACGTTGACAGGGCATCGAGAGCGAGTAGGTGGCCGACGCGTGAAAGGGCATCCGCCGCCCCGTTCTCGACGCCGCGCCGGTACTTGAAGGAAAACTGGAGTCCGACTAGCTTGGACATGGCTTTGCGTTGGAGCTCTGTGTCCAATTGCTGCTCGCCCAAGCTGCACAAGCTCTTGTGGTCTGTAACGATGACGAACGTAGTGCGTTGGAGGTAGGGGCGCCACTTCTCGACAGCCATGATCACTGCGAGAAACTCCTTCTCATAGATGGAGAGGCGCTGGTTGCGTACCCCCAAGGCTTTGCTGAGATAGGCCACGGGGTGGCCATCTTGGACGAGCACCGCCCCAACGCCGGTGTCGCACGCGTCTATTTCGATGGAGAAGGGGCGCGAGAAATCCGGCAGTGCGAGGACTGGCGTGTTGACCATGGCGTTCTTGAGTGCGTCAAATGCTGCTTGGGCTTGCTCTGACCAGGCGAATCCTTTCTTGGTGAGAAGTTGGGTCAGCGGCTTGGCGATGATTCCATAACGGGGCACAAATTTGCGGTAGTACCCCGTGAGGCCGAGGAACCCGCGCAACTCTGTTGCATTTGTTGGAGTAGGCCACTCGCGCATGGCGCTTGTCTTGCTGGGATCGGTGGCCACCCCCTGCTTGGAGATCACATGGCCCAAATACTCGATGCGAGGCTGGGCAAACGAGCATTTGGACTCCTTGGCATACAGTTGATGTTGACGTAGGATGCCAAAAACAGTGTGGAGGTGCTCCACATGGTCCTGCAGTGTACAGCTGAACACTAGAATGTCATCAAGAAATGAAATGACAAACTTACGGCCCGGTCAGGAGAAGACGGAGTTCATGACGCATTGGAATGTTGGTGGTCCGTTGGTGACTCCGAAGGGCATGACTCTGAACTGAAAGTGGTCGTGGTGTGTTTTAAAAGCAGTCTTCTCCTCGTCACTCTCCCGCATCCGAATTTGATGGTATCTAGCTCGTAAGTCAATCTTGGAAAAGAACGCTGCGCCTGCGAGTTCATCCAAGAGATTCGTCGATGATGGGCAGTGGAAACTTGTTCTTAATGGTGACAGCGTTGAGGCGACGGTAATCCACACAAAACCTCCAAGTACCGTCCTTCTTCTTCACTAATAGCACGGGAGCCACGAATGGGCTCATGCTGTGTGTGATCACCCCGGTGCGGAGCATTTCAGTAACTTGCCGCTCAATCTCGTCTTTCTGCAATGGTGAGTAACGATAGGGTCGGCAATTAATCGGTGCTGCTCCAGGTTCTAGATTGATGGCGTGATCATACTGTCTGTGGGGAGGTAGAGTTGTGGGCTCCTCGAATATGTCCCGGAACTCTGTGAGTACTTGTTGAATTATGGGAGGGACTGGTTCTTCTGAATTGTGTGACGACAGGGCCTGTATGTCTAGAAGAGCAGCTCCCCAAATCTCGTTTGCCTCGTGCAGCTGCCACAGTTGACTCGCATCAAGAGCTGTAATGGATGGTGGTTCGTCAGATCTGACACCGGTGAGATGTACTGCTACCCCCTCACAAGTAAACTGGATGGTTTTCAGGTTCCAGTCACACTGCATTGGGCTGTGTTGGGCAAGCCAATCGACCCCCAAGACTGCGTCATAGGCCCCGAGTTGCAGAACTCTCATGTCTGTACTGAATTTGTGTCCTTGTGCAGTCCATTGCAGCCGTGGAACAATTTCCGTGCATTGCAACTGTTGTCCGTTGGCCACTCGAACAGCAACCCTGGGTATGATCTGGGTCGTCGCGGCGATGCGTGTGGCGAAGGAGGCATTGACAAAACTATGGGTGCTGCCTGAATCCAGTAGCAACAGCATGGTCTGATCCCCAACAGTGGCGCGTAGGCGAATAGTTTCCGCAGCTTATGTGCCCTCGACTGCATTGGCTGACAGCACACAGCATGCCGGTTCAGCTGCCGCTGGCTCATCGAGAAGTTCGAGGGCACGCACCGCATCATCTGACAGTACCTCCCCATACTCCCCAATCTCAATTGTCAACAGCTGAGCAGAGCGCTTGCATTGGTGTTCCCTTGAATACCTCTCCCCACAGCGAAAACAGAGTCCATTTTGACGTCTGAAATGGCGTAGCTGTCGCTCACGACCAAAATCATCAGCTGACTTGGCGCCTGCAATCGGTCGTGGTGGAAGCGCTGCTGGTCCCGTCGCTGTTGCTACTGGTGGACGCCCTGGTGGTAGCGTAGTGAAAGGCAGTGGTGGTGGAGGCCTACCTGCAGGCAGGGGTCGCAACTTGGGGCGTTGGTTCTCCAGCTCTTCTTCCTGAATCTTTGCAAAAACAGTGGCCCTTGTGATGCTATTGGGAGCCTGAATACGTACCGCAGCGCGGAGCTCATCCTTGAGACCCAGCAGAAATTGGGTGACAAAGAACTTCGGGCTGAGAGTGGCATCCAGTGCTAGCAAATTGTACATGTAAACCTCAAATTGCTGCCTGTAGTCGGTCACGCTGCCGGTCTGCCGCAACTGCAAGAGATTGTGCATGATTGACTCGAATTCTTCTAGGCCAAACTCTTCCACCAGAGCACGGCTGAACATCTCCCAGTGGAGAGCGGGATGCTGCTGTCGAAACGCTCGGAGCCAGAGCGCCGCATGCCCCTCCACATAGAGAGCCGCGGTGGCCACCCAGTTGTGCTCAAGCACACAATAGAGCTCAAAATAAGCCAGACAACGATCAAGCCAAAGGCGCGGACCATCACCATCGAAGCGGGGAAAATGGTGTTTAGGCGGCTTGGTGAAGTATTCCTCCCTTGGCTGATGCAGGTGAGCGCGCTCGGGTGGAGCCGGTGGTGGCGCTAGTCTTGGAAGCAACAGCGGCCCCTCGCTGACCAAACGCGCAAGCGGCTGACCGCCGGCGAGCGCGTGTGGGATGGGCAACGCAGTCGGATGCGGGGCAGCACGTGGTTCTGGTGGTGGTGCGGGGTGCTGGATTCCTTCCTTGGGAGGCGGCGTGTGAAGCACGGCTGTGGAATCGTTGTCAATGGCGGATCTGCCTGAGAGAGCCGACGAGGCCGAGGGAGAAGTCCCCTTGCGAACGTCATCGACCTCGGCTTGGGTGAGGCCGATCTGCTTCGACAGACTCTGCAACTCGTGCGACACTTGCTGGTTGAACGCGGCTTGCACCTCCGCGCGTTTCCCTACCTCGAGCTTCTCCTCGTCGAAGCGCTCGAGCAGCTTCTCCATGAGGGCCATGAGGTTGGACGTTTGCTGCTCCATGGTGGCCATGAGCTGTCGCGTCTGCGCAGAAGGCTTGGACGGCGCCGTTGCTCCCGCTCCGAACAAATCGAACCCTGCACAGGATTTTGGGCGAATTCACCGAAGCAAATCCGCACCTGATGCAGTGGATGTTACCGATTGTCAAGAGGATGTGGGTGCGGCGGCGCGGATTTGATGGGGGGGGGAATTCCTGGCTCTAGATACCAATTGTGACGTCCGATGAACCCTAGGGGATGGGGATCGGCCGCACGAGAGGGGAATTGGGTTAGGTGAGGGGAGAGCAGGAAGAAGAGAGACGAAGAGGGTGAGATCGGGATTCAGTCTTATCTCATTTCATAACCAGTTCAGTCATACACGATAGGTTAAGTACTCACTTGACAGGCCACAGGCGGCCCAACACTCACGGGCTCTAGCCCACTCACTTACAGCCCGGTTCCTCTCTCCTCACCTATTCCATGTCCACTGATACACCAGTATCAGGTGTGATAGGGCACCGGGGCCTGTTCCGCAAATCGCACCGGTATGGCCCAAGCTTGGAAGCCCAACTCCAAGGTCCAAAATCTCCAAAAGAAAACCTCACGTATATCCTTTTTCTACCCCTAAAAAAATGCATATCCTTTTTCTTTTAACATGCCCTAAAAAATTCAATACAGACGCAGACGTTCATATATACACACATACACTCAATTTTATGAACACATGCACATCTTATCCCTATGAATACCTCCGAGAGACTGAGCCGGCACATCATCTTAAGATTGCGAAGTCGACATAGATGCCTTCGTAGTCGACGGGAACTTCGCCGAGAGGCCTAGAATAAATTTAGAAAAATGTGAACACCGATGAAGTTTAGGACTTAAACCCTGATGGGCTGGGGATACCTATCCTCCTAACCATCCAACCATATATTGATTCACAAAAAAAGTCATGCATATCATTGGACTGAAAAGCTAGAGCGAGGACGGGCACATACGATAGATTTTCTGCAAGTCGAGGATTTTCCCTGGTTCCTCTGCATCTTCTTAGGCGTGTTCGAAAGTTTCATTAGGGTGCTTCTCTCCAGTCTTCCATCAGCAACGTCTTGATGAGGATGTGGCGTCAACGAGTATAAAGGTCTGTATCATGAGGTTACTAGTGACATATTTGCAAATTTGTCCGAGGGACCATACTTGTATGTTGGCATCCTCCAAATATCCAAGTAGATTAGATTCATGTGTTCACGCAATGATTTTACTTTGTTTGTGAATAAACAATAAGGTGAGAGTTGAATATCAAACTCTTACATATACCTAGTTTCACACTTCTTGTTTACCCCTACAATAAAAATATCCAACATGTTCTTTATTGAAATTATTTTGTATCATTAATAAATAATAAATTATTTGTTACACTTGTGAACGGTTAAACTTAGACACACAATACAACAATTACGAGCAGCACTCCTATCACACAACTCTTTCCCATAAATTTGTGTTAATACTTGTTGTAATCCATCAATGCTCATGAACGCTAGCAGTACGATATGAGATGGCTGTGGAGTTGACTTGTGACTCAATAAATTTCAAGAATTATGTAAAAGATCTAAGTGAGTTCATACATGTTCCTATATATTAAATTGGTTTTTATTGTATCTTTTCTTCATAATACACGGAATACAAACTAGAATTACCACCAAAAGTGTGAATGGTACAAACTATAGTATAATTTATTTGTTATTGTGTTACATACATTAACTAAAAATGTTGACCTCGGATCTATCATTCAAATAAACCACATTTTCCACAAAGAATGCCCCACACAACACATTACAATGATCTACACATTATGTCTTATAACACCAACCATATATTCTACGCTATGTCATATTGAATGATATTCAAACAACTCATAATTTATTGAACAAATGTGTTGATTTATGAAATACAAAGTATATACAAAGTGAAATCTCACAATATAACATCTTTGCTTATATTTATTACTTACAAAGAAGTTGTCGATAACGCCATAATCAAATAAATATAGATACTTTAAAACACATGTGTAATGATATTTCTAGGATTTTTCGGAGGATATATTTAGGGAAATTTCAGGATATTATCCCCATAAGAAAAGGGGTAAATTATTTTTATAAAAAATACAAGGGGATATTAGTTTTCCAATGATTTTTTTAAAGAATGTTGTGTTTTTCCCTTCAAGGGTTCCTTTGATACAAAGGAATTTCATTGGATTTTTGGAGGATTTGGATCCTTAGTATTTTTTTACTACGATGGTCGTTTGATTCGTAGGATTGAAATCCTTTGGAATTTTTTCATAGGATTCATTTGTACCACATTTTGAAGGAAAATTTCCATCCACTCAAACCTCTTTATAGACTTCCTTTGTTTTTTCCGTGCTATCAAACACACATCCAAATCCTGTAGGGTAGGAAAGGACATGACACTCCATTTCTACGTTTTTCCTATTTCTGCATTTTAAGAATCCTGCGAATCAAAGAGGCCCCAAGTGTTTTGTAGTGATGTTTTTCCTTCATATGTATGGTGCATTGTACTGCCCGACCCAATAAGCCCACTAGCCCAGTGCGTCCGGCTGTGCACGCCTCAAAGCCTGTCCACACGTATCCCCTACGAAAAATAAATAAAACGGAGCACCCGTGTATCACCACCAGCCCCTCTCTCCCTCCCGCACGACACCCGGAAGCTTCGCTTCCGCCGCCGCCGTCGCTGCCGCCCCGCGCCGCGACGCAGAGCTCGCCCGTGCTCCCCTACGCACGGAGCTCCCGTCCCTCGTCGGCGCAGGTAACCCTAGACTCCTGGCTTCCATCTGATTCCACCCTACCTAACCCTCCTTGGCGTCCAAGTTTCGGAACCCTAGAAACCCGTCGGCCAGTTGTTACGGCGCCTCGTCGCGAGCTATACGGGCGATTGGTCGGCTTGATTTCACAGTTCCTTGGTCTCGGCGGTTTTCTACGGATTCAGACCAGTTCTTCCCGACTCGGCGCTTTGGGGATCCTTCGAAATATCCGTGGAATCACCCCCCTCAATTTTTGCGTTTGTTCTCGCACGAGGTTAGGTAGTATCTGTCGAAAGTTCGCTGAGTTTTAGCTAGGGCTGTAGTCGAATTGATGTTAAGGGGGCTCCCCAGATCTTCAGATTTCAGATCTGGGCGTTGGGTATTGTTGCTGTTTCGTCTCGATAGGAACTGAGGTTACTATAAACGACTGCTCTCGCTGAATAGTTTGGGAAATTTGCTTGCTAGGCTTGCATACACTGTGGTACGCAGTTGGTGCTCTAAAGGTGTATAGGATCTTGTCGGCCTTTCATGCAGTGTTTGCTCATATACCTCGGGAATAGGAATCCTCATTATAACTGGTTCGTCTCTTTGCTAAACCCAGGGATCTGTTCACCATGGCCCGCTTGTATGTCGGCAATCTGGATGCTCGGGTGACTGCTGGGGAACTTGAAGATGAGTTTCGTGTGTTCGGAGTTTTGCGAAGGTCAGTTTCATTACAATTTGCCTTTGTGGTATTTTCTTTATATATATATGGAAATTTTTGTGATGCATGGATTCACTTAATTGTATACCGCGAGGATAATCATGCATGCCAGTACCTATAAAGGGCTGTTGGATCTTTATGTTGTTTACAATTGAAATTGTTATTTAGTTAATTTCATTCATGTTTGAATCGACTCTATGTAACTAGGATATATTCCATCTTCGTAACTCATATGTTCAAACATGTCCTACTATCCAATGAAATGCTTTCTACTTTAGCGTTGCTTGTGCTGTGGGTATGCTTGTTCATCAATGAACATCAGAACATAACATGCTTAAGAACTCCTATCACTGATGTACAAGTATGGACTTTTAAATTGAGTTTTTGGACCATTGAGGCATGCTGCTTATTTAAGCGTGTTTGAACCTTGAACAGTTTTTCCCTTTAAAATAGTGTGGTTCAGAACTTCATATCTTTCGAGGTGGAGACCTGTATCATTCAGCTGATGAGATGATTCGTTTTTCCTTTGTAAATACTCATCTGCTTGGTGTATATTAAGATTTTCTCTATCCCTTAACATGCTGGACTGACTGTTGTGTTTAATGTAGTGTCTGGGTTGCACGTAAACCACCTGGTTTTGCGTTTATTGATTTTGATGACAAGCGGGATGCTGAGGACGCACTTCGTGATCTAGATGGTATTTCTCTTGTGCAGGCTTGTTTGAATCTTGGACAGCACATTACATCATTACTTTGTTTCATGGATCTGATTTTAATGGCAATTGTCTGATTAGCAAAAACATGTAGAACTTGCAGTCTTTTTGGCTCCTCTTTTGGTTTAAGGAAGCAGCCTTTCAATGGTTAAAATTTAGAAAATAATCTCTTCACTTTTAGATTATATACACATCCTAGCCACTAGCTAATCTTTCTGAGTTCTTAGATCATGACCTTTGCTTTTTCAGATGCACACATTGTTATCTCATCCATGATTGTAGATTGTAATCCAAAGTATTGTTTCTCTTTTAATAGGCAAGAACGGATGGAGGGTTGAGCTGTCTCGCAATGACCGTGGTGACCGTGGAGGTCGTGGTGGTGGTGGTGGTGGTGGCGGCGGTGGCGGTCGTGATCGTGGTGGGTCTGATATGAAATGCTATGAATGTGGTGAATCTGGGCACTTTGCTCGTGAATGTCGTCTTCGTATTGGTGCTGGGGGTCTGGGCAGTGGAAGGCGTCGCAGCAGGAGCCGCAGCCGCAGCCGCAGTCCTAGGTACCGCAGGAGTCCGAGCTATGGCAGAAGGTAACAAATTTTGTTAATGCATTCAGTATTTAAAGTCTCGATTGTTTAGGTTAGCTCTGTTGTTCATTTCCTTGTATACTATTTATGTTAAAAATGGTTGCTTGTTCTTTAAGACTTCTTCTAGCTACCATGACAAGCTCGGGTGCCTGTTTTTTTACTTTTTGTTATTGTTGGTTATGTGCGGCTTCTCTACTTCGTGGTCATTTTATGCCTAGGATTATGATTGAAGGAATGAACTCTTAGAAACTAACTACTCTGCAAACAGAAGTTACAGCCCTCGTGATCGCTCTCCAAGACGCCGCAGTGCTTCTCCAGCCCCAGCCCGTGGTCGCAGCTATAGCAAGTCACCAGTCCGTGCCAGGGATGATTCTCCTGATGCTAAAGGGTAATGCAGATTATGTGGAAATATCACCTGTCTGCTTTGTTGCATTTCTTCATAAAAATTACCGTGTCCCATTCTCATACTGGACAGCTCTCCCAGGTATCGCCGCAGCCGGAGTTAGACCTGAAGCCTGTGTCTGATGCATGTTCTCTGAGAGAAGTTACTCTTTAGCTCTGCCTGCTAGGAGTACTGAGACCTGACGTCAACTTCTTGACTTCTGTTAAGGTTTCAACTTTATCTATAGTTTATGTTTGCTTCTGATTCTGTCATTAAAAAAATTATGTGGTGGATGTGGTATGCAACTGAGACCTATTACCTTTCTTTCTGTGTGTTAAGAAGGCATCGTCCTGCACTTCTGCTTAAACGACTCAGCCAACTACGGCTCTTCAGTTGTTGTCTTCGTGGTTTTGTTGTTCGCTCTTCATTCTTCGCACGCACTTACTGCTTCGCGCATCCTCCATTATTCCCTGCCTGTGATGCCTCTGAAGTTCTTCGTTGAAGAGCTGCCTTCAAAATTAGTAATCTCTTTATCTCAAATTGGTAAGTTTGGATGTGCTGACAAGTGCAACTTGTTAAAGTAACCAGACCATTGATTTTGTATATAGAACCAGCCAACCAGGAGTCAGCAAGGTATTGACCGTGCAGCACTCGAGTGAAACTAAATCTACATCTTGTTCATAGGGAGAAAAATGGGCCTTGAGCTGCGCTCTTTAGTTGAGCATCAAGGAATTTGATGAGGCCTACTTCACCGAGAGTCATCCATTTAAACAGTTTTGTGGACTTCATCTCGGCTTCACCGAGAGTCAATCCACTTATACAGTTTTGCGGACTTCATCGGCATTATTCTCGGCATTCATGTTCTTCGCAGTCTGCATAGTCTGCCTGCTGCCTGCACTGCACTGCACTGCATAGTGTCGACTTCATCTTCATCGTTGTGATCGTCGACAAAACGACTATATTTCTGCCTGCTGCCTGCACTGCACTGCATAGTCTCCGTCTTCTGGCTGCTGCCTGGACTGCATAGTCTCCGTCTTCTGCCTGCTGCCTGCACCGCATAGCCTCCGCAAGGGAAATATCTTGCCATCTTCAGGAGGGGGGATGCCTTTTTTGCTTTCAACATTAGGCCAGTCCTTAATTGTTATTGAAGTAATATTGCATTTAGTATGAAACTATTGTGTACCTTTTTTTCTATATCGAAAGATAAATTTCGTGTGCTGAAATTTTTGGTCAAATGCCCCTTGGTTTTATCAAATGTTACTTATCTCTGGCAACTGTCTTGATTTGTTCCAGAGGCAGCCTTAGTTAAGTTTAACACTTCTTTTTAGGATTAAAGTTGAACACTTGTTTGCCAGCGGCCAGAAGTTTCCTTTTCGTTTTCTTGAGGTTGGTTTCCTGTTCGTTAACGGTGTTGTCATTCTACGTCCAACTGGCTATTGTTTTTCCTCGATGTTAATCAGATCTAAGATGCCCTTTGGGTGTCTTTATTCAAAAAAAAAAAGTTGTCATCATGCAGATTAGTGAGGTTGAATCCTTGTCTGCGCATGCCATTTTTGTAGATATAAAAAGATCCCACGGCACCGTTCCATTTTTATTGAAAATGAATCGTGGCGTTACCAGTTGTTGAATTACATCTCGCCGCTAGAGCAGCTACAGGAATCCCCTTGTTTTCACCAGTCCAGCGAGGTCAGGTTATGCGACGGGCAGAGGGGGCGCCATCAACGCCAAATGACTTGCAACACACTCGAAACCACAGCCAAAGATGCGACACACTAGACCATTCTCTCTCTAAATCGGCCCTTGGGATTGTTTTTAAAGGACATTCAAGAAAAAAGACTACCTGGAATTAAATGTCGCAGTTTCAGCTGAGTAGATTATAGTAGTAACGACTTTTCCTTCAAAACTTCGAGGGGCCTCAACCTGATGAGTGTTCATGGACCCATGTTCGTATTAAGTTGAGTTCTTTCACGGTGTCCCGAAATAAATATGAGGCATCCGTTTAACCGCTAACATCAGCCGGTACTCCACAAAAACCATAAAGGAGGAGTTACTATCTTAACCAAATAGTCTTTAGTCGTGGGCCTGTAACCAGCGATGGCGGTGGCTGTGGATGTGGAACACCTTCTTGGAGGCATTGTTGTATTGCTATTGCACACATCTCGCATGAACACGGTTTTGGGGGAAACCTAAGTTTCGGTGCGATCAAACGATTGCGGCACCTTGGCGTCGTTTACCCTCTAGAAAGCTTCGTCCGTGGAGTTGGGCATCGGTAAGCAGGACTAGTGGAAGACCTTGGTGTTGGCGTCGAGGCTTCTATGGCAATGATGATAGGGGCGAGTGAAGTCACAGGCGTGACAATGGTTGCGTAGTCGGCTCTTCTTTGGCGTGTCTGTGGGATTACCTCGGGTTGTTTTGTTGCGGTGAGGTTGGAGCTGCGGCGGCGGGGACACTGTGGCGACAATGACAAGCAACATGACGTCTGTTCGGTGCACTTCCAAGGCGCCGGCCTTGCATAGCTCTCCTTGGCGAGGGTGGCTTAGTTCTGGCGCATGTCTTGTGTTTCCGCACTGCCTCTATGGTGAGGTTTGGGTTGACGGTCGTCTCGGTGAAGTCGGAGTCACTTGCTCGGAGTTTAGGGTAGGCGATGATGCCTATTGGGGAGAAGCGATGACTACGACGTATGTGTGCGGTCTTGGTGAGACCCTCCATCTTGAGGTGTGTGTGGGATTTTGTGTGGGTGCCGTTCAATTATTTGTGACGGTTCTCGCGTGGTTTTTAATTAATCGGGCTAACTCTTTTTCCCCCTCTAGTTTTTGTTAACTAACCTGAGAACTCTTTTGTTCTTAATAAATGCATGAATCCTCCCGTTTGGATTAAAATCCAATGGAGTACCATGAGTTTGGGGGTAAAATCGTAATCATGAAAATAATTGTTTGCATCATTTGTGATTAAACTAGGAAAAATGCCGTGCGTTGCAACGGGAGAAAAATATATTCAAATGCTAAGTAAATTCATTATTGATGGTCCAAGATCATAGATATGTGGCAGAGATAAAAGAACTCCAAGAATCCTCAAGCGTGAAGATTCACTGGCCTGTCTTCGTGAGCATCACCAGGCGACCTCATAAATTGGAAGCATTTTCTCATTTAGTATTAGCTCAAACAAAAATTACAGTTCACATGCATATTTTGTCCCAATTTCCAGCAAAATCTTTCATATTCTACATACTGCTAAAAGCTAATCTACCAAATGAACATACTCATTCTCCAGAACTAAACTCAACCAAATTACGATGCAAAACAACAATTTTGTAATGTGTAAATGTTTGTGTTGAATGGAACATCCTTGTGATTTTCCCATGTCTCTGTCAGTCTTTATACAGAACTTTCACCTTGTGTATCATCGCCGCATGACTCCCCTCCACTCTTGCATTGCTTCCATCACTTTATTTTACTCCAGTTTACTATGTTAGCACATGGCTGCCTTGTATTGCTCCAGTAATCTAGAATCCACTATTTGTGAATTTTGGAGCTCACCGGTGCAACAACGCGTTCTGTAGCCTCACAGCAACACCTCATCATGCTCCATGATGGTGCAGCTGTTTCATGCCATTTCAAATGATCAACCTCTCATTGTTTTATATAACCATAACATATATTTCTTATCCATGAATGCAGAAATATGATACAGTGTATTTTCTATTTCATATTTCATATATGTTATGTAATTGTTTCATATTTCATGACACCATGTCTTTCCAAATATGACCATTGGTAGATAAAACTACTTTATCATGTCCTCCAAACATTACAGCAAACATGTGGTACACAACTGAAATCAACATATGTACCTTAGCAACAAAAGGCCATGGTTCATTGTCAGCACTAAGCAGCATTGTAATGGGCACATGTTCCATTTTGACACCTTCAGTTCTGTTGTGGAGCATGAAACAATATTGCAGGCACTAAATCATGCAGTCAAATTAGTATGAAGACACAATATTCATAATTAATAGGTCAATCACTTTCTTGACATATTAATATCCCTTCCCCGGTCAGGTTGTTGTTGCATATATAAGCTATAAATGTACAATATCATCATGCATATCCCTATGCCAGGAATATTTGTAGCTTTCTACTATGGCAAAATAGGTCCTTTGAGGCAAAATTTAAGGCAAATAGGGCCATGCAAAATGATTATGATATCCATCACATTTAATAGTTTGGTGGTGATGCTCTATGCCATGCATGCTTGGAATACAACAATCAGATGAAGAGGAAGAAAAAAGAGGAAGCGTGTTGAGAGATCAATATGGCGATAGTAAAGGAGATGGATGAGAAGAATAGAAGAAATGAGAGTGTTCAAGAGGGAAGAAAAACGTCAGAAGAAGATCACCTGGTCGCTCATGTATGTTCCCTTAAGAAACTTCGTGCATTCGCCGAGAGAGGAACCGGGAACAAGAGAAGGATAGGGCGCACGCCTCCAACACATCATCACCTCAGCTCATGATTAAAAAAGGTATTTCAGATAGTAAAGCACCAAACAATATGAGCAGTGTCACAATTAGTCCGGTAGATACTATACAGCTTCACTGATTTCAGAATATTTCCCTGAGATAAAATATTTTGACTTTCCTTTGCCCATATTAACATCTCTGAATCCGTGGTTGGCAGAAAATATATTTTTCATCAGAATCTACAATGGTTATATATTTTCAGAAATATGAAACACTGTACTTGCCAACCTATATATTAAGAAGTTGACTGTTACAGATTCACTTTATTCTTGCAAAGAGCCTTCCTAATAATCTTTATCGGTTTGCCTAGCTATGCAAGGCACAATACAACTCCCCTCTCTAGATCTGTATAAATGATCCCTTAGCTAGCAAACAACCTGTATATTGTTCGACATATTTTTAGAATCAAACATTTTAGTAAAAACACCTACCTATCAAAAGCCTCGGGTCTTTCTCAGTTTCATTGTTTACAGTTTGTTAACTGAAAGTGAAGATACTTGCTGGGTCGAGACCAGCTAAAACTTTGCTTAGAAAGCATGTGAAAGGACACATCAATCTATCCTAAACCGTTTGAGGTGATGGAGTTCGAAGCTGCTGCTCGCCGAAGGTTGATGATATTGCTGGATATTCAGTCATATGAAGAACAAAATCTTCTTTCAACCCTTTCACAAAAGGCAAAATCAATGCGATCACACGAACACGGGATAGAAGATGAGAGAAACTTACAAATTCAGATGTAGGCCAGGTCAGGCAGGTCTGTGCTAAGCACTGGTAGGTGGCGGCGCCAATGCTGGGACAGGAGATTCTGCACCTCCACTCCATCACGCGATATGCATCAGACATCACCAAATGGTTTCCAAGGACGATGGAGAGATGGTGGCTTGGCCAGTTCAAGATCCCCTTGTTCTCGGTCTCCGGCCAATCTCGTTCCTTCAGCAGTGTTGCTGGCACGCCACCAACGACAACTGATTGTTGTAGAAGGTGCAGCCCCAATCCTCGGCCGCCAACACAAAATCGGTCCATCACAAATGGTACCAAAACAAGCCACATAATTTTTCTGACACTATAATTCAGAAACTACTAAAACCAAATTCATGTTGTTGCATCAACTAATGCATGGTGCACGGAAAACGGGGAATCACCTCTTGGTCCAACCAGGAGCTTCAAGATTTACTTTGCCTGTAAATTCCACCGACTACAGTGGTGTAGTTCCCTTCCTTGTCGGGTCTATTGCTTTGCTGCTGCCCGAGTATAAACAACAATGAGCGATTTAGCCAATGAGAAGTAGATGTTTTACTTGCACCTATCTCAAATCAGAAGTGAAAAAAAATCAACTGTACACATCAGCAGAAATCATCGTCAACAAAGCCATAATGTACAGCCATGGGAAACAACATCAAATAAAGCATCATCACTCCATAGATGCAAGAAAAAAATGCTAGCAAGCAACATTGCTGCTTCCGAAACTGTAACCATTGAGTACCACAAGATACATCCCCAACCGCTTGTTTGGCTTTCCTCAAAGAAGCTCCAATCTATTTTAATCAATCACCCAGCCAACTTCTGGTGGCGACCATTGTTTTGTTGCTTCGCTCGTCATGCTCCAGTTCATGTGTTACATAATTTTGTCTAAAAGAAGAATCTGCAACTAATTAGACAATTTTACTACAACAGAAATTAGTGAAACATATCAAGTAGGTTTCTCATACAATTCCAGATCATCGGAAGTAATTTGCTACAGTTTCAAATCATAATAGTTATTCTCAGAAAAAATGAATAGATACAGAGCATATAAGTTGTGGGGTATTTAAACAGAAATTGCAAGCATAGAGCCAGTAAAATAAAACCAAGCAATTGGCTATCAGAGACCTTCCTTTGTGTAACAAGTGTGTCGTCCAATTAGCAAAGTTACCCGCAGATGCTTAGAGCTACCTTTCTTAATGTCAACACATGTCAGTTCAATTAGTAGCAATAAGAGGTGTCCAACGCATTAATAGACTCTCTGAGATTTCTACTTTTGTTCCATTTGATATGTGTTTATATTGTGTTTGTTCGGACAATCAGATATGGCAAATTGGATTACATGGAAATTCAGTAAGACAACTGCAAGAACCTGCTTACAGTTAGTTCCACATTTGTATCTCCTCATCACGTGGCCATAACGAAATTCAGCTCAGGAGTGCCACATCTTTTATCTCCTCATATGGATATAACAAACTTCAACACAGGATTGCCACATTTTCCATATACAGTGCAGAGCACCAATGACTCGCAGCTTTAACAAGGGCACTCTTCCTCCCAAGGACAGAGCAGAAGCTCCCCTGAGCTTCCCCCACATAGTGGAATTCTTTGCAGCACCACTATCAGGCAAAGTCTCCGACAAAAATGCAGGATCAAAATCTCAGCGAAATTAGAAACCACCTACAATGATCCTGCCCTCGATCTGCTCGAACAACCAGATCTGGATGCGCGGCTTCTGCTCCGGCCGATGAAACGAGTTTAGAGAAACCGTGAGCACGAGGAAACAGGGGAAGGAGAAGAAAGGAGCGGGTGGGTCGGGAGGGGAGAGACGTACGCTCTGGAGAAAGCGGAAGATGAGGCTGATGGGTTGGGTCAGGATCCGCTGCACCTTGGTGGACTCCATCACGGGCTAGGCTATTGTCTGTGATCCCCCTCGCCGACGAGCTTGGACCTGCAGGATCCCCGGCAACATACATGGCTGGAGATCTGGAGAGGCAGGGCTGAGCGAGCAGGGGCGGGGCATAGAGCGCGGTGGCCGCGACCAGAGCCTCTGCGCCGGATCCTACGCGCGTTGATTCTGACGCTGCCCTGCCTCCCGCGCGTCCTCCTCCTCCTCCCGGCGGTTGCACGTGGCGACGAGGAGCGTGTTGAGCAGCCCGTCGCGGTCAGCGGCGCACGCTCGAGCCGGCTGGCGCAGGCCCGGAGCGCGGCGGCCTGGGCCTCGGCGTCGGCGAACCGCGTGCGGAGGACTCGTACGGCGCGGGGAGGAGGGCACGACAGAGAGGAGGAAGGCCAGAGTGAGAGGAGGACGGCGCGGCGGAGGATGCGGACCGGCGGCGGATGGGTGGGAGGCGCGGTCGCTCGACTTGGAGGTGGGGCAGAAATACGTAACGTTTTCTTTGACTTATTTATGGATTGCGGGTTAATTACTGGATAATGCATGGGGCTTTTTGTAAAGTGCACGACGGTGAGCGGGCAGAAGCAATAGCCGCTTTATTATATATATATATATATATATATATAGGTAAAGATAAAGATAAAGATTTGAAAGATTGTCGATATGTTTGATCGCTGGTTGCCAAGCGGTGGGCCCTATAACCATGACAACGAGAGTTGTACTGGTGATTGGCAAATAGCAATCCGTGGCCGGCCGGCCGGCCGGGCGGGCGGTCAGCTCCAGCAACAAATAAAAACACCTACTATGTCGAAAGAAATGACAGTTATCCTGCATTCATTAAAAAAAAACTGCTTAAACCGAACGAAAATCATAAAAAACTGGGCGAAAACCATCATAACCGCGGAGCGGCACACACAAGATACCCCACGCACACCACTCCAAGGAGGGCCTCATCGAGACAACACAGACGTCATCGTCATCACTCCTTCCCTAAAGGCGTCATCATCATCCCTAAATCCTAAGCAAACGACTCCGACTTCGTCGTACGCAATCGTCGACTGAACACACATTGCAGAGTCCGCGTGAAGATGTATGAAGACCCATGCCAGTAATCAGCCACCCGCGACCAGACAGTGCAACTCCGACCCTGATGGAGAACTATGAAGGACAAAACCAGGCACGGCTGGCGCCGCGGAATATCATCGAACGATTCGCCTGCAGCCAGTCATCGTATACCCAAGATGAAGCCCTCAATTGGGAATGCGACACAGAGGCGTCGCCGTCGTCCGATCGTAGATCAAGGGTTTCCCCCCGGAGAGGCACCTACTATGTCGTTTTCATACAATTGAGGTGTTTAATTTTGGAATTGATTCACGATTTTGATTAGGTTGACAGTTTTTCAAGGAGCTCTCTCGTTCAGTTAAGGTATTAAATATTGGGCGTATTAAATATTGGATTCGAATCACGATTTTTACGGGGTCAATTAATAGGCAACAAACAGCCTAAAACACATCAATCCCGTGCATCCTTCCATCATCTAGAAAAAAGAAGCATCAATATGTGACATTCATTGTAACTAATACATGCAGCCATCACCGTAATAAACTTTACCACATAAGTATAAGTTGATTCGCAGATAATAAAGGATTACATTGCCAAGAAATCCAATCAAAACACCGCATTATAAAAAAACACGCCAAATCAAATACAAACAAAATTATAAAATTCCAACAACACCAACGGCGCAACGAAGCAAACTCAACCCTTCTAGTATTCCTTATCTCTGACGCCATGGTGATGAGAAATTGAGAATTAATATACCAAACCTAGATGCCAACTAGGAACAGTAGAGTGAAGATCATTAGCAGGTCATCATGGAAATCAACGATTTTGATTTGCTAATCAAGAAAGGATTCAGTCGTTCCGTACTAGTATATCTGCATTTAGAATATTATGAGCACCAAATTCAAAAGCTAAATTCCCTATTATTAGTATTCCATTCGGGAGGACAAGCAGGGGCGTGAGCTCAGATCAGGAAGCCTCACATGATGACCGGGTATGCTTAATCATGACGAATAAACAGGGGTGTGCGCTCAGATTGGAAAGAGAAGGCGAGGATCGGAGAATATACTATATGAAAATTTTAAGGCTTATACAATGCAAGGTGCTTAGAAAAACAAACCAATTTTTCTTAAGCCCGGATGCTTATTTGTATAGGATAAACGCTTAATTGGGCACCTATAGAGATAAGCACCTATGCTCAAGAAAAACTCGATTTTCTTTTTGCGGGATAAAACTCAATTTATTTTACTAAGCACTTTCTCTAAGCACATTGCATTGTACAGGGCCTAATATGTCCTTTGAATAGTCGGTTAGCTTAGATTGGTATTCAAAATACTTTTTATGAAGTACCGGGGTAACGTATAAAATCTCATGAAGTTATGTGACTCTGTGGTTTAACCTGGGCGAATTCCTTTCTTGAAACGAAATTCAAGAATCTAATGCAGAAATTGTGGAGCTCAAGTCCTTGCAGGAACTAGGAAACAAATGACGCTACTTTTTTATTGACATCATAGTGATTTGGTTGTTTAGTTTTGACAGTTCAACTTCTCAAGATGCACTGGGTCTTATCGTCTAGCCGTTGGTGCTATGCATCTTCACAAAGAATTAAGTTTCATCGGGGCCATGTCGGAAATAGCGAGATATTTGTTACAACATTCATGCAGGTCATTGCCTATGCAACATGGAATTTCACTACCTTAGAACAGTTAAAGTTACCACTGGCGTTTATCGGGGTTTCCATAGAAAGCTTATCATACTTTCCCTTTCGACCTTCCAACACTAGGCTATTTGGTTAAGTGGATCATACTTAATATGTGCATCTATTTCTCAAAGAAAAAAACTTAATATGTGCATCTTAGTTAGTCAAATATAATTGGTTGTAATAATATAACTTACCAAGTTTATGTTGAATACATGCTGAAACAGATTCAAGTGAATAATTCACATTTGTATAACTTTGAGGTTTTTAGTTCTTCTTTTTTGCTTGGCAGTCAGATATGCATTTTGTGCAAAGTGCTTGTCAGAAAAAGAGATTGTGGGTTGAAGAGCATTTCCAACAAACCCCCATATATTTTCCCGTTTTGTTAGGATCCCATTTTTTTGGCGATCAACAGAAAAAACCCATCTTCCCCTAAATGAAGGGGGAGTTGGCCCTATCTCAACATGCTTCCAAATACTTCTACCTCAGCGCACCATCAAAAATGCTTGCCGGACCGCCACTGAAGAGACGTCGGACCACTGTCATACACGGCAGTTGTCGGACCGTTGTCACACCCCGTTGGACCACAACCAGAGTGTTGCCGAAGCACCATCGCGCCATCACGATCAGTTGACAAGTGGGGCCTATATGTCAGGCTGGTTATTGGGTTGGGATTATTGGGGATCTTCTAGAGCGTCCATCCCCAATAACTAGAAAATGTGTTACTAGGGAGCCTAAAAAAATGTGCGTGTGTGTGTGTGGTGGTGGTGGAGGGGGGGTGGGGTGATAAGTTGTTGAAACCATCAAATACTTTGAAACTTTTAAACAACGAGACAATTACTTTTGAAGAACTAGATGACAGCCCGCGCGTTGCGGCGGAAACATACGGGAATTGATTGTAACATTTTTTATGAATTTTTTTGTCTTGAATTTGAATATGAGACTAAAGATTAAAAATACTTATATTTTTTGTATTTAATATATGTAATTACAAAATAAACATTAACTAGTATCTCTCATGCGTATTGAAAGAAATAAAAGTCATGGAGTTGATCAAGCGGAATGTGTGCATGTTGAGGGAATTAGTATTGGTACTTTTTGTATTTGATTATATGTAATTATAAAATAAATATTAAGTAGTATCCCTCATGCATGTTGAGAGAAATAAAAGTAGTGAAGTTGATCAAGTGGGATGTGTGCATGTTGATTCATGCATGTATGTTAAAAGATATAAATGGAGTGGAGTTGATGATGTGGCATGTGTGCATGTCGAGATAAATAAGTTAGCGGGGATGAACTTATTATGTATATAGGATTAAGGTTTGATCTGCCAAAGTTTTGTACCAGAATTACTAAATTGGAAATAGACAATTGATGCATTCAGTATAAGTTAGTCGCGTATTCTTGATTTTTAACATTTTGATCTTTTGTCCTATCTCTCCCTGCTCGCTTACTAGTAGATTGCAAATAATACCCTTTTAAAATAGATACATATTATGATATGGGCCATATTTGAGCCAACAATCAATAACTGTCGGAGTCGATACATATCATATTTGTGTTTAAAAAAATATGATTCATGGATGTGATAATTATATTGCATGATTAAACTACTAACCTTACATATAGTTTGATAATTATATCACATGATTAAAATACTACTCTTACATATAATTGCATCAATCACTAACATTATAATGTCAAAATTGGATGGGCGCAACAACATCCACCTTGGATGATCTAGTAAAAGATGTATAAGAGCAACTCTAGCAGATGCGTCATATTTTAGATCGCCAAATGCGTTATGGAGGAGATCACTATAAGTTATGGAGGCTACAAAGCCCACACACACAAACTCAGATTTGCTATAACAAAGCCTCCGAAAGATTCTTGCTGGTAGGACCAGTTTGTCATAGACTATAGCGATTCTTCTACAAACTCGGTTAGGAGAAGAAGTTTCATCGCGTTTTACGATACGGAGCCGCCGCCACCTCCTGTTCTTCATCGGGAGGCCAGATCTGGAGCCCGTTTGGGGCTCCGGAGAGGGGAATCTTCGGTCTTCGTCATCATCAACCCTTCTCCATCGCCAATTCCATGATGCTCCCCACCAGGAGTGAGTAATTCCTTCGCAGGCTCGCTGGTCGGTGAGGAGTTGGATGAGATTCATCATGTAATTGAGTTAGTTTTGTTAGGGCTTGATCCCTAGTATCCATTATGTTCTAAGATTGATGTTGCTATGACTTTGCCATGCTTAATGCTTGTCACTAGGGCCCGAGTGCCATGATTTCAGATCTGAACCGTTTATGTTATCACCATTATATCTATGTTCTTGATTCGATCTTGCTAGTCATATGCACCTATTACGTGTTATTATCCGTAAACCCCATAGTGACAATATTTGGGATACTTCACGGTGATGACCGTAGTTTGAGGAGTTCATGTATTCACTATGTGTTAATGCTTTGTTCCGGTTCTCTATTAAAAGGAGGCCTTAATATCCCTTAGTTTCCTTATGGACCCCGCTGCCATGGGAGGGTAGGACAAAAGATGTCATGCAAGTTCTTTTCCATAAGAACGTATGACTATTTACGGAATATATGCCTACATTACATTTATGAACTTGAGCTAGTTCTGTGTCGCCCTAGGTTATGGCTGTTATATGATGAATAGTATCCAACGAGTTCACCGATCCAGTGCCTACGAGTTTTCCACATATTGTTCTTGCTAAGTTACTACTGCTATTGCTACTGTTACACTTGATACAAAATCATTGCTATCACTGCTACTGTTACTGTTACTACTGCTATCAAAACTATCATACTACTGTGCTACTGATCACTCTGCTGCAGATATTTAATCTCGAGGTGTGGCTGAATTGACAACTCAGCTGCTAATACTTGCAAATATTCTTTGGCTCCCCTTGTGTCGAATCTATAAATTTGGGTTGAATACTCTACCCTCGAAAACTGTTGCGATCCTCTATACTTGTGGGTCATCAAGACCTTTTTCTGGCGCCGTTGCCGGGGAGCATAGCTATATTTGTTGAGTCACTTGGGATTTATATCAATTGATCACTATGAAGAATCTGAAGGATACAAGAACCAATTTTTTTCCCTCTAAGACGAGGGGAGGTAAGGAATTGCCATCTAGCTCTGTACTTGATTCACCTTCGGTTATGAGTAAACTTGCAACACCACCACATGCTATTAATCCTGATATGTCGCAAGTTATTGATGATGCTACTTCTGCTATGAATGATGCTTATGATGATGCTAGTACCATGCTTGATGCTAATGTGCCACTAGGTGAATTTCTTGATGAACAAATTGCTAGAGCTAAAGAGAATGAAATTATTGAAATTGATGAGATTACTGAAACTGACGAAGTCATTAAAACTGAGAACTATGAAACACCTATTAGACCTAGCTCTCCTAGATTTGAAATGCCTAAGATACCTGAGGGTTACGTTATGGATGAGGAGATAGGTAGAGAAATCCTTTGCTTGTAAGGATAGAGATGATCTTAAGAAATTATTATGCAAGTATAAAGAAAAGACTTTGAATGCTAGAATGAAATGTGATCCTAAGTTTGCTACTTCACCTATCTTTGTTACCGATAAGGATTATGAATTCTCTGTCAACCCAGAGTTAATTACTTTGGTTGAATCTGATCCTTTCCATGGCTATGAAACTGAAACTGTAGTGGCACATCTTACTAAGTTGAATGATATAGCCACCCTTTTTGCTCATGATGAGAAGATTCGCTATTATTATATTCTCAAATTATTTCCGTTCTCATTAAAGGGTGATGCTAAGATATGGTACAATACTCTTGCTCCTGGTTGTGTGCGTAGTCCCCAGGATATGATTTACTACTTTTCTGAAAAATATTTTCCTGCTCATAAGAAACAAGCTGCCTTACAGGAAATGTTTAACTTTGTGCAAATTGAAGAAGAGAGTCTCCCACAAGCTTGGGGGAGGCTTCTCCAATTGCTTAATGCTTTGCCTGATCACCCTCTTAAGAAAAATGAAATACTTGATATCTTCTATAATGGACTAACTGATGCTTCTAGGGACTTCCGAGATAGTTGTGCTGGTTGTGTTTTCAGGGAACAAACTGTTGAACAAGCTAAGAAACTATTGAATAACATATTGAAGAATTATGATGATTGGACTCTCCCTGAACCACCACCTAAACCCACTCCGAAGAAGAGGGGTATCTTATTTCTCAGTCCTGAAGATATGCAAGAGGCAAAGAAATGTATGAAGGAAAAAGGTATTAAAGCTGAGGATGTTAAGAATTTACCACCTATTGAAGAAATACATGGCCTTGACACACCACCACCTCAACAGGTGGTAGAGGTAAATTCTTTATTAAAGTTTGATGAAAGTGATATCCCTTACAATAAACATCCTAGTCAATGCTTATATGAGTTTGATAACTACATTAGGAAACAAGATCACTTCAATGCAAATGTTCTGAAACAATTGAAATATAATTCTGATATGATCGCTCGCTTGAGTGACTTATTATTTAGAATCAGTAATGATGTTAGAGGTGTAGGAAAACATGCCTCTATGGTTCAAACCCAGTTAGAACAAGTTGCTAAATCTCATAGAGAATTGCTTAATGAAATGAGTAATAATATGAATGATCATGCTATTAGAGTAGTGACTAGAGGAGGTAGAATGACCCAAGAATCAGGGTGGGCATTCGGTCCAACCGAACCGTTCGGTTCGGTTCTTTGGTTAATTGCAAAAATCGGTTTCCATATATTGATGACCGATCGGTCTCCTGCAAAATTGGTAACTGAGCGTTCGGTGCACCGAGAAATTCGGTTCGGTTTCGGTGTAAACTGAATAAATTGAGTAGAGCCTGCCTCCCCAAATCCCGATTTGGAGCGCCTCCTCTGCCTGGTCGCTGTTCGCCGAGGAGATGTCATGGAGCCAATGGGGAAGGAGCGTGGGCGCACTTCCTTGCAAGCGCATATGCGGATCTGACGCCGGTTGTACTTCGTCTCCTCGAGTATGACCAGCAACCGTCGCCGTTGTAGCCGGGATGGGAAGCAAAGGCCGGGAGTCGCAGCATGAGTAGAGCTGCAGTAATCGAGCAATCGCGGGTGGACAGTGGATGTTGGGAGCAGTATCACGGAGAAAGGAAGGGGCCGGTCTGACTAGATGGCGGCTAAGTTTAGGTCGTGAGGGGACCCGTGAAAACGAGCCTTTTGTTTCCCGTGTAGTTTTCCAACTGCCCTCACGTGACTCCAGAAGCCTTCAGCTTACGGTGGACAACTGGGCCGTGTGTAAATGGGCTTGGGATGCATCGATGTATAGTTGGAGTTGGATGAATTCTATTTTCCTTCGGTACTTCGGTCAGTTCGGTCACTGGCTGATTAACACCGAAATCACCGATGCAAATTCAGTTTTCTTAAACTGAAAACCAATTTTATAACTGAATATTCGGTCATCGGTTTTTTCGGATCCGGTCCCGGTTTTTTCGGTCCGGTCTTTGGTCCTCGGTCTTTTTTGCCCACCCCTGCCCAAGAACCACTTTATCCTAAAGGTCACCCTAAAAGAATTGAACAAGACTCTCAGAGAATTAACACTGATGCACCTAGTCCTTCTAAAATGAAAAAGAAAACAAATGATAGGACTTTGCATACCTCTAGTGAACCTGAGATAGAAAAACCTTCTAAAGATAATGATGTCACTATTTCCGATGCTGAAACTCAATCTGGTAATAAACATTCACCTAGTGATAATGAATATGATAATGATGATGTTCATGAAGATACTCAACCAAACAATCATAAAGAACCAGATAATGATGTTGAATTAGAGCCTGTTGTTGATCTTGATAACCCACAACCTAAAAATAAACGATACGATAAGAGAGACTTTGTGGCTAGAAAACATGGTAAAGAAAGAGAGCTGTGGGTTCAGAAACCCATGCATTTTCCACCTAAAACATCTAAGAAAAAGGATGATGAAGACTTTGAACGCTTTGCTCAAATGATTAGGCCCGTCTTTTTGCGTACCCGCTTAACTGATATTTTAAAGATGGCCCCTTATGCAAAATACATGAAAGACATCATCACTAATAAAAGAAAGATACCTGAAGCTGAAATCTCCACCATGCTTGCTAATTATTCTTTTAAGGATGGAGTACCTAAAAAACTTGGAGATCCTGGAATACCAACTATACCTTGCTCCATTAAAAGAAATTATGTCAAAACTGCTTTGTGTGATTTGGGAGCTGGTGTTAGTGTTATGCCATTCTCTTTATATAAAAGACTTGATTTGAATAGACTCACACCTATTGAAATATCATTGCAAATGGATGACAAATCAACTGCCATACCTATGGGTATTTGTGAGGATGTGCTCGTTGTTGTTGCAAACGTTACTATCTTAGTAGACTTTGTTATTCTTGAGATGCCCGAGGACGACAACATGTCGATTATCCTTGGTAGACCCTTTTTGAATATTGCAGGGGCTGTTATTGATTGCAATAAAAGCAAAGTCACTTTTCATATCAATGGTAATGAGCATATGGTGCACTTTCCGAAGAAATAATTCCAAGTGAATGGTATAAATGTTATTGAAGAATCTCCGACACTCACTATTGGAAGTTTTCAACTACCTTTACCTATTGCCAAAAAGAAATATGACATACTTATTATTGGGGATATGCATATCCCCATTGAGGTAACTTAGTGTTTTACGAAAGTTCTTTGTTTCATGCTAATCGGAAGTGGTTGTTAATAAGACTTGATCAACCTTATTAATGGATCATTTTTGAGAGGTATGAAGTTGATGAATCTAGTAGGTGATACATATCCAACGTATGTATAATTTTTGCTTGTTCCATGCTGTTATATTATCATTCTTGGATGTTTTACAATCATTTTATAGCAACTTTATATCATTTTTTGGGACTAACCTATTGACATAGTGCCAAAGTGCTAGTTGCTGTTTTTGCTTGTTTTTTTACTTCACAGAATATCAGTACCAAACGGAGTCCAATCGCGACGAAACTTTTTGGAGATTTGTTTTGGACCAGAAGAAGGCCAGTGGCCAAAGAAGTTACCAGGAGGGAGCCCAGGCCGCCCACAACCCACCAGGGTGCGCCAGGGGCCCCAGGCGCGCCCTGATGGGTTGTGGCCGCCTCGGGAACCCCTTCCACCGCCTATGATCCGTATAAATTTTCAAATATTCCAGAAACCCAAGGAGAGTCGACGAAAAACACATCCAGCCGCCGCAAGTTCCAGAACCGCGAGATCCAATCTAACACCATCACGAAGGGGTTCATCATCCTCATTGGTGCCTCTCCGATGATGCGTGAGTAGTCCACCATAGACCTACGGGTCCGTAGGCAGTAGCTAGATGGCTTCCTCTCTCTCTCTCTTTTGATTCTCAATACAATGGTCTCTTGGAGATCTATTTGATGTAAACTTTTTGCGGTCTGTTTGTTGGGATCCGATGAATTTTGAGTTCATGATCAGTTTCTATCCATGAATATTATTTGAGTCTTCTTTGATCTCTTATATGCATGATTACTTATAGCCTCATATTTCTTCTTCGAATCTTTGGTTTAGTTAGGCCAACTTGATCGATTTTTCTTGCCATGGGAAGAGGTGCTTTGTGATGGGTTCGATCTTGCGGTGTCCTCTCCCAGTGACAGAAGGGGCAGCGAGGCATGCATGTATCGTTGCTATTAAGGATAACACGATGGGGTCTATTCCTACATGAATAGATCTTGTCTACATCATGTCACCGTTCTTATTGCATTACTCCATTTTTCCATGAACTTAACACACTAGATGCATGCTGGATAGCGGTCGATGTGTGGAGTAATAGTAGTAGATGCAGAATCGTTTCGGTCTACTAATCTTGGACGTGATGCCTATATAATGATCACCGCCTTGGATATCGTCATGATTATTTGATCTTCTATCAATTGCCCAACAGTAATTTTTTCACCCACCGTGTGCTATACTCATGAGAGAAGCCACTAGTGAACCCTACGGCCCCCGGGTCTACTTTTCCAACATATTGCTTTCCGATCTATCTTTTTGCCGCTTTTGTTTTTAGATCTATTATTCCAAAAACCCAAAAATACCTTGCTGCACTTTTTATTTGCCTCTTTTATTTTGTGTTCTTGACAGATCTATCATATCCTAATCTATCTTTTTACCGTAGAGAGATTGACAACCTCTCTTTCGCGTCGGGTTGCAAGTATTTGTTTTTTGTGTGCAGGTGCTGTTTACGTAGTGTTGGTGATCCTCCTACTGGTTCGATACCTTGGTTTCATAACTGAGGGAAATACTTACCGTCGCTGTGCTGCATCATCCCTTCCTCTTTTGGGAAATACCAACGCAGTCTAAAGCCCCGTCAAAGGAATTTCTGGCGCTGTTGCCAGGGAGGAAGCAGTCTCTTCTACGTGCCAATCTCTGGCGCCGAGGAGACACCATCGACATCTACCAGGTTCCTAATCACAAATCTCATCTCCTTGCAATTACATTATTTGCCATTTGCCTCTCATTTTCCCCTCCCCCACTTCACTAAATTTGCCGTTTTATTCACCCTCTTTTTTGTTTGCCTTTTTCTCGTCAGATCTCTTGCTTGCTTGCAATCTTGTTTGCATAGTCACGATGACTCAAGAAAACACCAAATTGTGTGATTTTTCCAATACTAATAATAATGATTTTATTAGTACTCCGATTGCTCCTCCTGCCACTAGTGCGGAGTCTTGTGATATTAATGCCGCTTCGTTGAATCTTGTCATGAAAGATCAATTTGCCGGTACTCCTAATGAGGATCCCGCGTCCCATCTAAACACATTCGTAGAATTGTGTGATATGCAAAAGAAAAAAGATGTGGACAATGATATAGTGAAGTTGAAATTATTTCCTTTCTCCTTGCGGGATCGTGCAAAAATTTGGTTTTCTTCTTTGCCTAGCAATAGTATCGATTCTTGGAATAAGTGCAAGGATTCTTTTATTACTAAGTATTTTCCGCCCGCGAAAATTATTTCCCTTAGGACTCAAATCATGAATTTTAAGCAACTTGAGCATGAACATGTTGCACAATCTTGGGAAAGAATGAAATTGATGCTAAGAAATTGTCCTACTCATGGTTTAAATCTTTGGATGATTGATACGTCTCCAACGTATCTATAATTTTTGCTTGTTCCATGTTGTTATATTATCATTCTTGGATGTTTTACAATCATTTTATAGCAACTTTATATCATTTTTTGGGACTAACCTATTGACATAGTGCCAAAGTGCCAGTTGCTGTTTTTGCTTGTTTTTTACTTCGCAGAATATCAGTACCAAACGGAGTCCAATAGCGATGAAACTATTTGGAGATTTTTTTTGGACCAGAAGAAGGCCAGTGGGCCAAAGATGTTACCAGGAGGGAACCCAGGCCGCCCACAACCCACTAGGGCGCGCTGGGGGCCCCGAGCGCGCCCTGATGGGTGATAACCCACAAGTGCAGGGGATCGCAATAGTTTTTGAGGGTAGAGTATTCAACCCAAATTTATAGATTTGACACAAGGGGAGCCAAAGAATATTAGAGAGTATTAGCAGCTGAGTTGTCAATTCAACCACACCTAGAGATTAAATATCTGCAGCAGAGTGATCAGTAGCATAGTTGTATGATAGTTTTGATAGCAGTAGTAGCAGTAACGGTAACAGTGATAACAGTAGTTTTGTAGTAAGTGTAAAAGTAGCAGCAGCAGTAACTTAGCAAGAACAATAAGTGGAAAGCTCATAGGCACTGGATCGGTGAACTCGTTGGATGATATTCATCATATAACAATCATAACCTAGGGCGACATAGAACTAGCTCCAGTTCATAAATGTAATGTAGGCATGTATTCCGTAAATAGTCATACGTGCTTATGGAAAAGAACTTGCATGGCATATTTTGTCCTACACTCCCGTGGCATCGGGGTCCATAAGGAAACTAAGGGATATTAAGGCCTCCTTTTAATAGAGAACCGGAACAAAGCATTAACACACGGTGAATACATGAACTCCTCAAACTACGGTCATCACCGGAAAGTATCCCGACTATTGTCACTCCGGGGTTTGCGGATCAGAACACGTAATAGGTGCATATGACTAGCAAGATCGGATGAAGAACATAGATATAATGGTGATAACATAAATGGTGCAGATCTGAAATCATGGCACTCGGGCCCTAGTGACAAGCATTAAGCCTGGCAAAGTCATAGCAACATCAATCTCAGAACATAATGGATACTAGGGATTAAGCCCTAACAAAACTAACTCGATTACTTGATGAATCTCATCCAACTCCTCACCGACCAGCGAGCCTACGAAGGAATTACTCACTCCCGGTGGGGAGCATCATGGAATTGGCGATGGAGAAGGGTTGATGATGACAAAGACCGAAGATTCCCCTCTCCGGAGCCCTAAACGGGCTCCAGATCTGGCCTCCCGATGAAGAACAGGAGGTGGCGGCGGCTCCGTATCATAAAACGCGATGAAACTTTCTCCTCGATTTTTTTCTCCGAAAATAGGAATTTATAGTGCCGGAATTAGGGTCAGTGGGGCCACGAGGTGGGCACAACCCACCAGGGCGCGCCTGGGGGGGCTGGCGCGCCCTGGTGTATCTTGCCCAGCCAGGGGCCCCCCTCTGGTGGTTGATGGCTCTAGTATTTTTTATTTATTCTAAAATAAATGTCCAAAAAGTTTCGTCTAGTTTCAAGAACTTTTATTTCTGCACAAAAACAACACCATGGTAGTTCTGCTGAAAACAGCGTCAGTCCGGGTTAGTTTCATTCAAATCATGCAAATTAGAGTCCAAAACAAGGGCAGAAGTGTGAGGAAAAGTAGATACGATGGAGACGTATCAACTCCCCCAAGCTTAACCCATTGCTTGTCCTCAAGCAATTTAGTTGACAAACTGAAAGTGATAAAGAAAAACTTTTACGAACTCTTTTGTTCTTGTTTACATATATATGCTTAAGTAGCACCCAAGTTTTCAGCAAAGATTATGACTAACCATGCCAACAATAACTCTTAGAAATTATATTAACTCATATCAATGACATAAGCAACTAGCGAGCAATAATAAGATATCTCAAACGCCAACACTTTGTCAAAACAATCATGATACAATATGACAATAATGGTATCTCGCTAGCCCTTTCTGAGACCGCAAAACATAAATGCAGAGCACCTCCAAGGTTCAAGCAGCGACAAAACATTGTAATTCATGGTAGAAAAGATCCAGTCATGCTACACCCAACATCAACTATACACAATGCATGAGGATGACAATAGTGCTCTCAGGTCTGGCGCTTATTTGAGAAGGTGATGAATCAACATAAAAGTAAATAGATAGTCCCTTCGCAGAGGGAAGCATGGATTCGCAGCGGTGCCAGAGCTCAAGTTTTAAAACAGAGAGAGATATAATTTTTGGGAGGTACACCCTTCCTGTCAACGTTACGACCAAGAGTTATCAATATCTTCCATGCTATACAAATTAGCGGCGGTTCCCAAGCGGTAAAAGTAAAGGTTTACTCCCCCTCCACCAACAATCACACTCCACGGCTAGCCGCATCCGTGGGTACCGTCCAAACCATAAACATTCCTGCGGGAGTTTTGTTTAATTATTTGTAATTTTTTATTTCGTGACTGGGAATCCCTATTACCGCCCCTCTCGTGTAAGGGCGAGTGAATAAACACTCATCATGAGAATAACCCGCTTAGCATGGAAGATATTGACCGCCCCCTGTCGCTCCATGAGCGGTCCAGGCACACAAAACAGATGTTCATTTGAATTTTTAGAGATGGCACATGCAAATTTACTCTGGAATGGCAGGGTAATACCGCATATAGGTAGATATAGTGGAATCATCTGGAATAACTTTGGTTTAAGGATTTTGATGCACAAGCAGTATTCCCGCTTAGTACAGGCGGAGGCTAGCAAATAGATTGAGAAGCGACAAGCTAGAGAGCGAAAACGGTCATGAACATGCATTACATATAATAAACATTGACTACTAGCATGAGTAGGATATGGACACCATGAACATAAATATCATGAAGTCTATGTTGGTTTTGATTCAACTACATGCGTGAACATGTGCCAAGTCAAGCCACTTGAAACATTCAGAGGAGGATACCATATCATCATACCACATCACAACCATTTTAATGCATGTTGACATCCAAGATAAATCATTATCCACTCCTAGCTACTTAAGCATGGCATGAACAACTATAATCTCTAATGGTCATTGCAAACATGTTTGATCATAATATGCGGAATCAAGGATACTAGGTTAAACATATGTACAAAAACAAAAACAAGTTGAGTTCATACCCGCTTTTCTCTGCCACAGTCAATTCATCAAATATCGTCATCATTGCCTTTCACTTGCATGACCGAATGATAAGAAAATAATAATAGTGCAAGAGTGTCGTGGACTAAGCTGGAATCTGCAACATTTTATTCAAGAGGAGAAGACAAGGTAACATGGGCTCTCTGTTAGATAACAATAGTGCATATGAGAGCCGCTCAACATTTTCATCGTGGCCTTCTCCTCGGTACGACTCAAACGAAAAGAATAGGATTTCAGAGAAACACACTGAAATATTTTTGGAGTTTTTGGTTTTTTCTTGAAGAAAGCAAATTAAAGAGGAAAAACAAAAAAACGAGAAAAACTATTTACACGGGAAAGCTCCCAACAAGCAAAAGAAGAAATGAGAAATCTTTTTGGGTTTTCTTTCGATACTACAATTAAACTAGGCTAGAAGGAAAAACTGAAAAGAAGTAAGAAATATTTTTGGATTTTCTCAAAGTTTTTCAAACACACAAAAAGAAAGCGAGAAAATAAATCTAGCATGGATATTACAATGAAAAAGTGTGAACACCGACAACTGGAATGAAATGTGTGAACATGAATGTAATGTCGATGGAAATACGTACTCCCCCAAGCTTAGGCTTTTGGCCTAGCTTGGTAATCACCAGCCGCCTGGATAATAGTCTGAGTGATAGCTCACCGAGGCCCTGGGTGCAAACTCCTCGGCCCTCCTGGTAGTTTCGACCTCCGCATTGTACGCATGGGCTTCGCTCTCAAGAACATAGTATCTTCCCCTACTGTGAAAATCAAAGAGAGCAGGAGCAGGCAAAGCGACAGGCACAACGTTTTTTTATTAAATCTCAAGTTATAGGTATAGTTAGTTGTCGTGCCCGTAAGGAACTTATGACGCTTCATGGCCTCACAGTCTAAATACTGAATAGGTAAGATGGGGTCATTAGACCAAGGTGATACGTTTAGTCTTTCTGCTACATGGGAGGCATAAATTCCTCCATAAAAATTACCACTAGCAGCATTGTGCTGCAATCTCCGTGCAACAATTGCTCCGAGATAATAACATTTATTTCCAGGTATGGCAGTGTGTATGAGGCTCAAATCAGGAGTACACAGTGTGCTGCAATCTTGTTTGCCTACGATACATTGCCATTAAAGAGTGCGAAGTAGTGTATTGATGGGAAATGGATACTTTTAATTCTTCCTTGTGTTACTCCCCTATCTTCACCATAACAAAGATTAACCAAAAATGACTCGTATTCAGATTTTGTTGGTTCATCAAGGGAACCCCAATATGGAAGTTTGCATGCTTCACTGAACATTTGTAACGGCATGGTGAAGGAACGATCATAAAGGTTGAATGAAACTCTAGACTCACGAGGAAAATATTTAACTTTCTTCGTGAAAGTTTTCGTGAGTTCGAGGTGTTGAGGGCACTTATCTGCGATGAAGGGATCAAGCTCTGTGTTGCGGATATATTGTTCAAATTCCCCCTTAATACCTGCACCATCCATGAACTCGTCGCACGGCCACAAGCATGATTTGGTGGCGGCATCTTGCATCGAGCTTTCGCTTGGCTCACCATAAGATTGTCGAACCGAGCTTCCACTTGATGAGGCCTCCGAGGATCTCCTCCTCGAAGAACTCCTAAAGAATTGCATTTTATTTGCGAACAAATTTCTGAAATATTTTTGAGACACAAAATTTTGTCAACAAAACTTTGTAAGATTGATAACAACTACTCCTAAGCATGCATAGAGGCCATATTGAGCATTCAAACTACTTAGAACTCTAAGAATTCAACATGCAAGCTCATCTACAGCAACACCAAGGGTAGCTAATTACTCTAAAAATAACCCACTAAATCAAAAACTAATTGGAGCTATGGAGGAGTCACATACCAAGTAGCAATCCCTCCAAACAGTTTCGGAAACGGAGCTTCGAGCAAAGAGATCGAAATCCACGGGTTTGAGAGCAAGAACACGGGAATGGTGGTTGTGGTGATTTTTTTCTGGGGGTAGGGGATGATGTGGGCTAAAGAAGTAAGTGAGGGGCCCACGTGGGGGCCACAACCCACCAGGGCGCGCCTGGGGGTGCTAGCGCACCCTGGTGTCTTGTGGGCACCAGGTGCACCCCCCTCTGGTATTATTTGCACCAGAAATTCAGAAATATTCAAAAAAATCGTATCAAATTTTCAGGACATTCTGAGAACTTTTATTTTTGGGTCATTTTTTATTGTACGGAGAAAACAGAAAACAGGATAAACATGGCGTTTTATTTTATGTGCCTAACTAAAACAGAAAATAAAAGGTGGGAATAGAGAGTTGTGCTTACTAGATTCATCAACTTCATACCTCTAAAAAATGATCCATTAATAAGGTTGATCAAGTCTTATTAACAACCACTTCCGATTAACATGAAACTGATGAACTTTCGTAAAACACTAGGTTACCTCAATGGGGATGTGCATATCCCCAACAATAAGTATATCATATTTCTTTTTGGCAGTAGGTAGAGGTAATTGAAAACTTCCAATAGTGATGGTCGGAGATTCTTCAATAACATTTATACCATTAACTTGGAATTGTTTCTTCAGAAAGTGCACCGTGTGCTCATTGTCGGTGTCAAAACCGACGGATCTCGGGTAGGGGGTCCCGAGCTGTGAGTCTAGGATCGATGGTAACAAAGGACGAAGGAGACGACGTTTACCCAGGTTCGGGCCCTCCTATGGAGGTAAAACCCTACGTCGTGCTCGATTATATTGATGTGTATGAAGGTTACAGAGTTGATCTACCACGAGATCGAATAGCTAAAACCCTAGATGTTTCTTTTTTTCCCCGATCTAACCCCCCCGCCACCGGTTTATATAGACACCGGGGGGTACCTAGGGTTTACAGATGATAGGTCTCCCGCGGAGGATGGAGATGCCGATTTCCTCATCTTGACTTGGAGTGCACGACGCGCCTTCGAGACTTCCTTCTAGAACACGGGGTCGTGGTATATCCGACCCTTCCTGCGATAGTCAGAGAGCGGCCCACCAAGCCGGCCTATTGGGAGATAGGCCAGCGGCCCGAGGACCCCTTAGTCCAGGACTCCCTCAGTAGCCCCCGAACTAGCCCCCAATGCCAAGGGTCACAACACTGGCAGCTTCACGTGATCGGAGTCTTCGGCTTGCGGGGTGAGTTCTTCTTCCCATTAATGATCGGCTGAGACTAGTCCGGCTTCCGATGACGCATAATTTTTCCGATCATAGGATCGTCCGGACGCCATGAGTTGCTTAGCCCCAAAGGCCAAACGTCGAAGCGTAAACAGTGTTTTATGACAGCCTTTTTGACGAAGGGTCGTGGCCTATCACGACCGCTGAACCAGTCATAAAAACTTGATTCGCAGTTCGAGGCCGTTTTTACATTGGCATGACTCATCAACGTATAGATCGTACTCCGTTTCACACGGGATATGATTAATGCCCTAGGTTTTCTCACCCGTGCGTAACGGCATGGATATCTCGGGAAGCGGAGAGACTTGCGGCGCAGTAGAGGGAGGCTCATCGGCGTCACGCCTCATAAAAGGGAAAAAAACCCCGAGGCCTATTCACGCTTCCCACTCGCATCCCTCGCTTCCTCAATCTCCCCAAGCTCCAAGAGCCCAGATCCAGTTTTCTCTCAATCTCTCCTCTGAGCTGAGCCATGGCGGGTTCGGGCTCCATGTGCAAGTGGGAGGCCTCCACGGTCACCGACAAGGACATCCGGGAGTTAAAGCTCGCCGGCTACCTCCCCGCCAACGTCTTCCATCACGCTCCAGAGGCGAACCAGGTGGTCCCCACCCCTAAGCCAGGTGAAAGGGTGGTGTTCGTCCCCCATTTCATCCGGGGACTGGGCTTTCCGCTCCACCACATCGTCAGGGGCCTTATGTTCTCCTACGGGCTGGATTTCCACGATCTTCCCCCGAACTCCTTCATGCATATTTCGGCATTCATCATTATCTGTGAAGCCTTCCTGCGGGTCGAGCCGCACTTCGGCCTGTGGCTCAAGGTATTCAACGTCAAGCCGAAGATAGTCGCGGGCGAGCACGCTGACTGCGGAGGGGCGGTAATCAGTAAGCTCCCCCGCGTCGAGTGGCCGGCCGGTACCTTCATCGATACAATCAAGATCTGGCAGAAGGAATGGTTCTATATCACCGAACCAAGGGACGAGGGCTGGGCGGCACCTGCCGAGTTCAGATCTGGACCTCCTGCGAGGTTAACCTCGTGGCTCAAGAAGGGACTTGACTGGGGGTCGGACGCAGAGGTGAAATTGCTGTAGAAGCGTATTTCCTCGATAATCGCGGCCAAGATCGAGCTGGTCAATGTGGTCCAGGTCATGCTCCACCGCTGTCTTCTTCCCTGCCAGCGCCGGGCCTCCCCAATGTGGGCCTATCAGCTCGAGGACCAGCCTACGGTGCAAGGATTCTTCCGCACTACCCACCAGAAGTTGTGGAAGGCATTATTCAAGCCCCAGAAGAGCTGGCCAGCCGAGGAGGATTACTCGGGCCTAAGCGCCGATAACCCTCCTACCCAGGTACGATATTATTTTGATACTCCGGCCCTGATGTCTGACAAAGAGGTGAACAACCTCCCTCTTATCTTTACAAAAGTGGCTAAGCAAGGCCGTCAAAATGGACTGCCCAGCCCCACAGCCCGAAGGCCTCGGGTCGGATCTGCCGACGTCGATGCTTGTCGTTGTGCTGTACACAGCGCCGGAGAAGAAGGAAAAGAAGAAAAGCCGAGAAGGCCTCCGCATAAGGGACCTACTGGACACTATGTCCGAGGAAACCCATGCCTCCTCTACTCATGAGGAAGAGCACGAGGACGGGGGGAAAGGCGATTCCCCGCTCACAAGAAAGAGGGCGGCGTCGCCGGACGCCGCGGAGGATCTACCTCCTCCTGCCCCGAAGAGGGCGTGTCGGCCGAGGTTAATCCTGGCCGACGACAGCTCGGACTCCAATGCTGAGTCCGAGGACTTGGAGAGGGTTCCCCGAAGGAACCTAAGGGTCAAGCCCCCAGCCCAAAGGTACGAATCCGAAGACCCCCTGGGTTATTCATGTGAAGTTTTTAATGTTTTAAATGGATGAATGCCTTTTAATCTGCAGCCCACCACGCGTTCTCCCCACCGACCAAATATCGGATGGGGAGTCTCCACCCGCCGAGTTGGCGGAGAGTGGGACTGCATCGCACCCCACACCTGCAGGGGCTCCGAAAGAGGCCGCAGAGGTGTCATTGTGCCAGGCTCCTTCGGAGCCGAACACAGGCGGTGGGTGCGATGATGTTATGGCCGAGGTCAATGCCTCGACCGCCGAAGACCAGGGGGAGGAGACTCTCCTGGCCGCTGAGGAGGGTGGACGGAGGAATGTTCAGTCCCCTCTGAGGACATCTCCAGAGCGCACTGTGCCTCCGGAGCTACCGGCTCAATCCCCCGTCAGAGATCGGGTTGACCGGTCACCACCGGTACCACCCATGACTGGGTGGCCGGTCATGATGGAGGAGGCTTTATCAAGCGCCTCCATCTCCGAGGATCACCGCGCTCTTATGGGTGCGATTTTGCAAGGCATTCAGTCCGTTGATAGCGGACTGAAAGAGGCCTTCAATGGTCTCTTGACGGGCTTCAAGGTGAGCCACGTAATACCCTTTTCCGAAAAATTTAATTTTATTAAGTTGGTGCTATCTTTATATATGTAGTAGCCCCCGAGCCCTGGGTGGGTTTGAAAAAACTCACTCGGGGGTCAAATACCCAGGAGTGACCAATGATGCGCAAGGCACCATTTGTCCCGTACTGTTCTAAAAGCCCTTAAGAGGTCCGAGCACAGGGTCGTATTCTTGACAGTTTGGGGGTTTGAACGCACATAACCTGATATTTATTTATTTTTTGTAGGCCTCGTCGTCGGCGGCGGCCTTCAACGCCGCAGAGCTTGTTGAGCTAAATCGGAAGCTCAAGAGCTCCGATGAGGAGCTCGATTGCCTTAATAAGAGGTTCGACGAGGCGCAAGGTAAGCCAAAAAATATCCGGGCTATCTAGCGTTATTAATCTACACTGGTAACCCAGTGTAATTATTCATTTATTGCTTCTACATCTTCGGCTGCGGAGGTCGAGAACCTCAAGGCCGAGCTAAAAAAGATGAAGCAGGAGGCCACGGATGAGAAGGCGGCAGCCGAACAAGCAGCAGCCGCACTATCCGCATTAAAAACTGCGAGCGATAAGCATGAGGCCCGGGTGGAGGAGGTGCAGCAGGAGCTCAAGGATGCCAGCACGAAGTGTGAGGCCCTTGAGCAGAAAGGCAAAGAGCAGGCCACCGAGCTGTCCACGCTGAAATCCGAGCTCCAAAAGGAGTGGGTGGACAGGCAGTTCTTTGAAGAAGAAATCCGCCAAGTCAAGGCTGTCACAGATGGTAAGCCGTATTTACTATAGTGTGCCTTTGGTGGTAGCAGGTTTGCGTTGCTCACCCAAGTGTGGCGTTCCTCAGGCGCCTCTACGGACCTCCAAAAGAGTGTAGCGGACGCGAACAAGTTTTATGCTTCGCGGGAGGAGGATGATCAGGCTCGGCTATTCTGGGCACAGTTTGAGTCCCCCGGGCGCTTTCCTCTTCTGATCGATCAGATCAAGCAACTGATGGAGCTGCATAGGATGGTGGAGCCGGCCATGAAGGATCTCTGCATCCGGCTGTGGCCTGAAGAGCCGTTGCCGAGCAGCTACTTCGGCTTGGTGCGGAAACTGTGCGATGCTGCGCCTCGGATTGACGCGCTAAAGCATTCTACATGCATCGAGGGAGCTCGGATGGCCTTTGCAAGGACCATGGTGCACTGGCCGAAACTCAAGCCGACCGAGATGGCCACCGCACCTCCGCCCCCTGGAAAGGGGTATAGGCGACCAGAGCGATACTTCTCCGCAGTAATGGAGGGTGCTCGGGCGATAGAAGCCCAATGCTCTGAGGATGTTTTTTATGAGTGAGCGCGCTGTAATATGTCCGAAGACTGTTAACGCTTTATAATGAGGCTGCATGGTTTATCCTGTCTTTTGAGTTTTGTATTTATTGTGACTCCCATGTGGCCGTTTTATCTGGAAGTTGCGAGTCGTCGGCTTCAGCCCCCACGTAGATACTACGCGAGGTGTTTTTGCCTCCACACTGTGACCCGTAGCCGAGGTATCGGTGCCCGAAGGAGGTAGTGTGAGGGGAACAAGGCAATCGGACTATGATGCTTTATCGCTTTCACTTAGCCGTAGGAGCGTAAAAAATGCGGGGGCTGATGACTAGCCCCCAGTGTTTTGTGATGTTCGGATGTACCGAGGCGAAAGCCGGCATCACATGGTTTGTACAAGTACAAAACCCATCGTATGACACGGAATAACCTCTATCGATTTTTTAGTATGACACTTATGCTCGGATTTGCAGACCGGTTCTCGCTTACTATGACGGTCAGTTTTCGGCTTTCTCCCCTGAGGTGCTTGACCAGGCGAGCTGGAAGCACAATCGCAGTGGTTCTCCCTTTGCCCTTTTAGCCGAACGAGCGGAATGTAAGAGGGCAAACACAGGAGCCGGGCAACCCAACTATTGACCCAAGACATAGTTCGGATCCAATGCATATAAGGCAAAATCCAAGACGCCGAACACACGATCAATTGTGTCGGGGTGATGCTTAGGGTGATATTTTAAATTCAATCCCCCGGTCTATTAGCCGGTTGCATCGTAATGTATACCAAACAGTTTCGCAAGAAGCGTTGATGAGGGAAGAACAGAGTATGTAGCATAAAATACAGTGAAGAAGCCATGTACAATGGTCTATAATTTGCTCATTAATTCTTATAACTCAAATTGTCGAAGCCACTGTTTACAGGTATTTGACGAGGAAATAGAAAGTTTTACTGAGGAGAGGTTGTACCAGGGGTCTTCAATGGGTGGCTTGATGACCTCGATGTGCCCGGTCGCATGTCCGCTCCTATGCCTCCTAGGGAGTTGTATTCCTTTAAAGGTGATGGTGTCGGCGAGCGGGCCTTGGGAAGAAGATCTTGAGAAGTCGCTGAAGTATGGATGAGCTTTACGCTTTAGCAGGTCGTTGATGGTACCTGTGGTATGTCCGAGGACATGTACTGGCAGTAGTTGGGTCTAGCCGAACACATTCCCTTTGATAGTTGTTCCCCACTGTTGCCCATGGAATCTTGAGTGCAAAGTTGTGCCGTCTTGGCACATGTTTTAAGGGTGCTAGGACTGTGCAGTGAGGAGCGTGTCCCTATTTCTGGGGAGGATAAGATTCCGGGAGTTCGGACTGAGACCGATCTCGTTTGTCAACCTTACGTGCCTTTATGGCAGATTTCGGTGTTGGCCGATCATCATCGTAATGGAATTCGGCCGCCAGGGCCAATGCAAGTTCCTTAGTTCGGAGGGAACGCTCTGTGTTGCCGTTGACAGTAATGACCCCCTTGGGCCCGGGCATCTTGAGCTTGAGGTATGCGTAGTGTGGGACGGCGTTAAAGCGAGCGAACGCTGTGCGGCCCAGCAGGGCGTGATAACCGCTGCGGAAAGGGACAATGTCGAAGATCAAGTCCTCGCTGTGGAAGTTGTCGGGCGAACCGAACACTACTTCCAGGCTCACAGAGCCCGTGCACCGGGCTTCGACGCCTGGGATCACTCCTTTAAAGGTAGTGTTGCTAGGTTTGATCCTTGATGGATCTATACCCATCTTTTTCACCATGTCTGAGTAAATCAGATTGAGTCTACTTCCTCCGTCCATTAGGACTTTAGTGAGGTGATACCCATCGATAATGGGGTCTAGGACGAGGGCCGCCGAACCCCCATGACGGATACTGGTCGGATGGTCTCGTCGATCAAAGGTGATCGGGTACGCCGACCATGGGTTAAACTTCGGGGCTACAGGCTCTATGGCGTAGACCTCTCGAAGGGCGCGCTTCCTCTCCTTTTTGGGTATGTGAGTGGCGTATATCATGTTCACAGTCTTTACCTCTGGAGGGAACTGCTTCTGTCCTCCATTGTTCGGACCGCGGGGCTCGTCATCGTCCTCGCTGCGTGGGCCCTTGCCTTGCTCTTCGGCTGCGAGTTTGCCAGCTTGTTTGAACACCCAGCAGTTACGGTTGGTGTGGGTGGCGGGCTTGTCTTGGGTGCCATGGATCTGGCAGGGCCTATCCATGGTCTTGTCTAGCGGGGTAGGTCCGTCACGATTGCCTTTAGAAGGTTTCTTCTGCTGCCCGGATCTTGGGTTGCGGAAACCGGCATTAACGGCCGTGTCTTCGGAATCACCGTTGTTGTGCCGGCGTTTACTTTTGTTGCGTCGTGGTTTACCGTTTCCATCCCGGACTTCGGAGGTGCCGGGGTCTTCGGGGTTGTGGCTTCGTCGAGCTAGCCAGTTATCCTCGCCCGTGCAAAAGCGGGTCATGAGTGATGTAAGGGCGGACATGGTCCTAGGCTTGTCCTGACCGAGCTGGCGAGCCAGCCATTCCTCCCGAATATTGTGCCGGAAGGAGGCTATTGCTTCGGCGTCTGGGTAGTCGACAATCTGGTTCTTCTTGGTCAAGAACCGATTCCAGAATTGTCGAGACGATTCGCCTGCTTTCTGGACAACATTACTTAGGTCAGAGGAGTCCGGCGGCCGTACATAGGTGCCCTGGAAGTTAGATCGGAAAGCGTCCTCGAGATCCTCCCAACTCCCGATAGAATTTTCAGGGAGGTTGTTTAACCAGTGCCGAGCTGGCCCCTTAAGTTTGAGGGGCAGATACTTGATGGCGTGGAGATCATCTCCTCATGCCATATGAATGTGGAGGAGGAAATCCTCGATCCATACTGCTGGGTCAGTTGTCCCGTCGTATTGCTCTATGTTCACGGGTTTAAACCCCTCCGGGAACTGATGCTGCATCACCTCATCGGTGAAGCACAGTGGGTGGGCAGCGCCTCTAACCCGGGCTATGTCACGCCGGTAGTCGACGCCTGATCTGGCCCGGTTTGGTTCCCGACCTCTGTTGTTGCGGTCGAGCCAAGGCTGGAACCCACCCCGTCTATCGGGGGAGTACCCTCTAAATCCGTAGATGGATCTCGTGCGGCCTGTTCTATAATGCAGGTCGTGTCGCAGGTCGTACCTGTCCTCGGGCTCTATTGGCTCTTTTCCCCTTCTGCGGGGTATCGCCGGCCTATGACCGGCGTCGCCAGCCATCCTATCTCGTCCTCGGGGAGGGCGGTCCGGCTGGTCGTATGGAGTGTGCTTGGGAGACGGTGTATTAGGGACCTCGTCGTCGAACTGCGGCAGCAGCCGTCGGCGTGGATAGCTCTTGGGTTGGTCCAATAGACCGGTACCGTACCCTTCCTCAGCTGATAGGACCCTCGTCCATCTATCATTGAGGGTATCCTGTTCGGCCTTAAGCTGTCGTTCTTTTGCCTTCAGGCTTCGAGCAGTGGCTATAAGCTGCTGCCTAAACCGTTCCTGATCCTCAAGGTTTTCGGGGACGATGAAGTCTTCGGCTTCCATGCTGTCTTCCTCCTCGACAGGGGGGAGGTAGTTGTCATCCTCGGAATCGTTTAGATCCTCGAGGTCGCGCTGATCTTCCAGCCTCTCCTGGTCCTCTAGCGGATGCTCGGGGATATTGGGATCACCGAGGTCTTCCGGGGTGTCGTTTTCCCCGGTGTCAGCAATGGCTTCCCTTCCCTTCTTTGCCTTTGACCGTTTGCGCAGTTTCCGGTGCCTTGACGGCTCCTCGCCAGATTTGTCGCCATTGTTTTTGGGTGTGTGCTCGCCCTTATCGGCTGGAGTATCCACCATGTAGACGTCGTAGGTGGAGGTTACAGTCCATCGCCAGGTGTTGACAGGGGCGGGAGCGCAATCCTCTTCATCCATGTCTTCTGCCTCCTCGGAGGCGTAGTCCAACATATCGGTTAAGTCTTCGACAGTGTCTACTAAGTGGGTGGTGGGTGGGATGAAAAATTCCTCTTGACCCGCCTTCAGACTGATCTGAGCGTGGATCGGGGTTGGGTCGTCAGTGATTTTCATCGATAGGATCCGATCTAGAGCCTCGTTGAGTGTCGAGAGCTCTATCGGGTCAGTCTGCCCAGAGCTTTCGGAGTTAACCTCCGACGCGTCCGCACAAGGAGTGTGTTCGGCAGGAGCTGACCCCCGACCATCCGATACTATGACCAGGTCCGGACTAGAAGCCAGATCATCGTTGGGGTTGGTCCCGTGGGCGGGGTCGAGAGCGAAATCCAAAGTCAAGGCCTCAGAGTCCTCGGGCGCGTCAGATGGGATTGTAAGCCCGGCGAGCAAAAGATCGCCCCGAGAGTCTACGGAGAACTCTAGGTTCCCGAATCTGACCTCTTGATCATGGGCGAAAGTCCCAACCCGGCTAAGGCGGCCGGTCGGGTCGGCGTGCAGCACGACACTGCCGAAAGCGAAGATCTGTCCAGGGACAAAGGATTCCATGTTAAGGACTTCCTCGCTAATTACTAAGCGAGCCATCGATTCCTTTGGCGATCACAGCGGAACTCTCAATGAAAGCACCAATGTCGGTGTCAAAACCGGCGGATCTCGGGTAGGGGGTCCCGAGCTGTGAGTCTAGGATCGATGGTAACAGAGGACGAAGGAGACGACGTTTACCCAGGTTCGGGCCCTCCTATGGAGGTAAAACCCTACGTCTTGCTCGATTATATTGATGTGTATGAAGGTTACAGAGTTGATCTACCACGAGATCGAATAGCTAAAACCCTAGATGATTCTTTTTCCCCCCGATCTAACCCCCCTGTTTATATAGACACCGGGGGGTACCTAGGGTTTACACATGATAGGTCTCCCGCGGAGGATGGAGATGTCGATTTCCTCATCTTGACTTGGAGTGCACGACGCGCCTTCGAGACTTCCTTCTAGAACACGGGGTCGTGGTATATCCGGCCCTTCCTGCGATAGTCAGAGAGCGGCCCACCAACCGGCCTATTGGGAGATAGGCCAGCGGCCCGAGGACCCCTTAGTCCAGGACTCCCTTACTCATTACCATTATTATGAAAAGTAAGTTTGCTTTTATTGCAATCAATATCAGCCCCTGCAATATTCAAAAAGGGTCTACTGAGGATAATCGACATGTTGTCGTCCTCGGGCATCTCAAGAATAACAAAGTCCGTTAAGATAGTAACATTTGCAACAACAAGGGGCACATCCTCACAAATACCGATAGGTATGGCAGTTGATTTGTCAGCCATTTGTAATGATATTTCAGTAGGTGTGAGTTTATTCAAATCAAGTCTTTTGTATAAGGAGAAAGGCATAACACTAACACCGGCTCCAAAATTGCACAAAGCAGTTTTGACATAGTTTCTTTTAATGGAGCAAGGTATAGTTGGTATTCCCGGATCTCCAAGTTTTTTAGGCACTCCATCCTTAAAATAATAATTAGCAAGCATGGTGGAGATTTCAGCTTCAGGTATCTTTCTTTTATTAGTGATGATGTCTTTCATATATTTTGCATAAGGGGCCATCTTTAGGATATCAGTTAAGCGGGTACGCAAAAAGACTGGCCAAATCATTTCAGCAAAGCGTTCAAATTCTTCATCATCCTTTTTCTTAGATGGTTTAGGTGGAAAGGGCATGGGTTTCTGAACCCATGTCTCTCTTTCTTTACCATGTTTCCTAGCCACAAAGTCTCTTTTATCATAACACTTGATTTTAGGTTGTGGGTTATCAAGACCAGCAACAGGCTCTATTTCAACATCATTATCTGGTTCTTTATCATTGTTAGGTTGAGCATCTTCATGAACATCATCATTATCATTTTCATTATCACTAGGTGAATGTTCATTACTAGACTGAGTTTCAGCATCAGAAACAGAGACATTATTATTATCGGGAGGTTTTTGTATCTCAGGTTCACTAGAGGTATGCAAAGTCCTATCATTTTTATTTTTATTTTTCTTATTAGAAGGACCAGGTGCATCGGTATTAATTCTCTGAGAGTCTTGTTCAATTCTTTTAGGATGACCTTCAGGATAAAGTGGTTCTTGGGTCATTCTACCTCCTCTAGTTACTACTCTAGCAGCAAAATCATTCATATTATTATTCATTTCATCAAGAAATTCTTTTTGAGACTTAGCAACTTGTTCTAACTGAGTTTGAACCATAGAGGCATGCTTTCCTACACCTCTAACATCATTACTGATTCTAAATAGCAAGTCACTCAAGCGAGCAATCATATCAGAATTATATTTCAATTGTTTCAGAACATGTGCATTGAAATGATCTTGCTTCATAATACAATTCTCAAACTCATATAAGCACTGACTAGGATGTTTATTGTGAGGGATATCACCTTCATCAAACTTTAATAGAGAATTTACCTCTACCACCTGTGGAGGTGGTGGTGTGTCAAGGTCATGTATTTCTTCAATAGGTGGTAAATTCTTAACATCCTCAGCTTTAATACCTTTTTCTTTCATAGATTTCTTTGCCTCCTGCATATCTTCAGGACTGGGAAATAAGATACCCCTCTTCTTCGGAGTGAGTTTAGGCGGTGGTTCAGGAAGAGTCCAATCATCATAATTCTTCAATATGTTGTTCAATAATTCCTCAGCTTGTTCAACAGTTCGTTCCCTGAAAACACAACCAGCACAACTATCTAGGAAGTCCCTAGAAGCATTAGTTAGTCCATTATAGAAGATATCAAGTATTTCATTTTTCTTGAGAGGATGATCAGGCAAAGCATTAAGCAACTGGAGAATCCTCCCCCAAGCTTGTGGGAGACTCTCTTCTTCAATTTGCACAAAGTTAAATATTTCCTGTAAGGCAGCTTGTTTCTTATGAGCAGGAAAATATTTTTCAGAGAAGTAGTAAATCATATCTTGGGGACTATGCACACAACCAGGAGCAAGAGTATTGTACCATGTATTAGCATCACCCTTTAATGAGAACGGAAATAACTTGAGAATGTAATAGTAGCGAATCTTCTCATCATGAGCAAAAAGGGTGGCTATATCATTCAGTTTAGTAAGATGTGCCACTACAGTTGCAGTTTCATAGCCATGGAAAGGATCAGATTCAACCAAAGTAATTAACTCTGGGTCGACAGAGAATTCATAATCCTTATCGGTAACAAAGATAGGTAAAATAGCAAACTTAGGATCACATTTCATTCTAGCATTCAAAGTCTTTTCCATATACTTGAGTAGCAATTTCTTAAGATCGTTTCTATCCTTGCAAGAAAGAATTTCTCTAGTTACCTCCTCATCTAAAACGTAACCTTCAGGTATCTTAGGCATTTCAAATCTAGGAGAACTAGGATTAATAAGTGCTTCATAGTCGTCATCAGTTTCATAGGCTTCATCACTTTTAGCAATCTCATCAATTTCAGTAGTTTCATTCTCTTTAACTCTAGCAATTTGTTCATCAAGAAATTCCCCAAGTGGCACATTATCATCAAGCATGGTACTAGCATCATCATAAGCATCATTCATAGTAGAGGTAGCATCATCAATAACTTGCGACATATCAGGATTACTAGCATGTGGTGGTGTCGCAAACTTACTCATAACAGCAGGTGAATCAAGTGCAGAGCTAGATGGCAGTTCCTTAACTCCCCTCGTCTTAGAGGGAAAAATATTGGTCTTTGGATCCTTCAGATTCTTCATAGTGATCAATTGATATAAATCCCAACTGACTCAACAAATATAGCTATGCTCCACGGCAACGGCGCCAGAAAAAGCTCTTGATAACCCACAAGTATAGGGGATCACAACAGTTTTCGAGGGTAGAGTATTCAACCCAAATTTATAGATTCGACACAAGGGGAGCCAAAGAATATTTGAGAGTATTAGCAGCTGAGTTGTCAATTCAACCACACCTAGAGATTAAATATCTACAGCAGGGTGATCAGTAGCACGGTAGTATGATAGTTTTGATAGCAGTAGCAGCAGTAACGGTAATGGTAACAGTGATAATAGTAGTTTTGTAGCAAGTGTAACAGTAGCAGCAGCAATAACTTAGCAAGAACAACAAGTGGAAAGCTCGTAGGCACTGGATCAGTGAACTCGTTGGATGATATTCATCATATAACAGTCATAACCTAGGGCGACATAGAACTAGCTCCAGTTCATAAATGTAATGTAGGCATGTATTTCCTAAATAGTCATACGTGCTTATGGAAAAGAACTTGCATGACATATTTCTCCTACCCTCCCGTGGCAGCGGGGTCTATACGGAAACTAAGGGATATTAAGGCCTCCTTTTAATAGAGAACCGGAACAAAGCATTAACACACGGTGAATACATGAACTCCTCAAACTACGGTCATCACCGGAAAGTATCCAGACTATTGTCACTCCGGGGTTTGCGGATCAGAACACGTAATACGTGCATATTACTAGCAAGATCGGATCAAGAACATAGATATAATGGTGATAACATAAGTGGTTCAGATCTGAAATCATGGCACTCGGGCCCTAGTGACAAGCATTAAGCATAGCAAAGTCATAGCAACATCAATCTCAGAACATAGTGGATACTAGGGATCAAGCCCTAACAAAACTAACTCGATTACTTGATGAATCTCATCCAACTCCTCACCGACCAGCAAGCCTACGAAGGAATTACTCACTCCCGGTGGGGAGCATCATGGAATTGGCAATGGAGAAGGGTTGATGATGACGAAGACCGAGGATTCCCCTCTCCGGAGCCCCAAACGGGCTCCAGATCGGGCCTCCCGATGAAGAACAGGAGGTGGCGGCGGCTTCGTATCGTAAAATGCGATCAAACTTTCTCCTCGATTTTTTTCTCCAAAAATAGGAATTTATAGTGTCGGAATTAGGGTCAGTGGGGCCACGAGGTGGGCACAACCCACCAGGGCGCGCCTGGGGGGCTGGCGCGCCCTAGTGTATCTTGCCCAGCCAGCCCCCCCCTCTGGTGGTTCTTGGCTCCAGTATTTTTTATTTATTCTAAAATAAATCTCCAAAATGTTTTGTCCAGTTCCGAGAACTTTTATTTCTGGACAAAAACAACACCATGGTAGTTCTGCTGAAAACAGCGTCAGTCCGGGTTAGTTTCATTCAAATCATGCAAATTAGAGTCCAAAACAAGGGCAAAAGTGTGAGGAAAAGTAGATACGACGGAGACGTATCAATGGGTTGTGGCCGCCTCGAGAACCCCCTCCACCGCCTCTGATGCCTATAAATTACCAAATATTCTAGAAACCCTAGAGGAGTCGATGAAAAACGCATCCAGTCGCCGCAAGTTCCAGAACCGCCAGGTCCAATCTAACACCATCACGGAGGGGTTTATCATCCTCATTGGTGCCTCGCCGATGATGCGTGAGTAGTCCACCATAGACCTATGGGTCCATAGGCAGTAGCTAGATGGCTTCCTCTCTCTCTCTCTTTTGATTCTCAATACAATGGTCTCTTGGAGATCTATTTGATGTAAACTTTTGCGGTGTGTTTGTTGGGATCCGATGAATTTTGAGTTCATGATCAGTTTCTATCCATGAATATTATTTGAGTCTTCTTTGATCTCTTATATGCATGATTACTTATAGCCTCATATTTCTTCTTCGAATCTTTGGTTTAGTTAGGCCAACTAGATCGATTTTTCTTGCCATGGGAAGAGGTGCTTTGTGATGGGTTCGATCTTGCGGTGTCCTCTCCCAGTGACAGAAGGGGCAGCGAGGCACGCATGTATCGTTGCTATTAAGGATAACAAGATGAGGTCTATTCCTACATGAATAGATCTTGTCTACATCATGTCACCGTTCTTATTGCATTACTCCAGTTTTCCATGAACTTAATACACTAGATGCATGCTGGATAGCGGTCGATGTGTGGAGTAATAGTAGTAGATGCAAAACCGTTTCGGTCTACTAATCTTGGACGTGATTCCTATATAATGATCATCGCCTTGGATATTGTCATGATTATTTGGTATTCTATCAATTGCCCAACAGTAATTTGTTCACCCACCATGTGCTATACTCATGAGAGAAGCCACTAGTGAAACCTACGGCCCCCGAGTCTACTTTTCCAACATATTGCTTTCCGATCTATCTTTTTGCTGCTTTTGTTTTCAGATCTATTATTCCAAAAACCCCAAAATACCTTGCTACACTTTTTATTTGCCTCTTTTATTTTGTGTTATTGAGAGATCTATCGTATCCTAATCTATCTTTTTACCGTAGAGAGATTGACAACCTCTCTTTCGCGTCGAGTTGCAAGTATATATTCTTTGTGTGCAGGTGTTGTTTACGTGGTGTTGGTGATCCTCCTACTGGTTCGATACCTTGGTTTCATAACTGAGGGAAATAATTACCGTCGCTGTGCTGCGTCATCCCTTCCTCTTTGGGGAAATACCGACGCAGTCTCAAGCCACGTCAATGATCATACAAATTTTTTATGCGGGATTCAATTTTGTCTCTAGACATCTTTTATATTCCGCCGCAGGTGGTACTTTTATGGAAATTACTTTGGGTGAAGCTACTAAATTGCTAGATAATATTATGGCAAATTATTCACAATGGCATACTGAAAGAGCACCTACTAGCAAAAAGGTTAATTCGGTTGAAGAAATTAGTACCTTGAGTGAAAAAGTTGATGCTTTAATGAAGTTGGTTGCTAGTAAAAATGCTCCAATTGATCTTAATGATGTGCCTTTGTCTAGTTTGATTGAGAAAAATAGTGATTCCATAGATGTGAATTTCGTCTCGCGAAACAATTTCAATAACAATGCTTATAAAGGTAATTTTAATCCTAGGCCTTTTCCTGAAAAGTCCTCTAATAATTATGGTAATTCCTATGGTAATTCTTATTACAATAATAATAGGAACCCCTCTGATCATGAGAGTAATATTAAAGAATTTATCACTGCGCAAAAAGCTTTCGATACTACGATAGAAGCCACTAGTGAACCCTACGGCCCCCGGGTCTACTTTTCCAACATATTGCTTTCCGATCTATCTTTTTGCCGCTTTTGTTTTTAGATCTATTATTCCAAAAACCCAAAAATACCTTGCTGCACTTTTTATTTGCCTCTTTTATTTTGTGTTCTTGACAGATCTATCATATCCTAATCTATCTTTTTACCGTAGAGAGATTGACAACCTCTCTTTCGCTTCGGGTTGCAAGTATTTGTTCTTTGTGTGCAGGTGCTATTTACGTAGTGTTGGTGATCCTCCTACTGGTTTGATACCTTGGTTTCATAACTGAGGGAAATACTTATCGTCGCTGTGCTGCATCATCCCTTCCTCTTTTGGGAAATACCAACGCAGTCTCAAGCCACGTCAAAGGAATTTCTGGCGCCGTTGCCAGGGAGGAAGCAGTCTCTTCTACGTGCCAATCTCTGGCGCCGAGGAGACACCATCGACATCTACCAGGTTCCTAATCACAAATCTCATCTTCTTGCAATTATATTATTTGCCATTTGCCTCTCGTTTTCTCCTCCCCCACTTCACTAAATTTGCCGTTTTATTCGCCCTCTTTTTCGTTTGCCTTTTTCTCGTCAGATCTCTTGCTTGCTTGCAATCTTGTTTGCATAGTCACGATGACTCAAAAAAACGGCAAATTGTGTGATTTTTCCAATACTAATAATAATGATTTTATTAGTACTCCGATGGCTCCTCCTGCCACTAGTGCGGTGTCTTGTGATATTAATGCCGCTTTGTTGAATCTTGTCATGAAAGATCAATTTGCCGGTACTCCTAATGAGGATCCCGCGTCCCATCTAAACACATTCGTAGAATTGTGTGATATGCAAAAGAAAAAAGATGTGGACAATGATATAGTGAAGTTGAAATTATTTCCTTTCTCCTTGCGGGATCGTGCAAAAATTTGGTTTTCTTCTTTGCCTCGCAATAGTATCGATTCTTGGAATAAGTGCAAGGATGCTTTTATTACTAAGTATTTTCCGCCCGCGAAAATTATTTCCCTTAGGACTCAAATCATGAATTTTAAGCAACTTGAGCATGAACATGTTGCACAATCTTGGGAAAGAATGAAATTGATGCTAAGAAATTGTCCTACTCATGGTTTAAATCTTTGGATGATTGATACGTCTCCAACGTATCTATAATTTTTGCTTGTTCCATGCTGTTATATTATCATTCTTGGATGTTTTACAATCATTTTGTAGCAACTTTATATCATTTTTTGGGACTAACCTATTGACATAGTGCCAAAGTGCCAGTTGCTATTTTTGCTTGTTTTTTACTTCGTAGAATATCAGTACCAAACGGAGTCCAATCGCGACGAAACGTTTTGGAGATTTTTTTGGACCAGAAGAAGGCCAGTGGGCCAAAGATGTTACCAGGAGGGAGCCCAGGCCGCCCACAACCCAACAGGGCGCGCTGGGGGCCCCGGGCGCGCCTTGATGGGTTGTGGCTGCCTCGGGAACCCCCTCCACCGCCTCTGATGCCTATAAGTTCCCAAATATTTCAGAAACCCTAGGAGAGTCGACGAAAAACACATCCAGCCGCCACAAGTTCCAGAACCGCGAGATCCAATCTAACACCATCACGGAGGGGTTCATCATCCTAATTGGTGCCTCTCCGATGATGCGTGAGTAGTCCACCATAGACCTATGGGTCCGTAGGCAGTAGCTAGATGTCTTCCTCTCTCTCTCTCTTTTGATTCTCAATACAATGGTCTCTTGGAGATCTATTTGATGTAAACTTTTTGCGGTGTGTTTGTTGGGATCCGATGAATTTTGAGTTCATGATCCGTTTCTATCCATGAATATTATTTGAGTCTTCTTTGATCTCTTATATCCATGATTACTTATAGCCACATATTTCTTCTTTGAATCTTTGGTTTAGTTAGGCCAACTAGATCGATTTTTCTTGCCATGGGAAGAGGTGCTTTGTGATGGGTTCGATCTTGCGGTGTCCTCTCCCAGTGACAGAAGGGGCAGCGAGGCACACATGTATCGTTGCTATTAAGGATAACAAGATGGGGTCTATTCCTACATGAATAGATCTTGTCTACATCATGTCACCGTTCTTATTGCATTACTCCGTTTTTCCATGAAATTAATACACTAGATGCATGCTGGATAGTGGTCGATGTGTGGAGTAATAGTAGTAGATGCAGAATCGTTTCGGTCTACAAATCTTGGACGTGATGCCTATATAATGATCATCTCCTTGGATATCGTCATGATTTTTGTATCTTCTATCAATTGCCCAACAGTAATTTGTTCACCCACCGTGTGCTATACTCATGAGAGAAGCCACTAGTGAACCCTACGGCCCCCGGGTCTACTTTTCCAACATATTGCTTTCCGATCTATCTTTTTGCCGCTTTTGTTTTCAGATCTATTATTCCAAAAACCCAAAAATACCTTGCTGCACTTTTTATTTTCCTCTTTTATTTTGTGTTCTCGAGAGATCTATCATATCCTAATCTATCTTTTTACCGTAGAGAGATTGACAACCTCTCTTTCGCGTCGGGTTGCAAGTATTTGTTCTTTGTGTGCAGGTGTTGTTTACGTAGTATTGGTGATCCTCCTACTGGTTCGATACCTTGGTTTCATAACTGAGGGAAATACTTATCATCGCTATGCTGCATCATCCCTTCCTCTTTGGGGAAATACCGACGCAGTCTCAAGCCACGTCAAAGGAATTTCTGGCGCCGTTGCCGGGGAGGAAGCGGTCTCTTCTACGTGCCAATCTCTGGCGCCGAGGAGACACCATCGACATCTAGCATGTTCCTAATCACAAATCTCATCTCCTTGCAATTACATTATTTGCCATTTGCCTCTCGTTTTCCCCTCCCCCACTTCACCAAATTTACCGTTTTATTCGCCCTCTTTTTCGTTTGCCTTTTTCTCGTCAGATCTCTTGCTTGCTTGCAATCTTGTTTGCATAGTCACGATGACTCAAGAAAACACCAAATTGTGTAATTTTTCCAATACTAATAATAATGATTTTATTAGTACACCGATTGCTCCTCCCGCCACTAGTGCGGAGTCTTGTGATATTAATGCCGCTTTGTTGAATCTTGTCATGAAAGATCAATTTGCCGATACTCCTAATGAGGATGCCGCGTCCCATCTAAACACATTCGTAGAATTGTGTGACATGCAAAATAAAAAAGATGTGGACAATGATATAGTGAAGTTGAAATTATTTCCTTTCTCCTCGCGGGATCATGCAAAAATTTGGTTTTCTTCTTTGCCTCGCAATAGTATCGATTCTTGAAATAAGTGCAAAGATGCTTTTATTACTAAGTATTTTCCGCACATGAAAATTATTTCCCTTAGGACTCAAATCATGAATTTTAAGCAACTTGAGCATGAACATGTTGCACAATCTTGGGAAAGAATGAAATTGATGCTAAGAAATTGTCCTACTCATGGTTTAAATCTTTGGATGATTGATACGTCTCCAACGTATCAATAATTTTTGCTTGTTCCATGCTGTTATATTATCATTCTTGGATGTTTTACAATCATTTTATAGCAACTTCGTATAATTTTTTGGGACTAACCTATTGACATAGTGCCAAAGTGCCAGTTGCTGTTTTTGCTTGTTTTTTACTTCGCAGAATATCAGTACCAAACGGAGTCCAATCGCAACGAAACTTTTTGGAGATTGTTTTGGACCAGAAGAAGGCCAGTGGGTCAAAGAAGTTACCAGGAGGGAGCCCAGGCCGCCCACAACTCACCAGGGCGCGCCAGGGGCCCCGGGCATCCTGATGGGTTGTGGCCACCTCGGGAACCCTCTCCACCGCCTCTGATGCCTATAAATTCCCAAATACTTCATCAACCCTAGAGGAGTCGACGAAAAAACATCCAGCCGCCGCAAGTTCCAGAACCGCGAGGTCCAATCTAACACCATCACGGAGGGGTTCATCATCCTCATTGGTGCCTCTCCGATGATGCGTGAGTAGTCCACCATAGACCTATGGGTCCATAAGCAGTAGCTAGATGGCTTCCTTTCTCTCTCTTTTGATTCTCAATACAATGGTCTCTTGGAGATCTATTTGATGTAAACTTTTGTGGTGTGTTTGTTGGGATTCGATGAATTTTGAGTTCATGATCAGTTTCTATCAATGAATATTATTTGAGTCTTCTTTGATCTCTTATATGCATGATTACTTATAGCCTCGTATTTCTTCTTCGAATCTTTGGTTTAGTTAGGCCAACTAGATCGATTTTTCTTGCCATGCGAAGAGGTGCTTTGTGATGGGTTCGATCTTGCGGTGTCCTCTCCCAGTGACAGAAGGGGCAGCAAGGCACGCATGTATCGTTGCTATTAAGGATAACAAGATGAGGTCTATTCCTACATGAATGGATCTTGTCTACATCATGTCACCGTTCTTATTGCATTACTCCGTTTTTCCATGAACTTAATACACTAGATGCATGCTGGATAGCGGTCGATGTGTGGAGTAATAGTAGTAGATGCAGAATCGTTTCGGTCTACTAATCTTGCACGTGATGCCTATATAATGATCATCGCCTTGGATATCGTCATGATTATTTGATCTTCTATCAATTGCCAAGCAGTAATTGGTTCACCCACCGTGTGCTATACTCATGAGAGAAGCCACTAGTGAAACCTACGGCCCCCGGGTCTACTTTTCCAACATATTGATTTCCGATCTATCTTTTTGCCTCTTTTGTTTTCAGATCTATTATTCCAAAAACCCAAAAATACCTTGCTGCACTTTTTATTTGCTCTTTTTATTTTGTGTTCTTGAGATGTCTATCTCTCCAATCTATCACTACCTAATCTATCTTTTTACCGTAGAGAGATTGACATCCTCTCTTTCGCGTCGGGTTGCAAGTATTTGTTATTTGTGTGCAGGTGCTGCTTATTAGGTGGTGGTGATCCTCCTACTGGTTCGATACCTTGGTTTCATAACTGAGGGAAATACTTACCGTCGCTGTATTGCATCATCCCTTCCTCTTTGGGGAAAAACCGACGCAGTCTCAAGCCACGTCAATGATCATACAAAAATTTTATGCGAGATTGAATTTTGTCTCTAGAAATCTTTTATATTCCGCCGCGGGTGGTACTTTTATGGAAATTAATTTTGGTGAAGCTACTAAATTTCTAGATAATATTATGGCAAATTATTCACAATGGCATACTGAAAGAGCACCTACTAGCAAAAAGGTTAATTCGTTTGAAGAAATTAGTACCTTGAGTGAAGAAGTTGATGCTTTAGTGAAGTTGGTTGCTAGTAAAAATGCCCCAATTGATCTTAATGATGTACCTTTGTCTACTTTGATTGAGCAAAATAGTGATTCCATAGATGTGAATTTCGTCTCGCGAAACAATTTCAATAACAATGCTTATAGAGGTAATTTTAATCCTAGGCCTTTTCCTGAAAATTCCTCTAATAATTATGGTAATTCCTATGGTAATTCTTCTTACAATAATAATAGGAACCCCTCTGATCTTGAGAGTCATATTAAAGAATTTATCAATGCACAAAAAGCTTTCAATACTACGATAGAAAAAAGTTGAATAAGATTGATGATATGTCTAGAAGTATTGATAGAATTTCTCATGATGTGGAAAATCTCAAGTTGAAAGCTTTTGCACCTAAGATTGATGAATCAATTAAAGCTTTATATGTCTCTATGGATGAAAGTATGAAAAGAACCACTATGCTTAGAGCTAAAAGAGAATTTTTAGAAAAAGCGTTTTCTAGTGATTGCTTTTAGAAAAATGATGAAGATCTTAAAGTGATTGGTGTTTCTTCCATTGATTCCTTGTTTAGTAATATTAAAATTGATAATGAAGGGACTGAAGTAGAGTCAACTTTAGCTAAAAGGCATCCCAATGATTTGGAGGGTGAAAATTTTGATGAAAAAATTGATGAAAGTGGGTTTGAAGAGGTCAAAACTTTAACTAGTGATGTGCCCACTATTTTGGATTGCAAGGACTTTAATTATGATAGTTGCTCTTTGATTGATTGATTTTCTTTGCTGCAATCCATTTTGAATTCACCCCATGCTTATAAACAAAATAAAGCTTTTACTAAACATATCGTTGATGCCATGATGAAATCTTTTGAAGAAAAGTTGGAGTTAGAAATTTCTATTCCTAGAAAATTACATGATGAGTGGGAACCTACCATTAAGGTCAAGATTAAAAATTATGAGTGCTTTGCTTTATTTGATTTGGGTGCTAGTGTTTCCACGATTCCGAAATCTTTATGTGATGTGCTTGGTCTCACCAATATTGAAGAATGTTCTCTTAATTTGCACTTGGCGGATTCTACTATTAAAAAGCCTTTGGGAAGAATTAATGATGTTCTTATTCTTGAAAATAGGAACTATGTGCCCATAGATTTTATTGTTCTTGATATTGATTGCAATCCGTCTTGTCCCATTATACTTGGTAGACCGTTTTTACGCACTATAGGTGTCGTGATTGATATGAAAGAAGGCAATATTAGATTTCAGTTTCCACTAAGAAAGGGTATGGAACACTTCCCTAGCACAAGAATTAAGCCACCATATGAATCAATCATGAGAGCATCCTATGGAGCAAAAACCAAAGATGACAATACTTGAATCTATGTCTTATGCCTAGCTAGGGGCGTAAAACGATAGCGCTTGTTGAGAGGCAACCCAATGAATAAATTTATTTTCTTCTTTTTCTTTTTGTTTTTTGAGTGTTGATACAATTATGTCTCTGTTATGATTTTGTTTTTATGTTTTATTTAGTTTTTGTGCCAAGTAAAGCCTTTAGGATGATTCATAAGATGAGTAGAAACAACGCTGAATCTGAAACAGAAACTTTGCCTCCAGTGTGCGAATTTTCATTTTTTACAGGAGAATGATAATGAGCTGAAATTTTAACACAGTGTTTCTATACAAATTCTTTACGTTGTCCTAATTGTTAAGAACTAGAAGTGAAAGAGCGCTTTGCCGCACGGCTTTTCATTGTGGCGCCCACCTTGCAACATTTTTTTGGCGATTGATTTGTTAGTCTTTGTGTTGTGCCATGAGTTGTTTGTCTTCAAGGCCTCCAAATTGATACTATTATTTTTGAGGAACCATGGGAATATACTTTTTTTAGACAGATATCCCCTGCATGTTTTTCAGTGACCGCTTGAATTTGGTCTTTTATTTGGAATTTTAGGGTTTTTGGATAATAAGTGGCTTATAGTTTAAGGATTTGTTGAAAATAGCTAATAATTGGATTCCTGATAATATCATTAAATCTTTACTTACTACTTTATGTGATTTTTATTATTCTTTGGTAGCATTACAAAATCCACATTATTCCCTTTTCACGTTGTGGGGGAGGCAAGGAAAACCGGCAAAGACCGAGTTGATGAACGGCACCTTTCGCAATGAGCAAGAAAGAGTTAGACGATGCAGAGTAGCGGAACAGAGATGCACGACGAACCCCTTCCTTTAGCACGTAACCATACCCCCCTACACACACACACATAGCGACACACACACGAAGAGAGAAAGACCGATCGCTGAAAGTGGCATTGGTCATGCATCGTGCATCGACCACAGTGCTGATTCTCCATCCAACTAACCACATCCCGCCAGCAACGACATGTGATTTTTCGATAAAGGTAATATATTAATATCGCGAAGATACCAATTACACCCAGCCTCTGCAACAATGCAATACCCTAATGGCATTACGGATGCACACAGCCAAAACAAAGAAGAAGAAGAAGTTAAAAAAGAAAAGCCCCGCTACAGAGTTCCAGTCCTTGCAACAGCAGTACAACCACCACCAAAACAACACCTGAAGTCCAAGTTCTCCAAAAGCGATGCCTCAAAGAAGGAAACAGTGCACCAGCGCCGTCGTCACCCGATCGTAGATCTTGGTTTTCACCCTGAAGATAGTCCCCTCTCTCAAAACAATGCCTTGGACAAGGCCATTGCCAGACACAACCAATTAAAGCCAGGTCTTGGATTTTCATCCTGAAAGGTAAGACCTTGAACATTCACATGTGTTGTCGCCCCCACTTACATACCATAACTACGAATCCCAAAACTCCAAGCAAGTTCCTCAGCGCCGTAGACTCCAATCACCATTACCAGTCCTCCAACCTCGGCTTCCATGACATTCTCCGCCTTTGACTTCATCATGGAGGAAAACATAGCTCCTGATGGCAACATATAGCAGAGCTTCGCGCCGCTCCCTCTTTAATGGAGGACCACTGGGCACGACCGAATCCCACCCGATCTAGCAGTCTCCAGGCATAACACGTCCATGGGAGTTCGCCAGCGGAGCCTTCCGGAACCCGACACTCCGGCCAGATCAGAAGGACAAGCGTCAGGCAGATCTTCGTCTTGACGTAAGAGGAACCCTAGGACCATGAGCCGCCGCCCGAGCTTGACGTAAGTTGTTCGCCGGAGCACGGCCCACCAATCACCGTCCTGCATCGCCCTGACCCCGCTGTGCTTGTAGGCCAGATCTGGACGGGGGCTTCAAGCACGAATCCCACAACCAGACGAAGCACCTCAGGCCAGTCGCAAGCCACAGGACGCCTGCCTGACCAGCAGGAGTAGCAGCCAGAAGGGGGGTGGGATTGGGAGGAGCGCGCCGCATCTGGATCTTGGGGAGGCGGCTGGAGGGGTGGGGCGCCGCGCATGAGAGAGATTGATCCGCCCCACCTCCGCCATCACGGGGCCCGGCACGGCTTCGCCGGCCCGCCCTCCGGCGACGACAAGCGGGAGTGAGAGCAGGGGAGGGCTTACGGCGGCGACTGGGTTTCTCCCGTGTCGCCCAGGGAGGAGGACGCGGGGGCGGGGGAACAACGACATGTGATACACCAAGGATGTGTTTGGTCACGTAGGAGAAATAAGAATGCGAAGCCGCCGTATCCCGTATGTCAACCACAAGGACTCCAAGTGATATTGCACCGCTAGGGTTACAATATGAACGATGTCGTCAATGTGGCTCTCAGTGTCAACTTGATCACTTGTGCAGTAGCCACAGCATGCTACAATCTACGGAGATTGTAAGACAATGTAGTGATAGTGAAGTTAGAACCCATGAGAAACTTTCATTAGTATTTGCTTGGTCCCGTGTTAGACAAAAGGCAACAACTATGAGTGTGTTGGATAAAAGGTTATTTTTTTAGAAAAGGAGGATATACCCCCGACCTTTGCATCTGGACGATGCATGCAACCATTTTATTAATTATTCACAAAGACCTTACAAAGTAATACATCAGTAAGCCTGAAGCCACCATCACGACAATAGCTGTCAATATTCATATCCCATTGATGAAGGGGCGTCGAATGTTCGAGCCGAATACCAAACTGAAATCGCATCAAAGCCTAATATCTAAAGCCGAATACCTCAGCCAAGCCACAATACCGGAACTAGGTCACACACAGGTCCTACGCACTCTCAGAGACCATCGCTGCCATCTTCCACCGATCCCATCTCTAGAGCTGGTACTGACGCAGCGACCTTGTCTGGCATGTCGTCGATGCCACCACAGCGCCAGACAATGCCACCATCCTACACGTATCCATCCACACGCGCTCGTCGTCAAAACTCCACAGCGTCATGCCGCCGGGATCCGCCGTCGACCTTGCGGTAGATGTAACACTGCTCCTCCTCTTGTCCCCTCCAGCCAGCACTTGCTCCAAAACGATGCCCCCAGGAGGGAGAACGACACCAAAGGCGGCATCATCGTTCGATCCGGTAGACCCAGATCTAGGGTTTCCCCCGGAACATCCCGATCGAGTTGACGTGACCAGCAACAACATACCTGGAAGTATATTAAATGAACAATGAGAAACGACAAAAAAAATGCAAAACATTAAAAATTGAGGTTTAAAACATGATTTCTTCTATAGAACTCCTAGAGGTTGTTGCACAACACTTTAATTGGCAACCATAGTAATAAACGTTAGGATTTAATACATATGAGAATATGTACAATTATCACACATAATGATAGCAGGAAAGTTTTATAAGGGCATAAACACAAAATGCAGAGGACACTTTTTGTATATGTGATGGCATATCATTCCAGCTACAACTAATAAATTTAAGATTAAGATGATATATGTATGAAGCTGGCATAAGCTAACATAAAGTTAAAATCTTTCGTTTAAATTCCCAACTCATGATTCATAATCAAAAACAATAAAGCTACTGCAATGTTTAAAAAATCAACGAAGCCCCAACCTCACTATCTATAAATAAAAAGTACATGTGTGTGACATCATAATGAAATCCTGAATTGGCTATATATTTCCAAAAGAACAATTTAGCGAAGACATATCATGTCCGATGAAACATAACTTTGTAAGTATACCCTTTGCATGTGTAATTAACAAACAAAAGATTTCTATTATTTAGAGCCTCGTTATTCATCTAGACATGCAGACATGTGACAGCAAATGTTTAGTAAGATACTAAGATAATGATTGGTTGTCAGCTCTTATTAAAGTTTATTTTCTTAAATCTGAGGCTATTCTAGGGAAAATATAGCTCAAAAAAAGTATGGGTTTTTGTGCATACACATAAGATAAGGGTTAAGGAACATTTGGCTTGACACAAATTCGAATTTGGAATTCATAGAAAAATATTTATAACCTAAGAAGGCAGTTGATTTCAGTATTGGTCATTCATGTGCATATAGAAAAACTAATTTCAAATCCGCAGATGCCTAGCGGTGCATTCTTCTTTTGAAAAGTGACCAAACGGGACTTATAACAGTCTGTGGCATGTGGTAACATAAGAGGCTGAGGGGAGAAATGTTAGACCGCCCACAAAATTTCTTAACTTTGGTCTGTAAAGGTAGGGATATTTTAACTAACCACTTCATTAAAAGGGCAAATTAACCTTGCCCGAGCAAATTTCAAACATGACCTTTGGTCTGTAATTGTTGACTTACCCCTTTTCTTATTTGCACGTCATGTGCATAACCATACTGCTACACATGCAAAAATGCTCAAGTACATAGTTCTTTGAAGCACAAAGAACCATAATAATTTGAGTGCTGCAAATACCATGCCAACAGATGTTCTCTTGTTATATACTGTATTTGCATGTACTTTGCAAATAAAATAAGTTTATCTAGTTGAGATATGCAGATAAGATAAAGCTAAATATCTCAAGTGTTACCAACTTCTGCTAATTTTAATGAGCATTGTAATGATTCATACATGCATACACCACACCTTAAATCAGAGGCACCAGCTCACAGGATAACATAGAGAATAGCCTGCTGAATAGGGTCATACTTCAGCTATTAAACATAAAAAGTCCAACTATCAGCTCAGGCCAATCTTATTCTCATCCTACTGATCAACATGTGCTAAATTCTCCACTCAAGTGACAAAAGACAGAGAAGAAAAAATCACCTGCGCCCCTTCGCTTGTCTGTAGCTTTTTTGTGCTATTTGTCTCCAACAATGCAAGATCGATGTTGCTAGTCTGACCCAAAAATGTCAAAACTTCCAATATATCAGGAATCTGGAATAGAGGATGGACATATGCTTGTTCATCTGTTGCTGGATGGGATGGAACGGAATGGATAGATACTTAATCAGTGGTAATTGCATTGCTCTTCCAATCGGTGTTGTGGGCGCCAGCCCCGGCATCAACGTAGGAAAATAGATTAGATAGATGCATTGATTTGTAGTTGAATAGTTCTAGATAAAATGAATGTAAAGAGGAAACATAAGCAAGAGATGTGTATGACGGTACTTGATGGCGGCCATGGCTAGGGTGATGAGGACTGTGCCGAGGCCGTGGTCCGCGACACCCTCCTCTAGTCTCTCCTGCTTCTTCAGCGACACGGCCCGGACTCCCGCCCCCCTCCGGCGCTGCGAGCTCCGCTCCACTACCGCGGGTGCTCTACTCCTCCACGAGTCCGCCACAGCTGTGGAGGCTCACCACTTCGACAGGACAGGAGGCCTGGGCTTGGGTGACGTGCCGCAGCAGCCAGAAGGAGGCGGCGCATGTATGGACGGGGAAGAGGTGCCGTGTGTGGTTGCCGTGGCTGTGGGCTCTCAACGGTGGTGGCTATGACCGTGGCTACTTGGAGCTTGGAGGATAATAGAGAGATGGAGGTCGGCGGCGGCATATGGCAATTTTTGGGCGGAGATGAGCGAGCACTCCAGCGGATGCGGCGGCTTGCGAGCGAGGGAGAAGAAGAAAAGGGGATCGCTCGCACCGCGTAGTGGTCAACCAGTATCGTACACCTCGATTACACGCTGACAGTCGGGGCTCACCGGGCCTATACACCCTCGATGCACCACAGAGCTCCATTTCATGGGAGCTTAGAATCTATACAGATTTTTAGAGTTACAGAAGTATGGCTAGAGTACATATTACTACAGATTGTTCTGTTTAAGACAGATTCTATTTTCGTTGCATTGTGTGCTTTTTTTGATGAATCTATGGTTTGTATTGAAGGGTATAAGCCATGGTAAAGTTAAAATAAAGTAGGTATAATGCAATAATAAAATATGAATGGGTTTGCAACAGTACTTAAAGTGGTGATTTGCTTTATTATACTAACGGATCTCACGAAGGTTTTGTTGAGTTTTGTGTGATTGAAGTTTTCAAGTTTTGGGTGAGATCATGATGGATGAAGGAATAAGGAGTGAAAAGAGCCTAAGCTTGGGGATGCTACAGCACCCCCAAGATATATACAAAGAGAAACAAGCAACTAAGCTTGGGGATGCCCCGAGTGGCACCCCTCTTTCTTCTAACGACCATCGCTATTTTACTTGGAGCTATATTTTTATTCGTCACATATCACGAGTTTTGCTTGGAGCGTCTTGTATCATTTGAGTCTTTGCTTGCTTTGCTTTTTAGTTTGTCACTAGTATCCTTGCTGGACACACCTATTTTAGAGACCCAAAATTATGCTATGATTTGTTAGAATTGCTCTATATGCTTCACTTAAATTTTTTGAACTATGGAATTGCTCTAGCGCTTCACTTATATCTTTTTGAGCACGGTGTGCTTAGAATTTTTTTGGAGAAATACTCTCATGCTTCACTTAGATTAATTTGAGAGTTAGTAAATTTTGAAGAAATCCTCTCATGCTTCACTTATACTATTTTGAGAGATGAAACCTTTATGCTCATGTTCTTCACTTAAATTTGTTTGAGCTTGTCAAAAGCAATGGCAATATATGAAACTAGTCCCAAAGTGATAGATATTCAATGAGGATATAAAAAAAATTAATGAAGATCATTGGACAAATTAAACTTGATTCCTTGTAATAGTTTTGAGACATGATGATAGTAATATGTGAGTCATGTTTGTGAGTAATTATGCTTTAGTAAGAATATTGGTGTTAAGGTTTGTGATTCCCTATGCAAGTACGAAAGTCAATAGTTATGCAATGAAATTACATCCTACTTATGGTGCATTATTCGGTGTTAGTTATGCTCAATGCTCGTTTATGTGAATTTCGTTTCTTGGTTGGTTGCTTCTCAATCTATTTGCTAGCCTCCACTTGTACTAATTAGAAATACTACTTGTGCATACAAAATCCTTAAACCCAGTTTTGCCTTATGAGTCCACCATACCTACCTACATGCGGTATTTCCATGCCGTTCTAAGCAAATTTGTATGTGCCATCTCTAATTTTCAAAATAAACTTCCTTTTTGTGTGCTCGTACCGCTCATGAAACGGTAGGGGGTGTCCAATATTTTTCCATGCTAGATGTGTTATTCTCAAGATGAGTGTTTATTCACTTGTCATTGCACAAGAGTACGGCGGTAATAGGGATGCCCAGTCCCGAAATGAATTTTTTTTTGCCTTTTGTTGTCAAATAATAAATTCCTTGGAAAGTGTTGGTATGGAAGGCAATCGTGGATACGGCCAGCCATGGATTGTGAAAGAATGGTGGAAAAAAGAATAAACTTTACTTTATGTTTGGGAACTGCCTATGATATATCTTGCATGGAAAGTATTGTGAACTACTTTGTCGTTTTCGTTGACAGGAAAGGCATGCCACTCAAAATATTTTTCTCTCTCAATTTAAACTTTGAGCTCTGGCACCTCTACAAATCCCTACTTCCCTCTGCGAAGGGCCTATCTATTTAATTTATGCAATTTTTATTTTTTATTTGAGTCTCCATCTTCTCTTATAAAGCACAAACTAGGGGGCACTATGATCATACTTGAGCATTGGGTGTAGTTAATATTTGAGTGTGTTTCATGAATGGATCAATGATTAAGCATGACGGGCTAGGGATAACTTTCTTTAGTGTTGATATTTTGAAAGACATGGTTGCTTGTTGGCATGCTTGAGTATTAAAGTCTTTATGTCAAAACTAGACTATTGCTTTGAACCATCTAAAAGTCCAAATGTCCATGTTACAAAGAAAAGAATATGTGATGAACATGTTAGGCAGCATTCCGCATCAAAAATTCCGTTTTTATCATTTACCTACTCGACGTCGAGTAGGAATTAAGCTTGGGGATGCTGATACGTCTCCAACGTATCTATAATTTTTGCTTGTTCCATGCTGTTATATTATCATTCTGGGATGTTTTATAATCATTTTATAGCAACTTTATATCATTTTTTGGGACTAACCTATTGACATAGCGCCAAAGTGCGAGTTGCTGTTTTTGCTTGTTTTTTACTTTGCAGAATATCAGTACCAAACGGAGTCCAATTGCGACGAAACTTTTCAGAGATTTTTTGTGGACCAGAAGAAGGCCAGTGGGCCAAAGAAGTTACCAGGAGGGAGCCTAGGCCGCCCACAACCCACCAGGGAGCGCCAGGGGCCCCGGGCACGCCCTGATGGGTTGTGGCCGCCTTGGGAACCCCCTCCACCGCCTCTGATGCCTATAAATTCCCAAATGTTTTAGAAACCTTAGGAGAGTCGACGAAAAACACATCCAGTTGCCGCAAGTTCCAGAACCGCGAGATCCAATCTAACACCATCATGGAGGGGTTCATCATCATCATTGGTGCCTCTCCGATGATGCGTGAGTAGTCTCCCATAGACCTACGGGTCCGTAGGCAGTAGCTAGATGGCTTCCTCTCTCTCTATTTTGATTCTCAATACAATGGTCTCTTGGAGATCTATTTGATGTAAACTTTTTGTGGCGTGTTTGTTGGGATCCGATGAATTTTGAGTTCATGATCAGTTTCTATCCATGAATATTATTTGAGTCTTCTTTGATCTCTTATATGCATGATTACTTATAGCCTCGTATTTCTTCTTCAAATCATTGGTTTAGTTAGGCCAACTAGATCGATTTTTCTTGCCATGGGAAGAGGTACTTTGTGATGGGTTCGATCTTGCGGTGTCCTCTCCGAGTGACAAAAGGGGCAGCGAGGCACACATGCATCGTTGCTATTAAGGATAACAAGATGGGGTCTATTCCTACATGAATAGATCTTATCTACATCATGTCACCGTTCTTATTGCATTACTCCGTTTTTCTATGAACTTAATACACTAGATGCATGCTGGATAGCGGTCGATGTGTGGAGTAATAGTAGTAGATGCAGAATCGTTTCGGTCTACTAATCTTGGACGTGATGCCTATATAATGATCACCGCCTTGGATATCGTCCTGATTATTTGATCTTCTATCAATTGCCCAACAGTAATTTGTTCACCCACCGTGTGCTATAATCATGAGAGAAGCCACTAGTGAACCCTACGGCCCCCGGGTCTACTTTTCCAACATATTGCTTTACGATCTATCTTTTTGCCGCTTTTGCTTTCAGATCTATTATTCCAAAAACCCAAAAATACCTTGCTACACTTTTTATTTGCCTCTTTTATTTTGTGTTCTTGAATGATCTATCATATCCTAATCTATCTTTTTACCGTAGAGAGATTGACAACCTCTCTTTCGCGTCGGGTTGCAAGTATTTGTTCTTTGTGTGCAGGTGTTGTTTACATAGTGTTGGTGATCCTCCTACTGGTTCGATACCTTGGTTTCATAACTGAGGGAAATACTTACCGTCGTTGTGCTGCATCATCCCTTCCTATTTGGGGAAATACCGACGCAGTCTCAAGCCACGTCAGTAGGCACAACCTTCTGCTCCCACCTTTTGTTTTCTATTTTTCTTAGTCAAATAAAATAAAATGTCATGTTAATGCTATTTTCTGATTTCTCCGTGCAATAAAAAATGACCCAAAAATAAAAGTTCTTAGAATGTCCTGAAAATTTAACACAATTTTTTTCTAAATACTTCTGAATTTTTGGTGCAAATAACATCAGAGGGGGGTGCACCTGGTGTCCACAAGATACTAGGGCGCGCTAGCAGCCCCAGGCGCGCCCTGGTGGGTTGTGGTCCCCACGTGGGTCCCCTCACTTATCCCTTTAGCCCATTCCATCTCTTACCTCCAGAAAAAAAAATCACCATAGCTCTCTCTCTCTCTCGTGTTCTTGCTCTCAAACCCGCAGATTTCGATCTCTTTGCTCGAAGCTCCGTTTCTGAAACTGTTTTGGGGGATTGCTACTTGGTATGTGACTCCTCCATTGCTCCAATTAGTTTTTGATTTAGTGGTTTATTTTTAGAATAATTAGCTACTCTTGGTGCTACTGTAGATGGGCTTGCATGTTGAATTCTTAAACTTTTAAGTAGTTTGAATGCTTAATATGGCCTCTATGCATCCTTAGGAGTAGTTGCTATCAATCTTACGAAGTTTTGTTGACAAAAATTTTGTAGACTAAAATTTTCAGAAATTTATTTATAGGAATAAGATGGATCTCTTTAGGAAGTTTTCCTCCAAGAAGAATGCTAAAGGAGTCATTGGGGAATCATCGGACAATGACCTCCACACTCCGAGAACGAAGGAGGTGCAGCCGTGCGAATGGCCGCATAATGCCTTCATGGAGGAGGCTGGGTTCCATCAAGAGTTTGCCCAATTCGTTGCAAATGCTTGGTTGATCGATTTCCTCGCAGCTGAGTGTGACCAACACCACCTCCTTACAAATTCCTTTGTGCAAAGTTTTCATTTTCTGAGTAGGAATAATCCTCCTGAGGTGCAGTTTAATTTATATGCTGAACCCGTAAGATACCGCTCACTGACTTTTGTGACATATGTTTGATCCCTTCTGATGGGGAATTAAGAGAGCCTAGACCAGCGGAGTTTGAGGACTTTGTCCTCACCTTGACAGTGGGTGATGAAAGAGGCATGTCACATGCCACTACCACCAGTTTGTAGTTTCCTTCTGTGCATTACTTTGCTTTATTCATCCCGAAGTGTTTAACTGCTAGGGAGAAGGTTGGTGCACTCAGTGCCCCCGACCTCGCCATTTTACGTCGTGCACTGCACAATGATCACACTTTTAGCTTAGGGGCTATTATTGCACTTCGCCTACACCTTAACAGGACTAAGGGCAAGATACATGGTGGTATTTATGCTACTCGCTTAGCGAGACACCTTAATGTTCAGATTCTCCCACATGATTATCCCTTGTCCCAAGTTTATCTAGATCACAAGGCATTGGAGGATCATCAATTTATTGATGCAGCTGATTCTTTTCATAACATTCGCTACAGCATAGTATTCAGTGTGGTTACCCGTTATGTTATCCCGTTGCCTGCACCTGCTTTGTTTGATTCTACTGCCAGGAATGGATACAGGATCATGCCAGAGGACATTACTGCCTACCGGAACAACCTGGCAGCGGCTGAGGAGGAGCCCCAGGAGTGGGACGCTCAGGTGCCGTTGCCACCGCACTTCAACTTAGGACCGGATGGTGATTACCAAGCTAGGCCAAAAGCCTAAGCTTGGGGGAGTACGTATTTCCACCGACATTATATTCATGTTTACACATTTCATTCCAGTTGTCGGTGTCTACACTTTTTCATTGTATTATCCATGCTAGATTTTTTTTTCTCGCTTTCTTTTTGTGTGTTTGAAAAACTTTGAAAAAATCCAAAAATATTTCCTACTTCTTTTTGGTTTTTATTTTTAAGTTTAAATTAATGTGCACACGGATCTGAATGTCACAGACCCGATGACTAAACCTCTTCCATCCGCGATTACATCAAGGAGGAGGACATAAATATTTCCTACCAAGGTTTCACAAGAGGACCAGACACATAAAGCGGCGTTTCAATTCCATCCGCGATTACATCAAGGAGGAGGACATAAATATTTGCAAAGTGCACACGGATCTGAATGTCACAGACCCGATGACTAAACCTCTTCCAAGGGCTAAACATGATCAACACCAGAACTGTATGGGTGTTAGATTCATTACAATGTAAATCACATAGTGATGTGAGCTAGATTATGGACCCTAGTGCAAGTGGGAGACTGTTGGAAATATGCCCTAGAGGCAATAATAAGGTGGTTATTATTATATTTCCTTGTTCATGATAATCGTTTATTATCCATGCTATAATTGTATTGATTGGAAACTCAATTGCATGTGTGGATACATAGACAACACTGTGTCCCTAGTATGCCTCTAGTAGACTAGCTTGTTGATCAAAGATGGTCAAGGTTTCCTGGCCATAGACATGAGATGTCATTTGATAACGGGATCACATCATTAGGAGAATGATGTGATGGACAAGACCCAAACTATGAACGTAGCATATGATCGTGTCAGTTTATTGCTATTGTTTTCTGCATGTCAAGTATCTGTTCCTATGACCATGAGATCATACAACTCACTGACACCGGAGGAATACCTTGTGTGTATCAAACGTCGCAACGTAACTGGGTGACTATAAAGATGCTCTACAGGTATCTCCGAGGGTGTCTGTTGAGTTGGCATGGATCAAGACTGGGATTTGTTACTCCGTGTGACGGAGAGGTATCTCAGGGCCCACTCGGTAATACAACATCACAATAAGCCTTACAAGCAAAGTGACTAAAGTGTTAGCCACGGTATATTGTATTACGGAACGAGTAAAGAGACTTGCCGGTAACGAGATTGAACTAGGTATAGAGATACCGACGATCGAATCTCGGGCAAGTAACATACCGAAGAACAAAGGGAACAGTATACGGGATTAAGTGAATCCTTGACATAGAGGTTCAACCGATAAAGATCTTCATAGAATATGTAGGAACCAATATGGGCATCCAGGTCCCGCTATTGGTTATTGACCGTAGAGGTGTCTCGGTCATGTCTACATAGTTCTCGAACCCGCATGGTCTGCACACTTAACGTTCGGTGACATTTCGGTAGTATTGAGTTATGTACGGTGGTGACCGAAGGTTGTTCGGAGTCCCGGATGAGATCCCGGACGTCATGAGGAGCTTCGGAATGGTCCGGAGGTAAATATTGATATATAGGAAGTCCCGTTTTGGTCACCGGAAAAGTTTCGGGTATTTCCGGTAGTGTACCGGTAGTGCCGGAGGGACATCGGGAGGGGCCACCCATGCCGGGAGGCCACATGGGCCTGAGGGGTGATGCATCAGCCCTTAGTGGGCTGGGCAAGCCAGCCCCACAAGGCCCATGCGGCTAGGAAGTGGGAAAAGGAAAAAAAACCAAGTGGGGGAAGGATTCCATGTAGGATTGGAATCCTACTTGGAGTAGGATTGGAGGTGGACTCTTCCACCTCCTCCACTTCGGCCGAACCCAAGGGGAAACCCTAGGGAGGCTGCCTCCCCCTTCCCTCCTATATATACTAGAGGAATAGAGCCCCCAAAGACATAAGTTCACGTGCTAGTTCTCTATTCCCTAGTTCCTCCACCAAATAGATTCTGACGGTGCTTAGGCGAAGCCCTGCCAGAATAGTTCCACCACCACCGCCGCCGCGCCGTCGCGCTGCCGAAGAACTCATCTACCTCTCCGCTCCCTCTTGCTGGATCAAGAAGGCGGAGATCGTCATCGAACTGTACGTGTGCTGAACGCGGAGGTGCCGCCAATTCGACGCTAGATCGGGACGGATCATGGGACGGCTGCGATTTGGATAGCGAAGACGTTCGACTACATCAACCGCGTTTCTTAACGCTTCCCGCTTAGCGATGTACAAGGGTATGTAGATCCACTCTCCCTCTCGTAGATGCTCGTCACCATGGATAGATCTTGCGTGTGCATAGGAATTTTTTTGTTTCCCATGCAACGTTCCCCAACAGTTGCATCATGAGCTAGGTCTATGCGTAGATGAGATCACGAGTAGAACACAAAGGAGTTTGTGGGCGTTGATCCGCAGATTGCTTCCTCCCTTGGTCTTTTCTTGATTCAGCGGTATTGTGGGATGAAGCGGCCCGGACCAACCTTACTCGTACGCTTACGAGAGACCGGTTCCATCAACTGACATGTGACTTTGTTGCATAAAGATGGCTGGCGGGTGTCTATCTCTCCCACTTTAGTTGGATCGGATTCGACAAAGGCGGTCCTTGAGAAGGTTGAATAGCAATTTGTGTATCACCGTTGTGGTTTTTGCGTAGGTAAGAATCGTTCTTGCTAGATACCCGTAGCAGCCACGTAAAACATGCAACAACAATTAGAGGACGTCTAACTTGTTTTTGCAGGGTATGTTGTGATGTGATATGGCCAATTACATGATGAGATATATGTGATGTATGAGATGATCATGTTTTGTATAGAATATCACGACTTGCATGTCGATGAGTACGGCAACCGGCAGGAGCCATAGGGCTGTTTTTAATTTATTTTTGCCGTTTTGCTTTACTTTATCGCTATGAGTTAGCAATAGTCGTAGAAGCAACAGTTGGCGCGACAACCTCATGGCGACACATTGATGGAGATCAAGATGATGGAGATCATGGTGTCATGCCGGTGACGATGGAGATCATGCCGGTGCTTTGGAGATGAAGATCAAAAGCACAAGTTCTTGGCCATATCATGTCACTTATGATTTGCATGTGATGTTAATCCTTTTATGCATCTTATTTTGCTTAGGACGACGGTAGCATTATAAGTTGATTCCTCACTAAAATTTCAAGATAAAATTGTGTTCTCCCCGTGTGTGCACCGTTGCGAAAGTTCGTCGTTTCGAGACACCACGTGATGATCGGGTGTGATAGACTCTACGTTCGCATACAACGGGTGCAAGCCAGTGTTGCACGTGCGGAACACTCGGGTTAAACTTGACGAGCCTAGCATGTACATACATGGCCTCGGAACACAAGAGACCGAAAGGTTGAACATGAGTCATATAGTAGATATGATCAACATGAAGATGTTCACCATTGAAACCACCTCATCTCACGTGATGATCGGACTTGAGTTGGTGAATTTGGATCATGTGACACTCGAATGACCAGAGGGATGTCAATTTGAGTGGGAGTTTTTAAGTAATATGATTAACTAAACTCATTATCATGAACAATAGTCTAAGTTGTCTTTGCAAAATTTATGTTGTAGATCAATGGCTCGCGCAGTAGCACCCCTGAATTTCAATGCGTTCCTAGAGAAAGCTAAGTTGAAAGATGATGGAAGTAACTTTGTAGACTGGGCCCGTAATCTAAAGATTATCCTTACGGCTTCCCAAAAGGCTTATGTCCTTGATGCACCGCTTGGTGAACCACCCGCTCCAGTAGAGTCTGCAGACGTTGCGAACGCCTGGCAGGCACGTTCTGATGATTACTCAATAGTTCAATGTGCAATATTGTATGGCTTAGAACCGGGACTTCAAAGACGTTTTGAACGTCATGGAGCATATGATATGTTCCAGGAGTTGAAGTTTATCTTTCAGAAGAATGCCCGGATCGAGAGGTATGAGACCTCCGATAAGTTCTATGCTTGCAAGATGGAGGAGAACGGGTCTGTCAGTGAACACATACTCAAAATGTCTGGGTATTCCACCCGTCTGGCTGAATTGGGGATGCCCCTTCCGCCAGAGGCGATCTGTAACACCCCAAAAAAAATTAATCATGTTTTATAAATTAAAATTTTGCCAGGAGTATTTATTTTCTATCTTTCTGGATTTTTCTATGGATTTCAGAACCACTTCTTTTCTCTGGATTTCAATTTTTTCCCTCTTATCTGAAATTTTTGAATAGCGTTGTGTGGCTTGAGTGTTTTATTTAATCATTTTATTGCATTCATTAAAACCAGTGGAAAAAAAATTTCAAAATAAAATTTGTCAAGATTTAAATTCATTTAATAGCATTTTACCCCTTTTAAGAGCCTCATTTGCACTACAACTATTTTATAACTCCATTTATAAATTCCACAAAAATTTGGTATCAGAGCCAGGCTGACCATTGGCTAACCCTATCTTAGCCGGGTCAAGAAAACTTAGGATAAACCACCCACCAGACCTTAACCCCACCACAGCCAAGCCTATCCTACCCGATAGCCCACACAGTGACCCCGACAGCTTTTGGCAGTCGGTGCCCAACTTATCAGACTAGCCCATCGATCACACGCCCGTGATCGACACCTGAGTTGTCCCATTCGCAAGCGTGCGAAGGAAGACTCCGTTTTATTTATATAAAGGGGACGTTTGCCCCAACTGACAACCACAGTAATACGTCGCATTTTGCGATGTATATAGTTGTGGCATTGACCTCGACCACCATGTAGCAGAAACGACAATTAATATTGCCCACACACCGCAATATGTCACCCAACCCAGATGCCATACATCAGGCCACTCCGTGACCTTACCAAACATCCCTCACCTTGTGCACTGCCTTCACAACCACACCTTGGGATTCATATAATGACCCCAGATACAACCCCGAGGAATTTTACTAAAATAATTGTGGGACTTTCCCACACCTTTGCTGCGGTAAACCCAAGCCGCCATTAGCAGACCCCTGAGGCCAAGAGAGACGCATTTTGTGAGTCATCCATCCGCTCCCCAATAGACGAAGGTATATCCCACTGCAGCGAATAATTACTCTCGATCTATAGCTTATTACCTGAACCGTCAGCACCTTAGTTGTATTAGTTTACGTATCATCTGACCGCTTGTCGTGATATCAGTGCTGTGTTTTAAAATTTTCTGTCAGAATTTGTTGTGTTGGTTGCAGTTGTTTCTTGTGATTGATAATCAATAGATTTCATTATAGCAATTTCATAATAAGATTTTTCTTAAAAGACCACTGCGATGAAAAATGTTTCCCAACAAAAATTTAATTTGCATGACCTCGCGTTATACGACCCACAGGACGCGTACGCTAAATGCAAGACCGCGCGTTCATTTATCACCTAATCGATTACCTCGCTAGAACACCACAACTACACATTAGTCAGCGATTTTTATTGTGACCCCGTCCTATCGTGTGTATGTGGAATATTTGTTTTTCTTGTTACGATTGCCGTGTGGTACGAATGATGTTTTTGCAAAGTACGTCCTTTAGCAAATCTCGAGGACGAGATTTTTTTAAGGGGGGTAGTGTTGTAACACCCCAAAAAAATTTAATCATGTTTTATAAATTAAAATTTGTCCAGGAGTATTTATTTTCTATCTTTCTGGATTTTTCTATGGATTTCAGAACCACTTCTTTTCTCTGGATTTCAATTTTTTCCCTCTTATCTGAAAACTTTTGAATAGCGTTGTGTGGCTTGAGTGTTTTATTTAATCATTTTATTGCATTCATTAAAACCAGTGGGAAAAAAATTCAAAATAAAATTTGTCAAGATTTAAATTCATTTAATAGCATTTTACCCCTTTTAAGAGCCTCATTTGCACTACAACTATTTTATAACTCCATTTATAAATTCCACAAAAATTTGTAGAAGTCATGGGATGTCCCTGGATCACTTTTATGCAAAAACCCAGCTTGGCCATTTGTAAATTTTAAGCTCCACTTCAAGCTTTCAAATCTGGTTCAGTTTGTAGTTTGCACTGCAACCTATTTAAATATCTCTTTAAAAATTCCATAAAAATTTGGGGATGTCAGTAGAGGTATATAACTCATGTTTATGCAAAAATCCATTTGGGTTCTTTGAAAATTTTGAGCAAACCATCCTCATTTGCATTCTGGTCCAGTTTGGCAGTTTGTACTGCAACCTCATTTTATCTTGCCCTATTGCCCTTGGGATTTTTCCTTCTTTTAGTCCACCCTATGAAAACCTTAAGTCCAAGAGATCAGTCCCATAGGCATGTCTTAAGTTGACCAAATTGCCCCTTTCTTTTTCTGTCCAGAATTGTTTTCCACCAAAACTTGCATTAACAAGTTTCTCCTTTGGCCAAACTAACTTCTCCATCATCACCTGCACCTAAAGAGACACTAACCTGGAGATTTTGGCCACCAGAAGAGATGCCTAGATGCCTTTGGCATTTCATCAAGCAGGTTAGGAGCATGGCCAGATTTGGCATGCTTCTAGGTTTGCATTATGAACTAGTTCCCCAGACCAAACCGGCATGTCCAATAGAGATTTAGCAAACCACCCATCCATCCTTGTAAATTGCAGCTCCATCCAAGCCCTATAGCTAGCACTGGCATTTCGTCGAGCGCTTGGCGTGCGTGCTCTGGGCGCGGCCAGAGCGCACGTTTTGCTCGTGCTGCTCCCGAGCCGCCGCGACCAGATGCCGCCTCCCCCGCTCGTTCCATTCATCCCCCCTGCCCCCTGGTTCTGCCCGTCGCGTCCTACTCCTCCCAGAGCGGCAGCAGTGGCCCCTTGGCGGCAAGCCTGCGGCCGCAGCGAGCCCCTGCCATGGCCGGCGCCGCCCGAGCCTCCCCAGCGCGCCAGCTGCCCCCTGGACCATGCCGTTCTTATCCGCGAGCTCGTCCGATAGCGCCCGTCGCCGCCACGTCTCCCCTAGCAACAGAACGGCGGTTCGTCGTCGTTCTTATCCATGGCCACCGCGGGAACCGACCTCGTCGCACTATAAAAAGGAGCCCTGAGCACGACTAGCCACTCCATCGCCCTCCCTGGTCCCGTATTGAAGCCCCCAAAGCAGCCTGATGACCGGGGGAACCCATCTTCCCCGCCTCCGGCCGAACCACCGCCACCGCCCTCCGGTCGATTCCGACCAAACTAGGGCCTCCCCTTCTCCAAGCTCTTCACCGCTAGCTCCACCATGACCCCTAGAACCCATCCCCTCTGCCAATTTCGCCCGAGAGTCTCGGTGTGCAAAGTTACCTCTCATGGTCGAAGCCTCTTCCGCCATCGAGGAACGGCTGCTCACCCTCGAGCTCTACCGCGCCCCTAGCCGTCTCCAACGGACGCGGAATTCTCTCCCGAGCATCCCCATATGCAGAGCACCACGAATGGTGGCCTGTAGCGCCGGCAATCGTCGCCGGAGTCCGGCACTGCCTCTGTCCCAGGCGCGCGCGAGAGGTGAGGGACGAACCCGACAGGTGGGGACCACCTGTCGGTGACCCAGCCGGACGCCCCAGTGGCGCAGCCCCTCGCTTGCGTGTTCCCACGGGGAAGGCGTACTCCGGAGAATACGCTTTCGCTTAAGGTACGCGTATTGGCCCCGAAGTACGTTTCCTTCTCCCTAAAGCGTATTCGGTCCGAAACGTTTTTTTTTCTTTCTTTTTCTGTTTTATTTAAAAACAGAATTTTGACCTGAACTTTGACTGGCTATAACTTTTAAAATAAAACTCCGATTGATTTGATTCTTTTTCCTACCTCTCTAAAATTTCATCTAGTTTATTTTCATATTTATTTGAAAATTTTCCAAGACAACTTTTTGTACTGTTTTTGTATTGCGTGTTAATTCAAATATTTTTCAAAATAGGAATTGGAGAGAGGAGAAAAACTTTCAAAAGTTTTGTGATGCACCCTACCTCTCCACACACTAAAGGCAAGCATTCTGAACCCGGGCATAATAATTGTTTGGTGTTGTTTGACGTAACTACAACACCATATTGACTCGAAGCATGCATTATTTTATGTGACGTGATCATGCTCCTGAGTGCATGATAGAAATTCCTTGCTGTTGGAATTTAAATACTTGTGATAGTATTCATACTCTTACACCTCTCATGCCTACCAGAAGGGATCCGGAGAAGTCTCTGTCTCGGGTAGACACGAGCTTGGTGTTGACATCTCGTTGAAGCGAGAGTGGTCAGTGATACATGAAGGGGTGTGATGAGTGGTGATTCTGTTTGGAAACTGTGAAAAATAATTGTTGTGCTAACCATGCAGGGAACACATAAGCCTCCTGAGTCGACCATAGATCGAGTCTTGTTCCAGTAACCCCCATACTTGTTCCGTACTACCACTTGTCCCTGCCGCAGGTAGGGTACGGTCCAGTAAGTTGTCAACCCCTTTCTTGGCACACACACCGTACAGAGAGGCCATAGTGAAAGATACCAGTGGCCACTGGTAGGCATGTCACTTGGTCCGGGGGCATGGGTGTTTCCGGTTGGACCGAGAGGGGGGCACCCCTTAGAGCGCGCGAATATAAATTTGATCCCATGCTATTCGAGGTTGGAGCCTCCCCACTTAGAGTTTTGCTTAACGAGTGTCGTGGGTGATTCCAGGCATCGGTAAGTTAAGCTGGTGTGTGCGGGTCAGGTGTGTTTTCAATTCAAAGACCGTAAACGGAATTAGTCCTGGTGGACTAAAGAAATCCGTTACTCGTGGGTAAAGAGTACACCCTCTGCAGAGTTTATATCTATTTGAATAGCCGTGTCCGCGGTTAAGGACTACAGTCTGGGATGGGTCAAGTGTCGGTCTTAGTGTCGGTCTTCGGAGGAAAAACTTCTAAACCAGAATATTGATCTTGGCATGTGATAATGATGATTTTGACTATTATTATTGTGGACTAACCATTTTTAATATTTGTATTATTGAGTATCCTTGGGATAGTTCTACCTCCTGGATACTTATTGTTATTTAGTTTCCCTTATAAGCCCTTTATGTGGTGTCGCTCAGACGCCCGACTGTGGCATGCCTGTTATTTATTTTTCCTTATAAGCCCTTTATGTGGTGTCGCTCAGACGCCCGACTGTGGCATGCTTGTTATTTATTTTCCTTATAAGCCCTTTATGTGGTGTCGCTCAGACGCCCGACTGTGGCATGCCTGTTATTTATTTTCCCTTATAAGCCCTTTATGTGGTGTCGCTCAGACGCCCGACTGTGGCATGCCTGTTATTTATTTTTCCTTATAAGCCCTTTATGTGGTGTCGCTCAGACGCCCGACTGTGGCATGCTTGTTATTTATTTTCCTTATAAGCCCTTTATGTGGTGTCGCTCAGACGCCCGACTGTGGCATGCTTGTTATTTATTTTCCATATAAGCCCTTTATGTGGTGTCGCCCAGACGCCCGACTGAGGCATGCTTTATATTTTTATCCTTTCGAGGCGTCGCATTCAGACACTCGATCAGTTTATCTGATTTTTATTCTCTGATTGCTTATTCCTGTTCAATATGAATGACTTGCTTGCGTGCATCATGAATTTTATTTTGTGACTGACTAAGTGATCGTGGATTGTTTCAGTGCATGATTATCACCTGCTGTATTATACCTGTTTTCATGATGTTTGCGACTACATTCAAAGTACTCACTGGCTTGTCCCTGGCTATTGTCTTGGCCAGATTTCTTGTTTGAAGAGGAGCGCAACGACGACAGCCCGGAACCTAGGCAACGAAGATAGCAGCCTTGTGAAGATAGGAGTTATCCAGGTTAGCTGTTCCTGTGGGAAATGGGGTCCCATAGACGCTGATGATCCGCAAACCGCTTCCGCCATCAACCACTAGAAACCTTTTGTTGTACTCATAGACCAGAATGGTCTTGTACTCCATATTTTGTATTTTGCTTGGAATTTCTGTATCAAGATTGTGCCTCATCAGCTAACAGTAATCCTGGGGCTGGTGAGCACAAGGACCATTTACTGGGAAATTAATATCCTGGAAAACCGGTCCTGACAACCTTGGTATCAGAGCCAGGCTGACCATTGGCTAACCCTATCTTAGCCGGGTCAAGAAAACTTAGGATAAACCACCCACCAGACCTTAACCCCACCACAGCCAAGCCTATCCTACCCGATAGCCCACACAGTGACCCCGACAGCTTTTGGCAGTCGGTGCCCAACTTATCAGACTAGCCCATCGATCACACGCCCGTGATCGACACCTGAGTTGTCCCATTCGCAAGCGTGCGAAGGAAGACTCCGTTTTATTTATATAAAGGGGACGTTTGCCCCAACTGACAACCACAGTAATACGTCGCATTTTGCGATGTATATAGTTGTGGCATTGACCTCGACCACCATGTAGCAGAAACGACAATTAATATTGCCCACACACCGCAATATGTCACCCAGCCCAGATGCCATACATCAGGCCACTCCGTGACCTTACCAAACATCCCTCACCTTGTGCACTGCCTTCACAACCACACCTTGGGATTCATATAATGACCCCAGATACAACCCCGAGGAATTTTACTAAAATAATTGTGGGACTTTCCCACACCTTTGCTGCGGTAAACCCAAGCCGCCATTAGCAGACCCCTGAGGCCAAGAGAGACGCATTTTGTGAGTCATCCATCCGCTCCCCAATAGACGAAGGTATATCCCACTGTAGCGAATAATTACTCTCGATCTATAGCTTATTACCTGAACCGTCAGCACCTTAGTTGTATTAGTTTACGTATCATCTGACCGCTTGTCGTGATATCAGTGCTGTGTTTTAAAATTTTCTGTCAGAATTTGTTGTGTTGGTTGCAGTTGTTTCTTGTGATTGATAATCAATAGATTTCATTATAGCAATTTCATAATAAGATTTTTCTTAAAAGACCACTGCGATGAAAAATGTTTCCCAACAAAAATTTAATTTGCATGACCTCGCGTTATACGACCCACAGGACGCGTACGCTAAATGCAAGACCGCGCGTTCATTTATCACCTAATCGATTACCTCGCTAGAACACCACAACTACACATTAGTCAGCGATTTTTATTGTGACCCCGTCCTATCGTGTGTATGTGGAATATTTGTTTTTCTTGTTACGATTGCCGTGTGGTACGAATGATGTTTTTGCAAAGTACGTCCTTTAGCAAATCTCGAGGACGAGATTTTTTTAAGGGGGGTAGTGTTGTAACACCCCAAAAAAATTTAATCATGTTTTATAAATTAAAATTTGTCCAGGAGTATTTATTTTCTATCTTTCTGGATTTTTCTATGGATTTCAGAACCACTTCTTTTCTCTGGATTTCAATTTTTTCCCTCTTATCTGAAAACTTTTGAATAGCGTTGTGTGGCTTGAGTGTTTTATTTAATCATTTTATTGCATTCATTAAAACCAGTGGGAAAAAAATTCAAAATAAAATTTGTCAAGATTTAAATTCATTTAATAGCATTTTACCCCTTTTAAGAGCCTCATTTGCACTACAACTATTTTATAACTCCATTTATAAATTCCACAAAAATTTGTAGAAGTCATGGGATGTCCCTGGATCACTTTTATGCAAAAACTCAGCTTGGCCATTTGTAAATTTTAAGCTCCACTTCAAGCTTTCAAATCTGGTTCAGTTTGTAGTTTGCACTGCAACCTATTTAAATATATCTTTAAAAATTCCATAAAAATTTGGGGATGTCAGTAGAGGTATATAACTCATGTTTATGCAAAAATCCATTTGGGTTCTTTGAAAATTTTGAGCAAACCATCCTCATTTGCATTCTGGTCCAGTTTGGCAGTTTGTATTGCAACCTCATTTTATCTTGCCCTATTGCCCTTGGGATTTTCCCTTCTTTTAGTCCACCCTATCAAAACCTTAAGTCCAAGAGATCAGTCCCATAGGCATGTCTTAAGTTGACCAAATTGCCCCTTTCTTTTTCTGTCCAGAATTGTTTTCCACCAAAACTTGCATTAACAAGTTTCTCCTTTGGCCAAACTAACTTCTCCATCATCACCTGCACCTAAAGAGACACTAACCTGGAGATTTTGGCCACCAGAAGAGATGCCTAGATGCCTTTGGCATTTCATCAAGCAGGTTAGGAGCATGGCCAGATTTGGCATGCTTCTAGGTTTGCATTATGAACTAGTTCCCCAGACCAAACCGGCATGTCCAATAGAGATTTAGCAAACCACCCATCCATCCTTGTAAATTGCAGCTCCATCCAAGCCCTATAGCTAGCACTGGCATTTCGTCGAGCGCTTGGCGTGCGTGCTCTGGGCGCGGCCAGAGCGCGGCCAGAGCGCACGTTTTGCTCGTGCTGCTCCCGAGCCGCCGCGACCAGATGCCGCCTCCCCCGCTCGTTCCATTCATCCCCCCTGCCCCCTGGTTTTGCCCGTCGCGTCCTACTCCTCCCAGAGCGGCAGCAGTGGCCCCTTGGCGGCAAGCCTGCGGCCGCAGCGAGCCCCTGCCATGGCCGGCGCCGCCCGAGCCTCCCCAGCGCGCCAGCTGCCCCCTGGACCATGCCGTTCTTATCCGCGAGCTCGTCCGATAGCGCCCGTCGCCGCCACGTCTCCCCTAGCAACAGAACGGCGGTTCGTCGTCGTTCTTATCCATGGCCGCCGCGGGAACCGACCTCGTCGCACTATAAAAAGGAGCCCCGAGCACGACTAGCCACTCCATCGCCCTCCCTGGTCCCGTATTGAAGCCCCCAAAGCAGCCTGATGACCGGGGGAACCCATCTTCCCCGCCTCCGGCCGAACCACCGCCACCGCCCTCCGGTCGATTCCGACCAAACTAGGGCCTCCCCTTCTCCAAGCTCTTCACCGCTAGCTCCACCATGACCCCTAGAACCCATCCCCTCTGCCAATTTCGCCCGAGAGTCTCGGTGTGCAAAGTTCCCTCTCATGGCCGAAGCCTCTTCCGCCATGGAGGAAGGGTTGCTCACCCTCGAGCTCTACCGCGCCCCTAGCCGTCTCCAACGGACGCGGAATTCTCTCCCGAGCATCCCCATATGCAGAGCACCACGAATGGTGGTCTGTAGCGCCGGCAATTGTCGTCGGAGTCTGGCACTGCCTCTGTCCCAGGCGCGCGCGAGAGGTGAGGGACGAACCCGACAGGTGGGGACCACCTGTCGGTGACCCAGCCGGACGCCCCAGTGGCGCAGCCCCTCGCTTGCGTGTTCCCATGGGGAAGGCGTACTCCGGAGAATACGCTTTCGCTTAAGGTACGCGTATTGGCCCCGAAGTACGTTTCCTTCTCCCTAAAGCGTATTCGGTCCGAAACGTTTTTTTTTCTTTCTTTTTCTGTTTTATTTAAAAACAGAATTTTGACCTGAACTTTGACTGGCTATAACTTTTAAAATAAAACTCCGATTGATTTGATTCTTTTTCCTACCTCTCTAAAATTTCATCTAGTTTATTTTCATATTTATTTGAAAATTTTCCAAGACAACTTTTTGTACTGTTTTTGTATTGCGTGTTAATTCAAATATTTTTCAAAATAGGAATTGGAGAGAGGAGAAAAACTTTCAAAAGTTTTGTGATGCACCCTACCTCTCCACACACTAAAGGCAAGCATTCTGAACCCGGGCATAATAATTGTTTGGTGTTGTTTGACGTAACTACAACACCATATTGACTCGAAGCATGCATTATTTTATGTGACGTGATCATGCTCCTGAGTGCATGATAGAAATTCCTTGCTGTTGGAATTTAAATACTTGTGACAGTATTCATACTCTTACACCTCTCATGCCTACCAGAAGGGATCCGGAGAAGTCTCTGTCTCGGGTAGACACGAGCTTGGTGTTGACATCTCGTTGAAGCGAGAGTGGTCAGTGATACATGAAGGGGTGTGATGAGTGGTGATTCTGTTTGGAAACTGTGAAAAATAATTGTTGTGCTAACCATGCAGGGAACACATAAGCCTCCTGAGTCGACCATAGATCGAGTCTTGTTCCAGTAACCCCCATACTTGTTCCGTACTACCACTTGTCCCTGCCGCAGGTAGGGTACGGTCCAGTAAGTTGTCAACCCCTTTCTTGGCACACACACCGTACAGAGAGTGTTGGGGAACGTTGCATGGGAAACAAAAATTTTCCTACGCACACATAAGATCTATCCATGGTGATGAGCATCTACGAGAGGGAGAGTGAATCTACATACCCTTGTAGATCGCTAAGCGGAAGCGTTAATAAACGCGGTTGATGTAGTCGAACGTCTTCGCGATCCAAATCGCCGAGCGTCCCGCGATCCAATCACGATCCTTCCGATCTAGTGCCGAATGGACGGCACCTCCGCGTTCAACACACGTACGGCTTGATGACGCCTTCACCTCCTCGATCCAGCGAGCGATGATGAAGTAGTGGTTGAGTTCCAGCAGCACGACGGCGTGGTGATGGTGGTGAGGAACAATCTCTGCAGGGCTTCGCCAAGCGCTACGGAGATTATGACGGAGGAACTAGAGGGCTAGGGTTGCCGGCACACGGCTTGGGAAATCCTGATGTGTCCCGTGTGCTAGCCCTGCCCCTCTATTTATATGTTGAGCCTTGGGGTCTAAACTTGGAGTAAAAGCCTCCTCCGGGTCGGTTTTGCCCGCACAAGGTCGGTTTGGCCCGCAGGGAAAGAGTCCAACTCGGATCCCTGCCGAACCGTGCACAGCCGCGCACAAGCGGTAGTACCGCTTCACACAAGCGGTAGTACCGCTTGGGCGGTAGTACCGCTTCACACAAGCGGTAGTACCGCTCCGGCGGTAGTACCGCTTCACCAAGCGGTAGTACCGCTTACGCGGCAGCAAAACTACTTTTGCACTTTCCAATACCTTGTGGGCTTTATCCCTTTGGCTCATATAAAGTGTTGCTGCACCCGAACACTTCGGTAAACATCCGGAACCCCTTCCGGTGAACTCCGGAACCCTTCCAGAGATCAAAACACTATTATCACATATATCAATCTTTACCTCCGGACTATTCCGGAGATCCTCGTCATGTCCGGGATCTTATCCGGGACTCCGAACAACTTTCGGTCACCAACATAATAACTCAATTATACTAATCGTCACCAAACGTTAAGTGTGTAGACCCTGCGGGTTCGAGAACTATGTAGACATGACCGAGACACCTCTACGGCCAATAACCAATAGCGGGACCTGGATGCCCATATTGGCTCCTACATATTCTACGAAGATCTTTATCGGTCGAACCTCTATGTCAAGGATTCAGTTAATCCCGTATGCTGTTCCCTTTGTTCTTCGGTATGTTACTTGCCCGAGATTCGATCGTCGGTATCACTATACCTAGTTCAATCTCGTTACCGGCAAGTCTCTTTACTCGTTCCGTAATACAAGATCTCGTGGCTAACACTTTTAGTCACATTGCTTGCAAGGCTCATTGTGATGTTGTATTACCGAGTGGGCCCTGAGATACCTCTCCGTCACACAGAGTAACAAATCCCAGTCTTGATCCATGCCAACCCAACAGACACCCTCGGAGATACCTGTAGAGCACCTTTATAGTCACCCAGTTACGTTGCGACGTTTGATACACACAAGGTATTCCTCCGGTGTTAGTGAGTTGCATGATCTCATGGTCAAAGGAACAGATACTTGACATGCAGAAAACAATAGCAATAAACTGACACGATCAAATGCTACGTTTACAGTTTGGGTCTTGTCCATTACATCATTCTCCTAATGATGTGATCCCGTTATCAAATGACATCTCATGTCAATGGCTAGGAAACCTTAACCATCTTTGATCAACGAGCTAGTCAACTAGAGGCTTACTAGGGACACAGTGTTGTCTATGTACCCACACATGTATTTGAGTTTCCAATCAATACAATTATAGCATGGATAATAAACGATTATCATGAACAAGGAAATATAATAATAACCAATTTATTATTGCCTCTAGGGCATATTTCCAACAGTCTCCCACTTGCACTAGAGTCAATAATCTAGTTCACATCACTATGTGATTTACATTGTAATGAATCGAACACCCATGCAGTTCTGGTGTTGTTCATGTTTAGCCCTTGGAAGAGGTTTAGTCAACGGATCTGCAACATTTAGATCCGTGTGTACTTTGCAAATATTTATGTCGTCCTCCTTGATGTAATCGCGGATGGAATTGAAACGTCGCTTTATGTGTCTGGTCCTCTTGTGAAATCTTGGTTCCTTGGCTAGAGCAATGGCACCAGTATTATCACAAAACAGAGTCATTGGGTCAAGTGCACTAGGCACTACTCCAAGATCTGTCATGAACTCCTTCATCCAGACACCTTCCTTCGCCGCCTCCGAGGCAGCGATGTACTCCGCTTCGCATGTAGAATCTGCTACCACGCTTTGCTTGGAACTGCACCAGCTAACCGCACCCCCATTAAGAATAAATACGTATCCGGTTTGCGACTTAGAGTCATCCGGATCAGTGTCAAAGCTTGCATCGACGTAACCCTTTACGACGAGCTCTTGATCACCTCCATAAACGAGAAACATGTCCTTAGTCCTTTTCAGGTACTTCAGGATATTCTTGACCGCCGTCCAGTGTTCCATTCCTGGATCACCTTGAAACCTTCCGACCATACTTATGGCAAGGCTGACATCGGGTCTTGTGCACAGCATTGCATACATGATAGAGCCTATGGCCGAAGCATAGGGGATGACACTCATCTTTTCTCTATCTTCTGCAGTCACTGGGCATTGAGTCTTACTCAACTTCACACCTTGCAATACAGGCAAGAACCCCTTCTTGGATTGATCCATTTTGAACTTCTTCAAAACTTTGTCAAGGTATGTGCTTTGTGAAAGTCCTATTAAGCGTCTCGATCTATCTCTATAGATCTTGATGCCTAATATGAAAGCAGCTTCTCCTAGGTCCTTCATTGAAAAACTCTTGTTCAAATATTCCTTTACGCTTTCCAGCATTTCTATATTGTTTCCAATCAGCAATATGTCATCCACATATAATATTAGAAACGCTATAGAGCTCCCACTCACTTTCTTGTAAATACAAGCTTCTCCGTAAACTTGTATAAACTCGAACGCTTTGATCACCTCATCAAAACGAAGATTCCAACTCCGAGATGCTTGCACCAGTCCATAAATGGATCGCTGGAGTTTGCAAACTTTGTCAGCATTCTCTGGATCGACAAAACCTTCTGGTTGCATCATATACAACTCTTCCTTAAGGAAACCGTTAAGGAACGCTGTTTTGACATCCATCTGCCAAATTTCATAATCGAAAAAGGCAGCTATTGCTAACATGATTCTGACGGACTTAAGCATCGCTACGGGTGAGAAGGTCTCATCGTAGTCAACTCCTTGAACTTGTGAAAAACCCTTTGCCACAAGTCGAGCTTTATAGACGGTGACATTACCGTCCGCGTCCGTCTTCCTCTTAAAGATCCATTTGTTCTGAATGGCCTTACGCCCTTCAGGTAATACTTCCAAAGTCCATACTTTGTTTTCATACATGGATCCCATCTCGGATTTCATGGCCTCTAACCACTTCTCGGAATCCGGGCCCATCATCGCTTCTCCATAGCTCGTAGGTTCATCGTTGTCTAACAACATGACCTCTAAGACAGGGTTGCCGTACCACTCGGGAGCAGTACGCATCCTTGTCGACCTACGAGGTTCGATAGCAACTTGATCCAAAGCTTCATGATCATCATCATTAACTTCCTCTTCAGCTAATGTAGGCTCCACAGAAACAACTTTCTGCGCTGCGCTACTCTCAGGTTGAAGTAAAGGTTCAACAACCTCATCAAGTTCTATCTTCCTCCCACTCAATCCTTTCGAGAGAAACTCTTTCTCAAGAAATGTTCCGTTTTTAGCGACAAACACTTTGCCCTCGGATCTGAGGTAGAAGGTATACCCAATTGTCTCTTTTGGGTATCCTATGAAGACGCATTTCTCCGCTTTGGGTTCCAGCTTTTCAGGCTGAAGCTTTTTGACATAAGCATCACATCCCCAAACTTTAAGAAACGACAGCTTTGGCTTCTTGTCAAACCAAAGTTCATATGGCGTTGTCTCAACGGATTTCGATGGTGCCCTATTTAAAGTGAATGCAGTTGTCTCTAATGCATAACCCCAAAACGATAGTGGCAAATCGGCAAGAGACATCATAGATCGCACCATATCCAATAAAGTTCGATTACGACGTTCGGACACACCATTACGCTGTGGTGTTTCAGGCGGTGTTAATTGTGAAACAATTCCACACTGTCTTAAGTGACTGCCAAACTCATAACTCAGATATTCTCCTCCTCGATCAGATCGTAGGAATTTAATCTTCTTGTTACGATGATTCTCAACTTCACTCTGAAATTGTTTGAACTTTTCAAATGTTTCAGACTTGTGTTTCATTAAGTAAATATACCCATATCTACTTAAGTCATCAGTGAAGGTGAGAAAGTAACGATAACCACCGCGCGCCTCAATGCTCATCGGACCGCACACATCAGTATGTATGATTTCCAATAAGTCACTTGCCCGTTCCATTATTCCAGAGAACGGCGTTTTAGTCATCTTGCCCATGAGGCATGGCTCACATGTGTCAAGTGATTCAAAATCAAGTGACTCCAAAAGTCCATCAGCATGGAGCTTCCTCATGCGTTTTACGCCAATATGACCTAAACGGCAGTGCCACAAGAAAGTGGTATTATCATTATCAATTCTACATCTTTTGGCATCAATGTTATGAACATGTGTATCATTACTATCGAGATTAAATAAGAAAAAACCCCTCACATCGGGTGCATGACCATAAAAGATATTACTCATATAAATAGAACAACCATTATTCTCTGATTTAAATGAGTAACCGTCTCGCAATAAACAAGATCCAGATATAATGTTCATGCTTAACGCAGGCACCAAATAACACTTATTTAGGTTCATCACTAATCCCGACGGTAATCGAAGAGCGAGCGTGCCGACGGCGATCACATCAACCTTGGAACCATTTCCCACGCGCATCGTCACTTCGTCCTTTGCCAGCCTCCGTCTATTCCGCAGTTCCTGTTTTGAGTTGCAAATATGAGCAACCGCACCGGTATCAAATACCCAGGCACTACAACGAGAGTTGGTAAGGTACACATCAATAACATGTATATCATATATACCTTGTTTGTTGTTGGCCGCCTTCTTGTCAGCCAAATACTTGGGGCAATTCCGCTTCCAGTGTCCAGTTCCCTTGCAATGAAAACACACAGTTTCTGGTTTGGGTCCAGCCTTGGGTTTCTTCACGAGAGGAGCAACTGCTTTGCCACTCTGCTTGGAGTTACCCTTCTTACCCTTGCCATTTTTCTTGAAACTAGTGGTTTTATTGACCATCAACACTTGATGCTCCTTCTGAATTTCAGACTCAGCGGCTTTCAGCATCGCAAACAGCTCGGCGACTGACTTGTTCATCCCGTGCATGTTATAGTTCAACACGAAGCTCTTGTAGCTAGGTGGCAATGATTGAAGAACTCTGTCAGTGATAGCCTCTGGCGGAAGGGGCATCCCTAACTCAGCCAGACGGGTGGAGTACCCAGACATTCTGAGCACGTGGTCACTGATAGACCCGTTCTCCTCCATCTTGCAAGCATAGAACTTATCGGAGATCTCATATCTCTCGATCCGGGCATTCTTCTGAAAGATAAACTTCAACTCCTGGAACATCTCATATGCTCCATGACGTTCAAAACGTCTTTGAAGTCCCGGTTCTAAGCCATACAACATTGCACATTGAACTATTGAGTAATCATCAGAACGAGCCTGCCAGGCGTTCACAACGTCTAGAGACTCAACTGGAGCGGGTGGATCACCAAGCGGTGCATCAAGGACATAAGCCTTCTGGGAAGCCGTAAGGATAATCCTTAGATTACGGGCCCAGTCCACAAAGTTACTTCCATCATCTTTCAACTTAGCTTTCTCTAGGAACGCATTAAAATTCAGGGGTGCTACTGCGCGAGCCATGATCTACAACATAAATATAGCAAAGACAACTTAGACTATTGTTCTTAGATAATGAGTTTAGTTAATCATATTACTTAAAAACTCCCACTCAAATTGACATCCCTCCGGTCATTCAAGTGTAACATGATCCAAATCCACCAACTCAAGTCCGATCATCACGTGAGTTGAGGTGGTTTCAATGGTGAACATCTTCATGTTGATCATATCTACTATATGACTCATGTTCGACCTTTCGGTCTCTTGTGTTCCGAGGCCATGTCTGTACATGCTAGGCTCGTCAAGTTTAACCCGAGTGTTCCGCACGTGCAACATGGCTTGCACCCGTTGTATGCGAACGTAGAGTCTATCACACCCGATCATCACGGCGTGTCTCGAAACGACGAACTTTCGCAACGGTGCACACTTGGGGAGAACACAATTTATCTTGAAATTTAAGTGAGGGATCACCTTATAATGCTACCGTCGTCCTAAGCAAAATAAGATGCATAAAAGGATTAACATCACATGCAAATCATAAGTGACATGATATGGCCATGAACTTGTGCTTTTGATCTCCATCTCCAAAGCACCGGCATGATCTCCATCATCACCGGCATGACACCATGATCTCCATCATCTTGATCTCCATCAACGTGTCGCCATAAGGTTGTCGCGCCGACTGTTGCTTCCACGACTATAGCTAACGTTTAGCGATAAAGTAAAGCATTACATAGCGCTTAATGATTGACACGCAGGTCATACAATAATTAAAGACAACTCTATGGCTCCTGCCAGTTGCCGTACTCATCGACATGCAAGTCGTGATATTCTATACAACACATGATCATCTCATACATCACATATATCTCATCATGTAATTGGCCATATCACATCACAACATACCCTGCAAAAACAAGTTAGACGTCCTCTAATTGTTGTTGCAAATTTTACGTGGCTGCTATGGGTTTGCAAGAACCGTTCTTACCTACGCAAAACCACAACGTGGTGTAGTGATTGCTTTTTGATCTTCTAAAAGAACCCTCTTCATTGAACCGATTCAACTAAAGTGAGAGAGACAGACACCCGCCAGTCACCTTTATGCAACAAGTGCACGCAGCGGTAAAACCAGTCTCGCGTAAGCGTACGCGTAATGTCGGTCCGGGCCGCTTCATCTCACAATACCGCTGAATCAAGTATCAACTAGTAACGGCAAGCAATATGTATACACCCACGCCCACAACTCGTTTGTGTTCTACTCGAGATCTCATCTACGCATAGACCTAGCTCAGATGCCACTGTTGGGGAACGTTGCATGGGAAACAAAAATTTTCCTACGCACACATAAGATCTATCCATGGTGATGAGCATCTACGAGAGGGAGAGTGAATCTACATACCCTTGTAGATCGCTAAGCGGAAGCGTTAATAAACGCGGTTGATGTAGTCGAACGTCTTCGCGATCCAAATCGCCGAGCGTCCCGCGATCCAATCACGATCCTTCCGATCTAGTGCCGAACGGACGGCACCTCCGCGTTCAACACACGTACGGCTTGATGACGCCTTCACCTCCTCGATCCAGCGAGCGATGATGAAGTAGTGGTTGAGTTCCAGCAGCACGACGGCGTGGTGATGGTGGTGAGGAACAATCTCTGCAGGGCTTCGCCAAGCGCTACGGAGATTATGACGGAGGAACTAGAGGGCTAGGGTTGCCGGCACACGGCTTGGGAAATCCTGATGTGTCCCGTGTGCTAGCCCTGCCCCTCTATTTATATGTTGAGCCTTGGGGTCTAAACTTGGAGTAAAAGCCTCCTCCGGGTCGGTTTTGCCCGCACAAGGTCGGTTTGGCCCGCAGGGAAAGAGTCCAACTCGGATCCCTGCCGAACCGTGCACAGCCGCGCACAAGCGGTAGTACCGCTTCACACAAGCGGTAGTACCGCTTGGGCGGTAGTACCGCTTCACACAAGCGGTAGTACCGCTCCGGCGGTAGTACCGCTTCACCAAGCGGTAGTACCGCTTACGCGGCAGCAAAACTACTTTTGCACTTTCCAATACCTTGTGGGCTTTATCCCTTTGGCTCATATAAAGTGTTGCTGCACCCGAACACTTCGGTAAACATCCGGAACCCCTTCCGGTGAACTCCGGAACCCTTCCAGAGATCAAAACACTATTATCACATATATCAATCTTTACCTCCGGACTATTCCGGAGATCCTCGTCATGTCCGGGATCTTATCCGGGACTCCGAACAACTTTCGGTCACCAACATAATAACTCAATTATACTAATCGTCACCAAACGTTAAGTGTGTAGACCCTGCGGGTTCGAGAACTATGTAGACATGACCGAGACACCTCTACGGCCAATAACCAATAGCGGGACCTGGATGCCCATATTGGCTCCTACATATTCTACGAAGATCTTTATCGGTCGAACCTCTATGTCAAGGATTCAGTTAATCCCGTATGCTGTTCCCTTTGTTCTTCGGTATGTTACTTGCCCGAGATTCGATCGTCGGTATCACTATACCTAGTTCAATCTCGTTACCGGCAAGTCTCTTTACTCGTTCCGTAATACAAGATCTCGTGGCTAACACTTTTAGTCACATTGCTTGCAAGGCTCATTGTGATGTTGTATTACCGAGTGGGCCCTGAGATACCTCTCCGTCACACAGAGTAACAAATCCCAGTCTTGATCCATGCCAACCCAACAGACACCCTCGGAGATACCTGTAGAGCACCTTTATAGTCACCCAGTTACGTTGCGACGTTTGATACACACAAGGTATTCCTCCGGTGTTAGTGAGTTGCATGATCTCATGGTCAAAGGAACAGATACTTGACATGCAGAAAACAATAGCAATAAACTGACACGATCAAATGCTACGTTTACAGTTTGGGTCTTGTCCATTACATCATTCTCCTAATGATGTGATCCCGTTATCAAATGACATCTCATGTCAATGGCTAGGAAACCTTAACCATCTTTGATCAACGAGCTAGTCAACTAGAGGCTTACTAGGGACACAGTGTTGTCTATGTACCCACACATGTATTTGAGTTTCCAATCAATACAATTATAGCATGGATAATAAACGATTATCATGAACAAGGAAATATAATAATAACCAATTTATTATTGCCTCTAGGGCATATTTCCAACAGAGAGGCCATAGTGAAAGATACCAGTGGCCACTGGTAGGCATGTCACTTGGTCCGGGGGCATGGGTGTTTCCGGTTGGACCGAGAGGGGGGCACCCCTTAGAGCGCGCGAATATAAATTTGATCCCATGCTATTCGAGGTTGGAGCCTCCCCACTTAGAGTTTTGCTTAACGAGTGTCGTGGGTGATTCCAGGCATCGGTAAGTTAAGCTGGTGTGTGCGGGTCAGGTGTGTTTTCAATTCAAAGACCGTAAACGGAATTAGTCCTGGTGGACTAAAGAAATCCGTTACTCGTGGGTAAAGAGTACACCCTCTGCAGAGTTTATATCTATTTGAATAGCCGTGTCCGCGGTTAAGGACTACAGTCTGGGATGGGTCAAGTGTCGGTCTTAGTGTCGGTCTTCGGAGGAAAAACTTCTAAACCAGAATATTGATCTTGGCATGTGATAATGATGATTTTGACTATTATTATTGTGGACTAACCATTTTTAATATTTGTATTATTGAGTATCCTTGGGATAGTTCTACCTCCTGGATACTTATTGTTATTTAGTTTCCCTTATAAGCCCTTTATGTGGTGTCGCTCAGACGCCCGACTGTGGCATGCCTGTTATTTATTTTTCCTTATAAGCCCTTTATGTGGTGTCGCTCAGACGCCCGACTGTGGCATGCTTGTTATTTATTTTCCTTATAAGCCCTTTATGTGGTGTCGCTCAGACGCCCGACTGTGGCATGCCTGTTATTTATTTTCCCTTATAAGCCCTTTATGTGGTGTCGCTCAGACGCCCGACTGTGGCATGCCTGTTATTTATTTTTCCTTATAAGCCCTTTATGTGGTGTCGCTCAGACGCCCGACTGTGGCATGCTTGTTATTTATTTTCCTTATAAGCCCTTTATGTGGTGTCGCTCAGACGCCCGACTGTGGCATGCTTGTTATTTATTTTCCATATAAGCCCTTTATGTGGTGTCGCCCAGACGCCCGACTGAGGCATGCTTTATATTTTTATCCTTTCGAGGCGTCGCATTCAGACACTCGATCAGTTTATCTGATTTTTATTCTCTGATTGCTTATTCCTGTTCAATATGAATGACTTGCTTGCGTGCATCATGAATTTTATTTTGTGACTGACTAAGTGATCGTGGATTGTTTCAGTGCATGATTATCACCTGCTGTATTATACCTGTTTTCATGATGTTTGCGAGTACATTCAAATTACTCACTGGCTTGTCCCTGGCTATTGTCTTGGCCAGATTTCTTGTTTGAAGAGGAGCGCAACGACGACAGCCCGGAACCTAGGCAACGAAGATAGCAGCCTTGTGAAGATAGGAGTTATCCAGGTCAGCTGTTCCTGTGGGAAATGGGGTCCCATAGACGCTGATGATCCGCAAACCGCTTCCACCATCAACCACTAGAAACCTTTTGTTGTACTCATAGACCAGAATGGTCTTGTACTCCATATTTTGTATTTTGCTTGGAATTTCTGTATCAAGATTGTGCCTCATCAGCTAACAGTAATCCTGGGGCTGGTGAGCACAAGGACCATTTACTGGGAAATTAATATCCTGGAAAACCGGTCCTGACAACCTTGGTATCAAAGCCAGGCTGACCATTGGCTAACCCTATCTTAGCCGGGTCAAGAAAACTTAGGATAAACCACCCACCAGACCTTAACCCCACCACAGCCAAGCCTATCCTACCCGATAGCCCACACAGTGACCCCGACAGCTTTTGGCAGTCGGTGCCCAACTTATCAGACTAGCCCATCGATCACACGTCCGTGATCGACACCTGAGTTGTCCCATTCGCAAGCGTGCGAAGGAAGACTCCGTTTTATTTATATAAAGGGGACGTTTGCCCCAACTGACAACCACAGTAATACGTCGCATTTTGCGATGTATATAGTTGTGGCATTGACCTCGACCACCATGTAGCAGAAACGACAATTAATATTGCCCACACACCGCAATATGTCACCCAGCCCAGATGCCATACATCAGGCCACTCCGTGACCTTACCAAACATCCCTCACCTTGTGCACTGCCTTCACAACCACACCTTGGGATTCATATAATGACCCCAGATACAACCCCGAGGAATTTTACTAAAATAATTGTGGGACTTTCCCACACCTTTGCTGCGGTAAACCCAAGCCGCCATTAGCAGACCCCTGAGGCCAAGAGAGACGCATTTTGTGAGTCATCCATCCGCTCCCCAATAGACGAAGGTATATCCCACTGCAGCGAATAATTACTCTCGATCTATAGCTTATTACCTGAACCGTCAGCACCTTAGTTGTATTAGTTTACGTATCATCTGACCGCTTGTCGTGATATCAGTGCTGTGTTTTAAAATTTTCTGTCAGAATTTGTTGTGTTGGTTGCAGTTGTTTCTTGTGATTGATAATCAATAGATTTCATTATAGCAATTTCATAATAAGATTTTTCTTAAAAGACCACTGCGATGAAAAATGTTTCCCAACAAAAAATTAATTTGCATGACCTCGCGTTATACGACCCACAGGACGCGTACGCTAAATGCAAGACCGCGCGTTCATTTATCACCTAATCGATTACCTCGCTAGAACACCACAACTACACATTAGTCAGCGATTTTTATTGTGACCCCGTCCTATCGTGTGTAAGTGGAATATTTGTTTTTCTTGTTACGATTGCCGTGTGGTACGAATGATGTTTTTGCAAAGTACGTCCTTTAGCAAATCTCGAGGACGAGATTTTTTTAAGGGGGGTAGTGTTGTAACACCCCAAAAAAATTTAATCATGTTTTATAAATTAAAATTTGTCCAGGAGTATTTATTTTCTATCTTTCTGGATTTTTCTATGGATTTCAGAACCACTTCTTTTCTCTGGATTTCAATTTTTTCCCTCTTATCTGAAAACTTTTGAATAGCGTTGTCTGGCTTGAGTGTTTTATTTAATCATTTTATTGCATTCATTAAAACCAGTGGGAAAAAAATTCAAAATAAAATTTGTCAAGATTTAAATTCATTTAATAGCATTTTACCCCTTTTAAGAGCCTCATTTGCACTACAACTATTTTATAACTCCATTTATAAATTCCACAAAAATTTGTAGAAGTCATGGGATGTCCCTGGATCACTTTTATGCAAAAACCCAGCTTGGCCATTTGTAAATTTTAAGCTCCACTTCAAGCTTTCAAATCTGGTTTAGTTTGTAGTTTGCACTGCAACCTATTTAAATATCTCTTTAAAAATTCCATAAAAATTTGGGGATGTCAGTAGAGGTATATAACTCATGTTTATGCAAAAATCCATTTGGGTTCTTTGAAAATTTTGAGCAAACCATCCTCATTTGCATTCTGGTCCAGTTTGGCAGTTTGTACTGCAACCTCATTTTATCTTGCCCTATTGCCCTTGGGATTTTTCCTTCTTTTAGTCCACCCTATCAAAACCTTAAGTCCAAGAGATCAGTCCCATAGGCATGTCTTAAGTTGACCAAATTGCCCATTTCTTTTTCTATCCAGAATTGTTTTCCACCAAAACTTGCATTAACAAGTTTCTCCTTTGGCCAAACTAACTTCTCCATCATCACCTGCACCTAAAGAGACACTAACCTGGAGATTTTGGCCACCAGAAGAGATGCCTAGATGCCTTTGGCATTTCATCAAGCAGGTTAGGAGCATGGCCAGATTTGGCATGCTTCTAGGTTTGCATTATGAACTAGTTCCCCAGACCAAACCGGCATGTCCAATAGAGATTTAGCAAACCACCCATCCATCCTTGTAAATTGCAGCTCCATCCAAGCCCTATAGCTAGCACTGGCATTTCGTCGAGCGCTTGGCGTGCGTGCTCTGGGCGCGGCCAGAGCGCGGCCAGAGCGCACGTTTTGCTCGTGCTGCTCCCGAGCCGCCGCGACCAGATGCCGCCTCCCCCGCTCGTTCCATTCATCCCCCCTGCCCCCTGGTTCTGCCCGTCGCGTCCTACTCCTCCCAGAGCGGCAGCAGTGGCCCCTTGGCGGCAAGCCTGCGGCCGCAGCGAGCCCCTGCCATGGCCGGCGCCGCCCGAGCCTCCCCAGCGCGCCAGCTGCCCCCTGGACCATGCCGTTCTTATCCGCGAGCTCGTCCGATAGCGCCCGTCGCCGCCACGTCTCCCCTAGCAACAGAACGGCGGTTCGTCGTCGTTCTTATCCATGGCCGCCGCGGGAACCGACCTCGTCGCACTATAAAAAGGAGCCCCGAGCACGACTAGCCACTCCATCGCCCTCCCTGGTCCCGTATTGAAGCCCCCAAAGCAGCCTGATGACCGGGGGAACCCATCTTCCCCGCCTCCGGCCGAACCACCGCCACCGCCCTCCGGTCGATTCCGACCAAACTAGGGCCTCCCCTTCTCCAAGCTCTTCACCGCTAGCTCCACCATGACCCCTAGAACCCATCCCCTCTGCCAATTTCGCCCGAGAGTCTCGGTGTGCAAAGTTCCCTCTCATGGTCGAAGCCTCTTCCGCCATGGAGGAAGGGCTGCTCACCCTCGAGCTCTACCGCGCCCCTAGCCGTCTCCAACGGACGCGGAATTCTCTCCCGAGCATCCCCATATGCAGAGCACCACGAATGGTGGCCTGTAGCGCCGGCAATCGTCGCCGGAGTCCGGCACTGCCTCTGCCCCAGACGCGCGCGAGAGGTGAGGGACGAACCCGACAGGTGGGGACCACCTGTCGGTGACCCAACCGGACGCCCCAGTGGCGCAGCGCCTCGCTTGCGTGTTCCCACGGGGAAGGCGTACTCCGGAGAATACGCTTTCGCTTAAGGTACGCGTATTGGCCCCGAAGTACGTTTCCTTCTCCCTAAAGCATATTCGGTCCGAAACGTTTTTTTTTCTTTCTTTTTCTGTTTTATTTAAAAACAGAATTTTGACCTGAACTTTGACTGGCTATAACTTTTAAAATAAAACTCCGATTGATTTGATTCTTTTTCCTACCTCTCTAAAATTTCATCTAGTTTATTTTCATATTTATTTGAAAATTTTCCAAGACAACTTTTTGTACTGTTTTTGTATTGCGTGTTAATTCAAATATTTTTCAAAATAGGAATTGGAGAGAGGAGAAAAACTTTCAAAAGTTTTGTGATGCACCCTACCTCTCCACACACTGGTAGGCATGTCACTTGGTCCGGGGGCATGGGTGTTTCCGGTTGGACCGAGAGGGGGGCACCCCTTAGAGCGCGCGAATATAAATTTGATCCCATGCTATTCGAGGTTGGAGCCTCCCCACTTAGAGTTTTGCTTAACGAGTGTCGTGGGTGATTCCAGGCATCGGTAAGTTAAGCTGGTGTGTGCGGGTCAGGTGTGTTTTCAATTCAAAGACCGTAAACGGAATTAGTCCTGGTGGACTAAAGAAATCCGTTACTCGTGGGTAAAGAGTACACCCTCTGCAGAGTTTATATCTATTTGAATAGCCGTGTCCGCGGTTAAGGACTACAGTCTGGGATGGGTCAAGTGTCGGTCTTAGTGTCGGTCTTCGGAGGAAAAACTTCTAAACCAGAATATTGATCTTGGCATGTGATAATGATGATTTTGACTATTATTATTGTGGACTAACCATTTTTAATATTTGTATTATTGAGTATCCTTGGGACAGTTCTACCTCCTGGATACTTATTGTTATTTAGTTTCCCTTATAAGCCCTTTATGTGGTGTCGCTCAGACGCCCGACTGTGGCATGCCTGTTATTTATTTTTCCTTATAAGCCCTTTATGTGGTGTCGCTCAGACGCCCGACTGTGGCATGCTTGTTATTTATTTTCCTTATAAGCCCTTTATGTGGTGTCGCTCAGACGCCCGACTGTGGCATGCCTGTTATTTATTTTCCCTTATAAGCCCTTTATGTGGTGTCGCTCAGACGCCCGACTGTGGCATGCCTGTTATTTATTTTTCCTTATAAGCCCTTTATGTGGTGTCGCTCAGACGCCCGACTGTGGCATGCTTGTTATTTATTTTCCTTATAAGCCCTTTATGTGGTGTCGCTCAGACGCCCGACTGTGGCATGCTTGTTATTTATTTTCCATATAAGCCCTTTATGTGGTGTCGCCCAGACGCCCGACTGAGGCATGCTTTATATTTTTATCCTTTCGAGGCGTCGCATTCAGACACTCGATCAGTTTATCTGATTTTTATTCTCTGGTTGCTTATTCCTGTTCAATATGAATGACTTGCTTGCGTGCATCATGAATTTTATTTTGTGACTGACTAAGTGATCGTGGATTGTTTCAGTGCATGATTATCACCTGCTGTATTATACCTGTTTTCATGATGTTTGCGAGTACATTCAAAGTACTCACTGGCTTGTCCCTGGCTATTGTCTTGGCCAGATTTCTTGTTTGAAGAGGAGCGCAACGACGACAGCCCGGAACCTAGGCAACGAAGATAGCAGCCTTGTGAAGATAGGAGTTATCCAGGTCAGCTGTTCCTGTGGGAAATGGGGTCCCATAGACGCTGATGATCCACAAACCGCTTCCGCCATCAACCACTAGAAACCTTTTGTTGTACTCATAGACCAGAATGGTCTTGTACTCCATATTTTGTATTTTGCTTGGAATTTCTGTATCAAGATTGTGACTCATCAGCTAACAGTAATCCTGGGGCTGGTGAGCACAAGGACCATTTACTGGGAAATTAATATCCTGGAAAACCGGTCCTGACACGATCACTGACAGAGTTCTTCAATCACTGCCACCTAGCTACAAGAGCTTCGTGTTGAACTATAACATGCACGGGATGAACAAGTCAGTCGCCGAGCTATTTGCGATGTTGAAAGTCGCTGAGTCTGAGATTCAGAAAGAGCATCAAGTGTTGATGGTCAATAAAACCACTAGTTTCAAGAAGAATGGCAAGGGTAAGAAGGGTAACTCCAAGAAGAGTGGCAAAGCAGTTGCCCCTCCCGTGAAGAAACCCAAGGCTGGACCCAAGCCAGAAACTGAGTGCTTTCATTGCAAGGGAACTGTTCACTGGAAGCGGAACTGCCCCAAGTATCTGGCTGACAAGAAGGCGGCCAACACCAAACAAGGTATATATGATATACATGTTATTGATGTGTACCTTACCAACTCTCGTAGTAGTGCCTGGGTATTTGATACCGGTTCGGTTGCTCACATTTGCAACTCAAAACAGGAACTGCGGAATAGACGGAGGCTGGCAAAGGATGAAGTGACGATGCGCGTGGGAAATGCTTCCAAGGTTGATGTGATCGCCGTCGGCACGCTCGCTCTTCGATTACCATCGAGATTAGTGATGAACCTGAATAATTGTTATTTAGTGCCTGCGTTGAGCATGAACATTATATCTGGATCTTGTTTATTGCGAGACGGTTACTCATTTAAATCAGAGAATAATGGTTGTTCTATTTTTATGAGTAATATCTTTTATGGTCATGCACCCAATGTGAGGGGTTTATTCTTATTGAATCTCGATAGTGATGATACACATGTTCATAACATTGATGCCAAAAGATGTAGAATTGATAATGATAGCACCACTTTCTTGTGGCACTGCCGCTTAGGTCATATTGGTGTAAAACGCATGAAGAAGCTCCATGCTGATGGACTTTTGGAGTCACTTGATTTTGAATCACTTGACACATGTGAACCATGCCTCATGGGCAAGATGACTAAAACCCCGTTCTCTGGAACAATGGAACGGGCAAGTGACTTGTTGGAAATCATACATACTGATGTGTGCGGTCCGATGAGCATTGAGGCGCGCGGTGGTTATCGTTACTTTCTCACCTTCACAGATGACTTAAGTAGATATGGGTATATTTACTTAATGAAACACAAGTCTGAAACGTTTGAAAAGTTCAAGCAATTTCAGAGTGAAGTTGAGAATCATCATAACAAGAAGATTAAATTCCTACGATCTGATCGAGGAGGAGAATATCTTAGTTATGAGTTTGGCAGTTACTTAAGACAATGTGGAATTGTTTCACAATTGACACCGCCTGGAACACCACAGCATAATGGTGTGTCCGAACGTCGTAATCGAACCTTATTAGATATGGTGCGTTCTATCATGTCTCTTGCTGATTTGCCACTATCGTTTTGGGGTTATGCATTAGAGACAGCTGCATTCACTTTAAATAGGGCACCATCGAAATCCGTTGAGACGACGCCATATGAACTGTGGTTTGGCAAGAAGCCAAAGTTGTCGTTTCTTAAAGTTTGGGGATGTGATGCTTTTGTCAAAAAGCTTCAGCCTGAAAAGCTGGAACCCAAAGCAAAGAAATGCGTCTTCATAGGATACCCAAAAGAGATAGTTGGGTATACCTTCTATCTCAGATCCGAAGGCAAAGTGTTTGTCGCTAAAAACGGACCATTTCTTGAGAAAGAGTTTCTCTCGAAATAATTGAGTGGGAGGAAAATAGAACTTGATGAGGTTGTTGAACCTTTACTTCAACCTGAGAGTAGCGCAGCGCAGAAAGATGTTTCTGTAGAGCCTACATTGGTTGAAGAGGTAGTCAATGATGATGATCATGAAGCTTCGGATCAAGTTGCTATCGAACCTCGTAGGTCGACAAGGACGCGTACTGCTCCTGAGTGGTATGGCAACCCTGTCTTAGAGGTCATGTTGTTGGACAACGATGAACCTACGAGCTATGGAGAAGCGATGATGGGCCCGGATTCCGAGAAATGGTTAGATGCCATGAAATCCGAGATGGGATCCATGTATGAAAACAAAGTATGGGCTTTGGAAGTATTACCTGAAGGGCGAAAGGCCATTTAGAACAAATGGGTCTTCAAGAAGAAGACGGACACGGACGGTAATGTCACCGTCTATAAAGCTCGACTTGTGGCAAAGGGTTTTTCACAAGTTCAAGGAGTTGACTACGATGAGACCTTCTCACCCGTAGCGATGCTTAAGTCCGTCAGAATCATGTTAGCAATAGCTGCATTTTTCGATTATGAAATTTGGCAGATGGATGTCAAAACAGTGTTCCTTAACGGTTTCCTTAAGGAAGAGTTGTATATGATGCAACCAGAAGGTTTTGTCGATCCAGAGAATGCTGACAAAGTTTGCAAACTCCAGCGATCCATTTATGGACTGGTGCAAGCATCTCGGAGTTGGAATCTTTGCTTTGATGAGGTGATCAAAGCGTTCGGGTTTATACAAGTTTACGAAGAAGCTTGTATTTACAAGAAAGTGAGTGGGAGATCTATAGCGTTTCTAATATTATATGTGGATGACATATTGCTGATTGGAAACAATATAGAAATTTTGGAAAGCGTGAAGGAATATTTGAACAAGAGTTTTTCAATGAAGGACCTAGAAGAAGCAGCTTTCATATTAGGCATCAAGATCTATAGAGATAGATCGAGACGCTTAATAGGACTTTCACATAGCACATACCTTGACAAAGTTTTGAAGAAGTTCAAAATGGATCAGTCCAAGAAGGGGTTCTTGCCTGTATTGCAAGGTGTGAAGTTGAGTAAGACTCAATGCTCAGTGACTGCAGAAGATAGAGAAAAGATGAGTGTCGTCCCCTATGCTTCAACCATAGGCTCTATCATGTATGCAATGTTGTACACAAGACCCTATGTCAGCCTTGCCATAAGTATGGCCGGAAGGTTTCAAAGTGATCCAGGAATGGAACACTGGACGGCGGTCAAGAATATCCTTAAGTACCTGAAAAGGACTAAGGACATGTTTCTCGTTTCTGGAGGTGATCAAGAGCTCGTCGTAAAGGGTTACGTCGATGCAAGCTTTGACACTGATCCGGATGACTCTAAGTCTCAATTCGGATACGTATTTATTCTCAATAGGGGTGCGGTAAGCTGGTGCAGTTCCAAGCAGAGCGTGGTAGCTGATTCTACATGCGAAGCGGAGTACATCGCTGCCTCGGAGGCGGCGAAGGAAGGTGTCTGGATGAAGGAGTTCATGATAGATCTTGGAGTAGTGCCCAGTGCACCAAACCCAATGACTCTGTTCTATGACAGCACTAGTGCCATTGCTCTGGCCAAGGAACCAAGGTTTCACAAGAGGACCAGACACATAAAGCGACGTTTCAATTCCATCCGCGATTACATCAAGGAGGAGGACATAAATATTTGCAAAGTGCACACGGATCTGAATGTCACAGACCCGATGACTAAACCTCTTCCAAGGGCTAAACATGATCAACACCAGAACTGTATGGGTGTTAGATTCATTACAATGTAAATCACATGGTGATGTGAGCTAGATTATGGACCCTAGTGCAAGTGGGAGACTGTTGGAAATATGCCCTAGAGGCAATAATAAAGTGGTTATTATTATATTTCCTTGTTCATGATAATCGTTTATTATCCATGCTATAATTGTATTGATTGGAAACTCAATTGCATGTGTGGATACATAGACAACACTGTGTCCCTAGTATGCCTCTAGTAGACTAGCTTGTTGATCAAAGATGGTCAAGGTTTCCTGGCCATAGACATGAGATGTCATTTGATAACGGGATCACATCATTAGGAGAATGATGTGATGGACAAGACCCAAACTATGAACGTAGCATATGATCGTGTCAGTTTATTGCTATTGTTTTCTGCATGTCAAGTATCTGTTCCTATGACCATGAGATCATACAACTCACTGACACCGGAGGAATACCTTGTGTGTATCAAACGTCGCAACGTAACTGGGTGACTATAAAAATGCTCTACAGGTATCTCCGAGGGTGTCTGTTGAGTTGGCATGGATCAAGACTGGGATTTGTTACACCGTGTGACGGAGAGGTATCTCAGGGCCCACTCGGTAATACAACATCACAATAAGCCTTGCAAGCAAAGTGACTAAAGTGTTAGCCACGGGATATTGTATTACGGAACGAGTAAAGAGACTTGCCGGTAACGAGATTGAACTAGGTATAGAGATACCGACGATCGAATCTCGGGCAAGTAACATACCGAAGAACAAAGGGAACAGTATACGGGATTAAGTGAATCCTTGACATAGAGGTTCAACCGATAAAGATCTTCGTAGAATATGTAGGAACCAATATGGGCATCCAGGTCCCGCTATTGGTTATTGACCGTAGAGGTGTCTCGGTCATGTCTACATTGTTCTCGAACCCGCAGGGTCTGCACACTTAACGTTCGGTGACGTTTCGGTAGTATTGAGTTATGTATGGTGGTGACCGAAGGTTTTTCGGAGTCCCGGATGAGATCCCGGACGTCACGAGGAGCTCCGGAATGGTCCGGAGGTAAAGATTGATATATAGGAAGTCCCGTTTTGGTCACCGGAAAAGTTTCGGGTATTTCCGGTAGTGTACCGGGAGTGCCGGAGGGCCATCGGGAGGGGCCACCCATGCCGGGAGGCCACATGGTCCTGAGGGGTGATGCATCAGCCCTTAGTGGGTTGGGCAAGCCAGCCCCACAAGGCCCATGCGGCTAGGAAGTGGGAAAAGGAAAAAACCCCAAGTGGGGGAAGGATTCCATGTAGGATTGGAATCCTACTTGGAGTAGGATTGGATGTGGACTCTTCCACCTCCTCCACTTCAGCCGAAACCAAGGGGAAACCCTAGGGAGGCTGCCTCCCCCTTCCCTCCTATATATACTAGAGGAATAGAGCCCCCAAAGACATAAGTTCACGTGCTAGTTCTCTATTCCCTAGTTCCTCCACCAAATAGATTCTGACGGTGCTTAGGCGAAGCCCTACCGGAATAGTTCCACCACCGCCGCCGCCGCGCCGTCGCGTTGCCGGAGAACTCATCTACCTCTCCGCTCCCTCTTGCTGGATCAAGAAGGCGGAGATCGTCATTGAACTGTACGTGTGCTGAACGCGGAGGTGCCGCCCGTTCGGCGCTTGATCGGGACGAATCGTGGGACGGCTGCGATTTGGATCGCGAAGACGTTCGACTACATCAACCGCGTTTCTTAACGCTTCCCGCTTAGCGATCTACAAGGGTATGTAGATCCACTCTCCCTCTCGTAGATGCTCGTCACCATGGATAGATCTTGCGTGTGCGTAGGAAATTTTTTGTTTCCCATGCAACGTTCCCCGACACTAGTATCCACTATGTTCTGAGATTGATGTTGCTATGACTTTGCCATGCTTAATGCTTGTCACTAGGGCCCGAGTGCCATGATTTCAGATCTGAACCGTTTATGTTATCACCATTATATCTATGTTCTTGATCCGATCTTGCTAGTCATATGCACCTATTACGTGTTATGATCCGTAAACCCCATAGTGACAATATTTGTGATACTTTTCGGTGATGACCGTAGTTTGGAGTTCATGTATTCACTATGTGTTAATGCTTTGTTCCGGTTCTCTATTAAAAGGAGGCCTTAATATCCCTTAGTTTCCTTATGGACCCCGATGCCACGGGAGGGTAGGACAAAAGATGTCATGCAAGTTCTTTTCCATAAGCACGTATGACTATTTACGGAATACATGCCTACATTACATTTATGAACTGGAGCTAGTCCTGTGTCGCCCTAGGTTATGACTGTTATATGATGAATATTATCCAACGAGTTCAACGATCCAGTGCCTACGAGTTTTCCACATATTATTCTTGCTAAGTTACTACTGCTATTGCTACTGTTACACTTGCTACAAAATCATTGTTATCACTGCTACCATTACTGTTACTGTTACTACTGCTATCAAAACTATCATGTTACTGTGCTACTGATCACTCTGCTGTAGATATTTAATCTCCAGGTGTGGCTGAATTGACAACTCAGCTGCTAATACTTGCAAATATTCTTTGGCTTTCCTTGTGTCGAATCTATGAATTTGGGTTGAATACTCCACCCTCGAAAACTGTTGCGATCCCCTATACTTGTGGGTTATCAGCCTCGCCCCACGCCAACCATTCGCCATCGTTTGCGCCAGGAAAGGGCACGTGTTCCGAAATCCGCCACCCCTCTCGGCGTCCAAGGTGCAGTTCTGGTCGGCTCATTGAGCCATCTCGCCGTACAACCCCTCCTCCGGCTACTCCTCCTTCCTGATGGGTGAGGGATTGCTTTATGCCGACGACATCAGGTTTGCACGGTGCCATTGAGTGGAAGTGGTGGATGGGAGGCGCCAGAAAGGGAAATGGATAAGGGCAAGGGGGGAGGGGGTACAACCTTTTATAGCTGCAAGTGATGGGCATCTGGAACGGGAAATGGGTGCGGGTTGGGGGGAGTCATGGCGGGAGTGAACGACATTAAGGAGATAGTTGGAAAGGTGGTAGGCTGCGGACGACAATTAAGTGTCGCTCTTCCTGATGGAAAATCGGTTGCGCCATTGACAGGGAAGGTGGTAGGATATGGACGACTATTAAGTGATGATCTTCCCAACGAAAAGCCGGTTGCAACATTGACATAACAGTCATATAAAGACGACTACGCCACTGGCATGAATGAGTGCGGGAGGAAAAAACGGGCTGAAACTTCCTTCCCACCAGGGTAGTTGTCTTTGAAGCGCACTTTGTATGGCCTCCAAATCCGAAGACTCGTGGATTCGATTTGAAGCGGCCTTCAAAATTGGAGGCCAAGACCGGTACAATGACTATGCTAAACATGTTTTTTAGCCCTCGAACGCCGAAGGAGAAAAGAGAAAAGTTCTAGAGACGAAAGAAAGTCCCACCCAAGGAATGCACGACCAGGATTCGTTCGCCGGTGCCGCCGTGTCGCCACGAGCGCCGTGGATACAGAAGCACAGCAGAAAGAGTCGACCGCGGATATGCTTCCTCGCTTTGGTTCGAAGCAAACCGGCCGGCCACGAACCAACCAACCAACCAGCGCTCCCGAATCCATGTACCATCAAACCTTCCGCCGCCGCCGGTGAGCTACTCGCAGCGCCGGTGAGCTCCCAGAGACCCAACGGAGAGGGGAAGGAAGAAGCCAAGCCTCGGAGTCGGACATGGCACGCGTCCTCCCTCTCGGCATCGAGCCCGGGGAGGCGCCCAGGTAGCGCCTCGTCCTCCCGAGCCACCGCGTGCGGTCTCTGTGTCTTTTATCGTATATTTTTCCTGCTCGGATTCCGCCATGTTTTTTACCTATATCTGTGGCGCGGAGCTATTTTTGGAAATTTCGTGCTCGACGATGTGCGTGTGTCGTCGAGGCGAAGACCTAACCCTCGAGGCCGCCACAACCAAGCCGCCGCTCCTCTCCTCGCCGGTGGCGCCGGGGCCTCTCCCCTTCCCCTCCTGCGGCTTCCTTCCCATCGCCGTGCTCGTCCTGGACGGCGGCGGACGGCGGCTAGATGGGCAGCCTGGTTAATGTTTTCCTTTTCCCCATTCTCGCTTGTCTAAAGTTTCAGTAAATCCCGGCCTCCTTAGAAATTGTTCCTACAAAATTAATTCTACTGTTGTAAGTATGCCATTTTAGCAAACATATATCCGCAATTTTTACTTTGATATGTGTGGGTGAGGTTAGGGGGGATTTGGGATGAATGCTGATTCAAGGGTTTCCAAAAGTGGCTGAGATTTAAGAAGCGTTATTCAGGCAGCTTATGAGTATGTTTGGCTGCGCTCAGATTATCTAATTTTATTTATTTTCCTTTGGATCGTTGCTTGGGTTCCCTCCTTGTGGCCAAGTATCATATCATGGTTTTAAAGATAACAAGTGTCTCTGAGCCTAGGATTCATTTTGGAGCACATATCTTCAGTCCTAATTTCACTAGGAAAACAGGTGTTGCATTACTCAACGTTTTTCTTTGATAATAGTCTAATGTTGTATCCAATTTGGAAATCTTACTTGCATTAGCATGTTATACATCCATCCATGCTACTTTAACTATCATGATTGAGTCACTGTTTGTTAACACTACACCATGCTGCCCAAACCAGTGCATTTTGAGTTCAGTTATATGTGAGTGAATAAGCTGCTGTAACCCTGATTCTTGTTTTTTAAGGTAATAACAGGGAGTTGGGCCTGTGCGACTCTAATTAGATATGGATCGTCACATGTCAACCTTAACCTTACATCTATGACACGAATTAATAACATCTCTTCGTTTGTGGGCAGCATCAGTACCTTTATTTGATAATATTTCCTGGCTTGTAAACAGAGCTGGTGAGACGGTTGCTAGCACGCCAAGCTCTTCAGCTGTGGTGTCATTCAATAGAATTGAGCGTTCTGAGCAAAACATAAAGGACGACGAATACGCGATGCTGATGACGCCAGCTCAACATGCAACGGCTGACAACAACACAGAAATTTTACCTGAGCAACCCAAGTCAAGCCACTTCATTTGGTGGATGAAAGCTCTGCTTGTCTGCTTCCTTCTTATAATGGCATCTTATATCTTTGTGAAATTTGGAGCCCCCTTTGCCTTTGAGAAGGTGGGTGCTGATACTTTCTGTGCAAAATAAAATCTCTTCCTTACAGGGTAATTTTAGGAAGCCCATTGGAATGTCAGCCGACTTCCATTCTTCTGGTTACCTTCTACTGAATTTCACAAAATGCATTTCAGAAACAACTGATGTTAGCTCGTTGGTTGACTCTTCGGTAGCCATTCTGGGCTGTGATCTTTTGCTTGGTCTATCTTGGTCCATAGGATTTTATACATATAATAATCAGGAATTTTGAGGTGGCATGCATCTTTAAATTCCTTGGGACAATCATAAAGCTTGAAGTCGTATCACACTGCTCATTTTTTTGTTTAGTTGTCCTTCAATATACTAGAACCAGCACCAGTGATGCATTCAACTTAATACTTTCGATCTTTGTTGAACATGTCTGTTATATGTTTCCTTTTGTCACATCTGCTTAAATCTCAAGCATATGTTCAGAGTTCAGCTTGTAATTACGCCATTGACATGAATATTCTGGTTGGTTCATATACTGAACTTTGAGAGAAATTTTAGCTGTATGTATGAAAATATCAATTGTGTCATGTTTTTGAGCTATGTTGTGCATGTGTACTCTTTGATCTTATTCTCTCTCTTTTTTATGAAGATGATTTTGAGTTGGGTTGTTGAAACAGAACATCTACGCTAATATGTATGTATGTATTTTCTTGTGTTTGTTACTTGCAGGTTCTTTTTCCAATCATGAAATGGGAAGCAAGTGCCTTTGGCCGTCCAGTATTGGCTATTGTCCTCGTCGCATCTTTGGCTCTCTTCCCACTCATTTTAGTCCCCTCTGGACCTTCTATGTGGTTAGCAGGAATGATCTTCGGTTATGGCTGGGGTTTCGTGATTATTATTGTTGGGACTACTCTTGGCATGGTTGGGGCATATTGGGTCGGCTCATTGTTCCGCGAGCGACTACATGTAAGATTTCTCAGACTTGCATCTTTTCTCTACCTAAGGAGCTGTGCCTTAATATTCTTCTTCTCTGTTTTCTTCCTTTTTTTTTTCAATGCAGACATGGTTAAAGAGATGGCCTCAGCAGATAGCTCTAATAAAGCTTGCTGGTGAAGGGAGTTGGTTCCAGCAGTTTCGAGTGGTTGCGCTATTCAGAGTCTCACCGTTTCCATACTCGATTTTTAACTATGCCGTTACCGTGACAGAAATCAAGTTCAGTCCTTACGTATGTGGTTCAGTTGCCGGAATGACACCTGAGGCATTCATCTATATCTATAGGTATATCCGGATATCCACATTACAGATTATGGATTTAGTAAATTCTGCTGTGTCATTTTGTCATGACTATTGAGGCCATGCATCTAGGTTTATTGTGCATCTGTCATCTGATTAATGCCCTTATATAACAAAATAGTACATGGATTGCCGATCGTTAACCAATTCTTTTCCGCTAGAGCGTGCAGTATTTGGTAGACAAGCGTCGTAATCTATACATTTCTGCTATCTTGATAAGCAGGAGTTTTCTTGCTGCTGATTTAAGCTAGACTGTAGCAACCCAAACAGAGAGAAAGCTTGTTGTCTTTTCAGGAGTTGTGAGTGCACCCAATCTGGTAGGTATCCAGAAGTACTGATGGCTTACTAATCTTGCTAAATGCTTATGCAGTGGGCGGTTGATACGTACGTTGGCCGATGTGAAGTATGGCAAGCATAAGATGACTCCGGTGGAGATAACGTACAGCATAATCTCGTTCGTCGCTGCTGCTGCCCTCACGGTCGCCTTCACAGTTTACGCCAAGAAGGCGCTAAACAACATAAAAAGCCCGGATGATATCTCAGAGGACCAACCTGCTGCTGGCTCTGCTGGGGTGACTGCACTAAAGAATGGCCATCAGGACGTGCATATCCTGTAGCTTTACATGTCGTATGATGGAAAATGTATGTATTCGTTCATTTCATCAGAGAAAAGTAGGTAGCTAGGCTCTGACAGCAGGTGGATGCACCTGTCTAACTAGACAAATATGTATGGTTTTACTACACTACTTGATTAGTTTCATGTGGTTAATCACCCCAACATGTATTTTGGCCTTGTTGTTGGCGACTGGGAATTTGGCCTTCTCTTGAGGTGCATATATTTTTTGTTTAGGTGTTCTGTATGGCAGTGCATCAGAGTTTGCCTTGTCTCAGAAAAATGAGAAGAGTTTGCCTTGTCTCAGAAAAATGAAAAGAGTTTGCCTTGTCTCAGAAAAGGAAAAAAGTTTGCCATGGCACTGTTTCATATGTTTTCATATGTGCATAGTGCGTGGGCTTCTTAGCGTGGTTTCGATATTGCCCTTTAGAGCTTTTGAACGATTTTTCTATTTCCAATGCATATAGTCAAGAGATCCGAGCAAACCTGACCACCCTTTTGCTTCGGGCATTGCCAAGAGCCTCTCACAAACACTGCGGAGGTATTCGTCCGACGAATCTGTGGCCATGCACTTCTGACCAAAGAATCCAATCCTTTCAACGACATCCTTCTTTAAGATCAAGTAGTCATCAAAAGACCGGATGTCGTGGTTGAGGCGATGGCTGATGTTTTTTTGCATCCGAAAACGCCAACAAAAAATTTCAGCGAATAGGGCATTGAGGGCAAAGTAGTTGTCCATCAACGTCAAATGACCCCATGCCTTGTTCTGATTGAGCACTCGATGACCTTGGTCGATCCCTTAAAATTGAGAACATACTCTTTCGCTTGCTCCACGCCTACAAGGACCACCTGCACATCGTCGTTTCATCCGTGTAATCCTCCTCGTCGGACTCAACGCAGTGCTCATATATGTACTCCATGTCCAAATCCATTACTTCAAAGAAGCGACAAAAAAATTAGCACGGGCATTTCACCAAACATTACAGGCGGACGGACAAGAGGTGTGGACCGACAGTGGAGGACAAGCGGCGTGGAGGTCTGGTGTAGCGATGGAGGTCGCCGAGTTCCGGCAGTGGGTTGGCGGGCGACCGGATGGTATAGTGGCGACGTCAACGAGAAAAGCCGATGCAGAGAATAAGGAAAGGATGGAGACACGGGGTACGAGCGAGATTTTGGATGAGCCTGGGGTGTCGAAGTCCTACATGACTGTTATCCGGACTCCCGCAAAGCCTCTCTAGTTTTGCTTTCGGTTTGCGGAAAGATGAACGTCTGGATTGGTCCGTAGACCGATACAGAACACCATTGGATAGTAACTTGCGTTCGGACAACTTGATTCGAATGCTTGCAAAGGTTTGAGAGTTAGAGCATTTACAATCGGACTTTGCAAATCCAGCCACTCAAACGCCCGCGGACGCGCCTGGTCAAGCCTCACATTTGCCTTCTCACAACCAGACACCTCAAATCTCATATCTCAAATCCACATAAACTCATGCAACTACGTCGATGCATTACACACATCGTCCGACTACTCCATCACTACTAACATGCCATCGGACTACTAAATTTGGCATGTTTGGCTATGATGGAGATCATCCACGGCTGCTGTTGGGGATATAACCCCGTGGTGAGACCCGCCCAGGTGGGGCCTGGTCGTGAGGTTGGCGGTTTAGCGGTAAGGTTTAGAAGAGGCTTGCTCAATGGGCCTAGAGGCCCGGAGCCAGAAGACAATGTGTAACCCGGTGGCGTAAGCCGCCGAGGGCGGCTTGCCAGACAAGGCAGGTGTAGTTTGAGGTGAGGTCGGTTATTAAGTATGATCCGACCCGAACTCTTGTAAGCCCAGGGCCTCGACCTGTGTATATAAAGGCGGGTTACCTGGGCGGCTTAGGCCACGAAACCTTTGATCGGGTACTAGGTCAAGCGAATCTGCTCCCTTGTAATCGATATCCAATCAATACAACTCAAAGCAGGACGTAGGCTATTACCTCCTTCGAGAGGGGCCGAACCTGGGTAAACCTGTGTCTTTCGTCCCGACCAACCCCTTCGAGTTAACCGCCGTAGCGATGACTTCACACCTAAGTCCTTTAACCCGGACATCTGCCGTGACAAAACCACGACAGTTGGCGCCCACCGTGGGGCAGATGCTCGGTGGTTTGGAGTACTCGAAGGGCTCTCTCCCAGGGATCAAGGGATACGCCGTCGGCAGGATGACCAAGAGTCGCCGCGGCAAGCTCTACATCGACGACGCTGGCTGGGGCCCCGAGGCCGACTCAATCGAGTACGGGTACCGGGTCCCCTTCGGCGGAATTCACGTTTTTATTGGCAAGATCAGCGGATCTAAGCCCGGGCCGGACATCTGCACCGACCTCGTCGAGCCGGCCCGGCGCGCGCAACCCGCCCGGGTTAACCCAGGCCGGAAGCACGTCTTTGTCGGTTTCACCCAAGGCACGGAACTGGAAGGTTCTATATCGCGAGAGGAAACCCTCATCTGCTCGGAGGATGGATCCTCGAGCAGGGAGACGGAATCAATCTACCAGCTTCACAACGGCGGGCTTGGGGGCTACTTCGAGGGCTACCAGGACCCAGAATACTATGAGCCGCCGGGCCGAGCCACTGTTTTCATGGCAGGATCGGCACCGGCTCCTGGTAGCACGACTGCAGGTGCGACCGGGTCTGGATCAGGCAGGCCGCCGGCTCAGGTTTTGCTGGATCTAATGAACGAACTTACGACTCTGATGGGAACCGAGGTCATGGCCGAAAACCAAGCAGCCCGTAACGCGGAGATCGCGAGGTTGAGGGATCAGATGGCCAGTGCCCAAGAGGAAATTAATGCGCTGAAAGCTCAGATGGATGCCGAGTCGGAGCGCCTCAGGGCGGAAGCTTTCCGCCTTGACCTGGATCAGCAGACCGCAGACGCAGTCCGTCGGATGAGGCACCAGACTCGTCTGCCAGATCAGTATGAGCCTAGGAACCTTTTCAACACGCCGGGGTCAGGACGGGATGCGCCTCTGACCTTGACCCGGACGGCGGAAGTACCTGGAAGCAGGGCGACGGTTCAACATCAGCTGCCAGACCCGCCCCGCAGGAACCAAACCCCGCCGCAGCATTTTCCGACACCACCCGATCATTATTCTAACCCGGTGGAGAACATGGTGGCAGCGGCAGTCAGGCTTGGCGCGCTCCCCATCCCTGACGGAACGCCTTTTGCGGAAGAAGCGCGGAACGCCATCGGATATTTGCAGATAGCGGTGGCTCAACAGGAGAAGTATACCTATAGCCGGAGCCACGTACACTCAACCCCCATCCCAAGCCGCAGTTACAGTCGGCGTATAGAGTCGCCTGCGATTTCTAGCAGCGATCGACGTCGGAATCCGGCGCGGGATGACCCGCCTGCTGTTAATGCCCAGGTGCTTGTAGATCGTGCGAGAGCGCAGCGAGGGGCGGCAGCGGCGGCTGCCGCGGCGGCTTACCAAGAACCCACAGTAGCACCTTCTGTTTCGGTAGGAGCCGGAGTAACCTCCAGGCCTATGGGAGTGTCGTGCTTAGTGCCGGCTTTACGAAACGAACCCCTGCCGAAGGATTTCAAGGGTCCCCGCAAGGTGCCAAATTATACTGCCGATCTGCCTCCGGAAGCTTGGATTGAAAGTTATGAGCTAGCCATGGAGATGTTAGACGTCAGTGATGCAGTCTGCGCCAAGTATTTCATCATGATGCTGGAAGGGCCGGCTCGCACGTGGTTGAAGGGCTTGCCACCCAATACCATTAATTCCTGGGCCGAGTTGAAGGCAAAGTTCATCAAGAATTTTCAAGGGACGTGCAAGCAGCCCATGACGATCGTGGATTTGGATCATTGTGTGCAGCGTGAGGATGAGTCGGCCCATCATTGTGTCCGGCGGGTCTCAACCATTATCCACTCCTCTGATAATATCACGGCGGCTCAGGCGGTTCTAATTCTGGAGAAGAATTGCCACTTTTTGCCCCTCAAGCAGAAGCTTGGACGGCTCAAGCGGTCATGCCAGGATATGGGGGAGCTTATGGCGGCTCTCACCAAATATGCAGATTCTGACAGTACGAAGGATCCTGGGTCTGATGAGGAGAAATCAGCTAAGGGTAAGAAGAATGGCAATGGCAAGGGTCAGCAGCAGAATGGGGCAGGAAATAGTAACAACAACAATGGCGGTAAGCAGAAACACCCGGACGGTGGGTCAGATCTGGTGGCCAATACTAGTGCTGGGAACAACCGTGGCAAGGGCAATGGTAAACCACCTTTTGGCAAGTCTAAGCCTTTCAATATGGAAGCAATGTTGAATGCCCCTTGCCCAAAACATAGTGTCCCCGATAAACCAGCCGCTCATGCCTGGAAGGATTGTTGGATCATGCAGGAATTCCGGAATTACAGCATGATCCAGCATCAGGGCGGCGGTGATGGACCGTCCGGCGGGTCAGGATCCGGTTCTCCTGGGACCGGCTTTGCTGCAGGCGGATCAGGCTCTGGTTATCAAGGTCAGGGAAACCATGGAGGTCATAATCAACAGTCTGGCAATGGAGGTCAGCAACAAAACAACCAGTCTGGATATCAGAGTAACCCAAAACAGCTTAATGGAGGTCAATACCACGTCTTTACGACAAGCCTTGACAAGTGGGATCAGAAGGTGCGCAAGCGGGCGGTTAATGCCGTCACGCCGGCTCTCCCGCAGTACTTAAGGTGGTCTGAATATGACATAACTTGGAGCAGGAAGGATCACCCGCCGTGTGTGGATAACCCGGGGCAGTTAGCCTTGGTAGTGGCCCCCTAAGTAGGGGGCTACGTGTTCACCAAGGTGCTTATGGATGGTGGCAGCAGCATCAACATTCTGTATTATGACACGTTCCGCCGGATGAACTTGCTTGACAAGGATCTCAAGCCGTCCTCAACGGTTTTTCACGGCATGGTGCCCGGAAAGTCGGCTTATCCAGTTGGAAAGATTTCCCTGGAAGTGGCCTTTGGTGATGAGTTCAACTACAGGGTGGAGACCTTATGGTTCGAAGTGGTCAAAATCAAGAGCCCGTACCACGCTTTGTTTGGGCGGCCGGCTTATGCCAAGTTCATGGCTAGGCCTTGTTATGTCTACTTACAGCTCAAGATGCCCGGGTTAAAAGGGACGATTACAGTGCATGGTGATCGGAAGATTGCTCTTGAGTGCGAGGAAGGCGATCCTGCATATGTCGAGTCAAGTTGTGCTGAGGCGGAGCTCAAATTTTATAAGGAGAATGTTGATCCGGCAGATATGACCCCGATGAAGAAGCCCAGCACGGAATCTGAGCCGCCCCTTAAGTTTGTGGCAGAAGATACCAAGCTGGTGGATTTTATTCCTGGCGACTCATCGCAGCAGTTCACTATTGGGCCCAATATGGATCCCAAATAGGAAGGCGCGCTCATCGAATTCATCCGTGAGAATCGGGACATCTTTGCATGGAAACCTTCTGACATGCCGGGTGTACCGAGAGAATTCGCTGAGCACCACCTTAATGTGGATCCTAAGTTTAAGCCGGTCAAACAGTTCCTCCGTCGTTTCAATGAGGAGAGGCGTAAGGCTATTGGAGAAGAAGTAGCCCGGCTCTTGGCAGCAGGGTTTATCGTCGAAGTTTTTCACCCGGAGTGGTTAGCCAACCCGGTGTTGGTACTCAAGAAGAACGGCACATAGCGCATGTGTGTCGATTACACTGATCTCAACAAGGCGTGTCCGGCTGATCCATTTGCTCTCCCCCGTATGGACCAGATTATTGATGCAACGGCGGGTTGTGAGAGTTTATGTTTCTTGGATGCTTATTCGGGTTATCATCAGATCAAGATGGCAGTCAAAGACCAAGAGAAGACGTCTTTCATTACGCCTTTTGGAGCTTTCTGCTATGTGTCTATGCCTTTTGGGCTTAAGAGTGCTCAGGCGACTTATCAGCACTGTGTGCAGAACTGTCTTCATGGTCAGATTGGGCGCAGTGTTCATGCTTATGTGGATGATATTGTGGTCAAGTCAAGTAAGAAGGAGACTCTGTTGGCTGATTTGAAGGAAACTTTTGATAATCTGTGGGTTTACAAGATGATGCTTAACCCGGCAAAGTGTGTGTTCGGTGTGCCTGCAGGCAAGCTCTTGGGATTCTTGGTCTCCGAGCGTGGTATTGAGGCTAACCCGGACAAGATAAAGGCAATCACTTCTTTGTCTAAGCCAGCGTGCATTAATGATGTTCAGCGCCTGGCGGGTCGTATTGCCGCTCTGAGCCGATTCATAAGCCGCCTGGGTGAGAAAGCCATCCCTCTGTATCAGATGATGAAGAAGACAGACGACTTCGTCTGGAGTGATGCAGCTAATAAGGCGTTTGAGGCACTCAAGAAGCAGTTAGCTGAGCCGCCTGTTTTGGTTGCTCCAGTGGAAAAGGAGCCTTTGCTCTTATACGTGGCGGCTAACAACAGAGCTGTCAGTGCTGCAGTTGTGGTGGAGCGCAAGGAGGCGGGTAAGGAGTACCCAGTCCAGTGGCCAGTTTACTATGTTAGTGAGGTCTTGACGGAGTCCAAGCAAAGATATCCGCATTGGCAAAAGCTGGTGTTTGGTGTATTCATGGCCAATCACAAGCTGAAGCACTATTTCCTTGGGCATCCGATCACAGTGGTTACCTCTGCTCCTTTGGGAGATATCATTCAAAACAGAGAAGCTACTGGCAGGATTGCTAAGTGGGCAATTGAGCTTGGACCTCTTAATTTGAAATATGTGCCCCGGACGGCTGTCAAATCTCAAGCCCTGGTGGATTTTATCAATGATTGGACAGAGTGTCAAGCACCTGAGGAGAAGCCGGATAATACATATTGGACGATTCATTTTGACGGCTCAAGGCAATTGGAAGGATCGGGGGCTGGAGTTGTTTTAACTTCCCCGCGAGGTGACAAGTTTTGTTATGTTTTGAGATTAATGTTTCCTTGTACTAACAATGCAGCTGAGTATGAGGCTTTGCTTCATGGACTCCGTGTGGCCAAGGAGATGAATTTGAGCCGGGTCAGATGCCTCGGCGACTCAGATCTAGTAGCTCAGCAAGTCACTGGCACGTGGGATTCTAAGGACCCCCGCATGGCGGCTTACCGCCAAGCGGTTGATACTATTGCTGGCCACTTCAAGGGCTATCAGGTGGATCATATTGATCGGCGGAGGAATGAGGCGGCTGATGCGTTATCAAGACTGGGATCCCAGCGTAAGCCGGTGCCACCTAATGTGTTCCTGGATGTGTTGCATCACCCGTCGGTTAAGTTACCGTCGGAGGAAGATCTGGCTATACCTGACCCGGAAGGACAATTGGTGGCGGCTCTCCGCGCAATCCCTGATTGGACACTGCCTTATCTGGCATATCTGGCCCGTGGCGAGTTACCTCAAGACGAGACTCTGGCGCGGCAGATCATAAGGCGGTGTAAGTCCATGACCATGGTCAATGGCGAGTTACACACGCGCAGCGTGACTGGCATTTTTCAGCGATGTGTTTCTCCTGAAGAGGGCCGTGAAATCCTGCAAGAGATACATGCCGGCGATTGTGGTCATCACGCCGGGTCAAAATCATTGGTGGCCAAGGCTTTTCGACACGGTTTTTACTGGTTAACAGCTCATAAAGATGCGGAGTACTTGGTCAGTAAGTGCGACGGGTGCCAAAAGTTTGGACGACGTGCCCATGTGCCGGCTCAAGAGTTGCGGATGATTCCAATCACTTGGCCGTTTGCAGTCTGGGGGATTGATATGGTGGGACCTTTTAAGAGGTCTAAAGACAAGAAGACCCACCTTTTGGTAGCGGTTGGCAAGTTTACTAAGTGGGTTGAAGCTGAGTGAGTCAGCAAATGTGATGCAGCAACAACAGTTCAGTTCATCAAAAAGCTGATCTTTCATTTTGGTTATCCTCATAGTATCATTACTAACAATGGCACAAACCTGTCCAAGGGGGCTATGAAGGAGTTTTGCGATGGTGAGCATATCCGCCTCGATGTATCTTCTGTGGCTCACCCACAGTCTAATGGTCAAGCAGAGCGCACTAACCAGGAAATTTTGAGAGGGATAAAACCCCGGCTTATGGTTCCTTTGGAGCGCACGCCGGGTTGTTGGGTGGAGGAGTTACCTTCGGTTCTTTGGAGCATAAGAACCACCCCCAACAGGTCAACAGGCTATACGCCTTTCTTCATGGTTTATGGCGCAGAAGCTGTTCTCCCCAGTGATATTCGTCATGACTCGCCCAGAGTGGCGGCTTACGTGGAAGCTGATAATGAGACGGTGCGTCAGGATGCTTTGGATGCCTTAGACGAAGAACGGGATCTTGCAGCAGCACGGTCCACGATTTACTAGCAAGACCTGCGTCGCTATCATAGCCGCAGGGTCAAGACCCGGACGTTCCAAGAAGGCGACTTAGTACTCCGTTTGATTCAAGACCAGTCAGATATGCATAAGTTATCACCTCCTTGGGAAGGACCATTTTTGATCAGTAGAAATCTCAACAATGGTTCCTACTATCTCATTGATATACGGGAGAGTGACAAGTCACGCACTTCTGGTGAAGAGACTGCAAGGCCGTGGAATATTGCTCACCTTCGGCCATACTATACTTGAGCCGCCAGTCCGGCTCTCATCAATGTACATATCCCTGTCATTGTATATACCATCTTTTATGATATAATAAAGTTGGCATCCCCTTAATTCGGGGCCTCCGCTGATGTCTCGCACTAAATTTCGTGCAAGGAGTTTATTCTTCATCAGGTCACTTGGGGGCTTCCAACCCACTGGGTTTAGCTTTCATACCCTCTTGGCCAGGCTTTACATGCCATGTTCGAGTTAAACCTGCCTGTTTGCAACTTGCTACTCCGCCATGTGACCCGCCGAACTCTTGATAGTCAATCTTTCAAAGACTTTGAACTTGTCAAGGTTTAAACGGCGGCTTTTGTCACGAGAGAGCCGGCTTATAGTGAGCTAGGATAAACTCGCCTTGTCTGCTGTAGTCTCTCCGCTATGTGGTCCGTTCGTACTCTTAGCCATGTTAATCTTTTAAAGACCCTGAACTTGCTAAGGTTTAAACGACGGATTTATGTCATGTGAGAGCCGGCTTACGAGGTTTTAGGCTTTTATGCCTAGCTTCTTTGGAGGCAATACATTTTTTTTACAAAAACAAGAATTATCTTGTCCTGCTGTGCCTTTAAAGCCGGCTTATAGGGCAAGAGATATGCAAGTTGCTTGTTTTTTGCAGGTATTTTTTCATGATAAGATTCTAAGTTTTTTGGGTAACCTCGGCTTAGCATTGCTCATGGAGTATAACCCGCCAGGTGGGTCAAGGCAGTCAGATGATTACATCAAGACAATTATGCTAAGTCGCCAGCATACGAACTGAAAGATATTTAAAGATGCACGAAGGCACATGTGCAGACGATCAAGTTTTCTACTCCTGTTACAAAGCCTCACAGGGCCCAAAATATATGGCTTCCAATTTTTTACAAGTTAAAGGCCTGGCGGCTCAGTTTTGCCCGGGTCGGAATTTTGGAAGAACGGTTCTTCACCTAGCTTGTCAACGGGTCGCCGTGCGCCGGGTCTTCGGGCTCCTGGATCTGAAGGTTGTCCACATCCCAATTGCAGTTGAGTAGAGCTTCAAATTGAGCTTCATCATTCAAGATGGGAGATGGGTCAACGTCAGGAGCGAAGATATGCTTACGCCGTTGGGGAGTCAGATCCTTTGGTTCGAAAGTGGGCGCCCGGATTCGTGCGTTGTTGGCGTCGTAAGCCGCCTGATATGTCTTCAGATCAGTTTCGGTGGCTAGCTGGCTGCCTAACACCCGAGATGCTTTGTGGCAGCGAGCGTAGTCCTCCTGGGTGAATTCTGACCCGTCATCCTTGAGTTGCGGGAAGCCGCCCATCATCTCTTCCGGATGAAGTTCTGGTGCATATGCTAGTGCCCGGCTTAAGGCAGAAATTGTACCCTTACGGGCGGCTGATCTCTTCAGCTTTTCTATCTGCTTCGGGAGGGTAGAGAGGACTTCTAGCACACCTTTCATAAACTTGGGAACGCCCCTCTCAGTCATGACAGCCTTAATGGTGACAAGGGATCCGGCATATAGCTGTTCAGTAAGTGAGTATAGGGCCTTCAACTTCAACAGGCTGTCGTCCAGAAGCTGGCGAGTTCGTTGACCTGCAAAAGGAGATTGAGATTGTAAGTCGCCGGGCGAGTCTCTATGGGATTATGTCAAGCATACATACAAGACAGCAAATACTTACCAAAAACGGCTTCAGTCATCCGGCTTATGTGCTGCTTCAGGCCGGTCAACTCTCCGGTCACAGCTTTAAGACGGCCCTCTGCGTCTTCTGCACGCTTGGTCAGGGCGGTTTGGCTCGTTTCAGCAGTTTTCTTGAAGGTCTCGAGCTCAATTTTAATTTTCTCCAGCTCGGTCAAGGCGATTTGCCACTTGGCGTTAGCTTCCGCTCGGCCCTCTTGTTGTAGTACCAGACTCTTTTTAAGGTCTGTCACATTAGCTTCGGCAATGTTTAAGGATTCCTGCACAAGACAAGTCATAACAAGGCAAAATTATCAGTTTAAATCGCCAGTCCGGCTCATATTGGTCTTTACATATTTGGCAGAGAATCGTTACAAGTCCCAAGCAGATTGCAAGCAATATACTTGGCACTTGGGGCTAATGTGTATCAGTTCTTTCTTATGCAAATAAGGCCCGGATCATCTTCATGAAGATAAACCGGCCCTTGGGGGCTACAATTGGCTCTTATTCTATGATTGAGTGCTGACTCATTACTTACGTAACGACCCGGCCCTTGGGGGCTACACATTGTTCTACAAATCTAAGGAACAAGTTTATAACAAGTGCCGACTCATTATGGGTATAATGACCCGGCCCTTGGGGGCTACATCATTGGTCCATTCAACACTACATAATATTGAAGACCCGGCTTATTTTCAAGAATATAAGCCGGCCCTTGGGGACTATGTAAGGGTATGCAAAGAACAGAGACGTGGCGTACCTCATATTTTTTCTTCATCATCTCTACCAGTTTAGCTTCCATGTCCCGGCTGGCGGCCAGGCGGCTCAAATAGCCTGAGTGCAGTTCATCAGCAGTCAGTTTGGAAAAGATTGGAAAGATCACCTGACTCCTTTTCAGGCGGAGGCGTCTTCTCCTTGGTGACGTGCTTGGTGAGTACGGTGGAAGGGCCCGGAGCTGTATAACCCGTTCCGATAACAATAACCTCTTCTTCTTGAGGTGTGTCATCACCCGGCAGATCATCCATGTATAAATGACCCGACGACGCCGGGTCAGTTTCTAGATGGGCCTCAGGAAGTATCACATCAGCATCCGCCGGCTTGGTAGCCCGAGGAGCTTCGTCATGAGCACCCTCATGAGGTTCAGAAGGATCAGTTTGGGCTTCAGGGGCATTGGTTTTCGCCGGCTCAGAGGTAGCATGATTAGAAGTCGATTCACATGTCTTCCTTTTCTTCGCCTTAGCCCTGTGAAGGAAAAATTTCATGATAAGCTACATACAGAGATAAAAAGTTGATGAACAGCATCAGGATATAAGAAAGTTACCCTGGGTTGATGACAAGGGGAGGCAGCTTGGAGGCGGTTGAGTCGCCAGACGAAGGAGGATTTTCCTGATAACAATTAGAAGCAGTATGAGTAAGTGGCAACGTAAGAATAATATGCATCAGTACATATATAAGCCGGAAGTACCTCGTTGCGACGTTTTCGGCGAGCCGGAGTGTCAGGCAAGCCGGCCGCCAGGTCTTCCGAGCCGTCGCTTCGGGTCTGACATCTGGTGTCATGCTGCTGTTTCTTCAAAAGAAAGTCGAGGTCCAAGTGAGCAAGAGGATGTGAAAACTTAACTCTCCGGATGACCCGTCAGATTTTTTCTGTTGGCAGAGGTTCTGAGTCGGAGGAGATGATAGTTACCTCTGCAGCCCCGGCTTCACTGGCATCCGCCTCTTCCTGAGAAGAGTCAGCGTCAATAAGTTGTATAAAAAGACGACCAAGGGAATCAAGTTCTACCTCTGAGTCGTCCAGGTCAAACAGCTCTTCAGCTGATGGTTTATTTTTGCGAGCCGGAGCTTTAGCTTTGGAGGCCTTGGTTGCTTTACTTTTACTTTTGGAGGTAATGGTTAACCTCTTTTTCCAGAAGGAAGAGCCGGCCTGTATATGATATGTGTGTTGGCAGAAAGGTCAAAATACAATACATGGAATACATCGTTTAAAGAATGAGTAAGGATTAGGATGAAAAGATTCACCTCTGGAGCCGGGTTAAGTGCATAAAAGGGGTTTAACCCCGTCTTGTTGCAGGCGGCTTGAGGTTCTCCCAGCAAGGATTTGACAATAGTATTGAGATCCTGGTCTGTCAGGGGGGGGGGGGTCTGATTGAAGCATTGAGGATCGTTCACTTCACCGGTGTATTGGCACATTAAGGCGCCGCGGCGACTCAACGGCAGAATCCTCCAAGAGACCCAGCAGCGGGTTAGATCAACACATGTTAACCCGTTGGCTAGCAGGGCCCTTATTTTTGAAAAAGTTGGACCATATTTGATGCGCTCTGCGGCAGACATCCGGTCCGGTAGTTCAGTGTCGGTGCTGAGTCGGTAAGGGCGATAACCCGACAGTGGATTCTCTCCCTCTGGGGAGGTGTCTTTGCAATACAACCAGGTTCTGTTCCAATCTTTGGGATGACTCGGCAGAACTGCTGCGGGAAAGAGTACATCCCTCCGTCTCTGAAGAGTGACGCCTCCAAGCTCAAGGCTTAGTCCATCTGCCATTTCTGTCTGGCGGTTCACGTAGAAATATTCCTTGAAGAGGTCAACAGACGACTCTTCTTGCAGATAAGCCTCACAGAGAGTTTGAAACTGGCACAGATTGGTGACGGAATTGGGCCAATGTCTTGAGGGTGCAGTTTGAACAAATGCAGGACATCCCGGAAGAATTTAGACCTGGGCGGTGAGAAGCCACGAAGAAGATGATCTGTGAACACAATGATTTCCCCATCTTCGGGCTTGGGAGTGGTTTCATTGCCCGGAACCCGCCAGTGGATGACATCCTGAGCCGGCAAAACACCCATGGTGACAAATTCCTTGAGTGACTCTTCAGTCACCCCGGACCTTGCCCAGTCGCAGGAAGCTGGGGCTTTAGACATGGCGGCGACTTAAAGGACTACGGGAAAGTGTGAATATATGGCGGGTTAAAAAAAACGCATCATGACCGAAGCAGCTATGACTCTAAAATGGTTATAGGCCGCCGAAGCAGGCTGCGGCATGACAACGAGAGCCGGCGGTATAGTGGCGGGTCAAGTTTGCCAGAGATTATCGGGAAATTACTAAGTGTGGAAAAATAGACTCCAACAATTACAGCTACCGATTTAAGATCTACCGACGGGATAAAAGGAAATATTTACTAAACCCTAAACAGCCGCGGTGGAAGAACAGGTACCGAATACAGGGAGTTTTGAGGAAGATACGATCTACTCTAAACATGGGAAATAAACTAGGCAGAGCATCGCGTGATTTTGCTAAACGTTTCGGAGCCGAAGAGTGTTTCCTATCTAATCAATGAAAAATACCCCGACGAACGGCGATGAACTTGAAGAAACTCCGGCGACCTAATGTGGATCTGAGAGGGTTTAAGATTGAAACCTGAGAAGCGCAGATGGAGCGGCTGAGACGTGGAGTGCTCTGGATGCGATCAGGGTGATGCAGCGGCCAGTGTTGGAGACGACGGCGAGGTCCGGACGGCGCGGTGAGCTTCGGCGGCACGGGCGTCGCAAGGAAGAAGAAGAAGACGGCAGCGGGGGAAAGTGAAAATGATGGGGACCCCCGCGCCTATTTATGAGGAGGTGATGGGATAGCAAACAGTCTGGTGCGGGAATCGAGGAGACACGATGATGATTGACCAAGAAAGTGCCTCGATTCTCGGGCTGGTCATATTAATGAAAAAGATCCGTTGTGACGGTAAAGGAATCTTTTTGATTTTCCTGAGATAACGTCATGTGGGTCATGAAGATTGATCGGAGATGACGTCCCCCATTTTCAGATATGGCGGGTCATGAAGATTTGTCAAAGAATGCAAGATTCGCCAAACAGAAGACTTGAAGATTGACATGAACCAGTTCAAATCAATCTGGGGCCTAATGTTGGGGATATAGCCCCGTGGTGAGACCCGCCCAGGTGGGGCCTGGTCGTGAGGTTGGCGGTTTAGCGGTAAGGTTTAGAAGAGGCTTGCTCAATGGGCCTAGAGGCCCGGAGCCAGAAGACAATGTGTAACCCGGTGGCGTAAGCCGCCGGGGGCGGCTTGCCAGACAAGGCAGGTGTAGTTTGAGGTGGGGTCGGTTATTAAGTATGACCCGACCCGGACTCTTGTAAGCCCAGGGCCTCGACCTGTGTATATAAAGGCGGGTTACCTGGGTGGCTTAGGCCACGAAACCTTTGATCGAGTACTAGGTCAAGCGAATCCGCTCCCTTGTAATCGATATCCAATCAATACAACTCAAAGCAGGACGTAGGCTATTACCTCCTTCGAGAGGGGCCGAACCTGGGTAAACCTGTGTCTTTCGTCCCGACCAACCCCTTCGAGTTAACCGCCGTAGCGATGACTTCACACCTAAGTCCTTTAACCCGGACATCTGCCGTGACAAAACCACGACAGCCGCCCTTGCCCTTCGCGGAGCCCTTGCCATCCTTCTCGCGGAAGTACTGGTCGAAGACGCAGTAGGGATCGAGCTGGATCTGCTCATCGCCGGAGCTGTCCTCGCCGCCGTCGCTGACCTCCTTCTCCTCCTTTGGTGGCAGTCCAGCCATTTCACGGACCGCCCCATTCTGCTCTCGGACGAGGGCGCGCGTGTTCCTCCGCTGTCGTTTCCTCAAAATGCGGGCACAGGTGGCTTCCTCCTCTGCGGCCGCTCGCGCCGCCGCATCAGCCGCCTCCGCCGCCGCCATTTCCGTCGTGATACGGGCCTCGGAGGCCCTTATCCTCTCCTTCCCACGGCGGGGTGTCCGATCCCGGTGGGACTCATAGTCTGTCGGACCGGTGATGGGGAAGGAAAGATTTCCAGCCGCCGGGACCGCGATGATCTAGCCCCAGAGGACCCGAGCGCCCGTTGAGCCGACGCTATGGAGTCGTGCGGGATAGATCCTGCCGTCGGCCGAGCGTTGTCCTCGCGGGTGCGGCGGAGTGCAATGCGGACCGCCATTGCCTCCTCCAACCCGCACGGGATGACACCCCAGTTCATGGATCCGGACTGGTCGGAGTCAGATCCGCTGCTCGCCATGCCCGAGACGACCGAAAATCGCCGGATGTGAGGTTGGGTGGCGGAGGGAGTGAAGAGGAGTGGAGTGTGAACTGGCTAGAGTTTGGCCCGACGAGCGGATGGGGACGATATATGTGGGGTCGATGCGAGCCAGCGCGGGTCAGGCCGACGTGGCGGGCGTGCCCGAGCGCCCATATTCGGCTTCATGTTTGGGTTGATATGAGGGGTGTCGGTCAGTCCGGACGTTTGAGGCCCGTTTGAGGCGTCCGGTTGGGTTAAAATTTCGTGACCGAACGGTTTGCCCAGATCGTATGAGATGGGTTTAGCACCCGGCCTTAGCTTTGAAGATGCCTTGTTCCTTAGTAGATGCTCCACAATTAGTTGCTCTCTGCGTATGGTGCACGCGCCTGTGGCCGCTTGCTCTTTGGCCCGTGCGACACGCTCTCAGCTGTCCAGAGCGGTCTGTATCGTGCCAGTACCCGCTACGACGCAGAATCTGCACTGTATATCTCTTTCCTCCCGGGTGCTGTATAGGGCGCGTTTGGTTGCCTGCATATGGTCTAACCGGGCCCGCGCGGGAAGAAAACAGGCTGATTGGTTACCTGCATACACTATTGGGCTTGCATCGCATGGTTCTTAAAGCAACTCTGGGCCTGCATCCCGAGCTAGTGTCGAATCGACAGTTTGCTAGTGAGCGTGGCCCGAGCGATGGTGTGGAGAGCACGTGGGTGTCTCCCTGAAAACGTGTTAGCTGTTAATCACCTTATCCTCTCGTCCCCTTCCTCCTTCTCTTGTTGCCGTCCGCGCGCCCGCGCAACAGTCATCGCCGCCCTGCCCGCGCTCGCTGCTGGCGCAACAGCCGTCGTTGCCCCCGCCCGCGCTTTTCGTCGGCACGCCCACGCGATCCACGCCGCAGTGGTCGCCGCCTTGCTCTAGGCCAACGGCGCCGCGGAGGAATCCAAATCCCTCATTGCTGACTCCTCGCGCGCCTCGTGTGCAGCTGATTGAGGAATCCATCCAGGTGCCTGTGTGCTTGCTAGCTTGCTCGAGGAATCCATCTAGCTGCTTGTGTGCTTGCTAGCTTGCTTGAGGAATCCATCCAGCCGCTTGTGTGCTTGCTAGCTTGCACGTACGCACAGCTCCGGTGAGTGCTCTTCTCCGACGCCGCCTGCGCCGCCATCCTCAAGTCTCTCCTCTGCGCGGTGAGTGCCTTCGTTCTGCTCCTGATCCTCAACGCCTGCCATGTGCTCGACGGTTTGCTTCGCTGGGTGTTAAATCTCAGACAGTCCAGGGACGGCGCAGTCGGAGAAGAGCACGGCGGACAACGACGGCGGCAGTGACAACGGCGCGGAGTACACAGCCGGTGGACAGCTGCTCCGGCACGAGGCCGGCGACGTTGCTGTGGTCACCGGCACGGTGGCAGACAGGAGGAGCATGACGGCGCTCGCGCCGGCGTTCGGGTCGTCCGCAACTTGGCCTCCTTCCGCCGTCGTGCTAGCCGAGGTGCTCTGCTTTAAGTACAGTCGTTAACTATTAATCATCATGCGAGCCAGACAAGCAAACACCGGGTCGAAATTGGTTTCCGGTGACAAGACCCCTCATGCGGGCAACCAAACGAGGTGCATATGCTGGTTTTTCCTCTGTTTTCCCTCAACCAGGCTCTACTCAACAACACATGCGATGCGGGCATTATTCACTGGAGGCAACGAAACACGCCCATAATCTTTATCCGGCGAGGCGAGCCATGGCAGGGAGGGCAGGGCAACACAACACGGGATGGCGTTGCGCGCGTGCACACCAGGAATCTTTCCCTGTTCATCTTTATTTTTTTTTCTGGAAATCTTCACTTTGCTGTCTATGATCTTCAAGCATGGATCAAGTTGTCCAACCAGTTGAATGCCGACTGATACGATACTACTACCTCCGTCTGGTTTTATTGGTCCCCTTCGTATTTTGCGTCCAATTTTGACCGTAGATTTGACTAACAAATTATGAGTTGTATATCACAAAATTTATATTGTTGAATTCATATTTAAAAGAGGTTTCCAATCATATTATTTTTAAGGTATATAACTTTTTTTTAATAGTTAAATCAAAGGTTAAAATTTGACTTAAACTACAAAGAGGACTAATAAACCAGGACGGAGGTAGTACAAATAACCGCTGACACACGTTTCAGGACAGCCAATAGCATGACGTCACGTCACACATTCCTCGTTCTCGCAGGCTGCGCGCATGACCGCTGCCCTCAGTCGGTCCGAGCTGCGAGCCTGCGGCGGAAAATGTTTCTGCCTCCCTTTGCAGTTTCCGTCCCACACGTATTTTACCTTTCTTCTTTTAGGCAACGCACGTATTTTTACGTACGTGATAGGTCAACCATGGAAGGCATGGGCTCGCGCTACCTGTTGTTATCATGCGGCCCGTGACTCGAATCTAGCCCACCATTATGTTGGCTCCAAAATGTATTGTGGCTGCTGCCATTTGAGAATCACTACCGACTCTAGTAAGGCTTGCACGGCCACATGCGTCACTATAAATGAAAAGATGCTTTTAAGTATACTCCAGGGACAAGGCATTAAAAAGAGCATAAATTGATAGGCACATATGTTTGCCGATATTCTCCTCTCACAAAAAGAAAAAGAAAAACAAATCCAGCCTTCTACCTAAAATTCGATTTCAAATAGCTCCGCAAATCGTCCGCCTTCATTAAAAAAATAATCCGAAAAAAGACTGTAGAAATTTGGGAATTTTGCTTCCGCGCCCGCTTTACCACCACTTTGGCCCACCATTTCCACCGCGGTAAGTAGTAGTCCTACCATTAGCAAGTGCACCACCAACTAACCCCAAACCCCGTCGCATTACCGCCCGCTAACAAAGCGATTAACCCCAAGACGGTCAGGCAGTTTCCGCTCCGTCGTCTTCCCCAGGTCCTCCACCCCGTCGCCTCCCTCCCTCGAACTCCTCGCCCTCGCCGGCTCCCCAACCCCGCCTCCCAGCCCTACTCCCCTCCCACCGGGGGCGCGGAGGAGACCAGCCGCCAGACGTCCCGCCGCCGGATTCGGCCGCCGATCGAGGCTGCGAGTGCGCTGCTTGCCTTCCTTCCGTCGCCTGGACTGGATGGCGGGCCGGTCGCGGGGTCCCTGGTCAGCGTAGCGGGCCATGTTTGCGCCGAGGAAGGTGGAGGACGAGATGGCGCTCGGCAGGCAGAGGACCGTCAGGTGAGCCGCGGCGGCCCTGGCTTCTCGATCTGCTGCTTTTGGTCGGGGATCCAGCATTTAGGACTCTTCTTCGGCGCGAGCTTTGGGGTTGGGGGTGCCGCGGCATCAGTATGATTCGTATCGTTAGTCTGTTAGAGCATGCAGCCGTAGTGTCTTAAATTTTTTGAGGTGTTAAGCTGTGCTAGCATGGAGCTTTTCCCCTTTTTGTTTGATCTGGTCGGTGGAATTTAGCATTTATGAATAAAGTAAAAGGCAGCATCACGTAAACAAATACTGTTGCAGAGAACTAAATCTGTTTTGAAGTACAGTAGTCCTCTGCTTACTTGATATATGATGAAGAATACTTCTTCTGAATAATAAAAAAACTATTACGCATGTTGCTAGCGAGGAATAAGAATTACAGTATTCTGTTGCATTTATCGCGTGTTCTGAATGGTTCAAATGTTGGCGAAATCTGATACTAGAGTCCAACCATTTTTCTTGCTGGTGTCATTCACAGGTTCTATGACGAGGGGAGAAAGCCAGCAATACCGATTCAACAGAAACAGGCAGCATTCGCTGCTAGTAAACTGGGCGTCGCGAGCTCAGGGAAGAACAAGATTTTCGTGGGAGGGGATGCGCAGAGCACCAAGATTTTCGATCCGTCAAGTGACTTCATCTTGACGTGGAACCGCATTTTCCTTTTTTCGTGCTTCCTTGCTCTATTTATAGACCCCTTGTACTTCTACGTGCCAAAAATCGTCTACGGCGACACCTATTCCTGTGTTGGGACAGACACGCATTTAACCATCATCATTACATTCTTCCGATCAATTGCCGATCTCTTGTATGTGATTCACATCATAATGAAGTTCAGAACTGCATTTGTTAAAACTAGCTCAACCTTGCGGGTTTTTGGAAGAGGAGACCTTGTCACAGACCCTAAAGAGATTGCATGGAAATATTTGAGATCTGACTTTGCAATTGATGTGGTGGCTGCATTGCCTTTGCCGCAGGTAACTTGCTAGTCTTCCTTTTTATTCTAATAAGTGGAATATTAACAGTACTAATGAAGTAATGATCCCTGGTTTTAGGATGTTTGTCACGGTTGTAAGTCTTTGTAAGATGATTGAACTCAACTAATTTTCTTCAATGCAGTTGCAGTCCAAACATTTTCTGAAAATAATAGTAGACATAATTCTGTGTGGGGTGCAACACTGGACGGGTCACAATGAAGAAATAGGATAGACATCCAACCGTTCTCTCTAAATCAGTTGCAGCCTAGAAGCACTGCATCTCAATTTCTCATGCATTTATTCTACTTACGTATCTTTACTTTATATGCAGATCATAGTCTGGTATGTGATACCGGCTATCAAGTATTCTAGTGCTGAGCATAACAATAACATTCTGGTGCTTATAGTTCTTGCTCAGTATCTTCCAAGACTATATCTCATATTCCCTTTAACTTATGAAATTGTCAAAGCTACTGGAGTTGTCGCAAAGACTGCCTGGGAAGGGGCTGTATACAACCTGCTACTTTACTTGATAGCTAGTCATGTACGTTATCTGTATGTTTTTGTCTGCAATCTTTCATTGTTTCGTATTGAAGTTCAGCAAATTTCAAGTCAAATGTATCGCTCAAGTTTTCATCTTTTTTTTCCCCTTATGTAGCAAATTTCTTAGAATCCCTGTTCTTCTTCATTCAGGTTCTTGGTGCACTGTGGTACTTGCTATCTGTTGATCGCCAAACAGCCTGCTGGAAAATGAGTTGCAGGAATGAAACTGGGTGTAATATTAGGTACCTAGGCTGTGATACACCGAATCAGACATGGGCTAGTACGACTGGTGTCTTCAGCAAGTGCAATGCTAGTGATGACAACATCTCCTTCGACTATGGCATGTTTCTGCCTGCACTGTCAAATCAAGCGCCTGCTCAGGGTTTCTTGAGAAAGTTCTTCTATTCCCTTTGGTGGGGTTTACAGAATCTAAGGTATTTCTGTGGTGGACATCTTGATATCGAAGTAGGATACTAACTACTAAGTGAGAAACTTAGGTTGCAATTTCCTTTACAAACAGGCGGCTCTTTGATGACGTTATATACTTATTAAGTTGAAAGTTCTGATGAGAACCACAGAGTATTATGTGTTAAAAAAAGTGTTCAGATCTTACTCTTTCAGTTTCGGTTGAATGTACATTGCAAAATTAGCTTAGAAGGTCCTTTAATCTTATCATTATCAGTTGTCAGGATCGATAAGTGGTTCTCTAACACGGTATATTTTTCTTCCATTTTCTGGACAGTTGCTATGGCCAGACTCTTTCTGTGAGCACCTACATTGGTGAGACACTGTACTGTATATTCTTGGCAGTACTCGGTCTTGTCTTGTTTGCGCATTTGATTGGAAATGTGCAGGTACATTTTATACATACTTAGTTTCGCTCTCTATATTGTAGTAGTGTGTTATTCATGAGCATGAAATTCATCATTTCAATCATAATGTATTAATGTAAAACTGTTTTTAGAATATATTATTATCTTACATTATTATTATTCCAGACCTACCTCCAATCTATCACTGTGAGGGTTGAGGAGTGGAGATTAAAGCAAAGAGATACGGAGGAGTGGATGAGACATCGTCAACTTCCTGATGAACTCCGGGAAAGAGTCAGACGATTTATCCAGTACAAGTGGCTTGCAACTCGAGGTGTGAATGAAGAGTCTATATTACAGGTTCTACCAGCGGATCTACGACGTGACATTAAACGCCACCTTTGCCTGGATCTTGTTCGCCGGGTAGATACTTTTACACACTTCTAACAACTGCACGTTTGAAACTTCCAGGTTCGCCTTCTGGACTAGAATTCCTGTTATCATTATCATGTGCTAATCTCTCTTTCTACTGCGAGGTTTCAGGTACCCTTTTTCTCCCAGATGGATGACCAACTTCTTGATGCCATATGTGTGCGTCTTGTATCATCACTGTGCACAAAGGGCACATACATTGTCCGTGAGGGTGATCCGGTGACCGAGATGCTTTTCATCATCCGCGGGAAACTGGAGAGCTCCACAACAAATGGTGGCCGCACAGGCTTTTTCAATTCAACTACACTGAAAGCAGGTGATTTCTGTGGTGAGGAACTTCTTGGGTGGGCTCTTGTCCCGAAGCCTACCGCTAGTTTGCCATCATCCACTCGCACAGTGAAGGCACAAATAGAAGTGGAGGCCTTCTCACTCCAGGCTGAGGATCTCAAGTTTGTGGCCAGCCAATTTAGGCGGTTGCACAGCAAGAAGTTGCAGCACACTTTCCGGTACTACTCACACCATTGGAGAACCTGGGGCGCGTGCTTCATCCAAGCTGCTTGGCGGCGGTACAGAAGGAGGAAGATGGCGGAGGACCTGAGTATGAGGGAGTCGTTCCCCTCCATGAGATCAGAAGACTCGAATGGTGAAGATGACCCTCCACCGAAGAAGAATATCTCTCTAAGAATGATGGCCGGGAAAATCATGGCTGGGAACAGGAAAGGGCTTCAGGCCATAAAAGAGTTGCCAACACTAAAGAAACCGGACGAGCCAGATTTCTCTGTCGAACCCTGCGAGTAAGGTATAATGTTCTACGGTCACTGATCCTCTAGCTCTGCTACCAAGTTAGTCTTCTTTGCTACATGGAGGAGACCGTAATCCGGTTGGAATTTGGATTCGCAGAACCAATTGTGGATGCGAGAATGCTAATTAACACTGAATCCGAAAAATGCATGGCTAGACGCCTGACGAAGTGAGGCTTATAACAGTTTAAATTACATACATGTTTTAGTCACCGTTACGTTGTACATTGAGATGTACTCCGTATCTGTGTTTGTGACATTCTTGGTACCTCAGAATAGGGTGTCTCTACAGTGACTGCCAGTGCTTCAAAGAAATTTCCGACATTGAAGCCATAGCCTGTACCTTGTTGGAGTCTGTAAAGCACGAGGGTTACTACTTTGTTAAAAGTATATAGATATAAACTGTAAAGGCCTTCAATATGAACATCATTGAAATACTGCATATGCCTAATGTGCAAACACAGATACAGGCTTTGTTTGCTGCACTGACTATCGCTAGAATTCAGATGTACCTGTGTTTGTAACATTCTTGGTACCTCAGAACAGGGTGCCAGAGCTTTGAAGCCATAATCTGTTCCTTTTTGGAGCTGTTGCTATTTTGTTGAAAGTATAGAAGACTGCAAAGGCCACTTCAGCAGGAACATCATGTTAATGTTGCATATTCGAATCACACTCTACTTCCCATTGCACCAAGTTCTTGCTGGAGCAATGATATACTGTCACACTGTCAGCAGTTACCTACTGCAAGGCAGTTACACGAGAAGGCAATTATTTTTGCTTCTTTTCTATCCATAAAATGAGTTGTTATTTGTTACTCTATGATATTTTTATTTCTTTGAAGCATTAAACTCTATGTATAAGTTGAGAGAGACCAAATTTTAATTTAAATAATTGGCAAGGGCCGCGCGAACGCGTATCCCCCTCTACCACAAATTATGACATCCACTCTCCCACTTAGGAAGATGGTAGGCCAGCACATCCACCAAGTGCAATGGGGACCACTAGCCTAGGCCACGACTCTTCTTGATCAGCCGTCGACCCCGTCCAGGTAAGTATGTTGCATGGGTGCACTGGGGGCTCATTATATAGCCAGCTCTCCCTCCCTGCCTCCTCTCGATGGCGAGGTGGTACTAATCAAACAAGAATCGCATTTGTGCAGCCGGTGCAAGTTCGTGGGCCTGATTCTGGTGGACTTTCCGTGCTCAGGCCCAGTTCATTGAAAAAACGATCTTCGGTTGTGTGCTTGTTCTTTGCATCCACGGTGATTTCAAATGAATTGTCCTGGGCCGGGAAAATGCATCCACGGTGATTTCAAATGAATTGTCCTGGGCTGAGATGTAGCAAATAATAAATGGAAAAAGGAACAATACCAAATAACCAACTAGTTTAGCAATACCAAATAAGTCAATGGCCTGACAGAATTGTAAATAGAAGTGACTACTCTTGCTCTACGCACTCCCTTGGAATCACTTGTCACATGCGTTTGGTTTCATCATGGACATTAGCCTTTGACGAATCTTTTGATATAAATTATATATATTTTTGTTTAAACAAATAATGTAACTGGTATAATCACTTAATTGATTATTTTTATTGCATACATCAGATGTTTTATCACTAAACAGATATTTAATTTATATGATACATTAATTTTTCAGAAATTAGATACTAACTATATTTTTGCTGCAATTATACGCAAAACTCATATTATGTGAATAAAATAATCCAACTCTTAATATGAAACTTGGAGTAATAAATAAAAGAGAAATATATATTAGTTTATGTCTGAAGTTTGCATTGAATCGACAAGTAGCTACAACTATTTATATTTTTTAATAGTATTGAAATAGATATTAGCACTTGGGTTCACATACAGAATTTACCTATACCTTGGCATGGAAAGAAAAGTAGAAAACAAGTTGGATCGTGTATATCAGATATTGTCCATCTTTCATTGAGAGATGAAAGTATTTAGTAGGAACAGCCTACACGCTTAATGGATTGTAAACAATGTTTAATCACATGGTGTGAAAGTAACGTTCAATTGAAATTAACTCGATGAAAAGTAACCAACAGATTTAACAATACCAAATAAGTTTTCACATGGTATACTTTAACTCGATGAAAAAAAAGGAAGGAAGTTCATAGGAGCTGAGGGCTGAGGAATTAGTTATGAACAATGGACATCCTTTTCATGAAATGGAAATTTACACACAATTGCACCCAGTCTTCAGCGTGCTACAATAACAATTTACACACCCTTTGGTGGGCAATGAAGCATCAGAAAGTACGTGGTGCTATGGTACACAGATACGAAGGAATACACAGGATGGCAGGTGCCTCATGCATTCAGATGACCCAAAACCAAGCGACAAACGAACCGATGACCAGCCCAACCACGAGGAACAGCACTATGACGATCCCTGCGGTCTCAGAGTGGTGTATCGGCACGGCCTTGGGCGCGAGGATCATGAGCACGGAGGTCAGGTACCCGTTGGTGAGCCCGAGAAGGCACGTCAGCACGGTGACAGGGGCCTCGGTGCGGAAGTAGCTGGGTCCGTGCAGGCAGCCATAGAAGAGGGGGTAGAACAGGAGCCTCGCGAACGAACCAGCAACCGCAACATTGGAGTTCTGCAGGAGGTAGAGGGCTGGCAGGCACTTGCCGATGAGATCAAACACGTTGTAGGCGCTGATGAGCATGATGGGGTACCAGTCTTTGAGAGCCTCCGAGTGCACGTCCTCAGTGATGAATCCCGGGAATATGGAGAGGGTGACCGCGTAGATGAGAACGACACCTATACCGTACCACTTCACCCTCCCGACGATGCTCCACAGGGTTGACCTCCAGGCAGGCCCTGTCATGCCGCCGCCCACCTCCGCCTTCTGAGCCCTCTGCTTGATGTTCTTGTAGTACACCACGACGGGAAGCCTGCACGCCACGTTGTAGCACACTATGCAGATGATCATGACCACCATGCCAACCATGAAGTACAGGATTGCGCTTTGCCTTAGCCCAGGGGCGTCCTGAGGGTAGCTCGCTTTTGTGATCACTCGAAGTGCTGAGACAAGTACACCTGTGGAACAACAATCATGAAGAAGACGATGCATCTAGCATTAGCATCAACCCATCACTCACATGAATCCTATATGCATCGTACATTTTGACAAAGAATGTAGTATCAAGTAAGTAGATTTGTCAGGTGCTACCAACTTCCAAAGTCAGCGAAGCACAACCTATATATGCTCCATTGAAAATTGAAACCGCTTCTCTTGGTTCTAACAGATTTTACAGTTTCTACTCTCAAAGTCTTGTCAGCTGGATATATGTCAATCTGGTGCCTGATTTCTGAATGAACGCCCAGACCAGTTCCTACTTTCTAGGGACAATTCAGAGAAGAAAGTACTACTCCCTCTGTAAACTAATATAAGAGCATTTGGATCACTAAAGTAGTGATCTAAACACTCTTATATTAGTTTACGGAGGGAGTACAAAATACGAGTGGGCAGAAACAAACGTGCCAAAAGAAAGAAACAGAGGTACCTGAAGCGGCAGTTCCGGCGACGACAGCCTGCATGTAGCGCTCGGGGAGCTCCCCGGCGAAGCCGATGACGCCGCCCTGCACGAGCGCGTCGGCGACGCCGCACATGACGGTGGCGGCGACGGTGACGTCGAAGGCGCCGTAGAGGCGCGGCGTGCCCTTGACGTAGACGGCGTCCATGACGGGCACGACGAGGAGCGCGAGCGTGAAGAGGGTGAGCCCCGTGTTGATGCGGGCCGGGGCGCTGGACTTGGGGAAGACGAGCACGATGAGGAGCAGCGGGAGGAGGCAGGAGAGCATGTAGGAGACGGAGAAGACGCGGTCGACGGGCGCGCCCGGGTAGAGGTAGGAGAAGTAGTCGACGGCGGTGATGTAGGCGTTCCACGGGAGCAGGAACCCGGCGCCGAGCGTGAAGAAGATGAGGTAGCCCACCCCGAGCCGGTCGGCCGGCGGGGGAGGCGCGCGCTCCGCCTCCGCCGACCCCGCCGGCGGCGGCAGCAGCAGCGCCGTCGTGGCCTCCTCGTCGCCGCCGGCCATGGTGGATTTGGGATCTCGGATGGGTGGACTTGGGGGATCTGGACGGGTGACTTGTTTCTCGTTCCCTGCTCGAGAGAGAGTTTTTTTGGGCTGCTCGAGAGAGAGAGAGTTTCGGCTTTGTGGGCTTTCGTGTGGAGCGAGTTGAGGAGGTTCGCGCCCCTACGCTACGCTATGCGACTTTTAATGGTGCACATGTTGCGTACTTTATTTGTGTGACTGACAGCACTGGGCCAACTGGTGATTCTTTGCTTCATTTGTGTCTTTGCTTTATTTATTTGGCCATGTGGTATCACGCTATCAGCTATGAAAAGTATAATATGTGTCTTTCTTTTTAATAACAACCAGATGAGTCTCCGGGCAGAACAGTCTATCTCTCTCTGTAAAATAATCGATTTTATAACATTGCATTTTTGTGTGTGGGGATTTTTTTCTTTTTTTGCGTGTAGTGTGGGGAATTTCTTAACGTTGCATTAACATTGGCTATACAAGAATCAATACAGAAATCTCTAAAATAACGTTCCTTTTCTTGCTGAAGACCTTCATCAATCCACTGCCATGCTCGACCACACATCCGTCATTTTTTTTAACCTTCTCACTCACGTCGGTTTTCATAAGATAACAAACTCAAAGCCGCGATCGACCCCCCAACCCTCCTTTCCCGAACACATCCTATCCGCTCCTGTCCTCACCACAGTCGTCAACATCGCATTCGGCGTAGCCCACCACCTCTACTTACTTAAAAGAATAGCTAAATGATTATATACGGCCGACCGACCGAGCATTCCATAGGTCGCCTTGCTCGCTCGCAGGTCCCACCCTGATCTCTTAGTGTTTTCTTCCTCTCCCCTTCCCCTCCTCCCTCCTACTACATCTGCACAGCTGCCATTGATTTTTGTTGCCATTCTCGGCCCATCCTTTCTCCCGTCATGCTGCAACTCCCCATCCCTCTTTCCTACTACGACCATCTACAAGGACACCACGACGGGCGCCTTGCAACGAGCATCCCTATCCCTCCTGCTTCAGAGAACGGCCATGCTGCGACACCATCCGATTCCGGTGGTGCGGCCCATGGGGGCGATGTTGAGACGGGTAGATGATGAGTCCCTTTGGTGATCCGGTAACGGATAGCCGAATTGTTCTCAACTTCTTTCCTCAATGAGTGACCTTGAGTTATCAAACCCACAAGAGGGCGTGCACTTATGACAAGGGTTCTATCAAGCTTTTGCGATAGTATTAAATTCTAGTTTTTAGACTGAATCGTAATCAAGTTGCAACATAACAACATCTACAGCCGGACTGGGCAAATCCAGCCCCTTATACGTCCGCGGACGCGCCCGGGCACGTCCGCGGACGCATCCGGACGGCCCCTCATATTTCGCTCACCGCATCCAAATATCTCATATCCAGACTCTCAAATTCATGCAAAACCATGCACGTTGATCACACAAACCATTGTCGCACGTAAATAACAAATGTTGGTACCAAACATAAATAGTATTTACATAAAATTTATTTGAAGTGCACAATCAATCATCTGCTCTTTGATTTCCATTGTGGGTCCACATATGCTCCACCAGATCATTGAGTAGTTGCGCGTGCACCTAATGATCTCGGAGATTCTGATGCATCTACAGAAAGTTCATAAGCTGAGCTGCATCTTGATCTTTCGGGATTTCAACTTGTTCTCCACGTGCTTCAAAATTATTGGTTTGGGCTACACCATCACCCTTATCCTCGACGATCATATTGTGCAAAATAACACAACATCTCATCAGCTGCCACAAAGTTTATGATTCCCACATCATTGCAGCCCCACGAACAATTCCCCAACGAGCTTGCAGCACTCTGAATGCCCTCTCCACATCCTTCCTAGCTGCTTCCTGCATTTTGCGAAGTACTTTTGTTTGTTGCCTTGTGGTTCGGATATGGTCTGCACAAATGCAGCCCACTGAGGATATATGCCACTGGCAAGATAGTATCCCATGTTGTAGTCTCAGCCGTTGATGGTGGTGCACGGCGGTAATTCCCCATTGCAAAGCCTCTTGAACACCGGAGATCGTTGAAGCATGTTGATGTTGTTGTGAGAACCCGACATTCCAAAGAAAGCATGCCAAATCCATAAGTCATGTGATGCCACCGCTTCTAGTATGATGGTGGCCTCTCTGGTGTGACCTTGATACATTTCTCGCAAACCTTTGGGGCAATTCTTCCACTACCAATGCATGCAATGAATGATCCGAGCATTCCTGAAAATCCTCTGGCCTCTCCAATAGCCAACAACTTCTCTGTGTCCTGCATATTTGGTTCTCTCAGATACTCTGCTCCAAACACCTCAACCACAACACGGGAAAACTTGACAATAGTCTTCAGGCATGTGCTCGCCCCCATCCTGACCATCTCACCAACGACATCTGCCGTAGTACCAAGTGCAAGCATTCTCAGAGCAGCCGTGCGCTTCTGCTTGCAGAGAAAGAGAGTTGACCACAACAATCCTTGTCAGCTTGAGGTAGTCATCGTGTGCCTCTATTCCGTCCACAATGCACAAAACAATGGTTTTCGTATGCGAAACGACGATGAAACCATGGATCATCCGGGAAAGTTGGGTTCGGAGCAAAGTAATCCTTCTGGAATAGCTTTGCTCCGGATACCCTATCTCGATTGATCACTCTTCTCCCTTTGATTGAGCCCTTGAAAGTGAGAATATGCTCCACTTGCCGGTCCATTTCCTCTTGCATGGTCATGAGCATGATCATGTCCACTTCTTTGTCTGAATCCGAGGAATCGAAGAACTCGTCTTGAATCATTTGATCAAGCTTCGTCAGTCCATACTCCTCGCCGGACGAAGCATCGGATTCCATCGTTGTCCCTAAAAATTTGACAAAAAATCCGGTCAGACATTGTGTCGAACACATCCAGCACAAGTCGGAGCCAGAGAGTTGCCGGACGTACCGCGGTGTTTCCGGGCTGGCGACGACGTCCTCCGCAGCGAGGATGGGACAGAAGAATGCGCTACCGGAGCTGGCGGGGCAGAGGCTAGGAACGGTGGCGAAGCGCGCGCGGCGGTGGAGCTGCGAGACGGACGACGCGGAGGAGGAAGAAGAGAGCAAATAGCAAATGGATCTGGCAGTTCTCCCGGTGGATTTGGTGTAATTTGCGGTGGGTCAGGCTGTCGGGTCCGACATGGGGGGCGTGCTCGGGCGCCCCCATATCCGCCCTATATTTGGGCTCGATACGAGGGGTGCCGGTCAGTTGAAAGCACATATGCTCCCTTGGAGGTTTTGATAATTCATGACAACATACATTATCTCTTGGACTAACAGTTCTACCTAGTTTATTTCACATTAAGTCCAAAGATTGCTGAGGCTGGGAATTGTGAGGAGGATCCCCAAGAAGGAAAGGAACATCAATTGGCAAAAGCTTCAAGCTTCAAGACTCTACATTTTACTTTATGTGAGAAATCACATTTGAGTCCATAGGAAAGCCAATACTATTAAAAGGGGATGAGGTATCTATGATGATTTGGTTGTTCAAAGTGCTTAGAGATTAGCCATCAAAAACCTCAACATTTCTCCCACAAAATATTCTGTCCAAAACCCTAAAGTCAAATTCGGTGCCACCAACATTTCCCATATCGGCCACACCGAGTTTCCCTTAGACAGAACCCAAGCCAAACCCTAGCAAATCGGTACAACCGAGATTCGCTTCGGTACAGCCGAAAAGTAGTGACCAATCTTCTGGTATCCATTTGCTAAAAATCAGAATTTCCGAGTTTTTCATATCGGTGCCACCGAAGTGAGGAACTGCCCAGGCCAGCCGAATCGGTCTCACTGAGATGCTTTATATCGGTCTCATCGGGAACCCAAAAGTTAGGACATTTTACACTAGTCGGTGCAACCGAGTTTTTACTTTGGGTCTACCGAGTTGGGTAATAATGTTGTAATGGTTGGATTTTTGGATATGGATATATATACCCCTCCACCTCCCTCTCATTCGTAGAGAGAGCACTCAGAACAAGCAAACATTTCTACCATACATTTTCTGAGAGATAACCACCTACTCATGTGTTGAGATCAAGATCTTCCACTCCAACCATATGAATCTTAATTTCTAGCCTCCTCAAGTTGCTTTCTACCCAATCAATCTCTTCTACCAAGCCAAATTCTGTGAGGGAGTGATTGAGTGTTGAGGAGACTATCTTTTGAAGCACTAGAGCAAGGAGTTCATCATCCATGTCACATCTATTACCTTTTGGAGAGTGGTGTCTCCTAGATTGGTTAGGTGTCCCTTGGGAGCCTCCAAAGAGTTGAACCAAGAAGTTTGTAAGGGCAAGGAGATCGCCTACTTCGTGAAGATCTATCCTGAGTGAGGCTAGTCCTTCATGGACGTAAGCCATGGTGGAATAGACAAGGTTGCTTCTTCGTGGACCCCTTATGGGGTGGAGCCCTCCATGGACTCGCGTGATCATTACCCTTCGTGGGTTGAAGTCTCCATCAACGTGGACGTACGATAGCACTATCTATCAGAACCATGGGAAAAATCTTCGTGTTCCCATCGCGTTTGATCTTCTATCTCTACTCCTTACTTACACTTGCATGTGATTACTTTTCGCTACTATACTCGTAGACTTGCATGTGTAGGGTGTGCTAGACTTGCTAGAATTGCTAAAACTTGCCAACCAATAAAATTGGGAAAATGTTAGGTTTTATTTGGTCGAGTAGTCTATTCACCCCCCCCTCTAGACGCCTCTTCTCGATCCCACAATTGGTATCGGAGCTTTGGTCTCCATTGCCATGGTTTTATTACCATTGGAGGAAGATGGATGTGTCTAGTTTGGGGAGTCTTAGCTGTAGAGTGTCTATTCTCAATGGGGAGTACTATAGTCAATGGAAAGACAAAATGCTTGATCTATTTGATGAATTCCATTTGAGCAAATATGTTGATAGTCCCTATGTATCTCCCATTGATCCCTTACATCCTTATCATGAGAAATAAATTGACATGCTTCATAATCTTAGAACCGTCAATCTCATCATTAGAGGATTACCAAGAATCATTTTTGATAAAATGAAAAACTTTGAGTGTGCTTGCACCTTGTGGAAAGATTTGGAGAAAAGATATCCAGACTACTCCTTGAAAAATCTTGATGACATTCTTCATAAAACTATTGCCTTTCACAAAATGAAGCCTAGTGATCCTAATTTTGATAAATACTTGTTTGAGCTTCGTGACCTCCTGCATGCCAAAGGAGATGCCATTACCATCAATAACATCATTGTTGAAGCCATTCACATTCATAATCTTGAACATTGTCATGGTCATAGTTCTAACGACAATCTTGATCTTTGTGACAAGGACCTTTCATTTGATGATGACAATGTGGAACATGGCAACTACGATGAAGATGAGGAGTTTGGCATCGAATATGAGAAGACTATGAAGAATCTGAGTCTCATGGCAAACTTCAAAGACTACATGTCCGGAGGAAAAGAATGAATTCTCGATAGTGGATGCACCGATCATATGATCAGAGATAGAGACATGTTTCATGAGATCACACCAAACCATGGACCGCGTAGGTACGTGATGTTCGGGGACAACTCCAAAGGTAAGGTACTTGGTCTTGGTAAGATGGCCATATCTCATGATAGTTCTATTCAAAATGCAATGCTCGTTGAATCTCTTAAATACAATCTTCTTTCTGTATCTAGACTAGCCGATTTTGGTTTCAATGTCCTATTTACTAAAGTAGATTGCCAGGTGTTTCGTCGAGACAATCATAACATGGTCTTTACTAGTTTCCGTAGCGGTGATCTATATATTGTTGACTTCACTAAGAGAGCCCAACCTTGCACTTGTCTTATAGCAAAATCTTCTAAAGGTTGGCTATGGCATATAAAGTTAGGACATCTTGGTATGCGTAATCTAGACAAGCTCGTTAAAGGTGATCATATACTTGGTGTTAAAGATGTTATCTTTGACAAAGATAGACTTTGTAGTGCTTGTCAAGCTGGAAAATAGGTTGGGGGAAGTCATCCCGTTAAGAACATCATGACTACTAGGAGACCATGATGACCCACAAGTATAGGGGATCAATCGTAGTCCTTTCGATAAGTAAGAGTGTCGAACCCAACGAGGAGCGGAAGGAAATGACAAGCGGTTTTCAGCAAGGTAATTTCTGCAAGCACTAAACTTGTAGGTAACAGATAGTTTGATAACAAGATAATTGATAGCGAGCAAGTAACGGTCACGGTAAACAAGGTGCAACAAGGTAGCCCAATCCTTTTGAGGCAAAGGACAGGCCAGAACAATCACTAGTAATAGGCAAAGTGTTCTTGAGGGTACACGGAAATTTCGTCTAGTCACTTTTATCATGTTGGTTTGATTCGTGTTCGCTACTTTGATAATTTGATATGTGGGTGGACCGGTGCTAAGGTGCTGTTCTTACTTGAACTAACAACCTACTTATGATTAACCCCCTCGCAAGCATCCGCAACTATGAGAAAAGTATTAAGACAAAGTCTAACCATAGCATTAAACATGTGGATCCAAATCAGCCCCTTACGAAGTAGCGCATAAACTAGGGTTTAAGCTTCTGTCACTCTAGCAACCCATCATCTAATAACTACTCCACAATGCATTCCCTTAGGCCCATGAATGGTGAAGTGTCATGTAGTCGACGTTCACATGACACCACTAAGGGAATCACAGCATACATATCATCAAAATATCGAACACATATCAAATTCACATGATTACTCGCAACATGACTTCTCCCGTGACCTCAAGAACAAAGGTAACTACTCACAAATAATAATCATGCTCAAGATCAGAGGAGTATTGAATAGCATAATGGATCTGAACATATGATCTTCCACCAAATAAACCATATAGTAATCTACTACGCAAGGTAATCAACACTACCAGTCACCCACAGGTACCAATCTGAGGTTCCGGTACAAAGATTGAACACAAGAGATGAACTAGGGTTTGAGAGGAGATGGTGTTGTTGAAGATGTTGATGAAGATTGGCCTCCCAAAGATGAGAGGGGTGTTGGTGATGACGATAGCTTCGATTTCCCCCTCCGGGAGGGAAGTTCCCCCGGCGGAATCGCTCCGCCGGAGGGCAAAAATGCTCCTACCCAAGTTCCGCCTCTAGGCGGCGGCGCTTCGTCCCGAAAGTCCTCCTCTGATTTTTTCTAGGTCAAAAGTGACCTTATACCAGAAGATGGTCACCGGACAGGCTGAGCACAACCCATCAGGGCGTGCCCAGGGGGGCCTGGCGCGCCCTGGTGGGTTGTGCCCACCTGGGAGGCCCCCTCCGGTGGTTTTCAGCTCTAGTATTTTTTATTAAATGCAAAAATAATCTCCGTAAAATTTCAGCTTCATTGGAGTTGTGCAGAATAGGTATCTCTGACGTGCTTTTCTTGGGTCCAGAATTCCAGCTGCCGGTATTCTCCCTCCTTGTGTAAACCTTGCATATTATGAGATAAAAGGCATTAGAATCACTCGCCAAAGCATTATTATTCAACAAAACAAAGTAAATAACAGTAGGAAATCATGATGCAAAATGGACGTATCAGGCCACTCGAGTTACTTCATATGGGTCTCTTTGGTCCCAATGCTTACAAGAGCCTTGATGGAAATCATTTTGGTCTAGTTATAGTTGATGATTTTTCCAGATTTACGTGGGTATTCTTTCTTGATGACAAGTCGCTGGTTCAAAAGATCTTCAAGAACTTCGCTCGGAAGGCCCAAAATCAATTTGAAGTGAAGATCAAGAAAGTTTGAAGCGACAACGGATCTGAGTTCAAGAACACTAATGTGGATTACTTTCTGGACAAAGAAGGAATCACACATGAGTTCTCGGCTACGTACACCCCTCAACAAAATGGAGTTGTTGAGAGGAAGAACTGGACTTTCATAGAGATGGCTAGAACAATGATCGACGAGTACAAAACTCCAAGACACTTTTGGGCGGAAGCCGTGGAAACAGCTTGTCATGCAACAAACCGACTCTATCTACACAAGCTTCTCGGTAAAACTGCATATGAGCTACTCACCGGTAACAAACCCCAAGTTGGATACTTTAGGGTATTTGGCTTAAAGTGCTACATTCTTGATAAGAATCGCCGTTCTAAATTTGCTCCTAAATCTCATGAAGGTTTCCTACTCGGTTACGGATCATACTCTCGTACTTACCGTGTCTACAACAACTTCACTCGAAAAGTTGAAGAGACGGTAGATGTGAAGTTTGATGAGACTAATGGTTCACAAGTCGAACAATTGCCAACTGATGTAGGAGATAAGGAACCTTCGGAAGCCATTCAAGACTTGTCCATTGGCAAGATTAGTCCCATAGAGGTGAAGGTAAGTACTTCATCGACACAAGTGGAAGCTCCTACCTCGCGTCAAGGTGAACCACACAATGACATGGAGGCATCCACAAGCGGTACACACCAAGATGAAGAGGAAGAAGAAGTACATCAAGATGATCCACCTCAACCTCTGAAAGCACATATGCTCCCTTGGAGGTTTTGATAATTCATGACAACATACATTGTCTCTTGGACTAATAGTTTTACCTAGTTTATTTCAAATGAAGTCCACAGAGAGGATTGGCCATGGAATGTGTGGAGAATCCCCGTGGAAAGAAGAAGAAGGAAAGGAATATGATTGGCAAGACATCAAGCTACAAGACTCTACATTTTGCATTCTGTGAGAAATCAGTTTTGAGTCCATAGGAAAGCCATTACTATTAAAAGGGGATGAGGTATCTATGATGATCTGGTTTCTCAAGTGCCTAGAGTTAGCCACCAAATATACACATGAAATTCTCCCACAAAATTCTCTGTCTAAACCATATGACGTGGCTTGAGACCGCGTCGGTATTTCCCCCAAAGAGGAAGGGATGATGCAGCACAACTACGGTAAGTATTTCCCTCAGTTATGAAACCAAGGTTATCGAACCAGTAGGAGAACCAAGCAACACTATGTAAACGGTACCTGCACACAAAGAACAAATACTTGCAACCCGACGCGTAAGAGAGGTTGTCAATCTCTCCACGGTAAAAAGATAGATTAGTTTATATGAGATTGGATAAATAGATCGCACAAGAACACAAAATAAAAGAAGCAAATAAAAAGTGCATCAAGGTATTTTTGGGTTTTTGGAATAATAGATCTGAAAACAAAAGTGGCAAATGATAGATCGGAAAGCAATATGTTGAAAGAATACACCCGGGGGCTGTAGATTTCACTAGTGGCTTCTCTCATGAGTATAGCACATGGTGGGTAAACAAATTACTGTTGGGCAATTGATAGAAGATCAAATAATCATGACGATATCCAAGGCAATGATCATTATATATGCATCACGTCCAAGATTAGTAGACTGAAACGATTCTGCATCTACTACTTTTACTCCACACATCGACCGCTATCCAGCATGCATCTAGTGTATTAAGTTCATGGAGAAACGGAGTAACGCAATAAGAACGATGACATGATGTAGACAAGATCTATTCATGTAGGAATAGACCCCATCTTGTTATCCTTAATAGCAACGATACATGTGTGCCTCGCTGCCCCTTCTGTCACTGGGAGAGGACACCGCAAGATCGAACCCATCACAAAGCTCCTCTTCCCATGGCAAGAAAAATCGATCTAGTTGGCCTAACCAAACCAAAGATTCGAAGAAGAAATATGAAGCTATAAGTAATCATGCATATAAGAGATCAAAGAAGACTCAAATAATATTCATGGATATAAAATGATCATGAACTCAAAATTCATCGGATCCCAACAAACACACTCCAAAAAGTCATTACATTAAATAGATCTCCAAGAGACCATTGTATTGAGAATCAAAAGAGAGAGAGAAATCCATCTAGCTACTGCCTACGGAACCGTAGGTCTATGGTGGACTACTCACACATCATCGGAGAGGCACCAATGAGGATGATGAACCCCTCCGTGATGGTGTTAGATTAGATCTCGCGGTTCTGGAACTTGCGGCGGCTGGAAGTGTATTTCGTCGACTCCTCTAGGGTTTCTGGAATATTTGGGTATTTATAGAGCTCAGAGGCAGTGGAGGAGACTCCCGAGGGAACCACAACCCATCAGGGCACGTGAGGGGCCTCCGACATGCCCTGGTGTCTTGTGGGCCCCATGGGCCACCCCCAGGTGCTTCTGTGGCTCCCAAGTTGTCTTCTGGTCCAAAAAAATCTCCAAAAAGTTTCGTGGCAATTGGACTCCGTTTGGTACTGATATTCCGCAAAGTAAAAAACAAGGAAAAAACAACAACTAGCACTGGGCACTATGTCAATAGGTTAGTCCCAAAAAATGATATAAAGTTGCTATAAAATGATTATAAAACATCCAGGAATGATAATATAACAGCATGGAACAATCAAAAAATTATAGATACGTTGGAGACGTATCACCCTACCAATCAAAATTGGTGCCACCAAGTTTTCAGATTCGGCCCTACCGAGTTTACCCTAGGCGGATCCTAAGCCAAACCCTAAGGTCTTGGTGACACCAACTTTCACTTTCGGTGAAACCGAAATCAGTGACCAACTTTCGGGTAACCCATTTCTAAGAATCGGAATTTCCGAGTTTTGGAAATCGGTCTCACCGAGATTTGGAAACTGCCTAGGTCAGCCAATTCGGTCACACCGAGATTTATATATCGGTCTCACCGACACACCAAAAGTTGCCACATTTTGCACTATTCGGTGCAACCGAGTTTTTACTTCGGTTCCACCGAGTTGGGCAATAATGTTATAACGGTAAATTTTTGGAGATGCCTATATATACCCCTCCACCTACCTCTCACTTGTAGAGGAAGCACTCAGAACAAACCAACACTTGCCCTATCCATTTTTCTGAGAGAGAGACACATACTCATGTGTTGAGATCAAGATCTTCCACTCTAACCATATGAATCTTGATTTCTAGCCTCCCCAAATTGCTTTCCACCCAATCAACCTTTTCTACCAAGCCAAATCTATGAGAGAGTGATAGTGTATTGAGGAGACTATCTTTTGAAGTACAAGAGTAAGGAGTTCATCATTGTTACCACATCTATTACCTTTTGGAGAGTGGTGTCTCCTAGATTGGTTAGGTGTCGCTTGGGAGCCTCCATCTTTGTGTGTGGAGTTGAACCAAGAAGTTTGTACGGGCAAGGAGATCGCCTACTTCGTGAAGATCTACCCCGAGTGAGGGTAGTCCTTCGTGGACGTAAGGCATGATGGAATAGACGAGGTTGCTACTTTGTGGACCCTTATGGGTGGAGCCCTCCGTGGACTCTCGCGACCGCTACCCTCCGTGGGTTGAAGTCTCCATCAACGTGGACGTACGATAGCACCACCTATCAGAACCACGGGAAAAATCTTCGTGTCTCCAATTGCGTTTGATCTTCCTATCTCTACTCTTTGTTACATGTGTTTGTCTTTACTTTCCGCTGCTACACTTGTTGACTTGCATGTGTAGGGTGCACTAGACTTTTTAGAATTGCTAAAATCTGCCAAACATTAAAATTGGGAAAAGTTTAGGTTTTTAATTTGTCAAGTAGTCTATTCACTCCCCTCTAGACGTCCCTTCTCGATCCCACAACCTCCTTCACCACTTCAACAAGCAAACGAGACCTTCAACAACAATGAAGAAGAATATGATGATGAGGAAGCTCCATCATACAACAAGCAAAAGCTACCTCGTGTTCGAGCAAGAGTGGACAAGAATCATCCCATAGAGCAAATTCTTGGCGACATAAGAAATAGGAGAATCACTCGCTCTAAAACTCGTTTAGCTAACTTTTGTGAGCATTACTCATTTATCTCTAGTATTTAGCCTATGAAGGTGGAAGAAGCTCTTGAAGACCCGGATTGGGTGAATGCCATGCACGAGGAGCTACACAACTTCGAGAAGAATGAAGTTTGGACCCTCGAGGAGAAATCAAGGATGAGCACAACATCATTGAAACAAAATGGGTGTTTCGCAATAAGCAAGATGAAGACGGTCAAGTGGTACGCAACAAGGCTCGTCTAGTGGCACAAGGCTACACTAAAGTCGAAGGTATGGACTATGGGGAGACTTACGCCCCCGTTGGTAGACTTGAGGCCATTCGCATACTTCTTGCCTATGCTAATCACCATGATATCACTCTTTACCAAATGGACACCAAAAGTGCTTTTCTAAATGGTGAACTTGAGGAGGAAGTTTATGTTAAACAAACTCCCGGCTTTGTGAACCCTAAGAAACCTAATCATGTCTATAAACTTCGCAAATCTCTCTATGATCTTAAACAATCCCCTCGAGCTTGGTACAAATACTTAATGAAGTTTCTCTTAGAAAAGGGTTTTGAGATTGGTAAAATTGATGCAACCTTATTCACTAAAAGAGTTAATGGTGAATTATTTGTGTGACAAATTTATGTGGATGATATTATCTTTGTATCTACTAACCCACATTTTAGTGAGAAATTTGGAAGTTTTTTGTCCAAGAAATATGAGATGTCTATATATACCCCTCCACCTACCTCTCACTCGTAGAGGAAGCACTCAGAACAGACCACCACTTGCCCATCCATTTTTCTGAGAGAGAGACACCTACTCATGTGTTGAGATCAAGATCTTTCACTCCAATCATATGAATCTTGATTTCTAGCCTCCCCAAGTTGCTTTCCACCCAATCAACCTCTTCTACCAAGCCAAATCTGTGAGAGAGTGATTGTGTGTTGAGGAGACTATCTTTTGAAGCACAAGAGCAAGGAGTTCATCATTGTTACCACATCTATTACCTTTTGGAGAGTGGTGTCTCCTAGATTGGTTAGGTGTCGCTTGGGAGCCTCCGACTTCGTGTGTGGAGTTGAACCAAGAAGTTTGTACAGGCAAGGAGATCGTCTACTTCGTGAAGATCTATCTCGAGTGAGGCTAGTCCTTCGTGGACATAAGACGTGATGGAATAGACGAGGTTGCTACTTTTTGGACCCTTATGGGTGGAGCCCTCCGTGGACTCTCGTGACCGCTACCCTCCGTGGGTTGAAGTCTCCATCAACGGGGACGTACGATAGCACCACCTATCGGAACCACGGGAAAATCCTTCATGTATCCAATTGTGTTTGATCTTCCTACATCTACTCTTTCTTACATGCGCTTGTCTTTACTTTCTGCTGCTACACTTATTGACTTGCATATGTAGGGTGCACTAGACTTGTTAGAATTGCTAAAATTTGCCAACCATTAAAATATGGAAAAGGTTAGGTTTTTAATTTGTCAAGTAGTCTATTCACCCCCCTCTAGACATCCCTTCTTGATCCCATAATTGGTATCAGAGCTTTGGTCTCCATAGCCTTGGTTTTATCATCATTGGAGGAAGATGGATGTGTCTATTTTGAGGAGTCTTAGTTGTAGAGTGCCTATTCTCGATGGGGAGTACTATAGTCAATGGAAATATGAGATGCATAATCTATTCAATGAATTCCATTTGAGCAAGAATGTTAAGAGCCCTTATGTGCCTCCCATTGATCCCTTACATCCTTCACACGAACAAGAAATTGACATGCTTTGTAATCTTAGAAATGTTAATCTTATCATTAGAGTATTGCCAAGAATTGTGTTTGATCAAATGAGAAACCTTGAGTGTGCTTATACCTTGTGGAATGATTTAGAGAATAGATATCCAAACTACTATTTGAAAAATCTTGATGTCATTCTCCATAAAACTATTGCATTTCACAAGATGAAGCCTAGTGATCCTAAGTTCGATGACTATCTTTTCGAGCTTAGAGACCTCATGCGCGCTAAAGGAGATGTCATAACTATTAACAATATTATCGCTGAAGTCATCCGCATTCATAATCTTGAACATTGTCATAATCATAATTCTAACGAACCTCTTGTCTCTTATGATGAGGATATCCCACTTGAAGATGATAGGGTGCAACGTGGCTACTATGATGAAGATGAGTTGTTCGACATCGAGTATGAGAAGACTGAAGAATCTAAGTCTCATGGCAAAGTTCAAGGATTACATGTCCGGAGGAAAAGAGTGGATTCTCGACAGTGGATGCACCGATCACATGACCGGAGATAGAGACATGTTTCAAGAGATCACACCAAACCATGGACGACGAAGGTATGTAACTTTTGAAGACAACTCCAAGGGTAAGGTACTCAGTCTTGGCAAGGTGGCCATATCTCATGATAGCTCCATTCAAAATGTCATGCTTGTTGAATCCCTTGGCTACAATCTTCTATCCGTATCTAGACTAGCCGACTTCGGTTTCAATGTGCTATTTACTAATGTTGATTGCCAAGTGTTTCAATAAGATAATCATAGCATGGTCTTTACCGGTTTTCGTAGAGGTGATCTATACATTGTTGATTTCACTAAGAGATCCAAACCTCGCACTTGACTTATTAAAAAATCTTCTAAAGGTAGGCTTTGGCATAGAAGGCTAGGACATGTTGGTATGTGTAATCTCGACAAGCTCATCAAAGGTGATCATATACTTGGTGTTAAAGATGTTATCTTTGAAAAAGATAGACTTTGTAATGCTTGTCAAGCAGGAAAACAAGTAGGTGGAAGTCATCCCATAAAGAACATCATGACTACTAGGAGACCACCGGAGTTGCTTCATATGTATCTTTTTGGTCCCAATGCTTACAAGAGACTCGGTGGAAATTCCTTTGGTCTAGTTATAGTTGATGATTTTTCCAGATTTACATGGGTATTATTTCTTGATGACAAGTCACAGGTGCAAAAGATCTTCAAGAACTTCGCTCGCAAGGCTGATACGTCCATTTTGCATCATGATTTTCTACTGTTATTTATAATGTTTTTATGCACAATAATGCTTTATGGAGTAATTCTAATGCTTTTTCTATCATAATATGCAAGGTTTACATAGAGGGAGAATGCCGGCAGCTGGAATTCTGGACCTGAAAAAGCATGTCAGAGACACCTATTCTGCACATCTCCAAATAAGCTGAAACTTCACGGAGAATTATTTTGGAATATATATAAAATATTGGAGAAAATAACTACCGGAGGGGGTCCACCTGGTGACCACAAGACACCAGGGTGCGTCAGCCCCCCCAGGCGCGCCCTGGTGGGTTGTGGCCAGCCCGGCCCACCTTCGGTGCCCATCTTTTGGTACTTAAGGTCTTTTGACCTAGAAAAAATCAAGAGGGGACTTTCGGGATGGAACGCCACCGTCTCGAGGCGAAACTTGGGTAGGAGCACTTTTGCACTCCGGCAGAGCGATTCCGCCGAGGGAACTTCCCTCCCTGAGGGGGAAATCGAAGCCATCGTCATCACCAACAACCCTCTCATCTTTGGGAGGCCAATCTTCATCAACATCTTCAATAGCACCATGTCCTCTCAAACCCTAGTTCATCTCTTGTGTTCGATCTTTGTACCGGAACCTCAGATTGGTACCTGTGGGTGACTAGTAGTGTTGATTACATCTCGTAGTTGATTACTATATGGTTTATTTTGTGGAAAATTATATGTTCAGATCCATTATGCTATCTAATACCCCTCTGATCTTGAGCATGAATATCATTTGTGAGTAGTTACCTTTGTTCTTGAGGTCACGGGAGAAATCATGTTGCAAGTAATCATGTGAAGTTGATATGTGTTCGATATTTTGATGATATGAATGTTGTGATTCCATTAGTGGTGTCATGTGAACGTAGTCTACATGGCACTTAACCATCTTTGGGCCTAAGGGAATGCATTGTGGAGTAGTTATTAGACGATGGGTTGCTAGAGTGATAGAATCTTAAACCCTAGTTTATGCGCTATTTCGTAAGGGGCTGATTTGGATCCAAATGTTTAATGCTATGGTTAGATTTTATCTTAATACTTTTCTCGTAGTTGCGGATGCTTGCGAGGGGGTTAATCATAAGTGGAAGGTTTGTTCAAGTAAGAACAGCACCCAAGCACCGGTCCACCCACATATCAAATTATCAAAGTAGCGAACGCAAATCAAACCAACATGATGAAAGTGACTAGATGAAATTCCCGTGTACCCTCAAGAACGCTTGCTTATTATAAGAGACCGTTTTGGCCTGTCCTATGCCACAAAAGGATTGGGCTATCTTGTTGCACTTTATTTACCGTTACCGTTACTTGCTCGTTACCAATTATCTTGCTATCAAACTACCTGTTACCTACAATTTCAGTGCTTGTAGAAATTACCTTGCTGAAAACCGCTTGTCATTTCCTTCTGCTCCTCGTTGGGTTCGGCACTCTTACTTATCAAAAGGACTACGTTCGACCCCCTATACTTGTGGGTCATCAAGGCTCTTTATTGCGCCGTTGCCGGGGAGTGAAGCGCTCTTGGTAAGTGGAAATCGGTATGGAAAAACTTATACTACGTTCTGAAATTTATTGTCACTTGCTACTATGGAAAACAATCCTTTGAGGGGTTTGTTCGGGGTATCTCCACCTCGACCTGAACTACAATTAGTTGCCCCTCAACCTACTGCACCTATTGAAAATATTGGTTATGAAATTCCTTCGGCTATGATAGAACAACTGCTAGCTAATCCTTATGCAGGAGACGTAACTAAACATCCTGATATGCATCTAATACATGTGGATGAAATTTGTGGATATTTAAGCTTGCAGGTTTACCCAGAGATGAAGTTAAGAAGACGGTTTTCCCTTTATCTTTTAAGGGAAAAGAATTGACATGGTATAGGCTATGTGATGATATTGAATCATGGAACTGGAATCGACTGAAATTAGAATTCCAGCAAAAGTTTTATCCTATGCATCTAGTTCATCATGATCGGAATTATATATATAATTTTTGGCCTCGTGAAGGAGAAAGCATCGCTCTAGCTTGGGGGAGGCTTAAGTCAATGTTATATTCATGCCCCAGTCATGAGCTCTCGAGAGAAATTATTATTCAGAATTTTTATGCTCAGCTTTCTCATAATGATCGATCCATGCTCGATACTTCTTGTACTGGTTCTTTTATGAAGAAGACTATTGAATTCAAGTGGGATCTCTTAGAAAGAATTAAACGCAACTCTGAAGATTGGGAACTCGACGAAGGTAATGAGTCAGGTATTAATCTTAAGTTTGATTGTTTTAAATCTTTTATGAATACCGATGCTTTTCACAAGTTTAGCACTAAATATGGACTTGACTCTGAGATAGTAGCCTCTTTCTGTGAATCATTTGTTACTCATGTTGACCTCCCTAAGGAGAAGTGGTTTAAATATCATCCCCATATTAAAGAAGAAATTAAAGAACCGGTCATAGCTAAATATGAAACTATCATTTACAATGTTGATCCAGTTGTGCCTACTGCTTATATTGAAAAACCACCTTTCCCTGTTAGGATAAAGGAACATGCTAAGGTATCAACTATGGTTCGCAAAAGTAATATTAAAGCACCTAAGCCCTCTGAACAAATTAAAGTAGAACCTAGTGTTGCTATGATTAAAGATCTCTTGGTAGAAAATATTGATGGGCATGTTATTTACTTCTGGGATGAAGCTGCTAGAATTGCCAAACCCGATGAAAAAGATAAACATAGACCCATAGTTGGCATGCATGTTGTCTCAGTTAAAATAGGAGATCATTGCTATCATGGTTTATGTGATGTGGGTGCTAGTGTGAGTGCTATTCCTTTTACCTTATACCAAGAAATTATGAATGATATAGCACCCGCCGAAATAGAAGACATAGATGTTACTATTAAACTTGCTAATAGAGACACCATCACACCACTTGGGATTGTTAGAGATGTTGAAGTCTTGTGTGGGAAAATAAAATATCCTACTGATTTTCTAGTTCTTGGTTCCCCACAAGATGACTTTTGTCCCATTATCTTTGGTAGACCTTTCTTGAACACTGTTAATGCTAAGATAGATTGTGAAAAACAAATTGTCGGTGTTAGTTTTGGTGATATGTCTCATGAGTTTAACTTTTCCAAGTTTCGTAGACAACCTCATAATAAAGAATTATCTAGTAAGGATGAAATAATTGGTCTTGCTTCTATTGCCGTACCTCCTACCGACCCACTAGAACAATATTTGCTAGACCATGAAAATGATATGCACTTGCATGAAAGAAATGAAATAGATAAAATTTTCTTTGAACAACAACCTCTCCTAAAACACAATTTGCCTATTGAAACTCTAGGAGGTCCTCCTCCACCTAAAGGTGATCCTGTGTTTGAATTAAAACAATTTCCTGACACTTTGAAGTATGCTTATCTTGATGAGAAAAAGATATATCCTATTATTATTAGTGCTAACCTTTCAGAACATGAAGAAGAAAGATTATTAAAAATTCCGAGGAAGCACCGGGCTGCTATTGGATATACTCTTGATGATCTTAAGGGCATTAGTCCCACTCTATGTCAGCACAAGATCAATATGGAACCTGATACTAAACCCGTTGTTGATCACCAACGACGTTTGAATCCTAAAATGAAAGAAGTGGTAAGAACTGAAATATTAAAGCTTCTGGAAGCAGGTATAATATATCCCATAGCTGATAGTAGATGGGTAAGTCCCGTTCATTGTGTCCCTAAGAAGGGAGGTATTACTGTTGTTCCTAATGATAAGAATGAACTTATCCCACAAAGAATTGTTACTTGCTATAGAATGGTAATTGATTTTAGAAAATTAAACAAAGATACTAGAAAAGATCATTACCCTCTACCTTTCATCGATCAAATGCTAGAAAGATTATCTAAGCACACACACTTTTGTTTTCTGGATGGATATTCTGGTTTCTCTCAAATACCCGTATCACAATCTGATCAAGAGAAAACCACCTTAACTTGTCCTTTTGGAACCTATGCTTATAGATGTATGACTTTTGGTTTATGCAGTGCACCTGCTACCTTTCAAAGATGTATGGCTGCTATATTTTCTGATTTTTGCGAAAAGATTGTGGAGGTTTTCATGGATGATTTTTCCGTTTACGGAACTTCTTTTGATGATTGCTTAAGCAACCTTGATCGAGTTTTGCAGAGATGTGAACGAACTAATCTCGTCTTGAATTGGGAGAAGTGCCACTTTATGATTAATGAAGGTATTGTCTTGGGGCATAAAATATCTGAATGAGGTATTGAGGTGGATAAAGCTAAAGTTGATGCAATTGAGAAAATGCCATGTCCTAAAGATATTAAAGGTATTCAGAGTTTCCTTGGTCATGCTGGTTTCTATAGGATGTTTATTAAAGACTTCTCTAAAATTTATAGGCCTCTTACTAATATTTTACAAAAGGATATTCCATTTATTTTTAATGATGATTGTGTAGAAGCCTTTGAAACACTCAAGAAAGCCTTAACTTCTGCACCTATTGTTCAACCTCATGATTGGAACTTGCCTTTTGAAATTATGTGTGATGCTAGTGATTATGCTGTTGGTGCTGTTCTAGGAAAAAGAGTTGATAAGAAATTAAATGTTATCCATTATGCTAGCAAAATTCTAGACAGTGCCCAAAGAAAGTATGCTACTACTGAAAAAGAATTTTTAGCAGTTGTGTTTGCTTGCGATAAATTTAGATCTTACATTGTTGATTCCAAAGTTATTGTTCACACTGATCATGCTGCTATAAAATATCTTATGGAAAAGAAAGATGCTAAACCTAGACTCATTAGGTGGGTTCTCTTGCTTCAAGAATTTGATTTACATATCACTGATAGGAAAGGAGCTGAGAACCCTGTAGCTGATAACTTGTCTAGGTTAGAAAATATTCTTGATGACCCACTACCTATTGATGATAGTTTTCCTGATGAACAGTTTGCTACAATAAATGTTTCTCAAAACACTCCTTGGTATGCTGATTATGCTAACTACATTGTTGCTAAATATATACCACCTAGTTTCACATACCAACAAAAGAAAAAAAATCTTCTATGATTTAAGACATTACTTTTGGGATGACCCACATATTTATAAAGAAGGGGTAGATGGTATTATTAGACGTTGTGTACCTGAGCATGAACAGGAACAAATCCTACGGAAATGTCATTCCGAAGCCTATGGAGGACATCATGCGGGAGATAGAACTGCTCACAAGGTATTGCAATCTGGTTTTTATTGGCCTATTCTCTTCAAGGATGCCCGTAAGTTTGTCTTGTCTTGTGATAAATGTCAAAGAATTGGTAATATTGGTAAGCGTCGGGAAATGCCTATGAATTATTCACCTGTTGTTGAACCATTTGATGTTTGGGGTTTTGACTATATGGGACCTTTTCCTTCCTCTAATGGGTATACTCATATTTTGGTTGGTGTTGATTATGATACTAAGTGGGTAGATTCCAACTAGTAGCGCTGATCATAACACCTCCATTAAAATTCTTAAAGAAGTTATTTTCCCGAGTTTGGAGTCCCTAGATATTTAATGACTGATGCTGGTTCACACTTTATTCATGGTGCTTTCCGTAAAATGCTTGCTAAATATGACGTTAACCATAGAATTGCATCACCCTATCATCGTCAATCTAGTGGTCAAGTTGAACTTAGCAATAGAGAAATAAAATTAATATTACAAAAAACTGTCAATAGGTCCCGAAAGAATTGGTCTAAGAAACTAGATGATGCACTTTGGGCCTATAGAACAGCTTATAAATATCCTATGGGTATGTCTCCATACAAAATGGTATATGGAAAAGCTTGTCATTTGCCTCTAGAGTTAGAACATAAAGCATTTTGGGCAATTAAAGAACTCAATTATGATTTCAAACTTGCCGGTGAAAAGAGGTTATTTGATATTAGCTCACTAGATGAATGGAGAATGCAAGCTTATGAAAATGCCAAACTGTTCAAAGAAAAAGTTAAAAGATGGCATGACAAAAGAATCCAAAAGCGGGAATTCAAAGTTGGAGAATATGTTCTCTTGTACCACTCTCGTTTTAGATTTTTTGCAGGAAAGCTTCTTTCCAAAGGGGAATGACCATATATTATCGAAGAGGTTTATTGTTCTGGAGCTATCAAGATTAATAATGCCGAAGGTACTAACCCGAAGGTGGTCAATGGACAAAGAATTAAACACTATATCTCAGGTACGCCTATTAATGTTGAAAGCAATATTATCCAAACCATGACACCTGAGGAACACATAAAAGAAACCTTCCGGAACACTCCAGAATCCTGAAAAAGAGGAGGTACGTGATACGGTAAGTAAACGGACTCCGAAGAATCCGCAAAAATATTTTTTTGTTAGTTTTGGAATATTACAAAAAATAGGAAAATAAGAAATAAATAGGAAAGCAACCGAGGTGAGCACGATACACCAGGGCGCACATGCCCTCCTTGGCATGCCCTGGTGGGTTGTGACCCCCTCGGGCACCTTCCCGACTCCGTTTTTCTTTCCATATTCTTTTTTCCCAAGATAAAAATCTTTATATATACCCCCAATTGATTTGACCACCGCATCGCAGAAAAATACTCTGTTCTTGTTTCGTGTTGTTTTCCTATCAGATCTATCAAGCCAGGCATCATGTCTTCTCCCTCCTCCAATAACGTAGAAGAAGATGCTTGGTTGATGAAGATGGAGCTGAAGAGAGAGGAGCCCAAAGAAGCCAACAATGAAGACAAGGGCAAGGAAGCTATGAAGGATTAAGCTCAAGAAGGGGGGCAATCCATGCCAATAGAAGAGGAGGAAGAAGAAGATATCCTTCAACCTTATTACACTCATCTCACCCCCACTGAAATTGAAGCTTTTAGGGCTTTCGAAGTGGTTCGTGTTCAGAATAAATTTCTCACTCGTGAAAATATTTTGCTAGAGGAGCGCATCATCACCCTTCGGAGCGTCGTCCATAAATTGGAGTACCTATTGAGGCTGAAGTGTGATACCACTTCATCACTACCTTCATCATCTTCACCACCAAAGGAGACTTGAGTACACGGGTATGGGCACTCCCCTTGGCTTGTGCCAAGTTTGGGGGAGATGCCCCGGTATCGTATCGCCATCACTTTTATTTACCTTTACCTATTTTAGTTCGATCCTTAGCTCTTTCGTGATTTAGTTGAATAAAAGTTTAGTATGATCTATTTTCGAGTGCTACTTTCGTGATCTATCTATCTATGTAATCGAGTGAGAGTTATATAATAAAGTTTAGTTTGAGCTTTTGCTTCTTTACTTTCTTGTTGCAATCAAAATAAAAAGGAAATAAATGAAAGGGTCATATGCTAATCTTATAGTAAGTAATGACATTACATAAGGAAAAGTATAAGTGGTAAAATTTATTGGAGATTGACAAAAATAGCATTGGTCAATGATGCAATTCATGAAAGAATTAATAAGGGAAGAGAAGATTCACATGCAAGTACACTATCTTGGACATCTTTTATGATTGTGAGCCCCCATTAAATATTATATGCCAAAATTGTTGACGTTGGACAAGGAAGACAATGTAATGGTTTATGTTTGTTCATATTCACATAGAACTTATATTGTCATAGATCCTTCAACATGTGGTGCTTGTTCAATATCTTTGCTAGCCAAAAATTCCGCACTAAGTAGAGATACCACTTGTGCATCCAAAAACCCTAAACCCAAACTCATGTTTTGAGAGTCCACCATACCTACCTATGGATTGGGTAAGATCCTTCAAGTAAGTTGTCATCGGTGCACTAAGGCAATAAAAATTGCTTCTAAATGTGTTTGATCAATTAGTGTAATTGAAAATTGAGCGTTGTACGAACTTGTGATGGCAAAGTAATAAAAGCGACGGACTGCATAATAAAGGTTGCTATCATAAGGGGCAATATAATGTGACGTTATTTTGCATTAAGGGATTTGGCATACAAATCAAAAAGTGCATGACAACCTCTGCTTCCCTCTGCGAAGGGCTTATCTTTTACTTTCATGTATTTACTTTTATGCAAGAGTCAAAGTATTTTCCTCTATTCCTTTTTACTTTTTCTTTTTGCAAGCATCATGTGGTGATGAAACATCTAGGCACATATATCCAGTTGGATATGAGTGGGCATGAGTTATTATTGTTGACATCACCCTTGAGGTGAATACGTTGGGAGGCGAAACTATAAGCCCCTAACTTTCTATGTGTACGGTTGAAACTTTTAGCTCATGAGTATGCTGTGAGTGTTAGTAATCATAGAAGATTAAATGCTGGTTGAGTATGTGGACTTGCCAAAAGGCTCCGACACGAGACCCTTCCTGAAAATATGATGAATTGTTGTTGCAAAGTTGACTGAGAACATAGTTTGTTGGTTTTCAATAAGGTTTATGCTTTATACTTCTATGTTGTGATGAATTGTTACTTGTTCATGAGAAGTTATATGATCAAGTTATATAATAAAAGTTATATGAAAAAGTCCTCTGACAAAGTTTGTTGCTGCTATGATAATAAGCATGATGCTACTATGTCCGTATTTTGTTTTTATCGACACCTCTCTCTCAAACCATGTGGACATGTTTTTCGATATCGGCTTTCGCTTGAGGACAAGCGAGGTCAAAGCTTGGGGGAGTTGATACGTCCATTTTGCATCATGATTTTCTACTGTTATTTATAATGTTTTTATGCACAATAATGCCTTATGGAGTAATTCTAATGCCTTTTTTCTCATAATATGCAAGGTTTACACAAAGAGGGAGAATGCCGACAACTGGAATTCTGGATCTGAAAAAGCATGTCAGAGACACCTATTCTGCACATCTCCAAATAAGATGAAACTTCACGGAGAATTATTTTGGAATATATATAAAATACTGGAGCAAATAACTACCAGAGGGGGGCCACCTGGTGACCACAAGACACCAGGGCGCGCCAGGCACCCCAGGCGCACCCTGGTGGGTTGTGGCCAGCCCGGCCCACCTCCGGTGCCCATCTTCTGGTACTTAAGGTCTTTTGACCTAGAAAAATCAAGAGGGGACTTTAGGGACGGAATGCCGCCGTCTCGAGGCGGAACTTGGGCAGGAGCAATGTTGGAAATATGCCCTAGAGGCAATAATAAAATGGTTATTATTATATTTCCTTGTTCATGATAATCGTTTATTATCCATGCTATAATTGTATTGATTGGAAACTCAAATGCATGTGTGGATACATAGACAACACTATGTCCCTAGTATGCCTCTAGTAGACTAGCTCGTTGATCAAAGATGGTTAAGGTTTCCTAGCCATAGACATGAGATGTCATTTGATAACGGGATCACATCATTAGGAGAATGATGTGATGGACAAGACCCAAACTATAAACATAGCATATGATCGTGTCAGTTTATTGCTATAGTTTTCTGCATGTCAAGTATCTGTTCCTATGACCATGAGATCATGCAACTCACTGACACCGGAGGAGTACCTTGTGTGTATCAAACGTCGCAACGTAACTGGGTGACTATAAAGATGCTCTACAGGTATCTCCGAAGGTGTCTGTTGAGCTGGCATGGATCAAGACTGGGATTTGTTACTCCGTGTGACAGAGAGGTATCTTAGGGCCCACTCGGTAATACGACATCACAATAAGCCTTGCAAGCAAAGTGACTAAAGAGTTAGCCACGGGATCTTGTATTACGGAACGAGTAAAGAGACTTGCCGGTAACGAGATTGAAGTAGGTATAGAGATACCGACGATCGAATCTCGGGCAAGTAACATACCGAAGAACAAAGGGAACAGCATACGGGATTAACTAAATCCTTGACATAGAGGTTCAACCGATAAAAATCTTCGTAGAATATGTAGGAGCCAATATGGGCATCCAGGTCCCGCTATTGGTTATTGACCGTAGAGGTGTCTCGGTCATGTCTACATAGTTCTCGAACCCGCAGGGTCTGCACACTTAAGGTTCGGTGATGTTTCGGTATAGTTGAGTTATGTATGTTGGTGACCGAAGGTTGTTCGGAGTCCCGGATGAGATCCCGAACGTCACGAGGAGCTCCGGAATGGTCCGGAGGTAAAGATTGATATATAGGAAAGTGGTGTTTGAACTCCGGAAAAGTTTCGGGCATTTCTGGTAGTGTACCGGGAGTGACGAATGGGTTCCGGGGGCCCACCAAGTGGGGCCCACACACCCCAAGGGGCCACATGCACTTTAGTGGTGGCGCACCAGCCCCTGGTGGGCTGGGCATCCAGCCCAAGAAGGCCTATGCGCAGGAGAAAGAGGAGAGGGGAGGAATCCTAGTCAGAGTAGGATTCCCCCATGCCCACCTCCTAGTTGGAGGTGGACTCCTCCACCTCTGGTTCGGCCGACCCTAGGGGAGTATCCCTAGGGCGCCAGCCCCTCCCCTTCCTCCTATATATATTGGAGAAAGAGAGGGTGAGGGAGTCCTGGATTAAGGGGTCCTCGGGAAGCCGACCTATTTCTTATGGGCCGAACTGTATGGGCCGTTCGCCGGACACTGGATGGATCGAAGACCCTGTCTCCAGGATGGAAGCTTCGAGAATCGTGGCTTGTTCTCCACGTTTGTAGTAGTGAATAGGAATGTTTATCCCTTCGACGTGTAACTGACCATGTGTAAACCCTAGGTACCCTCGGCGTCTATATAAGCCGAAGGGTTTTAGGTTGTAGAACGAGAGAACTCATCTAGGGTTTAGCTATACGATCTCGAGGTAGATCAACTCTGTAACCCTTATATCATCAATATAATCAAGTAGGACGTAGGGTATTACCTCCATAGGAGGGCCCGAACCTGGGTAAAACCGTGTCCCCTTCGTCTCCTGTTACCATCGATCCTAGTCTCACAGCTCGGGACCCCCTACCCGAGATCCGCCGGTTTTGACACCGACATTGGTGCTTTCATTGAGAGTTCCGCTGTGATCGCCAGAGGAATCGATGGCTCTCCTTGTCATCAATGAAGAGGTCCGCACTATGGGCACTTTCGTCCCCGGACAGATCTTTGCTTTCGGCAGCATTGTGCTGCACGCCGACCCGATCGGCCATCTAGGCCGTGTTGGAAGTTTCGCCCCTGATCAAGAGATCAGATTCGGGAATCTAGAGTTCTCCGTAGACTCTCGGGGCGACCTGTCACAAACCGGGCTCGCAGTCTTGCCTGCCACGCCCGAGGACTCTGAGGCTTTAACCTCAGATCCATCTTTCGGCCCCGCCCACGGGATCTACCCCGGCGAGGACCCGACTCACAGTCCGGATCCGGTCATAGTGCCAGACGTCCGGACACCTGTTCTTACCGAACACTCCCCGTACACGGACGCATCAGAGGTTAACTCTGGACGCTCTGAGCAGGCCGATCCGATCGAGCTCTCGATACTTAACGAGGCCCTAGATCGGATCTCGTCGATGAAGATTGCCGACGACACAACCCTGATCTATGCTCGGATCGGACCTAAGACAGGTTAGGACGAATTTTTTGTCCCACCCACCACCCACTTGATAGCCACTGTCGAGGATGTAACCGACATGTTGGACTATGCTTCTGAGGAAGCAGATTATATGGATGAGGAGGATCGCGCCCTCACCCCCGTTAACACCGGGCAATGGACCGCCACCTCCACATACGACGTCTACATGGTGGACACTCCGAAAAACGATGGTGACAAATCGGATGAAGCACCGTCAAGACGCCGAAAGCCGCATAAACGGTCAAAAGGAAAGAAGGGAAGGAAAGCTACCGATGGCGCCGGGGATGATGACACCCCGGAAGACCTCAGCGATCCCGAAATCCCCGAACACCCGTTAGAGGGTCAGGAGAGGCCGGAAGACCAGCGCAATCCTGACGATCTAGATAATCCCGAGGACGACGATTACCTCCGCTCTGTCGAGGGGGAGGATAATGCGGAAGCCGATGACTTCGCCATCCCTGATAATCCCGAAGATCAGGAGCGGTTCAGGCAACAACTTATATCCACGACCCGCAGCCTGAAAGCAAAAGAACGACAGCTTAAAGCCGAACAAGACGACCTCAACGATCGATGGACGAGAGTCCTCTCAGCTGAGGAAGGATACGGTACCGGTCTATCGGACCAACCCAAGAGCTATCCGCGCAGAAGGCTGCTGCCACAATTCGATGACGAGCTCACTGATACACCGTCTCCCGAACATACCCAATACAACAAGCCAGACCGCCCTCCTCGAGGACGAAACAGGACAGCTGACAACACCGGCTATAGGCCGACGATACCCCGTAGACGGGGAAAGGAGCCACTAGAGCCCGATGACAGGTTCGACCTGCGACACGACTTGGACAATAGAGCAGGTCGTACACGATCCATCTACGTATCCAGAGGATACTCACCCGACAGATGGGGAGGGTACCGGCCTCGGTTCGACCGTAACAATGAGGGTCGGGAACGAAACCGAGCTAGGACAGACGCCGATCACCGGCGCGAAATAGCTCGAGTCAGAGGCGCTGCCCATCCGATGTGCTTCACGGATGAGGTAATGCAGCATCAGTTCCTGGAAGGGTTTAAACCTGTAAACATAGAGCAATATGATGGGACAACTGACCCAACCGTATGTATCGAGGATTTCCTCCTCCACATCCACATGGCATGAGGAGATGACCTCCACGCCATAAAGTACTTACCCCTGAAGCTCAAGGGGCCAGCTCGGCACTGGTTAAATAGCCTCCTCGAAAACTCTATTGGGTGCTGGGAGGACCTAGAGGATGCATTCCGATCTAACTTCCAGGGCACTTATGTTCGGCCACCGGACTCCTCCGACCTAAGTAACGTCGTCCAGAAGCCAGGAGAGTCCGCACGGCTATTCTGGAATCGTTTCTTGACAAAGAAAAACCAGATCGTGGACTGCCCGGACGCCGAAGCAATAGCCTCTTTCAGGCACAACATTCGGGATGAGTGGCTGGCCCGTCAGCTCGGCCAGGACAAACCAAGGACAATGTCCGCCCTCACATCACTCATGACCCGCTTTTGCGCGGGTGAGGATAACTGGCTAGCAAGACGTAGCCACAACCCCGAAGACCCCGGAACCTCCGAAGTTCGGGACGGAAACGGGAAACCGAAGCGCAACAAGAACAAGCGCCGGCACAATAATAGCGATGCCGATGACACGGCTGTTAACGCCGGCTTCCGCAACTCCCGGTCTGGGCAGCGGAAGAAGCCTCCTAAAGGCAAACACGACGGACCAACCCCGCTGGACAAGATCCTGGAGAGGCCTTGCCAGATCCACGGCACTCAAGAGAAGCCCGCCAACCACACCAACCGTAACTGTTGGGTCTTCAAACAGGCTGGCAAGCTCGCTTCCGAGGACCAAGGCAAGAGCCCACGCAGCGAGGACGAGGATGAACCCCGTGGTCTGATCGGTGGCGGTCAAAAGAAATTCCCTCCAGAGGTGAAGACAGTAAACATGATATACGCCACTCATATACCCAAGAAGGAGAGGAAGCGTGCCCTTCGGGACGTCTACGCCATAGAGCCTGTAGCCCCGAAGTATAACCCATGGTCGGCGTACCCGATCACCTTCGATCGCCGTGACCACCCGACCAATATCCGTCATGGAGGTTCGGCCGCCCTCGTCCTCGACCCCATCATAGACGGGTATCACCTCACTAAAGTCCTAATGGACGGAGGAAGTAGCCTCAATCTGATTTACTCAGATACGGTGAAAAAGATGGGCATAGATCCGTCAAGGATCAAGCCCAGCAACACTACCTTTAAAGGAGTGATCCCCGGCGTCGAAGCCCGGTGCACAGGCTCTGTAAGCCTAGAAGTAGTGTTCGGCTCGCCCGATAACTTTCGAAGCGAGGACTTGACCTTCGACATCGTACCTTTCCACAGCGGCTATCATGCCCTGCTCGGCCGTACAGCGTTCACTCGCTTCAACGCCGTCCCACACTATGCATACCTCAAGCTCAAAATGAAAGGCCCCAAGGGGGTCATTACTGTCAACGGCAACACGGAGCGTTCCCTTCGAACTGAGGAACATGCGTTGGCCTTGGCGGCCGAATTCCATTACATTGATGATCGGCAAACGCCGACATCTGCCGTAAAGGCACCCAAGGCTGGGAAGCGAGCTCGGTTTCAACCCGAAGTCCCAGAACCTTCTTCTCCCCATAAATAGGGACTCACCCCCCATCGCACAGCCCTAGAACCAGCGAAGTACATGCCGAGGAGGCACAACTTCGCGCTTAAAATTCCATGGGCGGCGGTGGGGAAACACTATCAAAGGGTAAGTGTTCGGCTAAACCGAACTATCATCATCAACATGTCTTCGGACACACTACAGGTACCATAAAGTACCTGCTATGGCGTAAAGCTCATTCATTGGCGACTTCTCAAGATTTTTCTCCAAAAGTCCGCTCGCCGAATAGTACACCTATCGCGGTATACAACTCTTTAGGAGATGCAGGAGCGAACAAGCGACAGGGCACGGAGAAGATGTCAGGTCACCTATCGAAGACCCTCGTCACAACCCCTCCTGTAAGGTTTATATTTCCTTTTTTATACCTATAAAACAGTTGTATCGGCACTTTGCATAATATAAGAGTTGTTGAGCAAAATACAGATCCTTTATGTATGATCGTTTCGCTGTCTTTTCTGGACACACCCTCTATTTTCTCCCTCTTCTTGCAAACCTGTTTGGTATATCTTACGATGCAACCGGCTAATAGACCGGGGGCTCAAACTTAAAAAATCGCCCTCAGCACAATTTATTTTGCGTTCGGCATCTTGGAATTCTGCTTTATATGCATTGGTTCCGAACTATGTCTTGGGTCAATAGTTGGGTTGCCCGGCTCCTGTGCTTGCCGCTTTATGTTCCGCTCGTTCGGCTAATAGGGCAAAGGGAGCACCACTGCGATTGTGCTTCCAGCTAGTCTGGTCAAGCACCTCAGTGGAGAAAGCCGAAAACTGACTGTCATAGTATGCGAGAAATCGGTCTGTGAATCCGAGCTTAAATAAACCTCGTTAGAGGTTATTCCGTGTCCTACGATGGGTTTGGTATTAGTACAAACCATGTGGTATAGGCTTTGGCCACGATTCTTCCGAACACCACAAACACCTGGGGGCTAGTCATCAGCCCCCCGCACTCCTTTCTCGTGCCCCTACGGCTAAGTGAAAGCAATAAAGCATTATGGTCCGATTGCCTTGTCTGCCCCACACTACCGCCTTCGGGTACCGATAGCTCGGCTAAGGGTCACAGTGCGTTGGCAGAGACACCCTGCGTAGTATCTACATGGGGGCTGAAGCCGACGACTCGCGGCTTTGAGTTTTAAACGGCCACATATGAGTTATAAAGGATGCAAAAACACGAAATACATGATATGCCAAGTATCTTAAATATAAACACGTTAAAAGGTCTTCGGACATATTACAACACTTTATTCATACATGTTCTCTCTCGAACACTGCGACTCTATGGCCCGAGCACCCTCCATTACTCCGGAGAAATACAGCTCGGGGCGCCTATGCTCTTTTCCAGGAGGTGGAGGGGCGGTGGCTACCTTCATCGGATCCAGCCCCGGCCGGTGCACCTTGGCCTTCGCAAAGGTCATCCGAGCTCCCTCGATGCAGGAGGACCGCCTTAGTGCGTCGATCCGAGGCAAGGCGTCGCTCAGCTTCTGCACCAGGCCGAAGTAGCTGCCCGGCAATGGCTCGTTGGGCCATAGCCGGACACAGAGATCCTTCATGGCCGGCTCCGCCAGCCGATGTAGCTCCATCAGCTGCTTCAGCTGTTCCACAAGGAGAGGAGAGCGCTCGGGGGCTTCAAATTGTGCCCAAAATAGCCGAGCTTCATCTCCTTCTCCCCGCGAAGCATAGAATTGGTTTGCATCCGCGGAGCTCTTCTGAAGGTCCGAGTAGGCGCCTGAGGAACGCCATACTTGGGTGAGCAATTTGAACTTGCTATCCCTGAAGACACACTGCAATAAAAACGGCTTACCATCCATAATAGCCTTGGCCTGGCTGACTTGCTCTTCAAAGGACCGCCTATCCACCCGCTCTTTTTGGAGATCGGTTTTTAGGGTGGATAATTTGGTGGCCTGCTCCTTGCCTTTGCGCTCAAGGACCTCGCACTTTTGGCCAGCGTCCTTGAGCTCCTGTTGGATTTCCTCCACCCGAGCCTCATGCTTGTCGCTGGTGGCCCTCAAGGTGGATAGCACGGTAGCCGCTTCCTTGGACGCCGCCTTTTCAACCGCGGCCTCCTGCTTTGCTTTCTCAAGCTCGGCCTTGAGCTCCTCAATTTCTTTCGCCGAGGCTATGTAAGCATTACAAACATATCAAACATACTGCTTTGATAGTGCGACAATGAGGAATTTGGATATTCCAGTCCGGCTTACCTTGCGCCTCGTCGAATCTCTTGTGCAGAGCGTCAAGCTCATCTTCGGAGCTCTTGAGCTTCCGATTCAGCTCGTCCAGCTCGGCAGCATTAACAGCCGCCGCCGATGATGAAGCCTATAAAAAACATATCAAGTTACATGGGCTCAAAGTCTTCGAACTATCAACAATATGATCCTGTGACCGGTCGTTTAAGGACTGTTAGAACATTCCGAATACATATTTTCTTGTACATAGTTCGGACTATGATCTATCATTGACCCCCATGTGAGTTTTTTCCCAAACTCACCTGGGGCTCGGGGGCTGCCATGTATATAATCATAACTCAAAGAAAATAGTATTTCACAGACAGAGCATTACATGGCTTACCTGAAAGCCCGTCAGGAGACCGTTGAAGGCCTCCTTCAGTCCGTTGTCCACAGACTGAATGCTCTGCAATACCGCACCCTTATGGGTGCGGTGCTCCCCGGAGATGGAGGCGCTTGTTAGAGCCTCCCCCATAGCCGACCACCCAGTGGTCGGCGGCGCTGGTGGAGATCGGTTGACCCGATCTCCCACCGGAGATTGAACCGATGCCTCCGGAGGCATAGTGCGCTCCGGAGACAGCCTTGGAGGTGACTAGACATCTCCTCGTCCGGTCTCCTCAGTATCCTGGAGGGGTTTCTCCCCCCGGTCTTCAGTGGCCGAGGTGTTAGCCTCGACCATGACGTCGTCGCCCCGACCTTCAGTGTTCGGCTCCAAAGGAGCCTGTTGGGATGACACCTCCATGTCATCCTTCCTGGCGCCCGAAGGAGAGGGGTGCGACGCGGACCCGCTCTCCGCTAGTTCGGCGGGCGGGGTCTCCCCGTCCGAAGCTTGATCGGTGGGGAGAACACGTGGCGGGCTGCAAGTCAAATATGCGCTCACATGTTAATCATATTCAAAACTTAGCACTAATAACTCGGGAGGTCTTCAGATCTGTACCTTCGAGGTGGGGGCTTGACCCTGAGGTTCCTTCGTGGAACCCTCTCGAAGTCCTTGGACTCGGTGTCCGAGTCTGAACTGTCGTCGGACAAGTTCACCTATGTCCGGCGCACTTTCTTCTGGGCGGGAGGGAGTACACCCTCTGAGGCGTCCGATGATGCCGCCCTCTTTCCTATGAGGGGGGAATCGCCTCCCCCCTCGACCTCGTGCTCCTCTTCTTGATTCGAGGAGGCGTGGGTTTCTTCGGACATAGCCCCTGGCTGGTCCCTGATGCGCAGGCCTGCTCGGCCTGGCTTCTTCTTTTCCTTCTTCTCTGGCGCCTTGTAAGGCGCCACGACGAGCATCTCCGACAGCAGCGGAGACCTAGGGTCTTCGGGCTGTGGAGCCGGACACTTGATGCCCGCTGCCTTGCTTAACCATTCCTGCGGAAGTGATCGGAAAATGCTTAGACTTCCTTTAGGAAAACAGAGCCGATCAAGTAAGAACTATATCATACCTCAGAAGGGAGTTTGTCGGCACACAGACCCTGGTCCTCCTTCTTGGCCGGCCACTTCTCCTGCACCTTGAATAGCGCTTTCCATAGCTTCTCCCGAGTGGTGCGGAAAAGATGACGGATCGTAGGATCAGTGTCGGTCCGGTAAGTCTACATGGGAGAAGCCCGGCGCTGGCAGGGGAGGATGCGCCGCCGGAGCATAATATGGACCACATTGGTCAGCCCGATCCCGTCCTTGATAATGGAGGCGACGCGCCTCTGCAGGTCGTCCACCTCCGTATCCGACCGCCAATCAAGGCCCTTTCGGACCCATGAGGTCAATCTGGCCGGGGGGGCGGATCTGAATTCGGCAGGAACAGTTCTGGATTCAGCAGGAACAGTTCTGCCCTCCTCCCTTGGCTCGGTGATGTAAAACCACTCTTTTTGCCATGTCTTGATGGTGTCGATGAAGGTGCCGGACGGCCATACTGCACGAGGAAGTTTGCCGATGACCGCCCCGCCGCAGTCTGCGTGTTCGCCTGCGACACACTTAGGCTTGATATTAAATATCTTGAGCCACAGTCCGAAGTGTGGTTCGACACGCAAGAACGCCTCGCAGAAGATGATGAAAGCCGATATATGCATGAAAGAGTTCGGCGGGAGGTCGTGGAAGTCGAGTCCATAGAAAAACATGGGGCCCCTAACAAAGGGGTGGAGCGGGAAGCTCAATCCTCGGATGAAATGAGGGATGAAGACCACCCTCTCGCCTTGTTTGGGGGTGGGAATCACCTGGCCCTCCTCTGCAGCGCGATGGAAGATATTGGCGGGGAGGTAGCCGGCGTCCTTGAGGTCCCGGATGTCCTGGTCTGTGACCGTGGAAGCCTCCCACTTACCGCTGGCCATGGCTGAGCTCGGAGGAGAAAGGGTGGAAAACCTAGATCTCGGCTCTGGAGGCTCAGGAGACTGGGGAAGGAGGGATGTGAATGGGAAGTGCGGATAAGCCTTGGGGTTTTCTTCCCCTTTTATTGGCCTTGTTGCTGGTTAACCTCCCCTCACTGCGCCGTGAATCCCTCTGCTTCCCAAGACGTGTGTGTCGTTATACGCGCATGATTAAACATATCCCATGTGAAACGGAGCACGATCTGTGCATTGATGGATCGTGCTGATGAAAACGGCCTCAAACCACGAATCGAGTCGTTATGACTGGTTTAGTGGTCGTGGTAGGTCGTGACCCTTCGTCAGAAAGGTTGTCAGGGGACACTATTTACCCCTTGACGTTTGGCCTTCGTGGCCGAGCTATTCATGGTGCTCGGATGATCAATGATCGGGAAAACTACACGTCGTCGGAGGCCGAACTAAGCTCGGCCGATCGCTATTTGGAGAGAGGAACTCGCCTCGCAAGCCGAAGACTCTGATTATATGAAGCAGCTGGAGCTTAGACCCTTGGTGTTGGAGGCTAGTTCGGGGGCAACTGAGGGAGTCCTGGATTAAGGGGTCCTCGGGAGGCCGACCTATTTCTTATGGGCCGAACTGTATGGGCCATTCGTCGGACACTGGATGGATCGAAGACCCTGTCTCCAGGATGGAAACTTCGAGAATCGTGGCTTGTTCTCCACATTTGTAGTAGTGAATAAGAATGTTTATCCCTTCGACGTGTAACCGACCATGTGTAAACCCTAGGTACCCTCGGCGTCTATATAAGCCGAAGGGTTTTAGGTTGTAGAACGAGAGAACTCATCTAGGGTTTAGCTATACGATCTCGAGGTAGATCAACTCTGTAACCCTTATATCATCAATATAATCAAGCATGACGTAGGGTATTACATCCACAGGAGGGCCCAAACCTGGGTAAAACCGTGTCCCCTTCGTCTCCTGTTACCATCGATCCTAGTCTCACAGCTCGGGACCCCCTACCCGAGATCCGCCGGTTTTGACACCGACAGAGGGCAACACCAAAAAAACCCTAATTGCCACGTGCTGCCCTCTTCTTCCTCTAGATCGTTTCTCCTCTAGTCTAGTTTCGGCGGTGCTTAGGCGAAGCCCTGCCGGAATGGTTCCACCACCACCGCCGCCGCGCCGTTGCGCTGCCGGAGAACTCATCTACCTCTCCACTCCCTCTTGCTGGATCAAGAAGGGGGAGATCGTCATCGAGCTGTACGTGTGGTGAACGCGGAGGTGCCGTCCGTTCGGCACTAGATTGGAAGGACCGTGATTAGATCGCGGGACGGATCGTGATTGGATTGCGAGACAGATCATGATGGGATCGCGGGACGGCTTGCGATTTGGATCGCGAAGACGTTCGGCTACATCAACCGCGTTTGTTAACGCTTCCGCTTAGCGATCTACAAGGGTATGTAGATTCACTCTCCCTCTCGTAGATGCTCATCGCCATGGATAGATCTTGCGTGTGCGTAGGAAATTTTTTGTTTCCCATGCAACGTTCCCCAACAGTGGTATCAGAGCTAGGTCTATGTGTAGACGAGATCACGAGTAGAACACAAAGGAGTTTGTGGGCGTTGATGCTCAGATTGCTTCCTCCCTTGGTCTTTTCTTGATTCAGCGGTATTGTGGGATGAAGCGGCCCGGACCAACATTACTCGTACGCTTACGAGAGACCGGTTCCATCAGCTGACATGTAACTTCGTTGCATAAAGATGGCTGGCGGGTGTCTGTCTCTCCTACTTTAGTTGGATCGGATTCGACAAAGGCGGTCCTTGAGAAGGTTGAATAGCAATTTGTGTATCACCGTTGTGGTTTTTGCGTAGGTAAGAATCGTTCTTGCTAGATACCCGTAGCAGCCACGTAAAACATGCAACAACAATTAGAGGACGTCTAACTTGTTTTTGCAGGGTATGTTGTGATGTGATATGGCCAATTACATGATGAGATATATGTGATGTATGAGATGATCATGTATTGTATAGAATATCACGACTTGCATGTTGATGAGTACGGCAACCGGCAGGAGCCATAGGGTTGTCTTTAATTTATTTTCGTCGTTTTTCTTTACTTTATCGCTATGAGTTAGCAATAGTCATAGAAGCAACAGTTGGCGCGACAACCTCATGGCGACACGTTGATGGAGATCAAGATGATGGAGATCATGGTGTCATGCCGGTGACGATGGAGATCATGCCGGTGCTTTGAAGATGGAGATCAAAAGCACAAGTTCATGGCCATATCATGTCACTTATGATTTGCATGTGATGTTAATCCTTTTATGCATCTTATTTTGCTTAGGACGACGGTATCATTATAAGGTGATCCCTCACTAAAATTTCAAGATAAAATTGTGTTCTCCCTGAGTGTGCACCGTTGCGAAAGTTCGTCGTTTCGAGACACCACGTGATGATCGGGTGTGATAGACTCTACGTTCACATACAACGGGTGCAAGCTAGTGTTGCACATGCGGAACACTCGGGTTAAACTTGATGAGCCTAGCATGTACAGACATGGCCTCGGAACACAAGAGACCGAAAGGTCGAACATGAGTCATATAGTAGATATGATCAACATGAAGATGTTCACCATTGAAACCATCTCAACTCACGTGATGATCGGACTTGAGTTGGTGAATTTGGATCATGTGACACTCGAATGACCAAAGGGATGTCATTTTGAGTGGGAGTTTTTAAGTAATATGATTAACTAAACTCATTATCATGAACATAGTCAAAATGCCTTTGCAAATTATGTTGTAGATTACTAGCTCGCGCTGTAGCTCCCTTGAATTTTTTATATGTTCCTAGAGAAATAGAGTTGAAAGATGATGGTAGCAATAATGCGGACTGGGTCCGTGATCTGAGGATTGTCCTCATTGCTGCACAGAAGGCATATGTCCTTAATGCACCGCTCGGTGCGCCACCCCCTCAAGCGTCGTCTGTAGATGTTGTGAACATCTAACAGGCACGTTCTGATGACTACTTGATAGTTCAGTGCGTCATGCATTACGGCTTAGAATTGAGGCTCCAAAACGTTTTGAACGTCATGGAACATATGCGATGTTCTAAGAGCTGAAATTGGGATCTCAGGCTCGTGCCCGTGTTGAGAGGTATGAGACCTCCAACAAGATTTTTTGCCTACAAGATGAAGGAGAATAGTTCAATCGGTGAGCATTTGCTCAGATTGTCTGGGTGCTACAATCGCTTGAATCGAGTGGGAGTTGATCTTCCAGATAAGATAGTGATTGATATAATTCTCCAAGTCACTGCCACAAAGCTACTAGAGCTTCGTGATGAACTATGAAATGCCAGGGATGGAAATAATGATCCCCGAGCTATTCGCGATGTTTGACACCTCGAAGGTAGAAATCAAGAAGGAGCATCAAGTGTTGATGGTTAGTAAAACCACTAGTTTCGAGACGGGCAAGGGCAAGGAGGGAAACTTCATGGATGGCAAGCCAGTTGCTGCTCCAGTAAAGAAACCCAAGGTTGAACCCAAACCCGAGACTGAGTGCTTCTATTATGAGGAGAACGGTCACTGAAGCGGAACTGCCCTAGATACTTGGTAGATAAGAAGGCTGGCAACGTCAACATAAGTATATTTGATATACGTTTTATTCATGTGTACCTTGCTAGTACTCCTAGTAGCACTTGGGTATTAGATACCGGTTCAGTTGCTAAATGTTGGTAACTCAAAATAAAAGCTACGGAATAAACGGAGGCTAGCTAAGGGTGAGGTGACGATGAGTGTTGGAAGTGTTTCCAAGGTTGATGTGATCACCATCGCACGCTCTCTCTACCTTCGAGATTAGTGATGAACCTAAATAAATGTTATTTGGTGTTTGCGTTGAGCATGAACGTGATTAGATCATGTTTATTGCAATACGGTTATTCATTTAAGTTAGAGAATAATGGTTATTCTGTTTACATGAATAATACCTTCAATGGTCATGCACCCAATGAGAATGGTTTATTGAATCTTGATTGTAGTGATACTCATGTTCATAATATTGATGCCAAAAGATACAAAGTTAATAATGATAGTACTACATACTTGTGGCACTGCCGCTAAATGTCATATTGGTGTAAAACGCATGAAGAAACTCCATGCTGATGGATCTTTGGACTCATTCGATTTCGAATCGGTTGAGACATGCGGACCATGCCTCATGGGCAAGATGACTAAGACCCCGTTTTCCGGTATGATGGAGCGGGCAAGTAACTTATTGGAAATGATACATGCTGATGTATTCGGCCAATGAGTGTTGTAGCGTGCGGTGGATATCGTTATTTTCCTACCTTCACTGATGATTTGAGTATATATGGGGATATTTACTTAATGAAACACAAGTCTGAAACGTTTGAAAAGTTCAAACAAAATCAGAGTGAAGTTTGAGATCATCGTGACAAGAAGATGAAATGTCTACGATATGATCGTGGAGGTAAAATATCTGAGTTACGAGTTTGGTATACAACTTAAGACAAATGTGGAAGTTGTTTCACAACTCACGCCACCTGGAACACCATAGTGTGATGGTGTGTCCGAACGTCGAAGTCGTGCTTTATTGGATATGGTGTGAACTATGATGTCTCTTATCGATTTGCCACTATCGTTTTGGGGTTATGCATTAGAGACAACTACATTCACTTTAAAAGGGGCACCATCTAAGTCCGTTGAGATGACACCGTATGAATTTTGGTTTGGCGGAAACCTAAGCTGTCATTTCTTAATGTTTGGGGCTGTGATGCTTATGTGAAAAAGGGTTTTCACCTAATGAGCTCAAACCCAAAGCGAACAAATGCATCTTCATAGAATACCCTAACTTAACAGTTGGGTAAACCTTCTATCTTAGATCCAAGCACAAAGTGTTTGTTGCTAAAATGGGTCCTTTCTTGAGAAAGAGTTTCTCTCGAAAGAATTGAGTGGGAGGAAGATAGAACTTGATGAGGTTGTTGAGCCTTTGTTTCAACCAAAGAGTAGCGCAGCGCAGAAAGTTGTTTCTGTGGAGCCTACGTTAGTTGAAGAGGAAGTTAATGATGATGATCATGAAGCTTCGGATCAAAGTTACTATTGAACCTCGTAGGTCGACAAGGACGCGTACTGCTCCTGAGTGGTACGGCAACCCTGTCTTAGAGGTCATGTTGTTGGACAACGATGAACCTACGAGCTATGGAGAAGCGATGATGGGCCCGGATTCCGAGAAATGGTTAGAGGCCATGAAATCCGAGATGGGATCCATGTATGAAAACAAAGTATGGGCTTTGGAAGTATTACCTGAAGGGCGAAAGGCCATTCAGAACAAATGGATCTTGAAAAGGAAGACAAACGCGGACGGTAATGTCACCGTCTATAAAGCTCGACTTGTGGCAAAGGGTTTTTCACAAGTTCAAGGAGTTGACTACGATGAGACTTTCTCACCCATAGCGATGCTAAAGTCTGTTGGAATTATGTTAGCAGTTGCTGCATTTTTCGATTATAAAATCTGGCAGATGGATGTCAAAACATCGTTTCCTTAACGGTATCCGTGAGGAAAGGTTGTATGTGATACAACCGAAAGGTTTTGTCAGTCCTAAGGATGCTAAAATGTATGCAAGCTCCAGCGATCCTTCTATGGACTGGAGCAAGCATCTCGGGGTTGGAATATACGCTTTGATGAGGTGATCAAAGTTTTTGAGTCTATACAAAGTTTATGAGAAACTTGTATTTACAATAAAGTGAGTGGGACCACTATAGAATTTCTGATAAGTATATGTGGATGACATATTGTTGATCGGAAATGATGTAGAATTTCTGGAAAGCATAAAGGGTTGTTTGAAATGAGTTTTTCAAAGGAAAACCTGGAATGAAGCTACTTAAATATTGGGCATCAGGATCTATAGAGATAGATCAAGACGTCTGATAAGACTTTCAATGAGTACATACCTTGACAAGATTTTGAAAGAGTTCAAAATGGATCAGTCAAAGAAAGAGTTCTTGCCTGATTTGTAAGGTGTGGAGTTGAGTGAGACTCAAAGCTCGACCATGGCAGAAGAAAGAGAAAGGACAAAGGTCATCCCCTATGCCTTATCCATAGGCTCTGTATAGTATGCCATGCTGTGTACCGCACCTAGTGTGTGCCTTGCCATGAGTCTGTCAAGGGGTACAAGAGTGGTCCAGGAGTGGATCACTGGACAGCGGTCAAAATTATCCTTAGTAACTAGAGGACTAAGGAAATGTTTCTCGGTTATGGAGGTGATAAGGAGTTCGTCGTAAAAGGTTACGTCGATGCAAGCTTTGACACCTATCCGGATGACTCTGAGTAGCAATCCGGATACGTATAGTGGAGCAGCCATTTGGAATAGTTCCAAGTGGAGCGTGGTAGCATCTGCAGTATGACATATAGATTTGCAAAGAACACACGGATCTGAATGTTGCAGACCGTTGACTAAAGACCTCTCTCACATGCAAAGCATGATCGAACCCCAAAACTCATTGGGTGTTAGATTCATAACAATGTGAATCACATAGCGATGTGAGCTAGATTATTGACTCTAGTGCAAGTGAGAGACTGTTGGAAATATGCCCTAGAGGCAATAATAAAATGGTTATTATTATATTTCCTTGTTCATGATAATCGTTTATTATCCATGCTATAATTGTATTGATTGGAAACTCAAATGCATGTGTGGATACATAGACAACACTTTGTCCCTAGTATGCCTCTAGTAGACTAGCTCGTTGATCAAAGATGGTTAAGGTTTCCTAGCAATAGACATGAGGTGTCATTTGATAACGGGATCACATCATTAGGAGAATGATGTGATGGACAAGACCCAAACTATAAACATAGCATATGATCGTGTCAGTTTATTGCTATAGTTTTCTGCATGTCAAGTATCTGTTCCTATGACCATGAGATCATGCAACTCACTGACACCGGAGGAGTACCTTGTGTGTATCAAATGTCGCAACGTAACTGGGTGACTATAAAGATGCTCTACAGGTATCTCCGAAGGTGTCTGTTGAGCTGGCATGGATCAAGACTGGGATTTGTTACTCCGTGTGACGGAGAGGTATCTCAGGGCCCACTCGGTAATACGACATCACAATAAGCCTTGCAAGCAAAGTGACTAAATAGTTAGCCACGGGATCTTGTATTACGGAACGAGTAAAGAGACTTGCCGGTAACGAGATTGAACTAGGTATAGAGATACCGGCGATCGAATCTCGGGCAAGTAACATACCGAAGAACAAAGGGAACAACATACGGGATTAACTGAATCCTTGACATAGAGGTTCAACCGATAAAGATCTTCGTAGAATATGTAGGAGCCAATATGGGCATCCAGGTCCCGCTATTGGTTATTGACCGTAGAAGTGTCTCGGTCATGTCTACATAGTTCTCGAACCCGCAGGGTCTGCACATTTAAGGTTCGGTGACGTTTCGGTATAGTTGAGTTATGTATGTTGGTGACCAAAGGTTGTTCGGAGTCCCGGATGAGATCCCGAACGTCACGAGGAGCTCCGGAATGGTCTGCAGGTAAAGATTGATATATAGGAAAGTGGTGTTTGAACTCCGAAAAAGTTTCGGGCATTTCCGGTAGTGTACCGGGAGTGACGAATGGGTTCCGGGGGCCCACCAAGTGGGGTCCACACACCCCAAGGGGCCACATGGACTTTAGTGGTGGCGCACCAGCCCCTGGTGGGCTGGGCAGCCAGCCCAAGAAGGCCTATGTGCAGGAGAAAGAGGAGAGGGGAGGAATCCTAGTCAGAGTAGGATTCCCCCACGCCCACCTCCTAGTTGGAGGTGGACTCCTCCACCTCTGGTTCGGCTGACCCTAGGGGAGGATCCCTAGGGCGCCAGCCCCTCCCCTTCCTCCTATATATATTGGAGAAAGAGAGGGCAACACCAAAAAAAACCTAATTGCCACGTGCTGCCCTCTTCTTCCTCTAGATCGTTTCTCCTCTAGTCTAGTTTCGGCGGTCCTTAGGCGAAGCCCTGTTGGAATGGTTCCACCACCACCACCGCCGCGCCGTCATGCTGCCGGAGAACTCATCTACCTCTCCGCTCCCTCTTGCTGGATCAAGAAGGCAGAGATCGTCATCGAGCTGTACATGTGCTGAACGCGGAGGTGCCGTCCGTTCGGCACTAGATTGGAAGGACCGTGATTAGATCGCGGGACTGATCGTGATTGGATTGCGAGACGGATCGTGATGGGATCGCGGGACGGCATGCGATTTGGATCGCGAAGATGTTCGACTACATCAACCGCGTTTCTTAACGCTTCCTCTTAGCGATCTACAAGGTATGTAGATTCACTCTCCCTCTCGTAGATGCTCATCACCATGGATAGATCTTGCGTGTGCGTAGGAAAGTTTTTGTTTCCCATGCAACGTTCCCCAACAGTTTTGGACTCTAATTTGCATGATTTGAATGGAACTAACCCGGACTAACGCTGTTTTCAGCAGAACTACCATGGTGTTGTTTTTGTGCAGAAATAAAAGTTCTCGGAATGAAACAAAACTTTTTGGAGAATTATTTCAAAATAAATGAGAATTATTGGAGCCAAAATCCACCGAAGAGGGGGGCGAGGGTGAGCATCACCCACCAGGGCGCGCCAGCCCCCCTGGGCGCGCCCTGGTGGGTTGTGCCCACCTCGTGGCCCCACTTGCCCTAACTCCGCCACTATAAATTCCTAATTTTGGAGAAAAAATCAGAGAGAAAGAATTATCGTGTTTCACGATATGGAGCCGCCGCCACCTCCTATTCTTCATCGGGAGGCCAGATCTGGAGCCCGTTTGGGGCTCCAGAGAGGGGAATCATGGGTCTTCGTCATCACCAACCTTTCTCCATCGCCAATTCCATGATGCTCCCCACCGGGAGTGAGTAATTCCTTCGTAGGCTTGCTGGTCGGTGAGGAGTTGGATGAGATTCATCATGTAATCGAGTTAGTTTTGTTAGGGCTTGATCACTAGTATCCATTATGTTCTGAGATTGATGTTGCTATGACTTTTCTATGCCTAATGCTTGTCACTAGGGCCCGAGTGCCATGATTTCAGATCTGAACCGTTTATGTTATCATCTCTATATCCATGTTCTTGATCCGATCTTGCCTAGTCATATGCACCTATTACGTGTTATGATCCGTCAACCCCATAGCGACAATATTTGGGATATTCGCGGTGATGACCGTAGTTTGAGGAGTTCATGTATTCACCATGTGTTAATGCTTTGTTTCGGTTCTCTATTAAAAGGAGGCCTTAATATCCCTTAGTTTCCTTATGGACCCCGCTGCCACGGGAGGGTAGGACAAAAGATGTCATGCAAGTTCTTTTCCATAAGCACATATGACTATTTACGGAATACATGCCTATATTACATTGATGAACTGAGCTAGTTTTGTATCGCCCTAGGTTATGACTGTTACATGATGAATATCATCCAACGAGTTACCGATCCAGTGCCTACGACCTTTCCACTTATTGTTCTTGCTAAGTTACTATTGTTGCTGCTGCTGTTCCAACTGCTACAAAACTATTGCTACTACTGTTACCGCTACTGTTACTGCCGCTACTGCTATCAAACTATCATATTACTGTGCTACTGATCACTTTGTTGCAGATATTTAATCTCCAGGTGTGGTTGAATTGACAACTCAACTGCTAATACTCTCAAGTATTCTTTGGCTCCCCTTGTGTCGAATCTATAAATTTGGGTTGAGACTCTACCCTCGAAAACTGTTGCGATCCCCTATACTTGTGGGTTATCAAGACCTTTTTCTGGCGCCGTTGCCGGGGAGCATAGAAATATTTATTGAGTCACTTGGGATTTATATCAATTTATCACTATGAAGAATCTGAAGGATACTAAGACCAAGATTTTTCCCTCCACTACGAGGGGAGGTAAGGAACTGCCATCACACTCTGCACTTGATTCACCACATGCTAGTAATCCTGATATGTCGCATGTTATAGATGATGCTACTTCTGCTATGAATGATGCTTATGATGATGCTAGTACCATGCTTGATGATAATGTGCCACTAGGAGAATTTCTTGATGAACAAATTGCTAGAGCTAAAGAGAATGAAGCTTATGAAACAGATGATGATTGTGAAACACCTATTAGTCCTAGCTCTCCTAAGTTTGAAATGCCTAAGATACCTGAAGGTTACGTTATGGACGAGGAGATAACTAGAGAAATTCTCTCTTGCAAGGATAGAGACGATCTTAAGAAATTGCTACGCAAGTATAAGGAAAATACTTTGAATGCTAGAATGAAATGTGATCCTAAGTTTGCTACTTCACCTATCTTTGTTACTGACGTGGCTTGAGACTGCGTCGGTATTTCCCCAAAGAGGAAGGGATGATGTAGCATAGCGACAGTAAGTATTTCCCTCAGTTATGAAACCAAGGTTATCGAACCAGTAGGAGGATCACCACCACCCAATAAGCAGCACCTGCACACAAACAACAAATACTTGCAACCCGACGCGAAAGAGAGATTGTCAATCTCTCTACGGTAATAAGATAGATTAGGTAGTGATAGATAGGAGAGATAGATCTCTCAAGAACACAAAATAAAAAGGGCAAATAAAATATGCATCAATATATTTTTGGGTTTTTGGCTTTGTAGATCTGAAAACAAAGATTGCAAAAACGTAGATCGGAAAGCAATATGATGGAAAAGTAGACCCGGGGGCCGTAGGGTTCACTAGTGGCTTCTCTCATGAGTATAGCACACGGTGGGTGAACAAATTACTGTTGGGCAATTGATAGAAAATCGAATAGTCATGACGATATCCAAGGCGATGATCATTATATAGGCATCACGTCCAAGATAGGTAGACCGACTCCTGCCTGCATCTACCTCTATTACTCCACATATCGACCGCTATTCAGCATGCATCTAGTGTATTAAGTTCATGGAAAAACGGAGTAATGCAATACGAACGATGACATGATGTAGACAAGATCTATTCATGTAGGAATAGACCCCATCTTGTTATCCTTAATAGCAATGATACATGCGTGTCTTGCTGCCCCTTCTGTCACTGGGAAAGAACACCGCAAGATCGAACCCATCACAAAGCACCTCTTCCCATGGCAAGAAAAATCGATCTAGTCGGCCTAACTAAACCAAAGATTCGAAGAAGAAATACGATGCTATAAGCAATCATGCATATAAGAGATCAAAGAAGACTCAAATAATATTCATGGATAGAAACTGATCATGAACTCAAAATTCATCGGATCCCAACAAACACACCGCAAAAGTTTACATCAAATAGATCTCCAAGAGACCATTGTATTGAGAATCATAAGAGAGAGAGAGAAGAAGCCATCTAGCTACTGCCTACGGACCCGTAGGTCTACGGTGGACTACTCACGCATCATCAGAGAGGCACCTATGAAGAAGATGAACCCCTCCGTGATGGTGTTTAGATTGGATCTCGCGGTTCTGGAACTTGCGGCGGCTGGAATTGTGTTTCGTCGACTCCCCTAGGGTTTTCCGAATATTTGGGAATTTATAGGCATCAGAGGCGGTGCAGAGGGGCCCCGTGGAGGGCACAACCCATCAGGGCGCGCCGAGGGCCCCCTGGCGTGCCCTGGTGGGTTGTGCTCTCCACATCCCACCTTCCTAGCTCTTTTTTGGCCCACTGGGTGTCTTCTGGTCCAGAAAAAATCTCCAAAAAGTTTCCTCGCAATTGGACTCCGTTTGGTACTGATATTCTACGAAGTAAAAAACAAGCAAAAACAACAACTAGCACTTTGGCACTATGTCAATAGGTTAGTCCCAAAAATGATATAAAGTTGTTATGAAATGATTGTAAAACATACAGGAATGATAATATAACAGCATGGAACAAGCAAAAATTATAGATACGTTGGTGACGTATCAGTTACCAATGAGGATTATGAGTTCTCTGTCGACCCAGAGTTAATTACTTTGGTTGAATCTGATCCTTTCCATGGCTATGAAACTGAAACTGTAGTGGCACACCTTACTAAGCTGAATGATATGCCACCCGCTTTGCTCATGATGAGAAGATTCGCTACTATTACATCCTTAAGTTATTTCCATTCTCATAAAAGGGTGATGCTAAGACATGGTACAATACTCTTGCTCCTGGTTGTGTGCGTAGTCCCCAGGATATGATTTACTACTTCTCTGAAAAATATTTTCCTGCTCATAAGAAACAAGCTGCCTTACAGGAAATATTTAACTTTGTGCAAATTGAAGAAGAGAGTCTCCCACAAGCTTGGGGGAGGCTTCTCCAATTGCTTAATGCTTTGCCTGATCATCCTATCAAGAAAAATGAAATACTTGATATATTTTATAATGGACTAACCGATACTTCTAGGGACTTCCTAGATAGTTGTGCTGGTTGTGTTTTCAGGGAACGAACTGTTGAACAAGCTGAGGAATTATTTAATAACATATTGAAGAATTATGATGATTGGACTCTCCCTGAACCACCGCCTAAACCCACTCCGAAGAAGAGGGGTATCTTATTTCTCAGTCCTGAAGATATGCAAGAGGCAAAGAAATCTATGAAGGAAAAATGTATTAAAGTTGAGGATGTTAAGAATTTGCCACCTATTGAAGAAATACATGGCCTTGACACACCACCACCTCCACAGGTGGTAGAGGTAAATTCTTTATTAAAGTTTAATGAAGGTGACATCCCTCACAATAAACATCCTAGTCAATGCTTATATGAGTTTGACAACTATATTATGAAGCAAGATCATTTCAATGCCCATGTTCTGAAACAATTGAAATATAATTCTGATATGATTGCTCTCTTGAGTGACTTGCTATTTAGAATCAGTAATGATGTTAGAGGTGTAGGAAAACATGCCTCTATGGTTCAAACTCAATTAGAACAAGTTGCTATGTCTAAAAAAGAATTGCTTGATGAAATGAATAATAATTTGCATGATTTCGCTGCTAGAGTAGTAACTAGAGGAAATAGAATGACCCAAGAACCACTTTATCCTGAGGGTCATCCTAAAAGAATTGAACAAGACTCTCAGAGAATTAATAGTGATGCACCTAGTCCTTCTAAGAAGAAAAAGAAAAAGAAAAATGATAGGACTTTGCATACCTCTAGTGAACCTGAGACACAAAAACTTCCTGATAATAATGATGTCTCTATTTCCGATGCTGAAACTCAATCTGGTAGTGAACATCAACGTAGTGATAATGAAAATGATAATGATGATGTTCATGAAGATGCTCAACCTAGTAATAATAGAGAACCAGATAATGATGTTGCAATAGAGCCTGCTCCTGATCTTGATAACCCACAACCTAAAAATAAACGGTATGATAAAAGAGACTTTGTGGCTAGGAAACATGGTAAAGAAAGAGAGCCATGGGTTCAGAAACCCATGCCATTTCCACCTAAGCCATCTAAGAAAAAGGATGATGAAGAATTTGAACGCTTTGCTGAGATGATTAGGCTAGTCTTTTTGCGTACCCGTTTAACCGATATCTTGAAGATGGCCCCTTATGCAAAGTATATGAAAGACATAATCATAAATAAAAGAAAGATACCTGAAGCTGAAATATCCACCATGCTTGCTAATTATTCTTTTAAGGATGGAGTACCTAAAAAACTTGGAGATCCTGGAATACCAACTATACCTTGCTCCATCAAAAGAAACTATGTCAAAACTGCTTTGTGTGATTTGGGAGCCGGTGTTAGTGTTATGCCTTTATCCTTATATAAAAGACTTGATTTGAATAAACTCACACCTACTGAAATATCATTGCAAATGGCTGACAAATCAACAGCCATACCTATCGGTATTTGTGAGGACGTGCCCGTTGTTGTTGCAAAGTTACTATCTTAACGGACTTTGTTATTCTTGAGATGCCCGAGGACGACAACATGTCGATTATCCTTGGTAGACCCTTTTTGAATACTGTAGGGGCTGTTATTGATTGAAATAAAAGCAAAGTCACTTTTCATATCAATGGTAATGAGCACACAGTGCACTTTCCGAAGAAACAATTCCAAGTGAATGGTATAAATGTTATTGAAGAATCTCCGACCATCACTATTGGAAGTTTTCAATTACCTCTACCTACTGCCAAAAAGAAATATGATATACTTATTGTAGGGGATATGCACATCCCCATTGAGGTAACTTAGTGTTTTACGAAAGTTCTTCGGTTTCATGCTAATCGGAAGTGGTTGTTAACGAGACTTGATCAACCTTATTAATGAATCATTTTTTAGAGGTATGACGTCGATGGATCTAGTAAGCACAACTCTCTGCCCCCACATTTTATTTTCTGTTTTAGATTAGTTAAATAAAATAAAATGCCATGTTTATTCTGTTTTTTGTTTTCTCCGTGCAATAAAATATGACCCAAAAATAAAAATTATCAGAATGCCCTGAAAATTTAACACGATTTTTTCCCGATTATTTATGAATTTTTGGTGCAAATAACACCATAGGGGGTAAACCTGGTGCCCACAAGACACCAGGGCGCGCCAGCACCCCTGGGCGCGCCCTGGTGGGTTGTGGCCCCCACGTGGGCCCCCTCACTTATCTCTTTAGCCCACATCATCACCTACCTCCAGCAAAAAATCACCACAGCCACCATTTTCGTGTTCTTGCTTTCAAACCCGCGGATTTTGATCTCTTTGCTCGAAGCTCCATTTCTGAAACTTTTTGGAGGGATTGCTACTTGGTATGTGACCGCTCCATTGCTCCAATTAGTTTTTGTTTTAGTGGGTTATTGTAACGCCCAAGATGCGACCCTATCCTTATTTTGGCACGAGGGCCTAGACAGGGATAGAAGCGCATCTCGTCGTTGCGCAAGAATGGATATCATTACAAGTACACGTAAAGAAGAGATGAGTATATGGAATTGGCTTACACTCGCCACAAGCTACATCAATATCACATCAATACAACGTCATATACAATCATCATACAGAAGAGCAGGGTCCGACTACGGACGAAAACAAACGATAAAATGAGATCCATCCTTGCTATCCCAGGCTGCCGCCTGGAACCCATCCTAGATCGATGAAGAAGAAGAAGAAGAACTCCAAATCAAACAAACATCGCGCTCACGTCATATCATCGCATTACCTGTACCTGCAACTGTTGTTGTAGTAATCTGTGGGCCACGGGGACTCAGCAATCTCATTTCCAAGGGTATCAAGACTATTAAAGCTTAATGGGTGAGGTATGGTTAAGTGGTGAGGCTGCAGCAAGCACTAAGCATTTATTTGAGTGGCTAACTTACGAGTACAAGAATAAAGGGGGATGATCGTCGCATAAACGAACGTGAACTAGTAATGATCTCTAAGAGATCCTGAACACCTACTTACGTCAAACATAAGCCCACCGTGTTCTCTCTCAGATAAGGACTCACGAGAAGAGATAGTCACGGTTACGCACCCAGTTGGTGTGTTTTATTTGAGTTTACTTCAAGTTTGCTATGACCGGGTGTTAAACAACGTTTCAAAGTTGCCACGTAACCGCGGGCACGGCTTTCCGAAAGATTTAACCCTGCAGGAGTGCTCCAACTCATCCATCACAAACTAACCACACACCGCGGGAATAACCTCGACCACGAATCTCGTGATCTTCCTAGGCAATTCCACTGGAAAACCGTAACCTCGAGATAGCCCGAAGTATTCTCGGAATTCCTCGCACAAGACGTTCGAGAAAGGTAAAACAAGTCCAGCAAGACCGCCCGACGTGTCGACGAACCCGATAGGAGCCGCATATCTCGTTCTCAGGACACGACCGGATAAGTACAGCGTACAGTGGCCTGATAGACATCTCCCGAGTTGCCCCGGGTTGGCCCCGCACACGGCTCTAGTATCGACCAACACTCATGAGGAGCACTGGCCCAGTTTGTTGATTAAAGATCCTCGGGTTAATTACTCCCTATGCAGGTTTATTAGTTATTAGGCAAATGTAGTACCAATGTTGGGCCTTGCTAGACAAGTTTTATCCTAAAACGAAAATCAAGGGGGTCCCCATAACAACCCCGAGCATGTTAGGAGTGCTCAATTATTGAACATAACACCGGTACACAAGTAACTAGGGCGGCAAGAGTGGAACAAAACACCGAGCAAAAGGCCAAGCCGTCCACCCTTTACCAAGTATATATGCGCATTAAATTAAATAGCAATAATATTGTGATATATAAAAATATCCATGTTGGCACATGGAAACAATTGCACCTGCAACTAGCAACGCTATAAGAAGGGTTGAGCAAGCGGTAACATAGCCAAACAGTGTTTTGCTGGGATGTGGAGGGGTTAGAGGCTTATCATGGCATTTGGGAGGCTTGACAAACAATTGGTAGGTAGCGAGACAAGCGATAGAAACGAGACAACTAGCATGGCAATGATAGTAATGGTATCCAGGGAAATGACCATCTTGCCTGAGATCCCGCTTGGAAGAAGAACGAATCCATGAAGAAGACGAACCAACGTAGTCGAACGAATCCTCACACTCAGAACGCTTTCGGAACTCTATCGAGAAGAAGCAATCCAGAAACAACAATCAACACATGAACAACACCACAACAAATGCATGACATGATGCACTTCAACTATGATGCATGTTATGCATGACATGACAAGCACAACAATCAACTTCTACACATTAAGTGAAGCTCAATATGCAACGAGTTGCATATTGACGAAACTCCACATTCGAATTATTTAGTTCACTCTCGTTTAGGTACAGGACAATATTAAATGTTATTAAACATGGCAAGAGGTGAAGCATAAGTAAACTACACATCTAGGCAAGTTTAAATGAGGCCGGAAACAACATATAGCATTTCCGAAACGACCCCATATGTTAATTTCGAAATTGGTCCAGATCTGAACTAATCATGTTTTATATTTATTAAACAGGAAAATAAAGTATACCATGCAATTCTACACGTCATTCTAGTCGATTTACATATATGGAACATCTCAAACGGAGCTACGGTCTAAAAGATATGACCTTCACAAGATGAACATGACATGAATGCAAAATGCATGAAAATGACAACCACAAACATTTCAAATCATGAATGCAGCAAGATATTATGATACTACATGAAAATCTAAGTAAGTTTCATATATGGCGTGTGCAAAACGGAGCTACGGTTCAACCACAACAACCAACACAAGTTTTATTTGAAATCTACCCAAAACAACAACATAGCATATTGCACACATGAAAACAACAAGCTACAAGATTCTAAAATGCACAAACTAAGCATGGGGCAGTAGCATATAACACACACTTCATTTCATCTTCACATATCATACTCAAAAGAGTCATGTATCACATGGTAGGAAGCTCACAACATGGCAACAAAATATAGCAGATTAGGACTTAGTGAAAATAACAGGTTTTAGCATAGCAGATTTTCATGGAGGCATATTGGCAGCAGTAAAACTATATGCTACACGTCATATATTGGCATGAAACTTAACAGCATGGTAGTAGACATGATGCACTACAAATCATTCCATGGTGGCAAGGTCTAATTATGCACAGAATCAAGGCTAGCATCATCACAACATGGCATTATGAAGAAAACAGTTCTCAGACTTAGTGAAAATTAGAGTAGACATGGGCAGCAGTTTTTTAACAGATTGACATATTGGACAACATAATTAATTATGATGCTAAACCTATTCATGCAAACTATTGGCACAACGTGATAGGCAACAACATGCTTAACAAAAGACTCCTTGGTGGCAACCACAAAAGACTACTAGATCAATAGCAAATCACATGGCAACATGGCAACAAAATAACAGTTTCAGACTTAGTGAAATTTAGCTATCTCCCAAAACTGCAGTATTGACTAGGCATGTTGACATGGCAATAACAGTAGCATAGAAATCATTTATAGGCATGGCAAGGACTCTAACAGCAAGTATACATGACACACTTCAAATCATTCCATTGGCACAATTACATAGGATGCATGGTTTGCTTAATATGATGCCCACAAAACGGAACTCTTCGTTAACAGATTTCAGTTTTAACATGATAGCAACTTGAGAGCAAGAAATGAACATGATAGTGAACTTCTACCTAGCAACCAGAGGCATGGCATCAAAGTACACATCACATAGAGCAATACTCATGAAGAAACCACATGCAAAAGGCCTACGGATTAGATGCAACCATCCACGCAAGTTTGAATAAAAATAACAGATTTGCAACTACGACGGGATGCACTTTTGTATCACAGATTAGACCATATATATGATTTCTAAAATGCATACTAATGCCACAGTCATCTAGTGCACGAAGGGTAGATACAAATGCATATAAAGTTTGTCCCAAACGGACCAATATGCACAAAGTTATAGCAAGTCGAATATGGCATGATGATGATTTGTTTCAGGCAGGAAAAGACGGAAAAAAATATACCCTCGGGCTAACTGGGATGGGGAGGATCCGGGACGAGGCGGTACGGGCACGGGCACCCGTTTGGATCGGGGGCCGGCTCGGTCCCGGGACGGGCCGGTCCAGATTTGGCGTCGAGGAGGGGGCCGGCAGCCATGGCGGCTCGGCCGCAACTGGCGACGGCGCCGGCGACCACCGAAGGGCAGATTCGGCAAGGGGGAGGCCGGATCCGGGGGGCGGCGGCCCTGGATCTGGCGACGGCGAGGCCGAGCGTCCACGGTGCGAAGCCGGCGGCGGCTTGCGGGGTCGGCCGCGCGGCGAGGTCGTGCGGGGCGGCTGGCCCTGCCTGCTCCGGCGAGGGGCGAGGCGAGGCGGCCAGGCAGGGAGGCGGCAAACTGCGTGGCGGCGGCCCGTGTTGGCTGCGGCCCGGCGAAGAAGCGCGGGCAGGCGGCGGCAGGGCTCGGAGCGGCGACGAGCTCCGGCGACGGGCCGCCAGCGGGTGAGGCGGCGCACCGGCGGCGGGGCGAAGGCAGGAGCCTCAGGCGGCGCGCGGGCCGGTTCGGGCCTGGGGCGGCCCGGGGCGGGCCGCGCGTGGGCCTGGCAGGCCAGGGCGGAGGGAGGCGCTGGGGGGCGCGTGGCGGCCTCCTGTTGGTCGCGAGGGGCGGCCGGCGGTGCTGGGTGGCGGGGCAGGCTCGTGGGACGACGCCAAGTGGTGGCGGCCGGTTGGGCGGACACGGATCCCGAGGTGTGGCGGTGGCAGCAGCTTCCTGGAGGGCTAGGGCTAGGGTTTTGTCCATTTTTGGCAGGTGGGGGTGGTTTAAATAGGTAGGGGAGGCTAGATTTTAGGGTTTGGCGGGGTTTTTGCCCGTTTTCGGACCTTCGGATCTCGATCCGACGGTCCGAAAGCGGAGGGGGCTAGCAGGGTCATGTGGGCTGTGTAGGGGGGGTGTGGGCTGAGAAGAGAGGGAGGTTTGCGGCCCGTGATAGAGTTTTGAAATACCGAAAACGTCCGACGAATAAACCGGCGACGGCGCCGCTACGGTTAACCGTTCGGGTACCAAACAACCTCCGATTGCGACAAAATTTGGCAGGCGGTCTACCTACAATATAACAAGACCGCATGCCATATTTCAACCCAATCCGAGAATATTTTTTTCACACTTTTAAAACAAAATTTTATTGATGCCGCGGGCGCGTGCGTGTGTGGTTGGACTCGAAACTGTCGTCGACGAAAACGGAGAGAACTGGCAACTACGAACGGATGCAAGTTTTCGAAAACGAATGACGATGTTATGCATATGATGCGGTGATGAATGAAACAACCAAACGAATCACACGACGAGAACGGAATAAATCAGGAATCTTCTGGAGCATCGGTCTCGGGCTGTTACAAGTCTCCTCCACTTACAAGAGATCTCGCCCTGAGATCTTAGAATGAGAAGGGGAAGAGGAAGACGAAAGGAAGAGGTAAAGCTTAGTTGCTTCTTTGACAAACGAGTGAAACCATAGAAACATGAAGGTTGGAAGAGATGAAGAATGATATGAGAAACAAGCAAGAATTCAAAAGAAATTTCGGCAGCATTTCGGTAGAAAAGGGAGGCAAAATTGATAATATGGAAGGAACTTGAAAAGATGACACAACACTCCGGTTAAATGGATAAGCAAGAAAGCACATGATCTTGATAAAACAAGATAATGGATGAAAGAGAGCACCATCACAAAGCCTCTGAAACAAAAGAATAGAAAGTAGATCATTGGAAAGAAAAGAACGGAGAAGAAATGACAACTCCTACCACCATTGAATTTGAAAAGCATCCTAACAAGAAGAGATTGAACGGAGTTGTTTGAAATCAACAACGAAAGAAAAGACTTGTTATGGGCTTATGGAAAACATCTCAAAATAATGAGGTGACAACCGGCCACAAACAAAAACAATTGGTTTCATTGAGATCAACGAAGAGATGAAAACTTCTTTCACCAAGAGGATACATTGAGAGCTTGGATCATTGATAAACACCATGATAGCAACAATCTTTAGGAAGAGCTTTAGGTGAAATCCGTACCAAGATAACTCCAACAAAGAAAAGATGGGTTTACATATCTCATTCTTGACAAATTCTCTTCCAGGCTCCTCATGAATCAAGAATGCTATAGTACCATCTCAAAAGATAAGGAAGAAAGAATTGCACTTTGAAATGCAAGATAAGAATACTTGAGGACCTCCAACAAAATCTTGAAGAACACTTGAGAATGAAAGAAATCTTGATGAACCACCATGAAGAACCTCCGGAAAGAACTCCAAAACGAAAGGATGATAGAAAGAATTGAAGGTTGCACAAGAACAAGATAGAAGCCTTGCAAAGATTTAGATGAAGCTTCGCGACGAGATACTTGAGAAAACTTGGAACTCCGGAAAAGAGGAGATGAAACACTTAGAACCAAGAATTTGATATCATGAACAACTCCGGAAGAAGGATTGAAATCAATTGATGAAACAAGAATAAGAATTATGTTATGCTTATCCTTCACCAAGTTAAATTGATGACAAACAACGGATTTAGCATACTACTTATTCTTCTGGAAAGATTGAAGAGGGATACGAGCACAAACTTGAAGAAGTCTTGAACGAACTACCGGTGAGAATTGAAACGAATGGGAATACATGAGAATGAAGAGATCAAGATTTGCCTAATAGAAACTTGAACAAGGCACCGGAATAATGGAGATACGAACAAAGAGACAACAATTAAGAAGAATTTGGGAACGAAAGCTGAAAGCTAAGAACGAAGAAATCTTCTGAAATGATGGCCTTCGGAGGATCGAGAAATGCAGAACAACTCAGAAATGCTCCGGATAGATATGGAAGGAATTACTCACGAATGGAAACAATTTGAAAGAATAGCACGAAGCTGAACCACGAATCTTGAAGAGAATGAGCAGGGATTTAAGAGAAACTCTCCTTTGGTCTTCAACATAGAGAATGATGGCGACAACACCACCAAGAATTACTGAGACACACCGGAACCATGAATAAGGAAAGGTTGAACCAATGATGAAAATGATTTAGAAGCGATCTTCGGGAAGGAATATGACTGATGAGATTCATTCTTACGTCATATTGAAAAGAACTTGAGGACATCTCCAGAAAGATTAAAAGAGCCAGGTAAGATCCTAGGAAAAACCCTGTGTGTTATGAGCCCACTCAAAGAGATCACCGTTGAACTTAAAGCTTAGAAAGATATTGCACCGGAACAAATGAAAACTTGTTGAGGTGAGAACCTCGAAATAATTTGAAAGGATTTGAATGAAAACACTAATCTTCTGAGATATCTTCAGCACTCCGGATAGAATAGAGACGAACAAACAAGAGAGGCTTGGATAAGAATTTCCACATGGATAGCATTTAATGAACGAAAAGAATATGATCAACACTGAAAGCTTGAATTGAATGCACCGGAGAAGAGAAGAAGAACAAGAATGATGAACTTAGCACTTGAGGATCTTCACAATGAATCACCGGATACAACATCGAGGAAAATATAGCGGAAGCGTCACATGAATAGAAAGGCACTTGGATGAGAATTTAATCATTGAAGAAAAAGTGCGGGAGGGTGGGAAAAACAAAGACAACTTGGGACAAATGAAACGAACTCCGGGAAAGAAATATGAGGATTGATCTTGCAAATATCTGAAGGATTGAATCTTCTCGAAGAGAAGAGCACCGGTTATGTCGTGGTTTTGTCACGGCAGATGCCCGAAGGCTTAGGTTTGGGGTCAACGCCATGGAAGTGGACTCAAAGGGGTTAAGCGGGACAAGGGACACGGGTTTACCCAGGTTCGGCCCCTCACGGTGGAGGTGAAAGCCTACGTCCTGCTTAAGCTGTATTAATTGGTATATCGAGTACAAGGGGCGGCTTGCTTGCCCTAACTCTCAATTGCTTGATCTCTCTCGCCGTAAGGCTTGTCTGTCTTTTTTTTCACCCCCTAACCCGCCGCAGGGGCTCACCCTTATATACACAGGTCGAGGCTCTGGGCTTACAAGAGTCCGGGTCGGGTTACACAACGTAACCGACCTTGGTTCTACTTTCCTAGTCTTACAAGGTAAGTCTTCACGTGGCGGCTCACCCTCTCAGGCCTTGAATCGTCACCAGGGCTTGGGCCTTCAAAGGGCCCACCTGTTAACCGTCGTCTTCATGTCTTGCCTTCCTGGGCTTGCTTGGGCTCTTGCGCCATGAGTCGCCAACCATTGTAACCCGGCCCCTTAAGGGCGGGTCACACCGTGGGGTTATATCCCCAACATTAGGCCCCAAATTGATTTGAACATGTTCATGTCAATTTAAATCCTTCCGTTGGCGAGTCTTCTTTAACTCTTCTGAAATTTAATCTTGGACTGGTCTTTCATAACCCGCCATATTCAACAGTGTGATGTCACCGTGAATCTTCGCCTTAACCCGCCATTCCGGAAATCGAGGCGCCTCCTCAGTCACGATAATTACGTCACCTCGATCTTCGGGCTTGCCGTTTCACTGTCCCTTCTCCTTATAAATGGGCGCGGGGGTCTCTCCTTTTCCACTTACCCCGTCACCTCTCCTCCTTCTTCCTCGCGCCAGCTACAGTGTACACCACAGCAGCCTGAAGCTCCGCCGTCGTCGTTCCTCATCGACAGCCTCGACTCGGGCCGCTGCATCAACCTGACTGGATCAGAGCCCAGCGGCGCATCTCTGCTTTCCGATCAGACGTCCAGGTAATGCCCTTTCCCTTCCACGGATTCACATTAGATCCGGTCCGTTCATCGAGCTCGCCGGAGTTCTTTGCCTGTTCTTCGTGTTCCTCGTGCCAAAAGTGATGCTTCAATCCGAATCAAGGTAGAAAATATTGCGGCAGTAGCTAGCTCCCCCTTTGCATCTTGTATGGATCGATTCTGCTTCGGCATTAGCAAGTTGCTGATTTATCTGTTCTTCCACTATCTGTTAGGGTTGATAATTTTTCCCCTTTCTAGATTGCCTGTAGATCCGAAAAAATTGCTACGGATTGTGAAACTTGTTTGTCCAATACTTAGTGAAATTCTGGCCGTCCTAGGATGCACCGATAACTGACCCGCCCTTCACCCTTTGGGTGGCTTAGCACATATTTTGTAACTTGCCATAGAGTCTTATTACTGCTTCTTTTACGTAACCCGCCAGTCTACCGCCGGCCCTTAATTTTAGAGACTAACCCGCCAATATGTCAAGCGCAACATCGTCTTGTGACTGGGTCCAATCCGGAGTTACCGAAGATCTACTGTTAGACTATGTGAAGATAGGCGTGTTACCGGCTCGGGACGTCATTCAGTGGCGGGCTCCCGGGTTAGAGAAAAGACCCAGTCCTCAAGACGGAGAAGTCGTTGTTTTCGCTGACCACCTCGTCCGCGGCTTCAGCCCGCCCGGGTCTAAATTCTTCCGAGATGTTTTGCACTTTTTTAAGCTTCACCCTCAGGACATAGGCCCCAATTCAGTCACCAATATCTGCCAATTCCAAGTCTTGAGTGAGGTGTATCTGCAAGAAGAACCTTCTGTAGACATTTTTCGTGATTACCATTATATCAACCGCCAAACTGAGAAAGCAGGCGGCTCAAGTCTGGAACTCGGCGGCGTGACTATCCAGAGGCGGAGAGATGTGCCTTACCCATCTGCTACCCTGCCAAGTCATCCTAAGAACTGGAACAGGACATGGTTTTATTGCAAAGACACTTCTCCGGAGGTTGAAAATCCGCTGCCGGGTTACCGCCCTACCCGGCTTCCCAGCTCCGGAGAACTTCCCGACAGGCTATCCGCTACTGAAAGAGCGAAGTATGCCACTTCCATTGCCAAGATCAAAGCTTTGATTGCAAACGGATTAACTGGTGTCGACCTGACCCGCTGCTGGGTCAGTTGGCAAATATCGCCCCTGAGCCGGCGTGACCGGCTTATGTTTGAATACACGGGTGAACCCAATGACCCCCTCTGCTTCTCAAACGCCCAATTGTCCCAACAGGAAATCAGCAATAGCGTTAAAAATCTTCTCGGCGAAAAACAGGAGACTTGTGATAAAATTGGGCTGAGACCCTTCTATGCCCAGAACCCGGCTCCGCCTGTAAGAAAAACTTCTGGAAACCTTACAATCTTCGTCTTGCTCATTTTAATTTGCATCTTTTAACCTCTCTGGCGGCTTGTGCGCAGGCCGGCTCAGATTTCTGGAAGAAAAAACTCAACCCGCCCGTGAGGAAGCCCAGGGCGGGTAAAACCCTTGCTCATAAAAGGAGAACCACCGCCTCCTCCATTCCTGAGTCTAATGATTCAGAGGTAAAGCTTGACTTCTTCTGACCATCTCTTTATACAGCTTACTGATGATATTTATTTCACAGGTTGAACCAGAGACCAGCCGTGTGGACGCTCCTGAGGTAATCAATATTTCCTCCGATTTAGAAAATTCTCCCCCAAAGAAGAAACGGCGGGTTATCCGAAAAGTCCCATTCTCTCATCCTCTTGCTTACTTGGACTGCCATTTTCTTTTGAAAAAGCAACAGCACACCTCCAGGCGTCAGACCCGGAGTGCCGGCTCTGAGGAGCTGATGGGCGGCTTACCCAACTCCCCGGCTTCCCGGAAGCGTCCTGCAGAGGTACTTTTTACCCAAGTCTGATCATCTTAACAGTCTTGTCTTGCAACCTTACTTTACCTGAAGAACTGTAACTTTTCCAGGACTCGCCCCCTTCGTCTGGCGACTCAACGGCCACTAAGCTGCCTCCATTGAGAATCAACCCAGAGTATGCATTTTTCCTTTGCACTATATTTTTCTTCAATCTTGTCTTTTATTTGACAATGGTTTTTTCTCTCTAGGGCTCAAGCGAAGCGGAAGAAAACCGGCCGGTCTGAAGCCGCCCCCACTGTCCAAGAACCAGAGAAATCCAAGCCGGCTTCCCCTGTACCTCATGCTGAGCCTACAGAAGCTATAAAAGAAACACCTGCCGATGATCCTCAGCCCCACGAGCCGGCTGTTCATGATACGGTCGCTCCTACGAGCCCTCCACGAACTGACTTCCAAACGCCGAGCTCTCCAGTTACCAAAAACGTCGCTCTTACTGGGGCGGGTTATCAATCAACCTCTCATGTGCTGACAAGACACACCGGCGAGGCTAAAGAAAACTCGCCAGAAAGATTCGACTTTGCATTGCCCTCGTTGGAAAAGATGTCTACAGATGATCTTCATGCCGGCTATTTAAATCGCCTCAACGCAAGCCACAACATGGAGCGAAAACTTGTTAGCCTTATGAAGTCCAAATTTGAGGTACTGCTCCTTTCTTGATTTCCTTATATCCTTATGTAGCCCCCAAGATCCGGTTTAGTCTTGCAAAATAGTAGACCGGGTCTTATACTTCTTGTCATACTTCAAATTATAATACCTGTAGCCCCCAAGTATCGGGTTAATACTGATATTGAGCCGGTACTTAGTTGAAAGGGTTGATCCAAGTGTAGCCCCCGAGTTCGGGTCATGACGATGAGCCAGAATTCCATTGTAAACTTTGGAGAGCTCTATGTAGCCCCCAAGTGTCGGCTTAACTTTAACAAAGATGAGCCGGGACTGCCATGTAGACTTTAGAGAAAAACACAGGCATTAGCCCCCAAGTGTCAAGTATATTGCTTGCAATCTGCTTGAGACTTATAACACAATAGTTTCACCAATGTGCGAATCATATCCTGACTGAAAACTTTTGAAACTGTCTTTTGCGTAACGCGGGAAGCTTTAGCAACTGCTGAGTCGAATTTCGCTGTGCAACAAGCCGTCAGGGCTGAGGCGGATAATAAATGGCGAGTTGCCGTGACAGAGCTGGAGAAAACCCGGGCTGAACTCGCTGCTTATCAGAAGACGGCTGAGGCGGAAAAAGCTGCTATAACCCAACGAGCCAACGAGACTGAAAGCCGGCTTAAGGTTGTGTCCGATGAGCTACAAACTCTCAAAGACCATATCTCCAGAATGACTTCTGCGATCTTCGGTAAGTGCCAAGCACTTGAAAATTACCTTGACTTGTTGAATAACTCATACAGGCGGCTTATAATACTTAACTATCTTGCAGGTGAACGGAGCCGCCAACTCGCTTCTGACAGCGTGATTAAGCTGAAAGCCATCTACTCCTTAACCGAACAGTTATATTGCGGGACCCTCTGCACCATGAAGGCGATGCTGACCGAGAAATGCATCCCAAAGCATATGAAGGGGGCAATAGAACTTCTATCCACCCTGCCCAAACAGGTTGGAGAACTCAAACGGTCAGCCGCCAGGCAGGGAGCCATGGCTGCTTTAAGCCGGTGTCTTGCTTTTGCCCCGGAATTAACTACAGCGGAAATGACGGACGGGTTCCCAGCCAAAAAGGTCGACGGCTCAGATTTCACAGAAGCCGACTACGTCAAATGTATGAAAGATTCCCGGGTGCTGGCCTCAAGTCTTGCCAATGAGTTAGACCTTTCCACATACCAGGCGGCTTATGACGCGGAAAACAAACGCGTGCGCGGCCCAACCTTTGAATCGAGGAGCCTGACTCCCGCGCGTCGTAAGCAGCTCTTCGCTCCTGACCTTGATGCATCTCCCTTCTTCGACCAGACCCAATTTGAGGTCTTAACACGCTGCAACTGGGATGTCGACAATCTTCAGATCGAAGAGGTCGAAGACCCGGCGAAGGATGACTAGCCAGCGAGCTGTACTTTCGGCTGAAACTGATAACTCGGCCTGTCTGAGCCGCCAAGGCTGTCATTTGTAAAAAACTTTAATCTTGCCTTGTCTTGTACTCCATTGGGAGCTTTTGTAATAGCTGTGGAGATATCTGAAATGCCTGAGTCGTGCCTTCGTGCACGTATAACCCTTTTTGAATAGTCTTGCTGCAATGACATCTTTCATATGCTCTTACTCTCAACCATGCTTTCAATGTCCATGGCGGCTTATCAGAAAAGATAAAACCTGCAAAAATAACCAAGACAGAAAACTTCTGTATTGTTGTAAGGGCGGCTTATAATAGCACAACCCGGAGATGTCTTTCATGGTCTTGCGTCTTGTTTCATAATCTTTCCTTGACCCGGCTTGTCAAAACCGGAATGATATGTAAGTGTGATGTATGATGCAATGCATGACGTATGATGTAATGCACGATGCTTGATGCAATGCATGATGTATGATGTTCTCTGCTCTTGCAAGTCATCCAAAAAAGGGGGTAAGTGGCCAACTCGCTGCACCCCAATATTGGAGAGGTTATCAAAAGAGGGGGTGAGTGGCTAACTCGCTGCACCCCAATTTTGAAAAAAGGTCATCAAAGAGGGGGTAAGTATTCAACTCGCTGCACCCCAATTTGGAGAGGTTATCAAAAGAGGGGGTAAGTTCTCAACTCGCTGCACCCCAATTTTGGAATAAGTCATCAAAGAGGGGGTAAGTATTCAACTCGCTGCACCCCAATTTGGAACAAATCGTCAAAAGAGGGGGTAAGTTCTCAACTCGCTGCACCCCAATTTTGGAATAAATCGTCAAAAGAGGGGGTAAGTATTCAACTCGCTACACCCCAATTTTGGAATAAGTCATCAAAGAGGGGGTAAGTATTCAACTCGCTGCACCCCAATTTGGAAAAAATCATCAAAAGAGGGGGTAAGTTCTCAACTCGCTGCACCCCAATTTTGGAATAAGTCATCAAAGAGGGGGTAAGTATTAAACTCGCTGCACCCCAATTTGACCTTGTCAATGACATACTTGTGCACAATCTGAGATACACGAAAAAACGGCAGAGGCCCCGGCTTATGGGGATGCCAACTTTATTTATCATATATGTGATACGTACAACGACTCAAGTGTAATAAGGCCGTAGATGAGCTATGTTCCATGGCCGGCGGGTCTCCTGCCCAGAGGTATTTGACTCGTCTCGCACGTCAACTAGGTAGTATGACCCATTGTTGAGATTCTTGCTGACCACAAAAGGCCCTTCCCATGGAGGAGATAGCTTATGCATATCTGTCTGATCTTGAATCAAACGCAACACTAAGTCTCCTTCTTGAAACGTTCGGGTCTTAACTCTGCGGCTGTGATAGCGACGCAGGTCTTGCTGATAAATCGCCGAACGAGCCGCCGCCAGATCACGTTTCTCCTCCAGAGCATCTAGCGCATCCTGACGCGCCATCTCGTTGTCTTGCTCAACATAAGCCGCCACACGCGGCGAGTCATGACGTATGTCGCTTGGTAATACAGCTTCCGCGCCGTAAACCATGAAGAAAGGTGAATAACCCGTCGATCTATTGGGAGTAGTATTGATGCTCCATATCACTGATGGTAACTCCTCAACCCAACAACCCGGTGTTCGCTGCAAAGGAACCATAAGCCGGGGCTTGATACCTTTCAAGATCTCCTGGTTAGCACGCTCCGCCTGACCATTGGACTGTGGATGAGCAACCGCCGAAACATCAAGCCGGATATGTTCATTCTCACAAAACGTCTGCATAGCCCCCTTGGACAGGTTTGTACCATTATCAGTGATGATACTGTGAGGATAACCAAAATGGTAGATTAACTTCTTAATGAATTGAACCGCCGTAGCCGCGTCACACTTACTGACCGGCTCAGCTTCCACCCACTTGGTAAATTTATCCACCGCCACCAAAAGGTGGGTCTTCTTATCTTTAGATCTCTTGAAGGGTCCAACCATGTCAAGCCCCCAGACCGCAAACGGCCAAGTAATTGGAATCATACGCAGCTCCTGAGCCGGCACGTGAGCACGACGCCCAAACTTCTGACATCCGTCACACTTAAGAACCAGGTCTTCCGCGTCCTTATGAGCCGTCAGCCAGAAGAAACCATGACGGAAAGCCTTGGCCACCAAAGATTTTGAGCCGGCATGATGACCGCAGTCGCCAGCGTGAATTTCATTTAAAATCTCCTTACCCTCTTCTGGTGAAACACACCGCTGAAAGACGCCGGTGACGCTGCGTCTATGTAACTCGCCATTGAGGATAGTCATAGATTTAGACCGCCCTATGATTTGTCTGGCCAAGATCTCATCCTCTGGTAACTCACCGCGTGTCAGATATGCCAAGTAAGGCAATGTCCAGTCAGGAGTAGCATGTAAAGCCGCCACCAATGGCCCCTCCGGGTCAGGGACAGCCAGGTCTTCCTCTGAAGGCAGCTTGACAGACGGGTGGTGTAACACGTCCAAGAAGACGTTAGGCGGCACCGGCTTACGCTGTGAGCCGAGTCTTGCCAACGCGTCAGCCGCCTCGTTCCTGTGACGGTCAATATGGTCCACCTGATAGCCTTTGAAGTAACCAGCAATTTCATCCACCGCCTGACGATAAGCCGCCATCCTTGGGTCTTTGGAGTCCCAAGTGCCTGAAACCTGCTGAGCCACGAGGTCTGAATCGCCAAGACATCGAACCCGGCTCAGGCTCATCTCTTTCGCCACGCGGAGACCATGAAGCAAGGCCTCATACTCAGCTGCATTGTTAGTACAGGTAAATATTAGTCTGAGCACATAACAGAACTTATCACCTTTAGGGGAGGTTAAGACAACCCCAGCCCCCGAGCCTTCTAGCTGTCTAGACCCGTCAAAGTGAATCGTCCAGTAAGTGTTATCCGGCTTTTCCTCGGGCGCCTGCAGCTCTGTCCAGTCGTTAATGAAATCCACCAAATCTTGAGACTTGATAGCCGTACGAGGCACGTACGTAAGGATGAGAGGCCCAAGTTCCAATGCCCACTTTGCAATCCGACCAGTGGCCTCCCTGTTCTGAATTATGTCCCCCAACGGGGCAGAGCTCACCACAGTAATCGGGTGGCCCAAGAAATAGTGCTTCAGCTTGCGATTCGCCATGAACACCCCATACACCAGCTTCTGCCAATGAGGGTACCTTTGCTTAGACTCACTCAACACCTCACTGATGTAGTAAACCGGCCTCTGAACCGGATATTCCTTCCCTGCCTCCTTTCGCTCCACAACCACTGCGGCACTGACTGCTCTGTTATTAGCCGCCACGTAGAGGAGCAACGGTTCCTTCTCAATTGGAGCAGCCAAGACGGGCGGCTCAGACAGCTGCCTCTTAAGAGCTTCAAACGCCTCACCCGCCTCCTTACTCCAGATGAAGTTGTCTGTCTTCTTCATCATCTGATACAGGGGGATAGCTTTCTCGCCCAGGCGGCTTATGAACCGGCTTAACGCAGCGATTCGACCCGCCAGGCGCTGAACATCGTTAACACACTTCGGTTCTGACAGGGAGGTAATAGCTTTTATCTTGTCCGGGTTAGCTTCAATGCCTCGCTCTGAAACTAGAAACCCCAAGAGTTTTCCTGCTGGAACTCCAAAAACACACTTGGCCGGGTTAAGCATCATTTTGTAAACCCGTAGATTATCAAACGTCTCCTTCAGGTCTTCGAGCAGAGTCTCCTTCTTCCGAGACTTAACCACAATATCATCCACATAAGCATGAACATTGCGCCCAATTTGATTGTGAAGACACTTCTGCACACAGCGCTGATAAGTCGCCTGGGCACTCTTGAGCCCAAAAGGCATAGACACATAGCAGAAAGCACCAAAAGGCGTTATGAAAGCCGTCTTCTCTTGGTCCTTAACCGCCATCTTGATCTGATGATACCCGGAATAAGCATCCAGGAAACATAGGCTCTCGCAACCCGCCGTGGCATCAATGATTTGATCAATGCGGGGGAGGGCAAAAGGGTCAATCGGGCACGCCTTGTTGAGATCCGTGTAATCCACACACATGCGCCACGTGCCGTTCTTCTTCAGTACCAACACCGGGTTAGCAAGCCACTCCGGTGAAACACTTCGACGATGAACCCTGCAGCCAAGAGCCGGGCCACCTCTTCTCCAATGGCTTTACGTCTCTCTTCGTTAAACCGCCGGAGGAACTGTTTAACCGGCTTAAACTTAGGATCCACATTAAGATGGTGCTCAGCGAATTCTCTCGGTACACCCGGCATGTCAGAAGGCTTCCATGCAAAGATGTCCCGATTCTCACGGATGAATTCGATGAGCGCGCTTTCCTATTGGGGGTCCATATTGGCCCCAATAGTGAACTGTTGTGATGAGTCGCCCGGTGTAAAGTCCGCCAACTTAGTATCTTCTGCCAAAAACTTGAGGGGCGGCTCAGATTCCGTGTTGGGTTTCTTCAGAGAGGTCATATCTGCCGGGTCGACATTCTGCTTATAGAAATTAAGTTCTGCCTCTGCACAGCTTGTCTCTGCGTAAGCCGCATCACCTTCCTCACATTCCATAGCCGTCTTCCGATCACCATGTACAGTAATCGTTCCCTCCAAGCCGGGCATCTTGAGCTGCAAATACACATAACAAGGTCTGGCCATGAACTTCGCGTAAGCCGGCCGTCCAAAAATAGCGTGGTACGGGCTCTTGATCTTGACCACCTCAAACCATAGAGACTCCACCCTGTAGTTGTGTTCATCACCAAAAGCCACTTCCAAAGAGATCTTCCCGACTGGGTAAGCCGACTTTCCGGGTACCACACCGTGAAAGACTGTTGAAGAAGGCTTAAGATCCTTGTCAAGTAAGTTCATCCGGCGAAAGGTGTCATAGTACAAGATGTTGATGCTGCTGCCGCCATCCATAAGTACTTTAGTGAACTTGTATCCTCCCACTTGGGGGGCAACTACTAAGGCTAGCTGCCCCGGGTTATCAACATGTGGCGGGTGATCCGCCCTGCTCCAAGTGATGTCATACTCAGACCACTTGAGATACTGTGGGAGAGCCGGCATGACCGCGTTAACCGCCCGTTTGTGTACCTTCCGTTCCCGTTTTTCAAGGCTGGTTGTGAAGACGTGGTACTGACCCCCGCTGAGCTACTTCGGGTTACTCTGATACCCTGACTGGTTATTCTGCTGCTGGCCTCCGCCACCAGACTGTAGGTTATGACCTCCTTTGTTGCCTTGACCCTGGCCGCCCGGCCCTGAGCCGCCCGACGGGCCATTACCGTTGTTACGATGCTGCTGAATGCTGTAGTTCCGGAAATCCCGCATAACGCTACAATTTCCCCATGTATGATCTGCTTGCTTGCCATTCCGGCTGTGCTCTGGACAAGGTCTATTAAGCATCTCCTCTAGAGGGATCTTACCTCTGTTAAAAGGCTTTCTATAATTCCCATTGCCCTTAGCACGGTTATTCCCAGTGTTGGTATTAGCCACTAGCTCTGACTCGCCTTCCGGGTGTTTCCGCTTTCCAGCGTTGTTACTTCCAGCCGTACCCGGCTGCTGACCCTTGCCATTGTTACCCTTTTTCCGCTGACCTGATTTCTCCTCATCAGAGCCCGGGTCCTTCGTATTGTCAGAATCTGCATACTTGGTGAGAGCCGCCATGAGCTCCCCCATGTCTTGACATGACCGCTTGAGCCGGCCAAGCTTCTGCTTCAGAGGCGTGAAGTGACAGTTCTTCTCCAGAATTAAAACCGCCTGAGCCGCCGTAATCTGCTCCGAAGAATGGATGATAGTAGAGACCCGCCGGACCCAGTGATGAGCCGACTCGTCCCCACGCTGTACACAATGGTCCAAATCCACAATCGTCATGGGCTGCTTGCATGTTCCTTTAAAATTTTTGATGAATTTTGCCCTTAACTCGGCCCAGGAGTTAATGGTGTTGGGTGGCAAACCCTTCAACCATGTGCGAGCCGGCCCTTCTAGCATCATGATGAAATACTTGGCGCAGACCGCATCGCTAACGTCCAACATCTCCATGGCTAGCTCATAACTTTCAACCCAGGCTTCTGGAGGTAAATCAGCAGTGTAATTGGACACCTTACGAGGACCCTTGAAATCCTTCGGCAGACGCTCATTCCGCAGAGCCGGTACCAGACACGGCACCCCCACAGCCCTGGAAGTCAGCCCCGCTCCTCCTGAAACGGAAGGGGCGACTGTGTGTTCCTGAGACGCCGCCGCTGCCTGAGCCGCCTCTTCTCGCCGTGCTCTCGCCTTATCCACCAATGTCTGAGCATCCAGAGCCGCCCGATCCGCTTGCGGCGGGTTACGATGTCGTTCGCTGCTAGAAACCGCCGGCGACTCATAACGCCGGCTGTAGCTACGGCTGTGGAGGGGTGTTGAGTGCACGCGACTCCGGCTGTAATTATACTTCTCTTGCTGGGCCATCGCCGTGCGCAGGTACCCGATGGCGTTCCGCACCTCTTCTGCATAAGGCGCCTCATCGGGGATCGGAATTGTGTCAAGCCTGGTGGCTGCTGCCACCATGTTCTCCGCCGGGTTAGAATAATGACCCGGCGGTGTCGGATAAAGCGGTGGCGGGTTTTGGTCCCATCGTGGCGGGTCTTGACGCTGAACCACCGCCCGGCTCCCAGGTATTTCCGCCGTCCGGGTTATGGCCAAAGGCACACCTCGTCCCGTTCCTGGCGTGTTGAAGAGATTCCTAGCTTCATACTGCTCCGGCAAGCGGGACTGATGTCTCATCCGCTGAACCGCCGCGGCCGACTGTTGCTCTATCTCCAGGCGAAGAGCATCCGCCTTAAGACGCTCCGCCTCAGCATCCATCTGAGCCTTCAGCTCGTTAACTTCTTGCTGGACCGCGGCCATCCGATCCTTCAACCTAGTGATTTCTGCATTGCGGGCCGCTTGGTTCGCAACAGTGACCTCAGTTGCCATCAAGGTTGTAAGCTCGTTCATCAGATCCATGAGAACTTGAGCCGGGGGCGCGCCTGACCCGGACACGGTCGCACCAGCAGGTGTACTGCCCTGAGCCGCCGCTGAACCGGCCATGAAGACGGCTGCATGACTTGGCGGCTCATAATCCTCCGGCTCATGGTATTCTGACTCGGGGTAAGGCTCGTCGTAGCCCCCAAGCCCTCCATCTTGAAGCTGATAGATCGATTCCGTCTCCCCACATGAAGATTCCTCCCCGGAGTAGTCGTGAGTTTCTTCCTCGGACACAGAACCCTCAAGTTCTACGCCCTGAGTGAAGCCGACGAAGACATGCTTCCCGCCCGGATCAGAACGGGCGGGTTGCATGCTCCGGGCGGGTTGCTTGCGCCGGGCCGGCTCGACGATGTTGGTGCAGATGTCCGGCCCGGGTTCAGATCCGCCAATCTTGCCGATGAAGACATGGATTCCACCGAAGGGGACCCGGAAGCCGTACTCGATTGAGTCAGCTTCAGGACCCCAGCTGGCGTCGTCGATGTAAAGCTTTCCGTGGCGGCTCTTAGTCATCTTGCCGACCACGTATCCCTCGCCCCCGAGGAGAGCACCCTTTGAGAACTCAACACCACCGAGCGCTAGCCCCACGGTGGGCGCCAACTGTCGTGGTTTTGTCACGGCAGATGCCCGAAGGCTTAGGTTCAGGGTCAACGCCATGGAAGTGGACTCAAAGGGGTTAAGCGGGACAAGGGACACGGGTTTACCCAGGTTTGGCCCCTCACGGTGGAGGTGAAAGCCTACGTCCTGCTTAAGCTATATTAACCGATATATCGAGTACAAGGGGCGGCTTGCTTGCCCTAACTCTCAATTGCTTGATCTCTCTTGCCGTAAGGCTTGTCTGTCTTTTTTTTTCACCCCCTAACCCGCCGCAGGGGCTCACCCTTATATACACAGGTCGAGGCTCTGGGCTTACAAGAGTCCGGGTTGGGTTACACAACGTAACCGACCTTGGTTCTACTTTCCTAGTCTTACAAGGTAAGTCTTCACGTGGCGGCTCACCCTCTCAGGCCTTGAATCGCCACCAGGCCTTGGGCCTTCAAAGGGCCCGCCTGTTAACCGTCGTCTTCATGTCTTGCCTTCCTGGGCTTGCTTGGGCTCTTGCGCCATGAGTCGCCAACCGTTGTAACCCGGCCCCTTAAGGGCGGGTCACACCGTGGGGTTATATCCCCAACAGGTTAGGAATAAGATTTTGACATGACAATTTGATTGAGCAAAAGGATTAGCACTCCCATAGAAATATGAGAACAATGCTTAGGAAAGATATGAAATCACCACTTGACATCGAAGCAACTTGAATTACCATACTCCAACAAAACAAAGGATGAGGTTTGAGAATTAAGCCGGAAACAAATACATAACCCACCATGCATTTGTTGGGAGGATAATCCTAGGTAACTACTTGAATTCCCACCTAAGAATTTCCGAAGTCTTTCTTGTTTATGCGATTCGGGTTGCGGACCCAGGAACGTACCCAAGGTAATCAGCTACAACTGCACCCGCAACCTTCCACACCATAATCCAAGAAACTCCGCAAACTCATCTACCTCAGACACTCGTAATCACAACGATACTAAGTATGGCAGTACATCCAAACTCTCTCCACCAGTACTGGGGATGCCAGACTCCTCTCGCCACTACTAGTATTGAAGCAATTTCGAATATCATCCGTCCTGAGATACTAAGGAAACTGAATGATAACGATGTGCAAAAATCCCTCGGAGCTCTACTCCTCGATAACAGGAGGCACCAAGACAGAATTCCTTCACATCGGCATCATATAGTTTCCAAAATACCCGCGTGATCCTAAAAAAAATTTGAGCGAGAAGAGGAGTAGAATCAAAATTCCTAAGTCGAATACCTCACCAAAGCATAGAAGAGGAGTAAAAAGAATCCTACTCTCTGGTATATAACTAGACTCAAAATAGTTTTTCACTAGACTCGACTCGGCCAAAGTTCGATCAATCAAGGGGACTCCTAGGTCGGTACAGGCTCTGATACCAACTTGTAACGCCCAAGATGCGATCCTATCCTTATTTTGGCACGAGGGCCTCGACAGGGATATAAGCGCATCTCGTCGTTACGCAAGAATGGATATCATTACAAGTACATGTAAAGAAGAGATGAGTATATGGAATTGGCTTACACTCGCCACAAGCTACATCAATACAACGTCATATACAATCATCATACAGAAGAGCAGGGTCCGACTACGGACGAAAACAAACGATAAAATGAGATCCATCCTTGCTATCCTAGGCTGCCGCCTGGAACCCATCCTAGATCGTTGATGAAGAAGAAGAAGAAGAAGAACTCCAAATCAAACAAACATCGCGCTCACGTCATATCATCGCATTACCTGTACCTGCAACTTTTGTTGTAGTAATCTGTGAGCCACGGGGACTCAGCAATCTCATTTCCAAGGGTATCAAGACTATTAAAGCTTAACGGGTGAGGTATGGTTAAGTGGTGAGGCTGCAGCAAGCACTAAGCATTTATTTGAGTGGCTAACTTACGAGTACAAGAATAAAGGGGGATGATCGTCGCATAAACGGACGTGAACTAGTAATGATCTCTAAGAGATCCTGAACACCTACTTACGTCAAACATAACCCCACCGTGTTCTCTCTCGGATAAGGACTCACGAGAAGAGACAGTCACGGTTACGCACCCGGTTGGTGTGTTTTATTTGAGTTTACTTCAAGTTTGCTATGACCGGGTGTTAAACAAAGTTTCCAAGTTGCCACGTAACCGCGGGCACGGCTTTCCGAAAGATTTAACCCTACAGGGGTGCTCCAACTCATCCATCACAAACTAACCACACGCCGCGGGAATAACCTCGACCACGAATCTCGTGATCTTCCTAGGCAATTCCACTGGAAAACCGCAACCTCGAGATAGCCCGAAGTATTCTCAGAATTCCTCGCACAGGACGTTCGAGAAAGGTAAAACAAGTCCAGCAAGACCGCCCGACGTGTCGACGAACCCGATAGGAGCCGTGTATCTCGTTCTCACGACACGACCGGATAAGCACAACGTACAGTGGCCTGATAGACATCTCCCGAGTTGCCCCGGGTTGGCCCCGCACACGGCTCTAGTTTGGACCAACACTCATGAGGAGCACTGGCCCGGGTTGTTGATTAAAGATCCTCGGGTTAATTACTCCCTATGCAGGTTTATTAGTTATTAGGCAAATGTAGTACCAATGTTGGGCCTTGCTAGACAAGTTTTATCCTAAAACGAAAATCAAGGGGGTCCCCATAACAACCCCGAGCATGTTAGGAGCGCTCAATTATGGAACATAACACCGGTACACAAGTAACTAGGGCGGCAAGAGTGGAACAAAACACCGAGCAAAAGGCCAAGCCTTCCACCCTTTACCAAGTATATATGCGCATTAAATTAAATAGCAATAATATTGTGATATATAAAAATATCCATGTTGGCACATGGAAACAATTGCACCTGCAACTAGCAACGCTATAAGAAGGGTTGAGCAAGCGGTAACATAGCCAAACAGTGTTTTGCTGGGATGTGGAGGGGTTAGAGGCTTATCATGGCATTTGGGAGGCTTGACAAACAATTGGTAGGTAGCGAGACAAGCGATAGAAACGAGACAACTAGCATGGCAATGATAGTAATGGTATCCAGGGAAATGACCATCTTGCCTGAGATCCCACTTGGAAGAAGAACGAATCCATGAAGAAGACGAACCAACGTAGTCGAACGAATCCTCACACTCCGAACGCTTTCGGAACTCTATCGAGAAGAAGCAATCCGGAAACAACAATCAACACATGAACAACACCACAACAAATGCATGACATGATGCACTTCAACTATGATGCATGTTATGCATGACATGACAAGCACAACAATCAACTTCTACACATTAAGTGAAGCTCAATATGCAACGAGTTGCATATTGACGAAACTCCACATTCGAATTATTTAGTTCACTCTCGTTTAGGTACACGACAATATTAAATGTTGTTAAACATGGCAAGAGGTGAAGCATAAGTAAACTACACATCTAGGCAAGTTTAAATGAGGCCGGAAACAACATATAGCATTTCCGAAACGACCCCATATGTTAATTTCGAAATTGGTCCAGATCTGAACTAATCATGTTTTATATTTATTAAACAGGAAAATAAAGTATACCATGCAATTCTACACGTCATTCTAGTCGATTTACATATATGGAACATCTCAAACGGAGCTACGGTCTAAAAGATATGACCTTCACAAGATGAACATGACATGAATGCAAAATGCATAAAAATGACAACCACAAACATTTCAAATCATTAATGCAGCAAGATATTATGATACTACATGAAAATCTAAGTAAGTTTCATATATGGCGTGTGCAAAACGGAGCTACGGTTCAACCACAACAACCAACACAAGTTTTATTTGAAATCTGCCCAAAACAGCAACATAGCATATTGCACACATGAAAACAACAAGCTACAAGATTCTAAAATTCACAAAGTAAGCATGGGGCAGTAGCATATAACACACACTTCATTTCATCTTCACATATCATACTCAAAAGAGTCATGTATCACATGGTAGGAAGCTCACAACATGGCAACAAAATATAGCAGATTAGGACTTAGTGAAAATAACAGGTTTTAGCATAGCAGATTTTCATGGAGGCATATTGGCAGCAGTAAAACTATATGCTACACGTCATATATTGGCATGAAACTTAACAGAATGGTAGTAGACATGATGCACTACAAATCATTCCATGGTGGCAAGGTCTAACTATGCACAGAATCATGGCTAGCATCATCACAACATGGCATTATGAAGAAAACAGTTCTCAAACTTGGTGAAAATTAGAGTAGACATGTGCAGCAGTTTTTTAACAGATTGACATATTGGACAACAGAATTAATTATGATGCTAAACCTATTCATGCAAACTATTGGCACAACATGATAGACAACAACATGCTTAATAAAAGACTCCTTGGTGGCAACCACAAAAGACTCCTAGATCAATAGCAAATCACATGGCAACATGGCAACAAAATAACAGTTTCAGACTTAGTGAAATTTAGCTATCTCCCAAAACTGCAGTATTGACTAGGCATGTTGACATGGCAATAACAGTAGCATAGAAATCATTTATAGGCATGGCAAGGACTCTAACAGCAAGTATACATGACACACTTCAAATCATTCCATTGGCACAATTACATAGGATGCATGGTTTGCTTAATATGATGCCCACAAAACGGAACTCTTCGTTAACAGATTTCAGTTTTAACATGATAGCAACTTGAGAGCAAGAAATGAACATGATAGTGAACTTCTACCTAGCAACCAGAGGCATGGCATCAAAGTACACATCACATAGAGCAATACTCGTGAAGAAACCACATGCAAAAGGCCTACGGATTAGATACAACCATCCACGCAAGTTTGAATAAAAATAACAGATTTGCAACTACGACGGGATGCACTTTTGTATCACATATTATACCATATATGTGATTTCTAAAATGCATACTAATGCCACAGTCATCTAGTGCACGAAGAGTAGACACAAATGCATATAAAGTTTGTCCCAAACGGACCAATATGCACAAAGTTATAGCAAGTTGAATATGGCATGATCATGATTTGTTTCAGGCGGGAAAAGATTTAGAAAAAATATACCCTCGGGCTAACTGGGATGGGGAGGATCCGGGACGAGGCGGTACGGGCACGGGCGCCCGTTTGGATCGGGGGCCGGCTCGGTCCCGGGACGGGCCGGTCCAGATCTGGCATCGAGGAGCGGGCCGGCGGCCATGGCGGCTTGGCCGCAACTGGCGACGGCGCCAGCGACCACCGGAGGGCAGATCCGGCGAGGGGGAGGCCGGATCCGGGGGGAGGCGGCCCTGGATCTGGCGACGGCGAGGCCGAGCGTCCACGGGGCGAAGCCGGCGGCGGCTTGCGGGGTCGGCCGCGCGGCGAGCTCGCGCGTGGTGGCTGGCCCTGCCTGCTCCGGCGAGGGGCGAGGCGAGGCGGCCAGGCAGGGAGGCGGCAAACTGCGTGGCGGCGGCGCGCGATGGCTGCGGCCCGGCGAGGAAGCGCGGGCAGGCGGCGACAGGGCTCGGAGCGGCGGCAAGCTCCGGCGACGGGCCGCCGGTGGGTGAGGCGGCGCACCGGCGGCGGGGCGAAGGCGGGAGCCTCAGGTGGCGATGGCTGGGAGGCGCGCGGGCTGGTTCGGGCCTGGGGCGGCCCGGGGCGGGCCACGGTGGAGGGAGGCGCTGGGGGGCGCGTGGCGGCCTCCTGTTGGTCGCGAGGGGCGGCCGGCGGTGCTGGGTGGCGGGGCAGGCCCTTGGGACGACGCCAAGTGGCGGCGGCCGGCTGGGCGGACATGGATCCCGAGGTGTGGCGGCGGCAGGAGCTTCCTGGAGGGCTAGGGCTAGGGTTTTGTCCATTTTTGGCAGGTGGGGGTGGTTTAAATAGGTAAGGGAGGCTAGATTTTAGGGTTTGGTGGGGTTTTTGCCCGTTTTCGGACCTTCGGATCTCGATCCGACGGTCCGGAAGCGGAGGGGGCTAGCAGGGTCATGTGGGCTGTGTAGGGGGGTGTGGGTTGAGAAGAGAGGGAGGTTTGCGGCCCGTGACAGAGTTTTGAAATACCGAAAACGTCCGACGAATAAACCGGCGAAGGTGCCGCTACGGTTGACCGTTCGGGTACCAAACAACCTCCGATTGCGACAAAATTTGGCAGGCGGTCTACCTACAATATAACAAGACCGCATGCCAACTTTCGACCCAATCCGAGAATATGTTTTTCGCACTTTTAAAACAATATTTTATTGATGCCGCGGGCGCGTGCGTGTGTGGTTGGACTCGAAACTGTCGTCGACGAAAACGGAGAGAACCGGCAACTACGAATGGATGCAAGTTTTCGAAAACGAATGACGATGTTATGCAGATGATGCGAATGATGCGGTGATGAATGCAACAACCAAACGAATCACACGACGAGAACGGAATAAATCAGGAATCTTCTGGAGCGTCGGTCTCGGGCTGTTACAGTTATTTTTAGAGTAATTAGCTACTCTTGGTGCTGCTGTAGATGAGCTTGCATGTTGAATTTTTAGATTTCTAAGTAGTTTGCATGCTCAACATGACCTCTATGCATGCTTAGGAGTAGTTGCTAACAATCTTACAAAGTTTTGTTGACAAATTTTTGTGGACTAATTTTTTTTTCAGAATTTTTATAGGAATAAAATGCAAATCTTTAGGAAGTTCTCCTCCAAGAAAAATGCCAAGGGAGTCATTGGCGAATCATCGGACAATGACCTTCACATCCGAAGAAAGGTGGAGGTGCGGCCGTGTGAATGGCCGCATGATGCCTTCATGGAGGAGGCCGGGTTGCATCAAGAGTTCGCTCAGTTTGTTGCAAACGCCGGGTTAATCGAGTTCCTCGCAGCTAAGTGTGACCAATATCACATCCTTACAAATTCCTTCGTGCAAAGCTTTAATTATCTAGGGAGAAGCAACCCTCCTGAAGTGCAGTTTAATCTTTATGCTGAAACTTACACAATGTCGCTAACTGACTTCTGCAACATATGCTTGATCCCTTCTGATGGGGACTTGAGAGAACCTAGGCCATCTGAGTTTGAGGATTTTCTCCTCGCATTAACCGTGGGTGAGGATAGAGGAGTGTCGAGCGCCACTGCTACTAGCTTGCAGTTTCCCTCAGTACATTATTTCGCTTTGGTCATCACTAAGTGCTTAACTGCTAGGGAGAAGGTCGGCGCACTCAGTGCTCCTGACCATGCTATTTTACGTCGTGCACTTTATGATGATCACACCTTTAGTATGGGAGCTATTTGTAACACCCCATGTAATAGCTACAGTAATCACCCCTTTGACAGTGCCATGTCATCATGATTAACCATGCTTGAGCATCATTGCATCATATCTCATTTCAAATTCCAATTTAAACTTGCAATTCAAACCTAAAGTGAAAATAAAAGTTGTTCAAAACCAGAAACTAAAATGTTCAAAACAATTTAAATAATTCTGTGGCAATTATAAAAATATGTGCAACATTAATTAAATTGGTTAAACAACTTTATTAATTGTAACAGTAGGTTAACAGCAATATTTAGCACTAATTAATTTAATAGGATTTAAAGTAAATTCATAATTTAATCAAACCAATTTCTGGTGAATGAGAATAACACACTGATAATTATGGGTCAATCCACATATTTTATAAAAGTCATTAAGTACTCGAACAATTTGCAAAGCAGTGGAAAAGAAAAGAATTGGAAAAACAAAAAGGAAAAGGGGCTTACCGCTACTGTGCACTTGGACTCAAGTGGCACAGTAGCCAGCCCAGCCCACCGCGACATCGTCGTCTTCGTCGCGCTGTCGCCGTCCGCGCGCGACAGCGTCGTCGCCGCGCCACGCGCCGGCCATCCGCCCGTCCCCGGCGCCGATAAGGCCGCGCCCGTGCTGCCCTCGCTCCCCCGAACCCTAGCGCGCCCCCATTCGCCCCCCTGCACCCTCTCCCTCTCGATCCCCTCCTCGCCCGAAGCGTCGCCGTCGCCCATTCCGTCGATCCCGCGGCCACCGTGCGTCGATCGCCTCGCCGACTAGCCCACAAGCTCCGCCGCGACCTCCTCGTCCTCCTCGACCTCGAACTCGAGCCCCGGAGCCCCTGCTGTGAGCGCCTCGAGCTCGTCTTCGCCGCACGGCCATCGTCGTTCTTCTTCGTCTCCGGCCGCCTCTGCTGCTCCTAAGCCGTCGCCGGGCCTCCTTGTGCCTTCCCGGTGAGCTTCTACTCCTTCTCATCCCCCTCTCGCCCTCGATTAGACGCTGTAGCCGTTGATTCCACCGGAGCCCGTCAGCGCCGCCGTTTGTCCACGTCGCCGACGAGTCCCCGGTGACCAAATGGTCCCGGGCTCGTGCCCGTTGCCTCCCTCGCATCGCGCACGATCTTCCTAGCTAGTTAGCTCGCCCGCTAGCGCTGCGCATCTTCGTTCCCGTCGCACGTCCGAACGCCTCACCGCCGGCGAGCTCCTGCCGCTCGCCACAGGCCGCCTCAGCCGCTCCCGTCGCCACCATTCGACGCGGCGTCGAGCGCCCGTTCGAACACGCCCAACCGCGCGTCGAATGGGGCCCTGTGCGCCGTTTCCGACCACCTCCCGTGGATGCGCCGCCGCGAAACACGTCGCCGGCGTGTTTTCCGGCGACGCCGCGGCCGCCGTCCGACGTGGCTGGCCCTGGCCCACCTGCCAGTGACACTGACTGGTGGGGCCGCGGGGCCGTTGACCAGTCAGCGCCGCTGACTGGGTCAGCTGTGCCACTGACATGTGGGGCCCCTCCCCACTGTGTCAATGACATACGGGCCCCACTGTCAGATTTCTAATTAGCTAAATGGATTAATTAAAATTAATTAATTTAGTTTATTGTCTCACTGACATATGGGCCCCACATGGTTAATTAGTCTGTTAATAGATTAATTAACCCACTGTCTATGACATGTGGGATCCGCATGTCAGGTTGACACCAGTCAACTGCACTGTTGCGTGCTGATGTCATGATGACGTCATGCCTACGTCAGCCAACACTATTCTGGATAATTCGAATTAAATAATTAAAATAAAGTCAGAAAATATTTAAAACTTTAAAAATTCATATCTTTTAATCCGTAGGTCAGATGAAAATAATTTATATATGAAAGTTGATCAGAAAAATGCCACGAATCCAAATATGCCATCCATTCATCTGTCACATGCCTCTAGCTATCTGAACATGGAACTTTTTGACCGTTTGCAGTAGATGAATAGTGCACCACTTTAATAAAACAAATCCAATTAAATTTTTATTAATTCCCAAGAGTTATCTAAATCATATAGATAGGCAGTAGCACCCATCTGCATGTCATCTTAGGCATGTCATGCATAGTGATTGTATTTTGCCGTGAATTTATTGTTTCCTCTCCCCCTTCTCTCTCGTTAGACTTGGTGCCCGCCGACGCCGCTGCTACAGAGTACGACTACGTCCCCGACGACCAGCCGTCCGACGATCCCGCCTTTGCCGCAGAGCAACCAGGCAAGCAAACCCCCTTGACGCATGCCTATATCATCCATTCCTTCTCCCTCCTGCTTGTATTAGAAATTGCTGCATTTTGATTTATCCTAATCTGATGCATAGCCTGTCCTTGTAACTGTTGTTGATACATGCCTTATTATCCAAACTGCTTAGTATAGGTTGGATGGAAAACCATCTGTGGCCCCTCTCCCTTGCTGTAGTTGCTCCGCTTTAGGACTGAAGACAGATGGACTGAAGACAGCACATCACTACACAACCCCTGAATTGCCCGACACTGCAGGGTTAGCATCGAGTGCCGAGGGTGATACCTCTTAGCTCACTTCCGATGGTGCCTCTGTAGAATAGCTTCCCGGATGTGTGTTATCGAGGGTGATTCCTCTTACATCACCTCCGCTAAGCTACCGTCGCGCAACTCCTCGAGTGGGAATCCATCGAGGGTGATTCCTCGGATTCCTCCTCGTTACTTGGACACACGGTTACTTTGACCTTTGTTACAGGCGGGTCCACCTCGAGAGGTACCCGCGGGGAAATGTAAAGTCGGGCTGGCCCCAAGGGTGCCCGCGAGCGAATATCATTAAAGACGGGTCGGCTCCAAGAGCACCCGCACGATACTAAATACGCCTAACGGAACTGGGTATTTGATCTGAGTGGGTCGTCGTGCCCATTTCGCACTACCACCACGTGGGATAATGGTTTAATGGGGCCCTCTGCAGCGTAGTATCAGCCGAAAGCTCTTCAGACGTCACAGGTTACTTTGCGGGCTGATCGCCGGGATTGGGCTGGTTACTTCACTGGGTTGTCCAGTGTCGCGCCTGTTTCTCCGGCCAGTCACGTAACGTGCAGGAGTGCGGAGGGCGATGGCCCAAGACCCCTGCGCACTTAGGATTTAGACCGGCGTGTTGACCTCTCTGCTGAGCTCTAGGTCGGGCTGCGTTGTGTCGATCACCCGAGGCCGGGTATTACCCAGCAAGTGTATCCGGCCGGAGGTAATCGAGCGTGTTGGGTAACAGTAGTGCACCCCTGCAGGGAAGATATCTATTCGAATAGCCGTGTCCACGGTAACAGGACGCTTGGAGTTGTGCCCGGATCCATGACATCTATAAAGAGATGATGATACATGATAAACTGTTAATACTGCTCTCGGGATCGCTTTCTCGCAGGGTGTCGATAAAGGATCTCAGGGCATTGCTACTGTATGACAACATGTATGCTACTACTATCTACTCTCTTCTGATGCTGCAAGACTACTTGAAGATGCTAGTCTTCGATAGGCTAGGCCTTTCTCTCTCCTCTGGCATTTCTGCAATACCGTCCACAAATACAGCCTTCTCATTTGATACCATTGCATGTTTAGCATAGTTCTGATGTCAGTCTTGCGAGTACTTTGGATGAGTACTCACGGTTGCTCTGCTATTCTTTTTCCCCCATATCCAATATATGATGCATCAGCCGATGGAGCCCAGGAGCCAGACGCCACCGCCGATTGCTGCTACCAGGAGAGTCCCGGAGGCCACTTCTATTACGATTGAGCCAGTCGACCAGGAGTAGTTTAGGAGGCTCCCAGGCAGGAGGCCTTGCCTCTTTCGATCAGAGCTGTTGTTTGTTTTCGCCTTCTTAAGGCACGCTTGTCTAACTAATGTCTGTACTCAGATATTGTTGCTTTCGCTGAATTGTGCTTGTCAGAGCTTTATATTCGAGCCCTCGAGGCCCTTGGCTTGTAATATTAAGCTGTATGACTGTTATTTGTGTCCTTTGTCGTGTTGTGGTACTAATCAGTGAGTCCCTAATCTTGGCCGTACGCATTGCGTGAATGATTAGCGTACGGACGAAATTGGGGGCGTCACAAGTTGGTATCAGAGCTGACTGCCTGTAGGAAGCCCCTATCCAACTCCTTGGCCGTAGTTGAGTCTAGTGTTTCCGAAAATTATTTTACTAACATGGCTGTGTGGCTTACGGGCCCACGTCGCCAACTGGGTGGTATTAGGATCTTTTATTTCTCTTCTATACTCTAGGACTCTGAAGTCTCTTCCTTTCGGGTTAAATGAATTTTACTAACGCCGACGCTAGGATCTCGTAATCACGTCCACCCGGAGAGCTGGATTATCTGTGCTAGTTCCTTATCATTGATCTGATTAGTCTGATAATCACATTTCCCTTTCCATTGGTTTGTTTAACCTTTCTCTCCAAGTTATATTGTGCTTCTCACTGTCATTTGACACATTTGTTAAACAGCTATGCCATCCTTGGAAATCACATATCGATGTTATCATCGACAACATCCCTGACTTCCTGCCACTGCATTGCCGTTAACCCCGAGCGAGTTCAGGCTATTCTTGACTGGACTCCTCCGAAGAATGTCAAGCAAGTCAGGAGTTTTCTCGGACTCGCTAGTTATTGTCGATGATTCGTTGAGAACTTCTCGAGGATTGCAAAGCCATTAACTGACCTGCTCCACAAGGGTGTTAAATTTGAATGGACAGAAAAATGTCAAGAAAGCTTTCAGATGCTTAAAGATAAGTTGACATCTGCCCCAGTGTTAGCACCCCCGGATTCTCAAAAGGACTTCGAGATTTACTGTGATGCAAGAACGCAGAGTAGTTGCTTATGGCTCTCGTCAATTGCGTCCTCATGAGGAAAATTATCCGGTACATGATCTCGAGCTTGCTGCAGTTATTTATGCTCTGAAGCTATGGCGACATTACCTCCTTGGTAACCGTTGCGAGATATACACTGATCATAAGAGTTTGTAGTATCTGTATACCCAGCCAGACTTGAACCTTCGTCAACAGAGATGGCTCGAAACAGTAGCTGATTATGATATGAATATCTCCTACACCCCTGGCAAGGCTAATGTGATGGCCGATGCTTTGAGTCGCAAGGCTTATTGCAACAACCTCATGGTTCAGGAAGCGCAACCTATGCTATATGAAGAGCTTCGCAAATTGAACCTTCACATTGTTCCTCAAGGTTATCTTAATACCTTGGTTGTCGAACCAGACCTCGAGCGCAACATCAAGACCAGACAGAATTATGACTCTGAAGTTGAGAAGATCAAGAAATTCCTCTCCAAGGGTAATCCTTCTTTCTACCATGTTGGTGAGGATGGTGCTTTGTTCTTCAAAGGCCGCCTAGTGGTCCCCAGGAGGCATAATATAGACTCTCGTTCGGATGTTATGAAGGAAGCGCACGACACGCCTTTGTCTATTCACCCTGGTAGTACCAAAATGTACCAAGACATTCGTCAACGGTACTGGTGGCCCGATATGAAACATGATATTGCCCAATACGTTGCTGAGTGTGACGTTTGCCGTCGCGTCAAGGCAGAACATCAAAGGCCTGCTGGAACCTTGCAACCACTTGAAATTCCGGAGTGGAAATGGGACAAAGTTCAAATGGACTTCATTACTGGTTTTCCCAGATCGCAGAAGGGTCATGATGCTATCTTTGTCGTCATCGACCGATTCTCAAAGGTTGCTCACTTTCTGCCTGTCAAGGAGACTATCACTGCTAGTCAGTTAGCAGAATTGTATGTTTCCAGAATTGTGTCACTCCACGGTGTTCCGTTAGAGATTAGTTCAGATCGTGGCAGCCTTTTCACTTCCAGATTCTGGAACAGTTTCCAGGAAGCCATGGGAACTCATCTGTCTTTTAGCACTGCTTTTCACCCTCAATCTCAGGGTCAAGTCGAAAGAGTCAATCAAGTGCTTGAAGATATGCTTCGAGCTTGTGTCATCTCATTCGGTAAGAAATGGGAGGAATCTCTTCCGTATGCCGAATTCTCCTACAACAATGGCTATCAAGCTAGTCTGAAGATGGCACCGTTTGAAGTTCTCTATGGACGTAAGTGTCGAACCCCTCTGAATTGGTCAGAAACTGGGGAACGTTCACTTGTTGGACCGGACATTATTCAACAAGCTGAAGAACAAGTCCGCATTGTCCGTGAACATCTGAAAACTGTCCAGTCTCGTCAAAAGAGCAACTATGACCGAAAGCACAAGGTAATGGTCTATCAGCCTGGTGAGCAAGCTTACCTTCGCGTCACTCCGATGAAAGGTACCCACCGATTCGGGATCAAGGGCAAGTTAGCTCCTCGCTATATTGGCCCGTTCCGCATTCTCGCTCGTCGAGGAGAAGTGGCATATCAATTGGAGTTGCCGCCAAACCTTTCTCAAGTGCATGACGTCTTTCATGTATCGCAACTTCGTCGCTGCTTCAAGGATCCTATCCGAGCTGTGGATCATGAAGTGCTTGAATTGCGAGAAGATCTGTCTTATCCAGAATATCCGATCTGCGTTCTAGATCAAACTGAACGTTGGACTCGTCAAAAGTCGATCAAGTTCCTCAAGGTTCAGTGGTCAAATCATTCTGAGGATGAGGCCACTTGGGAACGCGAGGACCGTCTTCGTGAAGAATACCCTACTTTCTTTCAGTCTTCCTCTTAATTCTCGGGACGAGAATTCTTGTTAGAGGAGGAGAATTGTAACGCCCCCATGTAATAGCTACAGTAATCACCCCTTTGACAGTGCCATGTCATCATGATTAACCATGCTTGAGCATCATTGCATCATATCTCATTTCAAATTCCAATTTAAACTTGCAATTCAAACCTAAAGTGAAAATAAAAGTTGTTCAAAACCAGAAACTAAAATGTTCAAAACAATTTAAATAATTCTGTGGCAATTATAAAAATATGTGCAACATTAATTAAATTGGTTAAACAACTTTATTAATTGTAACAGTAGGTTAACAGCAATATTTAGCACTAATTAATTTAATAGGATTTAAAGTAAATTCATAATTTAATCAAACCAATTTCTGGTGAATGAGAATAACACACTGATAATTATGGGTCAATCCACATATTTTATAAAAGTCATTAAGTACTCGAACAATTTGCAAAGCAGTGGAAAAGAAAAGAATTGGAAAAAGAAAAAGGAAAAGGGGCTTACCGCTACTGTGCACTTGGACTCAAGTGGCACAGTAGCCAGCCCAGCCCACCGCGACATCGTCGTCTTCGTCGCGCTGTCGCCGTCCGCGCGCGACAGCGTCGTCGCCGCGCCACGCGCCGGCCATCCGCCTGTCCCCGGCGCCGATAAGGCCGCGCCCGTGCTGCCCTCGCTCCCCCGAACCCTAGAGCGCCCCCATTCGCCCCCCTGCACCCTCTCCCTCTCGATCCCCTCCTCGCCCGAAGCGTCGCCGTCGCCCATTCCGTCGATCCCGCGGCCACCGTGCGCCGATCGCCTCGCCGACTAGCCCACAAGCTCCGCCGCGACCTCCTCGTCCTCCTCGACCTCGAACTCGAGCCCCGGAGCCCCTGCTGTGAGCGCCTCGAGCTCGTCTTCGCCGCACGGCCATCGTCGTTCTTCTTCGTCTCCGGCCGCCTCTGCTGCTCCTAAGCCGTCGCCGGGCCTCCTTGTGCCTTCCCGGTGAGCTTCTGCTCCTTCTCATCCCCCTCTCGCCCTCGATTAGACGCCGTAGCCGTTGATTCCACCGGAGCCCGTCAGCGCCGCCGTCTGTCCACGTCGCCGACGAGTCCCCGGTGACCAAATGGTCCCGGGCTCGTGCCCGTTGGCTCCCTCGCATCGCGCACGATCTTCCTAGCTAGTTAGCTCGCCCGCTAGCGTTGCGCATCGCCGTTCCCGTCGCACGTCCGAACGCCTCGCCGCCGGCGAGCTCCTGCCGCTCGCCACAGGCCGCCTCAGCCGCTCCCGTCGCCACCATTCGACGCGGCGTCGAGCGCCCGTTCGAACACGCCCAACCGCGCGTCGAATGGGGCCCTGTGCGCCGTTTCCGACCACCTCCCGTGGATGCGCCGCCGCGAAACACGTCGCCGGCGTGTTTTCCGGCGACGCCGCGGCCGCCGTCCGACGTGGCTGGCCCTGCACCACCTGCTAGTGACACTGACTGGTGGGGCCGTGGGCCCGTTGACCAGTCAGCGCCGCTGACTGGGTCAGCTGTGCCACTGACATGTGGGGCCCCTCCCCACTGTGTCAATGACATACGGGCCCCACTGTCAGATTTCTAATTAGCTAAATGGATTAATTAAAATTAATTAATTTAGTTTATTGTCTCACTGACATATGGGCCCCACATGGTTAATTAGTCTGTTAATAGATTAATTAACCCACTGTCTATGACATGTGGGATCCGCATGTCAGGTTGACACCAGTCAACTGCACTGTTGCGTGCTGACGTCATGATGACGTCATGCCTACGTCAGCCAACACTATTCTGGATAATTCGAATTAAATAATTAAAATAAATTCAGAAAATATTTAAAACTTTAAAAATTCATATCTTTTAATCCGTAGGTCAGATGAAAATAATTTATATATGAAAGTTGATCAGAAAAATGCCACGAATCCAAATATGCCATCCATTCATCTGTCACATGCCTCTAGCTATCTGAACATGGAACTTTTTGACCGTTTGCAGTAGATGAATAGTGCACCACTTTAATAAAACAAATCCAATTAAATTTTTATTAATTCCCAAGAGTTATCTAAATCATATAGATAGGCAGTAGCACCCATCTGCATGTCATCTTAGGCATGTCATGCATAGTGATTGTATTTTGCCGTGAATTTATTGTTTCCTCTCCCCCTTCTCTCTCGTTAGACTTGGTGCCCGCCGACGCCGCTGCTACAGAGTACGACTATGTCCCCGACGACCAGCCGTCCGACGATCCCGCCTTTGCCGCAGAGCAACCAGGCAAGCAAACCCCCTTGACGCATGCCTATATCATCCATTCCTTCTCCCTCCTGCTTGCATTAGAAATTGCTGCATTTTGATTTATCCTAATCTGATGCATAGCCTGTCCTTGTAACTGTTGTTGATACATGCCTTATTATCCAAACTGCTTAGTATAGGTTGGATGGAAAACCATCTGTGGCCCCTCTCCCTTGCTGTAGTTGCTCCGCTTTAGGACTGAAGACAGATGGACTGAAGACAGCACATCACTGCACAACCCCTGAATTGCCCGACACTGCAGGGTTAGCATCGAGTGCCGAGGGTGATACCTCTTAGCTCACTTCCGATGGTGCCTCTGTAGAATAGCTTCCCGGATGTGTGTTATCGAGGGTGATTCCTCTTACATCACCTCCGCTAAGCTACCGTCGCGCAACTCCTCGAGTGGGAATCCATCGAGGGTGATTCCTCGGATTCCTCCTCGTTACTTGGACACACGGTTACTTTGACCTTTGTTACAGGCGGGTCCACCTCGAGAGGTACCCGCGGGGAAATGTAAAGCCGGGCTGGCCCCAAGGGTGCCCGCGAGCGAATATCATTAAAGACGGGTCGGCTCCAAGAGCACCCGCACGATACTAAATACGCCTAACGGAACTGGGTATTTGATCTGAGTGGGTCGTCGTGCCCATTTCGCACTACCACCACGTGGGATAATGGTTTAATGGGGCCCTCTGCAGCGTAGTATCAGCCGAAAGCTCTTCAGACGTCACAGGTTACTTTGCGGGCTGATCGCCGGGATTGGGCTGGTTACTTCACTGGGTTGTCCAGTGTCGCGCCTGTTTCTCCGGCCAGTCACGTAACGTGCAGGAGTGCGGAGGGCGATGGCCCAAGACCCCTGCGCACTTAGGATTTAGACCGGCGTGTTGACCTCTCTGTTGAGCTCTAGGTCGGGCTGCGTTGTGTCGATCACCCGAGGCCGGGTATTACCCAGCAAGTGTATCCGGCCGGAGGTAATCGAGCGTGTTCGGTAACAGTAGTGCACCCCTACAGGGAAGATATCTATTCGAATAGCCGTGTCCACGGTAACAGGACGCTTGGAGTTGTGCCCGGATCCATGACAACTATAAAGAGATGATGATACATGATAAACTGTTAATACTGCTCTCGGGATCGCTTTCTCGCAGGGTGTCGAGAAAGGATCTCAGGGCATTCCTACTGTATGACAACATGTATGCTACTACTATCTACTCTCTTCTGATGCTGCAAGACTGCTTGAAGATGCTAGTCTTCGATAGGCTAGGCCTTTCTCTCTCCTGTGGCATTTCTGCAATACCGTCCACAAATACAGCCTTCTCATTTGATACCATTGCATGTTTAGCATAGTTCTGATGTCAGTCTTGCGAGTACTTTGGATGAGTACTCACGGTTGCTCTGCTATTCTTTTTCCCCCATATCCAATTGATGATGCATCAGCCGATGGAGCCCAGGAGCCAGACGCCACCGCCGATTGCTACTACCAGGAGAGTCCCGGAGGCCACTTCTATTACGATTGAGCCAGTCGACCAGGAGTAGTTTAGGAGGCTCCCAGGCAGGAGGCCTTGCCTCTTTCGATCAGAGCTGTTGTTTGTTTTCGCCTTCTTAAGGCACGCTTGTCTAACTAATGTCTGTACTGAGATATTGTTGCTTTCGTTGAATTGTGCTTGTCAGAGCTTTATATTCGAGCCCTCGAGGCCCTTGGCTTGTAATATTAAGCTGTATGACTGTTATTTGTGTCCTTTGTCGTGTTGTGGTACTAATCAGTGAGTCCCTAATCTTGGCCGTACGCATTGCGTGAATGATTAGCGTACGGACGAAATTGGGGGCGTCACACTATTATTGCTCGACGCTTACATCTTAACAAAACTAAGGGAAAGATACATGGGGGTATTTATGCTACTCGTTTAGCGAACCACTTTAGAATCCCATTTCGCCCACATGATTATCTCTTATCCCGGGTTTACCTTGATCATAAGTCACTGCAGGCTCACCAATTCCTTGATGTAACCGACTCTCCCCGTGATATTCATTATAACCTAGTATTTAGCAAGGAGACACATGATAGTATTCCATTGCCTGCACCTGCTTTGTTTGATTCTATTGCCAGGAACGGATACAAGATTATGCCAGACGACATTATAGCCTACCGGAACAACCTAGCATCTGCTGAGGAGGAGAACTAGGGGTGGGATGCTCAGGTGCCGCCTCCGCCTCACTATCATTTGGGACCGGACGGCTACTACGGATGGTGATTACCAAGCTAGGACAAAAGCCTAAGCTTGGGGGAGTACGTATTTCCACCGACATTACATTCATGTTCACACATTTCATTCTAGTTGTCGGTGTCCATACTTTTTCATTGTAATATCCATGCTAAAATTGTTTTCTCGCTTTCTTCTTGTGTGTTTGAAAAACTTCGAGAAAATCCAAAAATATTTCCTACTTCTTTTTAGTTTTTCTTTCTAGCTTAGTTTAATGGTTGCATCAAAAGAAAACCCAAAAAGATTTCTCGCTTCTTCTTTTACTTGTTGGGAGCTTTCCTGTGTAAATAGTTTTTCCTCGTTTTTGTTTTTCTCTTTAATTTGCTTTCTTCAAGAAAAACCAAAAACTCCAAAAATATTTCAGTGTGTTTCTCTGAAATTCTTTTTTTTTTGAGTCATACCAAGGAGAAGACCACAATGAAATTGTTGAGTGGCTCTCATCTGCACTATCGTTTATCTAACAAAGAACCCATATTACTTTGTCTTCTCCTCTTGAATAAAATGTTTGCAGATTCCAGCTTAGTCTACGACACTCTTGCACTATTATTATCTTCTTATCGTTCGATCGTGCAAGTGAAAGGCAATAATGACGACATTTGATGAGTTGACTATGGCAGAGAAAAGCGGGTATGAACTCAACTTGTTTTTGTTTTTGTAAATATGTTTAACCTAGTATCCCTTGATTCAGCTCATTATGATCAAACATGTTTGCAATGACCATTAGAGATTATAGTTGTTCATGCCATGCTTAAGTAGTTAGGGGTGGATAATGATTTATCTTGGGTGTCAACATGCATTAAAATGGTTGTGATGCGATATGATGATATGGTATCCTCCTCTGAATGTTTCATGTGGCTTGACTTGGCACATGTTCACGCATGTAGTTGAATCAAAACCAACATAGCCTTCATGATATTTATGTTCATGGTGTCCATATCCTACAAATGCTAGTACTCAATGTTGATTATATGTAATGCATGTTCATGACCGTTTTCGCTCTCTAGCTGGCCGCTTCTCAATCTACTTGCTAGCCTTCGCCAGTACTAAGCGGGAATACTGCTTGTGCATCAAAACCCTTAAACCAAGTTATGCCAGATGAGTCCACTATATCTACCTATATGCGGTATTACCCTGCCGTTCCAAGTAAATTTGCATGTGCCACCTCTAAAAATTCAAATGAACATCTGTTTTGTGTGCCTGTACCGCTCATGGAGCGACAGGGGGCAGTCAGTATCTTCCATGCTAAGCGGGCTATTCTCATGACCAGTGTTTATTCACTTGTCCTTACACGAGAGGGGCGGTAATAGGGATTCCCAGTCCCAAAATCAAAAATCAAAAATAATTAAACAAAACTCCCCTAGGAATGTTGTTGGTTTGGACGGTACCCGTGGATGCGGCTCGCCGTGGAGTGTAATTGTTGGTGGAGGGGCAGTAAATCTTTACTTTTATCGCTTGGGAACCGCCGCTAATTTGTTTAGCATGGAAGATATCGATAACTCTTGGTCATGACGTTGACAGGAAGGGTGTACCTCCGAAAATTATATCTATCTCTATTTTAAACTTTGAGCTCTGGCACCGCTGCAAATCCATGCTTCCCTCTGCGAAGGGACTATCTATTTACTTTTATGTTGAGTCATCACCTTCTCAAATAAGCGCCAGACCTGAGAGCACTATTGTCATCCTCATGCATTGTGTATAGTTGATGTTGGGTGCAGCATGACTGGATCTTTTCTACCATGAATTACAATGTTTAGTCGCTGCTTGAACTTTGGAGGTGCTCTGCATTTATGTTTTGCGGTCTCAGAAAGGGCTAGCGAGATACCACTATTGTCATATTGTATCATGATTGTTTTGACAAAGTGTTGGCGCTTGAGATATATTATTATTGCTCGCTAGTTGCTTATGTTATTGATATGAGTAAATATAATTTCTAAGAGTTATTGTTGGCATGGTTAGTCATAATCTTTGCTAAAAACCTGGGTACTACTTAAGCATATATATGTAAACAAGAACAAAAGAGTTCATAAAAGTTTTTCTTTATCACTTTCAGTTTGTCAACTAAATTGCTTGAGGACAAGCAAAGGTTTAAGCTTGGGGGAGTTGATACGTCTTCGACGTATCTACTTTTCTTCACTCTTTTTCCCTTGTTTTGGACTCTAATTTGCATGATTTGAATGGAACTAACCCGGACTAACGTTGTTTTCAGCAGAACTACCATGGTGTTGTTTTTGTGCAGAAATAAAAGTTCTCGGAATGGAACGAAACTTTTTGGAGAATTATTTCAGAATAAATGAGAATTATTGGAGCCAAAATCCACCGAAGAGGGGGGCCAGGGTGAGCATCACCCACTAGGGCGCGCCAGGTGTTAATGCTTTGTTTCGGTTCTCTATTAAAAGGAGGCCTTAATATCCCTTAGTTTCCTTATGGACCCCACTGCCACGGGAGGGTAGGACAAAAGATGTCATGCAAGTTCTTTTCCATAAGCACGTATGACTATTTACGGAATACATGCCTATATTACATTGATGAACTGAGCTAGTTTTGTATCGCCCTAGGTTATGACTGTTACATGATGAATATCATCCAACGAGTTACCGATCCAGTGCCTACGACCTTTCCACTTATTGTTCTTGCTCAGTTACTATTGCTGCTGCTGCTGTTCCAACTGCTACAAAAGTATTGCTACTACTGTTACCGCTACTGTTACTGTCACTACTGCTATCAAACTATCATATTACTGTGCTACTGATCACTTTGCTGCAGATATTTAATCTCCAGGTGTGGTTGAATTGACAACTCAACTGCTAATACTCTCAAGTATTCTTTGGCTCCCCTTGTGTCGAATCTATATATTTGGGTTGAATACTCTACCCTTGAAAACTGTTGCGATCCCCTATACTTGTGGGTTATCAGGCACTTCACCATCTTTGGGCCTAAGGGATTGCATTGTGGAGTAGTTATTAGATGATGGGTTGCTAGAGTGACAGAAGCTTAAACCCTAGTTTATGCGCTATTTTGTAAGGGACTGATTTGGATCCAAATGTTTAATGCTATGGTTAGATTTTATCTTAATACTTTTCTCATAGTTGCGGATGCTTGCGAGGGGGTTAATCATAAGTGGGAGGTTTGTTCAAGTAAGAACAGCACCCAAGCACCGGTCCACCCACATATCAAATTATCAAAGTAGCGAACGCAAATCAAACCAACATGATGAAAGTGACTAGATGAAATTCCCATGTACCCCCAAGAACGCTTGCTTATTATAAGAGACCGTTTTGGCCTATCCTTTGCTACAAAAGGATTGTGCTATCTGGCTGCACTTTATTTACCGTTACCGTCACTTGCTCGTTACCAATTATCTTGCTATCAAACTACCTATTACCTACAATTTCAGTGCTTGTAGAAATTACCTTGCTGAAAACCGCTTGTCATTTCCTTCTGCTCCTCGTTGGGTTCGACACTCTTACTTGTTGAAAGGACTACGATTGACCCCCTATACTTGTGGGTCATCAAAGGCTCAAAATCAATTTGAAGTGAAGATCAAGAAAGTTCGGACCGACAATGGATCGGAGTTCAAGAACACCAATATGGATACCTTTCTTGACGAAGAAGGGATTTCACATGAGTTCTCGGCTATGTACACACCTCAACAAAATGGAGTCGTTGAGAGGAAGAACCGGAATTTTATAGAGATGGCTAGAACGATGCTCGACGAATACAAGATGCCAAGACACTTTTCGGCAAAAGCCGTGGAGACAACTTGTCATGCTACGAACCAACTCTACCTACACAAGCTTCTCGGTAAAACGGCATACGAGATACTCACCGGTAACAAGCCCTAAGTTGGATACTTTTGGGTGTTTGGCTCAAAGTGTTACATTCTTGATAAGCATCGTCGTTCTAAATTTGCTCTAAAATCTCATGAAGGTTTCCTACTCGGTTACGGATCAAACTCTCACACTTACCGTGTCTACAACAACTTCACTCGAAAGGTTGAAGAGACAGTAGATGTGAAGTTTGATGATTCTAATGGTTCGCAAGTCGAACAATTGCCAAATGATGTAGGACATAAGGAACCTTCAGAAGCCATTGAAGACTTGTCCATCGACAAGATTCGTCCCATGGAGGTGAAGGAAAGCACTTCATATACACAAGTGGAAGCTCCTACCCCGCGTCAAGGTGAACCACAAAACGACATGGAGGCATCCACAAGCGGTACACGACAAGATGAAGAGGAGGAAGAAGTACATCGTGATGATCCACCACAACATCCTTCACCACCACCTCAAGGAAACGACACCTTCAACAACAATGAAGAAGAAGATGATGATGATGAGGAAGCTCCACCATCCAACAAGCAAAATCTACCAAGAGTTCGAGCAAGAGTGAACAAGAATTATCCTTTAGAGCAAATATTTAGTGACATACAAACCGGAAGAATAACTCGCTCTAAAACTCATTTAGCTAACTTTTGTGAGCATTACTTGTTTATCCCTAGCATTGAGCCTTTGAAGGTGGAAGAAGAACTTGAAGACCCAGATTGGGTGAATGTCATGCACAAAGAGATACACAACTTTGAGAGGAATGAAGTGTGGACACTAGTGGAGAAGCCCAAGGATGAGCAAAACATCATTGGAACAAAATGGGTGTTTCAGAAAAGGCAAGATGAAGATGGCCAAGTGGTACCCAACAAGGCACGTCTCGTAGCTCAAGGTTACACTCAAGTTGAAGGTATAGACTACGGTGAGACCTATGCCCCCGTTGCTAGACTTGAAGCTATTCGTATACTTCTTGCTTATGCCAATCACCATGATATTACTCTTTACCAAATGGATATCAAAAGCGCCTTTCTTAATGGTGAAATTGAGGAAGATGTCTATGTTAAACAACCCCCCGGTTTTGTGAACCCTAAGAAACCTAATCATGTTTATAAACTTCGTAAAGCTCTCTATGGTCTTAAGCAAGCCCCACGAGCTTGGTACAAATGCTTAACAAAATTTCTTATTGAAAAGGGTTTTGAAATTGGTAAAATTGATGCAACCTTGTTCCCTAAATGAGTTAACGGTGAATTATTTGTGTGCCAAATTTATGTGGATGATATTATCTTTGGATCTACGAACCCACATTTTAGTGAGAAATTTGGAAGGTTGATGTCCGAGAAGTATGAGATGTCTATGATGTGTGAGCTGAAATTTTTCCTTGGGTTGCAAATCAAGAAAACGAGAGATGGAACATTCATCTCTCAAACCAAGTATACCAAGGACTTGATCAAGAAGTTCAACATGAGAGAGTGTAAAGGTATGAAAACTCCTATGCCTACTAGTGGACATGTTTACCTCACCAAGGAGGACAAACCGGTTGATCAAAAGGTTTATCGATCAATGATCCGTTCATTGCTATATATATGTGCCTCCCGACCCGATATCACGCTTAGTGTGTGCATGTGTGCTCGATATCAAGCCGCTCCTAAAGAGTGTCATCTTAAGGCCGTGAAAAGAATTGTGAGATACTTGATACATACACTAAACTTTGGCATTTGGTATCCCAAGGGATCTTCTTTTAACCTTGTTGGCTATTCCGACTCAGACTATGTCAGAGATAAGGTTGATAGAAAATCCACCTCGGGTACATGTCAATTTCTTGGGAGATCTCTTGTGTCTTGGTCATCCAAGAAACAAAACTCAGTATCTCTACCTACCGCCGAAGCGGAATACATTGCCGTCCGATCATGTTGTGCGCAATTACCATGGATGACTCAAACTCTTAAGGATTGTGGAATCCATGTGAGACATGTTCCATTGTTTTGTGACAATGTGAGTGCTATTAATATTGCTCATAATCTCGTGCAACATTCTCGAACTAAACATATTCAAGTTCGTCATCATTTCATTCATGATCATGTTGCCAAAGGGGACAGTAATCTCAAACATGTTCGCACCAACAAGCAATTGGCCGATATCTTTACCAAGCCACTTGATGAGAAAGTGTTTTTTCATTTGAGGAGTGAGTTGAACATCATTGATGCTTCAAACTTTAGCTAGACTCACTCCGATGCATGCAAGGGCATGAGCTTATATGACTATTCCTTGTTACTAATGATTTGACCAAATCCTATATCTTGGAAATCTATGCTCCCTTGTATTGCATCTAACCTTTTGTAGGTACTTGGATGAATTACATTCCACAAGATTGCCAATAACTCACATCAAAAGCAATCTTGTATTGACCAAGTATCAACAACCCTACATTGTGATGGAGGAAGAAGACAACACGAAACATATCCTTGACACACATATAATGAAAATCTCATTCTTGTCATTTGGATATATCATGTTCTTCCTTGCATTACTAACCCTTGTAGGAGGACCTAGCTTCAAAGAAAAGAACGATTGCTCCCAACTCAAGATGATCTTCATCAACTTCGAGCATCCACTACAAGTCCACCTACACACCATGTCATCTACATCACACCAAGGTATGTGATCATATCCTTGAAGAAGCTTTACTCCAAGACGTGAGTCAAAGCAATTCAAAGTGATATGAAAACATTAAAATGCTTAAACAAAAAATGGTAATCCCATTTTGAGCTTAACGATGAGTATGACCTATGATCAAGTATTCTTACTTGGCTCCTAAGTCAATATACTCTAATATAGGTGACCTAGTCACCGACCATCATCTAGATGAAGTATCTTGATTGGTTCATCTTATATTTGCATGCTTTCTTGGAACCACTCAATCTCCATCTAGTTGAAAATTCATTGCAAATCCTTTTGAAAATTCATTGCAAATCCTTTTGAAAATTCATTGCAAATACTTTTGAAAATTCATTGCAAATCCTTTTGAAAATTCATTGCAAATATTTTTGAATCTATTGAAACTTTCTGAAAATCTTTTTTGTCAACAAAATGGTCAAAAATAACTTTGCCAAGTTTCTGATTGCAACTTCAGTCTGTCCAAGATGGGAAAATCGGTTCCATCGATAATGCATATATATTGCCAAGAGCTTCTTTGGTACCACCGATATGAATCTCTTCGGTTGTACCGATTTTACCCATTGCACTAATATTTCCTTATTGGTTCCACCGATTCACTTTGCCTCGGAGTCACCGACTTTTGCCATCACATTGTGTTTATTGCCATTTTCTTGACACCATTAGTCAATGACCTCAATGACCCTTACTCTCTAGGATCCCTTACCCTCAGACCCTTTTGGAAATTAATGCCAAAGGGGCAGAATTATATCAAAGCTCATGCTTATCAAAGGGGGAATAATATGACGGGGGAGAAGACCTATACCTCTCAAGGAGGAGGAACATTTATTAAGGGGGAGAGAGAAGACCAAATTCATACTACCATTTTAAGGAAAGAGTACATATTTGTGTTAGACTTGTCTCACCCTACTCCCATTATCTACATGCTAAGATTCAGGGGGAGAGGAAGACTTACAAATCCATACTTAGGGGAGAAAGGTCTAAATGTTCTTGGAGACATATCAAGTTTTCAGAATATCATTTTATATATGTCTTCCATTTCTTGGTACATTTGAATTCTTTTGCATTTGGATAAGTACAATACTCTTGTGTTTCCTAACATTGTTTTCTCAAGTGTGTTTCTACTATTAAAATGCTCAAGAACTTCAAGGTAAGTATATGCATCATATCCTTGGTCAAGATGATCTCTTGCTTCTTGCACATATTGTTTGCAAGAGTGAAGTCTTGAACATGGAAACATCTCATTCACATTGTTTGATCCATATAGCCAAGGTTCACATGACTTATCATACCCCTTCTACTATGTGTGTACTCATGCATTCCAAAGCAACTATCCTCTAAAAAGGATTGCACACATTTAGGGGGGCCTATCTTAGTCATGTGTTTCTCAAAGCTTTCATATACCCTGCATATCTCAATTTCAAGCTTTGATTGTATGTTTTCATAAATTACCAAAAAGGGGGAGATTGAAAGCACATATGCTCCCTTGGAGGTTTTGACAATTTTAGTGAATAAGGTTACACTCAAGTCGAAGGTATGGACTATGGTGAGACTTACGCCCCCGTTGGTAGACTTGAGGCCATTCGCATACTTCTTGCCTATGCTAATCACCATGATATCACTCTTTACCAAATGGACATTAAAAGTGCTTTTCTAAACGGTGAAATTGAGGAGGGAGTTTATGTTAAACAACCTCCCGGCTTTGTGAACCCTAAGAAACCTAATCATGTGTATTAACTTTGCAAAGCTCTCTATGGTCTTAAACAAGTCCCTTGAGCTTGGTACAAATGCTTGATGAAGTTCCTCTTAGAAAAGGGTTTTGAGATTCGTAAAATTGATGCAACCTTATTCACTAAAAGAGTTAATGGCGAATTATTTGTGTGCCTAATTTATGTGGATGATATTATCTTTGGATCTACTATCCCACATTTTAGTGAGAAATTTGGAAGGTTGTTGTCCGAGAAATATGAGATGTGTATGATGTGTGAGCTCAAATTCTTTCTTGGTCTGCAAATCAAGCAAATGAGAGATGGTACATTTATCTCTCAAACAAAGTACACCAAGGACTTGTTCAAGAAGTTCAACATGCAAGAGTGCAAAGGTATGAAAACTCCCATGCCTACAAGTGGACATGTTGACCTCACTAAGGAGGAAACACCGGTTGATCAAAATGTCTATCGATCAATGATCGGTTCATTGTTATATCTTGTGCCTCCCGTCCCGAAATCATGCTAAGTGTGTGCATGTGTGCCCGATATCAAGCGGCAACCAAAGAGTGCCATCTTAAGGCTGTGAAAAGCTTTGTGAGATACTTGATACATACACCAAACTTTGGCATTTGGTATCCCAAGGGATCTTCTTTTAACCTTATGGGTTATTCCGACTCGGACTATGCCAGATATAAGGTTGATAGAAAATCCACCTCGGGGACTTGTCAATTTCTTGGGAGATCTCTTGTGTCCTGGTCATCCAAGAAACAAAACTTGGTATCTCTATCTACCGCCGAAGCGGAATACATTGCCGCCGGATCGTGTTGTGCGCAATTGCTATGGATGACTCAAACTCTTGAAGACTATGGAATACATGTGAAACATGTTCCATTGTTTTGTGACAATGAGAGTGCTGCTAATATTGCTCACAACCCCGTGCAACATTCTCGAACTAAGCATATTAAAGTTCGTCATCATTTCGTTCTTGATCATGTTGCCAACGAAAATATCAAACTCAAACATGTTCATACTGACAAGCAATTGGCAGATATCTTTACAAAGACACTTGATGAGAAAGTGTTTTGCCACTTGAGGAGTGAGTTGAACATCATAGACTCTTCAAACTTGTTCTAGAAACTCACTCGGATGCATGCTAAGGGCATGAGCTTACATGACTATTCCTTGATACTATTGACATAGTATCATTTCATATCTTGGAAAACTATGCTCCCTTGTATTGCATCTAACCTTTTGTAAGTGCTTGGATGGACTAGAATTCACAAGATTGCCATCAACTCAAACTATAAGCAATCTTGTCATGACCAAGTATCAACAACCCTCCTTTGAGATGAAGGAAGAAGACAACACAAACCATATCCTTGACAAATATTTTATGAAAACCTCACTCTTGTCATTTGGATATATTCATGTCATTCCTTGCTTGACTAACCCATGTAGGAGGACCTACTTCAAAAGAAACAAGGATTGCTCCAAACTTCAACTCTTGAGCATCCACAACAAGTCCACCTAGATGCTACGTCATCTAAATCATTCAAAGGTATGTTATCATATCCTTGAAGAAGCTTTACTCCAAGTCATGAGTCAAAGCATATCAAGGTGATATGAAAACTTTGAAATGCTTAAACTAAAAATGGTAACCTCATTTTGGGTTTAACGATGAGTATGACATATGATCAAGCAGTCTTGCTTGGCTCCTTAAGTCAATATACTCTAATATAGGTGACCTAATCGCCGACCAACATCCAGATAAGGAAATGAATGTATGATTTTCTTTGTTTTGTTGCCACCATTCAATCCCCACCTAGATGAAAATTCATTGCAAATCTTTTTTAAAATTCCTTGCAAATCTTTTTGAAAATTCATTGCAAATCTTTTTGAAAATTCATTGCAAATCTTTTGGAAAATTCATTGCAAATATTATTGCAAATCCTTGCAAAGCTGTCAAGTCGTTCTGAAAATTTTCTTTGACAAAATTGGCCAAGAATGCCGTTGCCAAGTTTCTGTTTGCAACTCGGATACTCTGACTTTGGGGATCGGTGTCACCAATGTAGCAGATAAACTGCTCAGAGTCTCTTCGGTACAACCGACATGGAACTCTTCGGCGTCACCGATTCTACCCAGAGCCCTAATCGTTATCGGTTTGATCGATCAAAATTTTCTCGGAGCCTCCGACATTTGATACTACTTGTGTTCTTTGCCAAATTATTGACATTTTCAGACAAAGTTCTCTATGACCCTTATACTCTAAGATCCCTTACCCTCTGACCCTTCTTGGAAATTGATGCCAAAGGGGGAGAAAGATCAAAGCTTAAACTCAAAGCTTCAGAGGGAGAATCATCTAAGCTCAAGGCTAATCATTAAGGGGGAGAGATCAATACCTTTCAATATCCTTAAAAGGAGAGAGAAAAGACTAAGTGACCTGGATTCATATCAAGTGTTGATTCTGTATTTTCTTTTAGACTTGTCTCACCCTACCTACTCCCAATATCTACATGCTAAAGATTCAGGGGGAGAAGAAAAAGGAAAACTCATATTCAGGGGAGAAAGTTCTACAGATATTCTTGGAGAAATGTTAATCTTAAGAGAACGCTATTTTCAACATGTCATCCAACTCTTGGCAAACTTGAAGTTCTTTTGCATTAGTATGAAAGAAATAATCTTGTCTCTAAGGTTGTTTTCTCAAGTGTGTTTCTCCAGTTAAAATGCTCCAGCACTTCAAGGTAAGTATATGCATCATACCTATGCTCAGGATGATCTCTTGTTTCTTGCACACATTGTTTGCAAGAGTGAATCTTGAACATGGAGACTCTTCATTCTCATTTATCTGATGCATATGGCCAAGGTACATACGACCTGTCATGTCTTCTCTACAAATATTCTTGGAGACATGTTAATCCTAAGGGATTGCACACATTTAAGGCGAGCTTGCCTTAGTCATATGTTTCTCAAAGTTATCATATATTACTGCTTATCTCAATTTGAAGCTTTGATTGTATGTTGTCATCAATTACCAAAAATGGGGAGATTGAAAGCACATATGCTCCCTTGGAGGTTTTGATAATTCATGACAACATACATTATCTCTTGGACTAACAGTTCTACCTAGTTTATTTCAGATTAAGTCCAAAGATTGTTGAGGCTGGGAATTGTGAGGAGGATCCCCAAGAAGGAAAGGAACATCAATTGGCAAAAGCTTCAAGCTTCAAGACTCTACATTTTACTTTATGTGAGAAATCACATTTGAGTCCATAGGAAAGCCAATACTATTAAAAGGGGACGAGGTGTCTATGATTATCTGGTTGCTCAAAGTGCTTAGAGATTAGCCACCAAAAACCTCAACATTTCTCCCACAAAATATTATGTCCAAAACCCTAAAGTCAAATTCGGTGCCACCAACATTTCCCATATCGGCCACACCGAGTTTCCCTTAGACAGAACCCAAGCCAAACCCTAGAAAATCGGTAGAATCGAGATTTGGTTCGGTACAACCAAAAAGTAGTTACCAACCTTCTAGTATCCATTTTCTAAAAATCGAAATTTCCGAGTTTTACATATCTGTGCCACCGAAGTGAGGAACTACCCAGGCCAGCCGAGTCGCTCACTAAGAACCCAAAAGTTAGGACATTTTGCGCAAGTCGGTGCAACCGAGTTTTTACTTCGGTTCCACCGAGTTGGGCAATAATGTTGTAACAGATGGCTATATATACCCCTCTACCTCCCTCTCATTCGTAGAGAGAGCACTCAGAACAAGCAAACACTTCCACCATTCATTTTTTGAGAGAGAACCACCTAATCATGTGTTGAGATCAAGATATTCCACTCCAACCATACGAATCTTGATTTCTAGCCTCCCCAAGTTGCTTTCCACCCAATCAATCTCTTCTACAAAGCCAAATTCTGTGAGAGAGTGATTGAGTGTTGAGGAGACTATCTTTTGAAGCATTAGAGCAAGGAGTTCATCATCCATACCACATCTATTACCTTTTGGTGAGTGGTGTCTCCTAGATTGGTTAGGTGTCGCTTGGGAGCCTCTAAATCTTGTGGAGTTGAACCAAGAAGTTTTTAAGGGCAAGGAGATCACCTCCTTCGTGAAGATCTACCCCGAGTGAGGCTAGTCCCAAGCCATGGTGGAATAGACAAGGTTACTTCTTCGTGGACCCCTTGTGGGTGGAGCCCTCTGTGGACTCGCGCAGCCGTTACCCTCCGTGGGTTGAAGTCTCCATCAACATGGATGTACGATAGCACCACCTATCAGAACCACGGGAAAAATCTTCGTGTTCCCATTGCGTTTGATCTTCCTATCTCTACTCCTTACTTACACTTGCATGTGATTACTTTCCGTTTCTATACTCGTAGACTTGCATGTGTAGGGTGTGCTAGACTCGCTAGAGTTGCTAAAACTTGCCAACCAATAAAATTGGGAAAAGGTTAGGTTTTATTTGGTCGGGTAGTCTATTCACCTCCCCCCTCTAGACGCCTCTTCTCGATCCCACATCAGCCTGGGCATTTGAGGCCCATTTGAGGCGCTTGGTTGGGTCGAAATTTCGTGACCCGTCAGTGACCGGGCGGCCTGCCCGGGCGTTTGAGACGGGTATGAGGGGTCCAGTTGTAGATGCTCTAAAACACTTATAATAAAAAAATAGGCATGGGTATGGGGACTTGATTCTTGCAACCATATATTTTTGATGAGGATCATTGTGATCTTTCTGTACTCTTGTCGACGACCGTTAAGATGTGCTTACAACTATCAAAGTGGGGGATGTGTCCAAATTGCATCTTGACAGGAACACGCCCCATATCAAGAGTTAGTTGTTCAACCATAGGCCCTTTTCGTTGCGCGAGGTTACCTCGATTGTTAAGATAAATCAGACAAACACATTGGGCGTTTAATGTCTACACCTCATGTATCCCTAGAGATTTGAACCACACTACCGTACTAAACCTTTCCGTCACTGGTGTTCAGAATAGCGTTTCGCGTTCTCCACGCCCTTAGCTTCCTCGTGGCATGAACTCAGTGTTCCTGGGTACCTGCAGGGTCAAATAATGTGAGAGAGACAGGAGACAACTACAATGCAATTTATTTCACACATACATCATGTTAGTTCAAGTCAGTCCATCGCCCCCCCCCCCCCCCAATCAAATGCATATGGTTGCAAGGCTAAGCCTCAACCCATGACCTTATCGAATTACTCACACATGGCGATCAGATCACAAGAAGAAATCATTGAAGAACACATCAAGATGAATGCTTTATTGATAATAATAATGTGTCTTACAATTGTTGCTGGATGCAATACACTATTACATGTATGGCTAACTTGGAGGTGGTTTGACGTGGCTTGAGACTGTGTCGGTATTTCCCCAAAGAGGAAGGGATGATGCAGCACATCGACGGTAAGTATTTCCCTCAGTTATGAAACCAAGGTTATCGAACCAGTAGGAGGATCACCAACACCCAATAAGCAGCACCTGCACACAAACAACAAATACTTGCAACCCAACGCGAAAGAGAGGTTGTCAATCTCTCTACGGTAATAAGATAGATTAGGTAGTGATAGATAGGAGAGATAGATCTCTCAAGAACACAAATAAAAAGAGTAAATATGCAGCAATATATTTTTGGGTTTTGGGTTTTGTAGATCTGAAAACAAAGAGTGCAAAAAACGTAGATCGGAAAGCAATATGATGGAAAAGTAGACCCGGGGGCCGTAGGGTTCACTAGTGGCTTCTCTCATGAGTATAGCGCATGGTAGGTGAACAAATTACTGTTGGGCAATTGATAGAAAATCAAATAGTCATGACGATATCCAAGGCGATGATCATTATATAGGCATCACGTCCAAGATAAGTAGACCGACTCCTGCCTGCATCTCCCACTATTACTCCACACATCGACCGCTATCCAGCATGCATCTAGTGTATTAAGTTCATGGAAAAACGGAGTAATGCAATAAGAATGATGACATGATGTAGACAAGATCTATTCATGTAGGAATAGACCCCATCTTGTTATCCTTAATAGCAACGATACATGCGTGTCTTGCTGCCCCTTCTGTCACTGGGAAAGAACACCGCAAGATCGAACCCATCACAAAGCACCTCTTCCCATGGCAAGAAAAATCGATCTAGTTCGCCTAACTAAACCAAAGATTCGAAGAAGAAATACGATGATATAAGCAATCATGCATATAAGAGATCAAAGAAGACTCAAATAATATTCATGGATAGAAACTGATCATGAACTCAAAATTCATCGGATCCCAACAAACACACCGCAAAAGTTTACATCAAATAGATCTCCAAGAGACCATTGTATTGAGAATCATAAGAGAGAGAGAAGTATCCATCTAGCTACTGCCTACGGACCCGTAGGTCTATGGTGGACTACTCACGCATCATCGGAGAGGCACCTATGAGGAAGATCAACCCCTCCGTGATGGTGTTTAGATTGGATCTCGCGGTTCTGGAACTTGCGGCGGCTGGAATTGTGTTTCGTCGACTCCCCTAGGGTTTTCCAAATATTTGAGAATTTATAGGCATCAGAGGCGGTGCGGAAGCGGGCCGAGGAGGGCACAACCCATCAGGGCGCGCCGGGGCCCCCCTGGCGCGCCCTGGTGGGTTGTGCTCTCCACAGCCCACCTCTCCGGCAGTTGTTTGGCCCACTGGGTGTCTTCTAGTCCAGAAAAACTCTCCAAAAAGTTTCGTCGCGATTGGACTCCGTTTGGTATTGATTTTCTGCGAAGTAAAAAACAAGCAAAAACAGCAACTGGCACTTTGGCACCATGTCAATAGGTTAGTCCCAAAAAATGATATAAAGTGGTAATAAAATGATGGTAAAACATCCAAGAATGATAATATAACAGCATGGAACAAGCAAAAATTATAGATACGTTGGAGACGTATCAGCATCCCCAAGCTTAATTCCTACTCGTCCTCGAGTAGGTAAATGATAAAAACAGAATTTTTGATGTGGAATGCTGCCTAACATGTTCATCACATTCTTTTCTTTTGTATAGCATGGACATTTGGACTTATAATGATTCAAAGCAATAGTCTAGTTTTAACATAATGACTTCAATACTCAAACATGTCAACAAGCAACCATGTCTTTCAAAATATCAACACTAAAGAAAGCTATCCCTAGCCCATCATGCTCAATCATTGATCCATTCATGAAACACATTCAAATATTAGCTATGCCCAATGCTCAAGTACGATCATAGTGCCCCCTAGTTGGTGCTTATAAGAGAAGGTGGAGACTCAAAGCAAAAATAAAAATTGCATAAAGTAAATAGATAGGCCCTTCGCAGAGAGAAGTAGGGATTTGTAGAGGTGCTAGAGCTCAAGGTTTAAATTGAGAGAGAAAAATATTTTGGGTGGCATGCTTTTCCTGTCAACGAAAACGACAAAGTAGCTCACAATACTTTCCATGCTAGATATATCATAGGCGGTTCCCAAACAGAAAATAAAGTTTATTCTTTTTCCACCAAACTTTCACTTTCCATGGCGGGCCGTATCCACGGTTGCCTTCCATACCAACACTTTCCAAGGAATTTATTATTTGACAACATAAAGTAAATATTTTTTCTTTTTCATTTCGGGAATGGGCATCCCTATTACCGCCGCACTCTCATGCAATGACAAGTGAATAAACACTCATCTTGAGAATAACACATCTAGCATGGAAAAATATTGGATACTCCCCACCGTTTCATGAGCGGTACGGGCACACAAAAGAGAAAATTTATTTTGAAAATTTAGAGATGGCACATACAAAGTTGCTTGGAACGGCATGGAAACACCGCATATAGGTAGGTATGGTGGACTCATAAGGCAAAACTTGATTTGAAATTTTTTGGATGCACAAGTAGTATTTCTACTTAGTACAAGTGAAGGCTAGCAAATAGATTGCGAAGCAACCAAACCAAAAAAAACAAAAATTCACATAAGTGAGCATTGAACATAACTAACACCGAATAATGCACCACAAGTAGGATGTAACTTCATTGCATAACTATTGACTTTCGTGCATGCATAGGGAATCACAAACCTTAACACCAATATTCCTACTAAGCATAATTACTCATCAACATGACTCACATATTACTATCATCATGTTTCAAAACTATTACAAGGAATCAAGTTTAATTTGTCCAATTATCTTCATGAAAGTTTTTATTATATCCTCCTTGGATATCTATCACTTTGGGACTAGTTTCATATGTTGCCATTGCTTTTTGGCAAGCTCAAACAAATTTAAGTGAAGCACATGAGCATAAAGATTTCATCTCTCAAATAGGTATAAGTGAAGCATAAGAGGATTTCTTCAAAATTTACTAAATCTCAAATTAATCTAAGTGAAGCATGAGAGTATTTCTACAAAAGTTTCCTAGCACACCGTGCTAAAAAAGATATAAGTGAAGCACTAGAGCAATTTCTATAGCTCAAGAAATTCTAACAAATCATAGCATGATTTTGGCTTTCTCAAATAGATGTGTACAGAAAGGATACAAAGGAAAAACTAACAACTAAAGCAAGCAAAGATACAAGACGCTCCAAGCAAAACACATGATATGTGATGAATAAAAATATAGCTCCAAGTAAAATACCGATGGTCGTTAGAAGAAAGAGGGGATGCCACTCGGGGGGCATCCCCAAGCTTAGTTGCTTGTTTCTCTTTGGATATATCTTGGGGGTGCGGTAGCATCCCCAAGCTTAGGATTTTGCTACTCCTTATTCCTTCATCCATCGTGATCTCACCCAAAACTTGAAAACTTCAATCACACAAAACTCAACAAAATCTTCGTGAGATCCGTTAGTATAAGAAAGCAAATCACTACTTTAGGTACTGTTGAAAACCCATTCATATTTTGTTATTGAATTATACCTACTGTATTTTAAGTTTACCATGGCTTATACCCCCCAATACAAACCATATATTCATCAAAACAAGCACACAATGCAACGAAAACAGAATCTGTCTTAAACAGAACAGTCTGTAGTAATCTGTACTATACCCATACTTATGTAACTCTACAAATTCTGAAAAATTAGGAAAACTTAAGGAATTTGTATAGAAACACTGTGTTAAAATTTCAGCTCAAGATCACGTTCCAGCAAAAAATGAAAATTCATATACTGGATGCAAAGTTTCTGTTTCAGATTCAGCATCACTTCTACTCATCCTATGAATCATCCTAAAGGCTTTACTTGGCACAAACACTAAATAAACCATAAAAACACAATCATAACAGAGGCATAATTATGTCAACACACAAAAACAGAAAGGAAAAAGGAAAAAATTATTTATTCATTGGGTTGCCTCCCAACAAGCGCTATCGTTTTACGCCCCTAGCTAGGCATAATGGATAGATTCAAGTATTGTCATCTTTGGTTTTCAACTCTTCAATCACGCAACTAGATTTCTTTAAGGGTTTAGCATGCATGTTTTTGATGACAACACTCCTAGGAAGAAACCTAAAAAAATCATTCTTGTAAATAGGATCTCTTATGATTTCAACAAAGTCGGGATGAATACTAATCATTTTAAGATCTCCCTTGTGGCCACTTGGTGTAGCAACTTTGTTCTTAGTGACTTGCGTGGTCTTGCCAATTTTTACGGGAGTTTTTTCAATAGTTTTGATAGAAGGAAAGGCAGAACCCAAATTACTAAAAATCTCTTCCAACATATCAATACGGTAAGGACTTTCTTCTATCCTTTCGTTAACTACAGTTTCTTTTGCCTTTAGTAATTTAATGGCATCTCCCGCCTTAGCCCCAATTTTATTAGCAAGATTATGCAACCTTTTATCTAGATCATCAATATGTTCTTTAGTAATCATCTTCTTTTCAATAGCATCTAATCTCTCCATAACATGTTCGAGAGTTAAAGTTGTTTCATTGATCATGATAGGTGGTGATCCCACTAAACTTCCCAAAGCATTAAAAGCATCCAAAGATGGACACATCAAGAAATTCCCACCGGTAATTGTATCAAGGACGAATCTATACCAAGTGGTGATGCCAACATAAAAACTGCGAAGAAGAACAACGGTAGATTGCTTATGGATAGATCTATTATGAGCATTGCAAATCCTATACCAAGCATATTTTAAGTTCTCCCCTCCCCTTTGCTTAAAATTAAGAACCTCATTATCAGGAGTGCACACAATAAAGGAAGAACTAGCCATAATGACTAGGCAAGAGATCCGGCGAGAAAAAGGGCAAACGAAAAAGAGGGCGAATAAAACGGCAAATTGGTGAAGTGGGGGAGAGGAAAACGAGAGGCAAATGGCAAATAATGTAATTGCAAGGAGATGAGATTTGTGATGAGGAACCTGGTAGATGATGGTGGAGTCCCCTCGGCGCCTACGATAGGCACGTAGAAGAGACCGCGCCAGAAATTCCTTTGACGTGGCTTGAGACTGCGTCGGTATTTCCCCAAAGAGGAAGGGATGATGCAGCACAGCGACGGTAAGTATTTCCCTCAGTTATGAAACCAAGGTTATCGAACCAGTAGGAGGATCACCAACACCCAATAAGCAACACCTACACACAAACAACAAATACTTGCAACCCGACGCGAAAGAGAGGTTGTCAATCTCTCTACGGTAATAAGATAGATTAGGTAGTGATAGATAGGAGAGATAGATCTCTCAAGAACACAAATAAAAAGAGTAAATATGCAGCAATATATTTTTGGGTTTTTGGTTTTGTAGATCTGAAAACAAAGAGTGCAAAAAACGTAGATCGGAAAGCAATATGATGGAAAAGTAGACCCGGGGGCCGTAGGGTTCACTAGTGGCTTCTCACATGAGTATAGCGCACGGTGGGTGAACAAATTACTATTGGGCAATTGATAGAAAATCGAATAGTCATGACGATATCCAAGGTGATGATCATTATATAGGCATCACGTCCAAGATAAGTAAACCGACTCCTGCCTGCATCTACCACTATTACTCCACACATCGACCGCTATCCAGCATGCATCTAGTGTATTAAGTTCATGGAAAAACGGAGTAATGCAATAAGAACGATGACATGATGTAGACAAGATCTATTCATGTAGGAATAGACCCCATCTTGTTATCCTTAATAGCAACGATACATGCGTGTCTTGCTGCCCCTTCCGTCACTGGGAAAGAACACCGCAAGATCGAACCCATCACAAAGCACCTCTTCCCATGGCAAGAAAAATCGATCTAGTTCGCCTAACTAAACCAAAGATTCGAAGAAGAAATACGATGCTATAACCAATCATGCATATAAGAGATCAAAGAAGACTCAAATAATATTCATGGATAGAAACTGATCATGAACTCAAAATTCATCGGATCCCAACAAACACACCGCAAAAGTTTACATCAAATAGATCTCCAAGAGACCATTGTATTGAGAATCATAAGAGAGAGAAGAAGAAGCCATCTAGCTACTGCCTACGGACCCGTAGGTCTATGGTGGACTACTCACGCATCATAGGAGAGGCACCTATGAGGAAGATCAACCCCTCCGTGATGGTGTTTAGATTGGATCTCGCGGTTCTGGAACTTGCGGCGGCTGGAATTGTGTTTCGTTGACTCCCCTAGGGTTTTCCGAATATTTGAGAATTTATAGGCATCAGAGGCGGTGTGGAAGGGGGCCGAGGAGGGCACAACCCATCAGGGCGCGCCGCCCCCCCCCCCCCCCCCCGGGTGCGCCCTGGTGGGTTGTGCTCTCCACGGCCCACCTCTCCGACAGTTGTTTGGCCCACTGGGTGTCTTCTGGTCCAGAAAAAATCTGCAAAAAGTTTCGTCGCGATTGGACTCCGTTTGGTATTGATTTTCTGCGAAGTAAAAAACAAGCAAAAACAGCAACTAGCACTTTGGCACTATGTCAATAGGTTAGTCCCAAAAAAATGATATAAAGTGGTAATAAAATGATGGTAAAACATCCAAGAATGATAATATAACAGCATGGAACAAGCAAAAATTATAGATACGTTGGAGACGTATCATGGTTTACTGTGATGATGGTGATGGCGACGACTATGGAGACAATACGGGAAATGGCAGTGATCAGGGTTGATGAATGGCTTCTGGTGCGGAGATGGAGGTTTCACCGATGCCCACTTGCGAATCTAACAAAGGGCCCTTTATAATAGTTGCTTGGTTGGATGAGGCGGTGCCGTGGGCACCTAGTGCAAGCGTAGATACGAGCACTTGCGCTCGTACCAAATGTTGTCTTGCGCTCTATTTCTTCTCGTGCGCCTCCCACTTGATCTCTTATATCTCCATTTTGTTCCTTTTCTTGTATATGTTTGGTTTTATCCATATATAGCCCATTTTCATGTGAAAAAATATAGACATGATTTTGCAATATCTTCCATTCATTACTCATTAGTAGCAATATTGAAGGGAATATCTTTGATTTTATAAGGTAAACTAGTTAAAACTACTACGTGATGAGCGTAAAAATAACACTCATCAAATCCCTCAAGCTTAACCTTGATCACCCTCGATCAACATAGAAATAAATCCAAACCGTAAAGAACACAGTTGTTTAAACCAAAATAACGAGAGTGTTTTAGTTCACTTACGATCGGTATGCCTAAATAGCCCTCTGCTTCTTTACCCGAAAACTTAATATAGTTGCAGTGGGGGCACGGTTATTATGCAAGTGGTAGTGAAACAAAGTTAATCAACACAAATTTCTTGCTCAACTAGACAAAATAACCAAGTAGCTTTTATTCTATTTTGTCTAGTTAACACATGTAGCTTGCCACGAACGCATGTAAGAGAATTTCCTTTCTTGTGCAATGAAAACATGAATTAGGGAGTGAAAGGTATGTAAAGACAACATGATACCAGCATAATTGGCTAATAGCCACAAGTTTCTCCTCATCAAGGCTCTCAAGCACTTTACTTCAATCATTGTTTGTTGAAACTTTCGTTGTTTGGTGACGGGACCACGCCGAAGAAATGATACATGCATATGGATTCGTAGTGGTTTAAACGTGAGTATTATTGAACAATATGTTGTATCTTTCAGATGCTTGCGCTCCTGAGGGATCACTACAAGAGTGTCTAGAGGGGGGGTGAATAGACTACTAGCAGGAATTAAAAACCTAACCTATTCCCAAGTTAATTGGTTGGCAGATTTTAACAATTATAGCAAGTCTAGCACACCCTACACATGCATATCAACAAGTATGGCAGCAGAAAGTAAAGACATTGCACATGGAAGTAAGGAGTTGAGATAGGGAGATCAAACGCATGAGGGACACGAAGATTTTTCCCGTGGTTCCGATAGGTGGTGCTATCGTACATCCACGTTTATGTAGTCTTCAACCCACGGAGGGTAACGATCGCGAGAGTCCACGGAGGGCTCCACCCATAAGGTTCCACGAAGTAGCAACCTTGACTATTCCATAACGGCTTCCATCCACGAAGGACTAGCCTCACTATGGGTAGATCTTCACGAAGTAGGCGATCTCCTTGCCCGTACAAACTTCTTGGTTCAACTCCACAACACGAAGTAGGAGGCTCCCAAGTGACACCTAACCAATCTAGGAGGCACCACCCTCCAAAAGGTAATAGGCTCGGTAATGACGATGAACTCCTTGCTCTTGTGCTTCAAGATGATAGACTCCTCAACACACAATCACTCTCTCACAGATTTGGCTTGGTAGAAGAGATTGATTTGGTGGAAAGCAACTTGGGGAGGCTAGAGATCAAGATTCATATGGATAGAGTGGAATAGCTTGATCTCAACACATGAGTAGGTGGCTCTCTCTCAGAAAATAAGATAGGGCAAGTATGGAATAGTTCTGAGTGCTTCTCATACGAGTGCGTGGTGGTGAAGGGGTATATATAGGCATCCCCAAAAATCCAACCGTTACACCTGAAGTGACCAACTCGGTGACACCGATGTGTGAATCTCGGTGGTACCGAAGTGACCAAAAGGCAGCAACTTTTGAATCTCAGTGAGACCAATATATAATTCTCGGTGGTACCGATTAGGTGACCAACGGTCAGATTGCGCAACTCGGTGACGCCGATCCAACAAACTCGGTGGTACCGATTTTGTGAACCGAGGTAACAGAAAGTTGGCAACCCAAACTCGGTGGCACCGAAGTGGAATCGGTTGCATCGATGTGCTAGGGTTTGGCATGGGTTTGTCTGAGTTTGGGAATCGGTGGCACCGAGTGGGAAGTGTTTGTTGCACCGATTTTGGATATTTGACTTTGGACAGACTTTTGTGGAAGAGCTTGTGGGTGTTTTTGGTGACTATCTCTTGTGCACGTGGAGCATCTTGTTCACCAGCAGTACCTTACCCCCTTTTAATAGTATTGGCTTTCCTATGGACTCAAAGTGATTTCTCACAAAGTAAAATGTAGAGTCCTCTTGCTTGAAGCTTTGCCAATCCATTTCCTTGCATCTTGGGGTATCTCCACAATCCTTTTGCCAACCCATCTCTCTCTATGGACTTTCACCTGAAATACACTAGGTAGAAATATTAGTCCAAGAGACAATGTATATTGTCATGAATTATCAAAACCACCAAGGGAGCATATTGTGCTTTCAATCTCCCCCTTTTTGGTAATTGATGACAACATACAATCAAAGCTTCAAATAAAGATATGCATGGATATAATGAAGACTTTGAGAGACACATGACTTAGACTTGCTCCCCCTAAATGTGTGCAATCCCTTTAAAGGATAGGTGCTTTGGAATGCATGGACACACATATAGTAGAAGGGATATAATGAGTCATGTGTATATTGGCTATATGCATCAGATATATATATGAGTGAGGTGTACCCATGTTCAAGACTTCACTCTTGCAAACAATATGTGCAAGAAGCAAGAGATCATCTTGATCAAGGATATGATGCATATACTTACCTTGAGTTCTTGAGCATTCTTGTAATAGAAATACACTTGAGAAAACAATGTTAGGAAACACAAGAGTATTCTACCAATCAAAAAGCAATAGAGCTCAATAGTACCAAGATAGGGAGAACATATAGAAGATAGTATTCCTTAAGATTGGTATGTCTCCAAGATCATTTAGAACTTTCTCCCCTTAGATATGAAAATAGGAGATCATCCTCTCCCCTTGAATCTTAGCATGTAGATATTGGGATTGGATAGGGTGAGAAAAGTCTAACATGAGTAGTCAAATGAAATAAACATATTTTTCTCCAAACATATTTTTCTCCCCCTACTTTGGTATTCTCCCCTTGTCTATATAAGTGTAATTTGATATTCACCTCTCCCCCTTGATTATATCTCCCCCTTTGCATAAGCATGTATCTCCCCCTTTAGCTTTGAAGCTTTGGTATTTCTCCCCCTTTGGCATTAATTTCCAAAAAAGGTCATACACAGGGTCAGACACGGGGATCATTGATTAAGAAGGGATCCTTGAGAACAAGGGTCATGGAATGTAGGGTTCATAGAAATGAAGAGTCAGGAAAAATAATTTCCCCCCCTTTGGCTGATCTGAGAGCTTGTAAGACTTCTCCTCCTTTGAGTTAGGGATCCTTGAATAAAGTTTCTCCCCCAATTTTTTTTTAATGAGGGGATCATCGAAGAATTGAAAATATCACAATAGGATCACTAAGGAAACAAAATATTTACTAACATGAACACAGATTAGGGAAGAAATCAAATCGGTGGCTCCGAGACAAACAAGTCGGTGGAACCGAGATGTTGTATTTGCAGCCTGTCTGCATAGTCGGTAGAACCGAGTCATTTGGATCGGAGGCTCCGATGGCTAAACAGAAACTTGGCAATGTTTGAGAAACTTGCATATTGATTTTGAAAGTTTTGTAACGAAGTATTAGAAGGATTTTCAAAGGAATTGCAAAAGATTTTACAAAGAGATATCAACTAGAGAAGATTTGAGTGGTTCCAAGAAATCTTACAAATAGAGAATGAACCAAACAAGATACTTAACTAGATGATGGTCGGTGACTGGGTCACCTATATTAGAGTATATTGACTTAGGAGCCAAGCAAGAATACTTGATCATAGGTCATACTCATCGTTAAGCTCAAAATGGGGTTACCATTTTTCGATTAAGCATTTAATGTTTTCATATCACTTGAGTTGCTTTGGCTCATGACTTGGAGTAAAGCCTTTTCAAGGCTATGAGTACATACCTTTGAGTGATGTTGATGACGTGGCTTGTAGGTGAACTTGTCGAGGATGCTCGAGGTTGATGAAGATCATCTTGAGTTGGGAGCAATCCTTCTTGTTTTAGTACACTTATCACTTACATAGGTTAGTCAAGCAAGGAAGAACATGATATGACACGATACCAATTGTGAAATTCAAGTATGTGTCAAGGATATGTTTGAGTAGTCTTCTTCCTTCCATCAACAAGAGGGGTTGTGGATACTTGGTCATGACAAGATTGCTTATGATTTGAGTTGATGGCAATCTTGTGGAATGAAGTTCTTCCAAGTACCTACAAAAGGTTAGATGCAATGCAAGGGAGCATAGAATTCCAAGATATATGATAACATGTCAAGTGAATCATGGAAGTATCATGTAAGCTCATGCCCTTGCATGCAAATTGAGTGAGTCTAGCTGAAGTTTGAAGCATCAATGATGTTCAACTCACTCCTTAAGTGACAAAACACTTTTTCATCAAGTGGCTTAGTAAAGATATCGGCCAATTGCTTGTTAGTGCGAACATGCTTAAGATCAATGTCTCCTTTGGCAACATGATCACGAATGAAATGATGTCGAACTTGAATATGCTTAGTTCGAGAATGTTGCACAGGATTATAACCAATTTTAATAGCACTTTCATTGTCACAAAGTAATGGAACATTTTTCACATGGATTCCATAATCCTTAAGTGTTTGTGTCATCCATAGTAATTGTGCACAACATGATCCGGCAGCAATATACTCAGCTTCGGCGGTAGATAGAGATACCGAGTTTTGTTTCTTGGAGGACCAAGACACAAGAGATCTACCAAGAAATTGACAAGTAACCGAGGTGGATTTTCTATCAACCTTGTCACCGGCATAGTCCGAATCGGAATAGCCAACAAGATTAAAGGAAGATCCCTTGGGATACCAAATGCCAAAGTTTGGTGTTTGTATCAAATATCTCACAATACATTTTACGGCCAAAAGATGACACTCTTTAGGTGTAGCTTGATATCTAGCACACATGCAAACACTAAGCATAATATCGGGACGGGAGACACATAGATATAGCAATGAACCAATCATAGATCTATAAACTTTTTGATCAACCGGTTCGTCCTCCTTGGTAAGGTCAACATGTCCACTAGTAGGCATAGGAGCTTTCATACCTTTACACTCTTGCATGTTGAACTTCTTGATCAAGTCCTTGGTATACTTGGTTTGAGAGATGAAAGTTTCGTCTCTTGTTTGCTTGATTTGCAAACCAAGAAAGAATTTCAGCTCACACATCATGGACATCTCATACTTCTCGGACATCAACCTTCCAAATCTTTCACTAAATTGTGGGTTAGTAGATCCAAAGATAATATCATCCACATATATTTGGCACACAAATAATTCACCATTAACTCTTTTAGTGAATAAGGTTGCATCAATTTTATCAATTTCAAAACCTTTTTCAATGAGAAACTTCGTTAAGCATTTATACCAAGCACGAGGGGCTTGTTTAAGACCATAAAGGGCTTTACGAAGCTTGTAAACATGATTAGGTTTCTTAGGATTCACAAAACCAGGTGGTTGCTTAACATATACCTCTTCTTCAATCTCACCATTTAAAAAGGCACTTTTAATGTCCATTTGATAAAGCGTGATATCATGGTGATTAGCATAAGCAAGAAGAATGCGAATAGCTTCAAGTCTAGCGACGGGGGCATAGGTCTCACCGTAGTCCATACCTTCGACTTGCGTATATCCTTGGGCTACGAGACGTGCCTTGTTGCGTATGACTTGACCGTCTTCATCTTGCTTGTTTTGAAACACCCATTTGGTTCCGATGATGTTGTGTTCGTCCTTGGGCTTCTCCACGAGTGTCCACACTTCGTTCCTCTCGAAGTTGTGAAGCGCTTCATGCATAGCGTTCACCCAATCCGGGTCTTCAAGAGCTTGTTCTACCTTCAAGGGTTCAATGCTAGAGATGAAAGAATAATGCTCACAAAAATTAGCTAGGCAAGTTTTAGAGCGAGTGATTCTCCCGGTTTGTATGTCACCAAAGATTTGGTTTAGAGGATGATTCTTGGTCACTCTTGCTCGAACTCGGGGTAGCTTCGGCTTGTTGGATGGTGGAGCTTCTTCATCATCATCATCTCCTTCATCTTCGTTGTTGTTGAAGGTGTCGTTTCCTTGAGGTGGTGGTGAAGGTGGTTGTGGTGGATCTTCATGATGTACTTCCTCCTCTTCATCTTGTTGTGTACCACTTGTGGATGCCTCCATGTCGTGTCGAGGTTCACCTTGACGTGAAGTAGGGGCTTCCACTTGAGTTGACGAAGTACTTTCCTTCACCTCCATGGGACGAATCTTGCCAATGGACAAGTCTTGGATAGCTTCTGAAGGGTCCTTATCTCCTACATCATTTGGCAATTGTTCGACTTGCGAACCATTAGATTCATCAAACTTCACATCTACCATCTCTTCAACTTTTTGAGTGAAGTTGTTGTAGACACGGTAAGTGTGAGAGTTTGATCCGTAACCAAGTAGGAATCCTTCATGAGATTTAGGAGCAAATTTAGTACGACGATGCTTATCAAGAATGTAGCACTTTGAGCCGAATACCCGAAAGTATCCAACTTGGGGTTTGTTACCGGTGAGTAGTTCGTATGCCGTTTTACTGAGAAGCTTGTGCAAGTAGAGTCGGTTTGTGGCATGACATGCTGTTTCCACGGCTTCTGACCAAAAGTGTCTTGGCGTCTTGTATTCGTCAAGCATCGTTCTTGCCATCTCAATAAGAGTTCGGTTCTTCCTCTCAACAACTCCATTTTGTTGAGGCGTGTATGTAGCCGAGAACTCATGTGAAACACCTTCTTCGTCAAGAAAGGTATCTACATGGGTGTTCTTGAACTCCGATCCGTTATCGCTCCGAACCTTCTTGATCTTCACTTCAAACTGATTTTGCGCTTTGCGAACAAAGTTCTTGAAGATCTTTTGTACCTGCGACTTATCATCAAGAAAGAATACCCACGTAAATCTGGAAAAATCATCAACTATAACTAGGCCATAGGAATTTCCACCGAGACTCTTGTAAGCATTGGGACCAAAAAGATCCATGTGAAGTAACTCGAGTGGTCTCCTAGTAGTCATGATATTCTTTACGGGATGACTTCCACCTACTTGCTTTCCAGCTTGACAAGCACTACAAAGTCTATCTTTGTCAAAGATAACATCTTTAACACCAAGTATGTGATCACCTTTGATAAGCTTGTCTAGATTACGCATGCCAACATGTCCTAGTCTTCTATGCCAAAGCCAACCTTTAGAAGATTTTGCAATAAGACAAGTACGAGGTTTGGATCTCTTAGTGAAGTCGACAATGTATAGATCACCTCTACGGAAACCGGTAAAGACCATGTTATGATTATCTTGACGAAACACTTGGCAATCTACTTTCGTGAATAGCACATTAAAACCAAAGTCGGCAAGTCTAGATACGGAAAGAAGATTGTAACCAAGGGATTCAACAAGCATGACGTTTTGAATAGAGCTATCGTGGGATATGGCCACCTTACCAAGACCAAGTACCTTACCCTTGGAGTTGTCTCCAAAAGTTACGTACCTTCACGGTCCATGGTTTGGTGTGATCTCTTCAAACATTTCTCTATCTCCGGTCATATGATCGGTGCATCCACTATCAAGAATCCACTCTTTTCCTCCGGACATGTAATCCTTGAAGTTTGCCATGAGACTTAGATTCTTCATGATCTTCTCATGCTCGATGTCGAACAACTCATCTTCATCATAGTAGCCATGTTCCACATTGTCGTCATCAAGTGGGAAATCCTCGTCACAAGGAACAAGAGATTCGTTAGTGTTGTGATCATGACAATGTTCAAACTTATGAATTCGAATGGCTTCTACAATGATGTTGTTGATAGTTATGACATCTCCTTTAGCACGCATGAGGTCTCTAAGCTCAAATAGATAGTCATCAAACTTGGGATCACTAGGCGTCATTTTGTGAAAGGCAATAGTTTTATGAAGAATTTCATCAAGATTACTCAATAAATAACTTGGATATCATTTCTCCAAGTCATTCCACAAAGTATAAGCACATTCAAAATTCTTCATTTGATTAAGCACAATCCTAGGCAATCCTCTAATGATAAGATTAACAGTTCTAAGATTGCATAGCATATCAATTTCCTCTTCGTGTGTGGTATGTAAAGGATCAATGTGAGGTACATAGGGGTTCTTAACATACTTGCTTAAATGAAATTCATTGAATAGCTCAAGCATCATATGTTTCCATTGACTATAGAACTCCCCATCAAAAATGGGCACTCTACAACTCAAACTCCCTATACTAGACACATCCATCTTCCTCCACGGTGATGAAACCGTTGCAATGGAGACCAATGCTCTGATACCAATTGAGGGATCACTAGAAGAGTGTCTAGAGGGGGGTGAATAGACTACTAGCAGGAATTAAAAACCTAACCTATTCCCAAGTTAATTGGTTGGCAGATTTTAACAATTATAGCAAGTCTAGCACACCCTTCACATGCATGTCAACAAGTATGGCAGTGGAAAGTAAAGACATTGCACATGGAAGTAAGGAGTTGAGATAGGGAGATCAAACGCATGAGGGACACGAAGATTTTTCCCGTGGTTCCGATAGGTGGTGCTATCGTACGTCCACGTTTATGGAGTCTTCAACCCACGGAGGGTAACAGTCGCGAGAGTCCACGGAGGGCTCCACCCATAAGGGTCCACGAAGTAGCAACCTTGACTATTCCATAACGGCTTCCGTCCACGAAGGACTAGCCTCACTATGGGTAGATCTTCACGAAGTAGGCGATCTCCTTGTCCGTACAAACTTCTTGGTTCAACTCCACAACACGAAGTAGGAGGCTCCCAAGTGACACCTAACCAATCTAGGAGGCACCACCCTCCAAAAGGTAATAGGCTCGGTAATGACGATGAACTCCTTGCTCTTGTGCTTCAAGATGATAGACTCCTCAACACACAATCACTCTCTCACAGATTTGGCTTGGTAGAAGAGATTGATTTGGTGGAAAGCAACTTGGGAGGCTAGAGATCAAGATTCATATGGATAGAGTGGAATAGCTTGATCTCAACACATGAGTAGGTGGCTCTCTCTCAGAAAATAAGATAGGGCAAGTACGGAATAGTTCTGAGTGCTTCTCATACGAGTGGGTGGTGGTGAAGGGGTATATATAGGCATCCCCAAAAATCCAACCGTTACACCTAAAATGACCAACTCGGTGACACCGATGTGTGAATCTCGGTGGTACCGAAGTGACCAAAAGGCAGCAACTTTTGAATCATTCTCGGTGGTACCGATTAGGTGACCAACGATCAGATTGCGCAACTCGGTGACGCCGATCCAACAAACTCGGTGGTACCGATTTTGTGAATCGAGGTAACAGAAAGTTGGCAACCCAAACTCGGTGGCACCGAAGTGGAATCGGTTGCACCGATGTGCTAGGGTTTGGCATGGGTTTGTCTGGGTTTGGGAATCGGTGGCACCGAGTGGGAAGTGTTGGTTGCACCGATTTTGGATATTTGACTTTGGACAGACTTTTGTGGAAGAGCATGTGGGTGTTTTTGCTGACTATCTGTTGTGCACGTGGAGCATCTTGTTCACCAGCAGTACCTTACCCCCTTTTAATAGTATTGGCTTTCCTGTGGACTCAAAGTGATTTCTCACAAAGTAAAATGTAGAGTCATCTTGCTTGAAGCTTTGCCAATCCATTTTCTTGCATCTTGGGGTATCTCCACAATCCTTTTGCCAACCCATCTCTCTCTATGGACTTTCACCTGAAATACACTAGGTAGAAATATTAGTCCAAGAGACAATGTATGTTGTCATGAATTATCAAAACCACCAAGGGAGCATATTGCGCTTTCAGCTCCGTACTCGGTTATTACCACATACACACAAATCCAATAGAAATATGAATAATATTTGATATAGTGTTGCCACTACATACGGTAACAAACTCATACCTGCAATCCGAGAAGAAACTCTGATTAATCGTTCACTGGCGAGCGGAGTTCTCAGCATAACATTAAAAAAGATGATGAAAACATATTTACACACATAAACGTGCATAGAGTGACAAGACCATGACTCCAGCGAGAAGCTGAAGCGCCATGTAAAAATACAAACACAGATTTTGACATAATCTTATTAATCTATCAAATAGGTTCCTCTTGAAAAATTTATCCATTAGGGCTATTAAGTCTATTAAAATTAACAGTATGGGGTTGAGTATCTCTAACATCACCTTCTCTGTAATTTTTCTGAACACCGAAGTCTTTCTAGAAACTTTCTCTTATGCATGGTTATTATTTGTTAACATCAATTTCTTTAAAATTAGTACCATGACAAGTCTTGGTTATCTAAACTCGTGCTTAAGCGCTGGTTAGGAGCTCTCCGAGGGGGCACGCCTGATTTTGGTGGTCTTACCACCAGTGCATCGGCCAATTCTTTGGAGAGCTCCTGTTGGGCGCCAGCGAGCGTTTAATAGCAGAGATTTTGCTGAAGGATCATGCAAATGTGCTGGCCCATGGCAACAAGCGAATGATAAAATGTGACGAAAAACAAAAGCGCACGCGATCGAGTCGATCCCGCTACCTCACGCTGAACAGCGGAGATGCAAACCACAAGAGATAGCGGCTGAGTATGTCTAAATTGCAACGCTAATTTTAAAGTACAATGAACCACGAGATATCTGTTTTTTATTTTTCAGAATTTTCCAACAATTCTTGGAAACAAATGTGAACAATTTTCCTTAAAATATTTGAATAGATTTTGAAAACCATTAAAATATTTCAAAATACGAACAAACTTTGAAAACCTGAGCATTTTTTAAAAATTTGAAGAATTATTGAAAACATGAACAAAATTTGAAATTACAAACATTTATGGAATTCTCAATATATAATGGACACATTTTAAATATAAATTGAACATTCTTGTGATATATGTTGAACAATTTTTAAATACACATTAAATATTTTTGTGATATACGCTCAACAATTTTTAAATAGATAATAAATATTTTGGTGATATACGCTGAATAGTATTTCAATACACATGGATTTTTTGTAAATATATATTATAAATATTTTTAATATACACTAATTTTTTTAAATACACAATGAACATTTTTGTGATACAACTAGAACAAATATTTCATCTATGCTGAATTTGTTTTGTGATATACACAGAAACAATTTTGAATTGTCATTTTTTTAATTTAAAATAAAAGGTGAACATTTTCCAAAAATAAAATGGTTTTCAAAAATGTAAACATTTTTTCAAATATATACAAATTTACTGAAATGCGTTTTTTGGAAGGTTTGAACAAATTTTTAAAATTGGAACATTTTTTAAAATTCCTAAAATATTTAAATTTCTATAATAAATATTTTAAAACATAAGAAAATGAAAATAAGAAACAAAAAGGGAAAGGAAACAAAATGAAACCGAAAAACAATGACACCTGCGTGGGCCGGCCCAACTGGGAGTGCCTGCAGCGAAGCCCTGACCTTTTGACGCTCACAAGCGTCAAATAGGATTTCATTTTATAAAAAATTAAAGCGTCAAATAGGATCCACCAGTTCTTTGTTAAGAGAAAGTCCTTGTGTTTATGCATAATAATAGGTCGATTCTAAACGGGTTGGACGGGGTTGGGCACACGCATGCACAAAATGGTTAGGCCTCGTGGGCGAAGGTGTGATAGCCTTAGCTTCGAATAAAAAAAAGATTCAAACCAAGAGATGCATAATCTTGTTAAGTTTGCTTCCTCGCACGATGATAAGGGTCGTCACTTGTGGCTCTCTGTTCATCATGACCCTTTTTGTGCTTGCAACCCCTAAAAAAACTTAAAAAAAGTTTGTCTAAAAAAAGTTGTGATAGCCGCAGCTAAAAAAAAGGAAAATTCATCACTCAAAGGAAAGAAAAAAAGTGGACAAGGTGCCTGCGGAATACGCGTTGCTATTGATACTCCCTCTGTCCCATAAGAACATTTTTAACATTACAACAACAACAACAACAACAACAACAACAACAACAACAACAAAGCCTTTAGTCCCAAACAAGTTGGGGTAGGCTAGAGGAGTACATTCTTATATTATGGGACGGAAGAGTACATCATTGCATTCATGCTGATAAGGATGCCCTTTTAGACAGTGACGGAGCTAGCTCTGCCGGTGAGCCGGGGCAAAGTACACTACGCTCTAGTCTATCAGTTGCTTGCCCCTTCAAAATGATCGTTAGCTGTACGTTTACTGGTATTGATCCGGCTATAGTCCATGGCAGAGCCCGGGCAGCCGCCCCGGGTAGCCGGGAGGTGGCTCCGCCACTGCTTTTAGACACATCACACACGTTCCATTTCTTCGGGAGAGAGAACGAGATAGAATGAGAAAACTCGAACACGCTATCCACCTCTGAATTACACCAGCTTCGCTCTCAAAAAAGAAAGAAAATAACAGCACTTTACTTCCATATAGAGAGAATAACACAGGAGACACTGAGACAGATACTAGGTGTGCCTGCACTTGATCGGTCAAATCGTCGTCCTCATTCCGACACCGCCCTTAGAAAGAGCAGCTCACAAGTGGCCGACGGCCGGTGATCGCGATCTCACTCAAGTGGCAAGTGGGCACGTGCATGCGAATGACCCGCCCTGTATTCCTGCGGACGAAATCACTATTCTGACCTTCTCAGCGATCTTTGTCACAAACTAAACTCGATATGAAAGTATTTCACGATCTGACCCTTTTGACAACGCCATAGCCCGCGGCGTTTCTGACCAACATAGAAACGCCGAGCTAGATAGCGTTTTTGTCCTTGTCCACTGCCAGGCCGAGCTGAAAACGCCAAGGTTTCTATGTAGGGCAGAAAAGCCAAGGCCCTTGGCGTTGCTGCCCTACATAGAAACGCCAAGGCCTTTGGCCTTTCCAGAAACGGTAGCCAGCTCGGCCTGGTAGTGAGTGAGGGCAGAAACGCTATCTAGCTCGGCGTTTCTATGTCGGGCAGAAACGCCACGGGCTATGACGTTGCCAAAATGATCAGATCGTGAAATACTTTCATGTCGAATTCATTTTGTGATAAAGATTACAGAAAATGTCAAAACAGTGATTTCGGCCTATTCCTGCGTGCGTGCATGCACCTGGCAGAAGCAAGCTTCGCGCACGTGTCCTGGTCGAAGAGATATCGTTAAATACCGATCGATTGTTACATGACATGGCTCGTCCTCCTGCTCTACATACAAGAAACAAACAAAGCCTAGCCAGCCAGCTGCAGCCTCCTTGTTCGCGACTTGTACTTTGTACGGCGCGGTGGCATCTTTCCATTTTTCTGATGAACATGACAACGCCACGCACGTCCTCAATTTGTGCGTAGAGCTTGTGACTTGTACAGTGCCCATTTTCTTTCTCACAATCTGACACTGCAAAAAAAAACATGTGCGTTGGGACGGGTAAAAAAAGTACCACACTCTCAAACCCAATAAACACGACTACAGACTCTAATAGGTCCACATTCTTTATTTTCACATGTTATCTCATATGTGTTGTGACTTATTCTCTATCCCGCCCTTGTCAACGATGGTTTTAGTATTCACACAATCACAACACGTTTGAATATTGTCAATTCTATGCCGTCTCTCTCTGGGTATAAGATGATAAATTATTTTTTTCTCTAAGGTTTTCGCGAGGCGTGCATGCGTGTTATAAATGTTTTTTCGTCTTTCAGCCTAATTTTGCTGAGGTGTTTATTTTCAATCCGTATCAGCACCGACATGAAAGAAAAACAAATCATGCTTTATTGATTATAAGGTTGCAGCCAAAATAGCATTTTTAATCATTTACATGCAAAATAGCATCATATTCAGTTTCTACACATTTTTTAATCAAATTCATATATAATATGTTAAATTTGGAGTTAGAGTTTAAAAATCATGGTATTTTAAATTAAAAATTATTTGATATGTACTGCGGATTGATTAACCGAAATTTCACGGGATTATATTGCAAAAACAAAAATTCTGACTTAAACTTAGGTTGCGGTTTGATTACCAAAAACATCAGGAGGTTTCTACAAAAGCAAAAATCTGATTTAAAACTAAAGTGTAGGTTGACCACCAGAAACATACGAGGATTTTCTGTAAAATAGGACGACGGGCCAAAAATACCTATTTAGTGGCCTATAATGTTTTATCTGAATGTGTTTGATATGTTAGGCCTAGCCAATTTGCATTTGTTCCTTCACAACAACACACAATTTTTACTGTAAATTTTAATTTTAGAAATTGGCAGGGGCCGCGCGGACGCGTGCCCCCTCCCATAAATTAGGACGTCCAATCTCCCTCTAGGGGAGATCAGTAGACCAAACGATCTAGGCCACGGCCCTTCATGATCGACCGCTGACCCCGTCCATTATATGCGAAAGCAGACTGCTAACCACGCCTGCCACGCGGTACCCTGTTAGGGTAAGCTTGGTTGGAACGTGGTGGCAAGAGCTCATAATATAGGCGGCTTCCCTGCCCTCCTCGCTCCTCCATTGGCAAGGTGGTAGTAAATAGATTTTTCATGGTAGAGGCGGTAGTAAATAGATCAGCGTGGGTGCAAGGTCGTGGGCCCGTTTCCTGGTGGATTTTGGGTCTGAGCGGGCCACAGTTTCTCACAAATGGGCCGTGCGCCCCTCTCTCGGGCCAGCGCAATCTTATCTGCATACACGTCGTGGATTATCTATCTAAAAAAGCGAACCAACCTGTGGTTGGATGGTTAGAGGGACTGTGGTATCCCCAGCCCACCAGGGTTCAAATCTTGGTGCTCGCATTTATTCCTGAAATTATTTCAGGATTTCTGGCGATGCGCATTCAGTGGGAGGAGACATTCCCGTCGACGATGAGGTGCCTACGGTGACTTCGTAAATTTCAAGATGATATGCCGGCTCAGTCTTTCGGAGGTGCTCATAGGGGTAGGGTGTGCGTTCATAGGGGTGAGTGTATGCGCGTGTATATGAGCGCTTGCGTCTGTACTGTGTTCAAAAAAAAATCTATCTAAAAAAAAACTTCTCAAGAAAAAAATCCATCTAAAAAAAAATCACGTCGAGGATTACGGCTGCGTGACGCTGATAACGATCTCCGACTAGGGGTTATCTCATCTGCCCCCCCCCCCCCCCCCCCCCCCCCCCCCCCGTCCTGCTTCGATCAAAACACGCTGTTCCACTCCCCGCATCACACATCGGCAAGCCATCCTATACTCAACTGATTAACAGCTACAACCAGCCCTAGCGATATGAACAGCACGCACAAGATAGGCTCTACACTTCATCACCGGTCAAAGTCTCTCGTTGTCATCCCAGCACCGTCCTTACAAGTCATCATAGAAAATGGCACTCAGACCCCCCAGGCGGCCGGCCGGCGGCGATCTCATCTCGCCACATGCGCACACGAATATACTATACGGGGCACGCTCGCGAGATCGATCGACCGGTCGATCTGCTTTGATTCCTCTGCGTCTTCGTCCATGTTACCCAAACCGCAAAGCAGCACCACCACAGTTCGGGCTAGACGCCATGAGCTGAGCATTGCCACTTGCCAGTACTGGTCGCAGAGATATCGTAAAATAGATGCACGTCGCCTGGTCGCTCGGAGCATGCACACTCCACGCCAACGCCCCGTACGATACGATCGAATGAGTCAAGCCTGGCAGGCCATCTCGATCGCCTCTCGGGGGGGCACATGATCGACCGACCGTGCTGGTTAGGCGCCACGTCCCTCTGCGCGGGGATATCATTTTCATTTCCCGTCTCCACATGGCGCGCTCTGCAAGTGATCAAGTCGATCGTCTTTTGCGTGGACATCGATCGACACTGTCACTATGCGATGTGTTCTGCCAGTAATTCGCTAGTTTGAAAGAAAAGAATTTGGAGTAGTTTTCATGCGTTTTTCCATCCCAAGTTGAAAGTTCAGCAAAGGCCTAGTCATGCCCATGCACGTGATAAGCTGTACACGTACGTGTACTGTACTAGTACTATGATGATAATAATTCAGGCAGGTCATTATCGCGGTCCCACAGGTCAGAGAGGGACGAGACGTGCACCGCGCCCGGCGCCAGCGCCAGCGCACGCATTCCCGAACATGCCCGGTTTCACCGCCACGCAGGTGACAGGCCACCTCCAGTCGATGAGAGAACACTCTCACCAACTTCTATCGCCCCAACCACACCTCTCCTCACACGTGGAGCCATGTCCCACACGTCAGCGACAGCAGCTACAAGGCGGCCGCGTGCCGGTTCCCGCAAGCAAGCGCAGCTCACGCCGCCTTGTCGCGGCGCGCGCACATCTCCTATTTCATCCCCGCCGCTCCCTCCTCGTCCAAAAACCACGCCAAATAATTTACCTCCTCTGGAAGCGTCGCGTCTGGTCCTACTCAAATCCGCCACGCAACCCGGCATTTCCGCGACTCGTGCCGCGAGAGGAGGTCGGCGGCGAGATGGCGGCGGCGAGGCACCGGAAGGAGGAGGAGGACGAGATGCTGCTGGACGACGGCGACATCGAGGAGAGCCCCCGCGACAGCTTCCGCGACTCCGACGACGGCGACGACGACGACGATGGCGAGGCGGAGGGGGAGGAGCGCGGCGAGGACGGCGACGGGGTCGGCTCCTTCGAGTCGCGCCAGTGGCCGCAGAGTTACCGGTACGCATTCTCTCTCACAGTCGTCGTACGCTCTACTGTGTTATCAGTGGTCAGTCGTTCGTGCTGCGGTTCGCCCCGCCGATTTCCGCCGCTAGAGATTTCTGCGTTGATGAGAGCCGATTTGGTCAAGCCAGCTGTTAGTTCGGTCATTGAGAGTTGACCACAGAGCAGAGCACTAGTTGGTTCTGGCTTCTGAATGTGGATTCACTGGGTTGATCAGTTAAGTACTAAGTGTGACGCGTCTGGCTGAACATCTGGGGCTAGCTGTCCGTGTTTAATCGATTTTCGGGAGAACACCTGATCCAACCTCGGAGTGGCCTAGAGTTCACTGACACTTGGGGAATCGTCTGATCTGTTCGATCAGATGACCAATATTGACTGAAACCACTGACAAGGTGACAATGATGCAAAAAGGGGTAGCAACTAGAAAATGTTTTTTTTTCTGTTTCTCCTAGCATCAGAAGTTCAGAACTACAATGATCTAATTTTATAAAATTTATGGTATCAGTAAAGTGCAATGTTCAATGTTGACACTACCTGTACACCTGGCAGTAGTAGTCAGTGGCGGAGCTTGAAAGAAATCACTGGAGGGGCGAAGCTGTGAAAAAAAACTCAAATACAAAATCATACGAAAACAGCAAGTTAGATATTGCAAATATAGAGAAACTTATACAATTATATTGATCTCCTCCACAGTAGCTTACAAAATACATTTCTAATTTTAATTATATATATAACCTACTCCATAACAAAAGGAACTATATACCAAAATACCATTTAACCATGGAGCATTCAGTTCACTACAGCCACACTGCATTACATATTAGCTTTTCGTTTCTTTACACCCTTAAAGTGCATAAGAACATCTTCATAGCTCTACTTCTCTGTGATTTCACTCTCTATTTTTACTAGCAAGCTATTGGCTAGATAATCATCTTCCATGGTATTACGTAGCCTTGTACAGGAGCAAAATCAAGATCCAGCTAGCAGTGTTGACATAGCTAGCTAGCTTGCTAGGACGCCCAGAGTGGAGAGATTAACTAACAGACTAGGCAACGTACAGCCGTACAGGAGCAAAATCAAGATCAAGCGAGGGCAGCAGCTCACCGGTGTTGCCGCCTGGTGTTGTCCGCAGCAGAGGCCGAAGAGCTCCAGGAGGAGTGGGTAGAACAGCGGCTAGCCTAGCCGGCCGCCCGCCACCGGCCATGCCGGCTAGCCACAGCGCCCGGTCTGCCGGACGCCGGTGCGCCACCCCCACGCTCAGGCGTCAGCGGTCGCAGGCGGCAGGTCAAAGGGGATTAGGGGAAATCGATTTGGTCGCTGGTGGCTGGCTTCGTTCGTCTCCAGGCAACGAAGACTAGTAGTTACTATATGGGCCTTCTGGTTGTGGGCTGTATATAATATATAGGGGTAGTAAAAAAAATTCGTTTTCGCTGGGGGGGGGGGCGATGGCCCAGGTTCGCCCCCACGTAGCTCCATTATTTTGCTTTATCAATGTTGACACTACCTGTACACCTGGAGTATTATTTTGCTCTATCAATGGCTACCGTTTTTGTACCGATTGCTGTAACAAGAAATAAAGCATCATTAATGGATGCCTTTGCTGGCATATCTCAGTAGCTGGCCGTACTCAAGAATGCCAGCAGCTTTCCTTTTTTCTACAGATTGCAATTTTCCTTTTTGTGTACAGAACTACAGATAGCAGGTTTCCTGTCTGTGTACAGATACAGACGGCATGATCACGACGTGGTGTTTATCTTGCAGGGAAACAACTGACACCTACACAATTGCTGCGTCTCCCATCTTCGGCTACCTGGGTCCTTCAACCAGCAAATACTCAATCGATGGTGGCCGCAGTGGCCTGGCTTCTGACCTCAAGTTGCCTTTCATCTCGGACAAGCTAGAATCTGTCAAGAGCCTGCGGCGACATCTTCTTGGGTCAGTCAGAGATGAGAAGCTCTCATTCCAGTATACTGGGGAGATCTACGTCGGTCAAGGGTGCAGCGTGACACAGACAGTCTTCAATGGTAACTACAAACATTCCAATATAGAGCAGCAGGGGTGTTCAGTAAACTACAAATGTTCTCATATGTGGCTGCCCTATGTTTCTTTTCTATAGGTGTTAACGTACTCGCTGGTGTTGGCCTTCTTTCCACTCCATTTACAATTCATCAAGCTGGGTGGGCTGGTCTTGCAGTTCTGTCTGTTTTTGCAATTATTTGCTGTTATACTGGAGTTCTTCTCAAGCACTGCTTCGAGAGCAAAGACGGCATTGCAACCTATCCAGACATCGGGGAGGCTGCCTTTGGCAGAATTGGCCGCTTGATCATATCTGTAAGCCCTGGCTTCTGTAGAATATTCTACTGTGTTTGGCTATAAGGTTGTGTAATCGATTCTATACCGACTTGATTATTCAAAATGCATGCATTTTCTAGGTCGTTATTATTTGCTTTGTTGGTAAAAACGAACTTAAATTATTTGCACAAGCATCACTTGGGAACAACAGACATATCTGGTGTGCCCGCTCCCCTTTTGCCATTTTATTATGTACTTGGTGTTAGTTTGTCCATGCTGGGTCATTGGCATATCTGAAAATTCACAGGCTAGCATAAACCTGACCCTTGCTAGTTGCTACACCATTTCGACATCTGAAAATTCACAAACTAGCATGAACACCTGTTGTCTCAGGCTCTAGCTCCTTATTCCTATTTTTCAAATCTGGCAAGCCACTTCAGAATTCACATTACATGAATACGTCAGAATTGTAAGATAGAAGTTTCAGTATTAGCTTTCTCTTCGAAAAGGTGGGAATGTGTCCGGCCTCTGTATAGTTTCAGTCTTAACTACCCCTATTATTCTAAAAGAAATCTTCGCTACCTCCAGGCTGATAAAATGCACATCTAAGTATCTAATCTCATTTATCTTATTTCCATGCATATTGTTTATCTTTGGTACCGAAAAACCACAAACTGATGTTTACTTCTTTTCTTTTTTTTTGCAGATTATTTTGTATACCGAGTTATATGTAAGTAGCTCATTTCTGCATGGCTTGTATTTTCCAAAGTTCGTCATCTAATTGCTTGCTTTTTGAGAAAATTATGGGTTATTTTTCAAACTTTATCTCATGTACTCCCTCCGTCCTGTAATATAAGACGCTTTTTGACACTACACCAGTGTTAAAAAACGTCCTACATTATGGGACGGAGGGAGTATAATTCTGGGGAAAGAAACATTTATCTCATACGTATTATTTGTTGGATGCAGTCATATTGTGTGGAATTCATTATTTTGGAAGGTGATAATATGACATCAATATTTCCTGGCATCAATCTTAATTTATTTGGGATTCATGTCGACAGTAAACATTTCTTTGGAGTGTTAACTGCTCTTGTAGTACTGCCCACAGTATGGCTGCGAGATCTTCGAGTGCTATCATACCTTTCAGGTCTCGCTATTCCTAACCTGCTTAATTAATTCTGTTACTGCTATCATTAGCAATCTATTAACATGATTTAATTACTTGCACAGCGGGTGGTGTGATTGCAACTCTTGTCGTTTTTATATCCGTGGCTTTGGTTGGCACTACTGAAGGTGTAGGGTTCCATCAGACAGGGGAAGCCGTAAAGTGGAGTGGCATGCCCTTTGCTATCGGTATTTACGGTTTCTGCTACTCTGGGCATTCGGTATTTCCGAATATATACCAATCAATGTCTGATCGCACAAAATTCCCTAAGGCACTCTTTATATGGTATGCATGAACAGTTTTTTTACCCTGGCTAGTTTGATGTGTAATGGTCAAATTCCTCAATTTATGCATAATTGTATTGTGCAGCTTCGCAATTTGCACAGCCATATATGGCTCTTTTGCTATTATTGGCTATCTCATGTTTGGTGACAAGACACTGTCCCAAATAACTTTGAATCTTCCAAAAGAGTCGTTTACCTCGAAAGTTGCTCTGTGGACCACGGTAACAGTTTTGCTCAGTTAATTTAAGTTTCTGATAATTTTTTCCTTAATATTGATCATTAACTCTTTTGGTGTCTCAGGTGATCAACCCTTTCACTAAGTATCCTTTGGAATTTCTATCGTCAAACTTTCTAATGTCAAGGCTTGTAGGATTATGTTGATTTTCACTGTACCTAACTCCATATAAAACAGCTTCATCCTTAACCACAAACAGATTTGCCTTGTTGTTAAACCCATTGGCTCGGAGTTTAGAAGAGTTGCGCCCTGAAGGATTTTTGAACGAAACTATCTGCTCTATCATACTGAGGACAAGCCTTGTGGCGTCAACTGTTGTCATTGCCTTTCTTCTCCCATTCTTCGGTATGCTTATACCTTTCTTCAGCACTGGTTATTAAAAAAAATGGTCAAGTCTTATGCACGTAGAATTCATGCTTATCATCCTTGCTTCTGTTGTCTTTTTCGAATGCAGTCTTTACTGTCAATCCAATTTACCTGTTCTTGTACATTTTATTTCCTTTGATTTTCTCAAAAACCCAGGAAACTTCTTTGCAACACATTACTTTGGAATGGCAGAATAAAAGTAATGTGAAACCCAGTGAACTTTACATGCATTTGTCTCAGTAGTGAACAGCTAAATGCATAGTTGTGCATCACAAATAATGCCGTACCGAAATTAGTAGTTGAAGCATGTAAAAAAGAACTTTAGTAGTTGAAACAGCATCTGTATTCATTGCATTTTTAAGATTTTTCTTCTGCGTGCTCTTGGAAAACTAATACTTTCATAGTGTCAGGAGTGATAATGAGCATTGACCTGCTCAGATCAATTAATTTGATTATTGGCTAGTTAGTTTAATTGAGGACTGCTTGTTGGCTCTTCCTAAAATACTCCCTCCGTCCCATAATATAAGAGCGTTTTTTACACTACACTAGTGTCAAAAATGCTCTTATATTATGGGACGAAGGGAGTACTTCCTTCCTTTAGAGAATTCCTAAAACACAGCTGGTTACCATAGTATTATGTACTTCAGCTCTTTAAGTCATTATCTGCTCTGTAACCTTAAAGCAGCTCACAGAAGACTTTTTTGGGTACGTTGCCGTTAAGCTACCTATACCATGCATCCCTAATTTGCGTGTTGCATATTTCAGGTCTGGTGATGGCTCTGATTGGATCCCTTCTTAGTATACTTGTGGTATGCCATTTTTCTTCACTTAAGAAAATATGTTAAATGATTAAACTTGATAAAACAACATTTTTTTACTACATCCCCGTGGGCTGTTCATGAGAATAAAAGTTTCATCCTCTTGCTAGTTTTCATCTCCTAAAAAAATACAATCGGGTAGCAAATACAGTAACAAAATTGCTCCTTTTGACTTCATTGCATGAATAACAGGCAATCATAATGCCCGCCTTGTGCTTCCTGAAGATCGCACAGAATAAAGCCACACGCCCGCAGGTAAGATAGCATTTGCCATAAACTAAAGCTTTTCCAAGCTTCCTTCTCCTCATCTGGAGATGATCTCTCAACATTCAAGATTTCTCTCTGCACACGGTACGGTTACTCCACAACCTCTCCAATTTCAGGTGATTGCGAGCGTTGTTATAATAGTGATCGGAGTCATCAGTGCTGCCCTCGGAACGTACTCCTCGGTGGCCAGCATAATCGGATACTACTGATTCTTCCAGGGCAATACATTTAGACAGCTCTCAGTGCTGCCACTCTATTGCCAATATAGTTTTTGCTGTGTATCATCGATTTTCTTTATCATGTTCTATGTAAATCCTTCGACCTAGCATAGTCGATTTACAAAGACTGCATCTCTAGCAACAATGTACTACTGTTACAGTTTAGCTACTGCTATATCATTTTGTGTACTAGATTCCGGTTGATCGCTGTGGTTTTTTCTTTTGAGAACATATAGTATTGTCACCTAATTCGATAGGAGTGCGGCCCAAATAGATACAATGAAATGGGCCAGGCTGCATTCCAAGGGTTGTTAGTTGGTGTTCAGTAGGTGGGCTGGGCTTTATCTTGTTGCAGTTAAATAGGCCAGGATGCATTTCAACTTTTCAAGGGCTTATGTCCATCTATCTGGTGGTATTTGTGGGTGGGGTGGGCCTTCTCTTACTTCTGCCTCCAAGTGCACTTTGAGCAACCAGATATGCAGACCATTCTGCGTTTCTAAAAAATGGAAGAAAAAAAGAAGAAAGTGCTCTTGGATGCCTGGCATCAACATTGCTTCCGCGCAATCGTGCGGAAAAATATGAACGACGTAATCTTTTACATCGGCCCTGCCAACTCGAGCATCTTTTCGCAGATCTCTTCGGCGGGATGGTGAGAAATTGTGTCTATAGAAACCCTGTAAAATTTCTATCGCGGTTCAATGGTGGGATCTCTGGCTACCACCGAAAAGGTGAGGCGCTATCCTATCTGAACGGAAATTCGCGCGAGTTTGGAAGAAGGAAGCCAGTGGCCAGCCCCGATATCCGTTCGAAGATCTCACCATTTAGATTGTGCGGAATAGTCATGGGTACAACTATACCTGGCCATGGGCTGCCTGGCCTGGACGGCCCGACCTGAAAATCCCGGGCCAGGCCTAATCGTGCCATCAGGCCAGGCCGGGCTCGGGCCTATGTAAAACAGGATTTTAGCCGTGTTCGGGCCGGGCTTTCTTGGGCTCGGGCCCGATTTATTAGGCCCGACGGTCGGGCCGGGCTCGGGCCTGGGTTTTTAGCACCGGGCTTTTTTTGGCCCGGTCCGAAGCCCGGCCTGGCCCGAGATATGCCCAGGTATAGCTACAACCCCTCAATACTTCAGCTTGATCGGACGGTTCAAACTCCATGAAACACCAAAAAAAGTTATTCAACTTGCAAATATGTTTTCTGTACGGAACAAATTCGACTCGAGTTCATATTTGTCCATGAGTGGGCTGTATCAGACGAGAGGAGATTTTTTATGGAACGACATGCTATATTCTCAAACAGAAGCTTGCAAAATTTGAACCTATTGCGAGGTGCTCTCCGTAGTTGCCGATATCGCACTGGGCCAACCTCGTCGCTTCGCAGGTTCCTACCTCACAACACCAACCTCGTCGCACCATTATCGTGCGGACATCATCGTCCTGTGGAGTCTAGTTTTCATCAACATCGATGCATCATCACCGCATCGCGCCGGTATCGTCGCCCCACGAATTCCGATCTAAGCAAACATCGTCACGCCGTCACTTCAGCGAGTCGATACCGAGCGCGTCGCACCATCACCTCGTCGGACCGACCTCCTCGCTCCACCAGTCTGACCTGTTTTGTCACATCAACCGGGTCAGGGGCTTTGCCTCGGCACATCGACGTGTTTCATCATGTCGACCAGCTCAGGGGTTCCACGCTGACCTGTTTCATCACATCGGTCGGCCCGAGGGCTTCGCCTCGCCACGTCGACCTGTTTCGTCACGTTGGACAGTTGGGGCACTCTGTGTTGCCACGCGAACCTATTTCGTCATGTCATCCAACCCATGGTCTTTGCGTCGTCATGCCAATATATTTATTCATGTCGGTCGGCCCGGGGGCTACGCCTTGCCACGTTGACTTGTTCTGACACACTGACTTGCTCCATCACGTCAGTTGGCTCAGGTACTCCGGCATCGCCAGCTCGGCCTACTCCGCCACGTCATCTAGTTCGAGGGAAGAGACCTTGTTCCTTTGCGAGCCAGGGCAGCTTCATGAATGCCTTAAATATAAAACGAGCTAGTCTCTTTCATACCGAAATTTTACTTTCTATTTAATTCGATCTAACATTAGTCGAATGAAAATGTTTTACCCTTGTTCATTTTTATTGTTCTAAATAATTCACCCAGTCCGGTTTTCTGGCCGTGTTATTTTGTTCCACCAGACTGTATATGGGGGCTGATACAACGAAGATTCAATCTTCACCGCTAGCTGCCCCAATTGGTTTTTTCCTTAGTTGTTTGCCGAATTTTCCTATCATGAAATTTTCGACTTGTGTTTTGGCCAAGCTGGGAGCGCTCTGTAGTTGCAGCCGTAGTTCTCTTGATCGGCTGCCGGAGTTAAAGCCAAAGGCTAGCTGGAAAAGAAGTTCACATTTAAAAAAAGTTCATAATATATATATTTTTTTTATTTGAAAAAGTTCAACAAATTTGTAAAATGGATCACGAGTTTGAAAAATCGCGGACATGAAAAATGTTCATAAATTTGCACAAAAAAATCACAAATTTGCAGTCAGTTTGAGAATTTGAAAAAAGTTCATAAAGTTTGAATAACAAATATTTTTTTGGAATATATAGTAAATTTGAAAGAAAAAAGGAGATTTGAAATTTTTACAAATTTTCTAAAAAAATTCATGATTTTGGAAGAAAGTTCACAACTTGGGAAAAAAGTTCATGACATTTAAAAGAATAATAAAAAGAAAAAGGAAAAAATGAAAACCAAAAAAAAAAAACAGAAAAGAACCCACTGAAAGCCCAGCCCTATAAACTGGTGGTGGGGAGGAAATGGTCCGGCTCGCCAGTTAAGGCGAATGAGGGGGGTGTGCACCCTGTACAGTTTGAGCTACACCTAAAGAAAAAAGAAAAAAGGCGCTCTAAGCGCCCAATAGGATTTGGGGTTTGTAGTTGAGGTGGGTGAACCCGTATCTTATTTCTGCCTCCAAGTGCACTTTGAGCTACCTGTTGTGCAGACCAATCTGAGTTTCTAAACAACTGAAGAGAAAAGCAAGCAAAATCTGATAAGAAAAATACAACCATCTGTGCAATGTGCAATAAATTTAAACAACTCCTATGCGTTTCCACATATTTATTAATTTACAAAGCACAAATGTTTATATTTTACTATGAAGTTTTGCATGCCAGCAAGATATAAGACTAGTTATGCCTATGTGTTTTTTCAAAAGCTTCAAGAAAACATTTTTTATGTTGAAAACTGATGATTTTTGTTAATGTACCAAGTTGATAAAAATAAATAAAGAAACGGACTGCTCCGAAATCATCAAGCTTCTTATTTCTAGCCTTACAGATCGCTCTAGTAACATGTATCAGGTGGCTGGAGTCGCTGAGATGACGAAGGAACGACCTGTGCACTTCCAAAAAATCTGTAGATCACAAAATAATGCTGCTCGTGCTATGGTAGCTCTAGGTCGTAGTCACCAACGCACTGCTTGTTGGTTAGCAAACTCCCCACAGGAGATTATTATTATCCTTCCAAACGATTGTAAGGCTCAGGTTGATTAAATGAAATGCTTTTTCCCTGCAAGAAAAAAGATAAAAAATAAATAAATCACTTTTACACAACACGATGAGAGAGCATTGGTGCACTACAAATGTGAAATCTTGTGTGTCAACAAGATATGTAGTTTCCGCATAATCGGGAACTATTGATTCTTCCAGGGCAATCTATTTTGACAGCACTCGGTGCTTTCACTCTCTTGCAAACAAAGGTTTTGATGTTTATCCTCGAACTGCATCTCTAGCAACAATGTACTATTGTCACCGTTTAGATTTTTTTATCTAGAAAAGTTACCGTTTAGCTACTGCTATATCATTTGGTATTAGAATTGTCAGCTGATCCGACAGCGCGTGTGGCCCAAATAGATACAATGAAATGGGCCAGGATGCATTCCAAGCTTTGCCAATTGGCTTAAGTAGTTGGGCTGGGCTTTATCTTGTTGCTAAATAACCTAGGATGTATTTCAACTTTTTCAAGGGCTTGTGCCAGCTGGTGGTGTTTGTAGGTGGGGTGGGCCTTATCTTATTTTTTTTCCCTCCAAGTACACTTGAGCAACCAGTTGTGCAGACCATTCTGAGTTTCTAAACACTGCAAAAAGGCAAAATCTCATAAAAAAGACCATTTGTGGAATGTGCAATAAATTAAACAGTATCATATTAATGTCCACATATTTATTAATTTACAATGCACAAATTTTCAGATTTTGCGACGAATTTTTCCACGACAGCAAGATATAGGACTAGTCATGCCTATGTTTTTTTTTTCAAAATCTTCGAGAAAACATTTTTTATGTTGAAAACTGATGATTTTGTTAATGTATCAAGTTGATAAAAATAAATAAATCCATTTTATACAACACGATGAAAGAACATTGGTGCACACCACAAATACAAACGTCAAAATTTGCATGTCAGCAAGATATAGGACTAGTTATGTCTATCTTTCATTTATTTCGAAAGCTTCAAGTGAACAATTTTTTTTCTTTTGAAAAATGGTAGTTTTGTTAATGTATCAAGTCAATAAAAATAAATAAATATGTTCTATACAACAACTGTTGGTGTACACAACGAATGCAAACGACCAACACAAAAGCTAAAAGAAAACAAAAACCGAGAAGAACGTAGACTCACAACCGCCGTCTTCGAAAGAAAGGCACCACCTAGCGCCTCTTTAGCATCATGGGGATCTATACATTCCACAAGCAGTGGGAAGGAATGATGATCGATACATCTGGCGAAGCGAGCCACTAAATCTTGATGATCCGGAGGTCCCCCCCAAAACAACCACATCGAGAACTCATAACGATCACACGTAGTTAGCCGCGAATTTTATTATCCGAGAACGCTAAAAAAATCACGGTGTAAATATCTGCAAAAATACAACTTGGTTTTTTGTGATGGTAAAGAAGTGTAAAATATCATGTTCACTTGGTTGGGAGAATTTGGACATAAAAGGTGAGACTATGAACCTTGTAGGCACTTTTAGATGGGGAGGAATTTATCACTTCAATTTGCAGCCCCCCTTTTGATGTGTTTTGGAGAATCCTATCATTGAGCACGCAAGCACTTGAATGCTAACAAAGGCACCCCATGCTTTACCAACGCATGGAAAAGCAGCGTAGAGGCAGCAGCAGTACAGTCACACACACAAAAAAAGGAATTTGTACTACAAGAATGAGCAAATGTGTTGGCACAGGGGAAAGCATGGAATTGTTAAGCTTGACCAGTAGTGAAAAGGAAAAGGCACAAGGCACTCCAAATTGCTTTGAGGAACTTTTCGCGTAAAGCCGGAGTTTACCCCTTTATGGGGCTCAGACTTTCCCTAGGCACCTCACAAATTATTTTAAGGAATCCAAAAGTGGCCAATGTTAGCAAAAAAAAAAAAAAAATCCTCCCTGGCCTAGCTAGCACAAACAGAAAGAAAAGAAGGTGTGTCCCCTTTATGCAAAGAAAAGAAAGAGGGGCATCTTTGGTGCAGGCAGGGTGCATCCCTAGCTCCCACTATTATTGCCAGCAGCAGCATTTAGGCCATGCATCTTAAAAGACATGAATGACTTTTTAGTAGTGCATGCAATCTTTCTGCCTTGGAAAGTGGCTAATCCATCCTTTCTCTTCCTTTGATTGGTGTCTCAAACTCCCTGACCCTTTCCTCCTTTTCACTCCAAAAGGTTTATGCCATCCTTTTTCCTCCCTACCCCTCCATCCATCCATCCATCAGCCGGAGCATGATGCTCTTTGTCAAGACCTTCCTTCCCAGGTGCCTTCACACCACCATGCTTTCTTTTCTCTAGAGGGAGATGATGCTCTCACTCAATGGGGGGTGATAAAGCTTGCCCACTTTATCGGTGACCATTTTCAATTGAGGGGCCGAGCTGGAGTGTTTCAGTCATGCCATCCATCCATCCATCCGTGGCTAAAAACTATTATAATGCTGCTATAAAGTGGTGAGTGCCTGATTAAAGGCTTGATATGTAGAGGTAATCATGCCCGTTAAAAAGGCGCGGCCTTTAGGTTGGGTGTGGTGTGGTTGGCCATGATGCGTCTTCTTACGCTTTCACCTTTGCACCAACTTTGCTCGTTTCTTCAAGCCAAGGATTGATCGATCCATCGAATCGATCGGTCGGTCGACGCGCGCACGGGCGCGCACCACTCGATGGATCGATCAGATATATAGGTAGATGAGATGATCCATGATCGATGCTGCAGACGCAGATGCGACGATGATTCCTCATGATGCCGCGCTTTGAGTTGTGGGAGATGCATGGTAACTCAAGCAAGCAAAGCGAAGGTGGGTGCCCCCCCCCCCCCCCCCAAAAAAATTTCCTTCAAGGAGACGTGGAAAAGGCTAGTGAAATTATGCGTGTATAAACCACGAGCGGACGCCCTTTAAATCATTGACGCTTACGTGAATCATATGCGTGCCCGGCTCGGCTCGGCTCGCCTTTTTTTCACCTTTCTCCAATAATTACGCACGCTCGACCTGCCGTTCCTGAAAGAAAGAAAGAAAGAGAGATAGATAGATGGAAAGAGAGGGAGAAAAAAGCAACCAAAAAGAGAAGAGGCTCACTCACTTGGAGCATAAGACATGGGTGTGATTTGATCTTCTCTGAGTAGCTAATTACCACGCGGCGTGCGAGTTTTTTTTTTTTTTTTTTTTTTTTAAAGGAGGAACAAAGCTCCGGCCTCTGCATCAATCGATGCATGCAGCCATATTATAAAAAAAAGAACAATAACAAAGTCTTAGGTCCACAATGAGCTCACGAACTGAGCATGAAAACAAGTGCTAAAGTAAATAAAATCTGCCACATCCGGCGAAACCAAAAGTAGGCTATGATGCCTATACACCTAGCCTACTATTAGCTTGCCATCCAAATCGGCTGAAGATAGCCCGTGCGACCGTCTCCCACCGGTTGCACCCAATAGCCATAAACTCCCTGGAGCCCGCATGGTTGAGTAACGACCACGTACGGATCCAAGACGTGGCTCTGTAAATAACCTGCAAAAAATTATTGAAGTTCTTGCCATTAAAGATCATATCGTTTCTAGTGTTTCATATAGCCCAAAATAAAGCACTTATACCATATCCGCTATAGTTACGTCTACTCCATTGAGCCACGTCCCAAATAGCGTATTAATGCTCAGTGGTGGATTAATGTTAAAGGCTATATGAACAGTGCGCCATAATAATTTTGCAAGTGGGCAATCGAGAAAGAGGTGTCTTATAGTTTCATTCTGATCACAATAGCAACATGTAGACCTGCCTATCCATCTTCGTTTTATCAAGTTATCCTTGGTTAGTACAACTCCCTTGTGTACAAACCACATGAAAATTTTAATTCGAAGTGGCACTTTAATTTTCCAAATATGTAACGATCTCGAAAGAGGCCCAGAGTTTATTAGATCCATGTACATCGACTTCACTGAAAAAATACCATTCGTAGCTAATTTCCAGTGAATATTGTCTGCCTGATCAGAGAGTTGAACATCCATCAATCGTCTGACCAAGTGTAGCCAAGAATTCCAGCGTTCTCCCACTAGAGATCGCCTGAATTGGATATTCAGAGGTACCGACTGTAATACTGTGGCAACATAATCTTCCTTACGTTGTGCAATATTATATAGAGTAGGATATTGTAGAGCTAGAGGCGCCTCCCCAAGCCATGTATCCTCCCAGAATCTGGTTGTGGTACCGTTGCCAACTAAAAACTTCACCCGCTGGAAGAAGGTTACCTTCACCTTCATTAACCCCTTCCAAAAGGTTGAGTCATTAGGTCTAGCAGTAACCTGGGCCAATGTCTTAGACTGTAGGTATTTATTCCTCAAGATTTGTACCCACATCCCTTCGGTCTCAGTAGATAACCTGTAAAGCCATTTGCTAAGTAGGCATTTATTTTTCACTTCTAAATTCTCAATGCCGAGACCCCCTTGATCTTTGGGTCTGCAAATAATGTCCCATCTTGCCAATCTGTATTTCTGCTTAGCCTCGTCACATTGCCAGATGAAACGAGATCGATAAAAGTCTAGTCTTTTCCGTACCCCTACCGGTACTTCAAAGAAAGATAGAAGGAACATCGGCAGGCTTGTCAAAACCGAGTTTATCAACACAAGCCGACCTCCATAAGACATAAGCTTGCCCTTCCAGCAACTTAGTCTTTTTTCGAATCTATCTTCAATACATTTCCATTCCCTATTCGTCAAACATCTATGATGAATGGGAATCCCTAGGTAACTAAACGGCAATGATCCCATTTCACATCCGAATAGTTGCCTGTAAGAATCTTGTTCCTCCTTTGCTCTCCCAAAGCAGAACAATTCGCTTTTTTGTTAAAATTAATTTTTAGTCCAAACAATTGTTCAAATAGGCAAAGAACAAGCTTCATATTCCTAGCTTTTGCGATATCGTGTTCCATGAAGATGATTGTGTCATCCGCGTATTGTAGTACGGACACTCCCCCCTCTACAAGGTGTGGGACAAGTCCTCCTACTTGGCCATTCTCTTTAGCCCGACCAATAAGGACTGCCAACATATCTGCTACTATGTTGAATAACACGGGAGACATGGAATCTCCCTGTCTCAGTCCCTTATGTGTTTGAAAGTAATGACCTATGTCATCATTAACTTTAATTCCAACACTACCTTTCTGAATGAAAGCATCCACCTGGTCTCTCCAGGATTCGTTGAACCCCTTCATACGCAAGGCCTGTTGAAGGAATGGCCATTTGACCTTATCATATGCCTTCTCGAAATCCACTTTAAAGATAACCCCATCAAGTTTCTTTGTATGGATTTCATGCAACGTTTCATGCAAGACGACGACCCCTTCTAGGATGTGTCTCCCAGGCATGAAAGTTGTCTACGTCGGTTGGACTACCGAATGGGCAATCTGCGTCAACCTATTCGTGCCAACCTTTGTAAAGATTTTGAAACTGACATTAAGCAAACAAATCGGTCTGAACTGCTCAATGCGAATGGCTTCCACCTTCTTTGGCAACAATGTTATTGTTCCAAAGTTAAGGTGAAATAGCTGTAACTGGCCATTAAATAAGTCATGGAACATCGGCAAAAGATCACCCTTTATAATATGCCAACACTTTTTATAAAATTCCGCCGGAAACCCATCCGGTCCCGGTGCCTTGTTATGTTTCATTTGTGCTATTGCGTCGAACACCTCTTTCTCAGTAAACGGAGCTGACAATACCTCATTCTCACCTGCGCTGAGCTGAGGTATGTCTCCTGTTGTGCTCTCATCCAAAGAAACAAAATTCTCTTCGGGTGTACCAAACAGTTTCTTATAGTATTCGGAGATGTACAATTTGAGGTTCTCATGTCCTACAATTGTACCCTCATCCTGTTCGAGTTGAATTATTTTCTTCTTCCTATGCTTGCCATTCGCAATCATGTGAAAGAATTGTGTGTTATCATCCCCTTGGACCACCTTCGTCACCTTTGCTCGAAGGGCCCATTTCATCTCCTCCTCTCTCAAAAGAGTTTGCAACTTCTTCTCAGCCTCAATCTTAATATTCCGCTCTGACATATTAAGAAGTGTAGACTCTGCTTTCACATCTAACTCATTAATGAGCTGAATAAGCCTCTCTTTTTTCACTTTGTAAATACCACTTTGATTCTTGGCCCAGCCTCTCAAGAACTGGCGCAAGTATCTAATTTTGTTTTGCCACCTATCCATACTAGATGACCCGCCAGCTTCCCTGGCCCATTCAGTAGCAATGAGATCCATGAATCCTTCTCTCTCGAACCAGCTTAATTCGAAAGAGAAAATATTTCTGTTACCCACATGAGTCGCTTCCCCAGAATCGACCAGTAGTGGTGTGTGGTCCGAAATGGCCCTTTGCAAGGCATGGACTGTGACCAGCGGAAACTTCTGCTCCCATTCTACACTAGTCAGAACCCGATCCAACTTCTCATAAGTTGGTACCGGTAATGAGTTAGCCCATGTGAATTGTCTACCAGTGAGGTCAATCTCCCTCAAATCAAGACTCTCGATAATCATGTTGAACATAAATGACCATCTTCCATCGAAGTTGTCATTATTTTTTTCCTCTTGTCTTCTAATGATATTAAAGTCTCCCCCAACCAGAATGGGGAGTCTTTCATCTCCACACATTCTCACTAAGTCGGCGAGAAACTCAGATTTAAGCTCAGGCTGCGCCGCCCCATATACGGCCACCAGAGCCCATCTGAAGCCATCAAGTTTCGACCAGACACGAAATTTGACGGAAAACTCTCCATAGACCACATTCAACACCTCTAGTGTTTCGCACTTAACCCCAAGTAAGATCCCCCCCAGATCTACCCCTTGGTGGTAAACAATGCTAATCAAACTCAACACCTCCTGAAATGGTGTTGAGAAATTGTGGCGTGAAGTTATCTCTACCCGTCTCTTGTAGAGCCATAAAATCAAGCTTATGCTCTAAAGATGCATCTCTAAGGAATCTCCTTTTAGCCAAGTCTGCTAGACCTCTGCTATTTCAAAAGATTCCTTTCATATTTCATCATGGAATTTTTTCTTTTGCTTAACTCTCGCACTCCTCCGTATCGCTGATACAGGATAAACCTTCCTCTTCCAAGGTCTCTTAGGTTTATCCTGTATCATGCCGGTGTCCTCATGGGTGGATGCCACGTGAGGAAGACCGTCGAGCATCGAAGGAGCCATATACCCCTCCAATCCCACGTCTTCCTCTTCCACCTCAACTCCCTCTATGGGTATTAAATCCTCACAAAAACTCTGTAGTGATGTGACTCCAAGGTTATTAATATCCGCCTCATTCATCGGTTTTACCGCCGCTAAGTTTGTAATAATCTCCATGGCTCTATCCGCTTCTAAGTCTAGAATGTCATTAATTGATTTAGCTATTTCTTTCCCATTACCACCAAGAGAAATCCCTAAGTTGCTTGCATTATCTACTATTTCACTCTCAGAAAAATGAAGAATGGAACAACTTGTATTAACCGACATACCTGTATTGGCGTCGATATCACGAAGCTTAGCGGCCCTCATAGCGCGCCCTAACTGTATGTCGTCCGCATCCGGCTGTCCCTGGATGCGGTGACTGTATCGCCGACCACCGGAAGTAGGATCCGGAATTCCTCCGAAGCTGATCACATCCTCCATGGAGACCTCTGTTGGGTTTGGGCCTCCTGCCTCATTCCCGACAGTATCAAGTCTGTGAACCGGTGACGTCGCAGCTACTGGAGAGTCGGCTGCAACCGCTGCCCGAGCGACCACCTCCAACGGCCGTCCATGCGCCAGCTGGCCCTCCACGGCCGCCAGAGAGGTAGTCGGGGTGCGAGGTGAAGGCGGACGGGCCTCCTGCTCGCGGCCCTCAGAAACCGCCCCTCTAGAAGATGGTCGAGGCAGAGGCGAAGCTGATCGTCGGGCCTCCTGCCCGCGACTGTCCGACCCCACCCCCACATCAGAAGTCGGGGTAAGAGTACCTCTCGGTGTAGATGAAGAGGCTCGTTGGACCTCTTGCCCAACGTTGCCCTCCGCACCACCCTGCAGCGTCAGCCGTGAAGATATCTGCCACTGGTAATCCTGTACCTCTCGTACCATCGGGGGTGAGCAACATCTGTCAGTCACATGAGTAATATCCGAAAAATTCTGCTCCTCATCCTCAGACTCAACTCGATCTCCCCACAAACGACTCGGAGCAGATGCAGCATGGAAAGACCCAAACCGGAGTGAAGCCATCGGTGACGACGAAGGGGCCGTCCCCTTCTCCGGCCGTGCCTCAGTGGGTCGATCCTGCTGCCCCGGAGGCCTCAGCGCACTGTCCCCCTCGCCACGGGGTCCATCTAACCCCTGGCCCCCATTCCCATCTCCGTCGCCTGTCGTGTCCATATCTTTTAGTCCACCACTATTATCATCCTCAGGGAGTTCCTCTATCACCACCTCAAGATCATATGTCATCCCATCATAACACCATGGCACGTAATCTGGAACGTACTCAACATCCTGCACACTGACAAGGAGTCTTGCCACGCCATTCATACGAGTAAACGGCATGTCCACTTTCTCTGTTTTTCCAATGAGCGAACCCAGACTCCAAACAATAAGGAAATCATCTAGCAAAGTTTCCGGTACCCCTGAGAATCTGAACCAAATTTTTTCTAAAGGCGATCCTTTGGCTTCAGGCTTTTTGCACTCATCGAATGCTAGGATGCACTTACTACCAGTAACTTTACTGAACCCAAACTTAAGCAGGCGATCAAGATCTTACCTCCTCGGAAATTCCACACGGAATACCTGATCCTCCACTCGGACCGGCGTCCAGTTAAAAGAATCTGAAACGAGGCGTCTAAGCTGTTGCACTACCTGTTCCACTGTTAGTACCCCATGTGTGACCTTGACCAAACCGAACCTCGAGCATTCCAAGCGTGGTGCTACAGTAACCGTACGAGGCGTCTCGAAAAACATGAGCTTGTTGTTGCAAACTCCATAGATCGTGACCACTGGCTTGGGGGCCGAGAGCAGCAGACATGCATCCGATAAGTGTCCCGGTTTCCTGCAGTTATCACAAAGTTCAGCCACACAGTCTATCGCAAAGTGTCCAGGCTCACCACAACGATAGCAACTAAGTTTCTCCTTCTTGCGAGCTGCCTTGTTGGCTCTAGCAATCTCAGATTTTTCGCTGCCTTTGTCACTCGCCGTATCTTTGTTATCCACTGTCACCGGTGCCGGAATAGTCACATTTGCCAAGGCTGTCACCGCTGCGGCCGCCTCCTCTGTTAGCCCAGCCTGTGGAACCTCCGCAAGCTGTTTTTTTTTTGTGTAACCACCGGCCTAGCTGCCGCCGCCATGCGCACGGCGATTCAGACGGCATGGGTTCGTTCATTGGTGGGGGTGTCCTAATTGACCTGGGAATCCGCGTGCAGCACTGACACTTGCTCGCTGAGTGACCTTTAAGAATGTCTTCGGTTGATCGCTTAATCATTCAGAGACAGGATGCTAGTAACTATTAACGCCCATCAGGCCATCATGCACAATCTAGATAGATGTACATGAGTAGTCCCGTACGTACGTATACGTACCATGCAAAGTACTGGCACCAGAATACAGATCTTTATGCACAGCAGTCTGGACTGTTTACCTCTCGAGGCAGGCAAGCAACAAGAGGATCACTGTTCCTTATGCAATGCCTATACACGTCCGGCTGCTCCTTGTACGAATAGAAGCTGTCATCATACGTACATACAGTATACACGGCTATGCCGGATATGAGCACGCTTTGTCGATACATCATCGGGGCCTGGGCCTGGGCCTGGGCCCTATGCCTATACACGTAGAGACATAAAGTTCTACTAGGCATATATGGCTGCTGCTTCCCCTGAAATTCCATTCCGAACTGCACACATGTAGTTCGAAACAGTGACCATGGCCAGCAGCAGATGATGACTCGCCGTCTTTTTCATTTTTCCGGTATAAAGAGGGAGGAGAGGTGGGGTCGTTCAGTGTGCCTAGCTTTGCTTAGTGCTCATGCATGATGCATGCGCATATACCATGAGCACATGCCTTTTCCCCGCTAAGCGTGGGGGCGAAAAAAAGATGATGATTTCAGTATGATGCTGCTGCTGGTGCTGCTGATGGACCGATGTGAATTCGATTCGGCACACATGGACAAGGAGAATGCGAGCTATTGATCGGCAGGAGCCCGCCGGCCCGGACCCACATGGCAGGGACAGTGGGGGTGCTGCGGGAAAAGCTAGCTCATCATGTCATGCGGAGACCCGAGTGCACGGAGAGGTGCAACACGGCCAAGGACTCGGAGAACACAAGAAATCACAAACAGGCCCTTGGGCAACAAGTTCTAAAAATATTTTTGAAATAAACTTGACCTTCCATTGCACCGGTAAAAAAAAATCCACAAAAAGAAAAAAATATCGTTGACTTCTTTTCAAAAAAGACAAAAAGAAAAAAAACGAACAAAATAGTGACCTATAATAGCAAATAATTATTTTTCACCCTGAAATTAACGTTGGTTTTCTATTCATGAAATTTTATATACTAGTGCAAAAGAAAGTAAAGTTTATTGTAAAAAAAATCCAAACTTTTTTGACTTTTTCTTTAATTATTAAAAAAATCCATATGTGGTGCATATACACCTAGGAACCAATAGGTATTTCCCGGGCAAAAGCAAGCTTGACTTAGGCACATTGCGGGTAAGAAAGCCAACTCGAGCTGCGACGTGGGCGACATCGTCGACCAACTCCGAGCGCTCGGTTGGGGATGTAAATGGCGCGATAAACGGCACCACAAGGCCCGTTTAGTTAGCTCGATAGTTCATTTTCCTGGCAAAAAACTTTTCTGAAATGTTAGACGATAAGTGGGCTTAAATGGTGCTGCAAGACCAGTTTAGTTAGCTCGATGCTTCATTATTTAGGGAAAACATTTCATCAATGTTAGACCGATAAGTGGGCTTAAAAGGGATTAAACGATGCACAGTTTACATCCCTACGCTCGGTCATCTAACATGACCTCATCTCGCAACAATGCGAACCTCATTGTATAAGCTACCCCCCGAAGTGGAGGGAAGAGGGGCCGCTAGAGCCAGAATAAACGATGAACTCCATGTTCTAGCAATGAATCTGGTTGAAGAAGGAAGCTATTAAAGCGCTCAAGGTAAATGGATTGTCGTTTTGCTGCTTACTATGTCGAAGCCACCTCCATAGTAGAAGAAGATTGTGGCAACTACAAGTTGTCAAATGAAGAAGTCCCTAAGATGGACAAGAACCCCCTGGCCAAATATTAGAGAAGCAAGGCTTTTGTCCATCGCATGACAAGAGGAAGGAACAAATTTGTGGTTGGGGTATTCTAACTAAAAGAGTGAAGATCATACTCTTAGCATAGGGCGGAAAGCAAATGTGAGGTCTTGAAGGGACTCAGGGGGGATTAGGATTTGAGGATTGCATTCTATGAGGAGAGTAGATCAAAGCAAGGATGTATTGATGCTAGAAACTAAAGAAAAAACAGGAGCAACCGCCATAGATTTAGTCGAGTCACTCCTCTCGCAAGCCCGGGAGGGGTAAATAGGGAACAAATAGCATACATCGACCATGCAATTAATGTTGTTTTGAAGAGCATCTATGGGACGTGCCAAGGCTAAGCGACACCGAGGAGAACCAAGACGGCGACAAGACAACATCCACCATGAAAGGAGCTCACATATTCTCTAATCTGACGAGGAACATCCAAACATAACCTTCAAGGATGCAACGACAATTTTAATTTACAGTACGGGGATGTACCTAACCCATCTCCCCTTCATCTCTGCCCGAACAAGCTAACCGAGATCAACAGGGGAGATCGGTGGAAAAAAATGAACAAAGTGAACGGACAGTTGAGGAAGGGATAAATAATAGAACATGAGAATTGAGAGCCCATTGTATCAATTAAGTTGGATGTGTTGTCGGGGTTTTACCTGCATGCTTGCTACAATAAAACAAGCAATTGAGATGCCACGAAATAGAATCGATCTTGTCATGTCCTTTGTGTCTCTTTCTCCAACAATCCAGTCCTCTCTTTGGTAGTGATGGTGGTGGATTCTTCTCTAATGATTGTGGTGGTTATGGTTCAGTTTTTTGGGTTCGGGTCACTAGAACTACCTAACTGTAGTGGGATAGGCGATGATGAACCTTTGGTGGTAGAGGTGGAGACAGGGCGGCTCGGAGGTTGCAAGTGACAGAGGATCTCTTTCCAGAGCATGAGTCTACTAGAAGGATGATGATACATTGACGGCGAGCGTTTGGTTAGAAGGAGGTGATGGTTGTGGATCGAGAATGGTAGCCATGAGAGACAGAAGAAATGTGGGGTAATGTATGGTTTTATTTACAAAGTCATGCTTGGAGCCTTTTGTCTAACGAATAGGAAGTGACACATAATCGACACTAAAAGATATAAACATGGAAGGAGGGCAAGGAAGAGGGTTGGCTGAGAAGGGCCGTCTTATCGAAGGCGGCAGGGTGAGACGGTCGTGCCAGTATTTCTTTTTGTTTTTTGACATGGGTGGTGCAAGAGGTTATTTTGACATGGGTGAGACGTCTACAGTCTACTTAATTTGTGCATGTACTCCCTCCGTTCATAATGTGTCAAAAACGTTCTTATATTATGGGAAGGAAGGAGTACAATCTAGTGCACCTGCTCTCCCGGGTGTACGTACGCACACGTTGTGCATACAGACGAGGACGCGGCTGAGAAGGGAACGTGCCAAGCGAGCATAGGTACGTACTCTTTTAACGTCTCACGGACCTTTTTGGATCCCCTTTTCCGTGTGTTTTTGTTGCGTTGCGTCTTGTGCGAGTAGCGTACGCCCTCATGCGGTTATAGCCATTGCCTTTCTCACGAACAAAACGGTGTACTACGTGGTTGGTTGCGTACGTGTAGCGTCTATCTGTTCTACCCGGTGAAGTGGTGTTGATGAATAACCGATTAACCACTCCATCCCATGCACGCGTACGTGTGCCCATGCCATGCATGTCATGTTGGTGTATCCCTTTCCATTTATTCGTGAAATTAATATATGAAACTTACTAGATAATGGTCCACGTAAAGTTCACGTTATATTTCCATGCTAGATGATGCACCGCGTGTTACTACGGAAACTGTTAACAAATAATTTAATGTTTGAAAACACGACAAAGTTTATGAAACATAGTATAATATAAATTGATGATAAAGAATTTTTTTTGAAAGAAATATTGTTTAAAGTAAGCATCTAAAGAAAAATTTAGTGAAAAAGCCAAAAATGAGTGTGGCTTTTGTTTTGTTAATTTATTACCTTGATAATATGTTAGTGAGGCGATATGAGGCCAAAACGTCATTGAGTAGAGACATTAAAGACTTCTCAACCCTTGGCTAAACTTAAAACAACGAAAGCAATTACATATGTGCATTCATAAAGAAAACATCAATCACGTAGAGAAATAAAATGTGAGTTCACTCACAATTTGATTTTTTTATAAAAGAAAAAGGATGGTGGCTTGTGAATCATCAAACCCAATGTTGAGTAAATCATGCTTCTCATCGGATGAACCATGTGTTGTGTATTGTAGCCATTCACCACAATATATCCAGGTAGCTCTAAATTTTTCTGTTTGTCTTGTCTGGTACGCAGCCATGCATGCTTCTCATCATCCTTCTAGTTCCCAATTTATATGTAAGTTATCTGACATTTGTGAAAAAAATGTAGTTGTTGGACTGTTGTCTTTTTTAGTAGTAGCTTCTAGTTGAAATGAACCCCATAGCTTCTCTTCATGGAAATCAGAGGGGAGCCCTTCTTTTGATCAATTAGCAGAGACGCAGCAACTGCCAACTGCCTCCTCTCTAAAAAAAATTAGGGTTCCTCTACCTCTCGTCGATGTCGACGTCAGTCCATTTCGTCTTCGGTGGCCTTAGGGCTATGCGGGTGAGGTGGATCGCAACCCTTGTCAGTGGAAGGGATTCGTTTTTAGATGTTTTTTCTAGTTTTGTTAGGGTTTGTGTCTTGCTCAGAAAGACGAGACAACAACAGCTTCATGAAAATGGAATAAGATTCTCCCCGTCTAGCCCCTGTTTCGATGGTGCGTCTAGCATCTTCGGTGGGTGGGTGGAGGTGTGTCTTCGACGGATCTATCTTTGATGAATTTGCTCGGATCTGGTTCTAATTCGTCTTGGTTTGTGTGTCTTCACATTGAATTCTTTCGATCTATGCTATTTGAAAAACTCTAGGAATTTCAAAGAAAAGGCAGGAAACGAAGGAATACATGGCCACGAGCAGATGATATGGTTGGAATGTCGATGCAAATCCAAGCTACAAGATACTCGGTCCCGCCCCTGCCAGAAGCACTTACAAATGCTTGCAGCTTAAACAATCTCCTCCTGTCTCCTCCCCGCCACTTTTTCCAGTGGCACCTCCCTCGCGCACACCTCTTCACCTTTCACCTCACCCTCCAGTGAACCAAACCAAACTCCACTCGCCATCACCAGCGACGTACGCACTCTACGTCCCCGGCGCGGCTAAACCTATAACTAACACCGCCTCGACCCCCCGGCTACCTCAGCCCCAGCAGCCAAGGGAGACCGAGCACACACCGACCGACCGATCGAATCCACCCACCGACATGAGAGCCTACTCGGCGGCACCGTCCGCGGCCGTCTCGCTGCCGTCGGCCGCGGCGCCGCCGCTCACACCGGACGCGGCCGCCGTGCTGTCCCGCGCCGCGGGCGACGCGTCCAGGCGCCGCCACGCGCACACCACCCCGCTCCACGCGGCCGCCGCGCTGCTGTCCGGCCCGGCGCCGCTCCTCCGCGACGCCTGCGTCGCCGGCCTCGCTTCGCCGCACCCGCTCCGGTGCCGCGCGCTCGACCTCTGCTTCGCCGTCGCGCTTGACCGCCTCCCCACCTCCACGGAGCACCACCACGGCGGCCACGTCGACGGCGCCGGGTTCCGCGGCGGCCCGCAGCCCCCGCCGCTCTCCAACGCGCTCTCCGCCGCGCTCAAGCGCGCGTACGCGCACCACCGCCGCATCGGCGGCAGCGCCGTCGAGCCCTCCGGCGGCGACGACCACCGCGTCGGCGTGCCGCACCTCGTGCTCGCCATCCTCGACGACCCGTCCGTGGCTCGCGTCATGCGCGAGGCCTCCTTCTCCAGTACCGCCGTCAAGGCGGCCATGCTCCGCTCCCTGTCCGACCCCGCAGCCCCTGACTACGTCAGCGCCACCAGGTCGCTGCAGCACCGGCAGGCACCGATCAACCGGGACGAGGAGGTGGCCAAGGTGGTGGACGTGCTGAAGAGGGGCAAGAAGCGAAACCCGGTGCTCGTCGGTGACACGGCGGACGTGGACACCGTCGTGCAGGAGGTCGTCGCGATGATACAGCGCCAGCGGCTCGGCAATGCGCGAGTCATCGAATTCGGCAACCTGGCCGACATGGATAGGTCAGAGCTGGTCGCCAAGATCAGGGAGCTCGGCGAAGCGATCACATCGGAGCTACTGGCGCCAGCGATGGTGTCACAGACCGCCGGCGTCGTGGTCAACCTCGGGAACCTCCAATGGCTCGTCGAGGAAAGATGCGCGGTGGCCTTCGGCGAGCCGCAGGAAACGAGGAGGGAGGTGGTGCTCGACACGGCGCGCGCCGCGGTGGCCGAGATGGCACGCGTTCTAGAGCACTCCGGCGGCGAAGGCGAGCGCCGCCGCGTCTGGATCATCGGCACGGCCACGTGCGCCACGTATCTCAAGTGCCAGGTGTACCACCCGGCGCTGGAGAGCGAGTGGGACATCCAGGCGGTTCCCATCACGCCGAGACCACCGCAGCCGCCGTCGCTCGGGCTCTCGCCGAGGTTTGTAGAAAATTCTTTCATGATTATGTCACGAATCCCAGATGAGTGTGTGATTAACTGTCATGTTGATGTCACAGTGCTGGAGCCAATCGAGGCATCCTGAGCAGCTCGGTGGAGGTGTTGTCGTCGGCGATGACCGGTGCAACGACGCACAGGCCGGCGCCGGGCATGTGCAACGTTTGCGTGGACGGCTACGAGCGGGAGCGCGCCGAGATGCCGTGCGCTGATGCGGCGAGCTCCGTCAACCCCACCGAGAAGACCATGTCGCGGTGGCTGCAGATCGGGACGCCGGCCAGCGCACGGCCGCAGCCCATCGTTGGTTTTCAGGACAAGGCGCGGGACACAGATGAGCTGTGGCGTCGGTGGCTGGACCGGTGCGCGCAGCTGCACTCCCATGGCCGGCCGTCGGCAGTTACGTGCTCCGAGTGGAACGGCGCAAGTGTTATCAGCAGCATGCAAGCGGCGATGCCGGTCAGGCCATCGGCGCCGGCTAGAGGCACGGTGGTGGACACCGACCTCGCGCTGGGTACGCCGGTGCCTTCGATGACGCCGGCATCGGCATCGGCATGGGACACGGACGAAAAGGTGCTCGCGAAACGGCTCACGGAGGCGGTGAGATGGCAACCGGAGGCTGCGGCTGCGGTGGCTGATACGATCGTAAAGGCTAGGCTCGGCGGCAAGCGGCGACGTGTAGGGCCAAAGGCCGACACGTGGGTCCTCTTCGCCGGCGCCGACATGGTCGGGAAGAGGAGGATGGCCGAGGCGCTCTCCGTGGCGATCTTTGGCGCAGGCCCCGTCACTGTGCGCCTCGGCTGTGCAACGACCGGCGACGTCGACGGCGGCGAAGAATCCGCCATGTCTTACCGCGGAAGGACGGCACTGGACCGCGTGGCTGAGACCGTACGTGCCAACCCGTTCCGCGTCGTGGTGCTCGATGACCTCGACCACGCCGACGACGTCGTGCACAGTGCCATCGTGAGCGCCATCGAGTCCGGTCGGCTCACGGACTCGCACGGCCGAGACGTCGCCCTCGGCAGCGCCATCTTCATCGTGTCAAGCTGGTCGTCGTCCGCGCCGGGTCAACCTACCGAGTCGCCATGGAACCTGGAGCTCCGGGTCCGGCGGCACACGACGCCCAAGCGGAGGCCGGAGCAGGAGCTCGACGGATACCGGCGCGTGAAAGCACGCAAGCCGCTCCCGCTTGACCTGAACTTGTCCATGTGCGACGATCACATCGACGACGACGGCGAGGACAGCGGCGGCGAGGGATCACGTAACTCGTCCAGCGACCTGACGGTGGAGCACGAGCAGGAGTACGCGCAACCTCCCTCCGTCGCCATGCGCTCGGCACAGTCCAATGTGCACGAGCTCATCGGAGCCGTCGACGGGACAGTGGTGTTCAGACCAGTCGACTTCGGGCCTCTCAAACGGAGCGTCTCCGACGTGGTCTCGGCCAAGTTCGGCGACGCCGCCGGCACTGGCGGATGGTCCGTGCACGTGGACGCCGGCGTGCTGGACAGGCTCGCCGGTGCCGCGTGGACGGCAGCAGGAGCGTCGACCACCACGGCCACGTCGTTGGAGTCGTGGGCGGACGAGGTGCTGTGCCCTAGCATACGGCAGCTGAAGCGTAGCTTGAGCAGCAGCGACGTCGACGGTGCAACGACGGTGAGCTTGTCGGCCGTGGAAGGCATCGGCCGTCGGAGGATGGACGGCGATGTACTATTCCCGACGTCGGTGACGGTCGCCGTCGACGGAAATTGACGCGCGCAGTCCGGCGAGCACCTTGCTATTTTTGGTTTGGTCATCAATATGATCATGATCGGTGTACATTTAGTGCTTTGTAAATGCTCAGCAATCGGAGATTAATTAGGCACGGGATTAGAAATTGTACGTTCACATTTCCGGTTTTATTTCAACCACATCGGCGCCAAAATGCTAAACTATGTATACATAGGAAACCCTAGGGATTAGAGCTAGAAAAACATGGTTAAGGGGCAAGTTGTTCTCCCTCAACTTTTCGATATTAGGTACTACCTCGTCCTCGTTTATTAGTCTTTCTTGTAGTTTGGGTCAAATTTTAACCTTTAATTTAATTATTAAAAAATAAGTTATATACCCTAAAAATAGTATCATTGGAAACTTCTTTTAAATATGAATCCAATAATATAAATTTCTAAGTGAAAACATAACGCACATGCTATTATGCTAGGAAGCTCTCTCTTAAGGATAGAAAAATGCTACACACACTGGCTTTCCAATAATTGTCAGGTCAAGATCAGCCCGTGGCCCCTTGATTTTCACTGTGGGACAACCACACCAACCTATAAATTCAATCAATAAAAATATTCTATATAGGCAGAAAATAGGGCGTGTCAGAGTGAAAATCAAACTATAGGTGGAAAACAAACATGATGCATCAGTTAATTAGTGTCAATTACTAAACCCAAACATGTAGCTGATCTTGCATCATCTAGGAAGAAAAAACTAAAACTGACATTTTCCAATGAAATTTCATTGGAACTACGAAAATTTCAATGTATTTTGGTACATACTACAGTAATTGCCTGCTGGTCAAAATGTTTCAGTAATTATGCACAGTAGTATACAAATTCAAATAATGAATAAATTTTTTTGAAATATTTGGTTGGATTTCAGCTGAATTCTAGTGTACTTTTGTTCATGAAAACCTGAAACTCTAAAATTTAATAATCAAAATCAATGATTTTGGCCATGGCCGAAATATTACTCAAACTAAAATTCAAAACCATAATACCTACCATAATTCATATGCCTAATGCATGTTGTTTAGCAAATAGCCAAATAATATAGAAAATAAAATGAGCAAAGGTGTTAACTCTTGATGCCCAATCACTAATTCTTTGTCGAGCCAATTACCAATGGGGCTAGGAATTCATTCATGATCTAAATGCTAAAATATCTGCCTTACTTATGGTGTGTTTGTTTGTGCTCCGGATTTTGAATGAAAAAATACTCGGGTAACCGCGGGAAGCCTCGAAGTTGTATTGCTAAGATAATTGTGAAACTACATATTTGGTAGGAATGGTTTGTGATGCCACTAGAACCCTGACAGCCTGTTTATATGATAATTTACCGTAAACATCAATGTATGCACTAATTGACATTTAAATGACTTTTTGGGAGGTGAACTTACGACAATATTGATAGTTCAGTTTAGCCACTATTTTTTTCAATGTTACATACTTGTACATAGCGACATCCTTCATCGCCATGACTATCATATCTCCCTTGTCGTGCCTTTCTTTAGTTTCGAGGCGGTTAAAACAACCTTTTGTTCAGATCATGCCTTTTCAACATATAAGCTGCTTTTAGAAGGTAAACAAAATGGACCCATTGTAAATGATTAAGCTATTGATGAAGGATGGTTTTTGTTGACGCTATACAATAGCCTTGTCATGATCTCTTTTTGTCGGTATTAGTCATCGTTTTAGTAGTCGTCATGATCCTCTAAGTGGATATGAGGAGTTTTTTTTTTGCCAGTTTTTGTGAAATTTCAGTACCGCCACTCGCAATGAAATTTCACCAAGACGTGGAACATGGCCTCGGGTCACACCCCGTCGAGGGAGCAAGGCGAGCGTTGTCCCCGACGACATAGGTTCACCAAGCCCAATGACATTGTTTTTTGTAGTTAGTCAGGGCTAGTGGATCATGGCATGGCATGGGGGTATAGCCATTCTGAGTAACAACCAATGGTGGTGCCCTGAGGGCTCAACCAACATCTTCGGTATCCATAGTGAAAACCTAGGTTTGGCTACTTTCCGGACCCGGCTGTGACAATGACGATATGCAATATAATGTTTGGTTTTTGAAGATGTTGTCGTGGGTCATTGACATGCTTTCCGAGATGGAAGTCCAAGACTTCAAATTTGGCGATGACGATGAGTGGCATATCCTCGATAGAGGGGTTTCTTGTGGACGATCTCTGTGCAGCTCCAGGCATGTGGATAATCTCTTGGTAACCCCAAGCGTATGGGTTATAAGAGGGACTCAGCTTTGGAATATATTGTGTTAGAGAAACTACCATGGAGTATATTTTTGTTTCGGTGAGTTAATCTTATTTATGACGATGTAGTAGTTGTAAGCATCCTTAATTAGTTGGCATGACGTTTGGTGATAAAAAGGAATCTTTCATTTTCTCAAAAAATAAAAACCTTAACAACAATTCATCATGACTGAGATTTGTGAGATACTCGGTATCTTGGTCCATATAACTAATTAGTAATATGTTAGACTGTATAAAAGGAATTAGTCCCCATTCTTCGAGTGGCTTTGAGGGGCACATTAATGAGTATGCATAGCTAGGAATCTCAACAATTTATGTGATCTTCTATTTCCCTCTATTTATCTTGAAATAAACGGTAACGCGCTATACTCGTGTACACTAATGTATTTTAGAGAGGGCATTACAGAGAAATATTATGTAACTTGCAGACAAAATTACAGATTAATGAGTTTCGGCAAAGTAAAATTTCTAGACTCTGTGCCAAATCCATGTACTGTACATAAATCTGGTCGTATTTCATGTTCTAGACCATGAGAATCGATCAATATGGCGCAGGTTCAAATTATGTTGTTACCGACTAGACGGTCGGGGGGGGGGGGGGGGGGGCACTGAAGCCCGGCCGACGGTGTTGGAGTCCTGGAGGTTCCGGTGGCAGTGCGCCTCGGTTGGCAACAACGATGATGGCAAGAGGAGCGGAGTCGCGGCAAATCCTTCGTCATCGACCATTCGGCATGTCGTAGCGTGAGATGTAGCGGCAACGGTGCCATGTGTTGGGCATATCTAGTTATCTTGGTGCAAGGCGTGCTTCTTTTTACTACAAGACTCGTCACAGAAGTCATAGTTGTTTAGTCCTCAACGCTTCTGGCTAACTGTTTGGCATAGGCCATGAACGATCTGGTGTGTTGCTCGCAGTGAGGGTCCTTGATTTTTCGTCTTTGGTCAAGTCGGATTCATTTGCTTAGGGAGAAATGATGACGAGGACGACCTCGATGGTGTTCCTCTCTTAGGCGGTATGTGGGTCTGTGGGATTGTTGACAATTTTCCTCGAGTAACCGTGCACATATCTTCTTCTTAATTAATGGATTGAGTAAGAAAGCTCCGGTTTCAAAGAAAATCGGAAAATTGCCATGCCAAATGGATCATTCAAGAGGAATGCTCCAGTCATGCTCCCACCCATGGTTTTTAATTTTAGTTTGAGAAAAAATTCAGCACCAACCGAAATCACCGAAAAAATTCATTGAATTTCGGTGATTTCGGTTTGCATTTCGGACAAATGGCCGGAATATTCACTTGCATTCAATTGAAAATTTGAAATTTTTGAATCATATTTTGAAAAATATTTGAATTCCCATGTACTATCGAAATTGCCGAAAGATTTTGGCCGAAACGTAAATATTTCAGTCCCTGCTGAAATTAATGAAATTCATCGAAATTTCACTGAAAGTGAAAACCATGCTTCCAACGGCACTGTTCTCGCTGCCTCCCGACATCTCTGAATGCCGGTGCTAGCGCGTACTATCGGACTACACGACTGTGCAGCAGAGTACGTAGCAGCAGTGAACAGTCGGACCCTAGGAAGCCAGCCAAGCAGCAGGAGGAAGTTGCCAAGTTGGCGATGAAAGGGAAGGCATTGAGTCCGTCGTCTAGGCCCTAGGCGATGCGATGCCGATGCGCCTGGGAGGCCGGCAAGGACCCAAAAGGAGGCGGCCGGGAAGCTCGCACGCGCCTGCGCTCCCTGTCTGCCGCTTTTCGACCGGAACAAAAAAGAAGACCCATCCGCATCCGCATCCGCATCGGCATCTGCATGGCGCGCGCGGGTCGCTAGGCCAAAAGCAAAAGGCACGACGCTACCGGAGAAACAAGAAAAAGTTGCCTCTCTCAACAGCGTGCGCCGTAGCAAACTTGCATTGTTTACCGTTCTAACCCTGCTGCACATATATATACACCTACGCATCGTGCAGATTCAGAGATTCCTACGATCGGCTGGGGCCAGCCTCCAAAGATTTTCGCCCATCTCCCACTGTACGTGTGGCAGCCAGCGGGGCTTACCTTTGAATATCTAACAGTGTACGTAGTACAATGGTATAGGAGTTCTATACGCTAGTAGTGCGTACTGGTGCATCTTTCCATGCGACACTCAGACGCTGTAGTATCGTGCAATGCTCATGTATATACACTTCTACTTTTGGTCCGAGGAATATTTGGCCCGAGCACTTGGCAGTTAAAAATCCCACGTAGCTACTGGCTGCCTTATAGGCTAACCCATACAGTATATATTTGTGTGTGTATTTGCATGAAAAGATCGTTAGGTGTACGTGTTTGTTTCTTAATTGGTGTAGTTAAGCAAGGCATAAGATATTAACCAGGGCCAACACTGAACTCCTGCTACTGCACAAACCCTGCTACAGCCATTCTTTTTTTGTGAACATTCCTGACGGAAGCAATTGACTAGTGCTTGCGTACACGACGACCAAGGTTATCCCCTAAAACACAACAATAACAACACTAACTATACCGCATGCACCATCCTATCCTATCATAGATGCAGTAGATGGATGGATACATATGCAGGGCAGGGCAGGTGCATCGTGGGTTGAAATGGAAGGGAATAGAGGGAATGATGGCTTGTCGCCGGGCCAAGTTTATTCCCCTGCCGCTGCTAACGAGATCTGTCTGTCTGTCTGATCTAGCTGCTGCTAGCAGCAGTTGGTGGTGATTAGCTGCTGATACGGGGCGTAGAAGATGCCAGAGACAAAACGGTTCCTTGTTTAGGGATAAGGGCCACGGGACAAATTAGTGCAACTTTGGCCACGGTCCCTCAGGCTGGAGGCTGCGAGAGACTCGGACGACACGCATTAATAATGAACAAAGGCGTTCAGCTGGCCCATGTGCTTGCACATCTGCTGCCTGTGGAAACAACAATCTATGCTCTAATTTATCACCGCACTCAGCTGCAGATCCACCTCAGTTTCAGACATAGCCTTCATACATTTATGCTCTAATTGACAATGCATGCACAGTCACAGACCATATCTACAAGAGTGACAGTAACTTATGAACTACTCCCTCTGTAACTTGATATAAGGCGTTTTTTGACGCTGTCATGGACTCTAAAAACGTCTTATGAAAAGTTACAGAGGAGATAGTTGCTAGGACATCGAAACGTACGCATGGTAGTTTCTTGCTATGGTAAGCATCAGAGGTTTATCCCCTTGGAGCTGGAGGCGCAGTAGGTGCGTGCACGCGGGGTAGATAGCTAACCTGGCCGTACGGGGGTGACAACTGACAAATAGTAGCGGCAAAGTGGATGATGATGGGCAAGGCGCCAAGGGCAAGCCTGCTGGGGGTTTAGGGGCAAGGGGCCAGAGGACAAACCCAGCACAGCACAGGGGAGCACGCACGTTATCACACTTTGCCAATCGCCACTAGTACCCACTGATAAAGCGGCATGCCGGCGGTCGTCGCAAGTGAAATTCCAGGGAACCCCCCGCCTGCTTTGGGACACAACAGATGGCTAGCATCTGTAGCATGTCATGGCAGATGCAGAGAGAGAGAGAGAGGGGTACATGCTCTGGGGGCGCCGCATCAAAGTGAGCCCCACTGATGGGCGATGGCCGGCGGTGCGTGCGTGCGTGCATGCATGCATGCAAGGCGACGGCAGCTTTCGACATTTATTTTCTACCCGGCCCGGACCACATTCCCCCCATACTTTCAGTGCCATCGGTAAACAAACTTCCACTGACCGGCCACCAGTGAGTGACCACAGGGAGAGAGGTGGGTGCTGCCTACAGTACCTACGGCGGCAGTGGACAGCGGCGCTGTGCCAAGAAGCAGCGGCTACATGTAGAGCTACATACCGCTCCAGGTTACATGGACTCTTTTCTCAGAATTTTTTTTTTTGCATAGACTCGTGGTGTCTAGTGCACGGTTAGTGTTCAGTGGTTTTTACTTATTACTTGTAGGGAGCATGCAATGAGGAAAGAGCATCATCTATTCTATTAGATTGTATTTTGGTTTTCAGAAGCGAGGCAACAAGATATTGATCAGGCGACTGTCAATGTCACCTCAGAAATAACTATTTTGCAAACCAGCCTAAATATAGTCACTCTCTCATTTTACTTCATTGTTATTTTTCCATCGATATTTGAAACATTCTGAAAAAAATAGTGCTACAAAACTTTGTGGAAATTGTTGCAACTATCGAAGGAACCGAAACCATAGCTAGAGTTCACTCTTCAAAGCTAACCGGATGAGTTGCTTGCATCGTTCAGTTGCAGTGGACGGCGATTCTAGTCTCCAAGCCATTCATAGCGACGTTCGTTCATAGTAACCCTTGTATCCTTGAGAAGCCCGTCATCAAGATCAAGAATGCTAATAATAATACCGCTTGCAACTTAGGCGATTTTGAAAGGAGAGTAATAAAGTTGTAGCGGTGTGTTGCATGGATAAACTCTACCATGAGTGGAGGAGTTAATTGTTTATGCGTGTAGTAAATTGTTTTAGAAGCGGAGACAAAGGTTTTGCCTTTTCACCATCAACTAAGAAGTAGCATTGAAAAATAAAATTCGTGAGCTTGTTGACAGTGTTGGCATTGTGCATTCGGACTTTGCTACGATGAGTATGATGGCTAATGAATACTTCCAGGGAATTTTTACTGCCGATCCGAGTCTTGACGCGGGGTCACTCCTGGATTTAATGGAACAAAAAATTTCAGATCAGGATAATGTTAGGCTTTGTAAGCCTTTTTCAGATAAAGAGATTGCGGATGCGCTGTTCCAAATCGGGCCTTTGAAGGCTCCAGGGCCAGACGGGTTCCCGGCAAGGTTCTTCCAGCGTAATTGGGGCACGGTTAAGGAGAGTGTGCTGGCTGCTGTGAAGGAATTTTTCAGGACCGGAGTTATGCCAGATGGAGCAAACGACACGTCTATTGTTCTCATACCAAAAGTGCCAAACCCAAAAAGCTTGAGGGACTATAGACCTATAAGTTTGTGCAACGTGACTTATAAGGTTATTTCCAAGTGTTTGGTTAATCGACTTAGGCCTATGCTTGATAATATAATCTCTCCCGAACAGAGTGCATTTGTGCCGGGAAGATTAATTACGGACAATGCACTAGTAGCATTTGAGTGCATTCACTATATAAAGCAGGGAAAAGATCCTACAAAAAGTTTTTGTGCATATAAGCTAGACCTATCTAAAGCTTATGATAGGGTGGATTGGGCCTTCCTGAAGCAATTGATGCAAAAGATGGGTTTCTCTCAACGATGGGTGGATTGGACTATGTCATGTATCACATCGGTGAGGTATTCTGTCAAACTTAATGGGACACTCTTGGATTCATTTGCACCGACGCGTGGACTTCGACAAGGCGACCCCCTTTCACCTTTCCTTTTCTTGTTCGTGGCTGATGGACTTTCTGCTATCATAAAGCATGGTGTAGTTACTGGGAGTATCATTCCGGTAAGGGTGTGTAGAAGAGCTCCGGGGATTTCACATTTGCTATTCGCAGATGATACTATATTATTTTTTGAGGCTTCACGTTTACAAGCTGAAAGAATTAAAGCTGCATTGGAACTATATGGTGCTGCCACTGGCCAAAGTTTGAATTATGACAAAATGTTCTATGTTGTTTGGTGAGTCTTGCCCGTTGGATGTGAAGGAGCAAGTAAGGGGGGTGCTTGGCGTCACAAGTGAAACTTTTGAGGAAAAATACCTAGGGCTCCCAACACCGGAGGGACGAATGTCAAAAGGACGGTTCCAGAGTTTACAAATGAGTATGACAAAGAGACTAATTCAGTGGGGTGATGGTCTTTTGGCTCAACCTGGCCGTGAAGTGCTTATCAAATCGGTAGCCCAAGCGTTACCTACATACATCATGGGAGTCTTTAAGCTACCATTCTCAGTCTGTGATGACCTAACTAGAATGGTTAGGAATTTTTATTGGGGTGCAGCACATGGCAAACGGAAAGTTCATTGGAGAAGTTGGGATAAGTTGATGCAGCCAAAAAATAAAGGTGGTGCGGGATTCCGGGACTTCCGCTTGTTTAACCAGGCCTTACTAGCTCGGCAAGCTTGGAGGCTAATTTCCAACCCGGATAGTTTGTGTGCTCAACTACTTAAAGCAAGATATTATCCTAATGGAAAATTAGAGGACACGGTGTTTTCCGGTAATGCGTCGTCCTCGTGGCAAGCCATAAGTCATGGTGTGGAATTACTGAAAAAGGGCCTAGTATGGAGAGTGGGTAATGGCAAAAGCATACGGATCTGGAGGGATAATTGGATTCCGAGACCTCACTCATATAAACCCTTTTCACCACAAGGTAGATGTCGGATCAGATTTGTCTCAGGTTTGTTAGACGAGAATGGCTCATGGAATTATGCACTACTGATGAAGTATTTTGCCGTGGCTGATGTATCAGAAATTATGAAAATCAAACCATCACCAGGTTCAGAGGATGTACTAGCTTGGGCGCCAGGAAAATTCGGTCAATTTTCAGTGAAAAGTGCATATGATTTGGCCTTCGATGAGGTCCATAGGGAGAGTGACGTTTCTTCGAGTAATAGGCCATCTGGGGTGCGCCCATGCTGGAGCTATATCTGGTCATGTGATATTCCCCCAACGGTTCAAAACTTCGGGTGGCGAGTGGCGACAAACTCATTGCCGACTTGGCAAAGGAAGAGTCGAATTGGATTGGAATCAACTGGAGTTTGCCCAATATGTGCAAGAGAATTAGAGGACAATTTTCATCCTTTCATAGTATGCCCACTGGGTCGACAATTATACATGAAGATGAGCACTGTGTGGAGGCTGCCCGAACTGCATTCCGTGGTGAACTCAGGGAAAGAATGGTTGATCCAGGTTCTTGAACCATTGGACCACTTAGCAAGATGCATGGTACTAATGACCCTGTGGAGGATTTGGTATGTCCGTAACGAAGTTGTACACAATAAACCAGCTCCTTCAATTGATGCTTCTGCGCGCTTTCTTCAGAGTTATCTGGACTCAATTATTGGCCTTAAGCTGAACTCGGGAGCTGATCCGTGCAAAGGAAAGACGGCTATAACATATATCCCAGTAGATGTCACTAATGGTGGTCCATCTTCGGGCGCTTCGCCTGGGTGGGTGCCTCCAACCCATGGTTGTGTCAAGCTGAATACAGATGGTTCATATGTCTCTTTTGGCGAGGCCGGTGCGGGCATGATCCTCAGAAGTGAGACTGGGGCTATTATCTTCTCGGCTTGCAGGAGACTATATTCATGTCGAGATGCGTTAGTGGCGGAACTATGTGCGTGCAAGGAGGGTCTCTCAATTTCTTTGCTGAGGTGTGAATTACCTATTATCATCGAGATGGATTCCATCAACGCAGTGAACTTGATCCAAAGCAAGGTGATTGATCGATCCTTGTATGCTCACCTTGTGCATGATATAAAACTATTAGTTAGTAGGCATGATGCTTGTATTACTCACATCCCTCGTTCGTGTAATAAAGCTAGTGATAAGTTGGCATCCTTTGCTAGAATTACTGATAGAACATTGACCTGGTTGGGGTCAGGGCCGCAGGAGGTCCTCGAGATTGTTAGAGATGATTGTAATGATACTTTGATTGAGTAATACAAATTTTATTCTCGCAAAAAAAAACTAAGAAATAGTTGCCTAGTTAATTGGAGAAAAATACAACAAACATGAACAATACAAATGCACCCATTACCTACCAAGTTGGCCCAGAACACCACCGACCAAAATGTCACGACAAAGTAAACTCAACATATTCCGTTGAGATGATTCACCATACATCGTACAAGCCTTGTGATGACCATCCCATGACATAGATGGCTTTGTGCTTCTCACGAGTGCCACCTCATGACATGTGTCATCGTCACTCCCATCTTGTATGTGGAAAACAATATCTCCGACTTCATCACATCTTGGTGAATTGATCTCCAAGAACAGTTAGCCATGATGTCAAGATAACAACACTAATCATGCGCCGCGCACCATCGGTGCTGCAAGCTCTCTTCGTGTTTAAAAATTAAGTAGGACCTCATTTTTTTTAAGAAAAAAAAGTAGGACCAGTGAAAAATTATTATTATTATTGAGGCAAAGGACTGGTGACAGGTGAAAAATATAGGATTGGTTTATTTATTTTTTAGACAAAAAAGATGGGATTGGTCGCAAGCGAATGGATGCATGGGCCTTGTACTGTATTTTGGGAGCATGAATGAATAATAGTATTTGGGCCGAAGGTATACCAAGATGGGCCTAGCTAAGAGCCACCAACAAATGCCCGGAAAAGGAACTGAAGAGGAGAACATGACAAAGCAGAAAACCTTACCCTGATGCTAATCCTGTCATGGCAGGACCTAACCCATCCCCAGCTATGGCGGCGGCGGCGGCGGCCACGCCGGCGAGGGCTTGGTGGCGGCCGGAAATCCCCGCGACCGCCGCAGCCGCTGCTAGCAGCTGCTTCTTCAGTGCCGGAGGAAAGCGCTTGTGAGGCCTCTCCCCTAAGCTTTAATTTCAGGGCTTCCCAGTCCAATTAGTGCGCTGAATTGAGCAAAAATAGTGTACTATTCTGGCAACTTAGGACCGAGTACGTACTGTAGTATTCTGGCAGCTTAGGACATCGATTTGTCGGCCGGTGGTTTATCAGGTATAGGTGGGATCTTGGGATTCTTGAATCTCGGTCCTCCGCAGTTTGTTACACGCTTTACTGAATCTTGGCCTTCTTTTGCAGTTATTACACACTTTACTGAATCTTGGCCTTCTTCTGCAGTTAGTTACACGCTTTACTGTCAAGTGCTTTGGTTAATGATAATTAAACCCGTTACGGTTTCATTCTCCTCCTCCATCAGAAAATGAGCTCAACTAGTAGGCAGAAAGATAAAAATGTACCATTTCTTTGACTGGACCTTGGGAATTTTTTAATCTGGAAGTAATTCGAGTCCCAGAAAAAGTGAAAATTGCGGTCACCATGCCAGTAGGTAGATAGCTTCGTTTTACTACTTTCTCGTTGGTCTCAATGTAATGGTCTAACTGAGGTATGCTTAGTCCTCGGTGTAAAATCTTCGTATTGATCACATTATTTGCCACTTGGTTGAGTTGCTTCCTTTCACTCTGCTTAGGTTAAGGAACTCTTATGTCAAGTCTACTACCACATCGATTATACCATTCTGAAATTTGGAACATGTTGCCATGATCTTTGTTTGTTGCAAGGAATATTACTATGATTCATGTGCTGACCATGTTGCAATTTATCTTTAAACATTTCTAGCTGTACAGGACTTCAAATGACAGGCAGAGCCAGGAGGATCCTCCCTCGCGTCAAGAGCGGGGAGGCAGCAGAAGGGAGCCCGAACGCCGATGCCGACACCGACACCGACACCACCACCGCCACCGTTACCGTCGTCGACGAGGAGACCCTCCGGCACGACCTGGAGACGGCGATCGAGGAGGAGGACTACGCGAGCGCGGCCAGGCTCCGGGACGAGCTCCGGCACCTGCGGGAGGACGGGCGGTCGTCGCTGCTGGCGGCGAACGCGCGGTTCTACGACGCGTTCCGGGACGGCGACCTGGCGGCGATGCACGCGGTGTGGGCGAAGGGGGAGCACGTGTACGTGGTGCACCCGTCGGCGGGGCGCATCACCGGGTACGAGACGGTGATGCGGAGCTGGGAAATGGTGTGCAGGAATGATCATGGAAGATGGATGGTGACCAGGCTCGAGCACGGGAGGTTTCGCGGTACAGATGTGAGCGTATACAGAGTGAGCGACAGACCATACTATTCGGCAGAGTTGAGAGACGTTTTATCTTTTCTGGTTCTTCCATTTTTGTATCATCATCTAAATACATGTGCTATTTTTGTATCATCAAATACATATCCTATTTTGAGGAATTAGATACTCTTTTCTACGGAGTAGTTGTTTTCTTTCAGGTCTACTGATCACCACGAAATGTCACGGGAGCAACCTCATGTATCTGAGCTAAAAACGGCATAGTCAGATCGGCAGTTTCTCAACTGATCTTGATCGGCCAGGTAGCAAGAGCTCTGCTACACTTATGAAAAATTAGCTACGAAAAGTAACGCAGGGGATTAATTGGCAGCTTTTGATTAGAGGGGAGGGGGCTCACCTTGAAATTCAGGAGGGAGAGTTTGATGAGTGGACACGTAGTAAGTTAATTTTTGTAACTACTCCCTTCGTTCCTAAATATAAGTCTTTTTACGGATTCCGCTATGGACTACATACGAAACAAAATGAGTGAATCTATACTCTAAAGTATGTATATACATCCGTATGTAGTCCATAGTGAAATCCCTAAAAAGACTTATATTTAGGAACGGAGGTAGTAGTTTTCATAGGTGTAGGATTTTCGAGCAAAAAAGAAGCAAGTGGGTTAACTGGTACTCCCTCCATATTCGTTGTAGCTGACAACTTTGCACTCCTTTTATTTTTGTTTACTCCGCATATTAGTTTTGACTGAAATCAAATTTTATAAAGTTTGACCAAGTTTGTAAAAAATAATATGAACATTTAAAATAACAAATCTATGTGATGTGAAAATATATGCAATGATGCATCCCACGGTATTGATTTGATGGTATATATGTTAATATATTTTTCTAACAACTTGTTAAAAGTGTATAAATTGTGACTACAGACAAACCTAATATGTGAAGTAAATAAAAACAAAGAGAGTACTAAATACAACTATAAGTGGGTGAATTGGTACTCCCTTCGTTCCATATTAGTTGTCGCTGTTTTAGTACTTTGTACAGTTCTAAATACAACTAATATGGAACGGAGGGAGTAGTAACCAAATGAAACAACAGGTCTACAAAACTTGATGAAATATAAACTCAAGTCCAGTCCTTACGAAATTCACTTTTTCGCCTAACAGAGTGTTGTTATTCTCAACAAGGCAAAACACGACACAAGTTTAAAACACAAAAGTACTGGTGATTCGGAGACCACAATGATATAACACTTGTAGGATATCTGAATACTTAGTTGGCAGTAACTAAGTAGGCCTAGGTGCAGCCATCTCCACATGAAGGATGAGGTTATCATAACCATACCCATTGAGCTTGCTAATGGCCTTCTCAGCGTCCTCCCTGTGAACGAAGTTGACGAACCCAAAGCCCCTGCTCATTCCAGTCTTCTGATCCACCGCGACGTAGACGCGGCTGACCGGGCCAAACGTGCGGAACAGCTCGAGGAGGTCGGGCTCACGGGTGTCTTCCGACAGATTGGTAACACGGACCGAGTTCTCGTCGTTCCTGCGCCTCATGTCGTGTCCAGCATCAGTATGAACAGCGCCAGCCCTTAACCTCGGAGCAACGTATGAGCCCTTGGCAGGACCACTCAGTGCTGCAGGTCCATCAGAAGTAGGAGGCGTGTCTGATGCGTCGGTTGGTGGAGCGAGGTCCTTGTAGGGGCACTTTGAGGTCCAGTGGTCACCCTTCTTACCGCAGGTTCTGCAAACCATGAGAACAGCACCTCCCTTGCTTGCCATTGCCAGTGGGTCACCAGAAGCACTTGGTTCATCAGCTTTGGTCCCTACAATTAAGTGAAGTGGTAAAAATAAGGGCACGAAGATAAAGCAAAGCCAGCTAGTTTATGGACCTTGGAACCACATTAACGAGAAGGTTATCAGCAGGGAATTAGTACATTAGCAATGTTAAGGGCTATTTTGATTCAAAGAAGGTCGATGTTACCTTTTGAGCAGAGCACAAGTAATGGCTAAATAACAGACATACAACATCCAAGGCACAATACTGCAAGGTTAGATTTGGGTGGGCTACGGAGGAAAGACAAGTTAACATGCCCCAGAACCACTGAAACAAACAAATCATTAATCTACTCAACCACAGCCTCCATTACCTAAGATATATGATCATCTAGAGCAGGAAATGATCTATTACGAAGCGCAGTAGTTAATTTGTTTTTTTGATAAACATAATCAACGCATCACAAGAAATTGCAATGAGGAGAATGGGGGAACTCTCCGGTGATACTAAGTATTCAAACTATAATTCTTGTACTGAAAAAACCAACAATGCATTAGAACTGCAACTGGAAATTCCATAATCAGGATTCTACATGGACCTGCACGTAACATATGCCAATCACCAGCATTCTGAATTTTTGAAGCAGCCATACAAATAGTACTCCCTCCGATCCAAATTAATTGTCGCAGCTCTTGTACAATTTTAGTACAAAGTTGTGCTAGAGCTGCAATAATTAATTTGGATCGGAGGGAGTATCAATGTTACGAATGTCCATGTTAATGTTTCAGCCGAACACAAGTGATGTCAAAATAGAGTAATAGACATACAACACCCATGGGATAATAATGCATGGTTAGATTTGGGTAGGCTATGGAAGAAAGACTAGTTGACATGCCATAGAACCCGTGTGTGATATAACAAACAAATATTTAACCTATTCAATGGCATCCTCCATTAACTGGACTGAAGTAATAGGATACTAATATGATCACCTAGAGGAGGAAATCATCTAAAACAAAACACAGAAAGTTAATCGCCACAGGAAATTTGACTGAGGAGAATGGGGTCACTCTCTAATGACAGTAATGTATTCAGATTATAATTCTTGTGTACTCCAAAATCAGCAGTGCATTAGAACTGCAACTGGAAATCCCATGATCAGGCATTCTACATGGGCCTGCATGCAACACACTTAAATCACCCGCCTAACCAAAACAGAAAACAGTTATCCGAAGAACCTATCTAGACCTCGCAACTCAATAAAATTCAATTGCATCTTCTTTTAATGTATAACTGATTTTTTTTGTAGCAGATGTACGAAACTGGTATTCTGCCCCATTACCCAATACCAGCACTGCTTCAAAACACATCGATTGAAAAACTTAGGGAGAAATGTTACGTACTACATCATAGCTACCGATCTATATCCTCTCCTCCCAATATCTACCTCTTACTGTCCTTCCAGTAACCCACCAATTAGAAATGTTACTATACTACACATGTATATTTCCTAAATGTACATGTAATCCCCAAACATAATGCGGCCGCCTGACCGAATCTAGGATTCTGATTGGAACAACGGCAGTTCATGTGGATCGCCAATCTCAACTCTAAAATGCTACAGGGGATAACAGCAATCCAAACCAAGAGGGTGCCTAACGACACAACAACTGATTCGAAACAGGCGCTGACCGGCGACGGACCTGGGGCGCGCGGGCGCTCGAGGAGGATCTCCTCGGTGGAGACGACGGTGAGGTGCGCGGAGGCGTCGTCGCCGCTGGCGGCGTCGCCGAACTTGGACCAGTTGCGGCGCTCGACGGCGGCCTTGGAGAGGCGCGCGCGCGCGAGCTTGCGGACGCGGGTGGTGGTGGTGACCTTGACCTTGTTGCCGTCGTCGTCGAAGCGGTACTCGATCGTCTTCTTGAAGCCGTTCTCGTCGGGCCCGATGACCACCCGCGGCGGGAGAAGGAAGTCGAGGTCGCCCCCGTCGTCTTCCTCGAGCTCCCCCCACCGGATCTTCGCGTCCGCCGGCATGGCTGTCGCTCGCTGGGGCGCTCGCGCTAGGGTTCGGGGTGCGGCGGCGTGGGGGGAGGAGACGGGCGCTCTGGCTTGGTTGAGAGAAATGGAGATGTGTGGCTCGGATTAGTTTCTGGATGATTTTGTTCGGCGACGTCGGGCCCTTGGAGATGGGCTACGGGATGCAGTTGTTGGGCTACGGGATCAGACATCCGTGCAGGTGGGCCTTGTTGGATCGGGACCCATCTGGTAGCGCGTTTGCCTCACAGTGCGGGCTGGAAGTGTTCGGCTGCTTGGGGTTATATCCCTCAAAAAAAAAAAGGCTGCTTGGGGTTATTGAGGGGAGCGCCTATGTTTCCCGGGGGAAAAGTATCAGTTACTCCTATCTTTGCGGTACTCCCAGTGCTCAAGTTCAAAAAAACATTCAAAAATTTCTGAGAAAAATGTAAATATTTGCAAGCAATGTAACTACAAACCCTAAAGATTTGAGGTCCAAATTCGAAATGCGCATTAAGAAACAAAAAAGTGAAATCTGGCATGAATAGTGTAAAAAAAAAGACAAAATCAACATTGACACTATTCAGATCTGGATTTCACTTTTTTGTTTCTCAATGCTCATTTTGAGTTTATACATAAATTTTCTAGGGGTTGTAGTCATATTCCTTACGAACATTCACATTTTTTTCGGAATTTTTGAAACATGAAAGAATTGTTTGTTAACTTGGAGCACCGGGAGTACCCAAGAATGGGAATACCAGATATTTTCCCCTCTCTCAGGAGCTCCTAATTGGCGCTTTAAGCGACGACATGCTGGAAAGGAAAAACGAAGAAAAAATCTCTGAGGTGGAGGAATCAAACTCTACACCACACTGTCGAGTGACGCCTTGCCGTGGTAACCACTAGATCGGCCACGACTTGTTGTCTAATACAAGGAAATTGTACTATTTAACCCTTTTAATACTGCTTATAACTATATATAATATACCCAATATGGATTACTTTGAAAAAGAAAACATAAATTTCGAAAAGAATTCATAAAAATATGTAAAATCACGAACATAAAAATAAGTTCATAAATTTGAAAAAAAAGCTCATTGATATGAAAAAAATCATTGATATAGAAAAAGGTTCACAAAATTTTAAAAAAAGTTCACGAAATGTGAAAGAAGTTCATTGATTTTGGAGAAAAACTAATCAAATTTAAAAAAAGTTCATCAAATTTTAAAAAGTTCGTCAAATTAAAAACATTTCATCGATTTTTAAAGAAAAACTCATCGGTAAAAAGTTCAAGCATTTAACAAAAAGGAAGAAAGGAAAAACGAAAGAAGGAAAGAAGGAAAGGATGAAAGTAATAACGTGAGATGGGGTGGCGGGACGGTTAGTGCATCGTACTTCAAACAGGAAGTGGCCAGTTCAATTTGCAGCACACAGGCACAATTTTTGCGTTTTAAAAAGGGGGGGAAATACATGAGCCGCCCCCGGCGGAGGTTGTGTGTGCTTCAAGCGCCCGTTTGCAAAACGGCCTGTAACAGGCACCAGAAGCGCCAAATACAAAGCGCCATCGCGTTCAGCGAGTCGAACTTCCGACTCGCTGAAGCACACACGAGCTTCTAGGCCGGCCCAGTTCGCGATAGTACACTGCCTTGTTTCCTCTTTTGCTTTGTAAGTCTTTATTTCATTTTTTTCACTTTTCATTTACTTTTCTGCTTTTTTACGTCTTTATTCCATTTTTTACATTTGGTTTACACTTTCAAATATTATATATATTACAAAAACATACTTTACAAAAAATCTAATCATGAATTTGAAAAAAATTGAATCTGTGTACAAATTTTTTTGACCATTGTATATGAAAAATGTTAATCAAGCATTTGGAAAAAAGCCCAACAAGATTTAAAACATGTTAAAAAAGTATTTTGTAAAATGTTAAATGTGTATAGAAAAAATGTTGACCATCCATTCAAAAAAGTTAATCTTGCATTTTTTTTAAAAAATGATAAAGCATTTCAAAAAATGTTAAATGTGCGTAGTAAAAATGTTGACCGTGTATTAGAAAACATTTAATCTTGTATTTAAAAATGTTAATCAAGCATTCCAAAACTGGTTAAAGTGTGTATCAGAAATTTTATGACTATACGTTAAAAAATGTAATTTTATATTTTAGAAATGTTAGTCAGTATTTAAAAATGTTAAAATTTATGTGTAGAAAAAATGTTAACTATGTATTAAAAAATGTTAAATTTGTATTGAAAAAGGTAAAACATGTATTAGAAAAAATGTTGTTGACATATAAATAAAATGTCGAATGAAAAAACAGAAGAAACAAAGAAAACCAAGAAATGACAACCAAAAAATAAAAAATAAACCAAAAATAAAAAGGAAATGAACAAATATAACCGAAGAAACAAATGGAAAAATAATGATAAAAATGGAGAAGAAAATAAAAATAAAAATGGAGAAAATAAATGAAAACCAAGAAAGAAAGAAACCAAAAAAATGAAAACCAAAAAAGAAACAAAAGAAACAAAAGAAACAAAGTAAAATAAAAAAAATTGAAGAAACAAATGCAACAAGAATTTAAAAAATTGGAGAAGAAAAGAAAGAAACAAAAAAATGAACAAGAAAAACCTGACAAACCGGCTCTAGTTACCTCAAAAAGGACGCGCCCTGCTACTAGCCAGGAACGCCAGGTGTGTGGAGTGGCTAGCAGTGTCGGTCTTCTTATTGAATTCATACTCCAGTCAACTCATTCAAAAGTCCGAACTGGTGGACAGAGACGGACAATATATTTTAATATTCCCCCTCATGTCTAGGCTATTTTAGTCCTTAGACGTAGGATTGTTTTAGGCCACGGAATCATTTATTTTAAAACTGCGTTACAGGGCCCAGACATATTGGCTCGGATACCATATTGAATTCATGCTTCACGCAACTCATCCAAAAGTTCGAACTGATGGAGAGAGAGAGAGGCAATATATTTCAACACTTTGTTCTGGAGGTACTGGTATCGATCCCCTGCGAGTGTACCTTTTTCTCCTTCTTTTATTTTAAAAACAGTGCGGTGATGGGTCGGTCATGTTTCTTGCGCGGGAAGCGATTTCCTTCAGCGAGAGGGGCTTCCGTCTCGCTTAATGCGAGAAATAGCTCTCGCGGTTATTGGGTTCATTGCTCCATGCATAAGCCTGCACGGGTTTGCCGGCGGACAACGCGACCCTTATGAGTGTTGTCACCTTTTTGGAGGGGCGTCATGAAGATCTATGATCCTATCATCGGGTCATTCTCAACTTTTGAGGATATCTTGTTGGTCAAAGCTTGGTTGGCCACATCAATAGATCCAATATGCGGCATGAAGCAAAAGGGGAACAAGTATTAATTAGGAGAAAATTTGGAAGGAATATCATGAACAAAAGCAATATGTGAGCCGCATCCTATCGTCACCACTCGCAATGTGGCATCTCTCCAATATCGATGGGGGATCATTCAAGGGAAAGTGAACAAATACGTCGACTACTATCACAAGTGCTTGGCCGCCCTCAAAGTGGGATGGGAGTAGCAACTCATGTAAGCTAAATTACTTCATCTTGTTATTATTTGCATATGCTTGTTTTTATTGCATTTTCATACTCATACATATTTGGTTTGCTAGATGATGGAGGTGGTCACTATGTATCAAGAAACGGAGAAGATGTCATTTGGTTTTAGTTATTTTTGGGTGATATTGAATGGCAAATCAAAGTGGACACAACTTGTGACCGATCTCAAGTCCGGCAAGAAAAGGAATGACGACTCAAGCTCCCACCAATCAATTGGGTTGAACAAATAAGAGGAAGATGTTGTGGTGGAGAATGGAAGAGTCGCCGTGCCAAAGAATAACTGACAATTGATGGAAAACAAGTGGAAGAAGGCAAGGGCTTCTCGGGACGCCACGGCTACGAAAATGTCCTCCACATGGACGGACATTTTTTCGGTGAGGCAGAACACGAAGGAGGAGAGTGCAGACTCATGTTGGATGCTCAAAAGGAGAGGATGGATTGGGGCCGGAAGAGGACGGAGAAAAAACTAAAAATTGAGAGGGAGAAGATCGAGTTGGAGAAGCAAGAGGCGGCGACCAATGGGAGCTCGAGAAGGTCATGATATTTGGAGAGATTGAGCTTGAGAATGAGATGTTGCAAATCGCACGGGACATGGAGGATGCGAAGATAATGTTGATGAACGAAAACCTCTTGGATGAGCATGCAAAGAAGTGGCTTGTGAAAAAGAAGGAGATCAACGGCCGTAGGGAGTACGAGGCGGTGAGGGCGGCTATGGCATCAGCGGTGCATGCAGCAAGGATGCATGCGGAGCAGGACGGAAGGATGGCCTGTGAGTGATCCGCCAACGAGCAACGGATTCATCACACTTTTATTTTGGCATGTCAATAATGTTGAAATATGATTTATTTTCTTTTGTCGTATTTGTTTCGAACTGTTGAAATTGAATGATTTATATTGTATGATCGACGTGTATGGATTGCATGGATTTAAGAATCCGCATTTGAGGTGTGTGAAAGTGCGGCAGCCCAAATGAAGGGCCGCATGGCGTTGTCTGGACAACGTCCGGAAGTGCCCGCGGGCGGGAGCCAAGTTTGCTAAGTCGTGGTGATGTTAAATGCTACGGAAATTTCCGGATGATCGAAGACCAAGAGGAGTATTTTGTGTTATGTCATGGCATGCTTCATGCACGAAACAGCTACAGTTGCAAGCAGCGGCAACCTCATTTTCATTCCCTTATTTCGTTCTAAATTTTGCCGGCATAAATTCCAGTTGCGTACAGAGAAGTGACAAGCGACCAAGGCTGATCTGAACTTGGCCTGCAAGTTTTGAGCTACATCTTTGCATCCATCGGTAGCCGGTAACAAAAACATGCACGAAATGTGTGTGCATTATCCTCTCCAAGTTGACTTTGCATTTAAAAGACATCGTTGCATCACCTATCAATATATACGTGGCAATATCTTTTCTTTACCAGCAGCGTCTGCTGGAATTTGATCTAAACATGGGCCAGCCCAATAGCATTTTTCAGAATTCCTAATAAATCCTAGAGGCCCACTAAGCCCATTCGTGCAAGGCAAGAGGTGGGATAATGCACACCTCTGTTCGTGGGATAATCCTAGAGGCCCACTAAGCCCAATAGCATTTTTCAGAAGCCCATCAACGGTTCAAGTGCTTCTGTTCGTGGTGTTGGCACGGTCGATCTGAAGTTTACTTCGGGGAAGATCGTGCGGCTGAAGAACGGGCATTATGTCCCCTCCGTCAATAAAAATCTTGTTAGCGGATCTCTTCTGTGTAGAGATGGCTACAAGCTTGTCTTTGAGTCCAATAAATTTGTAATATCCAAGTATGGAACTTTTGTTGGTAAAGGTTATGAGTCAGGAGGCTTGTTCGGACTATCCTTGTCAGACGTTTGTAATAAAGTTGTTAATCATGTTTGCAACAATAATGAATCAAATGTCTGGCATTCACGTCTCTGTCATGTTAATTTTGGTTGTATGACGCGGCTAGCCAAGTTGAACTTAATCCCCAACTTCACTGTTGTCAAGGGGTCTAAGTGTCAAGTTTGTGTGCAAGCTAAGCAACCTCGTAAGTCTCATACAACTGTGGAAACAAGAAATCTTGCGCCACTAGAGCTCATACATTCAGATCTTTGTGAAATGAATGGTGTTTTGACGAAAGGTGGAAAGAAATATTTTATGACGTTGATCGATGACTCCACTAGATACTGTCATGTGTATCTTTTAAAATCAAAAGATGAGGCTTTAAGTTTCTTCAAGATCTATAAAGCTGAAGTGGAAAACCAACTTGATCAGAAAATCAAGAGGCTTAGGTCCGATCGTGGTGGAGAGTATTTTTCCAATGAATTCGATTCTTTTTGTGCGGAACACGGAATAATACATGAGAGGACGTCTCCCTATTCACCTCAGTCAAATGGGGTAGCCGAAAGAAAGAACCGTACTCTAACTGATTTGGTTAACGCCATGTTAGACACATCGGGTCTCTCCAAGGCATGGTGGGGGGAGGCGATATTGACTGCATGTCATGTCCTAAACCAAGTTCCCACAAAGAACAAAGAGATAACTGTTGGAAATATGCCCTAGAGGCAATAATAAATTGGTTATTATTATATTTCCTTGTTCATGATAATCGTTTATTATCCATGCTATAATTGTATTGATTGGAAACTCAAATACATGTGTGGGTACATAGACAACACTGTGTCCCTAGTAAGCCTCTAGTTGACTAGCTTGTTGATCAAAGATGGTTAAGGTTTCCTAGCCATGGACATGAGATGTCATTTGATAACGGGATCACATCATTAGGAGAATGATGTGATGGACAAGACCCAAACTGTAAACGTAGCATTTGATCGTGTCAGTTTATTGCTATTGTTTTCTGCATGTCAAGTATCTGTTCCTTTGACCATGAGATCATGCAACTCACTGACACCGGAGGAATACCTTGTGTGTATCAAACGTCGCAACGTAACTGGGTGACTATAAAGGTGCTCTACAGGTATCTCCGAGGGTGTCTGTTGGGTTGGCATGGATCAAGACTGGGATTTGTTACTCCGTGTGACGGAGAGGTATCTCAGGGCCCACTCGGTAATACAACATCACATTGAGCCTTGCAAGCAAAGTGACTAAAGAGTTAGCCATAGGATCTTGTATTACGGAACGAGTAAAGAGACTTGCCGGTAACGAGATTGAACTAGGTATAGAGATTCCGACGATCGAATCTCGGGCAAGTAACATACCGAAGAACAAAGGGAACAGCATACGGGATTAACTGAATCCTTGACATAGAGGTTCGACCGATAAAGATCTTCGTAGAATATGTAGGAGCCAATATGGGCATCCAGGTCCCGCTATTGGTTATTGGCCGTAGAGGTGTCTCGGTCATGTCTACATAGTTCTCGAACCCGCAGGGTCTACACACTTAACGTTTGGTGACGATTAGTATAGTTGAGTTATTATGTTGGTGACCGAAGGTTGTTCGGAGTCCCGGATAAGATCCCGGACATGACGAGGATCTCCGGAATAGTCCGGAGGTAAAGATTGATATATGTGATAATAGTGTTTTGATCTCCGAAAGAGTTCCGGAGTTCACCGGAATGGGTTCCGGATGTTTACCGAAGTGTTCGGGTGCAGCAACACTTTATATGGGCCAAAGGGATAAAGCCCACGAGGTATTGGAAAGTGCAAAAGTAGTTTTGCTGCCGCGTAAATGGTACTACCGCTTGTGTGAAGCGGTACTACCGCCCGAGCGGTACTACCGCTTGTGTGAAGCGGTACTACCGCCCAAGCGGTACTACCGCTTGTGAGCGGTACTACCGCTTGTGCGCGGCTGTGCACGGTTCGGCAGGGATCCGAGTTGGACTCTTTTCCTGCGGGCCAAACCGACCTTGTGCGGGCAAAACCGACCCGGAGGAGGCTTTTACTCCAAGTTTAGACCCCAAGGCTCAACATATAAATAGAGGGGCAGGGCTAGCACACGGGATACATCAAGATTTCCCCAAGCCGTGTGCGGCAACCCTAACCCTCTAGTTCCTCCGTCATAATCTCCGTAGCGCTTGGCGAAGCCCTGCAGAGATTGTTCCTCACCACCATCACCACGCCGTCGTGCTGCTGGAACTCAACCACTACTCCACCATCGCTCGCTGGATCGAGGAGGTGAAGGCGTCATCAAGCCGTACGTGTGTTGAACGCGGAGGTGCCGTCCGTTCGGCGCTAGTTCGTGATCGGATCGAGGGACGACTTGCGATTTGGATCGCGGAGACGTTCGACTACATCAACCGCGTTTCTTAAACGCTTCCGCTTAGCGATCTACAAGGGTATGTAGATTCACTCTCCCTCTCGTAGATGCTCATCACCATGGATAGATCTTGTGTGTGCGTAGGAAAATTTTTGTTTCCCATGCAACGTTCCCCAACAGTGGCATCATGAGCCAGGTCTATGCGTAGATGAGATCTCGAGTAGAACACAAACGAGTTGTGGGCGTGGGTGTATACATATTGCTTGCCGTTACTAGTTGATATTTGATTCGACGGTATTGTGAGATGAAGCGGCCCGGACCGACATTACGCGTACACTTACGCGAGACAGGTTCCTTCAACTGACATGTAATTTTGTTGCATAAAGATGGCTAGCGGGTGTCTGTCTCTCTCACTTTAGTTGAATCGATTTCAATGAAAAGGGTTCTTTTAGAAGATCAAAAAGCAATCACTACACCACGTTGTGGTTTTGCGTAGGTAAGAACGGTTCTTGCAAACCCGTAGCAGCCACGTAAAATTTGCAACAACAATTAGAGGACGTCTAACTTGTTTTTGCAGGGTATGTTGTGATGTGATATGGCCAATTACATGATGAGATATATGTGATGTATGAGATGATCATGTGTTGTATAGAATATCATGACTTGCATGTCGATGAGTACGGCAACTGGCAGGAGCCATAGAGTTGTCTTTAATTATTGTATGACCTGCGTGTCAATCATTAAGCGCTATGTAATGCTTTACTTTATCGCTAAACGTTAGCTATAGTCGTGGAAGCAACAGTCGGCGCGACAACCTTATGGCGACACGTTGATGGAGATCAAGATGATGGAGATCATGGTGTCATGCCGGTGACGATGGAGATCATGCCGGTGCTTTGGAGATGGAGATCAAAAGCACAAGTTCATGGCCATATCATGTCATTTATGATTTGCATGTGATGTTAATCCTTTTATGCATCTTATTTTGCTTAGGACGATGGTAGCATTATAAGGTGATCCCTCACTTAAATTTCAAGATAAATTGTGTTCTCCCCAAGTGTGCACCGTTGCGAAAGTTCGTCGTTTCGAGACACGCCGTGATGATCGGGTGTGATAGACTCTACGTTCGCATACAACGGGTGCAAGCCATGTTGCACGTGCGAAACACTCGGGTTAAACTTGACGAGCCTAGCATGTACAGACATGGCCTCGGAACACAAGAGACCGAAAGGTCGAACATGAGTCATATAGTAGATATGATCAACATGAAGATGTTCACCATTGAAACCACCTCGACTCACGTGATGATCGGACTTGAGTTGGTGGATTTGGATCATGTTACACTCGAATGACCGGAGGGATGTCAATTTGAGTGGGAGTTTTTTAAAATATGATTAACTAAACTCATTATCTAAGAACAATAGTCTAAGTTGTCTTTGCTATATTTATGTTGTAGATCATGGCTCGCGCAGTAGCACCCCTGAATTTTAATGCGTTCCTAGAGAAAGCTAAGTTGAAAGATGATGGAAGTAACTTTGTGGACTGGGCCCGTAATCTAAGGATTATCCTTACGGCTTCCCAGAAGGCTTATGTCCTTGATGCACCGCTTAGTGATCCACCCGCTCCAGTTGAGTCTCTAGACGTTGTGAACGCCTGGCAGGCTCGTTCTGATGATTACTCAATAGTTCAATGTGCAATGTTGTATGGCTTAGAACCGGGACTTCAAAGACGTTTTGAACGTCATGGAGCATATGAGATGTTCCAGGAGTTGAAGTTTATCTTTCAGAAGAATGCCCGGATCGAGAGATATGAGATCTCCGATAAATTCTATGCTTGCAAGATGGAGGAGAACGGGTCTATCAGTGATCACGTGCTCAGAATGTCTGGATACTCCACCCGTCTGGCTGAGTTAGGGATGCCCCTTCCGCCAGAGGCTATCACTGACAGAGTTCTTCAATCATTGCCACCTAGCTACAAGAGCTTCGTGTTGAACTATAACATGCACGGGATGAACAAGTCAGTCGCCGAGCTGTTTGCGATGCTGAAAGCCGCTGAGTCTGAAATTCAGAAGGAGCATCAAGTGTTGATGGTCAATAAAACCACTAGTTTCAAGAAAAATGGCAAGGGTAAGAAGGGTAACTCCAAGAAGAGTGGCAAAGCAGTTGCTCCTCTCGTGAAGAAACCCAAGGCTGGACCCAAACCAGAAACTGTGTGTTTTCATTGCAAGGGAACTGGACACTGGAAGCGGAATTGCCCCAAGTATTTGGCTGACAAGAAGGCGGCCAACAACAAACAAGGTATATATGATATACATGTTATTGATGTGTACCTTACCAACTCTCGTTGTAGTGCCTGGGTATTTGATACCGGTGCGGTTGCTCATATTTGCAACTCAAAACAGGAACTGCGGAATAGACGGAGGCTGGCAAAGGACGAAGTGACGATGCGCGTGGGAAATGGTTCCAAGGTTGATGTGATCGCCGTTGGCACGCTCGCTCTTCGATTACCGTCGGGATTAGTGATGAACCTAAATAAGTGTTATTTGGTGCCTGCGTTAAGCATGAACATTATATCTGGATCTTGTTTATTGCGAGACGGTTACTCATTTAAATCAGAGAATAATGGTTGTTCTATTTATATGAGTAATATCTTTTATGGTCATGCACCCAATGTGAGGGGTTTATTCTTATTGAATCTCGACAGTAATGATACACATGTTCATAACATTGATGCCAAAAGATGTAGAATTGATAATGATAATACCACTTTCTTGTGGCACTGCCGTTTAGGTCATATTGGCGTAAAACGCATGAGGAAGCTCCATGCTGATGGACTTTTGGAGTCACTTGATTTTGAATCACTTGACACATGTGAGCCATGCCTCATGGGCAAGATGACTAAAACGCCGTTCTCTGGAACAATGGAACGGGCAAGTGACTTATTGGAAATCATACATACTGATGTGTGTGGTCCGATGAGTATTGAGGCGCGCGGTGGTTATCGTTATTTTCTCACCTTCACTAATGACTTAAGTAGATATGGGTATATTTACTTAATGAAACACAAGTCTGAAACATTTGAAAAGTTCAAACAATTTCAGAGTGAAGTTGAGAATCATCGTAACAAGAAGATTAAATTCCTACGATCTGATCGAGGAGGAGAATATCTGAGTTATGAGTTTGGCAGTCACTTAAGACAGTGTGGAATTGTTTCACAATTGACACCGCCTGGAACACCACAGCGTAATGGTGTGTCCGAACGTCGTAATCGAACCTTATTGGATATGGTGCGATCGATGATGTCTCTTGCCGATTTGCCACTATCGTTTTGGGGTTATGCATTAGAGACAGCTGCATTCACTTTAAATAGGGCACCATCGAAATCCGTAGAGACGACGCCATATGAACTTTGGTTTGGCAAGAAGCCAAAGCTGTCGTTTCTTAAAGTTTGGGGATGTGATGCTTATGTCAAAAAGCTTCAGCCTGAAAAGCTGGAACCCAAAGCGGAGAAATGCGTCTTCATAGGATACCCAAAAGAGACAGTTGGGTATACCTTCTACCTCAGATCCGAAGGCAAAGTGTTTGTCGCTAAAAACGGAACATTTCTTGAGAAAGAGTTTCTCTCGAAAGAATTGAGTGGGAGGAAGATAGAACTTGATGAGGTTGTTGAACCTTTACTTCAACCTGAGAGTAGCGCAGCGCAGAAAGTTGTTTCTGTGGAGCCTACATTAGTTGAAGAGGAAGTTAATGATGATGATCATGAAGCTTTGGATCAAGTTGCTATCGAACCTCGTAGGTCGACAAGGACGCGTACTGCTCCCGAGTGGTACGGCAACCCTGTCTTAGAGGTCATGTTGTTAGACAACGATGAACCTACGAGCTATGGAGAAGCGATGATGGGCCCGGATTCCGAGAAGTGGTTAGAGGCCATGAAATCCGAGATGGGATCCATGTATGAAAACAAAGTATGGACTTTGGAAGTATTACCTGAAGGGCGTAAGGCCATTCAGAACAAATGGATCTTTAAGAGGAAGACGGACGCGGACGGTAATGTCACCATCTATAAAGCTCGACTTGTGGCAAAGGGTTTTTCACAAGTTCAAGGAGTTGACTACGATGAGACCTTCTCACCCGTAGCGATGCTTAAATCCGTCAGAATCATGTTAGCAATAGCTGCCTTTTTCGATTATGAAATTTGGCAGATGGATGTCAAAACAGCGTTCCTTAACGGTTTCCTTAAGGAAGAGTTGTATATGATGCAACCAGAAGGTTTTGTCGATCCAGAGAATGCTGAAAAAATTTGCAAACTCCAGCGATCCATTTATGGACTGGTGCAAGCATCTCGGAGTTGGAATCTTCGTTTTGATGAGGTGATCAAAGCGTTCGAGTTTATACAAGTTTACGGAGAAGCTTGTATTTACAAGAAAGTGAGTGGGAGCTCTATAGCGTTTCTAATATTATATGTGGATGACATATTGCTGATTGGAAACAATATAGAAATGCTGGAAAGCGTGAAGGAATATTTGAACAAGAGTTTTTCAATGAAGGACCTAGGAGAAGCTGCTTTCATATTAGGCATCAAGATCTATAGAGATAGATCAAGACGCTTAATAGGACTTTCACAAAGCACATACCTTGATAAGATTTTGAAGAAGTTCAAAATGGATCAGTCCAAGAAGGGGTTCTTGCCTGTTTTGCAAGGTGTGAAGTTGAGTAAGACTCAATGCCCAGTGACTGCAGAAGATAGAGAAAAGATGAGTGTCATCCCCTATGCTTCGGCCATAGGCTCTATCATGTATGCAATGCTGTGCACAAGACCCGATGTCAGCCTTGCCATAAATATGGTCGGAAGGTTTCAAAGTGATCCAGGAATGGAACACTGGACGGCGGTCAAGAATATCCTGAAGTACCTGAAAAGGACTAAGGACATGTTTCTCGTTTATGGAGGTGATCAAGAGCTCGTCGTAAAGGGTTACGTCGATGCAAGCTTTGACACTGATCCGGATGACTCTAAGTCGCAAACCGGATACGTATTTATTCTTAATGGGGGTGCGGTTAGCTGGTGCAATTCCAAGCAAAGCGTGGTAGCTGATTCTACATGCGAAGCGGAGTACATCGCTGCCTCGGAGGCGGCGAAGGAAGGTGTCTGGATGAAGGAGTTCATGACAGATCTTGGAGTAGTGCCTAGTGCACTTAACCCAATGACTCTGTTTTGTGATAATACTGGTGCCATTGCTCTAGCCAAGGAACCAAGATTTCACAAGAGGACCAGACACATAAAGCGACGTTTCAATTCCATCCGCGATTACATCAAGGAGGACGACATAAATATTTGCAAAGTACACACGGATCTAAATGTTGCAGATCCGATGACTAAACCTCTTCCAAGGGCTAAACATGAACAACACCAGAACTGCATGGGTGTTCGATTCATTACAATGTAAATCACATAGTGATGTGAACTAGATTATTGACTCTAGTGCAAGTGGGAGACTGTTGGAAATATGCCCTAGAGGCAATAATAAATTGGTTATTATTATATTTCCTTGTTCATGATAATCGTTTATTATCCATGCTATAATTGTATTGATTGGAAACTCAAATACATGTGTGGGTACATAGACAACACTGTGTCCCTAGTAAGCCTCTAGTTGACTAGCTTGTTGATCAAAGATGGTTAAGGTTTCCTAGCCATGGACATGAGATGTCATTTGATAACGGGATCACATCATTAGGAGAATGATGTGATGGACAAGACCCAAACTGTAAACGTAGCATTTGATCGTGTCAGTTTATTGCTATTGTTTTCTGCATGTCAAGTATCTGTTCCTTTGACCATGAGATCATGCAACTCACTGACACCGGAGGAATACCTTGTGTGTATCAAACGTCGCAACGTAACTGGGTGACTATAAAGGTGCTCTACAGGTATCTCCGAGGGTGTCTGTTGGGTTGGCATGGATCAAGACTGGGATTTGTTACTCCGTGTGACGGAGAGGTATCTCAGGGCCCACTCGGTAATACAACATCACATTGAGCCTTGCAAGCAAAGTGACTAAAGAGTTAGCCATAGGATCTTGTATTACGGAACGAGTAAAGAGACTTGCCGGTAACGAGATTGAACTAGGTATAGAGATTCCGACGATCGAATCTCGGGCAAGTAACATACCGAAGAACAAAGGGAACAGCATACGGGATTAACTGAATCCTTGACATAGAGGTTCGACCGATAAAGATCTTCGTAGAATATGTAGGAGCCAATATGGGCATCCAGGTCCCGCTATTGGTTATTGGCCGTAGAGGTGTCTCGGTCATGTCTACATAGTTCTCGAACCCGCAGGGTCTACACACTTAACGTTTGGTGACGATTAGTATAGTTGAGTTATTATGTTGGTGACCGAAGGTTGTTCGGAGTCCCGGATAAGATCCCGGACATGACGAGGATCTCCGGAATAGTCCGGAGGTAAAGATTGATATATGTGATAATAGTGTTTTGATCTCCGAAAGAGTTCCGGAGTTCACCGGAATGGGTTCCGGATGTTTACCGAAGTGTTCGGGTGCAGCAACACTTTATATGGGCCAAAGGGATAAAGCCCACGAGGTATTGGAAAGTGCAAAAGTAGTTTTGCTGCCGCGTAAACGGTACTACCGCTTGTGTGAAGCGGTACTACCGCCCGAGCGGTACTACCGCTTGTGTGAAGCGGTACTACCGCCCAAGCGGTACTACCGCTTGTGAGCGGTACTACCGCTTGTGCGCGGCTGTGCACGGTTCGGCAGGGATCCGAGTTGGACTCTTTTCCTGCGGGCCAAACCGACCTTGTGCGGGCAAAACCGACCCGGAGGAGGCTTTTACTCCAAGTTTAGACCCCAAGGCTCAACATATAAATAGAGGGGCAGGGCTAGCACACGGGATACATCAAGATTTCCCCAAGCCGTGTGCGGCAACCCTAACCCTCTAGTTCCTCCGTCATAATCTCCGTAGCGCTTGGCGAAGCCCTGCAGAGATTGTTCCTCACCACCATCACCACGCCGTCGTGCTGCTGGAACTCAACCACTACTCCACCATCGCTCGCTGGATCGAGGAGGTGAAGGCGTCATCAAGCCGTACGTGTGTTGAACGCGGAGGTGCCGTCCGTTCGGCGCTAGTTCGTGATCGGATCGAGGGACGACTTGCGATTTGGATCGCGGAGACGTTCGACTACATCAACCGCGTTTCTTAAACGCTTCCGCTTAGCGATCTACAAGGGTATGTAGATTCACTCTCCCTCTCGTAGATGCTCATCACCATGGATAGATCTTGTGTGTGCGTAGGAAAATTTTTGTTTCCCATGCAACGTTCCCCAACAATAACTCCATTCGAGGAATGGGAGTAGAAAATGTTAAAACTCTCTTACCTATGTACTTGGGGCTGCTTGGCAAAAGTCAATATACCAATTCCAAAGAAGCGAAAGCTTGGACCAAAAACTGTGGATTGTGTTTTCCTGGGCTATGCTTTTCATAGCATTGGTTATAGATTCTTGGTTGTAAAATCTGAGGTATCGGACATGCACGTCGGTACAATCATGGAGTCGAATGATGCGACTTTCTTTGAAGATATCTTTCCCATGAAGGATATGGGTAGCTCATCAAATCAAGAGTTGCCTAGTTCATCGAGTCAAGATGTAGTTGAAATTTCAGAACCTATCATTTCGACACAACATCTTGAAGATCCCGTGGAGGACAATGATGAGACTCCTAAAAGGAGCAAGAGACAGAGGACTGCAAAGTCCTTTGGTGATGATTTTCTTGTATATCTCATAGATGACACTCCCAGTTCTATTTCAGAGGCCTATGCATCTGAAGATGCTGACTACTGGAAGGAAGCGGTCCGTAGTGATATGGATTCCATCTTGGCAAATGAAACTTGGGAGATAACAGATCGACCTTATGGGTGCAAACCTATAGGGTGCAAATGGGTATTCAAGAAAAAGCTTAGGCCTGATGGTACTATTGATAAGTATAAGGCACGACTCGTGGCCAAGGGTTATACCCAAAAGGAAGGTGAAGACTTCTTTGATACTTATTCACCTGTGGCTCGACTGACCACTATTGGAGTGCTACTTTCACTAGCTGCCTCACATGGTCTTCTCGTTCATCAAATGAATGTTAAGACTGCTTTCCCAAATAGAGAGTTGGACGAGGAAATTTACATGAAACAGCCAGATGGGTTTATAGTGGACGGTCATGAAGGAAAAGTGTGCAAATTGTTGAAGTCTTTGTATGAACTTAAGCAAGCACCTAAGCAGTGGCATGAGAAGTTTGAAAGAACTTTAACAGCTACAGGCTTTGTTGTAAATGAAGCTGACAAATGTATGTACTATCGCCATGGTGGGGGCGAGGGAGTTATCCTTTGCTTGTATGTTGATGACATATTGATTTTCGGAACAAATCTGAACGTTATTAAGGAGGTCAAGGATTTCCTATCTCGTTGTTTCGAGATGAAGGATTTAGGAGTAGCTGATGTTATTCTGAATATAAAGCCGCCGAGAGATGATGATGACGAGATTACATTGCTTCAATCTCACTATGTGGAAAAGATCTTGAGTCGCTTTGGTTATAGTGACTGCAAGCCCTCTCCAACACCTTATGATGCTAGCGTGTTGCTTCGAAAGAATTGAAGAATTGTTAGAGACCAATTGAAATATTCTCAGATTATTGGCTCACTTATGTACTTAGCCAGTGCCACGAGACCTGAAATCTCTTTTGCTGTTAGCAAACTGAGCCAATTTGTCTCAAAACCAGGAGATGATCATTGGAAAGCTCTAGAAAGAGTTATGCGTTATTTGAAGGGCACTACGAGTTATGGAATTCACTACACTGGGTACCCAAAGGTGCTTGAAGGGTATAGTGACTCAAAGTGGATCTCTGATGCTGATGAGATAAAGGCCACGAGCGGATATGTATTCACTCATGGTGGTGGCGCTGTTTCTTGGAAGTCTTGCAAGCAGACCATCTTAACGAGGTCAACAATGGAAGCAGAACTCACAGCACTAGATACAGCTATGGTCGAAGCAGATTGGCTTCGTCGGCTCTTGAATGACTTACCGGTTGTGGAGAAACCTGTACCGGGTGTTCTTATGAACTGCGACAATCAAACTGTGATCGCCAAAGTGAGTAGTTCAAAGGATAACATGAAGTCATCAAGACATGTTCAGAGAAGGTTAAAGTCTGTCAGGAAAATGAGAAACTCCGGAGTTATTGCATTGGATTATATCCAAACGTTTAAAAATCTGGCAGATCCTTTTACTAAGGGTCTATCACGTAATGTGATAGATAATGCATCGAAGGAGATGGGTATGAGACCCACAATATGAGTTGTTCACAGTGGTAACCTAGTCTATGTGATCGGAAATCCCGTGAATTAGACGTGGAAGACAAGCTGTTGATCAACTGAGAGGAGAGTATCCTTACTATTAAAAATACCACTCCATGAAGATGCAATACTTTCCTAATCTGCATGGCAGGTTGATATATATCTTAATGTGTTCTAAGTGGCTTATTTAAGCAGAGATGTTGTCCTGCAGAACATCTTTTGAAGAACACACCTATATGAGTCTGATTGTTAACGTCGCAATCTATGAGAGTAGGGTGCTCCCTAGTAAACTCATGAAAGGCCTCGGAGTATGACGCATAAGCTCCACCCGCGGGGAAGTCCCATGACAGCCTAGTATCGGTCAAGGCTTTGTGTGAAGCTAGATTCCCAGAAAACTTGCAGTTCAAGGCATAGTCCACTGTTCAAGTTGCTTACTAGAGTAGCATAGAGTTCTAGGTGGAAGTTCAACTTAACAGTCTCCACTGCAGTACCGGTATATAAACAGTGTTTTGGAACCAAAGGCAAATTTTGTGTGCCTCTGGGATCTGGTGGGGGATTGCTGGAGTTTGATCTAAACATGGGCCAGCCCAATAGCATTTTTCAGAATTCCTAATAAATCCTAGAGGCCCACTAAGCCCATTCGTGCAAGGCAAGAGGTGGGACAAAAGTTTAGTCCCACATTGCTAGTTTAGTAGGAGTTGGACCTCCTTATAAGGGAGGATGTTTCCCCACATGTATGAGCATGAGAACAAGAGGGACATACACGCGCGCTCCTCCTCCGCCGCCCGCCTCGTCACGCCGCTCCGCGCCGCGGGTTGCGGGAATGAGCCGAGCCGATGTCTAAATTTTTGCCACGCACGACTGGTATACGAAAGGTCACTCGGGAGCTGAAAAGTTTTGCTGAAGTGGAGATTAATTACGAATGCTGCCTGTTCGTTTCATCTCCCTCTTTTGCTTCGCCTCCCGGCGCTGCCTGTTCGCCTCCTTCTCCTGTGCCTATGAAAGGGAGGTCGCTCCTCTCCAGAGATACACCAGAACCTCTCCTCCTCACGCCATCGAGTTCCAATCCTTGAGCTGCTGCAAGGTTCTTCCCCATCCCGGCTTGCGGCGTGCACCGCAGGTCGGGACAGTAGGCCTCCGAAACCCCACCACTTTGAGTCCAGTACGGGAGAAGGGTGATAAGGTTTTTGGGGAGCGCTCTGCGCAACTACTGGCTTCTTCATCATGGACGCCACGGATGCCGACGATCACTTCCCAGACGACGACTTCTTCCCCGACGTCAACAGCCTCTTCGACGACATGGCCGGTGACGACGTCAACGCCAATCCTGCTGCTGCCACCGCTCAGTACGTGTTCATGTCTTTCCTGTTCGAGGTTCTGCTAGAGATTCTTGGTCTAGTTTCTGTTCTACATATGTTTCGGTATAGTTCACATGTTCACATAATATTCACCTACTATCCTTTAGTTTTCCTGATAAGTTTTGATCCTCTTATTGTGGCATACTCTCCTCTACGTTGCATGACTAGTGTTGCCTCTGTTACCATGATCTTGTTTCATCTACTGTTTATTTCGTTTAAATCATTCGGTAAATTGCTCATATATCCAACAGCGTCAACACCTGCGTCCTTGAGCTGGGCTTTTCCTTTAAGAAAAGTTATTATGTAAACATGCATGAGAGACAAGCCGACAAGCAAGCGCTTTGTACCCCATCAAATTAATTAATCTTCTCGTGCAAGCTAGTATCCGGTCCTTGTGCCGGCCCAGCAAAAGAGATACTGCTAATTAATCGCACTTTCTGAATCAGCAAGTGAGTACAGTTCAAGTGGAAATTATGGGTCATGGTTTGATATTTTTCTTTTTTGAGAGAGAGATAAAGAGTTTGACATCCTGGAAGTTAGACTGATGCCTGAAACTTCAATGGAATTTCGTTTGTTCTTTCATGCATGCATTATAGTAAAAATGAATGTAACTAATGCTACCCTGAACAAAAGGAAAGATGAAACGTCCACATTAGTAGGATGCTTCGGTACACAGTGTGCTCTAGGATCTTGATCTCCTAGTTAGAGGGCAGCTATATATTAATTTCATACTTCCAACGTGACCAGCCAGTTCATTGAAGTACTGGCTAGCTGTTCTTCCCAAAATTCCCTCCTTGCTCTTTTGACTTTGTGCAAAGCAAATTATTCGTGGGCCCGAACCCAACCCAGGTCCTGTCCGTTGTCTTGAGCGCGAACGTCCTTTTGTACACACTACACAATGAACACTACAGTTGATCATCCCGTGTTTTTTCCTATAAAAAATACCCCGGGTAAAAAAATGATAGGGTGAAATGTATCATCAAAAAACTCTGGTCGACAATTCTCGAATATTCTTCCATTCTTCTCTCTGCGATGCGCGTACGTGCTCCCATGTATGTGCAAGTTTTGTCAACAAAACCAGCCCACTTGGAGCGCCCAAGTCCCGGGTAAGTCGGTCACCAACGCACATGTGCAAGCGATCGAGTCAAGTCATTTTCGGCAGTCAAGTCATTTTCCGACGTTCAAACCAGACCCCAATCAGAATTAAGCCATTCATTCAGAACCATCCACGCTGAAGCTTAATTGCACGACGTCCATCCATGTGGATTTGCCACGCAACTTCAGCGTCCATCCCTAGCCTAATCGATCCGTGGTCATCATTCAGCTACAGATTCAGGCCAGTCAGGGAAAGACAATCAGACAGACACACAAAATGTGAAACGTGCAGACAGACACACAGACAGTGAGTACCGTACTAGATTCCGACTTCAGGGGCAGAGAATTTGTTAACGCGGTGCCAAATCCATAAGATCTTCCTTGATGTTAACTGGCGGCACGCATGCTGATCACAGGAAACTCTACGGAAATTTCCGCACCGAATCCTGTGGCCAGGAGAATGAATGTACGCCGTCTGCCACTGAATCAGTATTTCTTTTGTAATTAAAAAAATCGAGAACGTTGAGCTAAGAAATCGACGTCGCTTGCATGCTCCTGCTCCGGCACAGCTCCAGTGACCGGTCACCGGCCAACTTTGGCTGATTCGCTTCCACGGAGGCTCTACCGGTCGATAGGATTATCCACTAACTTTCATCTAATAAATTTCATGATCTTGAGCGATATGTCACAGCATAGGATCGACTACACTATACATATTCTTCTCCAAGTTGACTGTGCATATAAAACTTTGTATCCTTGCTCTACCACGGTACACGATCCCTCGATCGCCCTGCACGGCGACGCGAGGGCGACTCCCCTGCACCTGCAACCGCCTCCACCCTGCCTCTTTTCCCACCCGCCGCCGCCAGAGGACGCCGCCGGGCAAAGCCCGAGTGGCTGACGGCGGCGGCGGGGCCCATCTCTTGGGGTCTCTCCTTGCTATGTGGGCAACATGACCTGGTGACGGACGGCGGCGTCCCGGTTAGATGCGCATCTGGGCGTACGACTGCGTGACTCAGCGAGCGGTGTCGGCTGTGGAGGTCAAGGATTGTCTTGCGACGACGCTCTTCGGCCAGACCGGGGAGGTTTCGTGCTTGCGGCCACGACCAGGATGGGGTGGTTGGCCTCGACCAGATCTAACCGTGGCTGGTGGGTGGACGTGTCCGTAATGTCCGGTGGCTGGTGAGGGAGTCCTGGATTAAGGGGTCATCGGGAGGCCGACCTATTTCTTATGGGCCGGACTGTATGAGCCGTTTGCCGGATACTGGATGGATCGAGGATCTTGTCTCCAGGATGGAAGCTTCAAGGATCGTGGCGTGTCCTCCAAGTTTAAAGTAGTGAATAGGCATGTTTATCCCTTCGACGTGTAACCGACCATGTGTAAACTCTAGGTACCCTCGGCGTCTATATAAGCCAGAGGGTTTTAGGTTGTAGGACAACAGAACTCATCTAGGGTTTTAGTCATACGATCTCGTGGTAGATCAACTATGTAACCCTCATACCATCAATATAATCAAGCAGGACGTAGGGTATTATCTCCATAGGAGGGCCCGAACCTGGGTAAAACACTGTCCCCTTCGTCTCCTGTTACCCTCGATTCTAGTCTCACAGCTCGGGACCCCCTACCCGAGATACGCCGGTTTTGACACCGACATTGGTGCTTTCATTGAGAGTTCCGCTATGATCGCCAGAAGGAATCGATGGCTCGCCTTGTTACGAGCGGCGAGATCTGCACCCAGGGGGCTCTCGCCCCGGATCAGATCCTCGCGAGCGGCGACATCTCGTCGCACGCTTACCCGATCGGCCACCCATGCCAGATCAGAAACTCTTCTCCCGATCGTGGAATCAGGTTTGGAACCCTAGAGTTCGTCACTGATTCACTGGGGGAACTCGTCTTGATGGAACCCGTGACTCCCACGGAGGAGCCCGCAGATCCCGACGCCTCGACGCCGAAGACGTCGGGCCCTGCCTCCGATGATGACGTGGAACCCAATTCGATCGTTGTGACCGGATCTACCATGGTTGAACAGAATCCAGGACCGCTCTCGCGCGACTCCGGAACTGCGACGCCACGTACCGACCCCACTCGCTTCAGCGACACGCATCCTACCATCGCCTCGTTTCTCAACGAGTTATTTGATCGGATGGAGACCATGCGTATGGCCGATGACCAGGTCCCGATCTATGATCGGCTCGGGCTTAAACCCGACGGTAGGGAAATTCACATCCCCACGGTCACCCATCTTGTCGCCACCGTCGAGTGTCCGGCCGGGGGCTCGTCCCCCCAGCGACCGGAACTAAAAACGGTTTATATCCCAATCTCCGATCATCAAGACCTCGCCTGCAACCCAGACTCTGGCGTTCGCTCCGGAGACAGTCCGGAATTGGTCCCTGATGTATCACACAGTTCGGAGTCTGTGATTCCGGACTCCCACCGTGGCGTGGAGTCAAATCTTTTCCCACCCGCCTCCCAAGCCGATCACTCAAGCATCGCAGCAGAGCCCAAGTCTTCGGACTTACCGAACATTATACAGTTACCAGGAGAGTCAGTTCATCATTACTGGGCCAGACTCCTCCTCGCGCGACACAAAGTACGGGGCCTTAGTGATCAAGAGATAATGGCAACCTTCGTCCGCAACTGCCATGACAAAGGGATTCTCAATGCCCTGGCGCGGCGGCACATTCGTGACTTCTCCGAGCTGTCAGTTTTGGTACAGAAATATTGTGCCATGCAAAGCGCTTGGCAAGCCGAGCGGCTGTTTTCGGAACCAACGTTTGCCGAATACCCTAGAGGAGACCGGCAAAAGAGGACACCTCCGAAGCGGCCATCCCAACTCGAACCCGCCAAAAAGAGAAACAGGCCCCTTTCAAGGGTCAGCACCGTCCTGGATGGACTACTGGATAAACCTTGCCCTATACACACCGTATTGCTGAACACAGCTCCGACTCACAGCCTTAGAGCTTGTTGGGTCGTCAAGCAGATCGCAAAAATCGGTGAAGCCATTCTTGAGGCACCACCGCCGAACAGGCGCTCTACATCGCCACCAGAATACAATGCCGAAGTCCTGACGATCTATGAAACGTTCCCCTCAAGGAACAGGAGGAAAAGAGCTCTTAAAGAACTCGAGCAGGTATACCATGTGGCAGCAACAAGTGCATGGGCAGATATACCCATTACCTTCGGAGATACTGACCGACCAGCCATTCTTCCCGGTCATTCACCGGCCGCACTAGTCCTGAACCCCATCATTGATGGCTTCAGATTACACAAGGTGCTAACGCATCGAGCATAGCAACACAACTTTCCGGGGAATCATCCCGGGGAAAGAGGCACGCTGTTCAGGACGTATTGTCCTAGACGTAGTGTTCGGCACGCCCGACAACTACCGATCCGAAGAACTCCTCTTCCACATCGTGCCCTTCCCCAGCGGCTACCACGCCCTGTTGGGACGTGACGCCTTCACAAAATTCCAGGCTATACCACATTACGGGTATATGAAACTTAAGATGCCAGGACCAAACGGAGTGATCACAACTGCCAGTGATCCGAATATAGCCCTACGGGCCGAAAACAAAACAGCAGCGCTTGCCCTCGAGGCTCTAGCTGAGACCTTTGCTGCAGAAGAGCTGACCGCACTCCGGTCAACAGTAGACAAGGACGATGTGATCCTCAGTAAGAGGCCCAAACCCACGTCCTTTAAACCGGCAAAGGAAATCGTTAAATTTCAGGTGCACCCGTCGGACCCCAACAAGACAGCGTCTGAAAGATCGTGGATGTCGCCTAGAGGGGGGGTGAATAGGCGCTTTAAAATAATTATGGTTTAGGCTTGAACAAATGCGGAATAAAACTAGCGTTTAATTTGTCAAGCACAAAACCTAAATCGACTAGGCTCACCTATGTGCACCAACAACTTATGCTAAGCAAGATAAACAACTAAGTGATAGCAAGATATATAACAAGAAACAATATGGCTATCACAAAGTAAAGTGCATAAGTAAAGGGCTCGGGTAAGAGATAACCGAGGCACGCGGAGACGACGATGTATCCCGAAGTTCACACCCTTGCGGATGCTAATCTCCGTTAGAGCGGTGTGGAGGCACAATGCTCCCCAACAATGCCACTAGGGCCACCGTATTCTCCTCACGCCCTCGCACAATGCAAGGTGCCGTGATTCCACTAAGGGACCCTTGAGGGCGGTCACCAAACCCGTACAAATGGCAACCCTTGAGGGCGGTCACCGAACCCGTACACTTTGGCAACCCTTGGGGGCGGTCACCGGTACCCGACAAATTGCTCGAGGCGATCTCCATAACCTAATTGGAGACCCCGACGCTTGCCCGGAGCTTTACACCACAACGATTGAGCTCCGAGGCACCACCAAGCCGTCTAGGGCGCCAAGGCACCCAAGAGGAACAAGCTCTAGGGTGCTCAAACACCCAAGAGTAATAAGCTTCTCAACTACTAACTTCCACGTATCACCGTGGAGAACTCAAACCGATGCAACTAATGCAATGGCAAGAACACACGAAGTGCTCAAGTCCCTCTCTCTCAAATCCCACCAAAGCAACAAAAGCTATGGAGGAAAGTGAGAGGAAGAATAAGGAGAACACCAAGAACTCCAAGATCTAGATCCACAAGGTTTCCCTCACATAGAGGAGAAAGTGATTGGTGGAAAGATGGATCTAGATCTCCTCTCTCTATTCCCTCAAGAAGGAGCAAGAATCATTGGAGGGATGGAGAGATAGCAAAGCTCTAGAAGGTCAACAATGGAGGAGAGAGAGCTGCAAGGGGATAAAAGAACCGTTGGGGGCAAGGGGGAAGAAGACCCCCTTTTATAACCCCCCACCAAATCGAACCGTTACCTGTGCTGGACGCACTCAAGCGGTACTACCGCTCCAAGGAGCTGTACTACCGCTTAGAGCGGTACTACCAGCCGAAGCCAGTGAGTACAGCAAGCACAGGAGCGCGGTAGTGCCGCACAAAGCGGTACTACCGCCCCCACAAGCGGTACTACCGCAAAGGTTCGTAGAACAACCCAGAAACGAGGTAGTGGAGCGGTACTGGAGTGGTACTACCGCCGCAAGCGGTACTACCGCCCAACATCCGCTCTACTACCGCTAAGGAAAAATAGGGCACCAGAAGAATTTCAGCAAGCGGTACTGGAAGCGGTAGTAGAAAGCGGAAGTACCGCATAAGCGGTACTACCGTGCTACTACCGCTCACCAAGAATGGGCAACAGAAGAAATTCCCACAAGCGGTACTCGCTGCGGTAGACCACAGCGGTACTACCGTGGTACCGAGCGGTACTACCGCTTGGGTGACAAGAAAACTGCCCAGAGACTGAAACTGCCATAACTTCTGCAAATGAGCTCCGAATTGAGCAAACTCAAGCTTGTTGGATAGATGACGACAAATACTATCCAACAGCGACTGGTTATAATAAGAAGTGGCAGGGGAGATATGCCTAAGATATAGAGATGAGAAACCTCTATGAATGAAGAACCGGCATAAACTCCAACATCGAAAACATCATAGAAAATGCATATATGAACTCCGTTTTCGATGAACTCGAGCTTGTCATGAAGATGACCACAAGCTCAAAAACTCACAAAGAGAAACACCAAACAAGAACCAAGAAAGATGATGCAAGGATGCAATGGTTTGAGCTCTCAACGAACGATACGATTAAGCTACTCACTTGAGAGCCCCCCTTGATAGTACGGCTATCGATCCTATAACCCGGTCTCCCAACTACCACCATGAGACCGGTAAAATAGAAAACCTATCAAGGGCAAACCTTTGCCTTGCGCATAGTCCACTTGAGCTAGATGATGACGATCTTGACCTCCTCAAGTTGGACCACCTTTCTACATTGCGCCGGCTCGATGAAGACTAGTTGATTGCTCCCCCATACTCCACTATGGGTGAGCCACTCTTCGGCACATCTTCACAAGTCCATTGTCACCACAATGGACGGCAAGCTTCAAGCATGTGATCTCTTCGTGATGCTCCACTTGAACTTGCACACCGCAATCTTGATGACGATCACCACTTGATGTCATCCTCCATGGGTTGAATGAGATCTTCCTCTTGACGCAACCCCATGGACACATACCTAACCCCACATAGAACTCTCACGTAGACCATGGGTTAGTACACAAAGTGTAATGGACAATGCTTACCATACCATGAGATCACTTGATCCCACTCGGTACATCTTCTACGCTTTGTGTGTTGATCAACTTGAATCACTCTTCATATTTAGTCTTGATCAACCTTGAATCTTTCCAATTCTCTTCATTAAGATGATGTCTTGAAGGTAGACATGAATGTCCACACAATCTTCTTTTTCAAGACATGCTTGCAATAGGCTCATCTCTTACATGACCAATCTTTGGATAACTCCATGAATAACCCCTTGGTCAACACATATTCTTCTTCAAATCACCTTGAGACCAACAAATGGTCTACAAGCAAAGCCTATGGACAAACCCTTCAAATATAACTCAAGGCAACCATTAGTCCATAGAGATTGTCATCAATTACCAAAACCAAACATGGGGGCAGCACATGTTCTTTCAGCGTCCATCGGAGCTCAGCTCGATCCCGTAGTGGACGAAGCGCTGCGAGCATTCTTACGAGAAAACTAGGACATCTTCGCCTGGCATCCTTCCGATATGCTCGGCATCCCACGGCGGCTGGCAGAACATAGTCTGAACATCATCGCAGGCTTTAAGCCCGTCAAGCAGACTCTGCGCCGCTTTTCCGAGCCCAAACGACAAGCTATGGGTGAAGAATTAGCTAAATTGCTAGAGGCCGGATTCATTCGAGACATTAAGCACCCCGAATGGTTGGCAAACCTGGTGATGGTACCAAAGAAAGACAAATCCTGGCGGCTGTGCGTCGACTTCAAAGACCTTAACAAGGCCTGCCCCAAGGATCATTTCCCCCTACCACGGATAGACCAGATCATCGACGCCACAGCCGGACACGATTCACTGTGTTTCCTCGACGCTTACTCCGGATACCATCAGATCAAAATGAAGGAATCCGACCAAGCTGCAACCGCATTTATCACCCCTTACGGGCCATTCTGCTTCAACACAATGCCTTTCGGGCTAAAGAACGCTGGGGCTACATACCAGCGCATGATCCAGACCTGTCTCGAAAAACAGGTCGGCAAAACAGTCGAGGCATACGTTGACGATGTGGTCATTAAAACCAAACACGTCAGCCATTTGATCGACGATCTAAGGCAAACCTTTGCTAGTCTGCGCGAATACGATATACGACTCAATGCGGAGAAGTGTGTATTCTGAGTTCCCGCTGGTAAACTGCTCGGATTCATCGTTTCCCATAGAGGAATAGAAGCGAATCCGGCCAAGATTCGTGCCTTATCAGAACTTGCAGTTCCCACAGAGCTAAAGCATGTCCAAAGGTTGGCGGGTTGCGTGGCGGCATTAAGTCGCTTTATCTCCCGCCTCGGTGAAAAGGCTTTACCGCTCTATAAATTGTTGAAACGGACCAAGAATTTCGAATGGACCGAAATTTCTCGTTGTAATTTCTGGTTTTCTCCTTGGGCCTCGGCCAATTGAGCCTTTAAGCTCTCAATTTCTTCGGCCTGCTGTTTGTTCTCCTCCTTGAGGCGGTTCTTCTCTTCAAGGTGTCATTGCAAAACACGACAGCCAGCCTCCTGCTGGGACTCGGCATATCGCTGAGATTCTCGGGCTACATCCAAATCTCTTTGTAATTTCCCTATGGATTCAGCTGCTACATAGTACCCTCGCGTCAGCTTGGGAATATACTAAGATTAGCAGAACAGATATACTCACCATGTGCCTCCCGAGTAATGCTCTTCACTTGCTCCAACTCGGCCTTCACAGCTTCGACGTGTGTTCGGCTGGCTTCCAGTTCCTTGGCCAGTTGCTCGCTTTGTTGCTTCGATGCCTGCATTTGCAGTAAAAAAATTACAAGGATCCTTAATTCGGTCGTGCCGACCAATTTAAGGCTCGGGGGCTACTGGGTTTACACAAGTGTTCGGACTTTAATAACCGACTACTCACCTGCAGACTGGACGATATCAATTTCATGGCTTCCCCGAACCCAGCTCGGGCGGCTCCGAGGTGCGCGTCCGCCGTACGCAGAGCACCGAACTCTTGTTCGGAGAAGGCCGGATTACGCAAGGCCTCTCGTCGTCGTCGATGATGCATAGCGCTCCCAACCTCGGATTTGGTAACGGATATGGCGTCACCAGAATCGGCGGGGGCTGGATTGACGGTGGGAACCCCCGTAGCAGGGTCGGCATGAGCGGAAGGCCTTGAATCTTGAGCACCGCCGGGCGTCCTGGTGGCGTCCTCGGCGGAGGACGGCCGAACTCTCTGCCTGAAAATTTTGACAAAGACGTCTCTTGTGAGGCTTTATCAATCATAATGCTAAATTAAACGGTCGAGCGAAATACCTTTGGGATGAGCTCGTAGGCGGACTCGCCCCCGCGACCGGCTCATTTGTCGGAGCCCTGTTGTTTTCCGACCCAGGCACAGCCGCCGCTGCCGATGTATGTCGCGCGGATCTACGACGCTTGGGGGTAGGTGCCGGCGCATTTGGGTCAGTGGAGGATACTTGCCTTTTGTGGGACGAGCTTTTCTTCTTCTTGTTTGTCGCAGGGGAAGGGAAAGACCCAGGGTAATCGGCTATGATAGCCACCTTGGAGCCATCAAGGCCCTCCAGGTAGAAAACCCCGTCTTCGAGCTCGACTGACAGATCTGGGTCCTCGTGGAAGCCCGGATCGTCATCACGGGAATAGTCCTCGGGCTGAGGGGCCGAACAGTTAACTGTCTCGATAAAGCTCCTCCATTCCTGTTCCCATGAAGTTAAAGGCTTCGGTCAAAAAGGGACAAGTCGAGAAACCGAACTATGGCCACGGGGTAGAAAGGCTTACCCATTCGATGGGATTGTGGCTTGAGTATCCCTCCTTTGTCGACCGCCGAATAAAATCTTCTTGCTCCCCTTTGTATAGGTCGGCAAGTGTGGCGGCCAATGCTGTTTGATCGGCAGGGCCCAGTTTTCGGGAGCGAGTAGTGTCGCTTGTCCCGTTGTAACACCACAAGGGGTGTATCCTCTGTTGAAGGGGTTGGACGCACCTGGTGATGGCGGCGGCCATGACGCCAATCATGGTCAGCTTGTGGTGGGCTAGTACCCTCACGCGGGCTGCTAAGCGCTGCACCTCGACGCTGTCCTCTTGGGACAGGCTCTTCGGGCGCCAGTTGTACCTTTTCTTCAAAGGGGCGTCGGAGTATTCGGGCAGACCTCTCCGAGCTGGATCGAAGAGAGGGACGTCTTCGATATAAAACCATTCCGAAGTCCATACTTCGGACTCCTTCGGCGTCCCCACGGGATATCCCGTCCCCGCTATGCGGCATACCTCGACTCCACCGACCTCGAAAATTGTTTTGTCTCGAGTGCGAGGAACAAGGCAGAAGTACTTCCTCCACAACTCGAAGTGCGCCTCGCAACCCAGGAACATCTCACAAAGGGCGACGAAGCCTGAGATGTGCAGAATAGACCCTGGGGTGAGGTGGTGGAGCTGGATTCCATAAAACACCAGTAACCCTCTCAGGAACGGATGAATGGGAAACCCGAGACCCCGCAGGAGAAAGGGCACGAGACATATACGCTCCCCTTTTCGAGGATTGGGGAAGTTCTCCGCGAGGGCCTCGCCGTTGAATGAAGACAAACCGGCGCGGACAACTGTCAGATCCGAGGAGGGAAGGTACCCTTGGGTCTCGAGGTCCCGTAGTCGAAGGAGAGACACGGAGCAGCTTGTCTAGTCCCCGAGACGGGATCCGTAAGGATGCGAAGAGGAACTGGGGGCGCTCGCCATTTTTGGTGGGGACCTTTCGCTGGAAGTTTTTTCCGATGGGAAGAAGAAGATGTGGCTTGGACCACGATTCAGTTTGTTTAAATGGGTGATGCCTCTTTTGTGGGAGGGGTAGTTTTGTAAAAAGCTACTGAACCGCTCGTCTCCCCACGATGCGCGAGGATCAAGAAACGCTATTACTGTGGACCCAGCAATCCCGTGACGTTTGGGATTTCACCGATAACAGGATGGTTGCCGAACAAGAAGGGATGGAGGGACTCGCCTCGCAAGCCGAAGACTTCGACGTACAAGATTATCCGGATATACCTCGGCGTTGGAGGATAGTCCGGGGGCTACTCAGGGAGTCCTGGATTAAGGGGTCCTCGGGAGGCCGACCTATTTCTTATGGGCCGGACTGTATGGGCCGTTTGCCGGATACTGGATGGATCGAGGATCTTGTCTCCAGGATGGAAGCTTCAAGGATCGTGGCGTGTCCTCCAAGTTTAAAGTAGTGAATAGGCATGTTTATCCCTTCGACGTGTAACCGACCATGTGTAAACTCTAGGTACCCTCGGCGTCTATATAAGCCAGAGGGTTTTAGGTTGTAGGACAATAGAACTCATCTAGGGTTTTAGTCATACGATCTCGTGGTACATCAACTCTGTAGCCCTCATACCATCAATATAATCAAGCAGGACATAGGGTATTACCTCCATAGGAGGGCCCGAACCTGGGTAAAACACTGTCCCCTTCGTCTCCTGTTACCCTCGATTCTAGTCTCACAGCTCGGGACCCCCTACCCGAGATCCGCCGGTTTTGACACCGACAGCTGGCTTCCGGCCATGGTCACCGGGTTGCGGATGACACGGTGGTGGGTGCGGCATGTCAGCAATTGTGTGGATCTTTGACGGGTTCTTCTGATCACATCAGGATTCAACCCTTGTCGGGTCCTTGACAAATCTCCTTGGGATCAAGCGATGCGGTGCTTTTGCGTCGTAGTCCCTCTTGAGAGCATCGTTTCTGGAGTTTTCTCCAGTTGAAGGGACCAGCAACGTCGGCGGCGCACGACCTGGTGGCACGGCTGCCGATGAAAATCGTGCCGACTACGGTCATAGCGGACGATGGCGGCGTCTCCGATGTCGTTCCCTTGTCGAGACATCGTCGTTGCAGTTTGCGTCATCATGCTCGGGATGCTTCAGGGGAAACCCTAGATCTGGGTCTCCCGGATCGGATGATGATGGCACTCTCAGTGTCGCTCTCTCTACTGTGGGCATCGTTTTGGAGCAAGTGCTGGCTAGATGGGACAAGAGGAGGAGCGGTGTTACATCTACCTCAACGCCGACGACGGATCCTGGCAGCATGGCGCTGCGGAGTTTCGGTGACAGACGCGTGCGGATGGATACGTGTAGGATGGTGGCATCGACGACAAGCCTGACAAGGTTGGTGCGTCAGTACATGCTACGAAATGGGTCAGCGGAAGACGGTGGCAATGGCCTATGAGAGTGCGTCAGACCGGTGTGTGACCCAGTCCCAGCATTGTGGCTTGGCTGGGACATCCGACTTTAGATGTTTGGCTTTGGTGCGATGTCTGTTTGGTATTTGGCTCGGACATTCGGCACCCTTCATCAAGGGGATAGGAGTAGCGACAGGTGTTGCCAAGTGGTGGCCTCAGAATAATTAATAAAATGGCCGCATGCATCGCCCAGATGCAAAGACCGGGAGTATATCCTCCTTTTTTTTAAAAAAAAATCCTTGCTCTACCCATCAAATATAATGTATGTGGCACCATCGTTGAGTACATTTTCAACTTTTTTTTGGGGGGGGGGGGGGGGGGGGGGGGGGGTAAAGTACATTTTCTACTTGTAGCGTCGCCGTCCGTGATGTTAGGAAAAGTTCTGCACTTTTTTCTCCAAAAGGTCGACACATGCATGATAGGCATGCACAATTTGAACCTTGCACATCTCTTTCATGCAACCCCTGGACTTTCTGAAGAGGCGAGTGGTATGTCAGGATCAAAATTGGAAATTATGGGACGAGGTTTGACATTCATATGTTTGTTTTATATTCTTTTTTCTGCGGGTGACATTCTTGGGTGTAGATAGACGGACTGACGCTGGAATACTCTGGGAAATTTTGCATGTCGTCCCTCGATCGAGTATAGAAAATGCGTACAGCTTAACAAGAGTGACGTGAAGCAAGCTAGCTAGTGACCTAAAATTCTCGAATTTAAGATAATCTATACTCCGAGAAGGTAGGTTTTTCTGGATGAAGTCTTAGAGGTAGGTAATTTCATGGTATATTGATACTGTCAAGCATCCAACAAGATGGCCCAATTAACAGGAGTAGCTGCTACCAACCAAAATCCAGTGATTTGACAAACCATGCTGTGTGTACAAAAGTTATTCTGCAGCAGAAGATTCCCTATAGCAGCTGCCCTTCAAATTTGACCCTGTGCAATTCGACAAACGTCTTGAACGGGGCAGGAATGCACCCCCAACAAAGTCCTGGCCATGGTCGGTGCTTGCCCCACGTCCTATGTACACACTACGTAAATGCACCCCGCGGTCATCCCATTTTTTTGTAACAATTTCTGTGGTACATATTTTCAACAGCGAAGAACATGATTCCTCTTTGAACCTGGTAAATAATTCATGCACAGGACGAGCCGAGTCAATCGACAAGCAGACAATTACACCAAAGCTAGATCAAAAGAGAGGGATTAAAAGAAGACGATAGCTTTGAGTTTTTCACTCTGTTTTCACTTACCGAAAAAGGCTTTCGCCCCGTTTTATATATAAAGCAACGATCGACATACAGAATGCAAACAACCCGACATCACACACACCCAAGACAGATACAAGGGGCTGACGATCAGCAACACTACTCCAAAACACCAGAGCAAACAACTAATAGACAAGAGCATCGCTAAGGTACTAAGGAGCGCTCCAACGAGAACGAGTCGCCGTGCGGAGACGAAGCCGAAACTCGACGACCCAGGAACTCCAAAGCGGTGCTTTCAAGAAAGAAACGACACCGGAGAGCCGCCACCGCCCGATCCACGGAATTGAGGTTTTCACCCGGAGTATCGCGAAGACGCAGGGCTACCGCGATGGAGCCTTCAGGAAGGGAACGACGCATGGACGCCGCCGCCATCGGTTCGATCCGGACCAGACGAGGTTTTCACCTCGGCCACCACCCTCCGCCTCCGCCCGGGGTGCGTCACGACAGGAGAGCGCCGGCCGCACCACCATCAAAGATCGTCGAAGGCCCGCCCCATGCCCGCCCATGCGGCCATGACAACGAGCCTGTCAGCACCCGAGCCGCGAGCTCCGCCCACGAGCTAGCAGCTCCCGCCACCAGGGCGGCCGCCCCGCTTCCAGACACTCACCATGGTTCTCCTTTCTATATCCTCGTCGACATCCACTTGTATACGCCGGGGGTACGTACGTACGTACGCTCTTGACCGGTTCCTGCGCTGCCACGTAGCTTTCGATCCTACACGTACGTGGCCCACCTCCCGCTGAGCGCGCGCGCGCGAGCGCAGATAAGTCAAAGTCAAGAGTCGAGTGGTTTTCAAGAGCAACGTCGCGGTACGCCACCGGAAAACCAAGTCGATCGCGCGAGGTTCCACTTCCATCGCCGGTAGCGCGATCCAGATCCGTCCATCCACGTCGCCTATAAAGCGACCGCGGCCGGCGCCGCTAGAGGGTAGGGTACTGATCGTCGTTCACGCATCGATCCCATAGCTTCTTCCCAGGTTGCGAGATCATGGTGCGCGCGCTCTCGTCTTGCCCCTCGTTCTTCTGCGCTCTGCTGCTGCTCGTAGTGGCCGCGCTGGTCGGGCAGCACCCGGCGGGGCCGCTGCGGGCGGCGACGGCGCAGGCCGTGCCGGCGCCGGTGCCGGTCCGCGTGGGGATGATCCTGGACTGGGCGACCAAGGCGTCGTCGGCGGTGTCGCTGAGGCGGCGGACCGGCATTCAGATGGCGGTGGAGGACTACTACGCGGTGCATCCGGGGTCGGCCGCGCGGGTCGAGCTCCATTTCGGGGACTCCAAAGGGGACGTCGTCGGCGCAGCTTCCGCCGGTAAGCTCCCTTCCTAGTTGCTTCTCTAATTATGGTCTTTGGTTTCATGAATCTATGCATGCTCGTGCGCTACAGTGATAACACTTAATGCGAAGGTAAGCTTGCCGTCTCGACATTATATTAGCTTTCTCGATCACCGGCGGCTGCGCGCATGGGACTGTGCAGTGCGAGTAGTCTCGTCTGTGGCACACGAACCACTATAGATGTTCTGTGGTGCTCTCATCGCACAGCTAGCGGCGCCGTCCCCCCACCCCCAGCTCTAATGGCTGGCGCCGTCGGGCTCGACCACCAGGGCCGGACGTCGCCGGGGACGACGTCCTCGGCGCCGCTTCTGGTGGTAATTAGTTAACCCCTCTCTCTCTCTCTCTCTCTCTCTCTCTCTCGCTTATCACGTACGCCACCATGGCTTCCTTCTCTAATTAAGCTCTTAATCCAAGCTCGTCTCGAGATTAGTACTATCTCTTTTGTCTTGCCTACCCACTGGGGGCTGCAGTCTGCTAGCTCCGCGCGTACGACTGTGCAGCTCCCGCCGTCTGCGGTACACGAGAGCCACTAGCTGTTCTGTGGTGCCGCCGGATGCGGCGCCTCTCACGGCCGCTAACCTTAGAATTGTCGTCTTGCATGGACATCCATCGTGGCCGGCCCTGTCGCCATTTTGTCCGGACAGACAGCTAGCTAGCTCCTCGATCGTCAACACAAGGACGACGACGACGACGCACGGGGATTCGTTCAAATTAACAACCACCACATCTCCATCGAACTGCGTTGGAATCCCAACTAATCCGTCCCACATGGCATAAACCGCCATTTTTTACCGTGACCGGTGGACTCAAAGCGCAGATATTCGCTACTTCTGTCACGGTTTGGTATCGTACGTACGTGCCTGTCAGCCTGTGCGACAAGATTAACTATTCTAGGATGCTTAGGGTCGATCATTGGACACTTGGACTGGTGTGGTCTGGTTAGTCTGCTTGGTCCGCTTCTTCACCGCGTATGCATGCACGTGCTAGCGCGCGATTCGGTCAAGCCACTGCCTCATGTAGTTGTAGTGGTAAGCTCGATTGGTTGGGCACGACAGTCGACAAGGACTGAGATTTTTTTTTTTTAAAGAACGCAGGAGAGCTGCGTATTTCATTAAGAAGGAACGGCTGACAGCCAGACAAGGACTGAGATAGATGCCTCAAATCTTACAATATCCGTTCTGCAACTCATCGCAACCACTCCCCTGTATGCATGGGATCCAAGTTTCAACCGGTGTGACGGGCACCATGTGGACGTACGTGCATCATCCATGTCGGGTCAGCAACGTTGAACGCCCAGTCCAAAATTAGTACTTAATGCTACTCTTGGAAATTCTTACTACGCTATAGTACTTGTTGTAATGGCCAGTCATGCATTCTTCATCATCATCAATTCATCATCGTCGGTCATGTATATGTAGTCCAAGATAGCTAGCTAGCTCGCTAGCATCTGTGTCGTCTATCTCTGGTCTGAGAGACGACTCGCTTTCAAGCTCCTTGTCAAAGTCTCCCGAGAGATGGCCGCTTGTTAATTTGGACCATGAAAGTGACTCCACAGCTTCTAATGGATCTTTCACGACAGGAAAATCGGATGTTCGTTAATTCACGAACCATTGTAGATATGTTCTGTGGCGCAGCAGCTCCAGTCATGTTTGGACAACGAACCACTGTAGATGGTTTGTTAATTTGTTCGATGAAAGTGACTGCCCAGCTTCTACAGATCTTTCGTGGGATCAGAATCGGTTGTTCATTAATTCACACTTACCGAATGCTTACTTTTGTTCCCTCAATTTTCTTTTTTACTTTTGTTCCTAAAAAATGGCTAGGGACGAGGGATAAGTCGACTGACAATTTAATTAGGGTCAATAGATTCATTTCAGTCGTCTGATGCAAAACTAGCGACCATGATTCCTTCTGCAACCTAATGCTACCCACATTCTTCTTCTTCCATCCGCCCCACGTACCACCAACGTACCACCAACCACCACCTCCTGCAGGCGGTGGCGCTTCCGCACTAGCCTCGCCGCCCACCCTCCCTTCAACCGCCGTCCAACGCCCCACCCCCCACCCCATCCCTCTAACCACGGCGATGACCAGTTTTTTCCAGCGAACCTACACCACATCACACACCTAAGATAGATAATGAGGTGTTGTCACCCTAAAATAGACCTAGAGGGCTTCTCCGCCGAGCTCCTTCATTACCTCTGGTTGTTCCTTCACGTGAAATTTGACTGACCCAAATTCTAAATTCAGGCGACTTACAAGTACTAAAGTGGTTTACTTTTGTTTTAAAAAAGATGAATGTCTACTTTTTTTAGAGAAACTAGAAAGAAATGCACTTTTCTGCTCAAAATTGACTCATTTTTCTCGCCTTTTGTTTAGCAAACTACAATATCATTCTTCTCTCCTAGTTTGGGCCCCTTCAAAGTTTCTAATGGCTCAGATTTTTTTAAAGAGTACATGGGCCTAACGCGGCTGGTGTTGTTGTTGTTGCAGCGTTGGACCTGATCAAGAACGCGCAGGTGCAGGTCATCATCGGGCCCAAGACATCAGCGGAGGCAGAGTTCATCGCCCAACTCGGCAGCCGCTCCCACGTCCCCGTGCTCTCCTACTCCGCCACCTCCCCGTCCGTCTCCCCGGCGCAGACGCCCTACTTCGTGCGCACCGCCGCCAACGACTCCTTGCAGGCCACCCCCGTCGCCGCCGTCCTCGCAAGCTTCGGGTGGCGCGCTGCCGTCGTCCTGCATGAGGACTCTCCCTACGGCATCGGCATCCTCCCGGCGCTCGCCGACGCGCTCCAGAACGTCGACAGCGCAGCGATCGTGGAACGCGTGGCCGTGCCGAGCGGCGCGCACGACGACGCCCTCGACGCACTGCTGTACCGCCTCAAGGCGATGGCGACGCGCGTGTTCGTCGTGCACGCCAATTACCGCCTCGCCGCGCGGCTCTTCCGGCGAGCGGAGAAGGCCGACATGATGTCTAAAGGCTACGCATGGGTCACCACAGATGGCGTCGGCGGCTTTGTGGACAGGCTCAGCCCTGAGGACGTCGACGCCATGCAGGGCGTCGTCAGCCTTCGGCCTCACGTGGAGATCACGAGCCAGGTCAAGAACTTCTCGGCGCGGTTCAGGGCGAGGTTCCGGCGAGACAACCCGGCCTCCGACGACGACGCGATCAATGACCCGACCGTGACGAGGCTCTGGTCATACGACACGGCATGGGCGATCGCCATGGCAGCCGAGGCCGCCAGTGTCCCCGGCCCGGCATTTCGGACACCGCAGCATAGCAGGGCACTTACAGACCTGGACCGGCTCGGCGTGTCGACCACCGGAGCAGCGCTTATCAGAGCGGTGCTCAACACAACGTTCGACGGGATGGCTGGCATGTTCAAGCTTGTGGACGGGCAGCTGCAGGTGGCGGCGTACGAGGTCGTGAACATCATCGGGAACGGCGCCAGGACAGTGGGGTTTTGGACGCCGGAGACCGGCATCTTGCGGGACCTGAACGTCGGCGGCGACAAGGTTGAGCGGCAGCTGAAACACATCCTCTGGCCGGGCGAGACACTGTCTAAGCCGAAAGGCTGGACCGTGTCGCAGAACGGGCGGGTGCTCAAGGTCGCCGTGCCGGTGAAGAACGGGTTCAGGCAGTTCGTGGACGTCGTCTGGGAGAAGAACTCGACGACGCCGAAGTTCACTGGGTACTGCATCGACGTGTTCGACGCGGTGATGAAGAACCTGCCCTATCCGGTGAACTACCGGTATGTGCCGTTCGACAGAAGCCCGGATTCCTACGAGAAGCTGGTGGACCAGGTGAGCGGCGGGAAGGCAGACATTGCGGTGGGGGACGTGACGATCACCGCGAGCAGGATGGACGAGGCTGACTTCACCATGCCGTTCACGGAGTCCGGGTGGGCGATGGTGGTGGCGACGCGGCCGGACACGAGCGCCAGCATGTGGATCTTCCTCCAGCCGCTCACGACCAGCCTCTGGGTCGCCAGCCTTGCCTTCTTCTGCTTCACCGGCTTCGTCGTGTGGGTCATCGAGCACCGCATCAACCCGGAGTTCCGGGGCACGCCGTCGCAGCAGTTCGGCCTCATCTTCTACTTCTCCTTCTCCACCCTCGTCTTCGCACACAGTAAGTCCCTTACTGCCATCTTATCATCTCAATTATGAAAAATTTCATGAATGATATCGATCACCTAATCGATCTTGATGTTTTAATTTTCAGAGGAGAAGCTGGAGAGCAACCTGTCGAGGTTCGTGGTGATCATATGGGTGTTCGTGGTGCTGATCCTGACGTCGAGCTACACGGCGAGCCTGACGTCGATGCTGACGGTCCAGCAGCTCCGGCCGACCGTGACCGACGTGAAAGAGCTCCAGAGGCGCGGCCAATACATCGGGTACCAGGAGGGGAGCTTCATCGAGCCCTTCCTCACAAAGATGGGCTTCGACGAGCGGAAGATGAAGAAATACAGCTCGGCGGAGCAGTACGCCGAGGCGCTGTCCAAGGGCTCGGCGAACGGCGGCGTCGACGCGGTGTTCGACGAGATCCCCTACCTGAAGTTGTTCCTCTCGCAGTACTGCGACGGGTACATGCAAGTGGGACCCGTGTACAAGACGGACGGCTTCGGGTTCGTGTTCCCGATGGGGTCGCCCATGACAGGGGACGTGTCGCGGGAGATCCTGAGGCTGGCGGAGGGCGACCATATGGCGCGCATCGAGAAGGCGTGGTTCGGCGAGCCCGGCACGTGCCGGAACGCGCTGGGCGACATCGGCGGCGGCTCGTCGAACCTCAGCTTCCGGAGTTTCGGCGGGCTGTTCCTCATCACCGGCGTCGTCTCCAGCCTCATGCTACTGCTCTACGTCGCCATCTTCGCCTACCGGGAGCGCGATGAACTCCGGGAGGCGGAGGCGAAGGCCGAGGCGGAGGCCCGCTCCGGGAGCGTGTCGGTGCGGAGGCTGCGCGCGTGGCTGCAGCACTATGACAAGAGGGACCTGAAGTCCCCCACCTTCAAGACTTGGAACGACGACTCCGTGAGGAACGGCGGCGACTTCGCGGGCGGGACGCCGAGATGGAACGGCGGCGGCGGCGACGCGAGCCTGACGCCGAGGGCCGGTGCGGAGGAACACGCCATGGGAGGGACGAGCCCGATGAGCGTGTACATCAGCTCGGACATGAACGCTGGCTCTTCGCCGGAGGGGACGCCGGCGTCGGAGATCAGTGAGTCATTCGAGCAGAGGATCGAGGGGGCAGCAGCCTCCGTGGAGACGTGGAGGCCAACTGCCTCTCGACTGCAGTAAAGTTTACTAAGTTCTGAACAATAGAAGTAGAACGCAGTTCCATGAGGAATGCCAGTGTAGGAGTTGCCTTGTCTGGTGGCACTAATTGTAATTTGGCCAGAAAATTGTATGTCCTCTGATTCGGATGAACATTAGGAAATTCAAAGAAAAGAAGTTCACCGATAATATAATTGTACATAGTGGAAGAACATCTTGGCTGTTCATACTCCCCTCGTTGGCATAGATTGGGTTTGTTTAAGACAGATCTAGTTGTGTCTTAAGTATTATACCTTATAAGTGACTCAATTAAACATAAAAGGAAAAAAAAATACATGCATAAATCGTGTTAAATCAATGACATAGAATTTAGATGTGCAATCCTTACGGCACATCTAGATGTGCTTTAGCAGAACCTTAAAAATTATATACCGTGAAAAACCTTCTCAAAATACAAATCCAACAATATACTTTTTTTGGTATACTAGTAAAATGCCCGGATGATGCTCCGGGCTACAGTATAGGTACAAAGTCCTTTTTGACGGTGTCATGTAATAGGGGGCCCTAACCTAGTCGGCTCAGACTCCTCAGATTGGGCCGATGGGTCTTCCTCTTCTCAAGATGGATTTCGGAAACTGCACGATGGAAAGTGATCAGGATGTAAAAGGAGAGGCTAGAAGCGTATACCATCGGCAGGGACGAGTAGGTGTTAATATAGAGAGAAAGATTACATGGGTTAGTTGGGCTATTGGATTGATCTCCAAGCAAACTAAACGTGGGAGGATCTATCTCTAACAGCCCAACATAATTACAACAGGAAACACACGCGCACGTGACATATTGTTTAACACTCCCCCTAAGTCACAACTATCCAAGTTGAGATTGCGCCGAAAAGCCTCCAACTGTCGCACGGAAAGCGGTTTAGTAAAGCCATCTGCAACCTGATCGCCAGTAGGTATAAAACGAATGTTGAGAAGCTTATTTGCTACTCTCTCTCGAACAAAGTGATAGTCAATCTCAATATGCTTTGTTCTAGCATGGAACACCGGATTAGCAGATAAATAAGTAGCTCCAAGATTATCATACCAAAGAGAGATAGACTTTGGATGCGCAACACCCAATTCTGTGAGCAAGTTTTGGACCCAGATAACTTCAGTAGTAGCATTGGCAAGAGCTTTATATTCTGCCTCTGTGCTGGATCGAGATACGGTGGCTTGCTTGCGAGCACTCCAAGATACCAGATTACTGCCAACAAAAACTGCAAAAACTCCGGTAGACCTTTTATCATCAGGACAACCTGCCCAATCTGCATCTGAAAAAGCACTTACTAACATAGAGTCTGAGGCAGCTAGTTTGAGTCCATGACTACATGTTGCTTGAAGATATCGAAGAATCCTTTTCACCGATGTCCAATGTGAACTAGTAGGAGCATGTAAGAACTGATAAACTTTATTACAGAAAAAGCAATGTCTGGTCTAGTCAAAGTCAAATATTGCAATGCTCCTACTACACTTCTGTACTTAGTAGAGTCATCTGCACTAAGTACCTCGCCATCATAAAGTGATAGTTTTTCAGAAGTGGACAATGGTGTTGGGGATGGCTTGCAATCCTTCATACCTACCCTCTTAAGGATATCTTGCACATATTTGCCATGAGTCAAAATAATGCCATTATCCATATGCTTGACCTCAATGCTGAGAAAAAATGAAGGCTGCCTAAGTCCTTGAGAGCAAAGTCCATGCGCAAGTCCCTGAGAAGAGCTTCAACCGCCTTGGAGGATGAGCTTGTGACAATTATATCATCAACATAGATGAGCATAAAAATGATGGTTCCATATTGACAGTAAAAGAATAAAGAGGTGTCTGACTTAGATGGAACAAAACCAAGAGATTGTGATTTAGAGGACAATCGTGAGTACCAAGCCCGAGGTGCTTGTTTCGGTCCATACATTGCTTTATCCAGTTTACAAACATGCCGAGGTGAGCCCAAAATTTCATACCCAGGTGGTTGCCTCATAAAGACTTCCTCTTCCAGAACACCATGTAAAAACTCGTTCTTCACATCTAACTGACGAATACACCAATTTCTGGATACTGCAACTGAGAAAATTATTCTAATAGTAGTAGCTTTGACTACTAGACTGAAAGTATCCTCATAATCAATCCCAGACCTTTGTTTGAAACCTTTGGCCATTAAGCGAGCCTTATACCTGTCAATAGTGCCATCAGACTTTCTTTTGACCTTGTATACCCATTTGCAGTCAGTAATATTGCTCCCTTTGATAGGTGGAACAAGATGCCAGGTTTTGTTCTCCATCAACGCAGTATACTCCTCATCCATTGCCTTCTTCCACTTAGGATCAACAAGGGCTTCTGTTAAGTTTTCTGGTTCACCTGTGGCACAAAAAGAAGCCCAAAGAATACAACCATCTTTACAATCTTTAGGTCGAATAATACCACTTTGTGACCTGGTATGAGCACGAACTGGTGGTGGTGGAGCTGGTCGGAAAAATTTGTTGCTGAAGCCGATTTTCTGTAGAGGACACACCAGAAGTAGTTGGACTAGCAGTCGCATGCAAATCATGTAAAGAAAAATCAACACCAGCAGATTCCAACAAATCAAAGGCTGTCACTTGTGAGGAAACAGCAGGCAAGGAAGATCCGCTCCCCTCCAGGGAACCGGCCGCGCCCCCTCTCGAGAAGCTCCACTTGGCGTACCAGCCGGTACACCAGCCGAAGCGCTGGGAGCGGGCGAACCAGGATGGACGCCTGGCGACCCGACCGCGCGGCGTGGGTGGACGCCAGCTGCAGCGCCCGATCCCGAGGCAGCACCTGGCCCGCCCAGATCAACACCGGGATCAGGGACGGGATCTTCTGTGGCTGCACCAGGCTGGTCCGATCCCTGCATGAAATAATGTGAATTTGCTCGACTTTCTTCGCTGGTTTCTTCTGTTTCCTGCACACTTTCACCAGAATTCGGGTCATAGGTATTATGAGATATAGACATGTGGCCAGTACGGTCTGCTGCTTCCTCATAACCAAGATGGGATAAAGGTAGAAGATGTGATGGAAGGAGAAATATTTCTTTGCGAACTTGAGCGCCGGCATTTGGATGAAGATTAGCAAATGGAAAGACATGCTAATCAAAGACAACATCACGAGAAACATAAACCCGACCAGAGGCAATATCAAGGCACTTGTATCCCTTATGAAGACTACTATAACCCAAAAACGCACATTGCTTGGAACGAAACTCCAACTTATGTTTGTTGAAGGGACGTAAATTGGGCCAAAACGGCACACCCAAAAATGCGAAGAAAATTTTAGTTAGGTGGAGTGCCAAAAGGTTTTTCAAGAGGAGAATGATTTTTGATGACTCGACTAGGAGTTCTATTGATGAGATAAACAACGGTAAGGAATGCCTCATCCCAAAACTTGAGAGGCATAGATGCATGAGCAAGGAGTGAAAGACCAACTTCGACAACGTGTCGATGTTTACGTTCGGCGGAACCATTTTGTTGGTGAGCATAAGGGCAAGAAACATGGTGAATGATGCCAATACGCTCGAAAAAAGAGTTGAGTTTTTGATACTCACCACCCCAATCTGTTTACATGGCAATGATTTTACGATCAAAGAGACGTTCAACATGTTGTTGGAAAAGATGAAATTTCTGAAACACATCAGACTTATGCTTAAGCAAATAGATCCAGGTGAACTTGCTGAAATCATCAATAAAGCTAACATAGAATTTCTGTCTGCCTACAGAAAGAGGCCCAGGGCCCCAAACATCTAAAAAAACGAGCTCTAAAGAAGCTTTAGACTCACTAGTTGAACGAGGATAAGGTAACTGATGGCTTTTAGCCATCTGGTAAGCATCACAAACTAAAAAATGATCTGTCTTATTTGACACTAGAAGACTAAAATTGTGAAGAATTTGTTGGACCGCCGGAAGAGCAGGATGCCCCAAATGCTTGTGCCATCGAGAAGTAGAGGGTTTTATTGCACCAAGCACTTGATTCCTAGGAGCAACTTGTCGACCGGTGACAGGGAATAAACCCTGTCTACTCTTGCCTTGAAGAAGAACCCTCCTTGTTTCCTGATCCTTGACAGAAAAGAATTGAGGATAAAGTTCAACATAAGCATGATTGTCTTCCATGAGTTGATAAGCAGAAAGAAGTTTTTTTGTGGCACTTAGAACATGAAGAATATTATTCGAGTTAAGAGAACCTTGAGGGGTAGCAAGAACCGTATGACCAACATGCATAATATCCATACCTTGACCACTCGCCGTGTGGATTTGCTCCATGCCGGTGTAGTGATCGCGACAGCAAGCTTCTCAAGGTCACCAGTTAGGTGGTCGGTGGCACCGGTGTCAAGGTACCAATTTGTATCAACACAATAGGAGTTGGCAGCGACATTTGCGGATCGATCACCGGTTCCTCCTCCTCCTCCTTGGCCTCCTTGACGCTGAAATTTATTGTTGTAGTCCCGATCGTACCTTTTCTTGCAGGACCATGCTCCATGCCCATCAAGCTTGCAGAGTTGGCACTTGATCACATCGCCCCGACCTTGACGAGGGTCGGTGTTGTTGCTGGGGTTGTTGAAGAAGCAAGGGCCACCACGGCCACCGCCGCGACTGCTGCTGCTCCCGCTAGAGCCGCCACGGCCAAAGCCACCACGGTTGCCCCCTTTGGAGGCCAGATTGGCACTGGCGCCATAGGAGCTTTGGGCGTCGATGCGAGCCTCTACTATAAGTAACAGAGAGAAGAGCTCGTTGAGGCTGACCCCTTGATCTACGTGCATGGAGATGGCGGAGACGAAGGGGTTGTGTCAGCATCAAGACCATCTAGGATGTGCGATACGATCTCATCTTCATCAAGGGGCTTTCCAGCGGCGGCCATCTCATCCGCCAAGCCCTTCATCTTGTTGAAGTAGGCCGCTGCAGTCAAGTCGCCCTTCTGGGTACGACCGATCTGAGAGTGAAGTTGGTCGATCTTCGCCCGAGACTGGGACGAATAGCTCTACAAAATTGCTTTCCAAACACCTTCTTCGGTAACAAAATTATTTACCTGTAGAATCACTTCGCGGGACAGGGTTGCAAGGAGGAAGGTCAAGACCTGCTGGTCCTAGGTGACCCAGATCGCATGCTCTGGGTTCGGTATCTCCTCGACAACCTTCTTGCCAGCGACATCTCTCTCCGTGGACAGAACCTTGGCTGGTTCCTTGATGCTGCCATCAAGGTAGCCGGTCATGCCGGCGGCCCTGATGTGTGGCAGAACTTGAGCTTTCTAGACCAGGAAGTCATCCCTGGTTAGCTTCTCCGTCACGGTGTGGCCGAGGGAAGCGAGGGAAGGAAGCGCCATGGCAGAAGAGCTCGACGACATAGATGTGGTGGGAAGAGTTTGCTCTATATACCATGTAAAAGGAGAGGCTAGAAGCATATACCATCAGCAGGGACGCGTACGTGTTAATATAGAGAGAAAGATTACATGGGTTAGTTGGGCTATTGGATTGATCTCCAAGCAAACTAAACGTGGGAGGATCTATCTCTAACAGCCCAACATAATTACAACAGGAAACACACACACACGTTACATATTGTTTAACACAGGACAGCATTTGCCGAAGGCTTGACGTATACTCCAAGACTTCACCCATCGCCTCTACGCCATGATACCGACCTTGTGACCCTAGAAACCCTACCTGCGTATATATAAGCCATTGGGTTTAGCCCGTCGAGAGGTATCAACGCAACATTATTCACCTAGCCCTAGAGTTAGAACACATCTGACGATCTTGAGGTAGATCAACTCTGTACTTGAGGTTTCTCCATTGATATAAACAAGAGCAGAACGTAGGGTATTACCTCCATCAAGAGGGCCCGAACCTGGGTAAACATCGTCTCCTTGCTCCTGTTACCATCCGTTCTAGATCCACAGCTCGGGACCCCCTACCCCGAGGTTTGTCGGTTTTCACACCGGCACTGGTGCTTTCATTGAGAGTTTCGTTATGAGATCGACAGAAGGATCGATGTCTCATCTGCAAATCAACTGTGACAACGGCAACGGGAACGTTTACGTTCCCGGACAACTTTTTCTGTTCGATAGCACGATCTTCTGCGCCCATTCGACCAGCCATCTGGCCTCCGTCGAGAACTACGCCCCGGATCAGATCGTGCCTTTGAAGGGCTGGAATACACCGCGGACTCCCGCGGAGAACTCATCCTGTCAGACTGGACGTCCGGCCTGGTGGAAGGGTTGCCGGGCACCGAAGGATCAACTCTGGAACCGATCTCTTTCGAGGACGCCGGGCCAGAAACCTCGGTGCCGCCGAAGAACCCCGATGTAGCGAGTCCGGGCGATCTCCCCTCGAACCCCGGCCGGCCCGACCCCTATCTCGGAAGCTGTGTTGGATCTCGAGCCAACCCCAACACTGGATCTAGAATCACTCTTGGGTGCCCTCCACGCTGGAAACACGCCAAGCTATAGACCGGGCACACTTTGAGTCAGCCCCGCTTATAGCCAGGCAATGAACACCGAAGAACTATCTCACCTGAACGAGATGCTCGATCGTATGCAGAGCATGTCCATCTCGACTTCGTTTTACGATAAGATCGGACTTAAAGCCGACGATCGGGAAATTTATGTCCCACCCACCACTCACCTAGTCTCCACGGTCGATGACTTAACCGACGTGCTAGACTACGATGAGGCCACGAACATGGATGAAGATGCCGATAGCCCCACTTAAAACACTTCGCCTCTGGTAAACACTGGCAAGTGGACTGCAACATCCACCTATGATGTCTATATGGTGGATACCCCCAAACTCCTCAAAGAGGTCGGTGCAGACGCCAAAGGGGCAACAACGGGGAACCCAACGGCAATAACACCACCGCCGAGGACTTGGGCTCAAAGGCTATTCACCGGCTAGGTCGTTTAGAAGGCCACGAGAACATGTTCACGGACAGATACATGGACTTGCAAATTAAACGCAAAACGGAAATTATTTTTGCACAAGGGTAAAAGAATACCTCGAAGCTTGTAACGAGAATCTTGAAGACCTCGTGCAATCAGCCCCCCGTGGACCGGAAGCCCTACAGCGCCGCGCCTATCAAAGCACGGTGCTCTTCCTTGAGGGAGGAACCCTTCAAGGTCTCTTCCATCTTCACGGTCCACCCCGTGCTAGCCCGCCCTTGGGCATAAGGTATGGGTGGAAAGACCTCGGACCCAAGCACCTGGGTGCTGGGCGGAGGGGTCTCCGGCCACGACGCTGGAGCCCGGGCGGACTTCGGCTGGGCCGACAATTGGCCCAGTGTTCCCTTGGCGACCTCGGGGATCTTGTCCCCTTGACCCTACGGGACCGATGCATCAGCCTTAGTCATGACGATCGACCCCTCGGCCCCCGTTGTGCCAACCTGGGGAGCCGGAGTAGAAGTTGCCTCCCCCCAGCCCATCATGAGCTAGCGGACAAGAGGAGGGGTCCGTAGTCCTGCTGGGGGATGGCAACCCGCTTGAAGAGTCGCTTGGGCGCACCTTCGAAAGACTGCGGAAAGATGCTCGGATGAGCTCACTCCTACTAAAATATAGATTTGATGAAACACGGAACATGTACAATAGTGACGTACCCTCGAGGTGCGGTTTCTTCCTCCACATAACAAGGGGATCATCTTTGGACTCGTCGAAGAGCACGACCTTCTCCGGCGGCTTGCCGGCAGCTCCGACCGAGGATCCCATCAACCTCTTCTGGCTCTTGGGCCGCGCTCCGGCTTCAGCGTCCTCTGACACCGCCCTCTTCCCTTTAAGGGAAGGGTCATCCTCCCCTGCATCTTTGTGGGAGGCGGAGGCGTGGGTCTCCTAGGACCGGGTAACCGAGGTCTCCCGATTTTGAAGACCCGCCCTGCCCCTCTGAGACTTCGGCCCCTTGGGGAACACCACGTGCGTCTCCTTGACTAGGAGCGTCGTGAGCAGAGGGGTTCTTGGCTCCTCTGACAGTGGGGCCGGGCACTGAATTTTTGCATCTTAGCCGACCATTTCTGCACATACCAAGCAAGACGATTCATCAAAATATGTCTCACCATGCGGAGAAAAAAGAATAAAAACTTGTGTATTAGAACACTTACTGGCGGGGCTTCATAGCAAGCCACGAAACCGAGGTCTTGCTTATCACGCCCAAGATGCGATCCTATCCTTATTTTGGCTCGAGGGCCTCGACAGGGATAGAAGCGCATCTCGTCGTGTTGCAAGAATGGATATCATTACAAGTACATGTACTGAAGAGAAGAGTATACAAGAGGTTGGCTTACACTCGCCACAAGCTACAACAATATCACATCAATACAACAGCATCTCCAAACATCATAGAGAAGAGCAGGGTCCGACTACGAACGAAAACAAACGATAAAATGACATCCACCCTTGCTATCCCATGCTGCCGTCCTGGAACCCATCCTAGATCGATGAAGAAGAAGAAAAAGAACTCCAAATCAAACAAGCATCGCGCTCACGTCAAATCGCATTACCTGTACCTGCAACTGTTGTTGTAGTAATCTGTGAGCCACGGGGACTCAGCAATCTCATTTCCAAGGGAATCAAGACTAGCAAAGCTTAATGGGTGAGGTATGGTTAAGTGGTGAGGCTGCAGCAAGCACTAAGCATATATTTGAGTGGCTAACTTACGAGTACAAGAATTAAATTGGGTGGCCTACGCATAAATGGACGTGAACTAGAAATGATCACTAAGTGATCCTGAACACCTACCTACGGTCAAACATAACCCCACCGTGTTCTCTTTCGGAGCAGGCCTCACGAGAAGAGACGGTCAAGGTTACGCACACGGTTGGTGTATTTTATTTGAGTTTACTTCAAGTTTGCTATGACCGGATGTTAAACAAAGTTTCCAAGTTGCCACATAATCGCGGGCACGGCTTTCCGAAAGATTTAACCCTACAGGGGTGCTCCAACTAGTCCATCACAAACTACCACAAGCTGCGTTGGAATTCCTCAATCGCGGAATCACCCGTAGTATTCGCGGAATCCCGATGGAAAATCTCAACATCAAGATAGCCTGAAGTGTCGTCGAAATCTCACGCACAAGACGTTCGAAAAGGTAAAACAAATCCAGCAAGGCCGCCCGACGTGCCGACAATCCAGATAGGAGCCGCGTATCTCGTTCTCAGGGCACAACCGGATGAGCGACGCGTACAGTGGCCTGATAGAAATCACCCGAGTTACCCCGGGTTGGCCTCGCACAGTGCTCTATTTTGGACCAGCACCAACAGCACTGCCCCCCCTGTATTATATTCAATTAATCCGCGGGTAGCGCTAACTCCCTATGCATTAAGAAAGGTCTTCAGTATTATTATGTTGGGCAAATATAGTATCAAAGTTGGGCTTTGCCAGAAAAGTTTGTTCGATCTTGTTTAACTACTCAACAATATTAAATGTTGTTAACCATGGCAAGAGGTGAAGCATAAGTAAACTAGACATCTAGGCATATTAAATGAGGCCGGTAACAACATATAGCATTTCCAAAACGTCCTCATATTCATATTATGAATTTGGTCCAGATCTATATTAAACACATTTTAGGGTTGTTAAACAGCAAAATAAAGTGCACCGAGTTATTCTACACATTTTTCTAAGCAAGTTACATATATAAAATATTTGCATCGGAGCTACGGATTTAAAGTTATTAAACAAAACATTTTGGCCTGGCGTTTACACAAATTAATGCAAACATCAGGTTTAAACATTTTAAACATGCATGAAAGTTGGAAATTATTCAACTACACAAAATTCTAGTCATTTTTCATATAGGGCATGATTTATTTCGATGCATGAATAATTAATTGTTAACATTTTGAAAAACATGACATTTACAGAAAATAAATGAAAACAACAAGATAAACATTTTAAACACATGTGAGAGTTGGATATTATGAATCTACACGAAAATCTGAACATTTTTCATATATAAAGTTTTTAAATTTGATGCATGGTTAAAAAGTTATTATATGCATGAAGTGCAAGGGTTTTCTATAAAACTGTCAAGCCCCTAGTTAATTACGAAATTCGCAACAGAGAAAAAAACACTACGGGCCGAATCGGTGAGCGCTAGATACTAAAATGTTGGGGAACGTTGCATGGGAAACAAAAATTTTCCTACGCACACACAAGATCTATCCATGGTGATGAGCATCTACGAGAGGAAGAGTGAATCTACATACCCTTGTAGATCGCTAAGCGGAAGCGTTTAAGAAACGCGGTTGATGTAGTCGAACGTCTCCGCGATCCAAATCGCAAGTCGTCCCTCGATCCGATCACGAACTAGTGCCGAACGGACGGCACCTCCGCGTTCAACACACGTACGGCTTGATGACGCCTTCACCTCCTCGATCCAGCGAGCGATGATGAAGTAGTGGTTGAGTTCCAGCAGCACGACGGCGTGGTGATGGTGGTGAGGAACAATCTCTGCAGGGCTTCGCCAAGCACTACGGAGATTATGACGGAGGAACTAGAGGGTTAGGGTTGCCGCACACGGCTTGGGGAAATCTTGATGTATCCCGTGTGCTAGCCCTGCCCCTCTATTTATATGTTGAGCCTTGGGGTCTAAACTTGGAGTAAAAGTCTCTTCCAAGTCGGTTTTGCCCGCACAAGGTCGGTTTGGCCCGCAGGAAAAGAGTCCAACTCGGATCCCTGCCGAACCGCGCACAGCCGCGCACAAGCGGTAGTACCGCTCACAAGCGGTAGTACCGCTTGGGCGGTAGTACCGCTTCACACAAGCGGTAGTACCGCTCGGGCGGTAGTACCGCTTCACACAAGCGGTAGTACCGCTTACGCGGCAGCAAAACTACTTTTTGCACTTTCCAATACCTTGTGGGCTTTTATCCCTTGGCCCATATAAAGTGTTGTTGCACCCGAACACTTCGGTAAACATCCGGAACCCCTTCCGGTGAACTCCGGAACTCTTCCGGAGATCAAAACACTATTATCACATATATCAATCTTTACCTCCGGACTATTCCGGAGATCCTCGTCATGTCCGGGATCTTATCCGGGACTCCGAACAACCTTCGGTCACCAACATAATAACTCAACTATACTAATCGTCACCAAACGTTAAGTGTGTAGACCCTGCGGGTTCGAGAACTATGTAGACATGACCGAGACACCTCTACGGCCAATAACCAATAGCGGGACCTGGATGCCCATATTGGCTCCTACATATTCTACGAAGATCTTTTATCGGTCGAACCTCTATGTCAAGGATTCAGTTAATCCCGTATGCTGTTCCCTTTGTTCTTCGGTATGTTACTTGCCCGAGATTCGATCGTCGGTATCACTATACCTAGTTCAATCTCGTTACCGGCAAGTCTCTTTACTCGTTCCGTAATACAAGATCTCGTGGCTAACACTTTAGTCACATTGCTTGCAAGGCTCATTGTGATGTTGTATTACCGAGTGGGCCCTGAGATACCTCTCCGTCATACGGAGTAACAAATCCCAGTCTTGATCCATGCCAACCCAACAGACACCCTCGAAGATACCTGTAGAGCACCTTTATAGTCACCCAGTTACGTTGCGACGTTTGATACACACAAGGTATTCCTCCGGTGTCAGTGAGTTGCATGATCTCATGGTCAAAGGAACAGATACTTGACATGCAGAAAACAATAGCAATAAACTGACACGATCAAATGCTACGTTTACAGTTTGGGTCTTGTCCATCACATCATTCTCCTAATGATGTGATCCCGTTATCAAATGACATCTCATGTCAATGGCCAGGAAACCTTAACCATCTTTGATCAACGAGCTAGTCAACTAGAGGCTTACTAGGGACACAGTGTTGTCTATGTACCCACACATGTATTTGAGTTTCCAATCAATACAATTATAGCATGGATAATAAACGATTATCATTAACAAGGAAATATAATAATAACCAATTTATTATTGCCTCTAGGGCATATTTCCAACAGTCTCCCACTTGCACTAGAGTCAATAATCTAGTTCACATCACTATGTGATTTACATTGTAATGAATCGAACACCCATGCAGTTCTGGTGTTGTTCATGTTTAGCCCTTGGAAGAGGTTTAGTCATCGGATCTGCAACATTCAGATCCGTGCGTACTTTGCAAATATTTATGTCGTCCTCCTTGATGTAATCGCGGATGGAATTGAAACGTCACTTTATGTGTCTGGTCCTCTTGTGAAATCTTGGTTCCTTGGCTAGAGCAATGGCACCAGTATTATCACAAAACAGAGTCATTGGGTTAAGTGCACTTGGCACTACTCCAAGATCTGTCATGAACTCCTTCATCCAGACACTTTCCTTCGCCGCCTCCGAGGCAGCGATGTACTCCGCTTCACATGTAGAATCTGCTACCACGCTTTGCTTGGAACTGCACCAGCTAACCGCACCCCCATTAAGAATAAATACGTATCCGGTTTGCGACTTAGAGTCATCCGGATCAGTGTCAAAGCTTGCATCGACGTAACCCTTTACGACGAGCTCTTGATCACCTCCATAAACGAGAAACATGTCCTTAGTCCTTTTCAGGTACTTCAGGATATTCTTGACCGCCGTCCAGTGTTCCATTCCTGGATCACTTTGAAACCTTCCGACCATACTTATGGCAAGGCTGACATCGGGTCTTGTGCACAGCATTGCATACATGATAGAGCCTATGGCCGAAGCATAGGGGATGACACTCATCTTTTCTCTATCTTCTGCAGTCACTGGGCATTGAGTCTTACTCAACTTCACACCTTGCAATACAGGCAAGAACCCCTTCTTGGACTGATCCATTTTGAACTTCTTCAAAACTTTGTCAAGGTATGTGCTTTGTGAAAGTCCTATTAAGCGTCTCGATCTATCTCTATAGATCTTGATGCCTAATATGAAAGCAGCTTCTCCTAGGTCCTTCATTAAAAAACTCTTGTTCAAATATTCCTTTACGCTTTCCAGCATTTCTATATTGTTTCCAATCAGTAATATGTCATCCACATATAATATTAGAAACGCTATAGAGCTCCCACTCACTTTCTTGTAAATACAAGCTTCTCCGTAAACTTGTATAAACTCGAACGCTTTGATCACTTCATCAAAGCGAAGATTCCAACTCCGAGATGCTTGCACCAGTCCATAAATGGATCGCTGGAGTTTGCAAACTTTGTCAGCATTCTCTGGATCGACAAAACCTTCTGGTTGCATCATATACAACTCTTCCTTAAGGTAACCGTTAAGGAACGCTGTTTTGACATCCATCTGCCAAATTTCATAATCGAAAAAGGCAGCTATTGCTAACATGATTCTGACGGACTTAAGCATCGCTACGGGTGAGAAGGTCTCATCGTAGTCAACTCCTTGAACTTGTGAAAAACCCTTTGCCACAAGTCGAGCTTTATAGACGGTGACATTACCGTCCGCGTCCGTCTTCCTCTTAAAGATCCATTTGTTCTGAATGGCCTTACGCCCTTCAGGTAATACTTCCAAAGTCCATACTTTGTTTTCATACATGGATCCCATCTCGGATTTCATGGCCTCTAACCACTTCTCGGAATCCGGGCCCATCATCGCTTCTCCATAGCTCGTAGGTTCATCGTTGTCTAACAACATGACCTCTAAGACAGGGTTGCCGTACCACTCGGGAGCAGTACGCGTCCTTGTCGACCTACGAGGTTCAATAGCAACTTGATCCAAAGCTTCATGATCATCATCATTAACTTCCTCTTCAGCTAATGTAGGCTCCACAGAAACAACTTTCTGCGCTGCGCTACTCTCAGGTTGAAGTAAAGGTTCAATAACCTCATCAAGTTCTATCTTCCTCCCACTCAATTCTTTCGAGAGAAACTCTTTCTCAAGAAATGTTCCGTTTTTAGCGACAAACACTTTGCCTTCGGATCTGAGATAGAAGGTATACCCAACTGTCTCTTTTGGCTATCCTATGAAGACGCATTTCTCCGCTTTGGGTTCCAGCTTTTCAGGCTGAAACTTTTTGACATAAGCATCACATCCCCAAACTTTAAGAAACGACAGCTTTGGCTTCTTGCCAAACCAAAGTTCATATGGCGTCGTCTCAACGGATTTCGATGGTGCCCTATTTAAAGTGAATGCAGCTGTCTCTAATGCATAACCCCAAAACGATAGTGGCAAATCGGCAAGAGACATCATAGATCGCACCATATCTAATAAGGTTCGATTACGACGTTCGGACACACCATTACGCTGTGGTGTTCCAGGCGGTGTCAATTGTGAAACAATTCCACACTGTCTTAAGTGACTGCCAAACTCATAACTCAGATATTCTCCTCCTCGATCAGATCGTAGGAATTTAATCTTCTTGTTACGATGATTCTCAACTTCACTCTGAAATTGTTTGAACTTTTCAAATGTTTCAGACTTGTGTTTCATTAAGTAAATATACCCATATCTACTTAAGTCATCAGTGAAGGTGAGAAAGTAACGATAACCACCGCGCGCCTCAATGCTCATTGGACCGCACACATCAGTATGTATGATTTCCAATAAGTCACTTGCCCGTTCCATTGTTCCAGAGAACGGAGTTTTAGTCATCTTGCCCATGAGGCATGGCTCACATGTGTCAAGTGATTCAAAATCAAGTGACTCCAAAAGTCCATCAGCATGGAGCTTCCTCATGCGTTTTACGCCAATATGACCTAAACGGCAGTGCCACAAGAAAGTGGTATTATCATTATCAATTTTACATCTTTTGGCATCAATGTTATGAACATGTGTATCATTACTATCGAGATTCAATAAGAATAAACCCCTCACATTGGGTGCATGACCATAAAAGATATTACTCATATAAATAGAACAACCATTATTCTCTGATTTAAATGAGTAACCGTCTCGCAATAAACAAGATCCAGATATAATGTTCATGCTTAACGCAGGCACCAAATAACACTTATTTAGGTTCATCACTAATCCCGACGGTAATCGAAGAGCGAGCGTGCCGACGGCGATCACATCAACCTTGGAACCATTTCCCACGCGCATCGTCACTTCGTCCTTTGCCAGCCTCCGTCTATTCCGCAGTTCCTGTTTTGAGTTGCAAATATGAGCAACCGCACCGGTATCAAATACCCAGGCACTACAACGAGAGTTGGTAAGGTACACATCAATAACATGTATATCATATATACCTTGTTTGTTGTTGGCCGCCTTCTTGTCAGCCAAATACTTGGGGCAGTTCCGCTTCCAGTGTCCAGTTCCCTTGCAATGAAAACACTCAGTTTCTGGTTTGGGTCCAGCCTTGGGTTTCTTCACGAGAGGAGCAACTGCTTTGCCACTCTTCTTAGAGTTACCCTTCTTACCCTTGCCATTTTTCTTGAAACTAGTGGTTTTATTGACCATCAACACTTGATGCTCCTTCTGAATTTCAGACTCGGCGACTTTCAGCATCGCAAACAGCTCGGCGACTGACTTGTTCATCCCGTGCATGTTATAGTTCAACACGAAGCTCTTGTAGCTAGGCGGCAATGATTGAAGAACTCTGTCAGTGATAGCCTCTGGCGGAAGGGGCATCCCTAACTCAGCCAGACGGGTGGAGTACCCAGACATTCTGAGCACGTGATCACTGATAGACCCGTTCTCCTCCATCTTGCAAGCATAGAACTTATCGGAGATCTCATATCTCTCGATCCGGGCATTCTTCTGAAAGATAAACTTCAACTCCTGGAACATCTCATATGCTCCATGACGTTCAAAACGTCTTTGAAGTCCCGGTTCTAAGCCATACAACATTGCACATTGAACTATTGAGTAATCATCAGAACGAGCCTGCCAGGCGTTCACAACGTCTAGAGACTCAACTGGAGCAGGTGGATCACCAAGCGGTGCATCAAGGACATAAGCCTTCTGGGAAGCCGTAAGGATAATCCTTAGATTACGGGCCCAGTCCACAAAGTTACTTCCATCATCTTTCAACTTAGCTTTCTCTAGGAACGCATTAAAATTCAGGGGTGCTACTGCGCGAGCCATGATCTACAACATAAATATAGCAAAGACAACTTAGACTATTGTTCTAGATAATGAGTTTAGTTAATCATATTACTTAAAAACTCCCACTCAAATTGACATCCCTCCGATCATTCGAGTGTAACATGATCCAAATCCACCAACTCAAGTCCGATCATCACGTGAGTTGAGGTGGTTTCAATGGTGAACATCTTCATGTTGATCATATCTACTATATGACTCATGTTCGACCTTTCGGTCTCTTGTGTTCCGAGGCCATGTCTGTACATGCTAGGCTCGTCAAGTTTAACCCGAGTGTTCCGCACGTGCAACATGGCTTGCACCCGTTGTATGCGAACGTAGAGTCTATCACACCCGATCATCACGGCGTGTCTCGAAACGACGAACTTTCGCAACGGTGCACACTTGGGGAGAACACAATTTATCTTGAAATTTAAGTGAGGGATCACCTTATAATGCTACCGTCGTCCTAAGCAAAATAAGATGCATAAAAGGATTAATATCACATGCAAATCATAAGTGACATGATATGGCCATGAACTTGTGCTTTTGATCTCCATCTCCAAAGCACCGGCATGATCTCCATCGTCACCGGCATGACACCATGATCTCCATCATCTTGATCTCCATCAACGTGTCGCCATAAGGTTGTCGCGCCGACTGTTGCTTCCACGACTATTGCTAACGTTTAGCGATAAAGTAAAGCATTACATAGCGCTTAATGATTGACACGCAGGTCATACAATAATTAAAGACAACTCTATGGCTCCTGCCAGTTGCCGTACTCATCGACATGCAAGTCGTGATATTCTATACAACACATGATCATCTCATACATCACATATATCTCATCATGTAATTGGCCATATCATATCACATCATACCCTGCAAAAACAAGTTAGACGTCCTCTAATTGTTGTTGCAAATTTTACGTGGCTGCTACGGGTTTGCAAGAACCGTTCTTACCTACGCAAAACCACAACGTGGTGTAGTGATTGCTTTTTGATCTTCTAAAAGAACCCTCTTCATTGAAATCGATTCAACTAAAGTGAGAGAGACAGACACCCGCTAGCCATCTTTATGCAACGAAGTTACATGTCAGTTGAAGGAACCTGTCTCGCGTAAGTGTACGCGTAATGTCGGTCCGGGCCGCTTCATCTCACAGTACCGCCGAATCAAATATCAACTAGTAACGGCAAGCAATATGTATACACCCACGCCCACAACTCGTTTGTGTTCTACTCGAGATCTCATCTACGCATAGACCTAGCTCAGATGCCACTGTTGGGGAACGTTGCATGGGAAACAAAAATTTTCCTACGCACACACAAGATCTATCCATGGTGATGAGCATCTACGAGAGGAAGAGTGAATCTACATACCCTTGTAGATCGCTAAGCGGAAGCGTTTAAGAAACGCGGTTGATGTAGTCGAACGTCTCCGCGATCCAAATCGCAAGTCGTCCCTCGATCCGATCACGAACTAGTGCCGAACGGACGGCACCTCCGCGTTCAACACACGTACGGCTTGATGACGCCTTCACCTCCTCGATCCAGCGAGCGATGATGAAGTAGTGGTTGAGTTCCAGCAGCACGACGGCGTGGTGATGGTGGTGAGGAACAATCTCTGCAGGGCTTCGCCAAGCACTACGGAGATTATGACGGAGGAACTAGAGGGTTAGGGTTGCCGCACACGGCTTGGGGAAATCTTGATGTATCCCGTGTGCTAGCCCTGCCCCTCTATTTATATGTTGAGCCTTGGGGTCTAAACTTGGAGTAAAAGTCTCTTCCAAGTCGGTTTTGCCCGCACAAGGTCGGTTTGGCCCGCAGGAAAAGAGTCCAACTCGGATCCCTGCCGAACCGCGCACAGCCGCGCACAAGCGGTAGTACCGCTCACAAGCGGTAGTACCGCTTGGGCGGTAGTACCGCTTCACACAAGCGGTAGTACCGCTCGGGCGGTAGTACCGCTTCACACAAGCGGTAGTACCGCTTACGCGGCAGCAAAACTACTTTTTGCACTTTCCAATACCTTGTGGGCTTTTATCCCTTGGCCCATATAAAGTGTTGTTGCACCCGAACACTTCGGTAAACATCCGGAACCCCTTCCGGTGAACTCCGGAACTCTTCCGGAGATCAAAACACTATTATCACATATATCAATCTTTACCTCCGGACTATTCCGGAGATCCTCGTCATGTCCGGGATCTTATCCGGGACTCCGAACAACCTTCGGTCACCAACATAATAACTCAACTATACTAATCGTCACCAAACGTTAAGTGTGTAGACCCTGCAGGTTCGAGAACTATGTAGACATGACCGAGACACCTCTACGGCCAATAACCAATAGCGGGACCTGGATGCCCATATTGGCTCCTACATATTCTACGAAGATCTTTTATCGGTCGAACCTCTATGTCAAGGATTCAGTTAATCCCGTATGTTGTTCCCTTTGTTCTTCGGTATGTTACTTGCCCGAGATTCGATCGTCGGTATCACTATACCTAGTTCAATCTCGTTACCGGCAAGTCTCTTTACTCGTTCCGTAATACAAGATCTCGTGGCTAACACTTTAGTCACATTGCTTGCAAGGCTCATTGTGATGTTGTATTACCGAGTGGGCCCTGAGATACCTCTCCGTCATACGGAGTAACAAATCCCAGTCTTGATCCATGCCAACCCAACAGACACCCTCGAAGATACCTGTAGAGCACCTTTATAGTCACCCAGTTACGTTGCGACGTTTGATACACACAAGGTATTCCTCCGGTGTCAGTGAGTTGCATGATCTCATGGTCAAAGGAACAGATACTTGACATGCAGAAAACAATAGCAATAAACTGACACGATCAAATGCTACGTTTACAGTTTGGGTCTTGTCCATCACATCATTCTCCTAATGATGTGATCCCGTTATCAAATGACATCTCATGTCAATGGCCAGGAAACCTTAACCATCTTTGATCAACGAGCTAGTCAACTAGAGGCTTACTAGGGACACAGTGTTGTCTATGTACCCACACATGTATTTGAGTTTCCAATCAATACAATTATAGCATGGATAATAAACGATTATCATTAACAAGGAAATATAATAATAACCAATTTATTATTGCCTCTAGGGCATATTTCCAACATAAAATGCGCCGAGGTGGGATATAGCAAGCGCTCACCACAGTGGGCTTGAGCTGGCTGGGCCGGAAGCAGAGGCGCGCTGGGCCTTAGCGCTTGGGCGACCCACGCGGCAATCGTGCGGGTCAACGCAGTCGAACGAGGCGGGCGCTGGTCGTCGTCCTCCCAGAATAGAGGACCAGTGGCACCGGCTTGGGTTGGCGGCGGCGCAAGATCCGACCGGCGAGGGCTAGGCGGACCAGATCCAGTGCGGGGACGGGCGGATCCGTGCTACTGGAGTTCATTCCCGGCGACGAGGGACCTTGGGGGCATGGACGGGAAGCTCCATGGCGGCGGCTCCATTGATGTTCCCGGACATGACTGAAGAGGTTAGGGAGAGAGATAGAGCGCAGGGAACGAGATGGGAGGAGGAGGAGGGCTGCGGCGCGACGGCCTTGCCTGAACGGTAGCGGGTCACCGGCGGCGGTGGGACGGCATGCGCGGGGTCCACGATCGAGGCGCTCGGGCACCATGGGAGCTACGAGACATCTCGGGCGGTGGCGGCACAGCTTCGGGCATGGGGCGGCGGCCATGGCCGCTGCTCCTGGATAGGGGAGAGAAGAGAGGGGGGTTAGAGCGAGAGAGAAGAAGGGGGAGAAGAGGGCGCGGGGGCACCGGCCTGGTGGAGGGCTCCGACGAGGTCGGCCGGCGCAAGGAGCTCGCGGGCGCTCCCGATCTGGAGCTTGGGGACGAGGGGCATGCACTGGTGGTGGCCGGACATGTCCAGGTTATCCGCGGACAATGTCCGGGTGGGTTTTTCTGTGAATTTGGGCCCTTAGATCAAGATCTAAGGGTTCATATTTGAGGGGCTAGCTAGAGTTGAGAGAATTGGAGGAGGTGGAGCTAGCAGGTGGGGTTTTTGAGGGGGGTGGCTGCAAAATTAGCTAGGGGGAAACCCTAGAGAGTGAGAGGGGCTCTATACATGGGGGTCTTATATAGGGAAGGCACTATGGTGGGTTGGATGTCGTCCGTCTGATCGTGATCCGACGGCCACGGACGGAGGGGGCAAGCTAGTGGGCTCTGTGGGCTGTGTAGAGGCATTGGGCTGAGATGAGAGAGAGGTGGTGCGGCCCGACACAAGATTTTTAAAACTGAGAAACGTCCGATAAATAACCCGATGACGTGCCGCTACGGTCGACCGTTCGGGTATCAAACGACCTCCGATTGCGACAAAATTTGGCAGGCGGTCTATCTACAATATAACAAGACCGCACGCCAAGTTTTGACCCAATCCGATAAAGTTTTATACCCACTTTAAAAAACAATAATTTGCAGTGCCGCGGGCGCGTGTGTGTGTGGTTGGTCTCGAAACAGTCAACGACGAGAACGGGGAGAACCGGCAACTAATAACGGATGCAAGTTTTGAAAATGATGACAATGAAGTGCCGATGAAATGCAGATGATGCGAATGATGCGACAACCAACAAATCACACACGATGACAATGGAATAAAAGGGGAATCTTCTGCAGCGTCGGTCTCGAGCTGTTACGTTGCCCCTCCTTGGGGATCTTGTCCTTGGCCAGCTTGAGTAGCTGCGTCCACATGCTGGCCAAGTTGGTGTGGAAAAAGTGGAGGACAGGCCCTGCATCCTCGGATTTGTACTACCATAGCGGGGTAGTCCGGAGTTGGAGTGGGAGGATCCCGCAGTTGAGCATGACGTTGACAACGTCGGGGAGCTCGAGGTCCTTCTCGGTGGACCACCACTTGATCTTGTGGATCAGTGCCTCCATCTTTTTGGAGTCCCCCCAGACGACGCCCTTCTCCACCCAGGACTTGAGCTTCCTTGGGGGCCCGGCCGAAAAGTCTGGGACTTTGGTTTGGCTGGGGGCGAGCGGCTTAGTGATGTAAAACCACTCGCACTGCCACCCCTTCACCATCTCGATGAAGGTGCCCTTGAACCAGTCAGCATTTTGGTTCTTGCTGACCATGGTCCCTCCACACTCTGCCAGATCGGTTTAACCCTAAGGTCTTCAACCAAAGGCCGAAGTGCGGCTCACAGCGGAGAAAGGCCTCGCAGACCGTGATGAAGGAGGCGAGGTGGAGGATAGAGTTCAGGGCCATGTGATGGAAATCAAGCCTGTAATAGAACATCATCACGTGCACGAATGGGTGTAGCGGGAACCCCAGGCCTCAGATGAGGTGGGGAACGAAGACTACCTGCTCCCCTGAGTTGGGAACAGGCACTCGCTAGTTGGCATGAGGAGCGCGGGCACCGACGTTGGCGAAGAGGTATCCCGTAGCACGCAGCTCGAGGATGGTGCCATCCATCACAGAGGAACCACCCCAATGCCCTTTGAGGGTATCAGCCACAGCTAGATGTGGGAGTGTGGATTTGCTAAACAGAGGGGTGCGAGATTGGATCCGGGCGCTGGAGCTAGGCGAATCAACAGGCGGGGGAAATGAGAGTGTGGTTGCTTGCACTATTCTCTTTTTACTCTTATAGACTGTTGAAAGGCCAAGAGTCCCCCTTATCGCGCCGATAAAAAAGCCCCTCCCGCAAAATATGTCATTGTGCATATGGGGGTAAACAAAATCTTGACGGTGTCCCTAATAAAACGGGTACGGTCTCCACCTTGATGGGACGCGCCAGTAAAAAGGCTGCCTCGAGATCCGATTTGGGGTAGGCAGTAACTGCCTGACCTATCATGGGGTGCGTCGCTTCGATAAAGTTGTTAGGCTTGGTGGCACTATTCACACGTACGTGGTCGGCCTTTGAGGCTAAGTTACCCGGCCTCTTCGGGTAAAGTATGAGCTCGACTAGGTGTTGTTTATAAGACGCCGCTCCTTTTGAGAACGGTTCGGGGGTTTGGAAGTCATAAAGGGGAACTCGTCTGTCGAGCCAAGGACTTCGGATCCGAGGTTATCTTCATTAAGGGAATCATCCTCGACAAAGAAGACAAATTCGGGGGCTACTGACGGTGTCTTGGAATAGGGGGCCCTAACCTAGTCATCTCAGACTCCTCGGATTGGGCCAATGGGTCCTCCTCCTTCTCAAGATGGTTTCATCAAGTTGCATGATGGAACGTGATCCGGATTGCATCTGCCGGAGGCTTGACGTATACTCCAAGACTTCTCCCATCGCCTCTACGCCACTATACCGACCTTGTAACCCTAGATACCCTACCTGGTGTGTATATAAGCCATAGGGTTTAGCCCATAGAGAAGACATCAACACAACATTATTCACCTAGCCCTAGAGTTAGAACTCATCTGGCGATCTTGAGGTAGATCAACTATGTACTTGATGCTTCTCCATTGACATAAACAAGAGCAGGACGTAGGGTATTACCTCCATCAAGAGGGCCCGAACCTGGGTAAACATCGTCTCCTTGCTCATATTACCATCCATCCTAGATCCACAGCTCGGGACCCCCTACCCCGAGGTCTGCCGGTTTTCACACTGACCCTTTCTATTTCTAGAACTTCATAAGATGGTCTAATGATGGTTGTCATCTGGTAGTTTTGCTATCTAGCACAAAAAATCAACACGCTAACGTTTAAGTATAAGGTCTTTCAATCTACAAGTAACACAACTGTTGATAACACATAAATATTAGCAAAAAATACATTCCTTTGCAAATTTGTGAAGTAGCAACACAGTCACATCACATCTGGAAATCACAAGGTTGCAATATTTACTAACAAATCGATGGAGAACAAGCAAGATTTCATGAGGTGTCGCATAAAAGCTACCAATATCTGAGAAATATTGTTGTAATCTTCATTTGTAAAGTAGGAATACCCTATGAGAATAAGAACTGGATACAATTTGCTCAAATACAGATGCCAATGATGATTGGGAAGAAATCAAGACAATGCAACATATGCCCGTGAGCTTGAAAACGTGAAAAGAAGGGATGTTCCATTAACTTTGCTTTCTATTAGAGACTTTGTAAGGTTCAGCTTCCCGTCCCCCATTGTCGGTTCTTCCGTAAGCTTGCATATATGCATAAGGGATAGGAACAAAATATCCTCTAATAGAGGTATACGATTTTTTTTCCAAATGCGTGAAAAAACATTGGAAGTGTAATGATAAGAGAGGTGATATGGATTATTTCTTCATTTTCTTCTTATATGGCATCTCTTGTGCAATGCAACGAGAGAAACAAATCTTGGAATGCGACCATATAATATGTTTGATACTTCTCATGCTAGTTATTTATATGCACGGTAAAAAAAGCAAGTCATATTCGACAGTTATAGACAAGCATATTAGAAAAACTACACAAGTGATTAAAGAAATTTAACTCGACATGGTGAAACTTCTTAATCTGTTGTGATCTAATTAGCATAATTTCATGTTTTTTTGGCTAAACATGAGTTTATTCCATAATGATATGATTACAATTGCTATGCAACATTTCCTCGATACATGGGGCCCTGTGTGTAGCCACACAACTGTAGTACATTCAGTATGGTTGTATCCAGACAATCTGCTACTTTATTCTTGTCTCTCTAAAACTTTTGTGGAATAAACTCCCGATCAACCAGTAAGGCTTTAATCTCCAAAGCCAAGTGACCATATGCGGAACGATCCAGAAAGTTGCTAGCAAAAATAGGTAGGGCCTGCGACGAGTGAGATTGAAAGTCGGTGTCAAAACCAGCAGACCTCGGGTAGGGGGGCCCGAGCTGTGAGATCGGATCAATGGGTAACAAGAGATATGGGACATGATGCTTTTACCTTGGTTCGGGCCCTCCTGAAGGAGGTAAAACCCTACATCCTGCTATTGCTTATATTATCAATGTATCAAAGTACAGAGTTGATCTACCTCGAGATCGTAAGTTATGAACTAAACCCTAGCGGTGATGATGAATGAATAAATCTTCCCCTATGGACTAAACCCTCTGGCTTATATAAGCACCAGGGCTATCTAGGGTTACACATGGTCGGTTGCCATCTAGGGATTACATGCTGAATCTAATAGACATACTTGGAGTACACGCCAAGTCCTTTGATGAAACCCAATACGCTCACACCACATGTTAGAGGCCTCCAGAGTCCTTCTTCATTAACGAGCCGTCAGTCCGGCCCACGGACTAGACCGGCTAGGCCGGGACCCCCTAGTCCAGGACACCGTCACTGAACAATGACAGGAAGATCCATGTGTTAGATGGCAAGAGCCATGCCTTGCATTAGAGCATGCATTTCCACTTCAAGGGCATCATTGTAGTGGAACAATAACCTACAGGTTGCAAAAATAACACTTCCATCCTTTCTCCTTAAGATCATGGTTGTCAAGGTTGGCATGGCTCGTGATGGGTGATGGATGATTGACCGTTGGAAGGATTTTCCTCGTATGTTATTGAAAACATTGTCAACAATCCCATGCATTCGCATGAGCCAATTACCAAGATCCTATATTTAAGTTTTGAGAAATTTATTACTTTTATGATTCATTTTTCTACAGAGTTATAAATACGACTACCCTGACGCATCATCATCTAGAAGTTTTTGGTAGCATTCAAGCGTCTCTTTTGAGTGAACCAAAGCGCCAAATAGAATGTCCCAATCTGTTTCATTTTAGATGAGCAATGGGTTTCCATAGGAATGGCTAATCAGTATAGGAAGATTGCAATGGATGCAAATTCAGATTTATATGTAATGCAACCAAACAACTTCCAGGACCCAAATCTTAATTTCATTATTAATAAATGACACACACTTGTAAGTATTCCATGTTAATAGAAATCTTGCATCTCTAATTCATAATTTTGACATAATTGTTCGGTGTAGTCACAATGAATAGAAAACTTCAGGTATTTAACTATTGATTGAAACATTCATGTTCACCTTCATAATAAAAATATATATCCCAAATGACTAAGCGGCCCTTTCGAAACGCTAAGGGCACCACATGGTACACACCACATATACATGGGCATTATCTTGTAGTCATTTTGTGTGCAAGCTTCATCCATTGTCTACACCTACACTTACATTGAGGACCGACTATCCCAACAGACTACCACCGAATCACAACAATCAGAGGTGCCAGCTGCAAGCATGGTTGCCAAGCTTACCTTTTGAACAAGTGACATACATGATGATGATTTGAATTGTAAGTTCTACTTTATTTCTATCAGCATAAGAACATAATAAAACTATTATTGCTTTATTAAAAAGGGGGTTTCCTTGTCTCATTCTTTTATTAAAACGGAGCAAAAAACCAAAGTAGCCTCAACTGCTTACATCGCCCAGGAGTAGCCAGAGTAGCTTCACAAGAATATGACACTCCATTGGAGTTATCACCTCCGCAAATCTTGCTCAACATCATTGTCGATGAGGCAAACCTTTGGATCAAAGCGTGGGTAAAGAAACTAGGGCGTGTAAAAAGGTTTCCCTTTTACTACGAGATTAATTGTCATGCCGTAACTTGGGCGTGTGATGTAACAAACTCTTTTCCCCCCTTATTTAATATATGAGGCAAATATTTTGCCTCCGTTTCAAAACAAAAGACAACCACTAAAAAGGATATGATTTCTGAGCATCCGTTCGGTTGGTTTTTTTTTTTGCCCTCCGGTCATTCATTTTTTGCTCTACATTCCTTGTCAATCTTTCAATCTTGTGAGCTATGGTTGAAAATGTATATAAGAAATATACCATTTTCTAAGTTATAACATCCTTGTGCCTTTTTATTGTCCACTATTTGTTTCTTTTATTTATTACTGGCAAAAAAGCCCGTGTGTTGCAACGGAAGAAAAAAAATACAACACTCCTCTAACCGAGTAACAACCATGAGTCAAGACCACAGTAGGTCCACACCTTTTCTTTCAACACATGGCATCCCATATGTCATCGAACTTATCCTCTTTCCCACCCACGTCGACGGTGGCCTCAGTGCTCACACAATCATAATGCGTTTAAATGTCGTCCACGCGTAGGCAATTCCTATTAGGAATTGGTACATGTGATACAAGCCCTGACGGAGCGGCTAATATAGCTCCCACGCATATTTTTTGCTTCTCTCCGGTAAACCAATAAAGGGATGGAACATGTGAGGCCCATATATATCCGGTGCACAACAATGAAGCCAATTTCTTTTTTGATACGAACCCATCGAAAAGGGGGACAATAATAACCAAGAGAAAGCACAACGTGTAGTTTGGCAGGAAAACTAAAAAAAGAGATGTGAAGAATAAACACATGCATTAGGTGAATGAGACCAAACTATATCTCATTTGGGTGATTTCTAGGCTCTCTCTATAAATAGTTTTGTCGGATTTCGGGCTCCGCAAAACCCAAAGAGGTTCGAACACTGGGGCGTGTGCGAAGACCCCAACCAGCTTAGGCCTCGAGCTCGCAACTCCGCGGCTTGGTGGAATCGAACTCACTCACTCACGGGGAAGAAGATGAACACGAGGATTTACCCAGGTTCGGGCCGTTGCGAAGCATAAAACCCTACTCCTACTTTTGGTGGATTGCCTCACGAGGAGGTTGGCGGATGAACTAGTACAATGGTGAGCAGCCTCGCGAGGGGGCTTTTGGTGGTTCTGGATCTCGTCCCTCTACGGTGTGACCTAACCTCTATTTATAGTGGCCCGGGTCCTCTTCCCTTATCGCAGAGGCGGGAAGGGATCCCATAACGGCCAAATTCGAAAGGGGACAGGAGGTACATCTTATCCTGACGAAAGGTGGTCTTCGCCTGCAAAGTAGCTGGTGATGACGCAGAGGTGGGCTCGGCGGTGACATCCGTCCTGCCGGACTCGGGGTCCTGGTCTTGTTGCACCGGAATGGAAACCTTTGGGAGGCGTCTTGGGAACCCGCGTACGTCCTTGCCTCCCTTGTACCAAAGAGGAAACTACTCCTTCTGCGCCCGCTGGCACCCGCCTGGCCAGGCTTGCGTCACAACAACCTCATGAGGCCGGGTGCTGCATAGGGATCTCCTCCCCTCGGGAGGGAGCCTGGCGAGGCCTCCTCCTTCCGGGGGTCTTGGTGTTGTCCTCCTTGTGAGGGCAGGACTCTCGCGAGGGCCTTGTCTTTGAGAAATCCGGTGCTGGGCCGTACCAGGCTGTCGAAGTGGGCCATGCCCTGGGCCGCAGGCAGGCAAGTCTGGCTACCCCTATTCCCAAAACGCTGATAGTAGCCCCCGGGCCCAAGGCGCGCTCGGGTCGGCCTCCGGGCGAAGCTGGATAAGATGGCCCGGAGCGTAGCGGGCCCCAATCGCCTGCGGGCTAGGCCTGGCGTGTGGCGCGTGGTTGGACATGGACGCCTCCGCTCCCATGCTTCCTCGGCAACTGCTCGAATCGACAAAAGCCGGACGCCCGCTGTCAAGCCATTATTGCTTTCCCTTCCTGCGCTCTTGCTCCTTTGCCCAGATCCCTATCCTCTGCGAGAACTCCTCCCGATCTCAGCGCTGCACCATCCTCCTCCTTGCTCGCTTGCTCTCCTGAAGTCCTCAATGGCACCTGCTGGTAAATCGAAGCCCGAGGCCCAGGGCTCGGCCTCTTCCTCCGGTACTTCCGTCAACAGCGGACGGCACCAACGAGTGGGGGCGGACCCTGGTATGGTGCGGCTCCGCAGAGCAGCGTGGCTTGGCCAAGTCAGTCTACCCCTTCTTCCTCCGCAGCATCTTCTTCGGGCTTGTCCCGCCCTTCTCAGGGTTCTTCACCGCCATCTTCGAGCACTATGGGATCCAGGCCCTTCACCTCCAACCCAACTCCAGCCTGCTCTTTTCTGTCTTCGCCTTCTACTGCGAGGCCTTCGTGGGTGTGAGGCCTTCAGTGGCCCTCTTCCGCCATTTCTTCAGCTTGCGGCTTCACGATGGCGCACAGCGGTAAGCGTGTGTCTCCTTCGTTGCAGTCCAGAGCGATAACGAGCTCCTAAAGGCTGGGAAGAAGGTGGAGAACTTCAGGCGCCGCTGGGTCTTCATGGATGTCCAGGGCCTCGACCCACGCCTAGAGCTCCTGAAGGGGCTGCCGGAGAAGACTCCTGCGTGGGGCTCCGCAAAGCTCACCGACCCCCGGGCCAAGCCTGTCCTGGAGCAGATCTCCCGAGACATCAGCGCCAAGAAGCTGACCGGGGGAATGATAGTGAAGGAGTTCCTGGTGCAGCGCCTGGCGCCGCTCCAGGCTCATTCGAAACCCATGTGGGACTATCAGGGCGCTGGGGATGGCATCAGGCTCCGATCCACCCGCCTGACCAGCGGGGAGTTGAGCAGGGCCATGGCGACTCTGCTCGACAGCGACCCTGGGGACATCCCCGAGGCCTACGCCCCGCTGTATTGCCGTGATGTCAAGGCCGATCTGATCGCGGCCATGCCCACCTTCGACGAGCTGGGGCTCACTCCGGCCGTGTGCCCAGATTCCCCAGTGGCGGTGTCCTCCGGCGACACCACGGATGAGGAAGACTCGGAGGAGACCACGGACGACGAGGCGGAAAGGGCGTCTCCCCCGTCGCGGAGCGCGCTCCTCCGCGGCTTCGAAGACGATGACGACGCTGATGAGCCCACTGCCGCAAGTCCTTCGCGGTTCGCCAGGGTGCTCAGGGGACTGGGGCCCACCCCTCAGGCCGCGCGGACCGCCGGCCGGACGACCCCGAAGAAGTGCGCGGCGGAGCCTCCTTCGGAGCACTCCCTCTGTGCTGGGAAGGCGACTGAAGCGCCTACCTTGCCCCTCCCCGAGCCGCAGTCTGAGGGCGGGGTGGCCGCGGCTGGGGTGGACACGACTCCTCCGGCCACGGCCCTTGCCGGCGACGCCACCTCTCCCCCGCATGGTGGCGCCTCTCCGAAGAAGGGCGAGGGTACCTCCACTTTCTTCACAGTGGAGAAGAAGAGGAAGTGGGTCGATGTCGAAGAGTAAGTAACTCTGCTTTGCTTTCGACCGCTTGCGAGTGGTTCGCGTGCTCACGGCCCCTTCTTTGCTCGGTATCCAGGGCCGCCGACGTGCTGAAGATGAAGAAGAAGAGGGTAGGCGTCAAGCGGAAAGTGCCTTCCGACGCGTCGCCTGCTCCTGAGGCCCTGTCGACACCCGACGGGGAGCCGGATGTCGTGGGCGAGGAGTCCCACGGGGCGACTCTCCTTGTCGCGGCCACGGAGCCCCCGAAGCCAGTGGGGGAGGTTGTTTCCGCCCCTGGGGATGTATCGGCGCCGCAGCCGGAGAGGCCAGCCCCCGAGGCCCAGCTGGCCGAGGGGCCGTCCGCCCTTGCTTTATCCAAGGCGGTGCAGAAGCCTCCGTGCCAGGCCTTGGCGCCTCCGAGTTGTGGCCTTCTTGCCGGGTCAGGCGCCCTGGAGGGGGCCTACGCTGCCCTGGATCGGGTCCGGGACGATCTTCAGAGCGCCGACAGTCGCCTCACGAGGGAGCGCTTGGCGCTCCTCTCTGGGTGGCTCCAGGCCGCCGCCGACGCGACGGCAGTCTGGAGTCAAGCCGAGGCCAGCGTCACGGGGAGCAGGAGGGAGGTCGCGTCGGCCAAGGCGGCTCACGACGTGGCACTGGCCGAGGCGACGTCCGCCGCCAAGCGCCACGACGAAGCGGAAGCTGGCCTGAAGGCCCTTCAGGAGGAGAAAGCTGCACTCGTGGAGCAACTCCGCCAGCGGGGGGAAGACCTCGAGGCCTTCAAGGCCAAGCTTGATGATCGCGACTTCGCGCTGTCCAAGGCGGTGGCCGACCAAGCCATTGAGCGCGAGCGTCTGGTGAAGCTGCTGAATGAAGTAGCAGCGGAGAAGGCCCAACAGGACGCCAGGGAGAAGGCCCTTGCTGCGGCTAAGAAGGGAAGGGCTGTGGAGCGCGATTCCCCCCCCCCCCCTCCGTCGAGCTCAGGCTCCGTCAAGCATTGCACTCCATCTGCCAGGAAGGATTCGAGGAGCCCTTGGTGGCCCCCGAGAGCGGCTTCACGGGGCTCTCTGCCAAGCTTGCCGAGGTGCTTGAAGCTGCCATCACCAGGGTGGAGGCCGTCTTGGAGAGTGAGTGCCGCGACCTTTTCTCAGAGGCCGTGACGCACGTCTTCAGTTACCTTTACCTTCGCGAGCCAGATTTCGACTTCGGCGCCGTGATTCACCCGGTTGAACCTGGGGTTCGTGCCACTGCGGCGGCGGCGGCCGTGGAGGGCGCCGTGAGTGCGCTGATGAAGAAGTTCACCTGCGTCACCGTTCCCACACCTCCTGCCGCTGCGAAGGTTAGTGATGATGATGACAACGGCAGCGATGTCGACGACAAGCTCCCCGCAGTCGGTGAGGGAGTCCTGGTTTAAGGGGTCCTCGGATGGCCGACCTGTTTCTCATGGGCCGGACTATGTGGGCCACTGGATGAGCATTGGATGATCAAGGGCCCCATCGCCAGGGTGGAAGTTTCAAGGAGCCGTGGCGTGTCCTCCAAGTTGTCGACAGTAGATAGGCATATTTTTCCTTTGATGTGCAACCGACCATGTATGAACCCTAGGTACCCTCGGCGTCTATATAAGCTGGAGGGTTTTAGGTTGTAGAGGAGAGAGAACTCATCTAGGGTTTTAGCTATTCGATCTCAAGGTAGATCAACTCTGTAACCCTTATACCATCAATATAATCAAGCAGGACGTAGGGTATTACCTCCATAGGAGGGCCCGAACCTGGGTAAAACATCGTCTCCCTCATCTCCTGTTACCATCGATTCTAGTCTCACAGCTCGGGACCCCCTACCCGAGATCCGCCGGCTTTGACACCGACATTGGTGCTTTCATTGAGAGTTCCGCTGTGATCGCCAAAGGAATCGATGGCTCGCCTTGTCACAATCGACGAGATCTGCACCCAGGGGACTCTCACCCCAGATCAGATCCTCGCAAACGGCGACATCTCGTCGCGCGTTTACCCGATCGGCCACCCAGGCCAGATCGGAAACTTTTCCCCCGATCAAGGAATCAGGTTCGGAACCCTAGAGTTCGTCGCCGATTCACGGGGAGAACTTGTCTTGATAGAACCCTCGACTCCTATGGAAGGGCCCGCAGATTCCAACGCCTCGACGCCAAAGACATCGGGCCCCGCTTCCGATGAAGTCGTCACTCCCGGGCTGTCTGGGACGCCCAATCCGGCCATAGTGACCGGATCCACCAATGGTTAAACAGGACCCGGATCCGCTTTCGTGCGACTCCGAAACTGCGATGCCGCGTACCGACCCCACTCGCTTCAGCGACACGCATCCTACCATCGCCTCGTTTCTAAACGAGCTATTTGATCGGATTGAGACCATGCGTATGACGGATGACCAGACCCCGGTCTATGACCGGCTCGGGCTTAAACCCGATGATAGGGAAATCCACATCCCCACGGTCACCCACCTAGTCGCCACCGTCGAGTGCCCGGCTGGGGGCTCGTCCCCCCCAGCGACCGGAATTAAAAAACGGTTTATACCCCAGTCTCCGATCACCGAGACCTCGCTTGCAACCCAGACTCTGGAGTTCGCTCCGGAAACAGACCGGTATCGGTCCCTGATCTATCGGACAGTTCGGAGTCCGTGATTCCAAACTCCCCCCATGGCGTGGAGTCAAATCTTTTCCCACCCACCTCCCAAGCCGATCACTCAAGCATCGCAGCAGAACCCAAGTCTTCGGACTTACGGGACGTCAAGCAGTTACCAGGAGAGTCGGTTCATCATTACTGGGCTAGACTCCTCCTCGCTAGAAACAATGTACGGGGCCTCAGTGATCAAGAAATAATGGCAACCTTCAATCGCAACTGCAATGACGAAGGGATTCTCAATGCCCTGGCGCGTCGGCACATTCGTGACTTCACCGAGCTGTCAGTTTTGGTACAAAAGTATTGTGCCATGGAGAGCGCTTGGCAAGCCGAGCGGCATTTTTCAGAACCAACATTTACCGAATACCCTAGAGGAGATCGGAAAAACAGGATACCTCCAAAGCGGCCAGCCAGACTCGAACCCGCCGAAAAAAGAAACAGGCCCCTTTCAGGGGTCATTACCGTCCTGGATGGACTACTGGATAAACCTTTCCCCATACACTCTGTGTTGCTGAACACAGCTCCAACTCACAGCCTTAGAGCTTGTTGGGTCGTCAGGCAGGTCGCAAAAAGCGGTGAAGCCATTCTTGAGGCACCACCGCCGAACACGCGCTCCGCATCGCCACAAGAATACAACGCTGAAGTCCTGACGGTCTACGAAACGTTCCCCTCAAGGAACAGGAGGAAAAGAGCTCTTAAAGAACTCGAACAGATATATCATGTGGCAGCAACAAGTGCATGGGCAGACATACCCATTACCTTCGGAGATACTGACCGACCAGCTATTCTTCCCGGTCATTCACCGGCCGCACTAGTCCTGAATCCCATCATCGATGGCTTCAGGTTACACAAGGTGTTAATGGACGGCGGCAGTGGTTTAAACCTGATCTACGAAGATACCCTAGAAAAAATGCAGTTCGACCGATCTCGCATCGAGCATAGCAACACAACTTTCCGGGGAATCATCCCGGGGAAAGAGGCGCGCTGTTTAGGACGTATCGTCCTGGACGTAGTGTTCGGCACGCCCGAAAACTACCGATCCGAAGAACTCCTCTTCCATATTGTGCCCTTCCCCAGCGGCTACCACGCCCTGTTGGGACGTGACGCCTTCACAAAATTCCAGGCTATACCACATTACGGGTATATGAAACTTAAGATGCCAGGACCAAACGGGGTGATCACAACCGCCAGTGATCCGAATATAGCCCTTCGGGCCGAAAACAAAACAGCAGCGCTCGCCCTCGGGGCACTAGCTAAGACCTTCGCTGCAGAAGAACTGACCGCACTACGGTCAATAGTTGACAAGGACGATGTGATCCTTAGCAAAAGGCCCAAACCCACGTCCTTTAAACCTGCACAGGAAATCGTTAAATTTCAGGTGCACCCGACGGACCCCAACAAGACAGCGTCCATCGGAGCTCAGCTCGATCCCATAATGGACGAAGCACTGCGAACATTCTTGCGAGAAAACTGGGACATTTTCGCCTGGCATCCTTCTGATATGCCCGGAATCCCACGACGGCTGGCAGAACATAGTCTGAACATCATCGCAGGCTTTAAGCTCGTCAAGCAGACTCTGCGCCGCTTTTCCGAGCCCAAGCGACAAGCTATGGGTGAAGAATTAGCTAAAATGCTAGAGGCCGGATTCATTCGGGAGATTAAGCACCCCGAATGGTTGGCAAACCTGGTTATGGTACCAAAGAAAGATAAATCCTGGCGGCTGTGCGTCGACTTTAAAGACCTTAACAAGGCCTGCCCTAAGGACCCTTTCCCCCTACCACGCATAGACCAGATTATTGACGCCACAGCCGGACACGACTCGTTGTGTTTCCTCGACGCTTATTCCGGATACCATCAGATTAAAATGAAGGAATCTGATCAAGCGGCAACTGCATTCATCACCCCTTACGGGCCATTCTGCTTCAACACGATGCCCTTCGGGCTAAAAAACGCTGGGGCTACGTACCAGCGCATGATCCAGACTTGTCTCGCAAAACAAGTCGGTAAAACAGTCGAGGCATACGTGGACGACGTGGTAATCAAAACCAAACACGCCAGCCATTTGATTGACGACCTAAGGCAAACCTTTGCCAGCCTACGCGAGTACGATATACGACTCAATCCGGAGAAATGCGTATTCGGAGTTTCCGCTGGTAAATTGCTCGGATTCATCGTCTCCCATAGAGGAATAGAAGCGAATCCGGCTAAGATCCGCGCCCTATCGGAACTTGCAATTCCCACAGAGCTAAAGCACGTCCAGAGGTTGGCTGGTTGCATGGCGGCGTTAAGCAGCTTTATCTCCTGCCTCGGGGAAAAGGCTTTACCGCTCTACAGACTGCTGAAACGGACCAACAATTTCGAGTGGACTGATGAGGCAGCGGCTACATTAGAAGAAATCAAAATACTACTGGCAAGCAATCCCATACTCACAACACCAGGCGCTGGTGAACCCATGCTACTATACATATCGGCTACCAACCAAGTCGTTAGCGCGGTGCTCGTCATCGAACGAGAGGAGGAGGGACACAAATTCCGGATACAGAAACCGGTCTATTATGTGTCATAAGTACTAACGCAGTGCAAGTCCAGATACCCGCACTACCTGAAGATAGCCTATACAGTATTTATGGCATCATGGAAACTCAGGCACTACTTTCAAGAGTGCCGGTCACGGTGGCATCCGAAGTACCCCTGAACGATATAATCAACAACAGGGACGCCACCGGCCGAATAGCTAAGTGGGCTATTGAGCTCCTTCCCTTTGAAATTGCCTACAAGCCAAGACGAGCTATCAAGTCTCAGGTATTGGCAGATTTCCTCGCCGAATGGACAGAGGCTGAGCTCCCTAGGGAATATAGTACATACTCCCATTGGACAATGTACTTCGATGGATCTAAAACTTTGGCCGGACTGGAGCTAGAGTTATCCTCACATCCCCCACAGGCGACAACGTTCGATACGTGTTGCAGATCATGTATGCCGATTCCAACAATGCAGCCGAATACGAAGCACTACTACACGTTCTTCGGATGGCAGCATCAATGGGCATACGCCGGCTGGAGGTACGGGGAGACTCCAACTTGGCCATCTCCCAAATCAACGGCGAATTCGACGCCAAAAACTCGAAGATGGCGGCATACAGAAACGCTGTCCTCAAGATATCCGCACGGTTCGAGGGGCTGGAATTTCACCACGTCGCTAGAGACAACAACCAAGCCGCCGACTTACTGGCCCGCATGGGGGCCAAACGCGACCCTGTCCCAAAAAACACTTTCCTGGAACGGCTCTTTAAGCCATCAGTGGTTTGGCAGGACGATCATAAGGGCGCCAATCTAACCGATGCGGACGAGGTTGTTCCCCCTACAAATGAACCAGACGATCAAATCATCGGCGGCTCCGTAATGGACGAAACGCCTTCGGCTCACGAGGTCATGGCAGTAATCGCGCCATGGACCGAGCCCTTCCTCACCTACCTTCTTCACAAAGAACTCCCCGACGATCAGACGGAGGCGCGGCGCATAATTCGGCGATCCAAGGCCTAAAAGTACACGAGGGTGAGTTATACAAGAAAAGCACCACCGGAATACTACAGCGGTGCATATCTGAGGAAGAAGGTCGGCAGCTCTTAGCCGAAGTCCACGCAGGGATGGGCGGTCATCACGCCGCAGCAAGAGCCTTAGTTAGCAAGGCCTTCCGGGCTAGTTTTTTCTGGCCCACAGCTCGGACGGACGCCCAGTCGCTTGTCAAACACTGCGTGGGGTGCCAACTTTTCGCAAACCAAAGTCACATGCCCCCAACAGCTCTTCGGACTATTCCGATTACCTGGCCCTTCACGGTCTGGGGGCTGGATATGGTCGGACCACTTAAAGGGGGGACCAAGAAAAATAAATACCTACTGGTCATGGTGAACAAGTTCACCAAATGGATAGAGGCAAAACCTGTCAAATCAACCAAGTCCGGACCAATAATCGACTTTATATCCGGCGTGGTACACCGTTACGGCGTTCCGCACAGTATAATAACGGACAATGGATCCAATTTCACGGTCCAAGAGGTCAAAGGCTGGTGCGCAAAAATGGGCATTAAGCTCGATTACGCATCGGTTTATCATCCGCAGACCAATGGACAAGTCGAACGAGCAAACGGCCTCATTATGAGCGGCATTAAGCCACGTTTGGTCCGGTCTCTTCATGAGTCCGACTGTCATTGGGTGGAGGAGCTCGACTCCGTTCTATGGGGCCTGCGCACCATCCTGAATAGATCAACGGGATACACACCGTTCTTCATGGTCTATGGGGCAGAAGCAGTCCTCCCCTGCGACATTATTCACGACGCGCCAAGGGTGCGCATGTACGAGGAAAGGAAGGACGAGTTAGATCGACAGGACGACCTGGACGCCCTAGAAGGAGAACACGACATAGCTCGGGCTCGCTCCACTTTTTACCAACAGCAGGCTCGACGTTACCAGAGTAGGAAGGTCAGGGCAAAAGCGTACAACATGGGTGAGCTCGTCTTATGACTTCCGGAGAAGCAGAAGCATAAACTCAAGCCCAAATGGGAGGGCCCCTTCATAATCGACGAAGTACTCGCAGGAGGGGCTTATCGTCTTCGGAACCCGTTGGATAACCGCCTTGAACCAAACCCATGGAACGCAGCTTGTCTTCGGCGCTTCTACGGATAAACCGGTTTCGTCACACTCTTTAACTTTTATTTCCCTTTTCTTTCTACTTCTTTATTTTCTACTTTCCCTCCCACCTTGATTTTTGGGCAGGTTTGAACTTTTTCCTTTTCTTCCCAAATCTATGTTCGGCCCAACCGATCTTGTACTAAGATTTTCGGCTTACACCCTTAAGTGTTAAATCCGAACACAGCACCTGGGGGCTTCTTTTCGAAGCCAATGCTTTTATATTATAAGAACTTATTCACATTTATTGTGTACGCATGTTTCCCTTGTGGTTTTTTAAAGCCATCATATGCATCAATTCGAACTAAGACTTTGCCAAGCTGGGTTGCCTCGCTCCTGTGCTTACCCCCTACGTTCCCGATTGTTCGGCTAGAGGGTAAAGGGAGCACCTCTGCGATTGTTACGACCGGGTCATCCGGATACGTACCTCAGACGGGTGAAGCCAAAAGCTAGCTATCTTCAGCAGACAATTGATCGGCTACGACGGAATCAACTAATAAGACTATGGTCGTTATGACCATTACTCGGGCTTCTTCTCTCACAAAAGCCCTTAGTCGCATACTAACAGTATACGGCCTCCTACCTACGATTTACGTAGCACCCTGAAGAAAGGTATCGATAGAGGTACTATTTTCTTCGGAAGATGTTTCTTACGCTAAGCAGTAATATAACATATCTCCCTGTGTGCTTTCTGTCTGTTCGCACCACATGGCCGGATTGCCTGGTTCCCCGAACATAATTCACTCCCCTAGGGTGACAATTTACAAGGAACACTCCCAAGCTCTTAGCGCGGGAGGCCGAAGCCGATGGCCGGTTAAGACAAAGTTTACAACACAGACGGAGCAATTCCTCGATTATTAGTACATAGTTACATATAATCATACATCTGGCTGCCGATCGAGATTGTCGATTATGGTGTCCAGGGAGCAATCTTCTTGTGAGAGACGGGCGGTAGGCATCGCTTGGTCGTATACCAGGTGAAGTGGCACGTCTTGTCCATCTGACTCTACTGGCCCAACCCGAGCCATATGCTCGGGATTAAGTCCGGTATAGCGGGTCTTGATCATCACCCATGCCTCTCGTGCTCCCTCTCGACAGGACGATGTCTTCCACAGCTCGAATCTAGTTCGGGCTCCCTTGAATCGATCGACTAGTTCGGTCATCTCCTTCGGAGGTTGCTCGGTGGGCCATAACACCTTTACCATGCTCTTCATGGCTTTTCGAGCCCGTTCATGAAGGGCGGATAGCTCTTTCAGGAGGCTGCCCCGGTAGGATTCGATCTCTTCTTCGGGTCGCCCAGATAGGAGACCTGTACATGAGTCTGGGCATGCCTATTATGCTTCATTTATAAGAAGTACCTTCTGATGTTAGAATCACACTTACCGAACATGCCCCTCTGTAATTTCTGGTTCTCTTCTTGGGCATGGGCCAATTGAGTCTTTAAGCTCTCAATTTCTTCGGCCTGCTGTTTGTTCTCCGCCTTAAGGCGGTTCTTCTCTTCAAGGTGTCGTTGCAAAACACGATAGCTAGCCTCATGCTGGGAATCGGCGTATCGCTGAGATTCTCGGGCTGCATCCAAATCTCTTTGCAATTGCCCTATTGATTCAGCTGCTATAAAGTACCCTCGCGTCAGCATGGGAATATACTAAGATCAGCAGAACAGATATACTCACCATGTGCCTCCCGAGTAAAGCTCTTCACTTGTTCCAATTCGGCCTTCACAGATTCCACCTGTGTTCGGCTGGCTTCCAGTTCCTTGGCTAGTTGCTCGCTTTGCTGCTTCGAGGCCTGCGTCAGCAGTCATACAATACAAGGATCCTTAATTCGGTCGTTCCGACCGACTTACGGCTCGGGGGCTACTAGGTTTACGCGAGTGTTCGGACTCTGATAACCGAATACTCACCTGCAGGCTGGACGATATCAATTTCATGGCCTCCCCGAATCCAGCTCGGACAGCTCCGATGTGCGCGTCCTCCGTGCGCAGAGCATTGAACTCTTGTTCGGAGAAGGCTGAGTGACGCAGGGCTTCTCGTCGCCGCCGATGATTCATGGCGCTTCCTACCTCAGATTTGGTGACGGACATAGCGTCACCGGAATCGGCAGGAGCCGGATTGACCGTGGGAACCTCCGCAGCAGGTTCAGCATGAGCGGAAGGCCCGGCATTTTGAGCACCACCGGACATCTTGGCGACATCCTCTGCTGGAGACGGCTGAGCTCTTTGCCTGAATATTTTGACATAAGGTCTCTTGATTAGGCTTTATCGATCATGATAATAAATCAAACGGACGAGCAAAGTACCTTTGGGATGAACGTGTAGACGTGCTCGTCCCCGCGACCGACTCATTTGTCGGATCCCTGTTGTTTTCCGGTCCAAGCACTGCCGCCGTTGCCGATGTATGTCGCGTGGATCGACGGCGCTTGGGAGTAGGAGCCGGCGCGTTTGGGTCATTGGAGGGTACTTGCCTTTTGCGGGATGAGTTCTTCTTCTTCTTGCTTGCCGCAGGGGAAGGGAAGGATCCAGGGTAATCGGCTATGATAGCCACCTTGGAACCATCAAGACCCTCCTGGTAGAAAACCCCGTCTTCGAGCTCGATTGATAGATCCGGGTCATCATGAAAGCCCGGCTCGTCATCGCGGGAATAGTCCTCGGGCTGGGGGGCCGGACAGTTAACTGTCTCGATGAAGCTCCTCCATTCCTGTTCACATAAAGTTAAAGGCTTCGGTCAAAAAGGGACGAATTGAAAATCCGGATTGTGGTCACGGGGTTGAAAGGCTCACCCATTCGATGGGATTGTGGCTTGAGTATCCCTCCTTGGTCGGCCGCCGAGTAAAATCTTCTTGCTCCCCTTTGTATAGGTCTGCAAGAGCGGCGGCTAGTGTTGTTTGATCAGCAGGGCCCAGTCTTCGGGAGCGAGTAGTGTCGCTAGTCCCATTATAACACCACAAGGGGTGTATCCTCTGTTGAAGAGGTTGGACGCACTGGGTGACGGCGGCGGCCATGACGTCTATCATGGTCAGCTTGTGATGGGCTAGAACCCTCACACGGGCTGCCAAGCGCTGCACTTCAACGCTGTCCTCTTGGGACAGGCTCTTCGGACGCCAGTTGTATCTTTTCTTCAAAGGGGCGTCGGAGTATTCGGGCAAACCCCTCCGAGCTGGATCAAATAGGGGGACGTCCTCGATGTAGAACCATTCCGAAGACCATTCTTCGGACTCCTTCGGCGTTCCCACGGGATATCCCGTCCCCGCTATGCGGCATACTTTGGCTCCTCCGACCTCAAAAATTGTCTTGTCTCGAGTGCGAGGGACGAGGCAGAAGTACTTCCTCCACAATTCAAAGTGTGCCTCGTAGCCCAGGAACATTTCGCAAAGGGCGACGAAGCCCGAGATATGCAGAATAGACCCTGGGGTGAGGTGGTGGAGCTGGATTCCATAGAACTCCAATAACCCTCTCAAGAATGGATGAACGGGAAATCCGAGACCTCGCAGGAGAAAGGGCACGAAACATACGTGCTCCCCCTTTTGTGGATTGGGGAAATTCTCCGCGAAGGCCTCGCCGTTGAATGAAGACAAACCGGCGCGGATACCTGCCAGATCCGAGGAAGGAAGGTGCCCTTGGGTCTCGAGGTCGCGTAGCCGAAGGAGGGATACAGAGCAGCTTGACCAATCCCCGGGACGGGAGCCGTAAGGGTGCGAGGAAGAGCTGGGGGCGCTCGCCATGTTTTTGTGGTGATCTTTCTCTGGAAGTTTTTTCCGATGGGGAAGAAGAAGATGTGGCTTGGACCACGATTCAGTTTGTTTAAATGGGTGGTGCCTCCCTTGCGGGAGGGTCAGTTTTGTAAAAAGCTGCTGAACCGCTCGTCTCCCCACGACACGCGAAAATCGAGAAACGCTGTTACAATAGACCTATCAAGCTCGTGACGTTTGGGATTTCGCCGATGACAGGACGGTTGCCGATCAAGAAAGGATGGAGGGACTCGCCTCGCAAGCCGAAGACTTCGACACACAAGATTGCTCGGATATACCTCGGCGTTGGAGGCTAGTCCGGGGGCTACTGAGGGAGTCCTGGTTTAAGGGGTCCTCGGATGGCCGACCTGTTTCTCATGGGCCGGACTATGTGGGCCACTGGATGAGCATTGGATGATCAAGGGCCCCGTCGCCAGGGTGGAAGTTTCAAGGAGCCGTGGCATGTCCTCCAAGTTATCGACAGTAGATAGGCATATTTTTCCTTTGATGTGCAACCGACCATGTATGAACCCTAGGTACCCTCGGCGTCTATATAAGCCGGAGGGTTTTAGGTTGTAGAGGAGGGAGAACTCATCTAGGGTTTTAGCTATTCGATCTCGAGGTAGATCAACTCTGTAACCCTTATACCATCAATATAATCAAGCAGGACGCAGGGTATTACCTCCATAGGAGGGCCCGAACCTGGGTAAAACGTCGTCTCCCTCGTCTCCTGTTACCATCGATTCTAGTCTCACAGCTCGGGACCCCCTACCCGAGATCCGCCGGTTTTGACACCGACACTCGGGTCATGCGGTGGCATCACCTTGTCCTCCTAGGTTCTTTCCTGCAACATTTATCGTTCCTTGCGGAGACGTCAGACTTGTCCGTGTTCTCGAGGATATTCAGTGATTGTAATAACTGTTTAAATTGTGTGATTTCCTTCCGCGCCTTGCTTCCTTCCTGTTTGTTGTAATGCTCTGCGTCGGCAGGGCCCGATCCCACGCATACCTCGACCGCCGTTGGGGCGTCTGGATCACCAGGACAAGACCAAGGGGTGAGGGGCTACGTGACCAGTGAGGCCCCTGAGTCGTGATGCTCAGGAGTCCCCCTTGACGTACGAGCAGCTCCCCTACCTTTCCTCGCCAGCTTTCGCCTGGGAGGGTCGCGCGAAGACCAGGTACCAGGGACCTGGTGAGGTGGCGTAGCCCAGGCCTAGCCTGAGCGTAGCCCCCTAGCAGCCCCCCTCACACGTGCATCCCAGGGGAATGCCGCGAAACGGGGCCGTGGGGGGCCATCCTGAGGTTAGTGCAGCCGCTGGGGCGCCCTTAGTTGTTTATCCGTCAGCGCGGAGCATGGGGCTTCCACGTTGCGTGGGCATAGCCGCTGAGTGACAGTGTCGTCCGCCAGCGCAGAGCATGGGGCTTCCACTTGGGCGTGGGAAGGGGGCTCGGCTCCTGGAGCCCCCGGGCGTGTACAGCACATTAAGTTCGTACGCGTGGCCTACACGATAGAACTAGAGGTGTATCTGGGCACCCGTGAACCAGCACGGGTCTCACGGGGCCCTACCTCAAAGGCGGGTTGCGCCTGAATCTTCCGGTAGGAGGCGCCATTGCAAGTCCTGTATAATCTGGAGAAACCTGGCCGAATGAACTCCCAAGGGCCATCGCATGAGAAGGCCAAACACCAAGGACCCCAGGAGGTGACGTGAGCAGAGCCGGGCTGCCAGACAGAGCTCAGCCATTGGATTTATCGACGCTCCAGGGACGGACCCGAGCACAGACGCCGTGCCCAGTCTTCTCATGCGACAAACCCGAAGAGAAAACACCCGGCGCGCGGCTCCCGCAGAGGCAAAACGCCGGTTGCGGTTGCAGGAACCGTGTCGCGCGCCCTGACTCACCCACTCTCGATTAGCTCATGCGAGGACGTAGCACCAAGGGCCACGGGAGGTGACGTGCACGGGGCTGGCCCGTGAGACAGAGCTCGACCGCTTGGATTTGTCAACACTGTAGGGACGGACCCGAGCACAAGCGGCGTGCCAGCCCTTAATCACGAGGCGGTCGAAGGCGGGATCGTTAGGACGCGGTGGCATTCATGGTGGCGAAGCACCGAGCATGCAGGTTGGGATACTTAGGAAATTTATCAAATGCATAAGAGGTTCTGATACATGCGCAAACGACGCGGCTGTAGGGACGGGCCCTAACTGCCTGAGGATGATGCGGCCCAATGGGCGCCCTCAATGTGAACCAACCAAAAAGTTACCTGGGACGAACCAAAAAGTCACCTGGCAGCGATACCGTTGAAGCGTTGAGGCAGTCGTTGGAGCCTGGCCTTCATGAGTCCGAGGTCTCGGGAGGCTCGGGGGGCTCGCGAGGCCTGGGGGACTCGCCGGGGCCCGGGTCCTCCTGCAGGACCGCGCGGTGCCGGGCGAGCATGGCCTGGGCGAGGCGCTGGTGCGTGGCACCCGCGTTCACCAGGCCAAAGGGCATGCAGACGTAGTTGCACGGGTAGACCCCACTGCGGCCGAGGCGTGACGGCCAGAAGAGGTCTTGGGATGCGGCCCTGTTGATGCCTGGAATGTCGACATAGAGGCGCAGCATGCCGCCTCGGCCGGGGGCGGCGGCTGCGCTAGGTCGTGCGGGGCAACACCCGCCCCGCATGGCCTGTGCGTGCTGAAGCTCCTCCATTGCGCTGGTGATGAACTCTCACGGACCTGACGCCTCGCGCCGTGCCCCTTGCTTGGGCGGGCGCGCGTCGAAGTGCGCCTCCTGGTGGTGCCCAAGCTCCTCCCTTGTCTCACTGGTCAAGTCGGAGGAATTCCCGATGGAAGCCCCCGAGCCCGACCCAAGGGAAGCGCCGGGCGCGCTTTCCTATGGGCGGGGTGGAGGAGCCCTGGCCCCTGACGCAGAGCCTGAGGCTCCGCCCTTGGCGGCTTCCGCCTCACGACGCCCCTTGGAAAGGAGCTGCTTCTTCTTCTTGGGGGCGTCCTCAGGAGGCGGGATTCCACCTTCGTCGTCGGAGTTCTCTGCCACTGCGGCCTTGTAGGCGTGCTCGAGGGAGAAGACGGCGTCCTTCTCATCGCAAGCGACGGTGATGACGCCATTGCTCCCCGGCATCTTGAGGACGTGCTACTTCTTGAGCTTGCGTTGGTTTTCCCTTGAAGAGGAAAGGGTGATGCAGCAGAGTAGATAAGTATTTCCCTCAGTTGTTGAGAACCAAGGTATCAATCCAGTAGGAGACACAAGCAAGTCACCAATAGATGCACCTACACAAATAATCAAACACTTGCACCCAACGCTATAAAGGGGTTGTCAATCCCTTCACGATTACTTGCAAGGATGAGATCTGATAGAGATAGATGGAAAAGAATACTAAAACGAAAAGCAAAGTAAATAGATCTGAAAATGTAATATGGAAAATAGACCCGGGGGCCATAGGTTTCACTAGAGGCTTCTCTTTCGAAGGCAAATAATACGGTGGGTGAACAAATTACTGTCGAGCAATTGATAGAAAAGCGCATAGTTATGACGATATCCATGGCAATGATTATGCATATAGGCATCACGTCCGTGTCAAGTAGACCGAAACGATTCTGCATCTACTACTATTACTCCACACATCGACCGACTCCTGCCTGCATCTAGAGTATTAAGTTCATGAAGAACAGAGTAACGCATTAGGTAAGATGACATGATGTAGAGGGATAAACTCAAGCAATATGATGAAAACCCCATCTTTTTATCCTTGATGGCAAGAATACAAATACGTGCCTCGCTATCCCTACTTTGTCACTGGGTGAGGACACCGCAAGATTGAACCCAAAACTAAGCACTTCTCCCGTTGCAAGAATTACCAATCTAGTTGGCCAAACCAAACCAATAACTCGAAGAGACTTGCAAAGATATGAAATCATGCATATAAGAATTCAGAAAAGACTCAAATAATATTCATAGATAATCTGATCATAAACCCACAATTCATCGGATCTCGACAAACACACCGCAAAAGAGTATTACATCGGATAAATCTCCATGAAGATCATGAAGAACATGGTATTGAAGAACATAAAGAGAGAAGAAGCCATCTAGCTACTAGCTATGGACCCGAAGGTCTGTGGTGGACTACTCACGCATCATCGGAGGGGCAATGGAGTTGATGTAGATGCCCTCCGTGATCGAATCCCCCTCTGACAAATTACCGGAAAAGGCCCCAAGATGGGATCTCATGGGAACAGAGGCTTCCGGCGGCGGAAAAGTGTTGTGTGGCTCTCTTTGGTATTGGGAGAATATTTGGGAATTTATAGGCCGAAGAATAGGGTTAGGAGGCCTGCCGTGGGGCCACAAGCCAGGGGGGCGCCCCCCTAGGGCGCGCCCCTGTGGCTTGTCGCCACACGGTAGGTCTTCTGCCTTCATCTCCAAGTCTGGCAGGTTTCTTCTGGTCCAAGAAAAATCATCCCGAAGATTTTATTCCGTTTGGACTCCGTTTGATATTCTTTATCTGCAATACTCAAAAACAAGGAAAAAACAGAAACTGGCACTAGGCACTAGATTAATAGGTTAGTCCCAAAAATAATATAAAATAGCATATTAATGCATATAAAACATCCAAAACAGATAATATAATAGCATGGAACAATCAAAAATTATAGATACGTTGGAGACGTATCAAGCATCCCCAAGCTTAATTCCTGCTCGTCCTCGAGTAGGTAAATGATAAAAACAGAAATTTTGATGTGGAATGCTACCTAACATATTTATCCATGTAATGTTCTTTATTGTGGCATGAATATTCAGATCCATAAGATTCAAAACAAAAGTTTAATATTGACATTAAAACAGTAATACTTCAAGCATACTAACAAAGCAATCGTATCTTTTCAAAATACCATGGCTAAAGAAAGTTATCCCTACAAAATCATATAGTCTGGCTATGCTCCATCTTCCCCACACAAAGTATTCAAATCATGCACACCCCCGATGACAAGTCAAGAAATTGTTTCACACCTTTTATGTTCTCAAACTTTTTCAACTCTCACGCAATACATGAGCGTGAGCCATGGATATAGCACTATAGGTGGAATAGAATATGGTGGAGGTTGTGAGGAAAAAGGAGAAGATAGTCTCACATCAACTAGGCGTACCAACGGGCTATGGAGATGCCCATCAATAGATATCAATGTGAGTGAGTAGGGATTGCCACGCAACTAAGTGGGTGTGTATCCAACTCGCTTGCTCACCAAGACCTAGGGCACTTTGAGGAAGACCATCATTGGAATATACAAGCCAATTTATTTAATGAAAAATTCCCACTAGTATATGAAAGTGACAAAATAGGAGACTTTCTATCATGAAGATCATGGTGCTACTTGAAGCACAAGTGTGGAAAAGGATAGTAGCATTGTCCCTTATATCTTTTCTCTCATTTTTTTTATTTTGGTGGGCATCTTTGGCCTCTTCTTTTTTTATTTGGGCTTCATTGGCCTCTTTTATTTTTGTAAAGTCCGGAGACTCATCCCATCTTGTGAGGGAATCATAGCTTCCATCATCCTTTCCTCTCATGGGACAATGCTCTAATAATGATGATCATCACACTTTTATTTACTTACAACTCGAAACTTAGAACAAAATATGACTCTATATGTATGCCTCCGGCGGTGTATCGGGATGTGCAATGATCTAGCGTAGCAATGACATCAAAAAACGGACAAGCCATGAAAACATCATGCTAGCTATCTTACGATCATGCAAAGCAATATGACAATGATGGTGCGAGTCATAATAAACGGAACGGTGGAAGTTGCATGGCAATATATCTCGGAATGGCTATGGAAATGCCATAATAGGTAGGTATGGTGGCTGTTTTGAGGAAGGTATATGGTGGCTGTTTTGAGGAAGGTGGGTTTAATGCACCGGCGAAAGTTGCGCGGTACTAGAGAGGCTAGCAAAGGTGGAAGGGTGAGAGTGCGTATAATCCATGGACTCACATTAGTCATAAAGAACTCACATACTTATTGCAAAAGTCTATTAGCTATCGAAGCAAAGTGTTAGACGCATGCTCCTAGGGGAGAGGTTGGTAGGAGTTAACCATCGCGCGCTCCCGACCCTCACACAAAGGATGACAATCATTAAACAAATCATGCTCCGACTTCGTTACATAACGGTTCACCATACGTGCATGCTACGGGAATCACAAACCTTAACACAAGTATTTATACCAATCCACAATTACTCACTAGCATGACTCTAATATCACCATCTCTATATCTCAAAACTCTATGCAAGGAATCAAACTTCTCATAGTATTCAATGCACTTAATATGAAAGTTTTTATTATATCCCTCTTGGATGCCTATTATATTAGGACCAAATTCATAACCTAAACCAATTACCATGCTGTTTAAAGACTCTCAAAATAATATAAGTGAGGTACAAGAGTTCAATTATTTCTATAAAATAAAACACCGCCGTGCTCTAAAAAGATATAAGTGAAGCACTAGAGCAACATTGCCTAGCTCAAAAGATATAAGTGAAGCACAAAGAGTATTCTAATAAATTCACGATTCAGTGTGTCCCTCTCAAAAGATGTGTGCAGCAAGGATGATTGTGGCAAACTAAAAATCAAAGACTCATATCATACAAGACGCTCCAAGCAAAACACATATCATGTAGTGAATAAAAATATAGCCTCAAGTAAATTTACCGATGGATTGAAGACGAAAGAGGGGATGCCTTCCGGGGCATCCCCAAGCTTAGGCGCTTTGGTACCCTTGAATATGGCTTGGGGTGCCTTGGGCATCCCCAAGCTTAGGCTCTTGCCACTCCTTATTCCATAGTCCATCTAATCTTTACCCAAAACTTGAAAACTTCACAACACAAAACTCGTGAGATCCGTTAGTATAAGAAAAATAAATCACCACTTTAGGTACTGTTGTGAACTCATTATTTATTTATATTGGTGTAATATCTACTGTATTCCAACTTCTCCATGGTTCATACCCCCCGATACAACCCATAGATTCATCAAAATAAGCAAACAACACATAGAAAACAGAATCTGTCAAAAACAGAACAGTCTGTAGCAATCTGTAGACTTCGAATACTTCTGTAACTCCACAAATTCTGAAACATTAGGAAAATCAGGGAAATTTGTATATCAATCTTGTGTAAAAATTTCAGACTCATTCGACGCTCTGGTGAATTTATAAAATTCCTGTACTGAGCGCAAAAGTTTCTGTTTTTCAGCAAAATCAAATCAACAATCACGGTAGACCATCCCAAAGGTCTTACTTGGCTCAAACACTAATTAAAACACCAAAACACAATTACTACAGAAGTAATAATGTGTAAAACACACAAAAACAGAAACAAAAAACAGAAAGCAAAAATAAAATTGGGTTGCCTCCCAACAAGCGCTATTGTTTAACGCCCCTAGCTAGGCATAACGCAATAGATCTAGGTATTGTCATCTTTGGTATGCAATCCATAAGTAGCTCTCATAATAGATTCATAAGGTAATTTAATTCTCTTTCTAGGAAAGTGTTCCATGCCTTTCCTTAAAGGAAATTGGAATCTAATGTTTCCTTCTTTCATATCAATAATTGCACCAATCGTTCTAAGGAAAGGTCTTCCAAGAATAATAGGACATGTAGGATTGCAATCTATATCAAGAACAATGAAATCCACGGGCACATAATTCCTATTTGCAACAATAAGAACATCATTAATCCTTCCCATAGGTTTCTTAATAGTGGAATCCGCTAGATGCAAATTTAAAGAGCAATCATCAAGTTCATGGAAACCTAGCACATCACATAGAGTTTTCGGAATCGTGGAAACGCTAGCACCCAAATCACACAAAGCATGGCACTCATAATCTTTAATTTTAATCTTAATAGTAGGTTCCCACTCATCATAAAGTTTTCTAGGTATAGAAACTTCCAACTCAAGTTTTTCTTCAAAAGATCTCATCATAGCATCAACGATATGTTTAGTAAGAGCTTTATTTTGATCATAAGCATGCGGAGAATTCAACATGGATTGCAACAAGGAAATACAATCAATCAAAGAACAGCTATCATAATTAAAGTCCTTGAAATCCAAAAGAGTGGGTTCATTGCTATTTAAAGTTTTGACCTCTTCAATCCCACTTTTATCAATCTTAGCATTAAGATCTATAAACTCCGAATCATTGGGACGCCTTTTAACTAAAGTTGACTTATCGCCAGTCCCATCTTTATCAAGATTTATATTAGAAAACAAAGATTCAATAGGAGTCACATCAATCACTTTAAGATCTTCATCATGATCTAAAGATTCTGGCTTCGCGGCCATTTTATTGACTAAGGTAGCTTGTTTATCAGAAATTTGTCCTACTAAATTTTCAAGATGAGCAAACTGAGATTTCAAACCATAAAATTCCTTAGTCATATCATCGAGTTCTTTATTCATGTATTCGAGCATAGCCCTTTGTTCTTTAAGCTCGTTTCTGAAGAAACTATTATGGTCAAATTGAAGCGACATGAAACTCTTAGCATTATTCTCAATATTCTCCAACTGCCTAAGATGAGGATCAAAGCTTTTGGGTAGAGCCATAAAAACGAGCAAACGATCTAGCACACAAGCAAACAAAAAGTAAATGAAAAGACGAACGGAAGGAGGGCGAATAAAAAGGCAAATCTTTTTGTTATTTTCTAAAAATCGTTTTAGAAGTGCGGGAGAGGAAAACGAGAGGCAAATGGAAAATAATGTAAATGCAAGAGATGAGTTTGTGATGGGTACTTGGTAGGCTTGATGTAGATCTCCCCGGCAACGGCGCCAGAAATCCTTCTTGCTACTTCTTGAGCTTGCGTTGGTTTTCCCTTGAAGAAGAAAGGGTGATGCAGAAGAGTAGATAAGTATTTCCCTCAGTTGTTGAGAACCAAGGTATCAATCCAGTAGAAGACACAAGCAAGTCACCAATAGAAGCACCTACACAAATAATCAAACACTTGCACCCAACGCTATAAAGGGGTTGTCAATCCCTTCACGGTTACTTGCAAGGATGAGATCTGATAGAGATAGATGGAAAAGAATACTAAAACGAAAAGCAAAGTAAATAGATCTAAAAATATAATATGGAAAATAGACCCGGGGGCCATAGGTTTCACTAGAGGCTTCTCTTTTGAAGGCAAATAATACGGTGGGTGAACAAATTACTGTCGAGCAATTGATAGAAAAGCGCATAGTTATGACGATATCCAAGGCAATGATTATGCATATAGGCATCACGTCCGTGTCAAGTAGACCGAAATGATTCTGCATCTACTACTATTACTCCACACATCGACCGACTCCTGCCTGCAGCTAGAGTATTAAGTTCATGAAGAACAGAGTAACGCATTAGGTAAGATGCCATGATGTAGAGGGATAAACTCAAGCAATATGATGAAAACCCCATCTTTTTATCCTTGATGGCAACAATACAAATACATGCCTCGCTACCCCTACTTTGTCACTGGGTGAGGACACCGCAAGATTGAACCCAAAACTAAGCACTTCTCCCATTGCAAGAATTACCAATCTAGTTGGCCAAACCAAACCAATAACTCAAAGAGACTTGCAAAGATATGAAATCATGCATATAAGAATTCAGAAAAGACTCAAATAATATTCATAGATAATCTGATCATAAACCCACAATTCATCGGATCTCGACAAACACACCGCAAAAGAGTATTACATCGGATAGATCTCCATGAAGATCATGAAGAACATGGTATTGAAGAACATAGAGAGAGAAGAAGCCATCTAGCTACTAGATATGGACCCGAAGGTCTGTGGTGGACTACTCACGCATCATCGGAGGGGCAATGGAGTTGATGTAGATGCCCTCCGTGATCGAATCCCCCTCCGGCAGATTACCGGAAAAGGCCTCAAGATGGGATCTCACGGGAACAGAGGCTTCCGGCGGCGGAAAAGTATTTTGTGGCTCTCTTTGGTATTGGGGGAATATTTGGGAATTTATAGGCCGAAGAATGGGGTTAGGAGGCCTGCCATGGGGCCACAAGCCAGGGGGGCGCCCCCCCTAGGGCGCGCCCCTGTGGCTTGTTGCCACACGGCAGGTCTTCTGCCTTCATCTCCAAGTCTGGCAGGTTTCTTCTGGTCCAAGAAAAATCATCCCGAAGATTTTATTCCGTTTGTACTCCGTTTGATATTCCTTATCTGCAATACTCAAAAACAAGGAAAAAACAAAAAACTGGCACTAGGCACTAGATTAATAGGTTAGTCCCAAAAATAATATAAAATAGCATATTAATGCATATAAAACATCCAAAACAGATAATATAATAGCATGGAACAATCAAAAATTATAGATACGTTGGAGACGTATCAGGACGTTGTAGCCATGGTGAGTCGCTGCCATGAACTTGGCGAGGGCAGGGTACCCGAGGATCGCGTTGTAAGGGAGGTGGATGTGAGCGACATCGAAGTCGATCTGCTCGGTGCGTTTGTTGTCGCGGGTACCAAAGGTGACGGGGAGGCGCACCCGCCCCAGCGAGGCGACGGAGCCCCTGGCCACCCCGGAGAAAGGCCTGGATGATGCAAGCTGGTCGTAGGGCACTTGAAGCGTGTTGAAGGTTTCGACAGAGAGAACGTTGAGGCCGGCGCTGCGGTCGTTGAGGGTCCGCGTGACCGCCACGTTGCTTATGGTCGGCATGCAGAGCAGGGGAAGCACCCCAGCGGCAACCGTCGTCCTGGGGTGGTCGCTGGAGTCGAAGGTGATGTCGACCTCCGGCCACGCCCGCGGCTGCGGGGCCTCAGGCCATGGCCGGGCCACGCTCGCCTGGCGACGAAGCTGCTTGACGTGTCGGCAGGAAGCGGGCGCTTGTGATCCGCCGAGGATGCATGCGACCACCGGTTTGGCCGGCAAACAGCAGCGTTCCCGCGCGTCCCGGACTGCCTCACCACGGAAGCATCGTCGGCCATGGAGGCGATGAGTCGAGGCCGGATTGCTGCCGATGGGGGAGAGGCTTCGACACGCCCCCTACCTAGCGCGCCAAATGTCGGATTTCGGGCTCCGCAAAACCCAAAAAGGTTCGAACACTGGGGCGTGTGCGAAGACCCCAACCAGCTTAGGCCTCGAGCTCGCAACTCCGCGGCTTGGTGGAATCGAACTCACTCACTCACGGGGAAGAAGATGAACACGAGGATTTACCCAGGTTCGGGCCACTGCGAAGCGTAAAACCCTACTCCTACCTTTGGTGGATTGCCTCACGAGGAGGTTGGCGGATGAACTAGTACAATGGTGAGCAGCCTCGTGAGGGGGGCTTTTGGTGGTTCTGGATCTCGTCCCTCTACGGTGTGACCTAACCTCTATTTATAGTGGCCCGGGTCCTCTTCCCTTATCGCAGAGGCGGGAAGGGATCCCACAACGGCCAAATTCGAAAGGGGACAGGAGGTACATCTTATCCTGACGGAAGGTGGTCTTCGCCTGCAAAGTAGCTGGTGATGACGCAGAGGTGGGCTCGGCGGTGACATCCGTCCTGCCGGGCTCGGGGTCCTGGTCTTGTTACACCGGAATGGAAACCTTTTGGAGGCGTCTTGGGAACCCGCATACGTCCTTACCTCCCTTGCACCAAAGAGGAAACTGCTCCTTCTGCACCCGCTGGCACCCGCCTGGCCAGGCTTGCGTCACCCCAACCTCATGAGGCCGGGTGCTGCATATGGATCTTCGCCCCTCGGGAGGGAGCCTGGCGAGGCCTCCTCCTTCCGGGGGTCTTGGCGTTGTACTCCTCACGAGGGCAGGACTCTCGCGAGGGCCTTGTCTTTAAGCAATCCGGCGCTAGGCCGTACTAGGCTGTCAAAGTGGGCCACGCCCTGGGCCGCAGGCAGGCAAGTCTGGGTACCCCCGTTCCCAGAACGCCGACAAGTTTAATACGTTAGACCATGCTTTACATATACATATTAATTTGATTGTGTATATAAATGTTTATTAAATCTTGCCCACGATTACCTACCTAAATAAATTTCAAAATTTTATTTTCTAATTACTTATTTGAATTAAGACGAATTTTAGATTTGTATAAAACTTAAGATGTTTTTTAAGGAAAAATGATAAAATCATAGGTAGGAGGGGGGTTAAAAAACACCGCGGCAGGAAAGAAATGTATACAGAGGAGATTTTCAGACAGCGATATGACAGTGGAGGAAATATCTACCGATCCAACATACCTCCGTAGCACATTTTAAAATGTTACAAAAAATGCAAAAAAATTGAACGCATTCACACAACATCAATGTTTGTTATCGTAAAAATTTAAATCAAATCTTGAAATATTGCTCGAGATATAAAATGATAAATTTAACATTGAATAGTATGTAATATAAGTTCGGCTTTAGATTTTGCCCGTTGTCACACTGATGCCAAATTTGTCTTTTTGTCCTCGAGCAATGTGTTAAATTTTTGTTTAATTTTTTATGACAAAAACATTGATGTTGTGTGAATGTGTCCAAATAATTTCACATTTTTTGAAACATTTTGAAATGTGCTAGGAGGTCCAATGCACCGGTAGCACCACAAACACTGATGTACCGGATAAATTCACCATGACAATGACCGGGCGTGCATGTTGTTGTTTTTGTTTTGAAGGGGGCCCGTCTTGCATGTGCCATGGTCACAGCCGAAGATTTTCAGTTAGGATCCGTCCTGTGTGCGTGTCCTCATCCCACGTGACAGCACCGGTGCATCCATTATCGTCCGGCTGGCTCACGTCGATCTTACCCTAAGGCTGGCCATAATGGTGGTATTTTAACCGGTATCATGCGTTCGGGAATAGTAAACACGTTAATGTGGCAAAGAATTAAAGAAGAGAGAAAAGGTTAGAGTAACATAGGTAGATATCGTATCATGTTGAATGTTATACTACTTTGTGTCATACATGACAATAAATAGGACCATATGTGATACTACTCTATGATACTATGCACTATAGAGGTAGTATCATACACTAGTATTATATGCATGATACTAGTATATGATACTCCCCCATTAGGATGGCCATAGTGGGGAGTAACATAGACTAGTATCATGTATATGATATTAGTCTTTATTACTATTTTCATAGTGGGTAGTATCATAAGTGTGTTAACATAGAGCGCTTCATTTATTGTTCTGTGGGATCTATAGTACTACTTCAACTTTGTGATCTATTTGTGGCAAGTATCAATATGAAATATTGTTTGAAGGTGCACATGGATAAATACATAGCCATAAAATTGAATGGATCCATAATAAATAATAAAGTGCTAATTTTAAAATATATAAACTATATTGAGCATTACATGGATCAAGACTCGAAAATAATCTACCGTCGCCCAAACTTTTTCCAAATATGCTCAATCAAATCATTTTTCAGAGCCCTATGAGACGGACGATCACGAATTCTAGCATCTCTTTCAAGTACCTCAACAAATTATGGCATGTCACCGTGAGTAAATACGGATGGAAGGACAATCGATGAGCCTGCTTCCTCATTCAAATCAACAATATTGCCTGCCTCTTCTTTCTCATCCTCGACTATCATGTTGTGCATAATGATGCAAGCTAACATCACATGATGGAGATTGCCCAGGTCATATAGACGTGTCGGACGCCGTAAAATAGACCATCGTGCTTGGAGCACACCAAATGCACGTTCCACATCTTTCCTTGCTCCTTCTTGATGTTCAGCGAACAATTTGTGCTTTGTTGTTTGAGCCATCGATATTGACTTCACGAATGCTGCCCACTCAGGGTATATTCCATCTACAAGGTAATAACCAAGTTGATATTCCTTCTCATTGACACTATAGTTCACTCGAGGAGCTTGCCCTTTTAGTTGCTCAATGAACAATGTCGATTGATTAAGCACATTAATGTCGTTGTTGGATCCGGCAACACCAAAAAAAGCATGCCATATCCAAAGATCCTGAGAAGCAACCGCCTCAAGAATAAGAGAAGGGCCGCCTTTATACCCACAGGTGAATTGCCCCCTCCATGACGTAGGACATTTCTCCCAACGCCAGTGCATACAGTCGAGGCTTCCGAACATGCCAGGAAACCCACGCCTCTCTCCAATATCAAGTAAACGCTACACATCATCGACATTGGGTCTTCGCATATACTCATCACCGAATATATGAATCACGCCTTCGACAAACAGCTTCAAGCACTTAATCACATGATGGAGCTCGGAGATGGGGGTGGCTGAGGATGGAGGCGCTAGTGGGGGAGGATGCATTCTGGAGAAGAGAGAGGCGTGGGGGATGGCAACGATGCGCACGGGATCAGATTGCTTTAAAAAAATCGTAGCATGTGCTTTGTTACGGTATCTACCTATGATACTACTACCTTCTCTCTCTTCTTTAATTTGATGCCACATCAACGTTTTTGATAGTCCCAAACATATGATACTGCTTATGTTACCCCCACTATGGCCAGCCTTATGAGTAGCCTATAATCTCCGTGCGATCGTGCCCGGCCCGCAGCCCCCGGTTTGCTCCCTCCACGCGAGATCTCACCATAAATAAGGAGACCAAAGCCTGCATCCGGAAACATACGAGCGAAACAGAGGCGCGTAGCAGCTCCCATCCCTTTCTCGTTTCTACATCTTCTTGCAGGTTAAGAAAAAGGGATGGCGATGGACGGCGGGAAGAAGGGCCGGGACCCGAACAAGCTGCCGCAGGGGCGCAGCGACCACAAGTCAGGCTCCGGGATGAGCGGCGATGCCAAGAAGGGCGTCCATGGCGGCAAGTTCACCTGGGAGGGCGCCGACAGCTACACCGACGAGGACCTTGACCTCATCGGCAACAAGGGCGCCTCCGACAATAAGAAGTCCCAGGGAGGGTGATGCGACGCCTCGGACGAGTTGGCGCTGCCTCATCCGGCCCTGCCCGCCCTTCGTCTTCCCGTCCGATCGATAGCTTTCTCGTGTCAATTCTTGGATAATAAGAAGATTGGGTCGCGGCCTCTTTGGCATGTTGATTGTTTTTGAGATAGATGTGATGTATTTTCAGTTTTTGAGATAGATGTGATCTATTTTCAGTTTTCGACTTGCTAATGTCGGACGAATTTGCCCTAGTATCTGGATCTCGCACTTGGCATCAATTTGTCTTTTTTTTGAAAAGGGGAATATATTAATAACAAGTACTCCCTCCGTAAACTAATATAAGAGTGTTTAGAACACTACAGTAGTGATCTAAATGCTCTTATATTAGTTTACAGAGGGAGTAGATACCAATTACAACCCAGCCTCTGCATCAACGAGATGCATAAAACATCTAGGATGCACATAGCCAAAAAAGAAAATATGAAAGGAAAAAAAACAACCCTGGCACGGTGATCAATAACCCATAGTAGCAGCATTCTAACCACCACCAAAGACAGCATCCGGACTAGAAAGAAGGTTCTCCAAAAGCAACACCTTTAAGAAGGAAACAATGCTCAAGCGTTGTCGTTGCCCGATCAAAGATCGTAGGTTTTCACCCCGAAGAAAGACCGCGTTTCCAAAACAATGTCTTCAACAAGGTCACTGCCAGGCACAATCCAGGCCTTGGGTTTTCACCCTGGAAAATCACGCCTCGGTACCCAAAAGAGCACCACCAACAAAGAAGTCCTCCAATGTTGTCGCCCCCACTTGTGGAGGCTACTACTACAAGTCACGTACCACCATGCACACAAGCCAGTCCGAACAACTGCCTGTGAAGCAAGGTCTTCATCGCGTCGAAGACCCCGCCTTCACCATTTGCAAGTTGTCCAATCACGGCATGGCATTCTCCGCATGTGTTGTACCCTTGGAAATCTTGGTGCAGACATGTCCCAAGGTGTCAACCAAAACAGAGCTTCGCAGTACCCGGTGAAGCTGGTTATGCTGATGTTTCGGGTGCACACGACCGATACCTACTCAATCAAGGTGTCCAAAGAGCGTCATATACGCCAGTCCTTGTTTTCCTTCGAAGGAGAAGTCCGGAACTCGCCCATGGCCAGATGAAAGAGGATTGCTTTCATGCCGAGCCCGCGCGCACACCTCGTGTGTAGTAGCCAATGCACCCACCACACCAAATCCATGGTCCAGCTCGCAGCAGAGAGTTCAGACCAGATCTGCCGTCGATAGAAGCCCACGTCCAGGGCCCCCGCGGCAGTCCAAGCCGCGGCAGACGAATCCGCCGCAACCCGACTTCACCGGTACCAGCCATCGGCAGCAGCCACCTATTTTGTAGCACAATCCGACTAACCAGTGAGCGATCATCATCTCAACCACGCCCTTTGACCATGAGATCTGCCAATGACAACCATCCGGGGTCGCTGGAAGCGACGTGCCTAAGAAGGCGTACGGTCCTTATCACGTGCGTTGTCGTGCTCAGCCTTGTGTACAGCCGGAGTAACCGTGCGGGCGGAAGTTACTCCTCCAGCCTACAGGACCTTGACTGCAGCTTGCTGGAGATGGGTGGTCCTCTCCACCCAGACCGTCGCCAAGGGATCACCATGGCACGGCTCGCCCAATCAATCCCCGCAGATTGCATCTGCCTCGTCTGGATCTGGCAAGGGAAATTCCATGGTGACAGCCGTTGGACCAGAGCCATGAAATAGAGCCGTAGCCCCACTGGACACAGCTCCAACAAGCCGGGGAACTCCAGCCGTTGACAAGGATCTGTGGTGGTGCCGGCAATCGTGAATTAGGGAAGATCTCTGTCATGATCCATGGAAGGGCGCAGGAAGGAAAGATGACTGCCCCGCTGCCACCTTACGCCATACGGGGCTTTGCCCCGGCGACACCAACAGGCGGCGGCGAGGGGAACGGGAGGAGGTGGGGGAACCTCGGGGGGATGGGAGGTTGTCGTCGCCCGTGTCGCCTGGGAGACGACGCGGGGGCCTTTTTTTTGGAGTTGCTCTTACCAGCTTCAGTTCTGTTCTGACGCGGGGGCATCAATTTGTCTTGTGTTTCAGTGATCTTGTTTATTATCCTCGTGCATCGATTTCTGCTCAATTTGCGGTTCGATCTGTTATCGGCCGACGTGTATGCTCTCTTGACTGCTGCTTTTCAACCTTGCTTGCTTGTGATTTCCTAGGAGTATTATGATTTCTGAATCGGCTGACCAGAAGATGAAGATCCATAGGGATCAGTTCTTTCTTGCTTGTCTGCCCACCTAGGCTGCCCCTATATGCAGTCATAAATCAAGACTAAAGATCACATAGGAGTATTTCACTTCACATACATGGAAAACTGGTTAACCTCATGTGCTTTGCACGTAAGTGACAAATGTAGTTTTTTCTAGTGAGAAGGAGCAAATCTTGTCCTGCACAAATTAGCTTGGGTGAATTCCATATATGCCATGAAAACTTGCCCAGACCCTCATATGCCATTGGAAATTTCCCTCACGCAAATATGCCACTGAAAATTTGCACTGCGTACAGATATGCCACTATCGCGAGTTGACTGTTAGTTGACTGTTAAGTGGCAGTTGAAAATACAATTTTACCCCTGGAAATATTTTGTGACCATTTAGCCAAATAAAATTTTGACAGCATTTCCCCTTAATTAGTACAGAACACAATTTGCATAATAAGGTCCAACACCATATATATATGAAAACTCATAGCTATGACACACAATATATCTCACGAGCAATATAGCCTCAGAAGCATCAAAGTTGTCACAAGACCATATGACAACACAAAACAGAGAGGTTTGAACATGCTTTAATGTGCCATACACCAAATAGACCACACACTACAAGTCCAATCTAAAAGGTGCTCTTTTGCTCCTAGTGCTCATAGCCGGGCTATGAGATGCCCTTTTGCTTCTTGTACCCATGGCTGGTCTATCATGTGGAGCAACTTCGGCGCATTTTTCTTTGCCCTTTGGTGTCAGCTCTCCAATAGCAACAACTCGTGAGGCAATCTTCTCTTTGGTAGCCTTACCCTTTCCCTTTTGCGGTGCACTCTTCTTAGATTTTCCCTTTTGTTCCCCAGAAGCATGTTTTGGTTCTTTAGAACCCTTGATAGATCTGTACACATAATGTTTATCTAGTAAGCACATTGCATGGTCCAGAAAGGTAACAATCATCGAGTAATAAATATAGATGGAGATATACCTCACTAAACTAGAACTTGGGCTGACATCCTCATTTATTTGGGAAAGTAGACCAATGCTGTTTTTAGACCAATGCTACCAGGGCAAGACTTATCAATTTCAGCCTTGTAGATGCACAACTTGTCAAAACTTTGATCCCATGAACCATATAACTCCTCCAGTGCTTGCTCCTTCCCATTGTATACCCTCTTGTAGGGCACGGTCATATGGTACTTTTCTTTGATCTTGGTCTGCAATGCAATAGGTCCCAAACTAGAATCCTCATGGAGCCAAACTTTGACTCTATCAGCCACCCAATTCTGGTTTGCATGTTTGGATGTTTCATCTTGTCTTGTGCTTGAGCATGTGTGACCATGTTTGTTTACCACCACCTACATACAAGAAAATGTTCTTGTCAGAATTGCAATACAAGTAACAAAAAATGACTGAAATAGGGAAAATGTTCTTGTTTAGACTGAAATAACAAAAAATTACCTTGATGCTACCCTCATCCATCCTAGCGGCATGAATTCTCCACTTGCAATTCTCATCACAACAATGGACCCTGAATCATGAAGGGTCAGTCTTGTCAATTTTAAAATCAAATTCTCGTGCAATTGCATGTTGAGATATTGCCACTCTAAACTCATGCATGTCACTATATATTGTGCCCTCTATCACTGGTGGATTTTCCCTATCATAAGAAAAATCTGGAATGTCAACGGGCTTAGCATCTTTGATTTCATCCTCCTCATCCTCTGATATATGTCATCAGCAGAAGATTTCTCCATATCGTCGGGCACAAAGTTAGGATCTTTACAAGGCACATACTCCTCATCCTCTGATATGTCACTATCATCTGAGTACATGTCTTCCTCGTCAACACCAACATGCTTGGTCGTGTCACGTCCCCACCAATGAGCTAGTCAATGCAGTGGACGGACAAAGAGTCTATGACCGATGGGTCCCCAGGGAGGATCGACTGTGTGGCTGGCTGAGCCTCTTTTTTTCCTTTTTTGAGAAAGCTTGACTCGTTCACGCCGCGTGTGTGCTTTTGAGCCTGTACCGCTCATGTACGGAGGCATCGAGGGCAACACGCCCAAACGGACACACAATCTGTCCGTTTTTGTTCATTTCGGTGGCCGGATGAACACTTAAGAGCGTCTACAACCGGACCCCTCAAACCCTCCTTAAACGCCTGGTCAGGCCGTCCAGTCAGTGTCCGGTCAGAAAAAAAGACCTAACCGGACCTCTCAAACCGCGGACAAACGTCTGGGCTGACCGGCACCCCTCATATCCAACCCAAATATGAGACGGATATGGGGCGGCCCGGTCACGCCGGCCTGACAGGCCCGGCCCACCACTGACCCCACCGATGTCCCACAAAAACCCCACTCCGGGCGCATCACTCCGAACCCTAGCTCACTCTCTCTTCCTCCGTTTCCTCCTCTGCCTCTCTGAGCCCGATCCCATCGACTCCAATGTCGAGCTCCGGCAGCCGCTCCGACGACTCCGACGTTGACTCCGAGGAGCTGGCCCTCCACATCGCCTTGGAGTGGTCGAAGGTGGAGGTCGGCGGCATCTCCGGATCTGGAGCTATGCCGTAGCTCCTGCACCGACGAAGCGCGAACGCCGGAACTAGACCCTCCCGGCCCGCGCGCAGCTCCAGCCGGACTGCACAGTTCGTACCTGCCCCGCGCGGTGTCCTTCCCCCTACCAGCCGCTGCTCCACGCGGGCAGCGTTGGGTCCTAGTGCTCGCGCCGCCGGCCCGCGCCCGCACGTACACTCCGGAATCGGAGGCGTGCGCCGTCCGCCGTGAGAGGCAATGGGCAAGGGAGAGGGAAGCGGAGTAGTCCGCGCGCCGCCGCCGGGGGATGCCGGCGGAGCCCGACTAGGACAAACGCATCCTCGCATGGGTTACCGCTGGTCCCTCATGATGGCAGAGACGGATGCTCGGCGACTCCGACGGAAGAATGCCAAGGCACTCCGGCTTGCTATTGAGCAGTCGGAGCGCGAGACAAAGGAGGCAGCGGAGGAGAAGGCCCGACTCACGCGGTTGAAGAGGGAGCAGGACAGGGCGGTCCGGTGGATGAAGGGCATCATCGTCCTCTCCGACGACGACTCTGAGCATGGTGACAACAGCAGGTCCTCCTCCGACAACCAAGACCCTTCGCCCATCGTGGACAGCTACAGTTGCGTTGGCGATCCAAAGGGCAAAGGTCCGGCGAGGAAGTGGTGATCTCCCCCCCCCTTCCGCATTGTTTATATAGTTGTTAGTTGTAGAAATTTAAGAACTATGTCCGGTGAACTAAGATGATCTTATGGTGATGATGGATGTCTGTTTGCCACCAATCTTGTGTTCGTTTGCTTCCGATTTTGTTGTCCGATGTTTGATCACGTAGAGTATCTCGACGTTGCATGTGTAGTATGGATATAGGGCACCGGATATGAGATACGTGGATGTGGAGAGGGAAATATGAGGCGTGCCCGGTCCGTGTCCGTGGACATGCACGGACTCGTCCGCGGGCGTTTGAGGGGCCGGATTTGCTAGTTTTTGCTGTAGATGCTCCAAGGGCAACTCCAACGCACGACCCCAAATAGCTCGTCCGCGTCCGTTTGGGGATAAACGGACATAAACCGCAGCCCAACGCGCGGGAGCAAACCGACAAATGTCCGTTTTCGGTCCGCTTTCGACCCATTCCCGGCCCAAGTTTGGGCCGCATTTGCGGCCAAACGGACACGCGCGGACAGGCACGACGCGTGCCCTTGTCCTCCCATGGCCCACCCGTCAGGGACACACCCGTCCCTTTCTATTCCCCTTCCCCTCAACTCCGGCCGTGCACCCTGATAACCCACAAGTATAGGGGATCGCGACAGTCTTCACGGGTAGTTTTTTACCCTAATTTATTGATTTGACACAAGGGGAGCCAACGAATATTTATTGGCCCTTGACAGTTGAGTTGTCAATTCAACCGCACCTGGGATATCTCTCTGCAGCAAAAGTTTAGTAGCACGGCAAATAATAGTAGTAGCGGTAACAGTGATAGTAGCAGTTTTGGTAACGGTAGTGACAGTAACAGCAACAATAGTAACTTAGCGAGCTTCAGTATATGTAAAGCGTAGGCCATGATGCAGCGAAGGGAAGATATGGATGACATCGATCATGTAATAGTTACACACTAGGGCGACACAGAACTAGTTCCAATTCATCAATATAATGTAGGCATGTATTCCGTATATAGTCATACGTGCTTGCGATAAGAACTTGCATGACATCTTTTGTCCTACCCTCCCGTGGTAGCGTGGTCCTATTGGAAACTAAGGGATATTAAGGCCTCCTTTTAATAGAGAACCGGAACAAAGCATTAACACATAGTGAACACATGAACTCCTCAAACTACGGCAATCATCGGAAAGAATCCAAATTATTGTCACCTTGGGGTATGCGGATCAAGACACGTAATAGGTGCATAGAACTTGCAAGATAGGATCCAAATCAATCTTATATTCAGAGATAATATAATATGTTCAGATCTGAAATCATAGCACTCGGGCCCTAGTGACAAGCATTAAGCATAGCAAAGTCATAGCAACATCAATCTCAGGACATAGTGGATACTAGGGATCAAGCCCTATCAAACTTAACTCGATTACATGATCAATTCCATCCACACCCCTCACCGACCAGCAAGCCTACAGAGGAATTACTCACTCCCGGTGGTGAGCATCATGGAATAGTTGATGGAGAAGGGTTGGGGATGACGACGACAATGATCTCCACTCTCCGGAGCCCCAAACGGACTCCATATCAGCCCTCCCGAGGAAGAACAGGGTGTGTCAGCAGCTCCGTCTCCTAGATCACGATGAAAACTTCTCTCCGATTTTTTTCTCTGAAAATAGGAATTTATAGGAGTGGAGTTAGGGTCGATGGAGCCTCGTGGGCCCCAGTACCCATCAGGGCGCGGCCAGGGGTGTGGCCACGCCCTGTTGGGTACTGGCCCACAGGCACACCCCCTCCGATGGATCTTTGCTCCATAATTCATCATAAATCCCAGAAATAATTTACAAAAAGTTTCGTCCAATTCCGGTAACTTTTATTTCTGCACAAAAATAACATCGAAGTTGTTCTGCTGAAACCAGCGTGAGTCCGGGTTAGTTCCATTCAAATCATGCAAATTAGAGTCCAAAACAAGAGCAAAAGTGTTTGGAAAAGTAGATACGTTGGAGACGTATCAACTCCCCCAAGCTTAACTCATTGCTTGTCCTCAAGCAATTTAGTTGATAAACTGAAAGTGATAAAGAAACTTTTACAAACTCTTTGTTCTTGTTGCTGTATATATGCTTAGCTAGTTGTTCAAGTTTTCAGCATAGATCATAAATAAACACAGCCATGATAATAATTTAGCAATCACAGTAACTCATGGCAATGCATAACCTGCTAGCGAGCAATAATAAAGTATCTCACATGTCAACAATTTGTCAAAACAATTATAATATAATATGATGACATGGTATTTCGCTAGCCCTTTCTGGAACCGCAAAACATAAATGTAGAGCACCTCTGAGGTTCGAGCAGCGACTAAACATTATAATTGAGGGTAGAAAAGATCCAGTCATGCTCACATCCAACATTAAATAGACTCAATGCATAAGAATGACAATAGTGCTCTCTAGTATGGTGCTTTTAGTAAGAAGACGATGACTCGAAAATAAATAACATGAAAGGTCCTTCGCAGAGGGAAGCATTGATTTACAGAGGTGCCAGAGCTCAAAATTTTAAAACAGAGTCAAGAATATAGTTTTGAGTGGTGTGCTCCTACTGTCAACATCACGATAAATTTTTCGATGTCTTCCATGCTAAACAAAGTATTGGCGGTTCCCAAACAGAACTGAAATTTTACTCCCCCTCCACCATTCAAACACATTCCATGGCTGGCCGAATCCACGGTTACCCTCCAAACAATCAACTTTCTAGGGGCTTTTTTTGTGTGTGTTATGCAGGACTGGGCATCCTTTTTACCAGCCTCTCTCGTGCAATGACAAGTGAAAAAACACCCATCTTGAGAATAACCCTCTTAACATGGAAGATATCGATCGCTCTATCGCTCCATGAGCGGTATGAGTACACAAAAAGGATGTTTGTTTGAATAATTAGAGGTGGCACATGCAAATTTACTTGGAACGACAAGGTAATACCGCATATAGGTAGGTATGGTGGACTCATGTGGAATAACTTGGGTTTAGAAGTTTGGATGCACAAGCAACATTCCCGCTTAGTACAGGTGAAGGCTAGCAAAAGGTAGGGAAGCGACCAGCTAGAGAGCGAAAACGGTCATAAGCAAGCATTGTGAATAATTAACATTGAACATTAGCATGAGTAGGATATGAGCACTCTGAATTTAAACATCATGAAGGTTGCATTGATTTTGAATCAACTACATGTTTGCACAGGGGCCAAGTCAAGCTGCTCAAATTACTCACAAGGAATATACCATATCAATCATACAACATCATAACCATTTTAATGCATGTGGACACACAAGATAAATCATTATACACTCCTAGCTATTTAAGCATGGCATGAGAAACTATAATCTCTAATTGTCATCATAAACATGTTTACTCATGATATACTAAATCAGGGTCGAACGAGCTAAACATATTTACAAAAACAAAAAACAAGGAGAGTTCATACCAGCTTCTTTTACCACAATCACTTCATCAAATATCGTCATTATTGCCTTTAACTTGCACGACCAAACGATGTGATAATAATAATAATGCAAGTGTGCCATGGACTAAGCTGGAATCTGCGAACATTTATACAAAGGAGAAGACAGGGTAATATGGGCTCATGGTTAAATCAACATTAAAGCGTATGAGATCCACTCAACATTTTCATTGTGGTATTCTCCTTTCGACGACTCAAAGAAAAGAAAAGAAGTTCAGAGAAACACACTGAAATATTTTTGGAGTTTTTTTTGTTTTTCTTGAAGAAAGCAAAATAAGAAAAGAAAAATAAAAACGAGGAAAACTATTTACACGGGAAAGCTCCCAACAAGCAAGGAAATCTTTTTGGGTTTTCTTTTTTTTATACTACTAACTAATTAAACGGGAAAGGAAAATCAAAAAGAAGCAAGAAATGTTTTTGGATTTTTCAAAGTTTTTCAAACTCACAAGAAGTAAGCGATAAAAATAAATTAACATGGATTATACAATGAAAGAGGACGAACACCGACAATTGATATGAAGTGTGTGAACATGAATGTAATATCGATGAGAAATATGTACTCCCCCAAGCTTAGGCTTTTTCCTAGCTTGGTGATCACCACGGCTGGTCCGAATAATAGTTGTAATGGTAGCTCATGGATGCATTCAACGCCGCCTCCTCAGCCAAGCGCGCGGACTCTATTGCCTGAAAATCAAAAACAGAAGGCGCAGGCAATGAGACATAGATAGGATTATATTTGTTAAATATCAGGTTGTACTCGTAACCTTGAGGTTTGCCTTTAATAAATCCATGGCGTCGCATGGTTTCAAAGTCTAAATATTTCTCAAGCAGCATAGGGTCATAGGGTTGATGTGGAACCTTCAATCTTTAAGCTAAGCGAGAGGCATAAATTCCTCAATACAGGTCACCACTATTAGAATTAGCATGCAACCTACGGGCCACAATCGCACCGAGGTTGTAACGTCTTTCCCCAGTTACAGCAGTGTGAATAAGGCTCAAATCCGGAGCACACAATGCACTACAATCTTGTTTTCCCACTACGCATTTCCCATTAAATAGTGCAAAGTAGCGAATGGAAGGAAAATGGATGCTGTTTATTCTAGCTTGTGTCACTCCTCTATCTTCCCCTAAGCAAAGGCTCTCAAGAAACATATTATATTAAGTTGTGTGTGGTTTTTCTAGCGAGCCCCAAGATGGGAGTTTGCATGCATCACAGAATTCTTCAAAAGATAGACTGTAGGAATTATCATAAAGTTTAAACAGCACGCTAGAAGTGTGACGATGATATCGGAATCCATGTGTGAATGAACGGGTAAGATTATATCGTTGGATGCACTTATCTGCAAGAAAACCTTCGAGGCCGGTATTGTAAATGTATTGATCAAACCCTTCCTTAATTCCTGCACCTCTCATGAATTCTTCACACGGCCAACGGCACGATTTAGCATCGGACATGACTATCAAGCTTGTCCGTAGTTCAACATAAGCTTGACATGCAGATCCCTCACTTGATGATTCTCTTGAAGAACGCCTTCTTGAAGGATTCCTCCTAAACATATTCACTTTTCCTAGTACAAAATTTCTGGAATTTTTGGGCCACAAAATATGTCAATAAAATTTTGCAAGATTGGTAGCAACTACTCATAAGGGTACCTAGAGGTCATATCAAGCACTCATACTACTTGGAACTCATAGAATTCAACATGCAAGCTCATTTTCAGTAGCACCAAGTGTAGAAAATATGCAAAATATAAACCACTAGAGCAAAAACTAATTAGAGGAATGGGAGAGTCACATACCAAGGAGTAATTCCTCAAAACAGTTTCAGAAACGGAATTCCGAGCAAAGAGATCGAAAATTTCAGCTTTGTGAGGAGGAACACGAGAGGTAGAAAGCTAGAGAAATTTTGCTGGAGGTAAGAGACGAAGTGGGCTAAAGAGATAAGGCAGGGGGCCTATGGGTCCTAGTACCTATCAGGGCGCGGCCAGGGGGGTGACCACGCCCTGTTGGGTACTGGACCACAGGTGCATCCCCTTGATGTATTTTTAGCACCCGAAATTCTTAAATATTCCAGAAAATTTCATGTTAAAATTTTGTGGCATTCTGAGACTTTTCATTTTTTGGTCATTTTCTATTGCACGGTAATTTCAGAAAAGAAGATAAGCATGGCACTTTTTTATTTCACTTAACTAAGAATAACGGAGGGCTCACAAATATTACAGAGAGTTGTGCATACTAAATTCATCAATAACATGTCTTTCAAAAATGATCTAGTAATAAGGTTGATCAAGTCTTATTAATAACCGTTTCCGATTGACATGAAACCAAAGAATTTTCGTATAACACTAAGTTACCTCAACGGGGATTTGCATATCCCCCACAATAAGAGTATAATATTTCTTCTTGGCAGTAGGTACAGGGATTTTAAACTCTCCAATGATAACCATGGCACTTGGCTCAATGACATTAATATTGCTTGGCTCAATGACATTAATATTGTTAACCCGAGTTTGCTTCTTCGGAAAGTGCACGGTATGTTGCTTGCCATTGACGTGAAAAGTAACCTTGCTTTTGTTGCAATCAATAAAAGCCCATGCAGTATTTAAAAAGGGTCTACCAAGGATAATCGACATGTTGCCGTCCTCGGGCATCTCAACAATAACAAAGCCTGTCAAGATAGTAACATTTGCAACAACAATAGGAACGTCCTCAAAAATTCCAATAGGTACAGCGGTGGATTTATCAACCATTTGCAAAGATATTTCAGTGGGTGTAAGCTTATTTAGATCAAGTCTTTTATATAAAGAGAAAGGCATAACACTAACACCGGCTCCTAGATCACATAATGCAGTTTTAACATAGCCTCGTTTAATGGAGCAAGGTATCGTGGGTATCCCCGGATCTCCCAACTTCTTAGGCACTCCACCATCAAAAGAATAATTAGCAAGCATAGTAGCAATTTCAGTTTCAGGGATTTTCCTTTTGTTGGTAATAATATCCTTCATATACTTAGCATATGGAGGCATTTTCAATATATCAGTCAACCGAGTTTGCAACACGACGGGTCTAATCATTCAAGCACAAGTGTTCAAATCCTTCCTTGTCTTTACTTTTAGAAGGCTTGCAAGGAAATGGCATGGGTTTCTGAACCCATGGCTCCCTTTCTTTTCCATGTTTTCTAGCAACAAAGTCTCTTTTATCATAGAGTTTATTCTTAGGATGTAGGTTATCAAGATTTTCTGCAGGTTCTATTTCCACATAATTATCAGGTTCTTTGTTGTTATCAGGTGGAGCTTCTACAAGAACATCACCATTATCATTATCATTATCATTATCACTATCACTAGGTAAATGTTCACTACCAGATTGTGTCTCAACATCAGAAATAGAAACGTTATTATTATTCTCACAAGATTTTTCTATAATAGGTTCACTAGAAGCATGCATAGTCCAATTATTTTTCTTTTTCTTTTTAGATGGACTAGGTGCATTATCTTTAATTCTCTAAGAATCTTGTTCAATTCTCTTAGGGTGACCTTCAGGATAAAGAGGTTCCCGAGTCATTCTACCCCCTCTAGTCATCACTCTAACAGCATGATCATTGATGCTATTATTCATTTCAGCAAACAAATCATTTTGTGACTTAGCAACTTGATCTAGTTGGGTGTGAACCATAGAAGCATGTTTTCCTAGACCTTTAACATCATTGACAATTCTAAACATCAAGTCACCCAAACGATCTATCATCATGGCATTGTGTCTTAATTGATTTTTAACATAGTTATTGAAGTGTTCTTGCTTAACAATGTAATTATCAAATTCATCCATGCATTGACTAGGAGTCTTATTATAGGGTATATCATTCTCATTAAAGGTATGGAGAGATTTTACCTTTACTACCTGTGTCGGGATGTCAAGTCCATGTATTTCTTTGATAGGTGGTAATTTCTTGACATCTTCAACTTTAATACCCTTTTCCTTCATAGATTTCTTAGCTTCTCTCATATCTTCGGGACTGAGGAATAGAATACCTCTCTTCTTTTGAATAGGTTCCGACGGTGGTTTCGAAAGTGTCCAATCATCGGCAGTTCTTTCCCTGAAAACACAACCAGCACAACTATCTAGGAAGTCCCTAGAAGAGTCGGTTAGTCCATTATAAAAGATATCAAGTATTTCCTTTTTCTTAAGAGGATGATCGAGCAAAGATCGAAGTAACTTGAGAAGCCTCCCCCAAGCTTCAGGGAGATTCTCTTCAATTTGCACAAAGTTGAATATTTCTTGTAAGGCAGCTTGTTTTTTATGAGCAGAAAAATATTTCGCAGAGAAATAGTGAAGCATATCCTGGGGACTACGCATACAACCAGGAGTAAGTGAAAGGAACCATTCTTTAGCCTTGCCTTTTAGCAAGAAAGGAAAAAAGCTTAAGGATATAATAGTAGTGTATCTTTTCCTCATTAGTAAACAAAGCAGCAATATCATTCAATTTCATTAGATGTCCGACAACAGTTTCAGTTTCATAACCATGGAAACGATCGGACTCTACTATAGTAGTCAATTCAGGGTCTATTGGGAATTCATAGTCCTTATCAGTAACAAATATAGGAGAAGTAGCAAATTTAGGATCATGTTTCATTTTCTCCATCATAGATTTTTCTTTCAGTTTGCATAATAGTTTCTTCAGATCATCTCTGTTCTCACAAGCAAGAAAGTACCTAGCTACCTCACCATCCATAACATAACCTTCAGGTACATAGGGAAATTCATATCTATTGGGAGAATGAGGAGTAATAGGTGATTCAAAGTCTTCATCAGTTTCAGCATTTTCAAGTTCCTTAGATCTAGCAATATGAGCATCATGCAAATCACCAAGTGGCACAGTTTCAATTTCTTCATGAGTAGTAGTAGTAGTATCATTAATTTAAGAGGTAGCATCAGCAAGTTCATGTGACATACAAGGACGATCAACAAGTGGTGGTGTAACAAGCTGATTCAAAACAGTAGGTGAATCAAAAGCAGAGCTAGATGGCATTTCCTTACCTCCTCTCGTGCAAGAGGGGACGATATTAGTTCGATTATCTTTTAGATTCTTCATAGTGGTAATTGGATATCCTCAAGTTAACACAATTAATAGAGATATGCTCCCCGGCAACGGCGCCAGAAAAAGGTCTTGATAACCCACAAGTATAGGGGATCGCGACAGTCTTCATGGGTAGTATTTCACCCTAATTTATTGATTTGACACAAGGGGAGCCAAAGAATATTTATTGGCCTTGACAGTTGAGTTCTCAATTCAACCGCACCTGGGATATCTCTCTACAGCAAAAGTTTAATAGCATGGCAAATAATAGTAGTAGCGGTAACAGTGATAGTAGTAGTTTTGGTAACAGTAGTAATAGTAGCAATTGAGTAGCATGTGTGACAGTAACAGCAACAGTAGTAACTTATCAAGTTTCAGTATATGTAAAGTGTAGGCCATGGTGCAGTGATGGAATATATGGATGGCATCAATCATGTAATAGATACACACTAGGGTGACACGGAACTAGCTCCAATTCATCAATATAATGTAGGCATGTATTCCGTATATACTCATATGTGCTTGCCATAAGAACTTGCATGACATCTTTTGTCCTACCCTCCCGTGGCAGCGGGTCCGATTGGAAACTAAGGGATATTAAGGCCTCCTTTTAATAGAGAACTGGAACAAAGCATTAACATATAGTGAATACGTGAACTCCTCAAACTACGGCAATCACCGGAAAGAATCCCAATTATTGTCACCTTGGGGTATGCGAATCAAGACACGTAATAGGTGGATACAACTTGCAAGATAGGATCCAAATCAATCTTATATTTAGAGATAATATAATATGTTCAGATCTGAAATCATGGCACTCGGGCCCTAGTGACAAGCATTAAGCATAGCAAAGTCATAGCAACATCAATCTCAGAACATAGTGGATACGAGGGATCAAGCCCTGTCAAACTTAACTCGATTACATGATCAATTCCATCCACACCGCTCACCGACCAGCAAGCCTACAAAGGAATTACTCACTCCCGGTGGTGAGCATCATGAAATAGTTGATGGAGAAGGGTTGGTGATGACGACGACGACGATCTCCACTCTCTGGAGCCCCAAACGGACTCCACATCGGCCCTCCCGAGGAAGAACGGGAGGTGGCGGCGGCTCCGTCTCGTAGATCGCGATGAAAACTTCTATCCTATTTTTTTCCGTAACTAGGAATTTATAGGGGTGAAATTAGGGTCGGTGTAGCCTCGTGGGCCCCAGTACATATCAGGGCGCGGCCAGGGGGGTTGCCGCGCCCTGTTGGGTACTGGCCCACAGGCACACCCCCTCCATGGTATCTTTGCTCCATAATTCATCATAAATCCCAGAAATAATTCACAAAAATTTGTGTTCAATTCCGGGAACTTTTATTTCTGCACAAAAATAACACCAAAGTAGTTCTGCCGAAAACAGCGTCGGTCCAGATTAGTTTCATTCAAATCATGCAAATTAGAGTCCAAAACAAGAGCAAAAGTGTTTGGAAAAGTAGATACGTTGGAGACATATAAGTTCCTACATGAAGAGAACTGTTGAATTCAAATGGGGTCTTCTGGAAAGAATTAAACGCAACTCTAAAGATTGGGAGCTCGACAAAGGTAAAGAGTCGGGTATAGAACTTGTGTTTTATTGTGTTAAATCTTTTGTGCAAACCGATACTTTTCATCAGTTTAGCAATAAATATGGGCTTGACTCTTAGATAGTAGCTTCTTTCTGTGAATCATTTGCTGCTCATGTTGATCTCCCCAAGGAGAAGTGGATTAAGTATCATCCACCCATTTGCTGCTCATGTATGACTATATACGGAATACATGCCTACATTATATTGATGAATTGGAGCTAGTTCTGTGTCGCCCTATGATACGTTTCCAACGTATCTATAATTTATGAAGTATTCATGCCATGTTTACAATAATTTTATATGATTTTGGTATGATTTTATTAGAACTAACCCGGACTGACGCTGTTTTCAGCAGAACTACCATGGTGTCGTTTTTTGTGCAAAAATAAAAGTTCTCGGAATGGGCTGAAAATTTACGGAGAATATTTTTGGAAAATATAAAAAATACTGGAGCAAAAAGATACCGGAGAGGAGTCCCGAGGCAGTCATAAGCCTAGGGGGCGCCCCCCTAGGGCGCGCCCCCTAGCTTGTGGACTCCTCGAGAACCCCCTTGACGTGAGACCAATGCCAAAAATTCCTATAAATACCAAAACCCCCAGAAAGAAACCTAGATCGGGAGTTCCGCCGCCGCAAGCCTCTGTAGCCACGAAAATCCAATCGGGAGCCCGTTCCGGCACCCTGCTGGAGGGGGAAACCATCACCGGAGGCCATCTTCATCATCCCGGCGGTCTCCATGATGAGGAAGGAGTAGTTCACCCTCGGGGCTGAGGGTATGTACCAGTAGCTATGTGTTTGATCTCTCTCTCTCTCTCTCGTGTTCTTGAGATGGCACGATCTTGATGTACCGCGAGCTTTATTAATATAGATGAATCATATGGAGTTTTCCCCTCTCTATCTTCTTGTGATGAATTGAGTTTTCCCTTTGAAGTTTTCTTATCGGATTGAGTCTTTAAGGATTTGAGAACACTTGATGTATGTCTTGCGATGGGATATCTGTGGTGACAATGGGATGTTCTATTGATCCACTTGATGTATGTTTTGGTGATCAACTTGCGGGTTCCCTGGCCTTGGGAATCTATGCATAGGGGTTGGCACATGTTTTCGTCTTGACTCTCTGGTAGAAACTTTGGGGCACTCTTTGAAGTTCTTTGTGTTGGATTGAACATGATGAATCTGAAATTGTGTGATGCATATCGTATAATCAAGCCCATGGATACTCGTGGTGACACTGGAGTATCTAGGTGACATTAGGGTTTTGGTTGATGTGTATCTTAAGGTGTTATTTTAGTACGAACTCTAGGGCTGTTCGTGACACTTATAGGGATAGCTCATAAGATTGATCGGAAAAGATAACTTTGAGGTGGTTTCGTACCCTACAATAATTTCTTCGTTTGTTCTCCGCTATTTGTGACTTTGGAGTGAACTCTTTGTCGCACGTGAGGGATTTACATATGATTCAACTATGTTAGTATTGTTGAGAGAACTTGCACTGGTGAAAGTATGAACCCTAGGCCTTGTTTCCAAGCATTGCAATACCGTTTTTGCTCACTTTTATCATTAGTTACCTTGCTGTTTTTATATTTTCAGATTACAAAAACCTATATCTACCATCCATATTACACTTGTATCACCATCTCTTCGCCGAACTAGTGCACCTATACAATTTACCATTGTATTGGGTGTGTTGGGGACACAAAAGACTCTTTGTTATTTGGTTGTAGGGTTGTTTGAAAGAGACCATCTTCATCCTACGCCTCCCACGGATTGATAAACCTTAGGTCATCCACTTAAGGGAAATTTGCTACTGTCCTACAAAACTCTGCGCTTGGAGGCCCAACACGAGTCTACAAGAATAAAATTGTGTAGTAGACATCACCCTAGTGTGTAACTCTTACATGATTGATGCCATCCATACATTCCATCGCTGCACCATGGCCTACGCTTTATATATACTGAAACTTGCTAAGTTACTACTGCTGCAGTTACTGTCACACCTACTACTCAATTGCTACTGTTATTACTGTTACCAAAACTGCTGCTATCACTGTTACCGCTACTATTATTATTTGTTGTGCTACTAAACTCTTTGTTGTAGAGAGATATCCCAGGTGCGGTTGAATTGACAACTCAACTGTCAAGGCCAATAAATATTCTTTGGCTCCCCTTGTGTCAAAACAATAAATTAGGGTGAAATATACCCGTGATGATTGTCGTGACCCCCTATACTTGTGGGTTATCAGGAACCACTGGAAGAGGAATCGAGTATTAATTAATCATCATATGAAAGTCGAGCATAAAAGTTTTGTAGAATTATTTCTCTTGAGAGCTCATGATTGGGGCAAGTGTGCATCATAGATTTAAGCCTCCCCCAAGCTTGAGAGATGCTTTCTCCTTCACTGGGCCAAAAATTATATATATAATTCCGATAACGATGTATTAGATGCATAGGATAAAACTTCTGGTCAAATTCCAGCTTCAATCGGTTCGAGTCCGTGGCCGTGTTACCCCTTAATGATAGTGAGATTTTTAAAATGAGAAACAAGGAGGCATGAAAGCAATTAAGCAACCAGTGGGGCGGTATTTTGATCTCATCTCATACATTTTATTATGTTAGCTTTTATTACATGTCATTTTATTATTATTTATATATGCTTGTCGTATCACCGTATTGCTGTTTCTAGAAATTGTCGTATCCCGTATCGCCGTATTAGTGTCGCCGTATGGTGCTTCGTAGAGGAAGACGACCGTTTGGGAGCAAGGAGGAAGACGACAGTTGCGGATGGGGGAACAGAACTCGCATTGACTTGGAAATTTTGGTTGGGCGGTGACAGTTGAGTTCCCTCTGTGCATGCATTAAAAAGGATAGGTGGTTGGAGGGCAACAGTTGGGACAGAAAACGCGCGAGAGAACAGCAAGTTTCCTCTGCGGCAGCCAAAACGTGTGGACCACATCACTGATATACGGAACAGTTGCAAGCTGATACGAACTGATAAAAGGGGCGAATACATTGGTGCTAATATAGTGGTGTGGATCCCGAGGCTGGTGCATGGTCCGGATTCAGATATGCGTCGTCGCGGAGTGCTCCTATGCAGTTTCGATTTGTGGCTCTCTTGTGGCGCACACTCCTATATAAATATAGTATTAAAAATATATTATGATTTTTTTTAAATTTTTCGGATATGAAACTTGGATGCCCGTTGCACACCCGTGTTCAGTTTCATGAAAAATAGGCGCCCATGATAATATCAATAAAAAGACAAAAAAAAATTGTATGTGTAAAAAAACTGGATGTAACGTGTGTCACACATACCACGGCCACCCACTCCCCACGAAAATGAACATGGATGTACAATGGGCACCCAAGTTTCATATCCTAAAATTTTAAAAATTCTTTAGAAATTTGTTGATATTTTTTTTTTACGTATAGGGGTGTGTGGCATCCGGATGCTCCAATGCATTTCCCTGCTATACTACTACCACTAGATACTTTCTGAAGAACCATGATCCCACGAAATCCTATCTTTGGCCTTTGCCGAATGCGGCGACGGCGACGCCCGCGGGCACCACACTCTTTCTTGGAAGTGTCGCTGCAGTGTGTTGCTTCTCCCCTCTCCCCGCGGCCTTGGCTCGGAAGGGAAACCTCAGATCCGCGGAATCAGGCGATGAAGGCGCCGTCACGTTGTCTTCCTCCTTGGGGGCATCGTCTCAGAGTCGGCTACATCTGGAGACCGGTGGTTGGCGGCATCTTCGCCGCGGTGGTTGACGGCATCTTTGCCGCGTAGTTTGCTGAGGAGGTTGTTTCGGGGGCGCGAATTTCTGTTTAGCAATGATGATGGCGTCAAGAGGAACTTGGGTCGCGGCTCGGGCTTTGGTAGTCGGATCTTCCTGGCGTGTCCGAGGTGCTCTTCCATGGGTTGCTTGTTTGCTATGAAGTCGGAGCTATGGTGGAGCGAGTCCTGGTGGTGACGATGGCAGGCGCTCGGTGGTCGGTGCGGTGGGCACGGTCGGCGCAAGTCCTGCATATTTCCCCCGCGATGCTCGTCGTCAAAGTCGGAGATGTCGGTTGTTTGTGCGTGTGGCCATTTGTTAGCATGTACCGTCATGGCTTTATGCAGATGTTCTGCAGCTCTGTGTTTCATGTCGGTGGCCAGGTTGGCCGATGGTGCCCATTTTGTGGGCTGGATTATGTCGGTTTTAGCCTGGGTTTTCGTCAATTAGCTGGACAATTCTCACTCTTCTTAATCAATGAAAATAACAAGTCTTTTGCCTTGTTTTAAAAATAAATAAATAAATCCCACGAAGAAAAGACTCTTCAACAGCTGGAGCAACAAAACGCACAGGAGCAGAGTCAATCCATCAACACATACGCCGAGACCAAGAGGGCCTAAACGCAAACAGAATGAGGTCAAGGTCACGCAAGATCTAGGGCGCCCACGAAGTTGTCGTCTTCAACGGCAACGTGGCAACACGCCATTGCAGAATCAAATCGCCGGATGGGCGCGTGTGTGGGTGAGATGGGATCAGGTGAGGTCCCCCGAGGTCGCATGCAAGGCCAGCGCGTTGGTGTGAACGGGATAGACCCTAGAGCCTCGGAGAAATATATACGGTGCTCCTCCGCGCCCTGCGGTGCGGCACAACATGGGTCAGCTGCAGCTCGTGATGCCTCGACGACACCCGGTGCGCGGCGCGTCCTCCACTTCGTCTCTCGTCGTCTCCTTGTTGGCTCTCCTGCGTGTGGCGGCGCTGGTAGGGCGGCAGGCGGCGGCGGCAGCGGCGCCGGAGCCGGTGCCGGTGCGCGTCGGCGTCATCCTGGACTGGGCCGCGCCGGCGTTGCTGAGGCTGCGGACCGGCATTGAGATGGCGCTGGAGGACTACTACGCGGCGCACCCGGGGTCGGCCACCAGGGTGGAGCTCCACTTCAGGGACTCCAAAGGGGACGTCGTCGGCGCCGCTTCCGCTGGTGATTAACCAACCTCTCTTGCTCAAAATTCACTCTGTCAGTTGGGACAGGAGTATGTGAGCTGGAGCTCACATGCGATGAACAGTAAAATCCAAAAAATAATAAAACAAATTACAAAATTCTGGAATTTTTTGTCAAATAAGCATTGATGATTTTTCTACACGCGTGCGAATTTTAATGATGAATTTTTTTTTGCTGACACATCCACAAACGTGATTCCATTGTGAAAAATTGCACACCTGTAGAAAAATCACCACTGTTTCTTGATTAAAAAAATATTTTTTAAAAATTTTAACTATTTTTTTTTGAATTTTACTGTCCATCCGAGAACATGTGAGCTCGAGCTCACAATAGAACTTTCACTCTGCCAGCTGCATGCTTTAAATTGGACGCTCATCTTGATCTTGGTATTTAGTCATTTTACTGGTTGTTGGCTGCCGGTAGTGCAGGAATGCAAGCCGAGCCGAGCCAGCTCGGTTTGCCTCGATTCAGAGCTCGTTAAGATAACGAGGTAGCTCAGCTCGATTTCTTAACACACAGAGCTCATATTTTATTGCCTCGTCGGGACAACCATCATCTCCGTTTGTATTACTCTAGAGTCTAGAAGAAATAATATCTTCGCTAATCCTTCTATGCACTACTCTCCCTCCCCCTGCATGCGCGTAAAGAAAGGAATTAAGGTACGCACGTAAGCAGGGCAGTGAGAATTTTGATACCTAAACAGTGACAACCTCAATGACAACTTTAAAAACGAAATAATAAATCATCAAATAAATAAACATTGCGTCTAATTTCAAAGCTTTCGTCGAGACAAAGTCAACAACTAGGATCGGTCATAAAAGGATTTCTAGTTTATAAGAGTTAAAAATACCTAAATGATACTCCCTCCGTCCCATAATATAAGAGCATTTTTGACACTAGTGTAATGTCAAAAACGCTTTTATATTATGGAACAGAGGGAGTATAAAAATAGAGTTTCAAACACGTCGGATCCTGCGAACGAATCATAAAGTGTATGCTCCCACGTACCCCTTAGAGCAAACTACAAGGTTGACGGCTAAAATGGTTGGCTCAGGATGACAATCTAAGCAAACGCATTCGGAGTTTTAGTGTTTTAGAGCATGGCATTTTTTAGTTTTTCTCATTGATGTAGCATGACAATTCCCTTCAACCAACATTGCAATTCTTACTTGAGAATATGGCAAATTCTTCACAACCGCGTGCAATTTTATCTGTTTAGAGAACGAAAACGTTCATTTGTTCCTCCTTGCCTGGGCAACGATCATTCGCTTGGGTTACTCCCCTGAGCTCACGTCGGATGTATATTGAAGTTCTTACAATATCGTTCATGCACTACTCGTGAGTTGTGTGATTGTGTCCTTTAAACAAACATCAACACATAATAACTTTTGTTAGGGATCAACACATAATAGATCTTTCCCGGCAAAAGAAAAAAAAACATAATAGCTTTGCCTTCAAATTATTGACGTTCCTTTTTTCTTTTTTTTTTGAGAAACTCTCGTTGCTTGTTGTTGCAGCGGTGGACCTGATCAAGAACGCGCAGGTACAGGCCATCATCGGGCCCAAGACGTCAGCGGAGGCGGAGTTCGTGGCCCACCTCGGCAGCCGCGCCCACGTCCCCGTGCTCTCGTACGAAGCCACCTCCCCGTCCCTCTCCCCGGCGCAGACGCCCTATTTCGTGCGCACCGCCGCCAACGACTCCTTCCAGGCCATCCCCGTCGCCACCGTCCTCGCAAGCTTCGAGTGGCACGCGGTGGCCGTCATGCACGAGGACTCGCCCTACGGCTTCGGCATCCTCCCGGCGCTCGCCGACGCGCTCCAGAGCATCGGTGACGCGGCCATAGTGGACCGCGCGGCCGTGTCGAGCGGCGCGAACGATGACGCACTCGACGCGATCCTCTACCGCCTCAAGGCGATGCCGACGCGCGTATTCGTCGTGCATGCGACGCACGGCCTCGCCTCGCGGCTCTTCCGGCGGGCGAGAGAGGCAGGGATGATGTCTGACGGCTACGTTTGGGTCGCCACCGATGGCATCCATGATCGCCCGGAGGACAGGCTAAGCCCGGAGGACGTCGGCGCCATGCAGGGCGTGGTCAGCCTCCGGCCTCACGTGGAGCTCACAAACAAAGTCAAGAACTTCTCGGCGCGGTTCAGGGCAAGGTTCCGGCGGGACAACCCGGGCTCTGACGACTACATCCTCAATGATCCAACCGTGATGAGGCTCTGGGCATACGACACGGCGTGGGCTATCGCAGCGGCGGCCGAGGCAGCTTGTGTCTCCGGCCCGGCATTTCAGACACCGCAGGAGCACCAGAGTAACAGGACACATACAGACCTGGAACGGCTCGGTGTCTCGGCCACCGGATCAGCGCTTCTCAGGGCGGTGCTCAACACGACGTTCGACGGGATGGCAGGCAGGTTCAAACTGGTGGACGGGCAGCTGCAGGTGGCGGCGTACGAGGTCGTGAACATCATCGGAAACGGCGCCAGGACGGTGGGGTTCTGGACGCCGAAGTCCGGCCTCTCGCGGGACCTGAACGGCGGGGGCGGGGGCGGCAAGGCTGCGGCGCAGCTGAAACCCATCCTCTGGCCGGGCGAGACGTTGTCCCCGCCGAGAGGCTGGACAGCGTCGCAGAACGGGCGGGTGCTCAAGGTCGCCGTGCCGGTGAAGCACGGGTTCAAGCAGTTCGTCGACGTCGAGAACTCGACAACCAAGATCACCGGCTACTGCATCGACGTGTTCGACGAGGTGATGAGGAACCTGCCCTACCCGGTGAGCTACACGTACGTGCCGTTTAACGACAGCTCGGGCTCCTACGACAAGCTGGTGGACCAGGTGAGCGAGGGGAAGGCGGACATTGTGGTGGGCGACGTGACGATCACGGCGAGCAGGATGGACAAGGTGGACTACACGATGCCGTTCACCAAGTCCGGGTGGTCGATGGTGGTGGCGGCGCGGCCGGACACGAGCGCCAGCATGTGGATCTTCCTGGAGCCGCTCACCACCAGCCTCTGGCTCGCCAGCCTCGCCTTCTTCTGCTTCACCGGCTTCGTGGTGTGGGTCATCGAGCACCGCGTCAACCCGGAGTTCCGCGGCACGCCGTCGCAACAGTTCGGCCTCATCTTCTACTTCGCCTTCTCCACCCTCGTCTTCTCACACAGTAAATTCATTAACCATCTCATCGTCTCAATCATGCAAGCTTCATCGATATATATGATACCATCTATAGCTAATCTTGATGTCGTTTCAGAGGAGAAGCTGGAGAGCAACCTGTCGAGGACGGTGGTGACCATCTGGGTGTTCGTGGTGCTGATCCTGACGTCGAGCTACACGGCGAGCCTGACATCGATGCTGACGGTCCAGCAGCTCCGGCCGACGGTGACCGACGTGAAGGAGCTCCAGGGGCGCGGCCAATACATCGGGTACCAGGAGGGGAGCTTCATCGAGCCCTTCCTCACAAAGATGGGCTTCGACGAGCGGAAGATGAAGAAATACAGCTCGGGGGCGCAGTACGCCGAGGCGCTGTCCAAGGGCTCGGCGAACGGCGGCGTGGACGCGGTGTTCGACGAGATCCCGTACCTGAAGCTGTTCCTGTCGCGGCACTGCGAGGGGTACATGCAGGTGGGGCCCGTGTACAAGACGGACGGCTTCGGGTTCGTGTTCCCGAGGGCGTCGCCCATGGTGGCGGACGTGTCGCGGGAGATCCTGAGGCTGGCGGAGGAGGACAAGATGGCGCGGATCGAGAGGGCGTGGTTCGGCGAGCCCGGCGCGTGCCAGAGCCCGCTGGGGGGCGGCGGCGTCGGCGGCGGCTCGTCGAACCTCAGCTTGCGGAGCTTCGGCGGGCTGTTCCTCGTCACCGGCGTCGTCTCTAGCCTCATGCTGCTGCTCGACCTCGCCATCTTCGCCTACCGCGAGCGTGACCAGCTCCGGGCGGCGGAGGCGGAGGCCGGCTCCGGGAGCGTGTCGGTGAGGAGGCTGCGCGCCTGGCTGCAGCACTACGACAGGAAGGACCTCAAGTCCCCCGCGTTCAAGACGTGGAACGACGAGTCCGTGAGGAACGACAGCGACTCTGCGGGCAGGACGCCGAGATGGAACGGCGGCGGCGGAGGAGGCGACGCGAGCCAGGCGCCGACGGCCGGTGCGGAGGAACACGACATGGGAGGGACGAGCCCGATGAGCGTGTACATCAGCTCGGACATGAACGCTGGCTCTTCGCCGGAGGGGACGCCGGCGTCGGAGATCAGTGAGTCATTCGAGCAGAGGATAGAGAAAGCAGCGACGTCCGTGATGGGAAGGCCAACGGCCTCTGAACTGCAGGAGTAGAACGCATTTCCATGAGGAATGCGTATATGAGTTCCGTAGTCTTGTGGGCTGTGGCACTAATTGTAACTTGGCCAGAAAATTAATGAAAAGGGGTTATGCCTGATTCAAAAAAAAGCTTTAAAAGAGTACATGTAATATGCATATGAGTTCGAGTCCCGGCGATGTTGAATTCGCTCTCCACTTTGCCGTCCCCTTAACTTTTGTTAGATCAGACATTTCTATTTCTGTTGTTATTCAGTTATATGGAAAGGGGTTATGCCCGGTTCAAAAGAAAGTTGTCTGTGCACTTTGAGTGGACACTAGGGAATTTAAAGGAATACAGTTCGCCGATATTCTAGTTGTATATAGTTATAAATTTCTATGTACATACCTCGCAAGCAAAGCATTTCAATTGACATCACACAATGGAATGTCCCAGAGGGAAATAATTGTTAATTTGTTGAACTGAACAGAAAACAAAGTTACAGATTACATGGTGTTTTTCATGTTGTTTTCCATACAGACAAAAAATAATAATAATAATACAAATAAGCTTAATTTGATTTCCCTCGAAAGGAGCTAGGGTACAGCATAACTTACACGATACAATATTACATTACATGGTGGTGGCACATTGTGCTCCTGCCGTGACTCAGACCATGGCATGGTAAAGGGCAATAAACATACATCTTCGCTGCAGCTGAGCGAGCCATCTCTAAAGAATCTAACTCCAGCTGCTCCTAAACTGTACATAGCCTATCGATCTAGAGTGTAACCCTGAGATGGCATGGTGATTGAATGATTAGGGGGCTATCAGGATGCAATGGAGGGAACTGATGTCTGCGGACAACGAGAAAATGGACTTTCCGGAATCAATACCTGATTGACATAGGGAAATCTCATGAATCCCCGTTTATCATCCGGGAGTGGAAGGGAACCTTGTTTATTTCCACAATGGTCGACTGGTCCTGGATGAGTGGTTGCTTCCATGGCTCGCCGTCCATTTGAACATATGCTCGATCCCACTCGCCTCCCCTCATTTCGAACTTGATAGCTGCAGCCTAATAGGATGCAATATTTTTGGACAGAAGTTCATCATAAGTTACTGAAGAAATGATACCCAAAAAGATCAATCCTTTGACAAGAAAATCAATGCAAAATCAGGACAAGTACCTGAGCAATGTGCTTTGCTTTGATAAGCTCAGCCATAACGAATGAAGCATGCCAGCCTTCTTTCAGACCAAATATTTCAATCAAACCGTCGTCTGAATGAGCTTCAACAAAACCTTTCTGGAATGAGGGGGAAAAAGACACATCATTTGCGTAGAACAAACAGAGCCCATTTGTGTAACCCCACCCAATGCTGAACTCTAGCTAGTAGCTACCACTTGTTCTAAAAGCATAACTCAGCGATGATACATGTAATGCTCACTTGCTGTCTATTAATCCCATTTGGCAACTTTGACGTTAGCTATAAACCCCATATCCTGGACTAGAAAACAAGAACTGATGATACATGCAATGCGCATGAGCAAGCTCAGCTACCAACCTTTTCAAGATAATCCGGTTTAAGATCACCCCATGGATGCTTTCCACTGGCGTAGTTGTCCAGATTTAAGACCACTAGGGATCTAACACTGCAGTATTAACAGATGGTAATAAATGTGAGCTCAATTTCGGTGATATACAACATAAGTATTGCTACAGCAACTTTGAAGGACAATCATCAAGAGTAACCAAGTTCCAACGCTTCTCCAATAAGATAGTCACAACATGATCGTCTACCATCTGTTTTGTAGTGATAGACTTCCAGGATTCACAGCAGTATTACTAATACACATTGCAAATGGAGTTCCAAAAAAAATTAAAAACGATATGCCACTGACACGACCGACCGATAATAGTTACTACTCCCTCCGTCCCAAAATAACTGTCTTAACTTTGTACTAACTTTAGTACAAAGTTGTACTAAGCTTGAGACACTTATTTTGGGACCGAGGGAGTACCTCCTTTCCGGTTTATTAGGCATGCGTGTATCCCTAGATTTATAATTTGACCAACATAAGATGAGTTGTATAGTCTAAAAATTATACCATTAGAAAGTATACGATCTGAAGTTTCTAATGATATATTTTCTGTGATATATAACGTGTATTACGTTGGTCTATTTGTCAACCTAGAGATACGTGCATGCCTTATAAACCAGAAAGGAGGTAGTACGTAGTACTCCCTCCGTCCCAAAATGTAAGACCACTTTTGACACTATCATAGTGTCAAAAATGATCTTACATTTTGATAGTGTCAAAAATGATCTTACATTTTGGGACGAAGGGAGTACATGATAAGCATCACACGATATTTCCGAATAATGTTTTACTTCTTACGTATTTTGTATCATAAATTTTTCTATGGTTAAAGGTAAGGCCCAAGAAAAGGGCAGGTCACTGCTAAGACAACCAAATATATTATTATTATGCAAAATATGGGTTGATTAATTATTATCTGCTGACAAAATTCCATTCCTCATTGAGGAAGATACAAAATCTAGATAATTACCGAACGCACATATGCAGTTTTTGTGCCAGTTTAAATATTTTCAGATGAAAAATTGTAAACAGTCTACCAGCCATCACGTGTCAGCATCTCACGTTATCTGCATAGCATACATTACCCTGTGTTGATTTTTTAACACTAGTCTCCAAACTAATAGCAATGATCACTGGGTTCGTATAAATAGGGTCAGCTACTCGATTTTCTGAAATCCTAAGGATCATAAAAAGGGGCAGCCCGGTGCATGTAGCTCCCGCTTGCGCAGGGTCCGGGGAAGGGTCCGACCACTTTGGGTCATAGATATCTAAATATCTTTTCCGGCTGTAACAGAAATCTATGACTTGCCTTGAAGGCATTTGAATTTGCTCCCATTCAGAACAATTGGCCCTTTTAATGTAAAGCCGCAAAATGTTCCGAAGTCCCCTGCATCAACAATGCATTCTGTCAGCCATGGATAGATGATCGAGACAAATGTCAAGAACAAAAGGAAGAAGAAGAATATCTTAGCACCATTGCAGTTTATTATGAACCATAAAAGTATGGAGATAAAGCATAAAAACAGTGGATCATTGGCATTGCATAGTACTTAGCAAGTTAGCATAGTGGAACTTGAATCCAAATCCTCATATGTTAACCAAGATATTACTATAGTCTGGGCCTCCTGCTATTTTTTAGAAGTTCTGAGGGTCGAATCTCATAATTAATCTCAAACCATGATTGTGAATTTTGAGGTACTCCCTCCGTTTTTATTTACTCCGCATGTTAGGTTTGTATAAAGTCGAACCTTAAATACTTTCAACAAGTTTGTAGAAAATATATATTAACATATATACAACACCAAATCAATACCATTGGATTCATCATTGCGTATATTTTCACATCATATAAATTTGTTACTGTAAATGTTCATATTGTTTTCTACAAACTTGGTCAAACTTTAGAAAGTTTGACTTCAGTGAAATCTAATATGTGGAGTAAATAAAAATGGAGGGAGTACATGGAAAGGCAGGTTATTTACCTTAGCTGAGGACTTGCTGTACAAGGAGTACAGAACCATCCCTGCGTGCAGCTATATCCAGCATAAATCAACTGCATATAACACATATTACTAGAACAGTCACCTAGAGGTCGCCGAACAGCAGAACATAGAATTCTGAGGTACCAGATAACTATGCTACAGAAAATGAGGAGCCTTTGAAACCAGTTTCTTGTTATTCAGAAGTTACATATTCTAGAGAACTTGCAGGATCACATCCAGATTATCTATCAAGTATACAGCTGGATCCACATAATAATAATATGGGAGAACTTGGGTGCATGAGTTCTTTTGTATGTGTGCAACATCACGTGATCTATCAGTCTGCCATGCTTATATTCTACTGATAGAAGACAACTAACTAATGAAGATGTTGCTAACCAGCACATTCTGAATGGTAAGCTCCTCACCAAAAGAATTCAGTAAATTACTGTGGGCTTCAAAAAAGATCACACTTGACATACATGAAAGCTTTAAGCCACTACGTATTACACCATTAAAAAGTTCTTTCCGCACCTTATTTGCAACTGGTCCTTGAGCAAGATATGGCTTTTGATCTCGTAGATGGTGGAAGCCATATGCAACTTGGGCATCCATCCCTATCCAAAATAAATGGCACACTTAGCAATGAATCAAGGCTCTAACAAATTGTAATAAAGAATGAACCATATAATTTAGCAAAAAATTCATTGATCTGGTGCATTCATATCTTGTGGTTTCAGTTGTAGTCTTACAACTTTATATTATCATAGAGACAGTGTGTGTAGTTTTAGATTATATATTTCACATCGAACTTCCAGATACTGAAGAATATTCAACCATTCAAAATTTGAAATTAAGGTTTAGCGCACACACAAAATTTAGGCAACCCTAAACACCTAGGAACTGGAGAGAAAATAGATATTACATATATTATCCAGTTAGTCTGAATATAAAACCTCTCAAGTAGATGTAGATCACCATGTAAAGTTCACGAGACATAACAGAATTAGCTAAGGAAAGAAAGTAGATGAAGTAACAAAGTAATACCAATGCTAAGGTAGTTATAGAATACGCCTTTATAGGAAGAAGCTTTTTCGGTTAACTCACTGCCACTCGCCTGCACCAAATTACACAAGGTCTTTAGCAAATACATAAGTACTTGCACACTCAATGAGAAAGACAAATATAGGAGGGATCACAGTATCTTTCAAGCAGAGTTGACAATGACAGAAGAAAATAAAATGCCGGAACAATCCATCAAACTATTCAAGAGAGACAAATTGTAACAAGCATTTCAAATAGCAAGTATGACAGGCAACCATGCAGAGTCAAAGAGCGGCACGCATTCAAAGTTACTATGCAAAACTTAGCAGTAACTAAAATTCTTTTCCTAGGTAAGTAAGGGGCATCCTGTATGCAACTTGGATTTTCTGAACTGACTTGAATATTTCTTAAAAATGCAAAGTTTAGACTATCTTTGATCATCTTGGTGCAGGCAACAAACAATATAATGCAGAGTTCATCTTACGACTCGCATTCAAAAAAGAACTACCTCAACAATAGTTTTTCATGTTATCACTGCAATCTTAACAAATGTCTAAAACAATGTTCTTAGGTGGAGAAAAGATCTAACGATGGAAGAAGAGCATGCTACCGAGTGTATAGATTTGAGCTAAAGTTTGTTTTCTATTTCAGGGTGTAATTTCCAGGTAAATTCATAGTCAAGACCTTGCTGAACTCCAGCTGATCGGCAGGTTCCGCTTTCTTAAGTGCATGTGGCAACTCTGTTATTTCTCCCTCTGGCATCCTAATCACAACCTGCCAACTGCAAAAACAATGGTAGCGATTTTCATCAGAGCAAAAACAGATGAAGAGTGTATGTGCAGTTATTAGAAGAAACATCTAGAGTTGAGCTTATTCACGATGTACACATCTTACACATTTGGAGATAATAAATATGGCAGATAGCTGCCGGGCTTATGTAGATTGACGATTTTCTTTCCACCATCAGGAAATATATTCCAGATAGGTATATGATAAGTTTTACTCGGCAGTGCAAAATGTGTTCCTCAAATTTAAGTACCAGCGATCAACAAAATAGAGCTGAATACGCATAGGTGAATAAAGAGAGAAATAACTCTCAAGCAATGATCTCACATTCACCTGTCAAGATGGACGGCCGAAGCAGACACTGCCTTGTTGAGATATCGCTTTACAGCTGAACGCCAACCAAAGGGAAAAGAGCCACCCTGTGCTTGAGTTGATTAGCATTTTCAATTAAAAACAAAGAACTTAAATAGAGCGGTGTCATCGCATATCGGCCCTTACCCATCCAAATGATCTAGCGAGGTCGTTTCCTGTCCCAAGTGGAATGATTCCTGTGGGAGGAACCGGTTCCCTTTTCGACTTATTAAGTTCTTGGAGACATCCAAGTACCCAACCAACAGTGCCATCACCTCCAGCAACCTGTCAGAAAGAACTAGTGCAAGAATGTTATGCAAAGTAGCTGGAAAACTGTGACATACCAGGAAAGCATATGGACACCTAAATCGTGGAGCAGAAACCTCTCATGAGCTAAGATATAAGCTCGCTTATCGAATAATCTTCAACAGTAAATAACAAAGCTAACATGCAGCAAACCCTTAAAAGCTTCTGACAGATACAATTTCCTTATTGAAGCCCGTCAAGCACGTACCATAATCCTCAAATTTGCACGAATGTCCTTTGCGCAGTTATCACCTTGATCAGCCAACTTCTCCAAACAACCCAGACCATAGCGAACAAAATCAGAAGGCTTCACAACAGAAAGATCGAAGACCTGAACAAAAATGGTTCCATCAGTAAGTACTATATATAGTCCAGGGTTTCCAGAACAAACAAAAGAATAAGAAACTAGAATTTCCAAAAGACATGCTGTGACTCGTGAGTGCACAAAATAATCCAGAATTGGCGTTACAAACGAGTCCCAAACAGTTAGCCTGTCTTGACAACCACAATAACATGTTGCATGAGTTTTCCCAGCCCTTAAAGACCATCTAATTCCCCAGAATTGCTCCATATCCATAGTTCTTTACGACCCTAGCTTCTGTCGGTTCTGACGCTTTTACAACCACATAATGACACAAGTGGCCAATCCTCATAAGCCAAACTCCAGTTTCAAATGTTGATCCACAGCTAACTCGGGTGGAAGCCAGTACTTCCATGTTGATTAATAATCATCAACATGAAACAATATTGGTGACTATCACCAAATGGCTCTGCAGCTGTCTTCTGTTACAAGAAAATACCAAGCTACAAATTATAGGCAGTCTCATTACATTACTCTCACTACTGTCACCTACACAATCATGCTCCCTCCTTCCCACCTAACACCTACCGTCCTAGTAGATCTTTCCCTTCAACTCATCACCTCTTCTAGAACACTGTGTGGAAGTGAGACACGGTCTCATGGAGTGTTCACAGCAGCCTACGGTATACGACATTTATTATGCATTTATCATCCAACCATAATAGTCAGATATCAGTCTTCATCCAGACACCCCCTACTCCCCCAACCCATCTTGGTACCAATTAAGTGCGTAGCTATCTAGATGATTCGACCTTCGCAGTATCAGACAGAACTCGGAAATAAGGGAAAATAAGGGAATGAAAAAGGTTAGTACAATGCCTCATATGGGGCATGACGATCTTCCCCATCACATAGTAGGCAACTAGAGATTCTGGTCGCGTCACACCATCCTCCTCAGATCACAGGACGCGGAGCCCCTCTCGTCCTTGGTTTCACGGCAGTACCATTGTACCATGAAAGTACCACCGGAGCAGAATCCATGAACCCCAGCCGAAAGGGGGTGTATTACCTCGCACCAAATCATACTGCTGGTAGTATCTCTGACTCGATTCCCTGCCGGATTCCACACGAATGGAAGAGAAAAATCTGCTGCGGAGTAACAAGTAGTAGTACAGTAACGACCGTCACGAAAGCAAAGCGAGGGGGGGAAGAAACGCCAGAATTAGGGGAGGGGGAGCACGAGCGGGCACGTGAATCGCGAGGTCGTCACCTGCTCCTTGCTGATGAGCTCGTGGAGCCGCACCTTGAGCTCGGGCCCGTGGCGGCCGCCGCTCTTGGAGTTGACGAACACCACCATCGGCGTCACCACCTCCAGCCCGTCCTCCTCCCCGTCCACCTTCTCCTCCCTGGCGGCCGCGGCGGCCGCCACGCCGGCGGCCTCGTCCTTCTCGGCGACGGCGGCGGCGACGGCCCGGCGCGCGTAGAGCGGCATGACGACGCGGCGCCGCAGCTCGGCCTTGTCGACGTCCCGGCCCCACACCCCGCACGCGCGCACCGACTCCCAGATCGACACCCGCGCCGACGGCGCCGTCGGCGGCGCCGAGTGGGGCGTGTGGACGACCTCGTCGCCGGCGCCGGCCATCTCCACCTCCGCCTCCGCGCGCTCCATCGCCGCGCCTCCCGCCGGGGAAAAGGCAACAGTGTATCACAGCTAAGCAGCTTTCGAATTGGCTGTCTGTCGCCGGTGAGCTAGATGAATAGGGGAAAGAAAAAAGGGAGGAGGAGCGGAGCGCCGACTTTATTATTGATTGCTGACGGGTACTGCATATATGCAGCGGGGAATAAAGTTTTTGTTAATGCGGGAGGCTAATTTGGTGGACTGGGACGACTGGCGCCCGCTGCTCGCTCTCTTCAGCTGTGCGGAGCGTGTCTTTGGACGGGAGCATTTACGTCTTTTCGTTACATGGAATTTACTTTTCTTGACGCGGTGAAAGGGACGCGCATGGCTGGCGTTTTCGTTGATTTTTCCTGTGTGTAGTGGTGCCCCAGAAAAAACTCTTTCTAGAGGGTTTTGATGTTTTTTTTTTATCCAATAAGTCCCGAACGTTCGGATTTTAGCATTTCGTCCCGAACGTTTTCGATGGCAACTTCAGTTGACGCGAGGTGGCAACTTCAGTTATTAGGACATGACAACTTTGTCCCAGTTCAGAAAATTGTCCTGTTTGCCACTAAAGTTACCACCTCCTGTCAACTAAACTTGCCACCTCGTGGCAACTAAAGTTGCCAGTTCGGGGCGAAATGCTAAAATCCGAACGTTCGGATTTTATCATTACCTTTTTTTTTTGGAAAACATTGAATCTATTCATCTTCAATTATGGACCACCTAGCGACGACTATAAACACTGAAGCGAGCCGAAGGCGCGCCGACGTCATCGCCCCTCTCTCACCGGAGCCGGGTAAAACTTATTGTAGTAGACAGTCGGAAAGTTGTCGTGCTAAGTCCCCATAGGACCAACGCACCAGAACAGCAAACGCCACCGATGAAGAGTATTGTAAATCGGAAGGATCCAACCTGAAAACACACAAACGTAGACGAACGACGAACAGATCGGAGCAAATCCACCAAGAACAGATCTGCTGGAGACACACCTCCGCACGCCGACCCACGATACTAGACGCATCACCGGAACGGGGGCTAGGCGGGAAAAACCTTATTCCATCTTCAGAAAGTCATTGCCGTCTCGCCTTCCTGAGCAGGACACAATCCCTAACAAAATCTCGAAGACACATGTAAAAACGGAGCCCTCCCACCGGCAAGGACCGGTATCCACCACACCCCCATGACCTTAAGGCCACCGGAGACGAGGCGGACCGATGACGACATCGGTAGGAGGCAGAGAAACCCTAATTGAGAAGGAGGCTAGTATAGGACACGCTCCTATCCTATCACCTTTATTTCCTTTGATGTTCCTTTAGAGGGGTTTGATGTTTATTTCAGATTTAACCTAAGTACCAATGTTGGCGACATGTGACCATCAGTGATGCTTTATTATCCAAAAACCCTAGCCGCCACCCACCATCTCATGTTCTCGTCGTCGTGAGGGCGTGTTGCTGGGCAAAAGAGACCAGTGGTAGGGAGATACTCATTAGGGGCGGCCTGTTGTGAAGGTGTTGGAGGGCTATAGTGGAAGGCGAGGGAGGCGAGGGCTTGAGTGTCGATCTTCATCAGGTGGCGCTCGATGGCAACGATGGTGAAATCGACAAAGGTCGAAGGGATGTAGCACAGCAATCTTCAAGGGTGGCCCGACCTGGCTAGGTCACCGAGGAAGAAGGCATCGGTGCATGGTCCTAAACGGTGGCGTGCTCAGCATCATATCCACACTTGTCCTGCAGTGGTAGGGGTAAAAAAATCCAGCTTTTCTGTAGGGAGTCTTCGTGTTTAGTTTGGAGCGGCGAGGCGACGACGTTAGCCTAGTGTAGGAATAATGTTCTCGCCACCCTATCCCCGTTTAATTGATGTGTTTATCACTAGCAGAAGCGTGTGAAGCCATGTCTCCACTGTGTCTCCTGGGATCCGTCCGGTTTAGATTTCTGATGAATTCGTCTGGATTTGACCGGCTTTCGTGGTCTTCGAATTCGTGCAGGCCCTTATCAGTGTTTTGTTCTCTAGGACCGTGATTTGCTTCACAAATCGCGGCCGTCACTGTCTTCTGGTCAACATTGATGATTTCTCAATCACTTCTTCTATAAGTTTCTAGGTTAAAAAAAGTTTGCCCCACCGAGGCAGAGGCAAAGAGACGGCATCGAAATATGCTCACGGCACGAGGCCGGTGCATGCATGAGGAAAAAGACTTCGACACCCCTAAGAATTTAAATACAATTTTATTTTTTCTGTTTGAATATGTTTGTAAGGAACTGTGATTCTTAATATATGGTCTTAGGCCCTTTGCAAAACAAAAAGAGTTGAAAGGCCTTCAAATTATGGTGTGTTCTTGCACAATGACGTAAGTCCAACCGCATGAAGATATATGGATTTATCTTAAAATCATCAAAAAAAATCTTATTTTATTGTATTGTCATAACATTTAAGATACACTCTATTTTATTGTCCTTACATTCAATATAATAATTTTTTATTCATTCGTGGAAGGAATTTGTCTACTTATTTTGTTTTTAGTTGTATACTTACATGGAATGGTAGAAAATTGATTCATCCATTTTGCATGGTTAAAAATTGGTTAAAAAATTGGTTTTATACTCCTATCTCTTATCGAGACACAAAACACCATTCACAACGCTTCCATAGAAGCGACATCTCTTTCCTCCTCCACAAGAAAAGCTCTTCTCCTCCCGTCGGCGCCGCCGCCGGTCCGCCCCATCTCCGATGGCCTCTAGGCCATGGAGGTGCGGAGGATCTCGGCCCCCCGCCGGCGGGAGGGACCCCGTTCTCGTTCTTGTTAGATTCAGCGTGTTGGTTGTGGCTGTGTGGCGGCGGCGATATCCCATAGTAGGAATAATGTCTCCCACGTTCTATCCCCGTCCCGATGGTGTGTCTAGCAGCATCGGAGGGCGTGTGGAGGTTTGTCTCCGTCGGATCTCGCGGGATTCGGTCGGTGCTGGTCTTCGGTGGATCTGTTTGGATCCGGTCTTCGTTCGCCTTTGTTTGGGTGTTTACAGGTTTGATTCTTCTGATCTACGACTTTCTTCATCGGTGATGGTTGCTACTCTGGTGCGCTGGTCCTATGGGGCCTTAGCACGACGACTTCCCGACTGTCTACTACAACAAGGTTTGCCCGGCTCCGGTGAGGGAGGGGCGATGACGGCGGCGCGCCTTCGGCTCGCTCCAGTGCTTATAGTCGTCGCTAGGTGGTCCACGGACATGGTTGTAATTTTTATTACCTCTGTTGTTCTTTGTACTGCCATGATTGAAGATGAATAGATTGGAAGTTTCTCGCAAAAAAAAAAAAAAAAAAGAGACACACTCTAAGAAAAGTACTAACCCTCTCCTCCGATCATGTACCAGAGTCGCAACCCTATCATTTGCCTCGGTCGATGGATATCGTTGACACCCTCCTTTGGCCTACCGTGAACCAGCCCCTCGCCAAAAAAAAAAAAAGAATTAAGCCTATTTTTCACCCCTAGTAGATGCCGATAGAAGAAGAAGAAAGCTCGCCCCCGGAGGTAGACGAGTTATTGACAGAGGCGGTATATTTGTACAAAGAGTGAAATGAAAGGTGGTGCACAAGTATACGAAGGAAGAATGTGGACCGAATGGTGATGATGACCCATAGCTAAGGCGGTAGAAATCAATGGCCCCTGTATTTGTAGGATTTCCAAAACACCGGGAAAGGAAAACATGTGATCAGAGTGCAACGTTACTTTCACTTACATATAGGATTTAAAACTAAAGGAACTTGCATTAAAGAGTGTTTAATACCACATAGTAGAAAACAAATACATTGTAACAAAAAAAGGTTTTAATGCATGGGAATTCTCCTCCACGATAGAGTAAAAACGAAAATATCCTCCAAAGATCCTATGAGATTCTTTTGGATCAAAGGAGCCCAAATGTATAATTTAAAAGGCCAATATCAATTTAATTTATTCTTATAAGATATCTGGATTTGTCAACGAATAAATTAAATTCCGTTTGTTTATTCGACTATGAAGTGACAGATGGACAAATCATGTACCATGTCACCAGAACTAGCGTTTGATCCCCCTGTATGCAAACTTATTTGTGAGTATTAACAATGTGACCGTGACATTTTAACAGTGTTTTTGCTTTTCAATTTGGATGTTTTTTTTGCATATTCTATTTGCTGCTCACATGGTTCGCGGTCACAGCCTACAAAGTGACAAATGGAGAAATCACCTCGGTATCCGAAGAAACGGAAAGTAGATGATTTTGTACTATGAACAACGTGACCGTGACACCTTCCTCGACGTTTTTGGCTCAGATGCTCAACAGCCTCAGGTACCCACGCGCCCACCCGGGCACACACGCCACCAGGGCATTTTCCTCGCCTGTGGGCTGTGGCCACATAATTATCTACGACAAGCGCCCGTTCATTGGGCGGCGACCTGAGATCATGGAGGGGTTACGTGCTCAGAGATGTCCTGGTCAATTTTGATCCTGCCGTCATGCCGAAGTTAACAGCTTCAGTTGTAAAATGGGCAGATGGCAATCCCTCCAGACGTACAAATATGACGACGAGTCTTGTTTCGAGAGAGGAGGACTGGACGACTGGGAGAAGCGTCATGGCTGGCTGGGTCAGACCGTCTGGAGGCACCGGATTCTTCCGTGTGACGTAAAAGCGCGGCACAAGCGTGCTCGCCTGCGCCGGGCGATCGACTGGCTGCACCCCACATGGACATGGGCGGACCCACGGAGGTCAAATACTTTAAATCGAAGAAATAGCAGTGCTGTTCCTCTAATAAGTTACCCAAATGATTCGCATTTTAAACAAAGTTAATCAACTTACACCGAGTCGTTTTTCAGGCGACTTATGCACAGTCGGCTCCTAAGTCTAGGTGTTTGCGATAATCATTATACTTACTACCCAAGAGGTGCATGTCATCGCTTTTGCTAATTGCTAGTGACACCGTTACACGGACATCGTCCACTTCGGAAAGATAATGGCGTGTCGTTTAGAGCAAAGTCGTCATGGGAAATGGGATACACATGGGAGAGCCGCAGCAGAAGCACCCTCGATCGAAAGCGTCCCATGACTCATCGGTGACCGCGAGTCATGCTGCAACAGCTACTCCTACTTACCGTTTAAAGTAAGATTGAATTGAATTAGGCCCATAACGAATCGTTCGCCTTTCGCTTCACGAGCGCATGCATCGGACCTTTCCCGGTAGTAGAAGCACATACCCAAGCCAAACCACAGCGCTACTAGTCCTGTATAGCGGTAGTACAAGCGACCAGATCGGTTGAGTGGAGGCCCCACGTGTTTTGTGCCGCACTGGGTAAAATGATCAAGCGCACCTAACGGTTGGATGCTTGGATTGGATCCTTGCTCCATTGGCATTACACAAATTCGGCGGCAGCTTGTCATGTGGAAAGGGTGGGGCGAAGAAGAATGTGGTGGGTTGGGTGGCAGCTCACGTTAATCCATCCATGCAAGATGCAACGGACCGCAACTAGTACTCCGGTGACGGTGGCGCCAAACGCACGGTTGGTAGCAGCCAGCCAGCACCATTCCTCAGTTATCACGCAGCGCGCTCCTCCCGCCAACCGCCCACCGACACGTTCAATGCCAAGCGGGGCCCTCCAGAGCCCAGCGGTCCAGGACCCACCCTGTCAGGGGGGCTCATGGCATGGTGGCCCCGCCGCTGAAAGCGAAAGACGGCACGGGCACGGGCACGTGCGAGCCGCGGTGGCGTGGGGTGGCGCTCAGGCTGCCGCTTTGGCTTTGCCCGGCGGCAGGCAGCGCCAGCCTGAGACAGGCCGCGGCCGGCGGCGGCGTCATTGGTGCTTTGCCTCCCGGGCTTGGACTCGTGCCGTCACCCAGAGAACCAAGTGGTTTGGGGCCATGTCACGGCTCCGTTTTAGGTTGAACGTACGCGCGCGCAAGCGGAGTTTACAAAGGTCGGGTGGGCGACCCACCCTGGGATGGGAATGGCATCGTGCCGTGGAGACCGGCGGTCCTCCTTCTGGAACTGTTGCTGCTGCTTGTCCAGTTGTCCTGCTCCTGGTCCTGCTTCGTCTACGAAACGCAGGGCGTACCGGAGGGGGGCAGTACGCTTGGTGCGTGCATCCGGGCGGTAGTGGGGTACGCAGGACGTGGTGGTGCGTAATTTCGCGGGAATCGTTGGGTGGGCCGTGGGTCAGTGGGTAGCTGCATGCCCGTGCGCAGACGGTGGTCCCGTGATCCCGCGTGGTGCTTACTCGTCGTGACAGGGTGCCGTGTTCAAATACTATAATGTACCGGCATGTCGCTCAAGTCCTTTTGAAGCAAGAGAACCGAATATTATCGCTGGCGCCACATTTGGGTTCACGTTTCTCCGGTTAACAGTGCTCGTTGGTTAAGGCTGATTTGTTACTGGATGCCGGCCGTTTTAGCTTGTATGTTTTTTCATGTGGATGTGCATGGCGTCGGCCAGCAAAGCGTCTCAAACGGAGGAGCGGCATGTCCCCGTTTTTATGTTTTTTGTAGGGCACATGACATGCAAAAAAATAATTGTCGTGAAACGGTGACGAAAATGGAAATGGGTTCTTTTTTATTATTATTTTGAGCGGAGGAAAGGGGTTCTCGTTTGGGCATCTCCTATCTCGAGCTTCACGCGCCTATTATAGGCCATTTTGCAAACGGGTGGCTAAAGCAGATATCCCTCTAGTGAGTTGGGCCCCTCTAGTGAGTTGGGTCGGCTCGTATTGCTTTTTTTCCTTTTCTTAAATATCGTGACCTTTTCATTGAACTTTTTTCAAAGTAGATGATCTTTCTTTCAAAATTGATGAGTTTATTTCATAATCGTTGATTTTTTTAAAAAAACAATTCAATAAAAACCTTTCTAAATTGTTGAACTCTTTTCAAATTTGTGGACCTTTTCCAGAATTGATTAACTTTTTTTCACAATCGATGATTTTTTTTGTTCCTGGTTTCTTTGATAGTCACGTGGATGTTCTAATCTTTGGACCAGAAATACATATTGACTTTGATGATCCGATTACATGCCGATTACATGCGATGATGATTGTGCACAATAACAATAAAATTACAGGGAAACCACGGTGGCTATGTAAGAACAAAAAAAAAAACACTTGCAACGCATGTGATATTACCTAGCATACAAATAATATGAATACAAAGTTATTTTGAGATTGAAAAAGAGAAGAACAAAGTACACGTTAACTTTTTTAATCTAAATACATGTTAATTGGTTGCACTAAGCCGGTCTGTATAGGTCTCATACTAGGTTCACGTATCCTAGTTGAGTCCTTCACGGGCGGATCCTAGTCTGATTATAACAGGCGGAATCAGATCCAATAACAGGGAAACGCAGGGCGCCCTCTCGCGATGTCCATGTCATCGGAAACAGACAATCGCTGCCCTGTGCTTTCGGAACCATACTCAGCACGATGGAGGAGGTCAGGACATTCATAGAGGAGGAGGACTCCTGGGATGCCGACGTTCCATGGGGAGGAGATAAGGTTCATAAGAACACTCGGTTCATCGTGGACTGTGTCGCTCTGATCAGGAGCTCCGTGTTAAATTACCACTTCGAAAATCGTCTTGCCCTGATAATCTGATACATGATACCATCGAGTATCTGTAGGATGCGCCATGGAGAAAATCAAAATTGTGCACGAATCAAAGCCTGAGGTACCTGTTCCTGCTCAATAATTCATGTTTCATAACACAACAACTCGAGTCATCCAAACTCAAAGCATGGGTCCAAAACCACTGGGAGCATTCTCGGACCTTGGTTGTATCTCACATCATCTCCGAGTCCTATCCGAGAAGAAGCAGAAACCACTAGAAAGAACAAGGATACACTCTTACGACTACGACAAAGATCCAGCATGCTTTTGGTATGCAATGCATGACATGGCAACTTGGCAAGGATGACTTATGAATTATTCCAATGCAATTAGCAAGCAAGTTAAGTGTGATCTGCCACGGATATGCAACTCGACTAAACTCCACACTTAAAGAATATGGTTCAATCTTGTCTAGCTACTAAAACCACTACAAATATTGTTAACCTGAATGATCATGGCATAAGGTGACGATGCCATTAGGCTACACAAGTTAACAATAAAACTGAGCCATCTACGGGTGCCCACAATGATTTAGCGACCTGAAACGTCGAATCACACTATTTAATGCTCCAGATTGTCCCTAGTAGTCTGACTGCAAGCCCCTGGATCCCTGCACACTACGCATCCGAGCGTGTCCGAGCGTTAGTGAGCCCATGTACAATGCAAGGTGTTTAATGAAAGGAGTGGTAAAAAAAATGAGTTTTCCTAAGCATAGATGCTTATCTCTATATGAGGGGAGCTTAATTAAGTGTCTATACTTTACAAAATAAGCACTGGTGCTTAGAAAAAAACGGTTTTATTTTTCTAACCATCTTCCCCAAGCATCGGGACCTCCTATCCCCCTAGGTGCCCTGTTGGGTCGGCCCAAGCACGCAGCGGCACACCCATTTTTTTTTCTGTTTCAGTTTTTTTATTCTTTAAAACAATTCGGGATTTAAAAAATCCAAATATATCAGTAAACTTTGAAATTTTGTTAAAGAAATAACAAAATGCTTCGTGGATTAAAAATAATGTTCACATATTCATAAAAATGATCATTATTTCGGAAACAAATGTTCGGGAAATAAAAAAATCATGATTGCGAATAAATGTTTGGGTATTCAAAAAATTATTCCCGAATAGAGAAAATTTTCAAGGATTTTCACAAATATTCACAAAAATAAAAATGTTCGTGAAATACAAAAAAAAAATCATCGGTTCTAAAAAATGTTCACTGATTTACAAATATGTTCATGATTTTGAAAAATATCCATGAATTTCTAAAAAAAATCAAAACAAGAAAATGTTCATGAATTCCAAAAATTGTTCCCAATTTTCAAAAACTGTTCACAGATTCAAAAAATGTTTAAGACTTTGGAAAATGTTCACAATTCCAAAAAATTCTCGCGAATTTGTAAAAAAGTTCATGAAGTTAGACAATATTCATGATTTGAAAAAACACTTTCGAAATTTGTAAAAAATGTTCACAAAATTGAAATGTTCATGATTTTAAAAAACACGTTCAAAGTTTGTAAAAAATGTTCACAAACTTGAAAAATGTTCACAAACTTGAATGATGTCTACAAAAATAAGAAGAAAATTAAGAAAAGGGGAAATAAGTAAAAAAAAGAAAATTATAAAAGAAAAGGGAAAGAAAAAGGAAGAAAAAAACTGGAAGGATAATAAAAAACGGTTTAGGGAAGGTTCTAGAACATTTCCAAAACCACTAGGGAATAAACACTAAAATGGATTGGCCCAAACTCTCAATCGGGTGCTGGAGGGGAGCGCACTAGCAAGCGTTTAAATCTAGGACGATACGACAAATATATAGGCCGATATATCATTTTTTGAGTTTTACTGACATAAACATAACGTATCAATTTGTAAATATCATTTTCACACATATCATCCGATATGGGCCGAAATGTCGATCGATATGGCCGATATCTGAGCCGATATGTCCACTGATATAGACCGATATGTAGATGATCAAAATTCTTTATAAGACATGAGTGAAAATAAGATTATGCATTTACAACTCCATCATATTATCAAACGCACACATGATGTTTTATACATATGCATATAGAACGTATTGTTTTTTATTTTATAGTAATGATTTTGCGAATATTTTTTAATAGTATTTTAATTGACAAGTTAACAAACTAGGAATTTAAAATTATTATGCTAAAACATTGGCATCACACATTTTATTTTACTAAAAACACATGTATCAAGTAAGAATAAAAAAATGAAAAAGTTTTCTTTGATATATCTACATATCATCCAATATTTCACCCGATATCCGACATCCGATATGTCGAAGCCCAACCGATATGAACCCGATATCCCATATTTTGAACCTTCGTGAGAGGTCGCTCGCGCACGACCGAGAGTTCCGAGCTCATGAGCGGCAAAAAACCAAGCATTCACTTAAAGACGCACAAACAGGCCGGCCCATTCACAGGCGTTGGATGTAAAAGCTTCATGAAAATTAATACGAGGTGCATGGAGTGGAACTCCTGATCGCACGGTACAAAGCACAGTTCGTAGCCGGTCGAGCTGGCAACTGTGCTTGGCTAACGCAGCGAAAATACTTAAGTACGGAGTAATAGCTAAAGCTGCAAACCCGTTTTAAAAAATTAATTCGAACAAGGAAAATGTGAACACATATACTAAAAAATGTGAATAATGTTTGAAAATGTGAATTTTTGAAACAAGTTCGAATAACTTGCACTATTTTCAAAAAAAGGTGATTTTTTTTGAAAAACACGAACAATTTTTATATAGGTTGAACATTTTTGTAATATATGCTGAACTATTTTTAAATACACTATTGAACATTTCTGTGATATACGCTTAACAATTATTTGAAATACACAATGAATATTTTGTTATGTGCGTTGAACAATTTCTGAATATATGATGTACAAGTTTCAAATACAAGGTGAACAATTTCTTAACATACGATGAGCATTTTTGTAATACATGATGAATATTTTTGTAATGCACGGTAAATTTTTATACTACAAAAAGAAAAACAAAGAAAAGAAACAGCAATAAAGATAAAAAATAAAAAAATAAGCAGGAAAAAATTAAAAAAAATAACCGTTAAATACAGGGAAAAGTCTGTTCAGGAATCCTTCTAGAAGGATAATAAAAAGAGAAATAAGCAGAAAAATGCAAACGCGGATCCCGCAAGGAAGAAACAACGGCAAAGCCGAATCGTGGCCCGGCCCAAGTGGGAGCGACTGGTAGCTCGCTCTCATGAAAGCTGCGATGTTTTGACGCTAACGGGAGTTATATAGGAATCAAGGAGCAACTGGTCAAAGAGTACTCCTTCAGGAGCCCATGTAAGGTTTACTTTTGGTAGGCTGAGAGCGCGTCACTTTGCGTGCTTTATGCCGCCGCCGCGTGTCACACTTTGAATACTCCCTTCGGACTATTTTTTTCAGTACACCTTTTCTGCTTTTAGATAGATTTTTTTGGTTTTTCAGTTTTTCCCCGGTTTCCCTCATCTTTGGACCAAACAAATCAAAATAAATTGCGTGGAAACACATCTTTTTTCTACTGCCAACATGCACGACTACAACTGTCATGTTAAATAATTGAAAATTTTCAGGGTTTATTTGGCCCTTTTAAGACACTAAGTGGGTTTTTAGTTAATGAGTGTAATTCAAATTTGAACTATATGTACATGCAACAGCAAACCAAAATGGGTTGCAAATTTCAACTATATATGTATCCTCGGGTGCATGTTTAGTCCCCATGCAAGAAACTGGAAGGAATTTTAAACATCTTGATGTCATGGCTCAGCTGCAAATATTGAGAATCTTGATTTTAAATTCCAAAAGCCCAAAAATGCACTGAAATACATGAAACTTTGCATGATGTCATGAAATCGCACCAAGAGCCGTAATAAAAAATGTCATATTTGAGATAAGTTTTGACACATACTTCTTACAAGCTGGAGCATCTCACGAGAAGACTCGTGGTTCTGACAGAGCATGTTTGACGACGAATTGATAGTCATTGTTTCTTATGGTCTTGATATTTTTTCTACTATGAACATGCACGGATACAATTGTGATGTTAGAATTTGGAATTTTTTAGGGTCCATTTGGCCTTTTTAAGATATTAAGTGAATTTATATTCATTTAATGAGCATAATTTAAATTTGAACTACACGTACATGCAACAGCAAACTAAAATTGGTTTAAAAAAAGTCATATTTTGTGTCCTTGGGTGCATGTTTAGCCCCCATGCAAGAAATTGGAAGGAATTTCAAACATTTTGGTGTCATGGCTCGCCCGGATTTTTTTAGACTACTGGTATTTAAATTTCGAAAAAATGAAAATTGCTGAGAAAAACATGAAACTTTGCATGATGTCATGATATGGCACCATGAGGCTGTGCTATTTTTTTGCTCAATTTGATTAACACGATAACCTTTATGTATTATACTTACAATAATATCCGAGTAACACAAATAGCATTTATGTATTATATTTGGGTAGAAATATAAATACCTAACAAGTCAACTGGGCCCCACATGATTGACATTTTATGTCGCATGTCAAGATTTGGAAGGTGAGTGGAGCGGACTATTAATTGCATGCGGTTCTACATTGAGAACCGTCAGCGATGTCATGTCACACCCGGTTTTGTTTTGGGAATTGTGTGCAATTGAAGTCATTGAATTCTGGCAACCGACACGTCTAGCAGTCACCCTCGCGTTCTATCGCTTGCGTCAATTCAGATTCCAGCCGTCTATAAATACTACGCTCACGACATCGTCGCTCCTCCATTCCCATCTCCATTCTCTCCTCGCTCACCCCCTCTTTCTCATAAAACTCTGCCATGGTGTCGCCGATCTACGCACGCGTCGAGGAGGAGGCACCACCCCATGAGGATGTCTGGGCGTAGAGCATTGACGAGGAGGACCCATACAGGCCACCAGATGAGGTCGCGTCGGACCCCCCAACGTTATACTAGTTTTGGAGCCAGTTCGATCTGCCTCTGTGGAAGGCGTTGGTGGAGGAGCACGCTAGGCACCCGATGACCTGTAATGCCCATAAGGCCGCCAAGACAGAGGAGGAGTTGGAGCTTTAGCGGCGGGCACGTCGACATGCGGAGGAGGTGGACGAAGACGATCGGTGCAATGCCACGAGGGCCAAAGGAGCTAAGCGCTTCACTGATGCGTGGAGGTGAGCCAATAAGCTCAAGCGTGCCATCGCCGAAGAGCTCCATGGGCGTCAAATGAAATGGCCAGATCAGCCGCGCGTGTCCGCCAACAAGTGGCCGATCAACATGTTGGGCATGGTGAGGCGGAGGAGGCGAAGAACTTCGTCCACGCGCATGTTCTTGAAGTATGTATAAAGTTTCGTCAACTAATCCGATTATTTGCATGGTAGACAAGAAATACAAATATCTGGACCAAATACAATAAAAAAATCCCATTTTAATCTATGTATTTGGGACAGGAGGTTGGGCATGGTGAGGCGGAGGAGGCGAAGAACTTCGTCCACGCGCATGTTCTTGAAGTATGTATAAAGTTTCGTCAACTAATCCGATTATTTGCATGGTAGACAAGAAATACAAATATCTGGACCAAATACAATAAAAAAATCCCATTTTAATCTATGTATTTGGGACAGGAGGTTGGTGAACGTGGTTCCATATGCATCCCTATTTTTTTCAAAAAAATACTAAAGAAGACCTCAAAAGACTGATTATTTTTGTAGCATACATAGTCGACCATGTACTCTTCGCTTATGTATGGAAATTTACAAAGAAATGACATCTATGATATTTTGGGCAAAAATGACAATATCAACGCTATATTAAAAGAAACAAATAGTCAAGCCCTGATTATATTTTCTTCACTAAGAATACCACATGTGTTATTTTTTCACAAGACTTCACGCGTGAGAATGCCCGGCCTAGTTTGATACCTCAAAATTTCAGAATTTTTGAATTTTCCTGGTATATTTTTTTGAATTCAGTATTCACGTGGGTGCGCTTGAAACCAGGTTCACGTGTATTTTCAATGTATTTATCTTTTTCTTACATCACATCTGAACATGTGTGTTCATGAACTTGTATACGTGTATTCTACAAATATATGTCTATGTGTGTATATTTTTTCAGATTTTTTGAGATGCGGAAATAGTATTTTCGCTGAAAATAAATAAATAAAGAGGTCCATGGTGCTCGGCCGCTGATGCACTTTTTGGAGATTGCAGCACTATTCCCTCGAGCGAGCCTCCCCCCAAAAAAGCGAGCCTCCCACCCGAGCGCGACAGCTAGGGTTCCTAGCCGCCGCCACCACTGCCGGCCCGCCGCCGCGGCGCGTCCAGCCGGCCGGAGCCTCCGGTACAGGATCCCAGCAGCGCCTCCCTCCGTCGAGCAGCCGCTCCCACCAGCAGCGCCTCCCTCCCTGGAGCAGGCGCTCCCGCCCGGAGCTACGCCGGCGACCAGTCCATAGGCAGGTAGCCACCACTCCTTCGCCCTTCCTCCCTCTTCCCTCTTCCCTCATCCCCCCCTCCCTCCTTCCTCTGTTCAAATTTTTTCCTGATTTTTTTGTTGGATGAGCACTTGATGTAGATTTGATATTGTGAGATACAATGATAATTATTTCTTGATGAGTACTTGCTGCATTATTTTTCCAGTGCATGTTCAAGTTTACATGTGAAAGGATTTTGCTTGATATGTGTTTGTGATAATGCTTGTAAGGGCAAATGTTTACAAATTGCGGGTTTCTTTTTCAGATGAACAAATGTTTTGGTTTAAACATGTTAGCAGTGAAACATGCAATGATTGACGATATATGAAAAGGAAAAGATTAAGTTGTTTTATCTGCGCCGTCTTGACCTGAAATCAAAGCTTAGCAGTAACATGCAATTTCAGAGAGCAGGAGCTTTGTCTTGGTTATACTGGCCGAAATTGGTTCACACATTAGTACTAGTCGTATTGTTGGCATGATACTATGATAGATGTCCCAAATCTTGTTTATGACTGGGAATATAGTGGTACTGTTATGCTGTGTTGTTGATTTTAACAGTCAGACCTAAAATATCACTGTTTAAAGTTATTGTTTTTCCTTTTGCATGTTAGCTGATTGATCTTCAGGTTCTACCTTTTCTGTTATGCCATGATAGATGTGCAACTAACTAATGATTTGATTTGATGCTCCATATTCATTTTACACTTACTAAAAGTCTAACTCTATCCCTTTGGAACTTGGAGGTTGAACAGGCATCAACATTGTCAATTGGGGGGGCTTGGAATTGCTTCGGCATCAACAGTAGAGCAAACACGAAGGTAAGCTGCTGTTCCTAGCTTCTACACATGTTTTTTTTTGTGAATTAAAAATAGTAAAATGTATCCCTGTATTGGCGCTTTTCCAAAATGCCGAATTTTCGTATCCGTATCGGCCTGATACTGATACACATATCCGTATTGGTGCATTTTAGCCTTAAGCTGGGTCTAGGTTTAGATGGAATTTTCTTTTCTTTTGAGGAAACATGATGTCTGTGTGGAAGGGGTTCAATCTTGTAGGTGTCGAAGATTGCTTTTGTGCTTGCACTCTACCCTGGGTAATGTGCATGACGTTCTCATATCTGCACTTGGCCCACTATCACACTCCCCCCTATTGGTTCTTCTGGCTTAAACACAAGTTTTGTTCCTTCTATTGGAAAGTGACCTCTTGGAACAATTCTCGAATAGAGAAAAGCGAACTAGCCAACTTTGAAATCAACATCACCTACTTAAAATTGCTAATTATTACTGGGTCCCTTTTTGATAAGACTTCCTATTTTAGGATAATGGCTCATCGTGGACACCTAGATGGACTAATGCGCCATGGTGCATTCTCTGGAGCTGGCCTCTCTGGTCGCCAACCTTTGGAGCCTTCTCCTGCCACCATACTGGAGATCCTGGAAAACAAGCTTGCCGTGCAGACCACAGAGGCAGAAAAACTTATCAGAGAAAATCAGCGATTGGCAGATAGCCATGCGGCCTTGAGAAAGGATATTATTGACACTGAGACAGAAATGCAAATGATTCGCACCCACCTAGGTGATGTCCAGGTAGAGACTGATATGCACATGAGAGATTTGGTGGAGAGAATCAGATTAATGGAGGCGGACATACAGGCTGGTGAGGCAGTGATGAAGGAACTTCACCAAGTGCATATGGAGGCAAAGCGACTTATTGCTGAAAGGCAGAGGCTTACTAATGATGTAGAGGCTGCGACTAAAGAACTACAGAAGTACTCTGGTGACAGTTGTAACCTTGCTGAGTTGGTTGCGGAGCTAGATGGTCTACGGAAAGAGCATCACAGTCTAAGGTTTGTGATAATGTCCCTTCTAAAACATTTTCCATGTCAACCTGAGCTTTGGGATTGTATTGATATTTATTAATAAGATTTTTGGCTCCTCGTGCAAAGATCTGCCTTCGAGTATGAGAAAAACACAAACATCAAGCAAGTTGAGCAGATGCGGACCATGGAAATGAACTTGATAACCATGACTAAAGAGGCAGACAAGTTACGAGCTGATTTGGCAAATGCTGCAAACCGAGCACATGGTATTTGATTTCTCCTCATTCTGTTGATCTAAATATGGGTGGAACCAGGTTGTGCTGTCTATGTAGAGGGTCACAACTCATAAGGTGGAATTAGACTGGGTTGTACCTTGAGGCATTTCTGTGCCCCTACGCTTCACCAAATTTGTCATTTCTGACAGAAATTGCAGACTGGTATAGTCATGTGACTCATGTCTAGGTGCATGTGTCCTTTGTTACTCATGTCAAAGTAGATGTGTTATCCTGAAACTTACACCCCGCTGCAATTGTTCGATTAGTTTAAGCTCCAGCTTCTGCAAAAGAAATGGTGAACTTACTTTTTAATAGCTTCTTATGTGCATAAGATAGGTGTTCTGTCATTATACTTATTTGATGAAAAGTCTGTCAAATATAGTTTACAGCTTACCTTACCTGCAGATTTCACGACACTAGAACATGAAGCTTATGAATAGGTTCATTAAACAGCTCTAAACTTTCAGCTAATGTCATGAGAAATTATGGTGCATACATGTATGGAAAACAAATCTGTAGGCGCAAGGATTGCAACATAATCCTACTTTATATGCGTTATTTGTACTGGTGTTTATGACTGGCTTGTACATATATCTGCATGCACTTTAATGACACTAATGCTTGAATTGCATCTGATTTTTGAACAAGCAGCAGCACAGGTTACACCTCCACAGCCTGGGACAGCACAAGCTGCTGCGGCTTCAGCAGCCACAAATCCATATGCAAGTGCATATACCAATCACCCCTCCGCATATCAGCAAGGAACTTCACAAGCCGCGGCATACCAGCAAGGAACTTCACAAGCCGCGGCATACCAGCAAGGAACTTCCCAAGCCGCGGCATACCAGCAAGGAACCCCCCAAGCCGCGGCATACCAGCAAGGAACCCCCCAAGCCGCGGCATACCAGCAAGGAACCCCCCAAGCCGCGGCATACCAGCAAGGAACCCCCCAAGCCGCGGCATACCAGCAAGGAACCCCCCAAGCCGCGGCATACCAGCAAGGAACCCCCCAAGCCGCGGCATACCAGCAAGGAACCCCCCAAGCCGCGGCATACCAGCAAGGAACCCCCCAAGCCGCGGCATACCAGCAAGGAACCCCCCAAGCTGGAGCATATCAGCAAGGACCCCCCCAAGCTGGAGCATATCAGCAAGGACCCCCCCAAGCTGGAGCATATCAACAAGGGCCTCCCCAAGGGGCATACGCTTACCCAACAGCTTATGATTCTGCCACCGCTTACCAGCTGCAGGCTAATGCGTATGCTAGCTATTCTGGCTATCCAGTTGCAGGTTATGCGCAACCCAGCTATCCTGGCACGTACGCTGCACCTCAGCACCCAGTAGCCAGTGGCGCGGCTACTGATGCCACGAGTGCGTACGGCGCGGCTGGTAGCACGGGATATCCTGCTGCACCGGTTCAGGCAAGCAGCGGGGCTGCTAATGCGGGGCAAGCAGCGCCGCCAGCTCCTTATCCTGCAACATATGACCCAACCAAAGCAGCCCAGAGGTGAAATCCGGGGTTGTAACCTGAAGATGGCCTGTGTGCCTGCAAAATTTTATCAAAAAAATTCTCATGGCTCTTATTTCCTTGATGTACATTCATTCACTCTGTAGCTTTACGCACACCATGGAGCCGCTGAGAGTCGCAGTTTATGGTCTGAGTCTTGAATTGATTTGTATCTCTTGTTTCGCTGGATGGTTGAATTGATAGGCGCAGCTGTTGCTTAATATCTGGGATGTTAGAATGACTCTTGCTGTTTTGAAATAGCGTGAAGCTTAGCTGTGGTGCGAGACTTTTTGCCCCAGCTTCCCTTGGCGCCAGTACAGGAATGCACGGTACTTGTTTCAGCTTTCTGTGAAGAGGTTAACCTGAATGGCTGAGGCCAAGCCAGTTTAGTCCACTTTTAAATTTACATCTTGCACATAACATGTGAAACCGGCAATAACAGAAAATAAAACTAAACTTAAATGGTGGATGGAGAAGCACCTCTCAGCAGCGAAAGTGCACTTTCGGGCTCATGTGTCAAGTGAACAGTAAAATCAAAAATAAAATAAAAAACATTTTAAAAAATTCTTATTTTTTTTAGCAAACATTGACAAATATTTATTGCTTGCAAAGTTTCATCTTGAAATGACATTCGTGGAAGATATGCCACGTTTTGTGTGAATGTCATACGATGTTGAAACTTTGCAAGCAAACAAAACATTTGTCAATGTTTGCTAAAAATATTAGATTTTTTATTTTACTGTTCACTCAAGCTCACATTATCTCGAGCTCAGTTACCGCGTCCCAGCTGTAAACCAAGTGCTCATCGCTTGGCACTTTGGCAGGCAATGTATCTTCTTGATCAAGGAGTCTGGAACTCCATGCTGGGGATGTAGAAAACTCCTTTGCAACTTTGGGGGTTTAGGCTTCCGTGATCTTGAGATTTTTAACCTGTCACTTCTTGCTCAGCAGGCTTGGCGAGTACTACATGAGCCGATTTCACTAAGTGCAAGGATCGTTAAAGCTGCTTATTTCTATGATGTATCAATATTAGAAGCAGAATTAAAAGGATAGGACGACATAGATATCATGGCTCGACAAAGATATTCGACGGCTGAGATATCATGGCTTGATGTAAAATTAAAAGGGTAGGTGATGGAACATCAACAAGAATATGGTCGTAGAATTGGATACCTAGGGAAGGAATGATGAAGCCGGTCACTTCTATTGTACCTCATCCACCACATGTTGTATGTGAGTTGATTGACGCCATCATAGCATCCTAGATGGAAGATCTTATCCGTTCAGTCTTCCTCCCAGTCGACGCTAAGGCCATCCTTCAAATTCCAATGCACCAGAAGAGTCTTCGATTTTTGGGCATGGCATGCAGATAGCCGGAGTGCATTTTGTCCGCTCAGCGCATAAGATGCTGACTACAACAAAATTGTCTAGACCGGTTGGAGGGGCATGAAGTGGATGGACGCCACTTTGGAAAATCCAGGTTCCATCGATGCTTCGTTTGGAGGCTCGTCCAACACTCTTTGCCAACGTCAGATTTACTCCATCACCGCAACATGTTCTCAACCTATGTGTGTCCTTGTGCAGAGCCGAGGAGTCATGGCGTCATGCTCTGCTGAATTGTACTATGCCAAGAAGTGTTTGTTCACTATCCAGAGAGGACCTGAATGCAAAAAAATGGTTATTTGCTATGCACGAATCATTACCGTATGGGGAGTTTGTGTGAATGGTAGTTACCGTGTGGGCAATCTGGAGTGCAAGAAGAAATGTGATTCATGAGGAAATCTTTCAGAGTCCATTGTAACCTCATTGCTCCAATCCCATATAAACCTAGGCCTGGGCAACCTGGCCCAAGAAGCTCGTCCCAAAGCCCGACGTTCGGGCCAGGCTCGGGCCTCATTTTCCTGCCCATGGCCCAGCCCGAAGACCGGGAAAAGCTCGGTGGAACATATTTTCTGTCATATTTTAAGACAAGTAGGTATAATGTAGTATTATATAGCCCCAAAATTAGGTATTTTAATATTTTTAATAGGTAAAGTAGCAATTTTTTGGGTGAAAGGATCAATATGGTTGACTAGGTTGGGGGGGGGGGAGGGTGAATAGGCAATTACCAATTTTTAGCTTTTCTTCACAAATTAGGAAAAGCAACAAATAGGTTGTCTAGATATGCAACTAGGTGAGCAACCTATATATGCTAGCAACAACAACAACACAAGCAAGCAAAGGATATAATACAAATAATCTTGCACAAAGTAAAGGTAAGAAGTAAGCACAAGTGGAGCCGGTAAAGGCAAGGATGTGTTGCCGAAGTTCTTTCCCTTTGAGGGGAAGTACGTCTCCGTTGGAGCGATGTGGAGCCACAATGCTCCCCAAGAAGCCACCAGGGCCATCGTATTATCCTCACGCCCTCGCACAATGCAATATGCCGTGATTCCACTAGTGGTGCCCTTGAAGGCGGTGACCGAACCTTTACAAAAAAGGTTGGGGCAATCTCCACAACCGAATTGGAGGCTCCCAACACCACCACGAAGCTTCACCACAATGGATTGTGGCTCCGAGGTGACCTCAACCGTCTAGGGTGCTCAAACATCCAAGAGTAACAAGATTCGCAAGAGATTAATGGGGGAAATCAAATTTCTCTTGGTGGAAGTGTAGACCGGGGCCCTCTCAACCAAACCCTAGAGAATCAACAAGTTTTGTTGGCTAGGGAGAGAGATCGGGCAAAAATGGAGCTTTGTACGATGGAGTTTGGGGGGAGGAAGAGGCAAGTCTTCTCGGCGAAGAAGACCCTCTATTTATAGTGGGAAATAATCCAACCGTTATCCTGCTCTCAGCCCGCACATAAGCGGTACTACCGCTCGAAGAGCGGTACTACCACTCGGGCGGAAGTACTCGTAGAGCAGTGCAATGGCACGGAGCCACGAGGCGGTAGTGCTGCCGGAGCGTTACTACCGCTCGCCCCAGCGGTAGCAGCTCAGGAGCCCACAGAGGCAGGGCAGAGACCTGGATGTTTGGCAGTACCGCAACAACGGTACTACCGCTCAGGAGAGCGATACTACGGCTTACAAGCCGTAGTGCTGCGCACCCACTATCGCTGTAACACCCTTGGAATCATGCTACAGTGATCTTTGTAATCAAGCTACAGTAACATGAGGATTAAGCTAATCCATTTTGCTAATCGAAGTTTGATCACTTTTGGAATCTATTCTTAATTCTTTTTCTTTTGCAATTCAAATTCATTTGAAAAGTGGATTTAATAGTTTTGCAAACCTGAAAACTAAATTCATGGATGGGTTGCAAATATTCCCTAAGCTTTTATAAAATTGTAACCCACATTTTTGTAAAGTGTTTTGGTGTCTCAAAATATTTAAAGCAGAGGCTATATCATTTATTTGGTGCCCTTTTGATTTATGTAATTTTCAAATAAATTCAAAGGGCCCCCAAACTTTTTGTGTTACTGCCAAATAATGCATATGACAGCAGGGGCCAATTTCATGTTTTTATAAGAGTGCCTTGGTGTTGCTTTTAAATAAAACAGAAAGTTCAAAAAAAAAGGAAAAGTCCACTGTCCCCTGGCCTTGGCCCACTAGGCTTCTAGGTCGGCCCAGCCCACCCCCGCTTCTCCTCCTCCCCTTGTTCGAGTGACCGCGTCGCTACAGGGGCGAGGTCGCCCCCCTGACCAGATCGCCGGCGATGACGGGGAGGATAAGCCCGCCCCCTCTCTCTCCCAAACCCTAACCTCTCCAGATCCCCCTCGCGCCCCCGCTCCCCTAGCCTCTCCCCTCGCCCGCTCTCCTCCGCCGCGGCGCCGGGCGCCCGCTGCCAAGCCGGGCCGCCGCTGCCTCCTCGCCGGTCGCCGCACTCCTCCGCCTCCTCATCGCCGGACGACATCGAGCCTCGCCGCCCCAGCCACCCTACCATGCCGGTGAGGCCCCCGACCTCTTCCCCCCTCCCTTCCCGTCTCGCCTTACCGCGGTCGCCGTGCTCAGCCCGCTGCTCGCCCCTGTCCGTCGCCGCGCGCCCGCCTCTGCTCGCCCCGCTGGCCCCCGCTCGCCCCTGTACGTTGCCGCGCGCCCGCGCTCGCGTCCCTGTGCGCGCTCGCCGCGCGCTGCCTCGCCCCCTGCGCGCCCCGCCGCGAGCCCGACGCCCACGCTTGCGCTGCTGCTGCCATGGCCGAGCGGCCCAACGCGCGCGCGCGCGCGTGTGTGTGGCCGGTGGCACTGCCCAGTGGGGCCGGCCCCTAATTAAATTAGGCTACCCCTAAATATCCTATTAGTTTAGATAATTATCTAGAGACTAATTTAACCTGTGACACTGACTGGTGGACCCCTCACCTAACAAACTAAACTAATAAAAATATGTTATTGTGTGTGTCTTTGACAAGTGGGTCCCCATTGGCCCTGTTGACCAGTCAACTGCTGACTGGACCCCCTGGTCCCACTATCATACACTGTGGCTAGAAATGCATTTGGTGACAAAAGTATTTTCTATTTTAATTCAAATTAATAATAATTTCAGAAAATGTTTAAATCTTTATAAAATAATCCGTAGCTCGGATGAAAAAGTTTAATACATGAAAGTTGATCAGAAAAATCCAACGATTCCGAATACGCTGTCCGTTCATCTGTCACATGCTCCTAGCATGATGAACATGGACATTTGGCGTTAGGATCATCTGTTCGGTAGGAGTCTGAGACCCGGGAAATATCATCAGATGTTTTCCCGCTCCGTCTGCAACATGTAGTACCGCGTTAGCTCATGCCTAGCACTGCATATTGCCATGTCATACATCTTGTTGCATCTGCTTGCGTTATATTTATTGTTTCTTCCCCCCTCTTCTCTCTGGTAGACACCGAGACTGACGCTGATGCCGGGTACGACTACGCCACTGATGATCAGCCTTTTGCAGCAGAGAAACAAGGCAAGCAACCCCCCTTGATCATTTCGATATCGCCCATTCTTTCTCTCTCATGCTTGCATTAGATTTTTCTACTATTGTAGATAGCTCCTATTCTGATGCATAGCCTAATTTTGTTAATTGCTATTGTACCCGCTGTTATATCACCTGCTTAGTATAGGTTGATTAGTGAATCCCCTGTGACCCCTTAGTCCTAGTTGCCCCTGCTTCATCATCGACGACTCGATCAACCGATCGACGAGCCATACCCGTCACATCACATCACACCCCCTTTAGTTGTACGACTCTGCAGGGCTACTATCGAGTAGCGAGGGTGACACCTCGTAAAGTACTCATGATGCTAACTCTGTAGCGTAACTAATCGGTCATGGATATCAAGGGTGATTCCTCTGACACCACTTCCGATAACGACTCTGTCGTACAACACCTCAAGCGTAGACCATCGAGGGTGATACCTCACTGGTCACCTTGACGATTACATTGAGTGAGATCCATCGAGGGTGATTCCTCGGTTTCCCCCTTTGGTGTTATAGACACACGGTTACATTTACTTTACTATTGGAACATGTTGAGGTCAGGAGGACCTGGAGGCTGTTGGTGTAATAATGACGAGGCGTGGCCGGGCATTCTTGGCCCTTGCCACACATCCTCGAGACGGGGCGACAGGACCACATATCGTGTATCGCGCTCATCACCGCAGTTAACAAAATGCTAATGGGTTGGGTATTTGATCTGAGTTGGTTGATTGACCTTTTTCGCACTAACCTTCACGTGGGAGAAGTTATGGGTACTCGACGTCGTTGTATCAGCCGAAGCTCTTCGGACGTCAGCAATGGAGCGGCGCGCGCCCGAGTGGTCCGCGACAGCATTGATCTTGTATAAGAGGTGCTAGGACTGACCTCGGCCGCCCTCACATCGTGTAGGAGTGCAAAGGGTGATTGGGCCCATGACCCCTGCGCGCTTAGGATTTAGACCGGCGGGCTGGCCTCTCTGTTGAGCCTAGGTAGGGTGACGATGTGTTGCTGTCCCGAGGCCAGGCATGACCCAGGAAAGTGTGTCCGGCCAGAGGTTATCAAGCGTGTTGATAAATGTGGTGCACCCCTGCAAGGATGAATTCAACTATTCGAATAGCCGTGTCCACGGTAACAGGACGACTTGGAGTTGTATCCCGATCTAATACAACTAGAATTGTGACTTAAAGTTGAAATGTTTGGCTCCGAGATTGCTTTCTCGCAGGGAGTCGAGGAAGAATCTCTGGGCGTGGTTACTTAATAAACTTGCTACATTATAATTATGTTAATCTGCACTCTTCTGATGCTGCAAGACACTGAAGATGCTAGTCTTCGATAGGACTAGGCCTTCTCTCCATTCTAGCATTTATGCAGTCAGTCCAAAGATACAGCCCCATTCCTTTGATACTGATGCATACTTAGCATAGTTCTGATGTCAGTCTTGCGAGTACTTCGGATGAGTACTCACTGTTGCTTTGCTCCCCTTTTCCTTCTCGATACAATTACTGCGACCAGATGACGGAGCCCAGGAGACAGCTGCTCCCACCGACGACTACTACTACACCGGCGGTGCCTACTACTACGTGGAGGCTGCCCCCGACCAGTAGTAGGATAGGAGGTTCTCAGGCAGGAGGCCTTGCCTCTTTCGATCCGTTGTTATGATTGTGCTAGCCTTCTTAAGGCAGACTTGTGTGTATGTCGAGCTTATGTATTCAAGCCCTCGAGGCCCTTGGCTTGTAATATGAAGCTTGTATGACTTTAATTTGTGTTGTGATATCTTCCAGTGAGTCCCTAATCTTTTCGTGCGCGATTGCATGTATGATTAGTGTACGATCAAAATGGGGGCATCACAAGTTGGTATCAGAGCCGATTGCCTATAGGTAGCCCCCTTTCCAACTCCTTGGTCGAAGTTGAGTCTAGTACTTGAAAAACTTTTACTAACATGGTCGTGTGGCTTACGGGCCCACATCTCAATCGGGTGGTATTAGGATCTTTTATTCCTCTTCGATACTCTGGGTTCTGATCTCTCTTCTATTCGGGTTAAATGATTTTGCTAACTCTAACTCTAGGTTCTCGTAACTACTTCCTCCCGGAGAGCCCCTCATTCCACACGATGGCTTGATTCATCAGGAGACTCCGAAGATACTCTCTGATGTTCTCCCGAGAACTTGCTCATCGCTTTTGCGATTCCCTTCCACCGTCAACCCCTATGGATGATTACATACAATTGTCGCTCATACTTTCATATCCAGTTGTTCTTGTTATTACAAGGTACATCGAATTATCTTACCGGGGAATCGTTCGTCCTCAATTGTCATGGGTTTCGCAAGTCTTTCGAATTGCTATTCAATCTTCCGAAATCCTCCGTAGCCTTTTTCTCTTGATCTTCCTCACATGCTTGCATTATGGTTAATTCCATATGTCTAGTAATATTCATTAAAATCCTTGGTGATTGTCATTTCATTTTATTGATTCAACCTGTGTATGAATGCACGCAGTCATCAGTTGTTTCTCATAAATTATCTTTCCGGCTCAAACGTCTTTCCAAACATGAGTTGGTTCTCGACAAATCAGCCTTGATTGATTGTCCATCTAACTCCATTCAACTTGCTTGTATTTGATCGGAGCATCTGATTCTGATACACCAACCTGGAAATCATAATTCCTTTGGTATTTAAGCATCTAAATTATTAAGAGGTCCTATAATCCGATGCCTTGCATTCTATCTTCCTCTGATTGAGTACCGATACTCGCATCAGGTCCTTGTGGACCGCCAGACCCATTGTTGGGTTATTATCCGATAGTGTCCTTCACATTCAAATTTTTGTGAGTTCTGCCTCTGATACATAATGCCTTTGGTAATTTGTGTCTTCCCCCCTGATAAATTATATCCTATGCTTTTGACAACCATGCTATGTTGTCAAGCATGTGTTAATTACTCTTGAAGCTTGTGGTATATGTTCCTAAGATGCCCCGATGGGTTGAACCTATGCCTTCCTTACTCCATGTGAACCCGAGGGTTTTCACGAGTCTTACTCTTCTGATGTTTTGCCAGATAATCTTTCAAAACTACAACTTCATCAAAGGCGAGGAGTAAATGGAAGGTGATGCATTGATGAAGTGGGAGTCGACCTTGAACCTTGTGTTCATGCCCATGAAAACGATGTTGATCTTATCATAGAAGCTCCTCATATCAATAATCATTCATCGTATGATTTGAACTGGTATCTGTGATCTTGTCCTTTGCAACCGTGGTTCCGACCATGATTGTTCTTCTTGATCCCATTTTTTAGACACGTTAAAGCACTTGTCATCTACAGATCAATACATTGGTCCAAGCTTTAATTCTGATCGACCTCCGAGTATTATCCTTGGTATATCGAGAATATCACGGAGCTACATAGCTTCGTATGAGCTGCTCATCAACTATGTTTTCTTTCACTGATTCCAGTTTCCTCGTGTTCTGAGTTGTTGGACACTCAAGGACACCGATAACTATATCGAGTACGCATTGCGATTCAACAACTCTTAGTAATCTTCTTTGCTTATGAGTCTGTACTCGATCATGTCATTCCAAGCTGTTAGACTACATCATCATCGTCATGCTAAAGCTTGACCATGCTATCTATGTCCTTCATCCCCGGAACACAATTCCGATAGTGCACTAAGCTTACCTCGAGCTTTCAACGTCATGTTGGTTGTCTTTAAAAGCAATTTCGATTTTGAGCTAGCACTCTAATCTCTGGTTCCGACAACCATTCGCTTCACCTTTTCTTTTCTTGACGTCATTGCCGATCGATTACATCGTCATGATATTTCTCGACAAATGTGTCGTGATCATCATAAACATTCTGAGCTCTTCCAGAATATCATTTGAATTCATGATGGAGAGTAGCATCCTTGCCCTTTGTAATTGGTGTTGTCGCTGACAACATCCTTGCCTTCCTTGCAAACGCAGACTTGGTCTTGTTTTGGTTGAACCTTAAGTTCCTTGCTACCCATCTTGTGTTATGTGCTATCTTGGAGTATTACCATCTTTTGTCAAGAATGTCGTGAGAATTGCACCCGTCTTAAGAATTCTTGATATAGTGATACTTCTTGCCATCACCTTTCATTTCTTAGTTCCCGTGTTGTTTCTAACCGGAATACCGACAAATGAACTCTGATGTGTAAGTCCAACACTTATGGCGTATCAACTCTATTACCTTGGAGTTAATGAACAATAAGTCCATTTATAGTGTGTTGGCTGTTGAATCAACATTCTAACATTGGTCGTGCTACTTAGTCCGGATTTTGGGTGCACCTTTCGATTAGTGTTTAATTGTGATGTTTCCCTCGAGCATACCTCAATATATCATCTGGCTTCACCAACGCTATCACCTTGTTCACACAATCGTGGAAATCCATCTTTGTGGAATTCTCGACGAATTGTTGCTAAGCCCATCAGCCACATCCTCATCTTCTTCATGGTTCATGATGAACCTTTAAGCTAATGTTGGAAACCTTGAAAGCATTATCTTGGTGCCTAGCTCATGAAGAACATGTTTGATAAGAGAAGTGTTTTTCTCTAAGTTCACGTGCATTTTGCCGCCGTGATTTTGAGAAAATTTTGTTTTGCTTCCTCTGGAATCGTTCCAATTCATTCATGCATGTGCAAAGTATTCTATGGTTTGATAGATTTGCTACCTTCACTCCATATGTATTTCCTAGCACGCCAAGCCACTGATTGTTTTGATCTGGGAAAAGAAGTTCTACGTAAGAGTTAATACGGACTTGCACCAGTACTTTGATGTCCTCGATGATGGTTCCTGATACGTCTCCAACGTATATATAAATTTTGCTTGTTCCATGCTGTTATATTATCATTCTTGGATGTTTTACAATCATTTTATAACAACTTTATACCATTTTTTGGGACTAACCTATTGACATAGTGCCAAAGTGCCAGTTGCTGTTTTTGCTTGTTTTTTACTTCGCAGAAAATCAATACCAAACGGAGTCCAATCGCGACGAAACTTTTTGGAGATTTTTTCTGGACCAGAAGACACCCTGTGGGCCAAAGAAGTACCTGAGAAGTGGGCCGAGGAGACCACAACCCACCAGGGCGCGCCCTGATGGGTTGTGCCCTCCTCGGAGCCCCTCTCCACCGCCTCTGATGCCTATAAATTCCCAAATATTCCAAAAACCCTAGGGGAGTCGACGAAACACAATTTCAGCCGCCGCAAGTTCCAGAACCTCGAGATCCAATCTAAACACCATCACGGAGGGGTTCATCTTCTTCATAGGTGCCTCTTCGATGATGCGTGAGTAGTCCACCATAGACCTACGGGTCCGTAGGCAGTAGCTAGATGGCTTCCTCTCTCTCTCTCTCTTATGATTCTCAATACAATGGTCTCTTGGAGATCTATTTGATGTAACTTTTGCTGTGTGTTTGTTGGGATCCGATGAATTTTGAGTTCATGATCAGTTTCTATCCATGAATATTATTTGAGTCTTCTTTGATCTCTTATATGCATGATTACTTATAGCCTCGTATTTCTTCTTTGAATCTTTGGTTTAGTTAGGCCAACTAGATCGTTTTTTCTTGCCATGGGAAGAGGTGCTTTGTGATGGGTTCGATCTTGCGGTGTTCTTTCCCAGTGACAGAAGGGGCAGCAAGACACGCATGGATCGTTGCTATTAAGGATAACAAGATGGGGTCTATTCCTACATGAATAGATCTTGTCTACATCATGTCATCGTTCTTATTGCATTACTCCGTTTTTCCATGAACTTAATACACTAGATGCATGCTGGATAGTGGTCGATGTGTGGAGTAATAGAGGTAGATGCAGGCAGGAGTCGGTCTATCTATCTTGGACGTGATGCCTATATAATGATCATCGCCTTGGATATCGTCATGATTATTTCATCTTCTATCAATTGCCGAACAGTAATTTGTTCACCCACCGTGTGCTATACTCATGAGAGAAGCCACTAGTGAACCCTACGGTCCCCGGGTCTACTTTCCCAACATATTGCTTTCTGATCTACTTTTTTGCAATCTTTGTTTTCAGATCTACAAAACCAAAAACCCAAAAACATATTGCTGCATATTTACTCTTTTTATTTGTGTTCTTGAGAGATCTATCTCTCCTATCTATCACTACCTAATCTATCTTATTACCGTAGAGAGATTGACAACCTCTCTTTCGCGTCGGGTTGCAAGTATTTGTTGTTTGTGTGCAGGTGCTGCTTATTGGGTGGTGGTGATCCTCCTACTGGTTCGATAACCTTGGTTTCATAACTGGGGGAAATACTTACCGTCGCTGTGCTGCATCATCCCTTCCTCTTTGGGGAAATACCGACGCAGTCTCAAGCCACGTCCAAGGAATTTCTGGCGCCGTTGCTGGGGAGGAAGCAGTCTCTTCTACGTGCCTACCGTAGGCACCGAGGGGACTCCATCATCATCTACCAGGTTCCTAATCACAAATCTCATCTCCTTGCAATTACATTATTTCCATTTGCCTCTCGTTTTCCTCTCCCCCACTTCACCAATTTGCCGTTTTCTTCGCCCTCTTCTTCGTTTGCCCTTTTTCTCGTCAGATCTCTTGCCTAGTCATTATGGCTAGTTCTTCCTTTGTTGCGTGTACTCCCGATAATGAGGTTCTTAATTTTAAGCAAAGGGGAGGGGAGTCGACGAAACACAATTCCAGCCGCCGCAAGTTCCAGAACCTCGAGATCCAATCTAAACACCATCATGGAGGGGTTCATCTTCCTCATAGGTGCCTCTCCAATGATGCGTGAGTAGTCTACCATAGACCCATGGGTCCGTAGGCAGTAGCTAGATGGCTTCCTCTCTCTCTCTCTATTATGATTCTCAATACAATGGTCTCTTGGAGATCTATTTGATGTAAACTTTTGCGGTGTGTTTGTTGGGATCCGATGAATTTGGAGTTCATGATCAGTTTCTATCCATGAATATTATTTGAGTCTTCTTTGATGTCTTATATGCATGATTGCTTATAGCATCGTATTTCTTCTTCAAATCTTTGGTTTAGTTGATCGATTTTTCTTGCCATGGGAAGAGGTGCTTTGTGATGGGTTCGATCTTGCGGTGTTCTTTCCCTGTGACAGAAGGGGCAGCAAGACTCGCATGTATCATTGCTATTAAGGATAACTAGATGGGGTCTATTCCTACATGAATAGATCTTGTCTACATCATGTCATCGTTCTTATTGCATTACTCCGTTTTCCATGAACTGAATACACTAGATGCATGCTAGATAGCGGTCGATGTGTGGAATAATAGTGGTAGATGCAGGCAGGAGTCGGTCTACTTATCTTGGACGTGATGCCTATATAATGATCATCGCCTTGGATATCGTCATGACTATTCGATTTTCTATCAATTGCCCAACAGTAATTTGTTCACCCACCGTGCGCTATACTCATGAGAGAAGCCACTAGTGAACCCTATGGCCCCCGGGTCTACTTTTCCAACATATTGCTTTCAGATCTATCTTTTTGCATCTTTGTTTTCAGATCTACAATACCAAAAACCCAAAAACATATTGCTGCATATTTTATTTGCCCTTTTTTATTTTGTGTTCTTGAGAGATCTATCTCTCCTATCTATCACTACCTAATCTATCTTTTTACCGTAGAGAGATTGACAACCTCTCTTTCGCGTCGGGTTGCAAGTATTTGTTGTTTGTGTGCAGGTGCTGCTTATTGGGTGGTGGTGATCCTCCTACTGGTTCGATAACCTTGGTTTCATAACTGAGGGAAATACTTACCGTCGCTGTGCTGCATCATCCCTTCCTCTTTGGGGAAATACCGACGCAGTCTCAAGCCACGTCAAAGGAATTTCTGGCGCCGTTACCGGGGAGGAAGCGGTCTCTTCTACGTGCCTATCATAGGCGCCGAGGGGACTCCATCATCATCTACCAGGTTCCTAATCACAAATCTCATCTCCTTGCAATTACATTATTTGCCATTTGCCTCTCGTTTTTCTCTCCCCCACTTCACCAATTTGCCGTTTTATTCTCCCTCCTTTTCGTTTGCCTTTTTCTCGCCGGATCTCTTCCTTGCTTGCAATCTTGTTTGCGTAGTCACGATGACTCAAGAAAACACCAAGTTGTGTGATTTTTTAAATACTAATAACAATGATTTTATTAGTACTCCGATTGCTCCTCCCGCCACTAGTGCGGAGTCTTGTGATATTAATGCCGCTTTGTTGAATCTTGTCATGAAAGATCAATTTGCCGGTACTCCTAATGAGGATGCCGCGTCCCATCTAAACACGTTCGTAGAATTGTGTGATATGCAAAAGAAAAAAGATGTGGACAATGATATTGTTAAGTTGAAACTATTTCATTTTTCCTTGCGGGATCGTGCAAAAATTTGGTTTTCTTCTTTGCCTCGCAATAGTATCGATTCTTGGAATAAGTGCAAAGATGCTTTTATCACTAAGTATTTTCTGCCCGCGAAAATTATTTCCCTTAGGACGCAAATCATGAATTTTAAGCAACTTGAGCATGAACATGTTGCACAATCTTGGGAAAGAATGAAGTCGATGCTAAGAAATTGTCCTACTCATGGTTTAAATCTTTGGATGATCATACAATTTTTTTATGCGGGATTGAATTTTGTCTCTAGAAATCTTTTAGATTCCGCCACGGGTGGTACTTTTATGGAGATTAGTTTGGGAGAAGCTACTAAATTGCTAGATAATATCATGGCTAATTATTCTCAATGGCATACCAAAAGAGCACCTACTAGTAAAAAAGTTAATTCGGTTGAGGAAATTAGTACTTTGAGTGATAAGGTTGATGCTTTGATGAAATTGGTTGCTAGTAAAAAATGCTCCTATTGATCTTAATGATGTGCCTTTGTCTACCTTGATTGAGAAAAATAGTGATTCCGCAGATGTGAATTTTGTCTCGCGAAACAATTTCAATAACAATGATTATAGAGGTAATTTTAATCCTAGGCCTTTTCTTGGAAATTCCTCTAATAATTATGGTAATTCCTATGGTAATTATTCTTACAATAATAATAGGAACACCTCTAATCTTGAGAGTAATATTAAAGAATTTATCAATGCGCAAAAGGCTTTCAATACTACGATAGAAGAAAAGTTGAATAAGATTGATGATATGTCTAGAGGCATTGATATAATTTCTCATGATGTTGAAAATCTCAAGTTGAAAGCTTTTGTGCCTAAGATTTATGAATCTGTTAAAGCTTTATATGTCTCTATGGATGAAAGCAAGAAAAGAACCGCTATGCTTAGAGCTAAAAGAGAAATCTTAGAAAAATCGTTTTCTAGTGATTGCCTTCATAAAAAAGATGTAGATCTTAAAGTGATTGGTGTTTCTACTATTGATTCCTAGTTTAGTAATATTAAAATTGATAATGAAGGGACTGAAGTAGAGTCAACTTTAGCTAGAAGGCGTCCCAATAATTTGGAGGGTGAAAATCTTGATGAATTTTTTGATAAAAGTGGGTTTGAAGAGGTCAAAACTTTAACTAGTGATGTGCCCACTATTTTGGATTGCAAAGACTTTAATTATGATGGTTGCTCTTTGATTGAATGTATTTCTTTGTTGCAATCTATGTTGAATTCATCCCATACTTATGAGCAAAATAAAGCTTTTACTAAACATATCGTTGATGCCATGATGAAATCTTTTGAAGAAAAGTTGGAGTTGGAGATTTCTATTCCTAGAAAATTACATGATGAGTGGGAACCTACCATTAAGGTCAAGATTAAAAATTATGAGTGCTTTGCTTTGTGTGATTTGGGTGCTAGTGTTTCCACGATTTCTAAATCTCTATGTGATGTGCTTGGTCTTACCAATATTAAAGAATGTTCTCTTAATTTGCACTTGGTGGATTCTACTATTAAAAAGCCTTTGGGAAGAATTAATGATGTTATTATTCTTGCAAATAGGAATTATGTACCCATAGATTTTATTGTGCTTGATATTGATTGCAATCCGTCTTGTCCCATTATACTTGGTAGACCATTTTTACGCACTATAGGTGCCGTGATTGATATGAAAGAAGGCAATATTCGTTTTCAATTTCCCTTGAGAAAGGGTATGGAACACTTCCCTAGAACAAGAATTAAGTCACCATATGAATCAATCATGAGGGCATCCTATGGATCCAAAACCAAAGATGACAATACTTGAATCTATGCGTTATGCCTAGCTAGGGGCGTAAAACGATAGCGCTTGTTGGGACGCAACCCAATGAATAAATATTTTTTTTGCTTTTTCTTTTCTGTTTTTGTGTGTTGACACAATTATGCCTTTGTTATGATTGTGTTTTTATGGTTTATTTAGTGTTTGTGCCAAGTAAAGCCTTTAGGATGATTCATAGGATGAGTAGAAGTGATGCTGAATCTGAAACAGTAACTTTGCGTCCAGTATATGGATTTTCATTTTTCGCTGTAACGTGATCTTGAGCTGAAATTTTAACACAATATTTATATACAAATTCCTTACGTTTTCCTAATTTTTCAGAATTTTTAACACAGTATTTCTATACAAGGAATCATGAGTTTTGCTTGGAGCGTCTTGTATCTTTGCTTGCTTTGCTTGTTTGTTTTTCCTTTGTATCCTTTCTGTACACACCTATTGGGGAGAGCTAAAATTATTCCATGATTTGTTAGAATTGCTCTCTATGCTTCACTTAAACTTTTTGAGCTATAGAATTGCTCTAGTGCTTCACTTATATCTTTTGAGCACGGTGTGCTTGGAAATTTTTGTAGAAATACTCTCATGCTTCACTTAGATTAATTTGAGAGTTAGTAAATTTTGAAGAAATCCTCTCATTCTTCACTTATAACTTTTTGAGAGAAGAAATCTTTATGCTCATGTGCTTCACTTAAATTTGTTTGAGCTTGTCAAAAAGCAATGGCAATATATGAAACTAGTCCCAAAGTGATAGATATCCAAGGAGGATATAATAAAAACTTTCATGAAGATCATTGGGCAAATTAAACTTGATTCCTTGTAATAGTTTTGAAACATAATGATAGTAATATGTGAGTCATGTTAGTGAGTAATTATGCTTAGTAGGAATATTGGTGTTAAGGTTTGTGATTCCCTATGCAAGTTCGAAAGTCAATAGTTATGCAATGAAATTACATCCTACTTGTGGTGCATTATTCAGTGTTAGCTATGCTCAATGCTCACTTATGTGAATTTTCGTTTCTTGGTTTGGTTGTTTCTCAATCTATTTGCTAGCCTCCATTTGTACTAAGTAGAAATACTACTTGTGCATCCAAAATCCTTAAACCAAGTTTTGCCTTATGAGTCCACCATACCTACCTATATGCGGTATTTCCATGCCGTTCCAAGCAAATTTGTATGTGCCATCTCTAAATTTTCAAAATAAATTTTCTCTTTTGTGTGCTCGTACCGCTCATGAAACGGTGGGGAGTGTCCAATATTTTTCCATGCTAGATGTGTTATTCTCAAGATGAGTGTTTATTCACTTGTCATTGCACGAGAGTGCGGCGGTAATAGGGATGCCCATTCCCGAAATGAAAAAGAAAAAAAATATTTACATTATGTTGTCAAATAATAAATTCCTTCGAAAGTGTTGGTATGGAAGGCAACCATGGAATGGAAAGTGAAAAGTTTGGTGGAAAAAGGAATAAACTTTATTTTCTATTTGGGAACCGCCTATGATATATCTAGCATGGAAAGTATTGTGAGCTACTTTGTCGTTTTCGTTGACAGGAGAAGCATGCCACTCAGTTTGGTGGAAAAAGGAATAAACTTTGAGCTCTGGCACTGATACGTCCATTTTGCATCATGATTTCCTACTGTTATTTACTTTGTTTTGTTGAATAATAATGCCTTGGGGAGTGATTCTAATGCCTTTTCTCTCATAATATGCAAGGTTTACACAAAGAGGGAGAATACCGGCAGCTGGAATTCTGGACCTAAGAAAAGCACGTCAGAGATACCTATTCTGCACAACTCCAATGAAGCTGAAATTTTACGGAGATTATTTTTGTATTTAATAAAAAATACTGGAGCGGAAAACTACCGGAGGGGGCCTCCCAGGTGGGCACAACCCACCAGGGCGCGCCAGGCCCCCCTAGGCGCGCCCTGATGGGTTGTGGCCACCTCGGCCCACCTCCGGTGCCCATCTTCTGGTACATGGTCACTCTTGACCTAGAAAAAATCAGAGGAGGACTTTCGGGACGAAGCGCCGCCGCCTCGAGGCGGAACTTGGGCAGGAGCACTTTTGCCCTCCGGCGGAGCGATTCCGCCGGGGGAACTTCCCTCCCGGAGGGGGAAATCGAAGCTATCGTCATCACCAACACCCCTCTCATCTTTGGGAGGCCAATCTTCATCAACATCTTCAACAACACCATCTCCTCTCAAAACCTAGTTCATCTCTTGTGTTCAATCTTTGTACCGGAACCTCAGATTGGTACCTGTGGGTGACTAGTAGTGTTGATTATCTTGCGTAGTTGATTACTATATGGTTTATTTGGTGGAAGATTATATGTTCAGATCCATTATGCTATTCAATACCCCTCTGATCTTGAGCACTATTATTATTTGTGAGTAGTTACCTTTGTTCTTGAGGTCACGGGAGAAGTCATGTTGCGAGTAATTATGTGAATTTGATATGTGTTCGATATTTTGATGATATGTATGTTGTGATTCCCTTAGTGGTGTCATGTGAACGTCGACTACATGAAACTTCACCATTCATGGGCCTAAGGGGATGCATTGTGGAGTAGTTATTAGATGACGGGTTGCTAGAGTGACAGTAGCTTAAACCCTAGTTTATGCGCTGCTTCGTAAGGGGCTGATTTGGATCCAAACGTTTAATGCTATGGTTAGATTTTATCTTAATACTTTTCTCGTAGTTGTGGATGCTTGCAAGGGTGTTAATCATAAGTGGGAGGTTGTTCAAGTAAGAACAGCACCCAAGCACCGGTCCACCCATATACCAAATGATCAAAGTAGCGAACACGAATCAAACCAACATGATAAAAGTGACTAGACGAAATTCCCGTGTACCCTCAAGAACACTTTGCCTATTACTAGAGATTGTTCTGGCCTGTCCTTTGCCTCAAAAGGATTGGGCTACCTTGCTGCACCTTGCTTATCATTACCATTACTTGCTTGTAACCAATTATCTTGCTATCAAACTATCTGTTACCTACAATTTCAGTGCTTGCATAAATTACCTTGCTGAAAACCGCTTGTCATTTCCTTCTGCTCCTCGTTGGGTTCGACACTCTTACTTATCGAAAGGACTACGATTGATCCCCTATACTTGTGGGTCATGGAGACTCTTTTCTGGCGCCGTTGCCGGGGAGTGAAGCGCTCTTGGTAAGTGGAAATCGGTAAGGAAAAACTTATACTACGTGCTGAAAATTTTCGCTACTTGCTACTATGGAAAACAATCCTTTGAGGAGTTCGTTTGGGGTATCTTCACCTCAACAGGAGCCACAATTAGTTGCCCCTCAACCTATAGCACCTACTGAAAATGTTACTTATGAAATTCCTTCGGGTATGTTGGAACAACTGCTTGCTAAACCTTATGCATGAGATGGAACTGAACATCCTGATATGCACCTCTTATATGTGAACGAAATTTGTGGATTATTTAAGCTTGCAGGTTTACCCAGAGATGAAGTTAAGAAGAAGGTTTTCCCTTTATCTTTGGAGGGAAAAGCATTTACGTGGTATAGGCTATGTGATGATCTTGGATCGTGGAACTAGAATCGTTTGCAATTGGAATTCCATCAAAAGTTTTATCCCATGCATCTAGTTCATCGTGATCGGAATTATATATATAATTTTTGGCCTCGTGAAGGAGAAAGTATCGCTCTAGCTTGGGGGAGGCTTAAGTCAATGTTATATTCATGCCCCAATCATGACATTCCGAGAGAATTTATCATTCAGAATTTTTATGCTCGGCTTTCTCATAATGATTAATCCATGCTCGATACTTCTTGTGCTGGTTCTTATATGAAGAAGACTATTGAATTCAAGTGGGATCTCTTAGAAAGAATTAAATGCAACTCTGAAGATTGGGAACTCGACGAAGGTAATGAGTCAGGTATAAAACTTGAATTTGATTGTGTTAAATCTTTTATGAATACCGATACTTTTCATAAGTTTAGCACTAAATATGGACTTGACTCTGAGATAGTAGCCTCTTTCTGCGAAGCATTTGCTACTCACGTTGACCTCCCTAAGGAGAAGTGGTTTAAATATCATCCCCCTATTAAAGAAGAAATTAAAGAACCGGTCATAGCTAAAGAAGAAACCATCATTTACAATGTTGATCCAGTTGTGCCTATCTCTTATATTGAAAAAACACCTTTCCCTGTTAGGATAAAGGAACATGCTAAGTGATACGTCCATTTTGCATCATGATTTCCTACTGTTATTTACTTTGTTTTGTTGAATAATAATTCTTTGGGGAGTGATTCTAATGCCTTTTCTCTCATAATATGCAAGGTTTACACAAAGAGGGAGAATACCGGCAGCTGGAATTCTGGACCTAAGAAAAGCACGTCAGAGATACCTATTCTGCACAACTCTAATGAAGCTGAAATTTTACGGAGATTATTTTTGCATTTAATAAAAAATAGTGGAGCAGAAAACTACCGGAGGGGGCCTCCCAGGTGGCACAACCCACCAGGGCGTGCCCTGATGGGTTGTGGCCACCTCGGCCCATCTTCGGTGCCCATCTTCTGGTATATGGTCACTCTTGACCTAGAAAAAATCAGAGGAGGACTTTCGGGATGAAGCGCCACCGCCTCGAGGTGAAACTTGGGCAGGAGCACTTTTGCCCTCCGGCGGAGCGATTCCGCCGGGGGAAATTCCCTCCCGGAGGGGGAAATCGAAGCTATCGTCATCACCAACACCCCTCTCATCTTTGGGAGTTCAATCTTCATCAACATATTCAACAACACCATCTCCTCTCAAACCCTAGTTCATCTCTTGTGTTCAATCTTTGTACCGGAACCTCAGATTGGTACCTGTGGGTGACTAGTAGTGTTGATTACCTTGCGTAGTTGATTACTATATGGTTTATTTGGTGGAAGATTATATGTTCAGATCCATTATGCCATTCAATACTCCTCTGATCTTGAGCATGATTATTATTTGTGAGTAGTTACCTTTGTTCTTGAGGTCACGGGAGAAGTCATGTTGCGAGTAATCATGTGAATTTGATATGTGTTCGATATTTTGATGATATGTATGTTGTGATTCCCTTAGTGGTGTCATGTGAACGTAGACTACATGACACTTCACCATTCATGGGCCTAAGGGGATGCATTGTGGAGTAGTTATTAGATGATGGGTTGCTAGAGTGACAGAAGCTTAAACCCTAGTTTATGCGCTGCTTCGTAAGGGGCTGATTTGGATCCAAACGTTTAAGGCTATGGTTAGATTTTATCTTAATACTTTTCTCGTAGTTGCGGATGCTTGCGAGGGGGTTAATCATAAGTGGGAGGTTGTTCAAGTAAGAATAGCACCCAAGCACCGGTCCACCCACATATCAAATTATCAAAGTAGCGAACATGAATCAAACCAACATGATAAAAGTGACTAGATGAAATTCCCATGTACCCTCAAGAACACTTTGCCTATTACTAGAGATTGTTCTGGCCTGTCCTTTGCCACAAAAGGATTGGGCTACCTTGCTGCACCTTGTTTACCGTTACCGTTACTTGCTTGTTACCAATTATATTGCTATCAAACTATCTGTTACCTACAATTTGAGTGCTTGCATAAATTACCTTGCTGAAAACCGCTTGTCATTTCCTTCCGCTCCTCGTTGGGTTCGACACTCTTACTTATCGAAAGAACTACGATTGATCCCCTATACTTGTGGGTCATCAAGACTCTTTTCTGGCGCCGTTGACTGGGAGTGAAGCGCTCTTGGTAAGTGGAAATCGGTAAGGAAAAACTTATGGTTTTTTACATCTGTGCCCCTCGTTCCTTAGCTGTACTCATCCATCCCCACGCTCTTAGAATTTGCTCACTTTTCCCCACTCTCTTGTCCAAAACCCTCAGGAAAGGTCACAACAAAGGATGCCGTCGGGTCAATGGTTTGACCGTTAACTCCGCTAGTGGGGCCGCGTCGTAAGGACAACTCCAAATCGCACGCCCACATCCGCTTGGGGCAAAACGGACAGACGGGCCGTCACTCGTGGCAGCGTCCAACCTACCCCCACCGCCCAAAGTAAATGCGCACACGCGGTGGGGCCCGGTCGTCAGCTACCCACCTTCGTGTCATCTTCCTACTTTAAGTGGAAACCCGTGGACCGGCCAGTCACACTCCACACAGTAGCTTCCGCTTCCAAAGCCAATCCTGCCCCCTCCACCCCCGACAGTTTCTAGAAACCCTAGCCCACCGCCGTCACCATGACCAGGCCGTGGTCCGGGAAGGGGAAGCACGGCCATGAGGCCGGCTCATCCTCTGGTAGGCGCCGCTCCGGTCGCTCTAGGAGCCCACCACCACCACCACCGCCGCCGCCGCCTGCTCTGTCCACTCTGCCTGCATTTGCAATCGGTCCGCCGGCCGCCCCGTAGCGCACGCGCCCATACGTCGGCACGGAAATATGTCGGAGGTACTAGAGACGGCCACGCCATTGCCATGGGGAGATGCCCACCTCCCGAACAACTGGCATCTGTCCGCGGATCGGGTTCCAATCCCCCCGGTGCCGATGAGCGGTCGCGCTCGCCGTGAGGAGATCGACCGACATCGCGCGCGCCTGCCTCCGGATCTCCTCCACGACCCAAGGTACGACGTCAATTCGCTGCTGTGGGATACGTGGCTCCACGACGAGCACGACCTACGGCGGCAGTCTTTTTTTGCCAGTCGTCCACCTAGCCCATGGCGATGACGTGCTGCTAGCCTGCCCCAAGTGCGCGATTGTAGGCATGTCCACGGCCTCACCCCGGCACCATCTCCGTCCCTGTCACCACCACCTCCGATGACCGAGGAGGAGGAGGCCGAGCTCATTAGGCGTGTCATGGAGGAATCCGCCCGCACGCACGACGAGCGTCAATGGACGGACATGGAGAGGGCGTTGGCCCTCTCTGCGGCCGGCGACGTGGCCATCCCTGAGCTGGAGATGGCCACCGTTGTCAAGGAGGAGGTGAAGGAGGAGGTGGCGGAGGAGCCGGCCCTTGCGGCGTGGAACCCCCGGCTGGTGGGCCAGTCGTGGGGATGGCCGGCCACTGCGTCGGAGATGTCCAACGCGCTGGCTATCCAGCCGTGGGCACCCACGCCGCCGCGGTCACCCGAACCAGAGCAGGAGCCACGGGAGGAGGTGTTGCAGGCACCGCAAGTGCCTCCGCCCTGGCAGGGGCCGCCAGCCCACCTTTGGCAGCCGCCTCCCTACGTCGACCTCACCAGCGACGACGACAAGTACGACGGTGCTCCTAAAGACGACGGCGGCTTCACCGGCGGGCGGAATTGTCTATATTTTACATGTGTTATATTTTTATTTGTGTTTTTATATTAGTTGCTACTGGCATTGTGTAGAATGCACTAGAACTATCGCCGGCCTCTACGGTCGGCATTGATGTTTAATTAAAGCTAATGCATGGTCATGTGATGTGACCGGTATCACACCCGCGCCAGACTGAACAGCAGAGTTAGAACCCAACCAAATACGATTCTTGTATTATCTTACCGAAAGGTTTGATAGGGTTAGGTAGATGCCCCATTATTCGTAAACAAGAAGAAATCCAATGAATAAATACCTGCATCCGCAATAAGATAGATGGCCATCATCTAACCACTTATATGCCGCCAATCCTATGTGATGTTTGAATATGATGTGATTTGATGATTAATTAAGGTAAAAACTTGAATTTGAACTAACATTTGAATTATAAGCAACATGTTGAAAGAGGCCTAAGTTGTAATGATTATGTTACCCTATGTTGAAATGATCTAACATCAAACAAAACAAAAATAGACTCCTAAACCCTAACCCTAAACCTAACCCTTTATTATAAAACCCATTTATATGAAGACAATTTAAAATTTCAAAAATGAAAAATACGTTCGGATGCTTCTTACTCACACTGAAATGGAGCTCTGGTGATTTTTTTATTTTTTTATTTTTCGTAAACATAAACCCACTGTCGCTCTCTTCTCGAACTCTATACAACCCCGTACGTGATATCTCATATGTGTGAAGGAGTTTTCATGGAAATGCCCATAAACCAAGATTTTTATTTTTTGCCATAACCATGTCACATACAAAGGCATTGTGAGCAGGTTTTACATTTTTTTGAATTTTTTTGAATATAGTTCTGCTCATTTGAACTTGGAAACGGTAGCTCATCTCAAAATAAGTTTTTTCTTAAAAAAGTCCCTAAACCGAGGTTTATATTTTTTAGGGTAACTATGTCTTATAGAACGACGAACAGGGAAGGTTTCATATTTTTTTTGAATTAGTTAAGGTCATTTGAAAGTTGATCAAACTTAAGATAACCCCGCTGACCGGCTCAAAACCCCGCAGCATCTCTACAAACCCTAACATCGAACTGCAACCGTCCAATCATACCCTAGCGCCAAGTGAAAACCGTCGGATATGGTCTTCTAGAAGGATACGGGCAGGCTGCGTGCAGGCTCCGCGCCATTGGATCACATGGACGGCTCTGCATCGTTGGATCGTTGGGCGATCCACGAGACGTTGGTTCCGCTCACCCACTCGCCCGCGGGAAATAAAAAAAAGTCCTGGTTGGTCCTTCGCTACGCGTTGACTGTCGAGGGAGGAGGCACCGATCCGGCTCCCCGTCATTATCCATAGACGGTTATTTAAGCCGGACGGCGTCCCCCAGCCCTAGCTCATCCGCCTGCTCCCTCTCCCCGCCGGCACCCGAGCACTCCCCTCTCTGAGCCCATCAGCCATGCTACCACGCCGCCAGTACTACACAATCGAACACCGTGTCTTCCTCCTCCGGCATGCCCAAATCCGGAGGCAAGCGAGGCTACCTCTGGAACCGGAGGAGGATTTCGAGGAGGGGTCGGAGATGGGGGAGGAGGAGCCAGAGGAGGCGCCGCAGCAGCCGAAGGAGGAGGCGCCGCCGCAGGAGCCGGACGAGGAGGCGCCGCCGGAGGAGCCGGAAGTGGAGGCACCGCCGGTCTACTATCTGTGGCCCGACCAGGTGGTGATCCTCAACTCCATCCGGTCAGAGCAGGCCCGGCGTCTTCGTCAGCAGCAGATGGAGGCAACACGGGCAGCGCAGGAGGAGGCGCAGGCGGCGGCGCAGGCGGACCAGGCTCCCTCGCAGGGGGATCAAACTCCGGCGCAGGCGGATCAGGCCATCTCCGACGACGAAGACGCGTAGTGCACTACGTAGTACGTAGGATATATATTGTATGCTGCTATTATGCTCTCTGAGCTATGTTTAGCTGACTCTGGTTGCTGGTTCTATTCTATGCTTCAAAAAATATATTGCATGCTTTTGTACATGGAGGGAGTGACATATGGGTGGGTAAAGAAGGTGGGCAAAGCCCGCACGTAGTACTACACCCTGGCCTCGGTCTGTGGCACCTGGAAGGTGGAGACGCGTGCGAGAAGAGAGGAACCAGCGGCAGCGACCGTCGCTTCATCCGTGGTGGCGCGCATCGGCGCATGCAGGCAGGCTAGCTGGATCACGTGGCATGCATAGCAGGCTTCTGTATAGTGGCGACGCACGTCAATCGGTATGCCCTAGTATTTAATTGCCACGCTGAATTGATGCTGCGGAGGTCAAAGGCTGAGACGGTGTGAACTGTGAATCGATCGAGGAGGCGCGTGCGAGAAGAGACAAACCGGCAGCAGCGACAGTCACTGCGTCCATGGCAGCTCATAGGAAGGCTGCGTCCGTGGCGGCTCGCATCGGCGCATGCAGGCAGGCTAGCTGGATCATGTCGCGCATGCATAGCAGGCTTATCGTGGCGGCGTGCATCAGCGCATGGACGCGGGCGTTTAATTCAACGGCCCAAACGAAATCACGGCTCAACGGTCCAACCAGCGCCAGCGTCCAACGGGCGACACAGTCCAGCGCGGCCCCACACATCAGAATGGTCAAAGGAGGGCGACACAGTCCAACGCGGCCCCACTTGGCAGGTCCAACGGGCGACACAGTCCAGCGCGGCCCCACACGTCAGAGTTAATGGTCAAACCATTGACCCGACGGCATCTTCCGTTGTGACCATTTCTGAGGGTTTTGGACAAGGGAGTGGGGAAAAGTGAGCAAAAGCTAAGGGCGTGGGGATGAATGAGTACAACTAAGGAACCAGGGGCACAAGAATAGAAATCCCAAAACTTATACTACGTGCTGAAATTTATCGCTACTTGCTACTATGGAAAACAATCCTTTGAGGGGTTTGTTCGGGGTATCTTCACCTCGACCGGAACCACAATTAGTTGCCCCTCAACCTATAGCACCTACTGAAAATGTTACTTATGAAATTCCTTCGGGTATGTTAGAACAACTGCTTGCTAAACCTTATGCAGGAGATGGAACTGAACATACTGATATGCACCTCTTATATGTGAACGAAATTTGTGGATTATTTAAGCTTGCAGGTTTACCCGGAGATGAAGTTAAGAAGAAGGTTTTCCCTTTATCTTTGGAGGGAAAATCATTGACATGGTATAGGCTATGTGATGATCTTGGATCGTGGAACTGGAATCGTTTGCATTTGGAATTTCACCAAAAGTTTTATCCCATGCATCTAGTTCATCGTGATCGGAATTATATATATAATTTTTGGCCTCGTGAAGGAGAAAGTATCGCTCTAGCTTGGGGGAGGCTTAAGTCAATGTTATATTCATGCCCCAATGATGACATTCCGAGAGAAGTTATCATTCAGAATTTTTATGCTCGGCTTTCTCATAATGATCAAACCATGCTCGACACTTCTTGTGCTGGTTCTTATATGAAGAAGACTATTGAATTCAAGTGGGATCTCTTAGAAAGAATTAAACGCAACTCTGAAGATTGGGAACTCGACGAAGGTAACGAGTCAGGTATAAAGCTTGAGTTTGATTGTGTTAAATCTTTCATGAATACCGATACTTTTCATAAGTTTAGCACTAAATATGGACTTGACTCTGAGATAGTAGCCTCCTTGTGCGAAGCATTTGCTACTCACGTTGACCTCCCTAAGGATAAGTGGTTTAAATATCATCCCCCTATTAAAGAAGAAATTAAAGAACCGGTCATAGCTAAAGAAGAAACCATCTTTTACAATGTTGATCCAGTTGTGCCTACCGCTTATATTGAAAAACCACCTTTCCCTGCTAGGATAAAGGAACACGCTAAGGTATCAACTGTGGTTCGTAAGAGTAATATAAGAGAACCTAAACCCCCTGAGCAAATTAAAGTAGAACCTAGTGTTGCTATGGTTAAGGATCTCTTGGAAGAAAATATTGATGGGCATGTTATCTACTTTTGTGATGAAGCTGCTAGAATTGCTAAACCTGATGAAAAAGATAAACATAGACCCATAGAAGGCATGCCTGTTGTCTCAGTCAAAATAGGAGATCATTGCTATCATGGTTTATGTGATTTGGGTGCTAGTGTGAGTGCTATCCCTTTTACCATATACCAAGAAATTATGGATGAAATAGCACCTGCTGAAATGGAAGACATTGATGTCACTATTAAACTTGCTAATAGAGACACTATCACACCACTTGGGATTGTTAGAGACGTTGAAGTCCTCTGCGGGAAAGTAAAATACCCTACTGATTTTCTAGTCCTTGGTTCCCCACAAGATGACTTTTGTCCCATTATCTTTGGTAGACCTTTCTTGAGCACTGTCAATGCTAAGATAGATTGTGAAAAACAAACTATCGGTGTCAGTTTTGGTAATGTGTCTCATGAGTTTAATTTTTCCAAGTTTAGTAGACAACCTCGTGATAAATGTTATCTAGTAAGGATGAAATAATTGGTCTTGCTTCTATTGTTGTGCCTCCTACTGATCCATTAGAACAATATTTGCTCGACCATGAAAATGATATGCACTTGCGTGAAAGAAATGAAATAGATCAAATTTTCTTCGAACAATAACCTCTCCTGAAACACAATTTTCCTATTGAAACTCTTGGAGGTCCACCTCCACCTAAAGGTGATCCTGTGTTTGAATTGAAACAATTCCCTGACACTTTGAAGTATGCTTATCTTGATGAGAAAAAGATATATCCTGTTATTATTAGTGCTAACCTTTCAGAACATGAAGAAGAAAGATTATTAAAAGTTCCGAGGAAGCACCGGGCTGCTATTGGATATACTCTAGATGATCTTAAGGGCATTAGTCCCACTCTATGTTAGCACAAGATCAATATGGAACCTGATGCTAAACCCGTCGTTGATCACCAACGGCGATTGAATCCGAAGATGAAAGAAGTGGTAAGAACTGAAATATTAAAGCTTCTAGAAGGAGGTATAATCTATCCCATAGCTGATAGTAGATGGGTAAGTCCCGTTCATTGTGTCCCTAAGAAAGGAGGTATTACCGTTGTTCCTAATGATAAGAATGAACTCATTCCACAAAGAATTGTTACTGGCTATAGAATGGTAATTGATTTTAGAAAATTAAATAAAGCCACTAGGAAAGATCATTACCCTCTACCGTTCATTGATCAAATGCTTGAAAGACTATCTAAGCACACACACTTTTGTTTCTTAGATGGATATTCCGGTTTCTCTCAAATACCTGTGTCACAATCCGATCAAGAGAAAACTACCTTTACTTGCCCTTTTGGAACCTATCTTATAGACGTATGCCTTTTGGTTTATGCAATGCACCTGCTACCTTTCAAAGATGTATGACTGCTATATTCTCTGATTTTTGTGAAAATATTGTGGAGGTTCTCATGGATGATTTTTCCGTTTACGGAACTTCTTTTGATGATTGCTTAAGCAACCTTGATCGAGTTTTGCAGAGATGTGAACAAACTAATCTCGTCTTGAATTGGGAGAAGTGCCACTTTATGGTTAATGAAGGCATTGTCTTGGGGCATAAAATATCTGAACGAGGTATTGAGGTGGATAAAGCTAAAGTTGATGCAATTAAGAAAATGCCATGTCCTAAAGATATTAAAGGTATTCGAAGTTTCCTTGGTCATGCTGGTTTTTATAGGAGGTTCATTAAAGACTTCTCTAAAATTTCTAGGCCTCTTACTAATCTTTTGCAAAAGGATATTCCTTTTTTTTTTGATGATGATTGTGTGGAAGCCTTTGAAACACTCAAGAAAGCCTTAACCTCTGCACCTATCGTTCAATCACCTAATTTTAACTTGCCTTTTGAAATTATGTGTGATGCTAGTGATTATGCTGTTGGTGCTGTCCTAGGGCAAAGAGTCAATAAGAAATTGAATGTTATCCATTATGCTAGTTAAACTCTAGACAGTGCCCAACGAAACTATGCTACTACTGAAAAAGATTTTTTAGCAGTTGTGTTTGCTTGTGATAAATTTAGATCCTATATTGTTGACTCCAAAGTTATTGTTCACACTGATCATGCTGCTATAAAATACCTTATGGAAAAGAAAGATGCTAAACCTAGACTCATTAGGTGGGTTCTCTTGCTTCAAGAATTTGACTTACACATCATTGATAGGAAGGGAGCTGAGAACCCCGTAGCTGATAACTTGTCTAGGTTAGAAAATATTCTTGATGACCCACTACCTATTGATGATAGTTTCCCTGACGAATAGTTAGCTGCAATAAGTGTCTCACAAAACACACCTTGGTATGCTGATTATGCTAACTACATTGTCGCTAAATATATACCACCTAGCTTCACTTATCAACAAAAGAGAAAAAAATTCTATGACTTGAGACATTACTTTTGGGATGACCCACATCTTTATAAAGAAGGAGTAGATGGTATTATTAGACGTTGTGTACCTAAGTATGAACAGGAACAAATCCTACGGAAATGTCATTCTGAAGCTTATGGAGGACATCATGCGGGAGATAGAACTGGTCATAAGGTATTACAATCTGTTTTTTATTGGCCTACTCTCTTCAAGGATGCCCATAAGTTTGTCTTGTCTTGTGATGAATGTCAAAGAATTGGTAATATTGGTAAGCGTCAGGAAATGCCTATGAATTATTCACGTGTGGTTGAACCATTTGATGTTTTGGGTTTTGATTATATGGGCCCTTTTCCTTCCTCCAACGGGTACACTCATATTTTGGTTGCTGTTGATTATGTCACTAAGTGGGTAGAAGCTATTCCAACTAGTAGTGCTGATCACCACACCTCCATTAAAATGCTTAAAGAGGTTATCTTCCCGAGGTTTGGAGTCCCTAGATATTTAATGACCGATGGTGGTTCACATTTTATTCATGGTGCTTTCCGTAAGATACTTGCTAAATATGATGTTAACCACAGAATTGCATCACCCTATCATCCTCAATCTAGTGGTCAAGTTGAACTTAGCAATAGAGAAATAAAATTAATATTACAAAAAACTGTCAATAGGTCTCGTAGGAATTGGTCTAAGAAATTAGATGACGCACTTTGGGCCTATAGAACAGCTTATAAAAATCCTATGGGTATGTCTCCATATAAAATGGTGTATGGGAAAGCTTGTCATTTGCCTCTAGAATTAGAACACAAAGCATTTTGGGCAATTAAAGAACTTAACTATGATTTCAAACTTGCCGGTGAGAAGAGGCTATTTGATATTAGCTCACTAGATGAATGGAGAACCCAAGCGTATGCAAATGCCAAGCTATTCAAAGAAAAAGTAAAAAGATGGCATGACAAAAGAATCCAAAAGCGGGAATTCAAAATAGGAGATTATGTTCTTTTGTTCAACTCTCGTTTAAGATTTTTTGCAGGAAAGCTTCTCTCAAAATGGGAAGGACCATATATTATCGAAGAGGTTTATCGTTCTGGAGCTATCAAGATTAATAACACCGAAGGTACTAACCCGAAGGTGGTCAATGGACAAAGAAGTAAGCATTATATCTCAGGTACGCCTATTAACGTTGAAAGCAATGTTATCCAAACCATGACACCGGAGGAACACATAAAAGAAAACTTCCGGAACACTCCAGAATTCTTAAAAATAGGAGGTACGTGATACGGTAAGTAAATGGACTCCGAAAAATCCACAAAAATATTTTTTGTCAGTTTTGGAATATTTTAGAATTTTGGAAATAAAGAAATAAACCGGAAGGTGATCGAGGCGAGCCCTGGTGGCTTGTGCCCACCTCGGATGCCTTTCCGACTCCGTTTTCCTTCCATATACTTGTTTCCCAAGAATAAAAATTCTCTATATATACCCCCGACTATTTTGACGACCGCATCGCAGAAAAATCCTCTGTTCTTGTTTTGTGCTGTTTCCCTGACAGATCTAAAAATATGTCGTCTCAAGATTCGGAGGGGGAGAGCCATGTTGATCCCTATGTTTCAGACCCAAAGATCTTTAGGGAAATTTACCCCTATCTATGGACCTCGGAGGAGGAAGAAGATGCTACCATGCAGGAAACAAAAGATGACAACTCTGAGGAAGAGGATGATCCATTGCCTCAACCCGGAGACATGCATGTGGAATTCAAGAAGTCAAGCCTCCCTAGAAGATACAAACCTAAGGTCCAATTTATCCCGTCTCGTTTTCTGCAGGAAAGCAAGGAGGCCTTATGCCAAAGGATATTAAAGCTTGAGTTGGAAAATGATGATCTAAGGGAGGAAAACTTTATGCTTAAATATAAGTTGAAGAAGAAGGCTTCCTCTACACCTCCACCTTCTTCATCACCACCACCGAAGGAGACTTGAGCACACGGGTATGGGCACTCCCCTTGGCTTGAGCCAAGCTTGGGGGAGGTGCCCCGGTATCGTATCACCACTGAGGGAGTCCGGGATTATGGGGTCCTCGGACTACCGGCCTATTCCTTATGGGCCGGACTCGTGGGCCACTCGTTGGAGGATCGGACTGGCCGAATACCCCGTGACTAGGGGGGAAACCTGAGGAGGCGTGGCTTGCCCTTCAACCTGAAGATGATAGAATAGGCGTGTTTATTCCTTCCATAAGCAACCGACTATGTGTAACCCTAGGGACCCCTGGTGTCTATATAAGCCAGAGGGTTTAGTTTGTAGAGGGAGAGAAGCTCATCTAGGGTTTTGGCTACTTGATCTCGAGGTACATTGACTCTGTAATCTTCATACACATTAATACAACCAAGCAGGACGTAGGGTTTTACCTCCATAGGAGGGCCCGAACCTAGGTAAACATCGTCTCCTTCGTCCCTTGTTACCCATCGATCCTAAACTCACAGCTCGGGACCCCCTACTCGAGATCCGCTAGTTTTGACACCGACATTGGTGCTTTCATTGAGAGTTCTGCTGCGCGATCACTAGAGGAATCGATGGCTCGCCTTATCATTAGCGATGAAGTCTGCAACAAGGACGTTTTTGTTCCTGGTTAGATTTTCGCGTTCGGCAGCATCGTATCGCATGCCGATCCGGCCGGCCATCTTGTCCAGGTCGGAAGTTTCATCCCCGATCAGGAAGTCAGATTCGGGAACCTTGAGTTCGTCGCCGACTCCCGGGGAGATCTCGTTTTAACGAAGCTCTCAGCTCCCATGGAGGAGCCCGCAGGCCCCGACGCCTTAACGCCGGAGGCAGCAGGCCCCACCGCTGAGGTGGCCTCAATCCCTGGGTCATCCATAACGCCCAACCCAGCTGATATGCCCGGATCCGCCGCAGCCGAATACAACCCGGGCGCGTCGTCGAGCGACCCTGGGACAACGGCGCTACGGATCGACCCCATGCGCTCCAGCGACATGGACCCAGCCGACATCTCGTCATTAAACGAGTTGCTTGGTCGGATTCAAACCATGGGTGTGACCGACGGCCAAACCTTAATCTACGACCGGATCGGGTTTAAACCCGATGATAGGGAGATTCATACCCCACCGATCACCTACTTAGTCGCCACCATCGAGTGTCCGGCCGGAGGCTCATCCTCTCAACTATCGGAATTAAAAACAGTTTACATCCCGCTTTCCGACCGTCAGGATCTCTCCTACAATCCGGAATCCGGAACCCACACTGGAAAAAGTTCGGGATCGGCCGCCGATCTAGCACGCGACCTAGAACCCGCGCAGGGGGGTCCTGTTCATAATATGGACTCCGAACCCGCCACGCCGGATCCCGCGATGACACGGGAGGCAAACGCCGTGATCCCGGACTCACATCCTGGTGAGAAACTAAATTTTTCCCCGCCCACCACCCAAGTTGAGCACTCCTCAAGCAGCGCAGGAGAGCCCAAGTTATCGGGCTTATGGGAAATTAAACAACAGCCAGGAGAATCAGTCCATCATTTTTGGACCAGACTCCTCCTTATTAAAGACAGAGTACCAGACTCTAGTGGCCAGGAGATTATAGCAACCTTCAGGCAGAATTGCCACAATGAAGGAATCCTCAATGCCCTAGCCCGTCGTCACATTCATGACTTCACCGAGCTATCGGACCTGGTACAAAAATATTGCGCCATGGAAAGCGCCTGGCAAGCCGAACGTTTGTTTTTGGATCCGGTCCCTGCCGAACGCCCTAGAGGAGCTCGGAAAAAGCGAATACCTCCGAGACGGCCGGCCGAACACGAACCCGCTGAGAAAAAGAATAGACCCTCTACGGGAGTCAGAACTGTCCTTGACGGGTTATTAGACAAGTCATGCCCTATACACTCTATATTACTGAACACAAGCCCGACTCACAGCCTTAGAGCTTGCTGGGTCGTCAGGCAGGTTGCAAAAGTGGGGAGGCCATCCTCGAGGCCCTACCTCCAGGCAGACATTCAACAACGCCACCAGAATGCAACGCCGAGATCCTGACGATCTACGAAACGTTTTCCTCAAGAAATAAGATGAAGAAAGCTCTTCGAGAACTCGAACAAATCTATCAGGTGGCAGCAACGAATTCATGGACAGACACACCGATCACCTTCGGAGAAGCTGATCAACCAATCACCCGCCCCGGCCGAACACCTTCCACACTGGTCCTCAACCCCATCGTCGATGGCTTCTGGTTACAAAAGGTGTTAATGGACGACGACAGTGGTTTAAACCTCATTTACAAGGATACCTTGGAAAAGATGCAGTTCGACCGATCCCGCATCGAACATAGCAACACAACCTTTCGTGGGATTATCCCTGGGAAAGAGGCATGTTGTTCCGGACGCGTCACCCTCGATGTGGTATTCGGCATGCCCGAGAACTACAGATCCGAAGAACTTCTCTTTCATATCGTGCCCTTTCACAATGGTTACCACGCTTTGTTGGGGCGTGACGCTTTCACAAGATTTCAAGCTATACCACATTACGGGTATATGAAGCTCAAAATGCTGGGCCCAAACGGGGTGATCACAATCACAAGTGATCCGCATAGAGCCCTTCGAGCAGAAAACAGAACAACATCGCTCGCCCTCGAGGCACTAGCTGAGACCTTTGCAGCAGAGGAATTGACCGCACTCTGGTCAACAGTGGACAAGGATGATGTGGTCCTTAGCAAGAGGCCCAAACCCACGTCCTTTAAACCCACAGACGAAATCGTCAAATTTCAGGTACATCCAACGGACCCCAATAAAACAGCGTCCATCGGAGCTCAGCTGGACCCCATGGTGGACGAAGCACTGCGAACATTTTTACGAGAAAACTGGGATATTTTTGCCTGGCATCCTTCAGACATGCCAGGAATCCCACGACGGCTAGCAGAGCACAGTCTGAACATAATCGCAGGCTTCAAGCCCATTAAACAGGCTCTACGCCGATTTTTCGAACCCAAGCGACAAGCTATGGGCAAAGAACTAGCAAAATTGCTGGAGGCCGGATTCATAAGAGAAATCAAACACCCCGAGTGATTGGTAAACCTGGTGATGGTACCGAAGAAAGATAAATGTGGCGGCTGTGTGTCGATTTCAAAGACCTTAATAAAGCTTGCCCCAAGGACCCTTTCCCCTTACCACGCATAGACCAGATTATTGACGCCACAGCTGGACACGACTCATTGTGCTTCCTCGACGCTTATTCCGGATACCATCAGATCAAAATGAAGGAATCCGATCAAGCTGCAACTGCATTCATCACCCCCTACGTGCCATTCTGCTTTAACACAATGCCTTTCGGGCTAAACAACGCAGGTGCCACATACCAACGTATGATTCAGACATGTCTCTAAAAACAAGTCGGTAAAACAGTCGAGGCATACGTGGACGACGTGGTCATTAAGTGTTGGGGAACGTTGATTGGGAAACAAAAATTTTCCTACACACACGCAAGATCTATCCATGGTGATGAGCATCTACGAGAGGGAGAGTGGATCAACATACCCTTGTAGATTGCTAAGCGGGAAGCGTTAAGAAACGCGGTTGATGTAGTCGAACGTCTTCACGATCCAAATCACCGAGCGTCCCGCGATCTAATCATGATCTAGTACCGAACGGATGGCACCTCCGCGTTCAGCACACGTACAGCTTGATGACGATCTCCGCCTTCTTGATCCAGCAAGAGGGAGCGGAGAGGTAGATGAGTTCTCCGGCAGCGCGACGGCGTGGCGGCGGCGGCGGCGGAACTATTCCAGCAGGGCTTTGCCTAAGCACCACTGAAAACTAGATGACTTGATCTATTGGGAGAGAGAGCTGCACCGTGGCTTAAGGTTGAAGTGCTTTTGCCCTCTCTCCCTCTAGTATATATAGGAGGAAGGGGAGGGAGGCCGGCGGCCCAAGGGCTGCCCCTTGGTGCGGCCGTAAGGAGGAGAGGTGGAGGAGTCCTACTCCAATCCTACTAGGAGTAGGATTCCTCTTCCTCCACTTGGAAACTCTTTCCACCTTTGTGTTTTCCCACCTCTAGCCGCATGGGCCTTAGTGGGGTGCTCGGCCAGCCCACTAAGGGCTGGCTTGACTCCTCCCACAGCCCATGAGGCCCTTTGGGTCGAGACACCCCTCCCGATGGTCCCCGGTACCCCTCCCGGCACTCCCGGTACACTACCGAAATACCCGAAACTTTTCCGGTGACCAAAACGGGACTTCCTATATATCAATCTTTACCTCCGGACCATTCGGAGCTCCTCGTGACGTCCGGGATCTCATCCGGGACTCTGAACAACCTTCGGTCACCAACATACATAACTCAACTATACCGAAATGTCACCGAACCTTAAGTGTGCAGACCCTGCGGGTTCGAGAACTATGTAGACATGACCGAGACACCTCTACGGTCAATAACCAATAGCGGGACCTGGATGCCCATATTGGTTCCTACATATTCTACGAAGATCTTTATCGGTTGAACCTCTATGTCAAGGATCCAGTTAATCCCGTATGCTGTTCCCTTTGTTCTTCGGTATGTTACTTGCCAGAGATTCGATCGTCGGTATCTCTATACCTAGTTCAATCTCGTTACCGGCAAGTTTCTTTACTCGTTCCATAATACAAGATCCCGTGGCTAACACTTTAGTCACATTGCTTGCAAGGCTTGTTGTGATGTTGTATTACCGAGTGGGCCCTGAGATACCTCTCCGTCACATGGAGTAACAAATCCCAGTCTTGATCCATGCCCACTCAACAGACACCCTCGGAGATACCTGTAGAGCATCTTTATAGTCACCCAGTTACGTTGTGACGTTTGATACACACAAGGTATTCCTCCGGTGTCAGTGAGTTGCATGATCTCATGGTCATAGGAACAGATACTTGACATGCAGAAAACAATAGCAATAAACTGACACGATCATATGCTACGTTCATAGTTTGGGTCTTGTCCATCACATCATTATCCTAATGATGTGATCCTGTTATCAAATGACATCTCATGTCCATGGTTAGGAAACCTTGACCATCTTTGATCAACAAGCTAGTCTACTAGAGGCATACTAGGGACACAGTGTTGTCTATGTATCCACACATGTATCGGTGTTTCCAATCAATACAATTATAGCATGGATAATAAACGATTATCATGAACAAGGAAACATAATAATAACTACTTTTATTATTGCCTCTAGGGCATATTTCCAACAGTCTCCCACTTGCACTAGAGTCAATAATCTAGCTCACATCACTATGTGATTTACATTGTATTTAATCTAACACCCATACAGTTCTTGTGTTGTTCATGTTTAGCCCTTGGAAGAGGTTTAGTCATCGGATCTGCAACATTCAGATCCGTGTGTACTTTGCAAATATTTATGTCGTCCTCCTTGATGTAATCGCGGATGGAATTGAAACGTCGCTTTATGTGTCTGGTCCTCTTGTGAAACCTGGGTTCCTTGGCTAGAGCAATGGCACCAGTGTTGTCACAGAACAGAGTCATTGGGTTTAGTGCACTAGGCACTACTCCAAGATCTGTCATGAACTCCTTCATCCAGACACCTTCCTTCGCCGCCTCCGAGGCTGGGATGTACTCCGCTTCACATGTAGAATCAGCTACCACGCTTTGCTTGGAACTGCACCAGCTAACCGCACCCCCATTGAGAATAAATACGTATCCGGTTTGCGACTTAGAGTCATCCGGATCAGTGTCAAAGCTTGCATCGACGTAACCCTTTACGAGGAGCTCTTGATCACCTCCATAAACGAGAAACATGTCCTTGGTCCTTTTCAGGTACTTCAGGATATTCTTGACCGCCGTCCAGTGTTCCATTCCTGGATCACTTTGAAACCTTCCGGCCATACTTATGGCAAGGCTGACATCGGGTCTTGTGCACAGCATTGCATACATGATAGAGCCTATGGCTGAAGCATAGGGGACGACACTCATCTTTTCTCTATCTTCTGCAGTCACTGGGCATTGAGTCTTACTCAACTTCACACCTTGCAATACATGCAAGAACCCCTTCTTGGACTGATCCATTTTGAACTTCTTCAAAACTTTGTCAAGGTATGTGCTCTGTGAAAGTCCTATTAAGCGTCTTGATCTATCTCTATAGATCTTGATGCCTAATATGAAAGCATCTTCTCCTAGGTCCTTCATTGAAAAACTCTTGTTCAAATATTCCTTCACGCTTTCCAACATTTCTATATTGTTTCCAATCAGCAATATGTCATCCACATATAATATTAGAAACGCTATAGAGCTCCCACTCACTTTCTTATAAATACAAGCTTCTCCGTAAACTTGTATAAACCTGAACGCTTTGATCACCTCATCAAAGCGAAGATTCCAACTCCGAGATGCTTGCACCAGTCCATAAATGGATCGCTGGAGTTTGCAAACTTTGTCAGCATTCTCTGGATCGACAAAACCTTCTGGTTGCATCATATACAACTCTTCCTTAAGGAAACCGTTAAGGAACGCTGTTTTGACATCCATCTGCCAAATTTCATAATCGAAAAAGGCAGCTATTGCTAACATGATTCTGACGGACTTAAGCATCGCTACGGGTGAGAAGGTCTCATCGTAGTCAACTCCTTGAACTTGTGAAAAACCCTTTGCCACAAGTCGAGCTTTATAGACGGTGACATTACTGTCCGCGTCCGTCTTCCTGTTAAAGATCCATTTGTTCTGAATGGCCTTACGCCCTTCAGGTAATACTTCCAAAGCCCATACTTTGTTTTCATACATGGATCCCATCTCGGATTTCATGGCCTCTAACCATTTCTCGGAATCCGGGCCCATCATCGCTTCTCCATAGCTCGTAGGTTCATCGTTGTCCAACAACATGACCTCTAAGACAGGGTTGCCGTACCACTCAGGAGCAGTACGCGTCCTTGTCGACCTACGAGGTAATCCGAAGCTTCATGATCATCATCATTAACTTCCTCTTCAACCGATGTAGGCTCCACAGAAACATCTTTCTGCGCTGCGCTACTCTCAGGTTGAAATAAAGGTTCAATAACCTCATCAAGTTCTATCTTCCTCCCACTCAATTCTTTCGAGAGAAACTCTTTCTCAAGAAATGTTCTATTTTTAGCGACAAACACTTTGCCTTCGGATCTGAGATAGAAGGTATACCCAACTGTCTCTTTTGGGTATCCTTTGAAGACGCATTTCTCCGCTTTGGGTTCCAGCTTTTCAGGCTGAAGCTTTTTGACATAAACATCACATCCCCAAAATTTAAGAAACGACAACTTTGGCTTCTTGCCAAACCACAGTTCATATGGCGTCGTCTCAACGGATTTCGATGGTGCCCTATTTAAAGTGAATGCAGCTGTCTCTAATGCATAACCCCAAAACGATAGTGGCAAATCGGCAAGAGACATCATAGATCGCACCATATCCAATAAGGTTCGATTACGACGTTCGGACACACCATTACGCTGTGGTGTTCCAGGCGGTGTCAATTGTGAAACAATTCCACACTGTCTTAAGTGACCGCCAAACTCATAACTCAGATATTCTCCTCCTCGATCAGATCGTAGGAATTTAATCTTCTTGTTACGATGATTCTCAACTTCACTCTGAAATTGCTTGAACTTTTCAAATGTTTCAGACTTGTGTTTCATTAAGTAAATATACCCATATATACTTAAGTCATCAGTGAAGGTGAGAAAGTAACGATAACCACCGCGCGCCTCAATGCTCATCGGACCGCACACATCAGTATGTATGATTTCCAACAAGTCACTTGCCCGTTCCATTGTTCCAAAGAACAGCGTCTTAGTCATCTTGCCCATGAGGCATGGCTCACATGTGTCAAGTGATTCAAAATCAAGTGACTCCAAAAGTCCATCAGCATGGAGCTTCTTCATGCGTTTTACGCCAATATGACCTAAACGGCAGTGCCACAAGAAAGTGGTATTATCATTATCAATTCTACATCTTTTGGAATCAATGCTATGAACGTGTGTATCATCACTATTGAGATTGAATAAAAATAAACCCCTCACATTGGGTGCATGACCATAAAAGATATTACTCATATAAATAGAACAACCATTATTCTCTGATTTAAATGAGTAACCGTCTCGCAATAAACAAGATCCAGATATAATGTTCATGCTTAACGCAGACACTAAATAACAATTATTCAGGTTCATCACTAATCCCGATGGTAATTGAAGAGCGAGCGTGCCGACGGCGATCACATCAACCTTGGAACCATTTCCCACACGCATCGTCACTTCATCCTTTGCCAGCCTCCGTCTATTCCGCAGTTCCTGTTTTGAGTTGCAAATGTGAGCAACCGCACCGGTATCAAATACCCAGGCACTACAACGAGAGTTGGTAAGGTACACATCAATAACATGTATATCATATATACCTTGTTTGTTGTTGGCCGCCTTCTTGTCAGCCAAATACTTGGAGCAGTTCCGCTTCTAGTGACCAGTTCCCTTGCAATGAAAGCACTCAGTTTCTGGCTTGGGTCCAGTCTTGGGTTTATTCATGGGAGGGGCAACTGCTTTGCCACTCTTCTTGGAGTTACCCTTCTTACCCTTGCCATTCTTCTTGAAACTAGTGGTTTTATTGACCATCAACACTTGATGCTCCTTCTGAATCTCAGACTCAACGACTTTCAACATCGCAAACAGCTCGGCGACTGACTTGTTCATCCCGTGCATGTTATAGTTCAACACGAAGCTCTTGTAGCTAGGTGGCAATGATTGAAGAACTCTGTCAGTGATCGCCTCTGCTGGAAGGGGCATCCCCAATTCAGCTAGACGTGTGGAATACCCAGACATTTTGAGTATGTGTTCACTGACAGACCCGTTCTCATCCATCTTGCAGGCATAGAACTTATCGGAGGTCTCATACCTCTCGATCCGGGCATTCTTTTGAAAGATAAACTTCAACTCCTGGAACATATCATATGCCCCATGACATTCAAAACATCTTTGAAGTCCCGGTTCTAAGCCATACAACATTGCACATTGAACCATTGAGTAATCATCAGAACGAGCCTGCCAGGCGTTCGCAACGTCTGGAGATTCTACTGGAGCAGGTGGATCACCAAGCGGTGCATCAAGGACATAAACCTTTTGGGAAGCCGTAAGGATAATCCTTAGATTACGGGCCCAGTCCACAAAGTTACTTCCATCATCTTTCAACTTAGCTTTCTCTAGGAACGCATTAAAATTCAGGGGTGCTACTGCGCGAGCCATGATCTACAACATAAATTTTGCAAAAACAACTTAGACTATTGTTCAAGCTAATGAGTTTAGTTAATCATATGACTTAAAAAACTCCCACTCAAATTGACATCCCTCCGGTCATTCGAGTGTCACATGATCCAAATCCACCAACTCAAGTCCGATCATCACGTGAGTTGAGGTGGTTTCAATGGTGAACATCTTCATGTTGATCATATCTACTATATGACTCATGTTCGACCTTTCGGTCTCTTGTGTTCCGAGGCCATGTCTGTACATGCTAGGCTCGTCAAGTTTAACCCGAGTGTTCTGCACGTGCAACACTGGCTTGCACCCGTTGTATGCGAACGTAGAGTCTATCACACCCGATCATCACGTGGTGTCTCGAAACGACGATCTTTCGCAACGGTGCACACACGGGGAGAACACAATTTATCTTGAAATTTAAGTGAGGGATTACCTTATAATGCTACCATCATCCTAAGCAAAATAAGATGCATAAAAGGATTAACATCACCTGCAAATCATAAGTGACATGATATGGCCATGAACTTGTGCTTTTGATCTCCATCTCCAAAGCACCAGCATGATCTCCATCGTCACGGGCATGACACCATGATCTCCATCATCTTGATCTCCATCAACGTGTCGCCATGAGGTTGTCGCGCCGACTGTTGCTTCCACGACTATTGCTAACTCATAGCGATAAAGTAAAGCAAAACGGCAAAAATAATTAAAGACAACCCTATGGCTCCTGTCGGTTGCCGTACTCATCGACATGCAAGTCGTGATATTCTATACAATACATGATCATCTCATACATCACATATATCTCATCATGTAATTGGCCATATCACATCACAACATACCCTGCAAAAACAAGTTAGACATCCTCTAATTGTTGTTGCAAGTTTTACGTGGCTGCTACGGGTATCTAGCAAGAACAATTCTTACCTACGCAAAAACCACAACGGTGATACAAAAATTGCTTTTCAACCTTCTCAAGGACCGCCTTTGTCAAATCCGATCCGACTAAAGTGGCAGAAACAGACACCCGCTAGCCATCTTTATGCAACGAAGTTACATGTCAGTTGATGGAACCGGTCTCTCGTAAGCGTACGAGTAATGTTGGTCCGGGCCGCTTCATCCCACAATACCGCCGAAACAAGAAAAGACCAAGGGAGGAAGTAATCTGAATATCAACACCCACAAACTCCTTTGTGTTCTACTCGAGATCTCATCTACACATAGAACTAGCTCATGATAGCACTGTTGGGGAACGTTGCATGGGAAACAAAAATTTTCCTACACACACGCAAGATCTATCCATGGTGATGAGCATCTACGAGAGGGAGAGTGGATCTACATACCCTTGTAGATCGCTAAGCGGGAAGCGTTAAGAAACGCGGTTGATGTAGTCGAACGTCTTCGCGATCCAAATTGCCGAGCGTTCCGCGATCCAATCACGATCTAGTACCGAACGGACGACACCTCCGCGTTCAGCACACGTACCGCTTGATGACGATCTCCGCCTTCTTGATCCAGCAAGAGGGAGCGGAGAGGTAGATGAGTTCTCCGGCAGCGCGACGGCGCGGCGGCGGCGGTGGTGGAACTATTCCAGCAGGGCTTCGCCTAAGCACCGCTGAAAACTAGAGGACTTGATCTATTGGGAGAGAGAGCTGCAGTGTGGCTTAAGGTTGAAGTGCTTTTGCCCTCTCTCCCTCTAGTATATATAGGAGGAAGGGGAGGGAGGCCGGCGGCCCAAAGGCTGCCCCTTGGTTCGGCCGCAAGGAGGAGAGGTGGAGGAGTCCTACTCCAATCCTACTAGGAGTAGGATTCCTCTTCCTCCACTTGGAAACTCTTTCCACCTTTGTGTTTTACCACCTCTAGCCGCATGGGCCTTAGTGGGGGGCTCGGCCAGCCCACTAAGGGCTGGCTTGACTCCTCCCACAGCCCATGAGGTCCTTTGGGTCGAGACACCCCTCCCGATGGTCCCCGGTACCCCTCCCGGCACTCCCGGTACACTACCGAAATACCCGAAACTTTTCCGGTGACCAAAACGGGACTTCCTATATATCAATCTTTACCTCCGGACCATTCCGGAGCTCCTCGTGATGTCCGGGATCTCATCCGGGACTCCGAACAACCTTCGGTCACCAACATACATAACTCAACTATACCGAAACGTCACCGAACCTTAAGTGTGCAGACCCTGCGGGTTCGAGAACTATGTAGACATGACCGAGACACCTCTACGGTCAATAACCAATAGCGGGACCTGGATGCCCATATTGGTTCCTACATATTCTACGAAGATATTTATCGGTTGAACCTCTATGTCAAGGATTCAGTTAATCCCGTATGCTGTTCCCTTTGTTCTTCGGTATGTTACTTGCCAGAGATTCGATCGTCGGTATCTCTATACCTAGTTCAATCTCGTTACCGGCAAGTTTCTTTACTCGTTCCGTAATACAAGATCCCGTGGCTAACACTTTAGTCACATTGCTTGCAAGGCTTGTTGTGATGTTGTATTACCGAGTGGGCCCTGAGATACCTCTCCGTCACACGGAGTAACAAATCCCAGTCTTGATCCATGCCCACTCAACAGACACCCTCGGAGATACCTGTAGAGCATCTTTATAGTCACCCAGTTATGTTGTGACATTTGATACACACAAGGTATTCCTCCGGTGTCAGTGAGTTGCATGATCTCATGGTCATAGGAACAGATACTTGACATGCAGAAAACAATAGCAATAAACTGACACGATCATATGCTACGTTCATAGTTTGGGTCTTGTCCATCACATCATTCTCCTAATGATGCGATCCTGTTATCAAATGACATCTCATGTCCATGGTTAGGAAACCTTGACCATCTTTGATCAACAAGCTAGTCTACTAGAGGCATACTAGGGACACAGTGTTGTCTATGTATCCACACATGTATCGGTGTTTCCAGTCAATACAATTATAGCATGGATAATAAACGATTATCATGAACAAGGAAATATAATAATAACTACTTTTATTATTGCCTCTAGGGCATATTTCCAACATTAAGACGAAACATGTCAGCCAGCTGATAGACAACCTTAAGCAAACTTTTGCTAGTCTACGGGAATATGATATACGGCTCAATCCGGACAAATGTGTCTTCGGAGTTCCCACTGGTAAACTACTCAGATTCATTGTTTCCCATAGAGGAATAGAAGCGAATCCTGCTAAGATCCGTGCCCTATCTCAACTTGCGATTCCTATAGAGCTAAAGCACGTCCAAAGGCTGGCGGGCTGCGTGGCGGCTTTGAGCCGCTTTATCTACCGCCTTGGTGAAAAGGCTTTACCGCTCTACAGGCTGCTGAAACGGACCAAAAACTTCGAGTGGACCGATGAAGAAACGGCTCCACTAGAGGAAATTAAAACACTGCTGGCCAGCAACCCCATACTCACGGCGCCAGGCGCCGGTGAACCAATGTTACTGTACATCTCGGCCACCAATCAAGTGGTCAGTGCGGTGCTCATCGTCGAACGAGAGGACAAGGGTCACAAATTCCGGGTGCAAAAGCCAGTCTACTATGTGTCAGAAGTGCTAACGCCATGCAAGTCCAGATATCCGCACTACCAGAAGATAGCCTATACAGTGTTTATGGCATCACGAAAGCTCAGACACTACTTTCAAGAATGTTTGGTCATGGTGGCATCCGAAGTACCCCTGAACAATATAATCAATAATAGGGACGCCACCGGCCGCATAGCCAAATGGGCCATCAAACTCCTTCCTTTCGAAATCGCCTATAAGCCACGACGAGCCATTAAATCTCAGGTGTTGACCGATTTCCTTGCCGAATGGACAGAGGCCGAGCTCCCCAGAGAATATAGTACATACTCCCATTGGACGATGTACTTTGATGGATCCAAGACACTGGCCGGACTGGGGGCTGGAGTTATCCTCACATCTCCCATGGGAGACAATGTCCGGTACGTGTTGCAGATCATGTATGCCGATTCCAACAATGCGGCCGAGTACGAAGCACTATTGCACGGGCTTCGGATGGCAGCATCGATGGGCATACAACGGCTTGAAGTACGGGGAGATTCTAATCTCACCATCTCTCAAATCAACGGCGAATTCGATGCTAAAAACCCAAAGATGGCAGCATATAGAAATGCCGTTCTTAAAATATCCGCACGGTTCGAGGGGCTAGAATTCCACCACGTCGCTAGAGACAGCAATTAGGCTGCTTTCATACTCACCCGTATGGGGGCCAAGCGTGACCCCGTCCCGAAAAACACCTTCCTTGAACGGCTTTTCAAGCCATCGGTGGTATGGCAGGACGAGAATAAAGGCGCTGTAGCCATCAACACGGAAGAGATCGCCCCTCCTATAAATGAGCCAGATGAGCAAATCATTGGCGGTTCCATAATTGAAGAAACGACTTCGGCTCATGTGGTCATGGCAGTAATCGCACCATGGACCGAGCCCTTCCTTGCCTACCTTCTCCGGCAAGAACTCCCCGACGACCAGACGGAGGCGAGACGCATAATTCGGCGATCCAAGGCCTATAAGGTCCACGAGGGTGAGTTATATAAGAAAAGCACTACCGGGATACTCCAACGGTGCATATCTGAGGAAGAAGGAATGCAGCTTTTGGCCGAAGTCCACGCAGGCATGGGCGGCCACCACGCCGCAGCACGGGCCTTAGTAAGCAAAGCCTTTCGAGCCGGATTCTTTTGGCCCACCGCCCGAGCGGACACCCAAGCACTTGTCCAACATTGTGTTGGATGTCAACTATTCACAAATCAAAGCCACATGCCCCCGACAGCTCTTCGGACTATCCCGATCACCTGGCCTTTCGCGGTCTGGGGGCTGGATATGGTCGGACCACTTAAAGGGGGGACCAAGAAAAATAAATATCTACTGGTCATGGTCGACAAGTTCACCAAATGGATCGAAGCAAAACCAGTAAGATCAGCTAAGTCCGGACCGATAGTCGACTTTATATCCGGCGTGGTACACCGTTATGGTGTCCCGCACAGCATAATTACGGACAATGGATCCAATTTCACCGCCCAGGAGGTGAAGGGCTAGTGCGCAAACATGGGCATCAAGCTCGATTACGCCCCGGTGTATCACCCGCAGACCAATGGACAAGTCGAACGGGCCAACGGCCTCATCATGAGTGGCATCAAACCATTTTTGGTCCGATCTCTTCATGAATCCGACTGCAATTGGGTAGAGGAGCTTGACTCCGTTCTGTGGGGTCTGCGTACCACCCCGAATCGATCAATGGGATACACACCGTTTTTATGGTCTACGGGGCAGAAGCAGTCCTTCCCTGCGATATCATTCACGACGCACCTAGGGTGCGCATGTACGAAGAAAAGGAGGCCGAGTTAGATCGACAAGACGACTTAGATGCCCTGGAAGGAGAGCGCGATATAGCTCGGGCCCGCTCTACTTTCTATCAACAGCAGGCTCGGCGCTACCAAAGCAGGGAGGTTAGAGCGAAGGCATATAATGTGGGTGAACTTGTCTTACGACTCCCAGAGAAGTAGAAGCATAAACTCAATCCCAAGTGGGAGGGCCCTTTCATAATTGACGAAGTACTTACAGGAGGGGCTTATCGCCTCCGCAACCCGCCGGACAATCGCCTCGAACCAAACCCATGGAACGCAGCTCGTCTTCGGCGCTTTTACCGTTAGACCGGTGTCGTCATATTTCTTACCTTTCTTTTTCTTTTTCCTTTTTCTTTCGTATAATTTTCCCTTCCATATTAGCTTTACAGGATTGGATATCATTTCCCAGCATGTGTTCGGCTAAACCGAGCTTGTGTTAAGTTTTCGGCATACATCTTCAAATGTCCTATCTGAAAAAACACCTGGGGGCTTCTTCTTGGAGCAGATTATTATATATTCTGTGCACTGATTCACATGTATTGTGCGTGCACACTTCCCTTATCGTTTTAAGCCAATATATGCATCAATTGGACCTAAGATTTTGGCCAAGCTGGGTTGCCTCGCTCCTGTGCTTACCCTTTACGTTCCCGATTGTTCGGCTGGAGGGTAAAGGGAGCACCTCTGTGATTGTTACGACCGGATCATCCGGATACGTACCTCAGACGGGTGAAGCCAAAAGCTAGCTATCTTAAGAAGAAAATTGGTCGGCCACGACGGAAGTAAAAAACTTGTGGTGGTTATCACCACTGCCTGGGATTATTTTCCCAAAAGAAGCCATTATCCGCATACTAGTAGTATACGGCCATGATATTTACGATCTACGTAGCAACCTGAAGGAAGGTACCGATAGAGGAACTATTTTCTTCAGAAGACGTTTCTTACGTTAAGCAGTAATATAACATATCTCCCTATGCACGTTCTGTCTGTTCGCACCGCATGGAAGGATTGCCTGGTTCCCCGAATAAGTTCCTTTTATTCGAGGACATTCGATACAGAACACTCCCAAGCTCTTAGCGAGGGAGGCCGAAGCCGATGGCCGGTTAAGACAACGTTTACAGCATAAACGGATTAGTTTTTGATCTAAAGTACATAGTTACATAGAATCAAACACCTGGCTGCTGGTCAAGATTATCTATTAAGGTATCCAGGGTGCAATCTTCTTGTGAAAGACGAGCGGCGGGCATCACTTGGTCATAAACCAAATGAAGCGGCACTTCTTGCCCATCTGGCCCTACCGGCCCAACCCGAGCCATATGCTCTGGGTTAAGTTTGGTAAAGCGGATCTTGACCATTGCCCACGCCTCCCGCGCTCCCTCTCGACAAGCCGATGTCTTCCATAACTCAAAATGACATCGGGCTGCTTCAAACCGATCAGCCAGTTCGGACATCCCTTCTAGAGGCATCTCGGCAAGCTAGAGTGCTTTGGTCATGCTCTTCATGGCTCTCCGAGCCCGCTCATGTACGACGGATAGTTCCTTCAGTAGGTTCCCTCGGAATTATCCGATTTCTTCCTCGGGCCGCCCGGTCAGGAGACCTAGACACGAGACGAAGCATGTCCCTTACACTTGATATAATAAAGGTACTTTTCGGAATTATGAACATCTAAGTGCACTTACAGAACATGCCCCTCTGTAATCTCTGGTTCTCTTCCTGGGCTTGAGCCAATTGAGTTTTCAAACTCTCAAGTTCTTCAGCTTGCCGCTGGTTTTCTGCCTTAAGCCGGTTCTTTTCCTCAAGACTTCGGCTCAACACACGGCGGCCAGCCTCATGCTGAGATTCGGCATACCTCTGAGATTCTCGGGCTGTATCCAAATCTTTTTGCAACTGCCCTATGGACTCAACTGCTATAAAGTACTCTCTGATCAGTACGGGAATGTTGGATAATTCGGCAAATTGACATACTCACCGTGCGCCTCACGGGTGAAATTCTTCACTTGCTCAAGCTCGGCCTTCATGGTTTGTACCTGTGTTCGGGTCACCTCGAGTTCCTTGGCCAACTTCTCATTTGCTGCCTTGAAATCTACATTATAAATAAAACAATATTCAGATCCTTAACTCGGCCGTTCCAACCAAATCAAGGCTCGGGGGCTACTGGAATATTTGTGTTCAGTTGTCAAAACCGATTACTCACCTCCAGGCTGTACGATATCAGTTTAGCGGCTCCCTCAAGCCCAGCTCGGGCAGCACCGATGTATGCGTTCACTGAACTTAGGGCATTAAACTCTTGTTCGGAAAACGCTTGGTGGCGCAGGGCTTCCTTTCACCGCCGGTGATTCATCGCACTCTCTACCTCGGAGTTAGTGACCAAGACGCCCCCGGAATCTTCAGGGGGCTGATCCGTCACAGGGGCCTCCGCGTCAAGTTCAGCCTGAGTGAAAGACCTTGATTCATGATGGTTGCCTGGCGTCTCGGCGACGTTCCCGGAAGAAGGTGTTTGTAATCGTCTCCTGAGTATTTCGACATGAGATTTTGCGAGTACTTATTGCAATCATGACAATGGCCGAACTAAACGGTTAAGTAAAATGCCTTTTGGTTGAGTGCACGGTCGAGGTGGTCCCCGCGGTTGGCTCATGAGGAGGATTCCTGCTGTTGCTCGGTACGGGCCCTACTGCCATAGACGACGTTCGACATGTGTACCGACGACCCTTGGGGGTAGAGATCGGCACACTCTGTTTGGCAGGGGTCGCTCGCCCTTTACGGGAAGAAACCTTCCTTGTACCAGTGGTGGAAGAAGGAAGTGGTCCGGGGTGATCGATTAGAAGAGCCACCTTGGAGCCGTCGAGGCTCTCCTGGTAAAAGACCCCGTCCTCGTATTGAATTGATAGCTCCGGATCGTCATGGAATCCGGGATCGTCATCGTGAGAATAACTCTTTGGTTGAGGCGCCGGACAGCTGACGGTCTCGACCCAGCTCCTCCAACTATGTTCAGACAGATTGAAAGTTTCGATCAGAAGGATTATGCATAAATATCCAAACTCAGAAAACAAAGCCAAAGGCTTACCCATTCGATGGGGTTATGACTCGAATAGCCATCCTTGGCTGACAGTCGAGCGAAATCTTCTTTTTCTCCTTTGAAAAGATCGGCCAGTATGGCCGCCATTGCTGCCTGATTGGCAGGACCCTGCCATTGGGAACGGGTGGTGTCACTTGTTCCGTTGTAACGCCACAGGGGGTGTATCCTTTGCTGAAGGGGTTGAACGCATCGAGCAATGACGGCTTCCATCACGTCGATGATGGTTAACTTACTATGAACTAGTAGCCTCACTTGGGCGGCTAGGCGTTTTACTTTGGCACTTTCCTCTTGGGATGGACTCTTCAGTCGCCAGTTGAATCTTTTCTTCAAAGGAGCATCGGAGTATTCGGGTAAACCCCTCCGAGCTGGGTCGAACAGGGGAACGTCCTCAATATAGAACCATTCCGAGGTCCATTCTTCAGACTCTTTCTTCGGAGTCCCCACGGGATACCCCGTCCCGGCTATACGCCATACTTCGGCTCCACCCACTTCCCGAATTGTCCCACCCCGAGTACGGGGGACAATGCAGAAGTACCTCCTCCATAAACCAAAGTGAGCCTCGCGGCCCAAGAACATCTCGCAGAGGGCAACAAAGCCCGAAATGTGCAGGATGGATCCAGGAGTGAGAGGATGGAGTTGGATCCCGTAAAATTCTAATAGTCCCCTCAAGAAGGGATGAATGGGGAATCCTAGGCCCCGTAAGAGGAAGGACACGAAACATACCCGCTCTCCCTTGCGTGGAACAGGGAAATTCTCTGCGAAGGCCTCGCTGTTCGAAGAAGTCAATCCGGCGCGGGTAAATGCCAGATCCGAGGCGGGAAGATAACCCTGGGTCTCAAGGTTGCGCAGCTGGAGGAGAGATACTGAACAACTTGCCCAATCTCCGGGAAGGGGGCCGGACGCGAGGAGGAGCCAGGGATGCTTGCCATATTTTCAAGTTCCTTCGTTTGGGACTTTTTGATGGTGAGGAAGAGGAAGGGGTTGCCTAAGCCACGATTCGGCCTGCTTAAATGGGCGGTTCCTTCCCTTCGCTTGCAGAAAGGGCAGTCCTATAAAAGGCTGTTGGGTCGCCCGTCTCCCATTGGCGCACAGGGATCGAGGGGCGTCGTTAATTCTGGACGGCGAAGTTAATGTTGTGGGCCCTGATACGTCTCCAACGTATCTATAATTTATGAAGTATTCATGCCATGTTTACAATAATTTTATATGATTTTGGTATTATTTGATTAGAACTAACCCGGACTGACGCTGTTTTCAGCAGAGCTACCGTGGTGTTGTTTTTGTGCAGAAATAAAAGTTCTCAGAATGGGCTGAAGATTTACGAAGAATATTTTTGGAAAATATAAAAAATACCGGAGCAAAAAGATACCGGAGAGGAGTTCCGAGGAGGCCACAAGCCTAGGGGGCGCCCCCCCCTAGGGCGCGCCCCCCTGGCTTGTGGGCCCCTCGAGCACTCCCCTGACGTGATTCCAACGCCAAGTACTCCTGTAAATCGAGAAACCCCCAGAAAGAAACCTAAATTGGGAGTTCCGCCGCCGCAAGCCTCCAGAGCCACGAAAAACCAATCAGGAGCCCGTTCCGGCACCCTGCCGGAGGGGGAAACCATCACCGGAGGCCATCTTCATCATCCCGGCGGTCTCCATGACGAGGAGGGAGTAGTTCACCCTCGGGGCTGAGGGTATGTACCAGTAGCTATGTGTTTGATCTCTCTCTCTCGTGTTCTTGAGATGGCACGATCTTGATGTACCGCGAGCTTTATTAATATAGATGAATCATATGGAGTTTTCCCCTCTCTATCTTCTTGTGATGAATTGAGTTTTCCCTTTGAAGTTTTCTTATCGGATTGAGTCTTTAAAGGATTTGAGAACACTTGATGTATGTCTTGCGATGGGATATCCGTGGTGACAATGGGATGTTCTATTGATCCACTTGATGTATGTTTTGGTGATCAACTTGCGGGTTCCGTGACCTTGGGAATCTATGCATAGGGGTTGGCACACGTTTTCGTCTTGACTCTCCAGTAGAAACTTTGGGGCACTCTTTGAAGTTCTTTGTGTTGGATTGAACATGATGAATCTGAAATTATGTGATGCATATCGTATAATCAAGCCCATGGGTACTTGTGGTGACATTGGAGTATCTAGGTGACATTAGGGTTTTGGTTGATGTGTATCTTAAGGTGTTATTTTAGTACGAACTCTAGGGCTGTTCGTGACACTTATAGGGATAGCTCATACGATTGATCGGAAAAGATAACTTTGAGGTGGTTTCGTACCCTACAATAATTTCTTCATTTTTTCTCCGCTATTTGTGACTTTGGAGTGAACTCTTTGTCGCACGTGAGGGATTTACATATGATTCAACTATGTTAGTATTGTTGAGAGAACTTGCACTAGTGAAAGTATGAACCCTAGGCCTTGTTTCCAAGCATTGCAATACCGTTTGTGCTCACTTTTATCATTAGTTACCTTGCTGTTTTTATATTTTCAGATTACAAAAACCTATATCTACCACCCATATTACACTTGTATCACCATCTCTTCGCCGAACTAGTGCACCTATACAATTTACCATTGTATTGGGTGTGTTGGGGACACAAGAGACTCTTTGTTATTTGGTTGCAGGGTTGTTTGAGAGAGACCATCTTCATCCTACGCATCCCACGGATTGATAAACCTTAGGTCATCCACTTGAGGGAAATTTGCTACTGTCCTACAAAACTCTGCGCTTGGAGGCCCAACATGAGTCTACAAGAAGAAGGTTGCGTAGTAGACATCAAGCTCTTTTCTGGCGCCGTTGCCGGGGAGGTGAGTGCTTGAAGGTATATCTTTAGATCTTGCAATTGAATCTTTTAGTTTCTTGTTTTTCACTAGTTTGGTTTTATAAAAGAAAACTACAAAAAAAATGGAATTGAGGTTGCCTCATATGCTTCATCTTTTTAATGTCTTTCGTGAAAATGATGGAAAGGAAAATTGTGCTCAAGTGTTAGAAGAAGAAGTTATTAAAATGTTTGGCACTAAATCTTTGTATGATGAGCATGATTGCAATGTTGTTAGTATGAATTCCTTGAATATTCATGATGCTAATGATATGCAAAGCTACAAGCTTGGGGATGCTATGTTTGATGAATGTGATATTTTTACTCCCCCAAGTTTTGATGAGCAAAACTATTATGATGATGGCATGCCTCCTATCTATGATGATTATTGTGATGACACATATGCTATAAAGAGTGATAGTAATCATGAAACTTGTCATCATGATTTTAATATTCAAAGTGGTTATGTCAATCAAGTATCGCATGATAGTTATTTTGTTGAGTTTGCTCCTACTATTATGAATGAGAAGAAAATTGCTTATGTGGAGAGTAGTAAAATTTCTATGCTTGTAGATCATGAAAAGAATGCTTTATGTGCTGGTTATATTGTAAAATTCCTTCATGATGCTACTGAAAACTATTATGAGGGAGGAACTTATGCTTGTAGGAATTGCAATAATATCAAGTTTCCTCTCTACGTGTTCAAAGTTTTGAAGTTATGCTTGTTTTGCCTTCCTATGCTAGTTGATTCTTGCTCCCATAAATTGTTTGCTCACAAAATCCCTATGCATAGGAAGTGGGTTAGACTTAAATGTGCTTGTCATGAGATTCATGATGCTCTTTTGCATGTTTCAATTACTATTCCTATGTGAGCATCATTGAAATCACCATGCCTAGCTAAAAGGCATTAAAGAAAAGCGCTTGTTGGGAGACAACCCAACACTTTTACTTTCTGTTTTTGTGTGTTAACATGATTAATATACTGTATTAATCATGTTTTGTGCCTTTTAGTTCAATAAAGTGCCAAGTAAAGCCTTTGGGATGACTCACAAGATGAGTAGAATTGATGCTGAACCAAAACAGAAACTTTTGACTCCAGTACATGATTTTTAATTTTTTACTGGAGCGTGATAATGACATGAAATTTTTACACAGTCTTCATATACAAATTCTTCAGGTTTTCCTAATTTTTCAGAATTTTTAGAGACAGGGAAGTATGGTTACGCTACAGATCTTCACAGACTGTTCTGTTTTTGACAGATTCTGTTTTGCATGCATAGTTTGCTTGTTTTAGTGTTCCCATAGCTTATATTCAGTGATATAAATTATGAGAATGATATAATACAGTATGTATCATGTGGGAACAATTATGAATCTTTTCTTGACAGTACCTAAGTGAATGATCTATCTTTATTATACTAACCCATCTCACGAAGTTCCGTTAAGTTTTGTGTGATTGAAGTTTTCAAGTTTTGGGTGAGACACCGATATGAGGAGAATAAGGAGTGACAAGAACCTAAGCTTGGGGATGCCCAAGGCACCCCCAAGGTAATATCCAAGGAAGACTCAAGCGCCTAAGCTTGGGGATGCCCCGGAAGGCATCCCCTCTTTCATCTTCAACACTATCGGTATATCTTACTTGGAGCTATATTTTTATTCGTCACATAATATGAGTTTTGCTTGGAGCGTCATTTTATTTTGTTTCTCTCTGTTAGGTGTTATTTATAATCTTGTTTTTCAATAAAAATTTCCAAGAATTACCTTAGGATGCTTGCATTGCATGTTTGATGTGTGCTGTGTAAAAAACAGAAACTTTTGCTGTAGTGTTTGAATTTTCATATTTTACTGGAACGTGGAACGTTTCTGAAATTTTTACACAGGGTTGTCATAAAAATTATTTAGCATGACCTAAATTTTCATATTTTTTTTTGAGTTACAGAAGTACACTAGTTTAATAGATTGCTACAGACTGTTCTGTTTAGACAGATTGCTGTCATAGTTTTGTTATCTACTTATCCTATAGTTTCCATAGCCTATATTGGTAGATATAAATTGTGGAAATGATAGTATACAGTACCTAATGTTTGAAAATTATTATGCAACTTGTCTTGGCAGTACATAAAGAGTTGATTTATTATTTTGTGTACTAACCTATCTCACGAGTTCTTTTCAAGTTTTGTGTGGATGATGTTTTTGAGAATAGGTGAAACCATGATATGAGAGGATCGAACGAGATACAAAAGCTCAAGCTTGGGGATGCCCAAGGCACCCCAAGTAAATATTTCAAGAAGTCACAATCATCTAAGCTTGGGGATGCTACGCATCCCACCTCTCTTCATCAACAATTATCGGTTAACCTATGTTGAGCCTAAATTTTTATTCGTTCACATGATGCGTGCTATTCTTGGAGTGCTATTTTTCTTTTGTTTGCTATTTGAGTAAAATACTTAGATCTGAAAACCTTTATTGAGAGAGAGAGAGAGAGTCCTCGCATAGCTACTTAATTGTTTGACTACTCATTAATCTTCACTTATATCTTTTGAGAGTAGCTTATCATTTCCTCTCATGCTTCACTTGTACCTTTTTGAGGGATGAAATCTTTATGCTCATGTGCTTCATTTAAATTTGTTTGAGCTTGTCGAAAAAGCAATGGCAATATATGAAATTAGTCCCAAAGTGATAGATATCCAAGGAGGATATAATAAAAACTTTCATGAAGATTATGGGACAAATTAAACTTGATTCTTTGTAATAGTTTTGAAACAGGGTGATAGTAATATGTGAGTCATGTTAGTGAGTAATTATGCTTTAGTAGGAATATTGGTGTTAAGGTTTGTGATTCCCTATGCATGCACGAAAGTCAATAGTTATGCAATGAAGTTACATCCTACTTGTGGTTCATTATTCGGTGTTAGTTATGTTCAATGCTCACTTATGTGAATTTTCGTTTCTTGGTTTGGTTGCTTCCCAATCTATTTGCTAGCCTTCATTTGTACTAAGTAGAAATACTACTTGTGCATCCAAAACCCTTAAACCAAGTTTTGCCTTATGAGTCCACCATACCTACCTATATGCAGTATTTCCATGCCGTTCCAAGAAAATTTGTATGTGCCATCTCTAAATCTTCAAAATAAATTTTCTCTTTTGTGTGCCCGTACCGCTCATGAAACGGTGGGGAGTATCCAATATTTTTCCATGCTAGGTGTGTTATTCTCACGATATGTGTTGATTCACTATCATTCACGAGAAAGTGGCTGGTATTCGGGATGCCCAGTTCCATGCGCAAAATTCAAATCAAAATATAATGAAACAAAACTCCCCCAGGATTGCTGTTTGTATGGACGGTACCCGTGGATTTGGCTCGCCGTGGAGTGTGATTGATTTGTGGAGGGGGAGTAAAAACTTTACCATTCTGTTTGGGAACCGCCTATAATGTATCTAGCATGGAAAGTATTGTGAGCTACTTTGTTATTTTCGTTGACAGGAAAAAGCATGCCACTCAATTTTTTTCTCTCTCTCTCAATTTAAACCTTGAGCTCTGGCACCTCTACAAATCCCTACTTCCCTCTGCGAAGGGCCTATCTACTTACTTTATGCCATTTTTATTGTTGCTTTGAGTCTCCATCTTCTCTTATAAGCACCAACTAGGGGGCACTATGATCGTACTTGAGCATTGGGCATAGCTAATATTTGAGTGTGTTTCATGAATGGATCAATGATTGAGCATGATGGGCTAGGGATAACTTTCTTTAGTGTTGATATTTTGAAAAACATGGTTGCTTGTTGACATGCTTGAATATTGAAGTCATTATGTTAAAACTAGACTATTGCTTTGAATCATTTACAAGTCCAAATGTCCATGCTATACAAAGAAGAAAAGAATATGATGAACATGTTAGGTAGCATTCACACTTCATAAATTATTTCTTTTATTATTTACCTACTCGAGGACGAGCAGGAATTAAGCTTGGGGATGCTGATACGTCTCCAACGTATCTATAATTTATGAAGTATTCATGCCATGTTTACAATAATTTTATATGATTTTGGTATGATTTGATTAGAACTAACTCGGACTGACGCTGTTTTCAGCAGAGCTACCGTGGTGTTGTTTTTGTGCAGAAATAAAAGTTCTCAGAATGGGCTGAAAATTTACGGAGAATATTTTTGGAAAATATAAAAAATACCGGAGCAAAAAGATACCGGAGAGGAGTCCCGAGGAGGCCACAAGCCTAGGGGGAGCCCCCCCCCTAGGGCACGCCCCCCTGGCTTGTGGGCCCCTCGAGCACTGCCCTGACGTGATTCCAACGCCAAGTACTCCTAGAAATCGAGAAACCCTCAGAAAGAAACATAGATCAGGAGTTCCGCCGCCGCAAGCCTCTAGAGCCACGAAAAACCAATCGGGAGCCCGTTCCAGCACCCTGCCGGAGGGGGAAACCATCACCGGAGGCCATCTTCATCATCCCGGAGGTCTCCATGACGAGGAGGGAGTAGTTCACCCTCGGGGCTGAGGGTATGTACCAGTAGCTATGTGTTTGATCTCTCTCTCTCTCTCTCGTGTTCTTGAGATGGCACGATCTTGATGTACCGCGAGCTTTATTAATATAGATGAATCATATGGAGTTTTCCCCTCTCTATCTTCTTGTGATGAATTGAGTTTTCCCTTTGAAGTTTTATTATCGGATTGAGTATTTAAAGGATTTGAGAACACTTGATGTATGTCTTGCGATGGGATATCCGTGGTGACAATGGGATGTTCTATTGATCCACTTGATGTATGTTTTGGTGATCAACTTGCGGGTTCCGTGACCTTGGGAATCTATGCATAGGGGTTGGCACACGTTTTCGTCTTGACTCTCCGGTAGAAACTTTGGGGCACTCTTTGAAGTTCTTTGTGTTGGATTGAACATGATGAATCTGAAATTATGTGATGCATATCGTATAATCAAGCCCATGGGTACTTGTGGTGACATTGGAGTATCTAGGTGACATTAGGGTTTTGGTTGATGTGTATCTTAAGGTGTTATTTTAGTACGAACTCTAGGGCTGTTCGTGACACTTATAGGGATAGCTCATACGATTGATCGGAAAAGATAACTTTGAGGTGGTTTCGTACCCTACAATAATTTCTTCGTTTGTTCTCCGCTATTTGTGACTTTGGAGTGAACTCTTTGTCGCACGTGAGGGATTTACATATGATTCAACTATGTTAGTATTGTTGAGAGAACTTGCACTAGTGAAAGTATGAACCCTAGGCCTTGTTTCCAAGCATTGCAATACCGTTTGTGCTCACTTTTATCATTAGTTACCTTGCTGTTTTTATATTTTCAGATTACAAAAACCTATATCTACCATCCATATTACACTTGTATCACCATCTCTTCGCCGAACTAGTGCACCTATACAATTTACCATTGTATTGGGTGTGTTGGGGACACAAGAGACTCTTTGTTATTTGGTTGCAGGGTTGTTTGAGAGAGACCATCTTCATCCTACGCCTCCCACGGATTGATAAACCTTAGGTCATTCACTTGAGGGAAATTTTCTACTGTCCTACAAAACTCTGCGCTTGGAGGCCCAACACGAGTCTACAAGAAGAAGGTTGCGTAGTAGACATCAGGCCCCGCGACGATCGAGAGCTCACTAATGACCGGATTATTGTTTATCGAACGGAGAGGGGGAGAGGAACTCGCCTCGCAAGCCGAAGACTTTGGGAGCGCAGGACCGTCCGGACTACATACCTCGGCATTGGAGGCTAGTTCGGGGGCTACTGAGGGAGTCCGGGATTAAGGGGTCCTCGGACTACCAGCCTATTCCTTATGGGCCGGACTCGTGGGCCACTCGTTGGAGGATCGGACTGGCCGAATACCCCGTGACCAGGGGGAAACCTCAAGAGGCGTGGCGTGCCCTTCAAGCTGAAGATGATAGAATAGGCGTGTTTATTCCTTCCATAAGCAACCGACTATGTGTAACCCTAGGGACCCCTGGTGTCTATATAAGCCAGAGGGTTTAGTTCGTAGAGGGAGAGAAGCTCATCTAGACTTTTGGCTACTTGATCTCGAGGTAGATCGACTCTGTAATCTTCATACACATTAATACAACCAAGCAGGATGTAGGGTTTTACCTCCATAGGAGGGTCCGAACCTGGGTAAACATCGTCTCATTCGTCCCTTGTTACCCATCGATCCTAAACTCACAGATCGGGACCCCCTACTCGAGATCCGCCAGTTTTGACACCGACAACCACCACTTTTATTCACCTTTACCTATTTTAGTTCGACCTTTAGTTTTCCCTTTGCTTTAGTTGAATAAAAGTTTAGCATGATCTATTTTTGTGTGTTAGTTCCGTGGTCTATCTATCTATGTAATCGAGTGAGAGTTATATAATAAAGTTCAGTTTGAGTTTTTGCCTCTCCACCTTCTTGTTGCAATCAAACTAAAGAAAAGAATAAACAAATCAAAAGAATCATATGCTAATCTTATGGTGAGTAATGACATCACATAAGGAAAAGTATAAGTAGTAAAATTTATTGGAGATTGACAAACATAGCATTGGTCAATGATGCAATTCATGAAAGAATTAATAAGGGAAGAGAAGATTCATATGCAAATACACTATCTTGGACATCTTTTATGATTGTGAGCCCCCATCAAATATTATATGTCAAAATTGTTGACGTTGGACAAGGAAGACAATGTAATGATTTATGTTTGTTCATATCCACATAGAAGTTATATTGTCATAGATCCTTTAACATGTGGTGCTTGCTCAATATCTTTGCTAGCCAGAAATTCCGCACTAAGTAGAGATACTACTTGTGCATCCAAAAACCCAAACCCAAATTCTTTCTTTGAGTGTCCACCATACCTACCTATGGATCGAGAAAGATCCTTCAAGCAAGTTGTCATCGGTGCAACAAGGCAATAAAAATTGCTTCTAAAAGTGTTTTGATCAATTAGTGTAAGAGAAAATTGAGCGTTATACGAAATTATGATGCCAAAGTAATAAATGCGACGGACTGCATAATAAAGGTTGCTATCATAGGGGACAATATAGCGTGACGTTCTTTTACATTAAGGGATTGGGCATACAAACCAGTAAGTGCATGACAATCTCTGCTTCCCTCTGCGAAAGGCCTATCTTTTACTTTTATGCACTACTTTTATGCAAGAGTCAAAGTATTCTTCTCTATTCCTTTTTACTTTTTATTTTGCAAGCATCATGTGGTGAGGAAAGATCTAGGCACATATATCCAGTTGGATATGGGTGAGCATGAGTTATTATTGTTGACGTCACCCTTGAGGCGAGTAAGATGGGAGGCGAAACTATAAGCACCTATCTTCCTACGTGTTCGGTTGAAACTTTTTGTTCATGGGTATGCCGTGAGCGTTAGCAATCATAGAAGACTAAATGATGGTTGAGTATGTGGACTTGCCAAAAGGCTCCGACATGAGACCCTTCCTGAAAATATGATGAATTGTAATTGCAAAGTTGACTGAGAACATAGTTTGCTGGTTCCCAATAAGGTTTATGCTTCATACTTCTATGTTGTGATGAATTGTTACTTGTTCATGAGAAGCTATATGATAAAAATGTATTGAAATAAATTTTATGTTAGAGTTTGTTGCTGCTATGTTAATAAGAATGATGCATCTAGGTCCGTATTTTGCTTTTATCGACACCTCTCTCTCAAACCATGTGGACATGCTTTTCAATTTCGGCTTTCACTTGAGGACAAGCGAGGTCTAAGCTTGGGGGAGTTGATACGTCCATTTTGCATCAAGATTTCCTACTGTCATTTACTTTGTTTTGTTGAATAATAATGCTTTGGGGAGTAATTATAATCCCTTTTCTCTCATAATATGCAAGGTTTACACAAAGAGGGAGAATACCGGCAGCTGGAATTCTGGACCTAAGAAAAGCACGTCAGAGATACCTATTCTGCACAACTCCAATGAAGCTGAAATTTTACGGAGATTATTTTTGCATTTAATAAAAAATACTGGAGCAGAAAACTACCGGAGGGGGCCTCCCAGGTGGGCACAACCCACCAGGGCACACCCTGATGGGTTGTGGCCACCTCGGCCCACCTCCGGTACCCTCTTCTGGTATATGGTCACTCTTGACCTAGAAAAAAAATCAGAGGAAGACTTTCGGGATGAAGCGCCGCCGCCTCGAGGCGGAACTTGGGCAGGAGCACTTTTGCCCTCCGGCGGAGCGATTCCGCTGGGGGAACTTCCCTCCCGGAGGGGGAAATCAAAGCTATCGTCATCACCAACACCCCTCTCATCTTTGGGAGGCCAATCTTCATCAACATCTTCAACAACACCATCTCCTCTCAAACCCTAGTTCATCTCTTGTGTTCAATCTTTGTACCGGAACCTCAGATTGGTACCTGTGGGTGACTAGTAGTGTTGATTACCTTGCGTAGTTGATTACTATATGGATTATTTGGTGGAAGATTATATGTTAAGATCCATTATGCCATTCAATACTCCTCTGATCTTGAGCATGATTATTATTTGTGAGTAGTTACCTTTGTTCTTGAGGTCATGGGAGAAGTCATGTTGCGAGTAATCATGTGAATTTGATATGTGTTCGATATTTTGATGATATGTATGTTGTGATTACCTTAGTGGTGTCATGTGAACGTCGACTACATGACACTTCACCATTCATGGGCCTAAGGGGATGCATTGTGGAGTAGTTATTAGATGATGGGTTGCTAGAGTGATAGAAGATTAAACCCTAGTTTATGCGCTGCTTCGTAAGGGGCTGATTTGGATCCAAACGTTCAAGGCTATGGTTAGATTTTATCTTAATACTTTTCTCATAGTTGCGGATGCTTGCAAGGGGGTTAATCATAAGTGGGAGGTTGTTCAAGTAAGAACAGCACCCAAGCACCGGTCCACCCACATATCAAATTATCAAAGTAACGAACACGAATTAAACCAACATGATAAAAGTGACTAGACGAAATTCCCATTTACCCTCAAGAACACTTTGCCAATTACTAGAGATTGTTCTGGCCTGTCCTTTGCCACAAAAGGATTGGGCTACCTTGTTGCACCTTGTGTACCATTACCGTTACTTGCTTGCTACCAATTATCTTGCTATCAAATTATCTGTTACCTACAATTTCAGTGCTTGCAGAAATTACCTTGCTGAAAACCGCTTGTCATTTCCTTCTGCTCCTCGTTGGGTTCGACACTCTTACTTATCGAAAGGACTACGATTAATCCCCTGTACTTGTGGGTCATCACTAAGGTATCAACCGTGGTTCGTAAGAGTAATATAAGAGCACCTAAACCCCCTGAGGAAATTAAAGTAGAACCTAGTGTTGCTATGGTTAATGATCTCTTGGTAGAAAATATTGATGGGCATGTTATCTACTTTTGTGATGAAGCTGCTAGAATTGCTAAACCCAATGAAAAAGATAAACATAGACCAATAGAAGGCATGTTTGTTGTCTCAGTCAAAATAGGAGATCATAGCTATCATGGTTTATGTGATTTGGGTGCTAGTGTGAGTGCTATCCCTTTTACCTTATACCGAGAAATTATGGACGAGATAGCACCTGCTGAAATGGAAGACATTGATGTTACTATTAAACTTGCTAATAGAGACACTATCACACCACTTGGGATTGCTAGAGATGTTGAAGTCTTGTGCGGGAAAGTAAAATACCCTACTGATTTTCTAGTCCTTGGTTCCCCACAAGATGACTTTTGTCCCATTATCTTTGGTAGACCTTTCTTGAGCACCATTAATGCTAAGATAGATTGTGAAAAACAAACCGTGGGTGTCAGTTTTGGTAATGTGTCTCATGCGTTTAATTATCTATTGGTCTTGCTTCTATTGCTGTGCCTCGTACTGATCCGTTAGAACAATATTTGCTCGACCATGAAAATGATATGCACTTGCGTGAAAGAAATGAAATAGATAAAAATTTCTTTGAACAACAACCTCTCCTGAAACACAATTTGCCTATTGAAACTCTTGGAGGTCCTCCTCCACCTAAAGGTGATTCTATGTTTGAATTGAAACAATTGCCTGACACTTTGAAGTATGCTTATATTGATGAGAAAAAGATATATCCTGTTATCATTAGTGCTAACCTTTCAGAACATGAAGAAGAGAGATTATTAAAAGTTCTAAGGAAGCACCGGGCTACTATTGGATATACTCTTGATGATCTTAAGGGCATTAGTCCCACTCTATGTCAGCACAAGTTTAATATGGAACCTGATGCTAAACCCGTTGTTGATCACCAACGATGATTGAATCCTAAGATGAAAGAAGTGGTAAGAACTGAAATATTAAAGCTTCTGGAAGCAGGTATAATCTATCCCATAGCTGATAGTAGATGGGTAAGTCCCGTTCATTGTGTCCCTAAGAAAGGAGGTATTACCGTTGTTCCTAATGATAAGAATGAACTCATTCCACAAAGAATTGTTACTGGCTATAGAATGGTAATTGATTTTAGAAAATTAAATAAAGCCACTAGGAAAGATCATTACCCTCTACCGTTCATTGATCAAATGCTTGAAAGACTATCTAAGCACACACACTTTTGTTTCTTAGATGGATATTCCGGTTTCTCTCAAATACCTGTGTCACAATCCGATCAAGAGAAAACTACCTTTACGTGCCCTTTTGGAACCTATGCTTATAGACGTATGCCTTTTGGTTTATGCAATGCACCTGCTACCTTTCAAAGATGTATGACTGCTATATTCTCTGATTTTTGTGAAAAGATTGTGGAGGTTTTCATGGATGATTTTTCCGTTTACGGAACTTCTTTTGATGATTGCTTAAGCAACCTTGATCGAGTTTTGCAGAGATGTGAACAAACTAATCTCGTCTTGAATTGAGAGAAGTGCCACTTTATGGTTAATGAAAGCATTGTCTTGGGACATAAAATATCTGAACGAGGTATTGAGGTGGATAAAGCTAAAGTTGATGCAATTGAGAAAATGTCATGTCCTAAAGATATTAAAGGTATTCGAAGTTTCCTTGGTCATGCTGGTTTGTATAGGAGGTTCATTAAAGACTTCTCTAAAATTTCTAGGCCTCTTACTAATCTCTTGCAAAAGTATATTCCATTTGTTTTTGATGATGATTGTGTGGAAGCCTTTGAAACACTCAAGAAAGCCTTAACCTCTGCACCCATCGTTCAACCGCCTAATTGGAACTTGCCTTTTGAAATTATGTGTGATGCTAGTGATTATGCTGTTGGTGCTGTCCTAGGACAAAGAGTTGGTAAGAAATTAATTGTTATCCATTATGCTAGTAAAACTCTAGACAATGCCCAACGAAACTATGCTACCACTGAAAAAGAATTTTTAGCAGTTGTGTTTGTTTGTGATAAATTTAGATCCTATATTGTTGACTCCAAAGTTATTGTTCACACCGATCATGCTGCTATAAAATACCTTATGGAAAAGAAAGATGCCAAACCTAGACTCATTAGGTGGGTTCTCTTGCTTCAAGAATTTGACTTACACATCGTTGATAGGAAGGGAGCTGAGAACCCCGTAGCGGATAACTTGTCTAGGTTAGAAAATATTCTTGATGACCCACTACCTATTCATGATAGTTTCCCTGACGAAGAGTTTGCTGCAATAAGTGTTTCACAAAACACACCTTGGTATGCTGATTATGCTAACTACATTGTCGCTAAATATATACCACATAGCTTCACTTACCAACAAAAGAGAAAAAAATTCTATGACTTGAGACATTACTTTTGGGATGACCCACACCTTTATAAAGAAGGAGTAGATGGTATTATTAGACGTTGTGTACCTGAGCATGAACAGGAACAAATCCTATGGAAAGGTCATTCCGAAGCTTATGGAGGACATCATGCGGGAGATAGAACTGCTCATAAGGTATTACAATCCGGTTTTTATTGGCCTACTCTCTTCAAGGATGCTGACGTGGCTTGAGACTGCGTCGACATTTACCCAAAGAGGAAGGGATGATGCAGCACAGCGACGGTAAGTATTTCCCTCAGTTATGAAACCAAGGTTATCGAACCAGTAGTAGGATCACCGCCACCCAATAAGCAGCACCTGCACACAAACAACAAATACTTGCAACCCGACGCGAAAGAGAGGTTGTCAATCTCTCTACGGTAATAAGATAGATTAGGTAGTGATAGATAGGAGAGATATCTCTCTCAAGATCACAAAATAGAAAAGGCAAATAAAAAGTGCAGTAATATATTTTTGGGTTTTTGGTTTTGTAGATCTGAAAACAAAGATTGCAAAAAACGTAGATCGGAAAGCAATATGTTGGGAAAGTAGACCAGGGGGCCGTAGGGTTCACTAGTGGTTTCTCTCACGAGTATAGCGCATCGTGGGTGACCAAATTACTGTTGGGAAATTGATAGAAGATCAAATAATCATGACGATATCCAAGGCGATGATCATTATATAGGCATCACGTCCAAGATAGATAGACCGACTCCTGCCTGCATCTACCTCTATTACTCCACACATCGACCACTATCCAGCATGCATCTAGTGTATTAAGTTCATGGAAAAACGGAGTAATGCAATAAGAATGATGACATGATGTAGACAAGATCTATTCATGTAGGAATAGACCCCATCTAGTTATCCTTAATAGCAGCGATACATGCGTGTCTTGCTGCCCCTTCTGTCACTTTGAAAGAACACCGCAAGATCGAATCCATCACAAAGCACCTCTTCCCATGGCAAGGAAAATCGATCTAGTTGGCCTAACTAAACCAAAGATTCAAAGAAGAAATACGAGGCTATAAGGAATCATGCATATAAGAGATCAAAGAAGACTCAAATAATATTCATGGATAGAAACTGATCATGAACTCAAAATTCATCGGATCCCGACAAACACACCGCAAAAGTTTACATCAAATAGATCTCCAAGAGACCATTGTATTGAGAATCATAAGAGAGAGAGAGGAAGCCATCTAGCTACTGCCTACGGACCCGTAGGTCTATGGTGGACTACTCACGCATCATCGAAGAGGCACCTATGAGGAAGATGAACCCCTCCGTGATGGTGTTTAGATTGGATCTCGAGGTTCTGGAACTTGCGGTGGTTGGAATTGTGTTTCATCGACTCCCCTAGGGTTTTTGGAATATTTAGGAATTTATAGGCATCAGAGGCGGTGCGGAAGGGGCCCGAGGAGGGCACAACCCATCAGGGCGCGCCGGGGCCCCCTGGCGTGCCCTGGTGGGTGGTGGTCTCCACGGGCCACCTCTCCGGCATTTCTTTGGCCCACTGGGTGTTTTCTGGTCCAGAAAAAATCTCCAAAAAGTTTTGTCACGATTGGACTCTGCTTGGTATTGATTTTCTGCGAAGTAAAAAACAAGCAAAAACAGCAACTGGCACTTTGGCACTATGTCAATAGGTTAGTCCCAAAAAATGATATAAAGTTGTTATAAAATGATTGTAAAACATCCAAGAATGATAATATAACAGCATGGAACAAGCAAAAAATATAGATACGTTGGAGACGTATCAGCATCCCCAAGCTTAATTCCTACTCGTCCTCGAGTAGGTAAATGATAAAAACAGAATTTCTGATGTGGAATGCTGCCTAACATGTTCAGCACATTCTTTTCTTTTGTATAGCATGGACATTTGGACTTATAATGATTCAAAGCAATAGTCTACTTTTAACATAATGACTTGAATACTCAAGCATGTCAACAAGCAACCATGTCTTTCAAAATATCAACACTAAAGAAAGTTATCCCTAGCCCATCATGCTCAATCATTGATCCATTCATGAAACACACTCAAATATTAGCTATGCCCAATGCTCAAGTACGATCATAGTGCCCCCTAGTTGGTGCTTATAAGAGAAGATGGAGAGTCAAAGCAAAAATAAAAACTGCATAAAGTAAATAGATAGGCCCTTCGCAGAGGGAAGTAGGGATTTTCGAGGTGCCAGAGCTCAAGTTTTTAAATTGAGAGAGAAAAAATATATTTTGGGTGGCATGCTTTTCCTGTCAACGAAAACGACAAAGTAGTTCACAATACTTTCCATGCTAGATATATCATAGGCGGTTCCCAAACAGAAAATAAAGTTTATTCCTTTTTCCACCAAACTTTCACTTTCCATGGCGGGCCGTATCCACGGTTGCCTTCCATACCAACACTTTCCAAGGAATTTTTTATTTGACAACATAAAGTAAATATTTTTTTCTTTTTCATTTTGGGAATGGGCATCCCTATTACCGCCGCACTCTCGTGCAATGACAAGTGAATAAACACTCATCTTGAGAATAACACATCTAGCATGGAAAAATACTGGGCACTCCCCACCGTTTCATGAGCGGTATGGGCACACAAAAGAGAAAATTTATTTTGAAAATTTAGAGATGGCACATACAAATTTGCTTGGAACGACATGGAAATACCGCATATAGGTAGGTATGGTGGACTCATAAGGCAAAACTTGGTTTAAGGATTTTGGATGCACAAGTAGTATTTCTACTTAGTACAAATGGAGGCTAGCAATTCTATGGTTAACATCATATTTAGCAAGCATCTTACGGAAAGCACCATGGATAAAGTGTGAACCACCATCGGTCATTAAATATCTAGGGACTCCAAACCTCAGGAAGATAACCTCTTTAAGCATTTTAATATCTAGGGACTCCAAACCTCAGGAATCAAGTTTAATTTGTCCAATGATCTTCATGAAAGTTTTTCATATATCCTCCTTGGATATCTATCACTTTGGGACTAGTTTCATATATTGCCATTGCTTTTTGGCAAGCTCTAACAAATTTAAGTGAAGCACATGAGCATAAAGATTTCATCTCTCAAAAGGGTATAAGTGAAGCATGAGAGGATTTCTTCAAAATTTACTAACTCTCAAATTAATCTAAGTGAAGCATGAGAGTATTTTTACAAAAGTTTCCAAGCACATCGTGCTCAAAAAGATATAAGTGAAGCACTAGAGCAATTTCTATAGCTCAAAAAGTTTAAGTGAAGCACATAGAGCAATTCTAACAAATCATAGAATGATTTTGGCTTTCTCAAATAGGTGTGTACAGAAAGGATACAAAGGAAAAACTAACAAACAAGGCAAGCAAATATACAAGACGCTCCAAGCAAAACTCATGATATGTGACGAATAAAAATATAGCACCAAGTAAAATACCGATGGTTGTTAGAAGAAAGAGGGGATGCCACTCGGGGGCATCCCCAAGCTTAGTTGCTTGTTTCTCTTTGGATATATCTTGGGGGTGCGGTAGCATCCCCAAGCTTAGGATTTTATCACTCCTTATTCCTTCATCCATCGTGATCTCACGCAAAACTTGAAAACTTCAATCACACAAAACTCAACAAAATCTTCGTGAGATCCGTTAGTATAATAAAGCAAATCACTACTTTAGGTACTGTTGCAAACTCATTCAAATTTTATAATTGCATTATACCTACTGTATTTCAACTTTACCATGGCTTATACCCCCCGATACAAACCACAGATTCATCAAAACAAGCACATAATGCAACGAAAACAGAATCTGTTTTAAACAGAACAGTCTGTAGTAATCTGTACTCTACCCATACTTCTGTAACTCTAAAAATTCTGAAAAATTAGGACAACGTAAGGAATTTGTATAGAAACACTGTGTTAAAATTTCAGCTCAAGATCACGTTCCAGAAAAAAATGAAAATTTATATACTGGACGCAAAGTTTCTGTTTCAGATTCAGTATCACTTCTACTCATCCTATGAATCATCCTAAAGGCTTTACTTGGCACAAACACTAAATAAACCATAAAAACACAATCATAGCAGAGGCATAATTGTGTCAACACTCAAAAACAGAAAGGAAAAAGCAAAAAATTATTTATTCATTGGGTTGCCTCCCAACAAGCGCTATCGTTTTACGCCCCTAGCTAGGCATAACACATAGATTCAAGTATTGTCATCTTTGGTTTTCAACTCTTAAATCACACAACTAGATTTCTTCAAGGATTTGGCATGCATGTTCTTAATGATAACACTCCTAGGAAGAAAACCAAAAAATTCATTCTTGTAAATAGGATCTCTTATGATTTCAACAAAGTCGAGATGAATACTAATCATTTTAAGATCCCCCTTGTGACTACTAGGTGTAGCAACTTTGTTCTTGGTGACTTGCGTGGTCTTGCCAATCTTTACGGGAGTTTTTTCAATAGTTTTGATAGAAGAAAAAGCTGAACCCAAATTACTAAAAATCTCTTCTATCTTATCAATCTGGTAAGGGCTCTCTTCTACCCTTTCGTTAACTACGGTTTCTTTTTCCTTAAACAATTTAAGAGCATCTCCCGCCTTAGATCCAATTTTATTAGCAAGATTATGCTTCTTTTTATCCAGATCATCAAGATGTCCTTTAGTAATCATCTTCTTTTCAATAGCATCTAATCTGTCCATAACATGTTCGAGAGTTAAAGTTGTTTCATTGATCATGATAGGTGGTGATCCCACTAAACTTCCCAGAGCATTAAAAGCATCTAACCAAGGACACATCAAGAAATTCCCACCAGTAATCATATCAAGGACGAATCTATACCAAGTGGTGATGCCAACATAAAAATTGCGAAGAAGAACAACGGTAGATTGCTTATGGATAGATCTATTATGAGCATTGCAAATCCTATAGGTTCTCCCCTCCCCTTTGCTTAAAATTAAGAACCTCATTATCGGGAGTACACGCAACAAAGGAAGAACTAGCCATAATGACTAGGCAAGAGATCTGACGAGAAAAAGGGCAAACGAAGAAGAGGGCGAAGAAAACGGCAAATTGGTGAAGTGGGGGAGAGGAAAACGAGAGGCAAATGGAAATAATGTAATTGCAAGGAGATGAGATTTGTGATTAGGAACCTGGTAGATGATGATGGAGTCCCCTCGGTGCCTACGGTAGGCACATAGAAGAGACTGCTTCCTCCCCAGCAACGGCGCCAGAAATTCCTTTGACGTGGCTTGAGACTGCGTCGGTATTTCCCCAAAGAGGAAGGGATGATGCAGCACAGCGACGGTAAGTATTTCCCCCAGTTATGAAACCAAGGTTATCGAACCAGTAGGAGGATCACCACCACCCAATAAGCAGCACCTGCACACAAACAACAAATACTTGCAACCCGACGCGAAAGAGAGGTTGTCAATCTCTCTACGGTAATAAGATAGATTAGGTAGTGATAGATAGGAGAGATAGATCTCTCAAGAACACAAATAAAAAGAGTAAATATGCAGAAATATGTTTTTGGGTTTTTGGTTTTGTAGATCTGAAAACAAAGATTGCAAAAAAGTAGATCAGAAAGCAATATGTTAGGAAAGTAGACCCGGGGACCGTAGGGTTCACTAGTGGCTTCTCTCATGAGTATAGCACACGGTGGGTGAACAAATTACTGTTGGGCAATTGATAGAAGATGAAATAATCATGACGATATCCAAGGCGATGATCATTATATAGGCATCACGTCCAAGATAGATAGACCGACTCCTGCCTGCATCTACCTCTATTACTCCACACATCGACCACTATCCAGCATGCATCTAGTGTATTAAGTTCATGGAAAAACGGAGTAATGCAATAAGAACGATGACATGATGTAGACAAGATCTATTCATGTAGGAATAGACCCCATCTTGTTATCCTTAATAGCAACGATACATGCGTGTCTTGCTGCCCCTTCTGTCACAGGGAAAGAACACCGCAAGATCGAACCCATCACAAAGCACCTCTTCCCATGGCAAGAAAAATCGATCAACTAAACCAAAGATTTGAAGAAGAAATACGATGCTATAAGCAATCATGCATATAAGACATCAAAGAAGACTCAAATAATATTCATGGATAGAAACTGATCATGAACTCAAAATTCATCGGATCCCAACAAACACACCGCAAAAGTTTACATCAAATAGATCTCCAAGAGACCATTGTATTGAGAATCATAAGAGAGAGAGAGAGAGAGAGAGAGCCATCTAGCTACTGCCTACGGACCCATGGGTCTATGGTAGACTACTCACGCATCATTGGAGAGGCACCTATGAGGAAGATGAACCCCTCCGTGATGGTGTTTAGATTGGATCTCGAGGTTCTGGAACTTGCGGCGGCTGGAATTGTGTTTCGTCGACTCCCCTAGGGTTTTCCAAATATTTGGGAATTTATAGGCATCACAGGCGGTGCAGAGGGGCCCCGTGGAGGGCACAACCAATCAGGGCGCGCCGGGGCCCCCTTGGCGCACCCTGGTGGGTTGTGCTCCCCACAACCCACCTTCCAGGCTTTTCTTTGGCCCATTGGGTGTCTTCTGGTCTAGAAAAAATCTCCAAAAAGTTTCGTCGCGATTGGACTCCGTTTGGTACTGATATTCTGCGAAGTAAAAAACAAGCAAAAACAGCAACTGGCACTTTGGCACTATGTCAATAGGTTAGTCCCAAAATATGATATAAAGTTGTTATCAAATGATTGTAAAACATCCAAGAATGATAATATAACAGCATGGAACAAGCAAAAATTATAGATACGTTGGAGACGTATCAGCCCGCGGCCAAGCCGGGCCGTCGCTGCCTCCTCGACGGTCGCCGCACTCATCTCCTCATCGCCGAATGACATCGAGCCTCGCCGCCCCAGCCACCCTGCCACGCCAGTGAGGCCCCCGGCCTCTTCCTCCCTCCCTTCCCGTCTCGCCCTGCCGCGGTCGCCGTGCTCTGCCCACTGCTCGCCCTTGTCTGTCGCCGCGCGCCCGCCTCTGCTCGCCCCGCTGGCCCCCGCTTGCCCCTGTCCGTTGCAGCACGCCCGCGCCCGCATCCACCGCGCCCTGGCCACGCCCCTGTGCACGCTCGCCGCGCGCTGCCTCGCCCCTTGCGCGCCCCGCTGTGAGCCCGCCTCCACGCCCACGCCTGCGCTGCTGCTGCCATGGCCGAGTGGCCCAGCGCGCGCGTGTGTGCGTGCGTTGTGTGTGTGTGGCCGGTGGCACTGCCCAGTGGGGCCCACCCCTAATTAAATTAGGCTATCCCCCTAAATATCCTATTAGTTTAGATAATTTTCTAGAGACTAATTTAACCTGTGACAGTGACTGGTGGACCCCTCACCTAATAAACTAAACTAATAAAAATATGTTATTGTGTGTGTCTTTGACAAGTGGGTCCCCATTGGCCCTGTTGACTAGTCAAACCTTGACTGGTCAACTGCTGACTGGCCCCCTGGTGTCGGTGTCAAAACCGGCGGATCTCGGGTAGGGGGTCCCGAGCTGTGAGACTAGGATCGATGGGTAACAGGAGACGAAGGAGACGATGTTTACCCAGGTTCAGGCCCTCCTATATAGGTAAAACCCTACGTCCTACTTGATTGTATTGATGTGTATGAAGATTACAGAGTCGATTACCTCGAGATCAAGTAGCCAAAACCCTAGATGAGCTTGTCTGCCCTCTACAATCTAAACCCCCTGGCTTATATAGACACCGGGGGTACCTAGGGTTTATACATGGTAAGGCTTCAGCCGGATGTAAAGACGCCGATCCTCTCATCTTGACTTGGAGTGCACACCGCGTCGTCGGAGGTTTCCTTCTAGAATACAGGGTCGCCGCACACTCCGGTCCTTCCTGCGACAGCCAGAGAGCGGCCCACCAACCCGGCCTAGGATAGATAGGCCAGCGGCCCGAGGACCCCTTAGTCCAGGACTCCCTCAGTAGCCCCCGAACTAGCCCCCAACGCCAGTGGTCATGACACCTGTAGCTTCGAGTGATCGGAATCTCCGGCTTGTGGGGTGAGTTCTTTTCCCCCTTTATGATCGGCTAGCTCTTAGTCCGGCCGCCGATGATACGTAGTTATCCGGATGCCATAAGTTGTTTAACCTCGAAGGCCAAACGTCAAAGTGTGAACAGTATTTCCTAACAACCTTTCTGACGAAGGGTCACGGTGAAAGATCGTGGATGTCGCCTAGAGGGGGGGGGGGTGAAAAGGCGCTTTAAAAAAAATTACGGTTTAGGCTTGAACAAATGCGGAATAAAACAAGCGTTTAATTTGTCAAGCACAAAACCTAAATCGACTAGGCTCACCTATGTGCACCAACAACTTATGCTAAGCAAGATAAACAACTAAGTGATAGCTAGATATTTAACAAGAAACAATATGGCTATCACAAAGTAAAGTGCATAAGTAAAGGGCTCGGGTAAGAGATAACCGAGGGACGCGGAGACGACGATGTATCCCGAAGTTCACACCCTTGCGGATGCTAATCTCCGTTAGAGCGGTGTGGAGGCACAATGCTCCCCAACAATGCCACTAGGGCCACCGTATTCTCCTCACGCCCTCGCACAATGCAAGGTGCCGTGATTCCACTAAGCGGTGCCTTAGAAGGTGGCAACCGAACCTTTACAGTTGGCAACCCTTGGGGGCGGTCACCGTACCCGTACAAATTGCCCGGGGCAATCTCCACAACTTAATTGGAGACCCCGAAGCTTGCCCGGAGCTTTACACCACAATTATTGAGCTCCGCGACACCACAAACCGTCTAGGGCGCCCAAGCACCCAAGAGGCACAAGCTCTAGGGTGCCCAAACACCCAAGAGTAATAAGCTTCTCAACTTTTTCACTTCCACGTATCACCGTGGAGAACTCAAACCGATGCAACTAATGCAATGGCAAGAACACACCAAGTGCTCAAGTCCCTCTCCCTCAAATCCCACCAAAGCAACAAAAGCTATGGAGGAAAGTGAGAGGAAGAACAAGGAGAACACCAAGAACTCCAAGATCTAGATCCACAAGGTTTCCCTCACATAGAGGAGAAAGTGATTGGTGGAAAGATGGATCTAGATCTCCTCTCTCTTTTCCCTCAAGAAGGAGCAAGAATCATTGGAGGGATGGAGAGATAGCAAAGCTCTAGAAGGTCAACAATGGAGGAGAGAGAGCTGCAAGGGGATAAAAGAACCTTTTTGGGGGCAAGGGGGAAGAAGACCCCCTTTTAAAGGAGCCCCCAAATCCAACCGTTACCTGTCTCAGCCCGCACAGAGCGGTACTACCGCTCCGCAGAGCGGTACTACCGCTCGGGCGGTAGTAATTCAAAAAACAGCAGGCGAGAACACGGAACTGGAGCGGTAGTGCCGCACTTAGCGGTACTACCGTTCCAACCAAGCGGTACTACCGCTAAAGTGAAAAGAGCAACAGAAGCTTGCACACTCTGCGAAAAAACAAGCGGTAGTAGCAGCGGTAGTGGAGGGCGGAAGTACCGCACCAAGCGGTACTACCGCCCAGCAGACCGGTACTACCGCCCTGAGCGGTACAACCGCACTACTGCCGCACTACTACCGTTTAACAGAAAACGATACCAGAAGAAATACCCCCAAGCGGTACACGCTGCGGTAGACCACAGCGGTACTACCGCATAAGCGGTACTACCGTGGTACCGAGCGGTACTACCGCTTGGGTGACAGGAAAACTGCCCAGAGAAGCTGCGGTCCCGGCAAGACCCGCTCCCGGCAAGGACTTGCCGGGAAAGCTCGCAAGCCAGCGGTACTACCACGCTGGAGAGCGGTACTACTGCACAAGCGGTACTACCGCTGATCAGAGCGGTACTACCGCACAGAGAGCAACAGAGAATACAATAAAACCTGAACTGCCACAACTTCTGCAAATGAGCTCCGAATTGAGCAAACTCAAGCTTGTTGGATAGATGACGACAAATACTATCCAACAACGACATATAGAGATGAGAAACCTCTATGAATGAAGAACCGGCATAAACTCCAACATCGAAAACATCATAGAAGATGCATAGATGAACTCTGTTTTCGATGACCTCGAGCTTGTCATGAAGATGACCAAAAGCTCAAAGACTCACAAAGAGAAACACCAAACACGAACCAAGAAAGATGATGCAAGGATGCAATGGTTTGAGCTCTCTACGAAGATACGATAAAGCTACTCACTTGAGAGCCCCCCTTGATAGAACGGCTATCGATCCTATAACCCGGTCTCCCAACTACTACCATGAGACTGGTAAAATAGAAAACCTATCAAGGGCAAACCTTTGCCTTGCGCATAGTCCACTTGAGCTAGATGATGACGATCTTGACCTCCTCAAGTTGGACCACCTTTCTTGATTGCGCCGGCTCGATGAAGACTAGTTGATTGCTCCCCCATACTCCACTATGGGTGAGCCACTCTTCGGCACATCTTCACAAGTCCATTGTCACCACAATGGACGGCAAGCTTCAAGCATGTGATCTCTTCGTGATGCTCCACTTGAACTTGCACACCGCAATCTTGATGACGATCACCACTTGATGTCATCCTCCATGGGTTGTGTGATATCTTCCTTTTGATGCACGCCCATGGAAACAAACCTAACCCCACAAAGAACTCTCGCATAGAACACGGGTTAGTACACAAAGCGTAATGGACAATGCTTACCATACCATGAGATCACTTGATCTCGCTTGGTACATCTTCTATGCTTTGTGTGTTGATCAACTTGAATCACTCTTCATATGTAGTCTTGATCAACCTTGAATCTTTCCAACTCTCTTCATTAGGATGATGTCTTGAAGGTAAACATGAATGTTCACACAAACTTCTTCTTCAAGACATGCAATAGGCTCAACACTCACATGACCAATCTTTGGATAAATCCTTGAATAGCACCTTGGTCAACACACATTCTTCTTCTAATAACCTTGAAACCAAGAAATGGTCTTCAAGCAATGCCTATGGACAAACCCTTCAAATATAACTCAAGGCAACCATTAGTCCATAGAGATTGTCATCAATTACCAAAACCAAACATGGGGGCAGCACATGTTCTTTCAATCTCCCCCATTTTGGTAATTGATGACAATCACTTTCAAGAGAGTTTATATAAGGAATTAAGCATCACCATGCAAAGCAACAACTAATAATGCAAGAGCATGTGATGCAAATGCTTAGGAACACAACCAAAGCAAGCATGAAGAAATAGCTCTCTAAACTTCTCCACAAAACTCTCTAAACTTCTCCCCCATTGGCATCGATTGCCAAAATGGGCGAAAAGCTTAGAAGGCCAACATAATATGTGTTCCTCCATAAATTGTGTATTTCTCAAAATAAGAGTGGAATACAATACACATATCCAATGAAGAATAGTTGGAGGAAGACAAACTATATTGAGGAACCAAAGATTGCAAAAAGGATGATATGGCACAAGACATACCAAAGAGAGATGCAAGCAATCTAAGGATACCAAATGGACCAATCAATCAAATGATCCAACGAGCCACACGAATAACAGATATTATGATATGAGCAAATGAGTGTTCTAAAGAACATAGAGAAGCTCCCCATGATTTGTGCAATATTTAGTTTTGTATTTGGATACAACGTGCACAAAATAGGATCATCACTCCCCCAAAATCAATAGAAACTCACAACAAGTGCAAGTGAGCATATAGGAAACTAAGCCAAGCACTTGCAACAAACACATGGTTGAGCAACATGAAAGAGAGGCAACTTAGGAATAGGCTCAACCAAAACGATGTGTGTGAGTCATGGCAAAGCACTTGAGAAGACTAATTAAGGATGAGCATGAAGCATCAACATAGTCTTGAATAAACGAGATACAAGGTGCAAGACACGTCCTTCCCACACACACACAACAAGCAAATGGGTTCACAAGCTCACTAAAGAGCAAAATAACAACAAAGCTTGTGACAACCCATGGCGAAGATAGAAAAAGATAGCTTCATCAAGAGGAGGGATACCAATTGAAAGCCTCGTTAAGACAAGCATGAGGAAAACAATCTTCACCACAAAAGAGTGCAACAAGATGCAAGGATATAAGATCCGCACTCAAGACAAACGATTTCACGGAGCCACCAAAGAAATAATACAAGAAAGACAAGGTGGTCGTGAAAGGAAGGATATCATCTAGAGATGTAATTTCTCTCAAGTGTATAAGGTTCTAGGTAGATGAAAATCATGATGATATCAATCCACAAAGAAGGATATACACACGAAATAGTTACAACACGAAGGAACAAGATATCCAAAAGGAAGTCATAAATATACCAATAAGATCTTTGTTGAAAGCATAGCACATGGCTTAATATTGTCTCATTGTATATCAATGAATTCCAAAAACACTAACATCAAAGACATCACAACTAGCAAGAAGAGATCATTGTTGGGATGCTTTGAGAAAGGAAACAAGTATCACTAGAACGGATCAAGAAAATCATGCCATGATGCAACCTACACAAGGTTGAATGCAAGAAATGTATGCATGAAGTTGATACTTGTTACCGAGATAGCATTGGAATGATGTAGTAGATACTAATTGAATGTAGTAGATTGTAGTTCATTGATCATCCTAGCTTGACTCCAATAAGCACATGGTGATAACACCTTCCTTGACAGTGAGCCGAGCATCCAATGCATCTCCAATGTTCCTAGAACAACATTCATGAACAAAATGGTTCCCAAACTCATTGGGTCCCTAGAGTTAGTGAAACAACAATACATAGGACAAACTCCACAAAAATATGTGCATATAGATATGAAATTGAATTTCATGCACATCTTAGCCATTAAGAGACTTGATGGAGTTTCCCCTATAAATTGGGTCAAAGAAAGAAAGCATGCCAAAGGAAATACATAAAGTAAATATGCATGCACAAGACTTTCAAGGACCAAAGGGAGATACAATTTGGACAAAACACCAAGTAAACCAAGAAGGCAACCAAAAGATTGACACGACATAAGGTTGTCCAAATTATATCAAAGAGCCAACTCAACTCATGATTTAAGACAATTAGAGATCAACACATGAGAAGAGATGCCAATTGAAACCAAACCAAATCAACACATGATTTGATAAGATACCAATTGAAAAGATACCAAGTGAAAATAAGATACCAAATGAAGAAATAATCACTTGAAGGATACCAAATAAAAGATACATCAAGGAATGAGATACCAATGAAACACAACAATTGAAAGATATCAAATAAAGAGATATCAAACTCCCAGAAGAGAGCAAGGTTCCAACAAAACAAACCAAACCCTCTACAAAATTCATGATGGCACAAAGTACCAAAAAGAAACGGCATGCCTTCCACTAACACACACTTGATAAGGATCACAAGATGAGTGTTCTAAAGAAAATAGGATAGCTCCCCCAAGCGTTGTGCATTATAGAGAATTTGCATTTGAATACAAAATGCACAAGATGGGATCACCACTTTCACTATATCTAGAAAAACACTAGATAAGATCAAGAAAATAACAAGATCCACAAGTGGTATGGAAGACAATGGGAGTTGACACAATCCTTGGCAAGAGATAAGGCAAATAAGCACAAGCCAACGTGAAGATGATTCAACAATTTCTACCACATACAAGAATACCAATTGTACAAGTACAAGAAGTATTTGGAATGAATTCCCGGTGGTAGATTGTAAAGCAATCCAACATCATCTTCACACCAAACAACATAAGTAATTTGCAACTTGTAGAGCTAACATGCCACCTAGGAACAAGATAATTTACAATATCAACTCTAAGTGGCAATACCTCAAATGTACACATTTTCTAGGCTTGTAATATACACATAGCATATTACTCCCCCATAATGTGATACCAATGACAACTAAACAAGAGGCAACAAAAGAAACCAACACGAGATAATTAATAGACTATTTAGAATTTGAATTTCTCATGAGAAGACATACCACATAGAGACTAGATAATCTTGCAATATCAATACTAGGTGGTATTCCTCATGTACACACATTTGTAGGTTCGTGAAGTGCACGAAGCTCATCACTCCCCAAAAATGGGATGTTCCATTAATCTCTCACAAGAGCCAACTAAGATACAAACAAGATGCAAAAAGGCTCAACACAACACTCACGCATACATGATGTGCAAACCAACATACACATACTTGAATACTCAAGACAAGCAAATTGGAAGCACAACATATATAAGTACATGCAAGGTACAAAACCAAACATGCAAAGGGGCAAGTAACTTTCAATGTAAACAATTTAAGTACAAGTTACCGCAAGGAGGCACATTGGATATAAGATAGAAACTCGATAATCCAATGACTTGGCTTGAGACAATTATGAATGATGAAGTCCCCTTAATTCTTCATAATGTAGCCAAGTCTCCAATGCCCTCCAACAACACCTATTGATCAAGTTTGAGCTTGTTGGTCCCCAACCAAGTTGGGTCCTAAGAGGTTAGTCACAATAGGCTTGATTGCGCCGACTCGATGAAGACTAGTTGATTGCTCCCCCATACTCCACTATGGGTGAGCCACTCTTCGGCACATCTTCACAAGTCCATTGTCACCACAATGGACGGCAAGCTTCAAGCATGTGATCTCTTCGTGATGCTTCACTTGAACTTGCACACCGCAATCTTGATGACGATCACCACTTGATGTCATCCTCCATGGGTTGTGTGATATCTTCCTTTTGATGCACGCCCATGGAAACAAACCTAACCCCACAAAGAACTCTCGCATAGAACACGAGTTAGTACACAAAGCATAATGGACAATGCTTACCATACCATGAGATCACTTGATCTCGCTTGGTACATCTTCTATGCTTTGTGTGTTGATCAACTTGAATCACTCTTCATATGTAGTCTTGATCAACCTTGAATCTTTCCAACTCTCTTCATTAGGATGATGTCTTGAAGGTAAACATGAATGTTCACACAAACTTCTTCTTCAAGACATGCAATAGGCTCAACACTCACATGACCAATCTTTGGATAAATCCTTGAATAGCACCTTGGTCAACACACATTCTTCTTCTAATAACCTTGAAACCAACAAATGGTCTTCAAGCAATGCCTATGGACAAACCCTTCAAATATAACTCAAGGCAACCATTAGTCCATAGAGATTGTCATCAATTACCAAAACCAAACATGGGGGCAGCACATGTTCATTCACACGGCCTATCACGATCACTGAGTCGGTTACAAAAACTCGATTCATGGTTCGAGGCTGTTTCTCCATTGGCACATCTTATCAACGCGTAGATCGTGTCCCGTTTATTACGGGATATGCTCAATGCCCTGGGCTATCCCATGCGCGCATAACGGCACGATTGTTTCGGGAAGCGACGAGGCCTGCGGAGCAGTAAAAGGGCGGCTCTTGGTATTACGACATCCCATAAAAAGGGAAAACCCCCCAAGGCCTATTCACGCTCCAAATTCGCACCCTTTGCCTCCTCAACCTTCTAAGCTCCAAGAGCCCAGATCCAGTTCTTCCTCAATCTTCCCTGCAAGCTCGGCCATGGCGGGTTCAGGCTCCATGGGCAAGTGGGAGGTTTCCTCCGTCACCGATAATGACATCCAGGAGCTCAAGCGGGCCGGCTACCTCCCCGCCAGCATCGCCCATCGTGCTCCAGAGGCAAATCAGGTGGTTCCCACACCGAAGCCGGGCGAGAGGGTGGTGTTCGTCCCCCATTTCATCCGGGGACTGGGCTTTCCGCTCCACCCCTTCGTCAGGGGCCTCATGTTTTTTATTGGTTAGACTTCCATGACCTCCCCCCGAACTCCTTCATGCATATCTCGGCCTTTATCACCGTCTGTAAAGCCTTCCTGCGGGTATAGCCGCACTTCGGCTTGTGGCTCAAGGTGTTCAACGTCAAGCCGAAGACAGTTGCGGGCGCGCATGCAGATTGCGGAGGGGCGGTGATCAGCAAGCTCTCTCGTGTCGAGTGGCCGGACGGCACCTTCATCGACACGGTCAAGATCTAGCAAAAGGAGTGGTTTTATATCACCGAACCAAGGAGCGCGGATCGGGCGGCGCCTGCCAAGTTCAGATCCGGACCCCCCCGCGAGGCTAACCTCGTGGCTCAAGAAATGCCTTGACTGGGGGTCGGCCATAGAGATAAAATTGTTGCAGAAGCGCATTTCCTTGATGACCGAGGCCAAGATCGAACTGGTCAACGTTATCCAGGTTATGCTCCACCGCCGTCTCCTTCCCTGCCAGCACCGAGCCTCCCCAATGTGGGCCTACTAGCTCGAGGATCCGGCCACCGTGAGCCAATTCTTCCGCACTACCCACGAGAAATTGTGGAAAGTGCTGTTCAAACCCCAGAAGAGCTGGCCGGCTGAGGACGAAGACACCGGCCTCGACGCCGAAACCCCTCCTACCAAGGTATGATAAATTTTAATTCTTCGGCTCTGTTTTTTAACAAAGAGCTGATCCCCTTCTCCCTCATCTTCGCAGAAATGGCTGAGCAAGGCCGAGCACATTGACTGTCCGGCCCCGCAGCCCGAAGATCCTCGGTCAGATCTGCTGGCGGAGATGCTCGTCGTGGCGCCGTATTCGGCGCTAGAGAGGAAGGAGAAGAAGAAGAAAGAAGAGAAGAAGGAGGCCCAAGAGGGTCTTCGTCAAAGGGGCCTTCCGGACTCTAAGTCAGAGGAGACCCATGCTTCTTCCACTCACGAGGAAGAGCATGAGGACGAGGGGGAGTGCGGCTCCCCCCTCACAAGAAAAAGGGCGGCGTCAGCGGACGCCGCGGAGGATCTACCTCCTCCGGCCCCGAAGAGGACATGATGGACAAAGGCTGTCCTGGCCTATGACAACTCGCACTCCGATAAGGAGTCTGAGGATTTCGAGAGGGTTCCCCGAAGGAACCCAAGGGTTAAGCCCCCAGCCCAAAGGTATGGATCCGAACACCCTCTGGGTCTCTTATATAGAGTTTTTAATGCTTAAACGGGCGATCGTCTTTCACCTTGCAGCCCTCCACGCGATCTCCCCACCGATCAAGATTCAAACGGGGAGTCTCCGCCCGCCGAACTGGCGGAAAGTGGGACCGCGTCCCATCCTACGCCGCCCGAGGCCTCGAAGGAGGCCGCAGAGGTGTTATCAAGCCGGGATCCTCCTGAGCCGAACACCGGTAGCGGGGGTGACGACGTCATGGCTGAGGTTAATGCCTCGGCCGCCGAAGACCAAGAGAAGGAAACTCCCCTGGCCACTGAAGAGGGGGAACGGAGCTCGGCCCAGCACCCTCCGAGGGTATCTCCGGAGCGCTCTACGCCTCCGGAGGTGCCAGCCCAGTCCCCGTCCAGAGGGAGGGCTAGCGGGTCAACGCCGATGCCGCCCATGACTGGGTGGCCGGCCACAATGGAGGAAGCTTTATCCGGATCCTTCATCGCCGAAGATCACCGCGCCCTAATGGGTGCGGTTTTGCAAGGCATTCAGTCCGTCGATAGCGGACTGAAAGAGGCCTTCAACGGTCTCTTGACGGGGTTCAAGGTGAGCCACGTAATACTCTTTCTTCCCGAAAAGGTTAATTTACTGAATTTATGCAACTCTTATAAGTGTAGTAGCCCCCGAGCCCTGGGTGAGTTTGAAAAACCCACCCGGGGGTCGAATGTCCGAAAATCAGAAATGATACTAAAGGCACCTTTTATTCCTTACTATTCTAAGAGCTCCGAAGAGTACGAAGCAGAGGGTCTGAATCTGACAGCTCGGGAGTTTTTAATGCACATAAGTTGTTTTGTAGGCCTCGTCGTCGGCGGCGGCCTCCAACGCAATGGAGCTTGCCGAGCTTAATCGGAAGCTCAAGAGCTCCGATGAAAAGCTTGATCGCCTAAACAAGAGATTTGATGAGGCGCAAGGTGAGTCTGCATTGTATTATTTGGGCTATGGTCTATCCTCATTGACTGAGATATCCGGAATGTTATCCCTAAGTGTTATCCTCCCTTTGTTACCACAGCTGTGGCCGCGGAGGTCGAGAAACTCAAGGCCGAGTTGGAAAAGGCGAGGCAGGAGGCCGCGGATGAGAAGGCGGCGGCCAAACAAGCAGCAGCCGAACTCTCGGCGCTAAAAGCCGAGAGCGACAAGCACGAGGCCCGGGTGGGAGAGGTGCAGCTCGAGCTCAAGGATGCCAGCACGAAGTGTGAGGCCCTCGAGCAAAAGAACCAAGAGCAGACCGCCAAACTATCCACGCTGAAATCCGAGCTCAAAGCGGAGCGTGTTGATAGGCGGTTCTTTGAAGAAGAACTGCGCCAAGTCAAGGCGGTCGCGGATGGTAAGTCGTACTTACTGCAATGTGCCTTTGGTGGTAATAGGTTTGCGTTGCTCACCCAGGTGTGGCGTTCCTCAGGCGCCGTTACGGACCTCCCGATGAGTGCCGCGGACGCGAACAGATACTTCGCCTCTCGGGATGGGGATGTTGAGCCTTGGCTGTTCTGGGCGCAATTTCAAGCCCCCGAGCATCCTCCCCTCCTGAGCAAGCAGATGAATCAACTGATGGAGCTGCACAGGATGGCGGAGCCGGCCATGAGGGACCTCTGCATCTGGCTATGGCCTGCAGAGCCGTTGCCGAGCAGTTACTTCGGGTTGGTGCAGAAGCTATGCGACGCTGCGCCTCGGTGCAGAAGCTATGCGACGCTGCGCCTCGGATTGATGCTCTAAAGCGTTCTACGTGGATCGAGGGAGCTCGGATGGCCTTTGCAAGGACCATGGTGCACTGGCCGAAGATCAAGCCGTTAGAGATGGCCACCGCGCCTCTGCCCCCTGGGAAGGAGCATAGGCACCCCGAGAAATACTTTGCCACCGTGATGGATGGTGCCCGGGCGGTAGAAGCCCTATGCCCTAAGGATGTAATGTATGAATGAACATTTTGTCATGTATCCGATGACCGTTCCGCTTTATAATGCGGTTGCATTGTTTATCATGTCCTTAATCTTTGTATTATTTTGACTCCTGTGTGGCCATTTTATCTGAAAATTACGAGTCGTCGGCTTCAGCCCCCATGTAGATACTACACGAGGTGTTCCTGCCTCCGCGCTATGACCCTTAGCCGATGTATCGGTGCCCGAAGGCGGTAGCGCGAGGGGAACAAGGCAATCGGACTATGATGCTTTAGTGCTTTCACTTAGCCGTAGGAGCTTGACTGTGGGGGCTGATGACCAGCCCCCAGTGTTTTGTGATATTCAGGTACACCGAGGTTGAAACCAGCATCACATGGTTCGTAAAAGTACAAACCCCTCGTATAACACCGAATAACCTCTATCGATTTTTAGTTTGACACTTATACTCGGATTGCAGACCGGTTCTCGCTTATTATGACAGTCAGTTTTCGGCTTTCTCCACTGAGGCACTTGACCAGGCGACCTGGAAGCACAATCGCAGTGGTTCTCCCTTCCCTTTTAGTCAAATGGGCAGAACGTAAGAGGGCAAACACAGGAGCCGGGCAACCCAACTATTGACCCAATACATAATTCGGAACCGATTCATATAACGCAACATCCGAGAGGCCGAACACATAAACAATAGTGTCGGGGTGATGCTTGGGGCGATTCTATAGTCAAGCCCCCGGTCTATTAGCTGGTCGCATCGTGACATATACCGAACAGTTTTACCATCGACGTCGGCGAGAAGAGAACAGAGTATGCGACACAAAATACAGCGAGGAGGCCGTAAAGGGTGGTCTTTATTTCTGATGAATTCTTACAACTCGAATTGCCGGAACGGCTGTTACAGGTTTTTTGAAATGAAAAATAAAGTTTACAAAGGAGAGGGTTTACCCTGGGTCTTCGATAGGTGGCTTGACGTTCTCAATTTGCCCTGTCGCATGCCTGCTCCTTTGCTCCCGAGAGGGTTGCATTCCTTTAAAGGTGATTGCTATCGATGAACGGACCTTGGGGAGAAGATCTTGAGAAGTCGCTGACGTGTGGATGAGCTTTACGTGTGGAAGGTCCTAGATGGTACCTGTGGTTTGTCCGAAGACATTTGTTGGCAGTAGTCGGTCCAGCCGAACACTTTGCCTTTCATAGTGGGTCCCCACAGTAGCCATGGTATCTTGAGCGCGAAGTTGTGCCTTCTTGGCACATATTTTGCGGGAACTAGGGCTGTGTTGTGGGGGGCGTATCCTTATTTTTGTTGGGCGGAAGATGATTCCGGGAGTTCGGTTTGAGACCGAACTCGCTTGCTATTATGTCGCGCCTTTATGGCTGTTGTGGGCGCCGGCCTACCATCGTCGTGCTGGAATTCAGCTGCTAGGGCCGTTGTGTGCTCCTCAGTTAGGAGAGAGCGCTCTGTGTTGCCATTGACAGTAATGACCCCCCTGGGTCCGGGCATCTTGAGCTTTAGGTACGCGTAGTGGGGGACGGTGTTAAAGCGAGCGAATGTCGTGCGGCTGAGTAGGGCGTGATAACCACTGCGAAACGGGACAATGTCGAAGATCAAGTCTTCACTGCGGAAGTTATCGGGCGAGCCGAACACTACTTCCAGATTCACGGTGCCCGAGCAGCGGGCTTCGACGCCTGGGATCACTCCTTTAAAGGTAGTGTTGCTGGGTTTGATCCTTGATGGATCTATACCCATCTTTTTCACCGTGTCTGAGTAAATTAGATTAAGACTACTTCCTCCGTCCATGAGGACTCTAGTGAGGTGATACCCATCGATAATGGGATCTAGGAAAAGTGCTGCCGAACCTCCGTGATGGATACTGGTCGGATGATCCCGTCGATCAAAGGTGATCGGGCAAGCCGACCAGGGGTTATACTTCGGATCTACGGGCTCTACGGCGTAGACCTCCCGAAGGGCACGTTTCCTCTCCTTTTTGGGTATGTGAGTGGCATGTATCATGTTCATAGTTTTTACCTCTGGAGGGAACTGCTTTTGTCCTCCATTGCTTGGACCGCGGGGCTCGTCATCGTCCTCGCTGCGTGGGCTCTTGCCTTGCTCCTCGGTTGCGAGTTTGACAGCTTGTTTGAATACCGAACAATTACGGTTGGTGTGGTTAGCGGGCTTGTCTTGGGTGCCGTGGATCTGGCATGGCCTATCCATGATTTTGTCCAACGTGGTAGGTCCATCCCTACTACCTTTAGACGGTTTCTTCCGCTGTTCGGATTTTGGGTTGCGGAAACCGGCATTGACGGCCGTGTCCTCCGCATCGCCGTTGTTGTGCCGGCGTTTGTTTTTGTTACGCCGTGGTTTCCCGTTTTCGTCCCGGAATTCTGAGGTGCCGGGGTCTTCGGGGTTATGGCTTCGTCTAGCTAGCCAGTTGTCCTCACCCGCGCAAAAGCGGGTCATAAGTGAGGTGAGGGCGGACATTGTCCTCGGCTTGTCCTGGCCGAGCTGACGAGCTAGCCACTCGTCCCGGATGTTATGTCTGAAAGAGGCTATTGCCTCGGCGTCCGGGCAGTCAACGATCTGGTTTTTCTTGGTCAAGAACCAATTCCAGAATTGCCGATCTGATTCTCCTACTTTCTGGACGACATTGATCAAGTCGGAGGAGTCCGGTGGCCGGACATAAGTGCCCTGGAAATTAGATCGGAAGGCATCCTCGAGCTCTTCCCAGCTCCCGATAGAATTCTCGGGGAGACTGTTTAACCAGTGCCGAGCTGGCCCTTTAAGCTTTAGGGGCAGATATTTGATGGCGTGGAGATCATCTCCTCGTGCCATATGAATGTGGAGGAGGAAGTCCTCAATCCACACGGCTGGGTCTGTTGTCCCGTCGTATTGCTCTATGTTAATGGGTTTAAACCCTTCAGGGAACTGATGCTGCATCACCTCGTCTGTGAAGCACATTGGATGGGCAGCGCCTCTGACCCGAGCTATGTCATGCCTATGATCGGCGGTAGGTCGGGCCCGGTATTGTTCCCGACCTCTATCGTTGCGGTCGAGCCAGGACCGGTGCCCGTCCCGTCTAGCGGGGGGGGGGGGGGAGGTACCCTCTAGATCCGTAGATGGATCTTGTGCGGCTTGCTCTGTAATCCAGGTCCTGTCGTAAGTCATACATGTCCTCAGGCCCTACTGGCTCTTTTCCTCTCCTGCGGGGCACCGCGGGTCTGTACTCAGCCTCGCCGGCCGTTCTATCCCGTCCTCGGGGAGGGCGGTCTGGCTGGTCGTATGGAGTATGCCTGGGAGGCGATGTTTCAAGGGCTTCATCATCGAATTGCGGCAGCAGCAGCCGGCGCGGGTAGCTTTTGGGTTGGTCCGGGATATCGGTACCGTACCCTTCTTCGGCTGCCAAGATCCTCGTCCATCTTTCATTGAGGGTGTCTTGTTCGGCCTTGAGTTGCTGCTCCTTTGCTTTCAGGCTTCGGGAGGTGGCTAAAAGCTGCCGCCTGAACTGTTCCTGATCCACAGGGTTTTCGGGGACGGTGAGGTCTTCGGCTTCCAGGCTGTCTTCCTCCTCGACAGGTGGAAGGTAGTTGTCGTCTTCGGAATCATTAGGATCCTCGGAGTCGCGCTGATCATCGGGCCTTTCCTGGTCCTCAAGTGGCTGTTCGGGATCTTCGGGGTCGCCGAGGTCTTCTGGGGTGTCGTTTTCCCCGGTGCCTGTAATGGCTTCCCTTCCCTTGTTTGCCTTAGATCGTTTACGCTGTTTCCGGCGCCTTGACGGCGCCTCACCGGATTTATCGTCATTCTTCTTAGAGGTGCGATCTCCCTTATCATCGGGGGTGTCTACCATGTAGACGTCGTAGGTGGAGGTGGCAGTCCATCGCTCAGTGTTGACGGGAGTGTAGGAGATATGCCCTAGAGGCAATAATAAATGTTATTGATTATCTCCCTGTTCATAATTATGTTTATGTTCCATGCTATAACTGCAATGATTCTCGAGTCTGCAAATAAAACGAGGCTTGGAGGGAAACTCATGTGCACGTGTGGGATAATAAACGGTAAAAAGTATTCCTAGTCAAGCCTCTATGACTGGCTCAAGTATTGCATGATGATCCTGTTTTCCTGATCATGGGCATGACTACGCCGGCAATTTTGAGGGCACAATTGTTGGTAGAACACTTGTGTTGAATCGACCCGAATTGATGTTATGCTATGAGATACATTCGTCATTAGTTAATGGTTAATAACACAGAGATGGTTAATGTTTGCATGATTCCTTAGACCATGAGAGTATCGAGTTTCTTCATGCTTGCTTCATGAACTTTGGGGTTTGTTAAACGTCATCCGTAAATGGGTGGCTATTACGGCGGCTTACGGGTTCATGGAAAAGTATGTCAAGTAACTTGATAGCTCAAGATTGGGATTTGCTCCTCCGACGATGGAGAGATATCTCTGGGCCCTCTCGGTGTTACGGTATCCATCATCGTCTGGCCAGACACTTTGTGATTTGATCACGGGGATGCCGGAACACGGGAACGAGAAAAGAGAACAATACCGGTAACGAGGTAACTGGCATAGTGGACAAGTTGTTGATCCACGGGGATGCCTACATGTCTCACCTCGGGTATTTGTAACATATCGCGAAGCAACAGGAATAGCACACGGCAACTGGAGGTTCACTCGAATATTCATTCGTGTGGGTATAGGGGTCAATATGGGTGTCCACGGCTCCGATGTTGATCATTGATCGGAAAGTGTTCCGGGTCATGTCTATACTTCACCGAACCTATAGGGTCACACGCTTAAGGGTCATCTATCTGCTGAATACTAGACGGGGAGTCTGAGAGAAATTCACCAAAAAAGTTTCGGACGAAACGGAAACGTTCCGGAGAGGATATCGGAATAGTTCCGGTGAAACTGAAAAGTTGTTTCAGGGTATTCCATAAAGTCAAATTGGTTTCGGCACATGCCTGGAAATTATTGGAAGGTACCAGAATTGTTCCGGTAACTTCTGAGATTTTTCAGAGACAAAAACCGGAAATGTTCCGGACTGCCGGAACCGCTTTAGTTGCTTTTCACAGATGAAAATCACTAAACCGAAAAGTTGTTTCGGAGTACACCATAAAGTCAAATTGGTTTCGGCACATGCCTGATAATTCTTGGAGGGTGCCAGAATCATTCTGGAAACTTTCTGGAATTTTCTGGAATGAAAACCGGAAATGTTCCGGAGCTGCCGAAACCGCTTCAGATGCTTTTCGCAGATGAAAATCACTAAACCGGAATTGTTCCGGCTCGCGTTGAAAATTATTTTGGTGGGTACTGGAAATGTTCTAAGCCCACATGAATATTTTCAGTTCGATCAGACGCTGAAAAATGTCGTCGTGAATAGTGAAATCAGATTTATGGATATGGTTGGAAGTTGGCTTTCCACAAATATCTTCCCAAGATATTTTGGGATGACATGGCATTTTGGATATGCCCATCCTACCCCTTGTTTTTCCTATAAATAGAGGGGGTGAGGGCTGCCATATTTCCAATCCTTGCTCTCACATACACATGCCATGACATTTCTGGCTTCTCTCTCCCTCCCAGCGAAATAGTTTCGTAGAGCCGAAAGGCTGTCTGGGTTCCGGTGGGAACTAGTTCTGGACGGCGAAGCCCTGCCGGATAGATGACACCGTATGTGTGCAACTCTGTAGAGAGATCGTAGTTTCGCTCTTAGTTCGAGAGTGCCTCCCGAAGGGCTGTCCGAGTTACAGTTTGTGTTTCGGGTGTCCTCCCGAAGGGCTGTCCGAGTGACCCGCCCGAAGGGCTGTCCGTGAGGCCTCCCGGAGGGCTGTCCGAGGATCCGTCCGGTGGGACTATCCGAGGGACTATCCAGAGGCCTCCCGGAGGGCTGTCCGAGGATCCGTCCGGTGGGACTATCCGAGGGACTGTCCAGGGGCCTCCCGAAGGGCTGTCCGAGGATCCGTCCGGTGGGACTATCCGAGGGACTGTCCCGATGCCTCCCGAAGGGCTGCCCGGAGATCCGTCCGGTGAGCTGACGTGGGAGTACATCCTCGCGGTTGGGAGGTTGTAAATCCTAGCTGCGGGGATCTGCACCGCCGATCGTCATCGACTCTACTTCCGCTGCGCTACGAGTCAGTAACGAAACAGATTAAACCTTGTATGCAGTCTCCATAGTGATCCTGGGCTGGTACGTAGGTCGGAAAATTTTTGTTTTCTGCTGCGTTACCCAACAGTGGCATCAAGAGCCGTGCTATGCGAAGATGCAGGTTACGATCTAGAATACATGAGATGTATGGGTGTTGCACAATATAATTAGGTAGTAGATGAGTTCTATTGCTGAAAATTATTTGTGCGGGTGACAGATGAAGTCTGTTACCCGATGTTCTTGTTGCTTCCCTAGAATTTGCGTTTGCTCAATCTCGAGACAGTATGGTGGAATTTCACAAAGTTCTGGCAATCCGCGATCCTGATTGATCAACGAAGTGCTTCAGTTCTTTGGGTTCCGCCATAGTCAAAAGAAAGATGAAATTCGCAGATGAAAGGGCATTGCAGATATGATCTGCACGGGGGTCATGCGTATGACGAAGTTTAGTATGGGGCTCGAGATTTAATTATCTCGTGTTTCATACACCCCGCGATGTTAATCTAGCGACTTGAATTATCATACTTGATGATAATACGTAGGTAGCTTCGGTTTGTTCGAAACCTTAGAAGCCACGTAAAACGAAATTTGCATAAACCAACTAGAGGCGTCTAACTTGGTTTTGCAGGATGGTTTGCATGTGCATATGATGTGGTATAGCAGTGCTCATATTAATTCGATTATGTATGAGATGACTATATGATGTAAATTAACATGACCTGCGTGTCATGATTCGGCATGATGGCTGGAGCCATATGATTGTCACTTTAATGACCTGCGTGTCAACCTTAAGTAATGCACTTATTTTATTAGCTATAGAGATAGCAATATTATCTGGTGCATCGACAAGGTGGTGGCAATCTTCGCGAAGGTGAACACCGACGCGAATGCCGGAGACGAAGAAATACAAGAGTTCTCCGTCAGAAAGGGCTATACCATATCTTGCTATTATGAATTGCCTGAGATGTTTATCCCTTATGATGCACCCTTTTGATTGCGCGGTAGTCGCTTTTATTAGGGTGATCTCTCACAAAAATATCAAGTAGTTAGTGTTCTCCCAAGTGTAGCACCGTCACGGCACCTAACTTTTCGGGGTATCACATGGATACATGGGTACGAACGATTAGGGATGTGTGAGGCGGGTGAGTTGAGACCTCGCAGCGAGATCACTTGGTTGTCTTGACGTTCAGGCATGAAAGTCATGAGCTCGGAACACACGCATCGAAAGATGAACAAGAGTCACATAGAGATGTGATTGGCAAGTTGGCCTACCGATTGCAATTCTCGTCACTTGAGATGGATACATCCTTGGCGTTGAATTGTAATTTGGATCTTGAATCGCTCACAATCAATTATGAGAGATATTGATTTGAGTGGGAGCGCATTATAGAATTAACTTGTTTAATTCTCAGTGCAATTAATTTTGAACACTGTCTAAGTGTGGTTTGCATAATAGTTGTAGAATAATGGCTCGTGTTTCCACCTTCCCTATTAAAATTGAATAGCTGTTAAATATCTGGTTAAAACTTTACGGCTGGTAACGTAATGTGAGGATTGTCCTCTAAAGTGCCGAGAAGGACTTTGTCCTATCGCATACTTTCAGTATTCTCCCGCTAATGCTATGGATCATGTGACTCTCGTCCTTCGATCCAAAAGCTAGAATTCTGTTTTAGTCAAGTGCAATGCGTTTGCTTCCATGAGACCCGAACTTCAAAAGTTTGGATAGTTATGTGATATTCATGGAATCTGAAAATCATTTTCAGAGACAGACAAAAGCTAAAAGATATGAGATATCCAAAGCAATATTTGTTTGCAAACTGTTAGTAAAGGAGTTTACTATGCATTAGACTGATAAGAGAGGGATCCAGAAGAACGCCAGTCATATGATGATGGTGAATAAAACAACAACTTAAAGAGAAAGGAAGTGTCCGAAGGGTGTTAGTGAAACTTTCACGCCTAGGAAGTCCGGGGCTATCGCCACTCTTAAGTTGGGTGCTTCTTCTGAGAGTAGGAGAAATACTGAAAGTTAAACTGTTAGAAGTATAATGGCAAAAGGAAAGAAGACTGGAATATCCAGCTCATGTATGAATGTCATACAAGTTTTTGATGTAAAGAAGGCTGGTCAAAGATATAGTTCTTAGGAATTATGGTTAAACATGTTAATCACTAATTCTTGGGTATTGTGAGTAAATCACAAAGATACCCGCTCGATTGCATTCTGTTGCAGCTCGATTGAAGAACTACTATGGCCTGAAAGACTAGCCAGGAATGAGGTTTAGATACACGCAGGGAACATAGTAAATGTTACTATACCTTCCAACGGTGTATTCCCTATGTATTTACTTTCATAATTCATTTTAGAGTTTTACACTCTAGCCCATTGCATAAAGTATCTTGCAAGAAGGTTATTCATAAGAGAACTTTTGATGTTCGATGTTATGAATAACATAAGGGCCATATTTTCATTATGAATGAGATGTATGTTATGAATATTGATATTAATACATTACCTCTGGGTTTACTTTCATAATTCATTTTAGAGTTTCACACTCTAGCCCTTTGCATAAGGTATCTTGCAAGAAGGTTGTTCATAAGAGAACTTATGATGTTCGGTGTTATGAATAACATGAAGGGCCATGCTTCCATACAGGATGGGATGTATGCTATGAATATTGATGGTAATATGATACATCCATAAACACTGACGCTAAATGTCGCAAGACTAAAAGAATACCACACAAGTGTGGCACTGCATTTGGTCACATTGGAGAAACCCGCATGGAAATTCCATTATGATGGATTTTGAAGTCGTTTGATTTTGAATCATCTGACACTTGCAAATTTCCTCTGAAAAGTGAAGTGACTGAAATACCGTTCCCAGGCCATAAGGAACGAGCATAGAACATATTGGTGATCATACATTATGATGTGTAGTCCAATAAATGTTGTTGCAAGTAGTGGATTTATCTATCTTCAGAAATGACTCAAGTAGATATATGGATATTTACTTGATGAGACATGAGTCTGGATCTTTTGAAATCATTCGAAAGGTTTTCAAAATGAAGAAGAAAATATTGTAACAAGAAAATTATGTTTCTACAATTCGATTGCAGAAAGGAATATTTGAGTTACAAGTTTAGCGAATGTCTGATGAGTTGTGAAAAGAGTTTCATAACTTACACCTCCCAGAACACCACTGGAAGTGGAAAGTCCGTGAAGATGTAATCGAACCATTTATGACATGGTAAGATCAAAGATGACATAAATAAAATTGCCATTATCCCTTTTAAAGAGTAATGCTTTAGAGACTGCGGCTTTTACACTGAAAAGAGATCCATCAGGTCTGTTGAAATGACGCCATGGTATGGTATGCCCAACCATGTTATATCTTTTCTTAACATTTGGAATATGGGGCTTGTGTAAAAGGTTACAAACCTATTCCAAATCAGACAAGTGCTACTTTGTAAGGTTATCCCAAGTCATTGGGTATTCCCCACCACTATACCGAGGCAAAGGACTTTGCCACAAAACGGTATGCTTTTAAAGAGAATAGTTCTTACAAAAGGCGAGTGGGAGGACAGTGCAACTCGACAAGATAACCAGTATCTTCATCATCAGATCAAAGGAAAGAAACCTTGGAAGTGATTCCGAAGTTTCCTACTGCGACTGATACGGAAGTCTCTACAATAAAATGTATGGACTTCGATCGAACTTGCAGTTGAACCACGTAGGCAAAGCTCGTGCTAACCTATCAGGTGCGCAAACGAGATATTGTTGTTAGACAACAGTATACCTACAATACACAAGGAAGCGTTGATGGGCCCTGACTCCGGAATTGGCTAAATGTGAATACAATCCGAGATAGTTTCCATATAAGTGATTCAAGATTAAGATCTTGATACACCTTTCAGAAGACTTAGAGTCTAACGAATATTTATTGAAACTAAAAACTGATACGGATAAAATGTTTTATCCATAAAGCTCGACTTGTTGCAATAAACAAGTTCAAGGAGTTGACTACGATGAGATTGTCTCACCGTAGCGATGCTTGATGTCGGTTCGGGTTGAACTAGCAATTAATACATATTTCAATCATGAGATATGAAACATGGATGACAAAGGGATTTCCATCTGATGGAAATGAAACCTAGGACTTGTATGTGATACAGTCCAAAGTAATTTGTCGATCCAGAGGATGCTACTAAATATGCAAACTTCAGAGTTCCAGCGATGGACAGAAGAGAGCAAAGTGGAGTTGGAATCTTCGTTTTTGATGGAATGGTCAAAAGGGTTTTTGACTTCATCAAATGGGTATCGAAGATGCTTGTGATTCAAGAAAGTAAGTGGGAGCATAATAATATTTCTAAAAACCTTGTGTACTTAACACATTGTTAATTGGAAATAAATTTCTTGACACGAATTAGGACTTTATTTGAAAATAGTTTTTCGATGAAGTGCTTAGGCTAAATAGCCTTAATATTAGGCATGATGATCTATGGAGATAGATTTACCTAATGGGGCTAAGCTATGAATACATATTGACAAGGTGCTAAAACCTTTTAGCATTTAAAACGCCAAGGAGTGATTCTTGCCGAAGTCACATGGAAAGGGTTTTGCAAGACTCGGTGTCTCAAAACACTGATGAGCAAAATACATGATGGTGATTCCACACACTCTTGTGTTTGGATTAATCATGTATTCCATGGTATGTAAAAACAACCAGATATGTCCAATACTCCAAAGTTGTTGCGAGTATAGATACCATAGTGATCAAAGTACTGATCATGGGACAACAGTGAAAGATGTCATTGAGTACTAGAGCAGTACTGATGACATGTTTTCTCGCAAGCGGAGATCATGAAGAGTTCGTTGTAAAAGGTTACATCGATACAGTCTTCATCAATGCTCCATGCGATTTTCGATTTAAGTTAAGGGTTTTGTGTAATACACAATATGGTGGCACGGTAGTTGGAAATTGTTCCAAACAAGATACTGTGGCGAATTCTATAACAAAGGCTAAGTATGTTGACGCTTAAGAAGCGACAAAGAAGTTGTTGAATCATATAGTTCATTCATGAACTTAGTATGGTTCCAAGATGGCTTTGGTCTATGGGACACTATTGCAGATAGCTGCTCCATAGCTCAGTCTGAGGAATCAGGTTTCGACCAATGATTCACACATATGCAAAGCCAAGTCCACACAAAATATGAATTTTGTGAAAGCGTGAAAACGCGGGGATATGCAAAGTTACACACGGAGCTGAAGTCGTCAGATCCGTTGGACATCAGGCTATACCACATGCGAAGCATATTTTACACCAGTATGCCATAGGTGTAAAGTGCATTAGCATTGACTAGATTATTGACTCTAGTGCAAGTGGGAGTCTGTAGGAGATATGCCCTAGAGGCAATAATAAATTTTATTGATTATCTCCCTGTTCATAATTATGTTTATGTTCCATGCTATAACTGCAATGATTCTCGAGTCTGCAAATAAAACGAGGCTTGGAGGGAAACTCATGTGCACGTGTGGGATAATAAACGGTAAAAAGTATTCCTAGTCAAGCCTCTATGACTGGCTCAAGTATTGCATGATGATCCTGTTTTCCTGATCATGGGCATGACTACGCCGGCAATTTTGAGGGCACAATTGTTGGTAGAACACTTGTGTTGAATCGACCCGAATTGATGTTATGCTATGAGATACATTCGTCATTAGTTAATGGTTAATAACACAGAGATGGTTAATGTTTGCATGATTCCTTAGACCATGAGAGTATCGAGTTTCTTCATGCTTGCTTCATGAACTTTGGGGTTTGTTAAACGTCATCCGTAAATGGGTGGCTATTACGGCGGCTTACGGGTTCATGGAAAAGTATGTCAAGTAACTTGATAGCTCAAGATTGGGATTTGCTCCTCCGACGATGGAGAGATATCTCTGGGCCCTCTCGGTGTTACGGTATCCATCATCGTCTGGCCAGACACTTTGTGATTTGATCACGGGGATGCCGGAACACGGGAACGAGAAAAGAGAACAATACCGGTAACGAGGTAACTGGCATAGTGGACAAGTTGTTGATCCACGGGGATGCCTACATGTCTCACCTCGGGTATTTGTAACATATCGCGAAGCAACAGGAATAGCACACGGCAACTGGAGGTTCACTCGAATATTCATTCGTGTGGGTATAGGGGTCAATATGGGTGTCCACGGCTCCGATGTTGATCATTGATCGGAAAGTGTTCCGGGTCATGTCTATACTTCACCGAACCTATAGGGTCACACGCTTAAGGGTCATCTATCTGCTGAATACTAGACGGGGAGTCTGAGAGAAATTCACCAAAAAAGTTTCGGACGAAACGGAAACGTTCCGGAGAGGATATCGGAATAGTTCCGGTGAAACTGAAAAGTTGTTTCAGGGTATTCCATAAAGTCAAATTGGTTTCGGCACATGCCTGGAAATTATTGGAAGGTACCAGAATTGTTCCGGTAACTTCTGAGATTTTTCAGAGACAAAAACCGGAAATGTTCCGGACTGCCGGAACCGCTTTAGTTGCTTTTCACAGATGAAAATCACTAAACCGAAAAGTTGTTTCGGAGTACACCATAAAGTCAAATTGGTTTCGGCACATGCCTGATAATTCTTGGAGGGTGCCAGAATCATTCTGGAAACTTTCTAGAATTTTCCGGAATGAAAACCGAAAATGTTCCGGAGCTGCCGAAACCGCTTCAGATGCTTTTCGCAGATGAAAATCACTAAACCGGAATTGTTCCGGCTCGCGTTGAAAATTATTTTGGTGGGTACTGGAAATGTTCTAAGCCCACATGAATATTTTCAGTTCGATCAGACGCTGAAAAATGTCGTCGTGAATAGTGAAATCAGATTTATGGATATGGTTGGAAGTTGGCTTTCCACAAATATCTTCCCAAGATATTTTGGGATGACATGGCATTTTGGATATGCCCATCCTACCCCTTGTTTTTCCTATAAATAGAGGGGGTGAGGGCTGCCATATTTCCAATCCTTGCTCTCACATACACATGCCATGACATTTCTGGCTTCTCTCTCCCTCCCAGCGAAATAGTTTCGTAGAGCCGAAAGGCTGTCTGGGTTCCGGTGGGAACTAGTTCTGGACGGCGAAGCCCTGCCGGATAGATGACACCGTATGTGTGCAACTCTGTAGAGAGATCGTAGTTTCGCTCTTAGTTCGAGAGTGCCTCCCGAAGGGCTGTCCGAGTTACAGTTTGTGTTTCGGGTGTCCTCCCGAAGGGCTGTCCGAGTGACCCGCCCGAAGGGCTGTCCGTGAGGCCTCCCGGAGGGCTGTCCGAGGATCCGTCCGGTGGGACTATCCGAGGGACTGTCCAGAGGCCTCCCGGAGGGCTGTCCGAGGATCCGTCCGGTGGGACTATCCGAGGGACTGTCCAGGGGCCTCCCGAAGGGCTGTCCGAGGATCCGTCCGGTGGGACTATCCGAGGGACTGTCCCGATGCCTCCCGAAGGGCTGCCCGGAGATCCGTCCGGTGAGCTGACGTGGGAGTACATCCTCGCGGTTGGGAGGTTGTAAATCCTAGCTGCGGGGATCTGCACCGCCGATCGTCATCGACTCTACTTCCGCTGCGCTACGAGTCGGTAACGAAACAGATCAAACCTTGTATGCAGTCTCCATAGTGATCCTGGGCTGGTACGTAGGTCGGAAAATTTTTGTTTTCTGCTGCGTTACCCAACAGGGAGCGGGGGCACCGTCCTCTTCATCCATGTCTTCTGCCTCCTCGGAGGCGTAGTCTAGCATATCGGTTAAGTCTTTGATAGTGGCTACCAAGTGGGCGGTGGGTGGGGCGAAAAATTCCCCATGACCTGCCTTCAGACCGATTTGAGCATGGGTTGAGGTCGAGTTATCTGTGATTTTCATGGATAGGATCCGATCGAGTGCCTCGCTGAGAGCCGAGAGCTTGACCGGATCGATTTGCATAGGACTTTCAGAGTTAACCTCCAACGTGTCCGTACCAAAAGTGTGTTCGGCAGGGGCCGACCCCTGGTCCACAGGCACTATAGCCGGATCCGGACTAAGGGCCAGATCGTTGGCGGGAATAGACCCGAGGACGGAGTCGAGAGGGGGATCCAAAGTTAAAGCTTCAGAGACTTCGGGCTTGTCAGACGGAATCGCGGGCCCTGAGAGCGAAAGGTCGCCCCGGGAGTCTACGGAGAACTCTAGGTTCCTGTCAGGACCGGTTTTCTAGGATATTAATTTCCCAGCAAATGGTCCTTGTGCTCACCAGCCCCAGGATTACTGTTAGCTGCTGAGACACATTCTTGATACAGAAATTCCAAGCAAAATTACAAAGGCTGAAATACAAGACCATTATGGTCTATGAGTACAACAAAAGGTTTCTAGTGGTTGGTGTCGGAAGCGGTTCGGGGTCATCAGCGTCTATGGGACTCCATTTTCCACAGGAACAGCTGACCTGGATCACTCCTATCTTCGCGTGGCTGCTATCTTTGATGCCTAGGCTCCGGGGCTGTCAACATTTCACTTCTCTCCAAGCAGGAAATCTGGCCAAGACAATAGCCAGGGACAAGCCAGTGAGTACTTTGAATGTACTCGCAAACATAATGAAAACAGGTATAACATAGCAGGTGGTATTCATGCACTGAAATAATCCACGATCACTTAACCAGTCACAAGATAAAATTCATGATGCAAGCAAGCATGTCATTCATATTAAACATGACTAAGTAATCAGAGAATAAAAATAAATTGATCGGGTGTCTGAAGCGACGCCTCGAAAGGATAATAATATAAGCATGCCTCAGTCGGGCGTCTAAGCGACGCCACATAAAGGGCTTAGAAGAAAAATAAATAACATGCATGCCACAGTCGGGCGTCTGAGCGACGCCACATAAAGGGTTTAGAAGGAAAAATAAATAACATGCATGCCACAGTCGGGCGTCTGAAGGACGCCACATAAAGGGCTTATAAGGAAATTAAATAACACACATGCCGCAGTCGGACGTCTGTGCGACGCCACATAAAGGGCTTATAAGGAAAATAAATACAAGCATGCCACAGTCGGGTGTCTGTGCGACACCACATAAAGGGCTTATATGGAACAATAATAACATGAGTATCCAGGAGGTAGAACCATCCCAGGGATACTCAATCTTCCAGGTGATATAAATTGTTAGTCCACAATAACAATAATCATAATCATCATTCATCACACTTCATGATCAATATTCAAGTTTAGAAGAATTCCTCCGAAGACCGACACTAAGACCGACACTTGACCCATCCCAGACTGTAGTCCTTAACCGCGGACACGGCTATTCGAAGAGATATAAACTCTGCAGAGGGTGTACTCTTTACCCACAAGTAACAGATTCCTGTAGTCCACCGGGACTAATTCCGCTTATGGTCTTTGAATTGAAAACACACCTGACCCGCACACACCAGCTTAACTTACAGGTGCCTGGAATCACCCACGACACTTGTTAAGCAAAACTCTAAGTGGGGAGGCTACAACCTCGACTAGCATGGGATCACAAAATTTATATTGCGCGCAAAACAAGGGAGCTACCCCCTCGGACTCACCGGAACACCCATGCCCCCGGACCAAGTGACATGCCTACCAGGGGCCACTGGTATCTTTCCCTATGGCCTCTCTGTACGGTGTGTGCTAAGAAAGGGGTTGACAACTTACTAAACCGTACCCTACCTGCGGCAGGGACAAGTGGTAGTACGAAGCAAGTATGGGGGTTACTGGCACAAGACTCAATCTACGGTCGACTCAGGAGGTTATGTGTTCTCTGCATGATTAGCACAACAAATATATTCCACACCATCAGACAGAATCACCACTCATCATACCTCACCATGCCTTACTGATCATACTCGTCCCAACGAAATGTCAGTATCAAGCTCGTGTCTACCCGAGACAGAGACTTCTCCGGATTCCTTCCGGTAGGCATGAAAGGCATAAGAGGATGAATACTGTCACAAGCATTTCAATTCCAACAGCAAGGAATTCTCATCATGCACTTGTAAACATGATCACATCATCACATGAAATAATGCATACTTCAAGTCAACTCGGTGTTGTAGTCACATCAAACAACACACAACAAATATTGTACCAGGGTTCAGAATGCTTGCCTTCAATGTGTAGGTAGGGGATGAGCACTCCAAAAACTTTTGAAAGCTTTTCCCTCCAAATTCCTATTTGAAAATATTCCAATTAACACACAATTTAAAAACAGTACAGAAAAGTTGTTTGGAAAATTTTCAAATAAATA